>OZ024937.1:68969101-70297351 GCA_964017235.1 Sabellastarte sp. h YS-2021
AATTTTTTTCCCGGGGGGCATCCCCCCAACCCCCTTAATTATGGTATGTCTGATGTAAACCCCCGCCTTACTCTGGTGGATCCGCTCCTGGGATACTTTCAGAGCAATGTCAGTTATATAAAGGTCTAAATAACAGTTAAATTGGAGAAAATAATGTCTAGGAGAAAGAAAATGTATGTAAAGATAAAGTATTAAAAGAAGACGATTCAATAGCAGGATGACTGTGTTAATCAGTAAACTAAAACTTATGATGCTGTAAAATTTATTAACTTTAGAATAGATGTCAATAGAAAATATCACAATTATGTAAAAGTACATTTAATAATGAGTTGCAGCAATCCGTACATCTTTGTCAGAGAGAAACACATCTCAAATGTGGCAGGTGAACACACTTTGGCAGAGCCAAAGCTAAACGTCACACCATGATGCACACCTCACCTCCTTCAGGGTACTAAATTATCAACTTATGGTTGGGATGTTTTGAATATTGTCCAAACATATCAAAATGACCTTGCACATTTGTTAGGATTTAAAACCTCTCCCATCTTTATATATATTTTGCATGGTCGAGTTATGGTTTGAATGTTTTGAATATTACCAATACATACAGATGTGGTAACAATGTCCCTACCAAGTATCAACTTTATATACCTTACGGTTTCTGAGATATAGCCCGGACAAGATTTCATAGGTCAAGGTCACTACAGGAAGGTCAAATAAAGGTCACACTATGATGCTGCACACCTACAACGTCCAACCAGTGTCCCTACCAAATATCAGCTTCCTACGCCTTACAGTCTCCGAGATATAGCCCGGACAAGATTTTGTAGTTCAAGGTCACTACAGCAAGGTCAAAGGTCAAATCAAGGTCACACCATAACGTTGCACACCTAGAACGTCCAACTAATGTCCCTACCAAGTATCAACATCCTCCACCTTATGGTTTCTGAGGTATAACCCAGCCAAGATTTTCTTGGTCAAGGTCACTATAGCAAGTCAAAGGGCAAATCAAGGTTACACCATGACGTTGCCCCCCTACACCCCCTAACCAATGTCCCTACCAAGTATCAACTTCTATGCCTTACGCTTTCTGAGATATAGCCCCGACAAGATTTTATAGGTCAAGGTCACTACTTCAAGGTCAAACGTCAAATCAAGGGCACACCATAACGCTGCACACATACAGCGCCTAACCGATGTCTCTAGCAAGTATCAACTTCCTACACCTTACGGTTTCCGAGATAGAGCCCAGACAAGATTTTCAAACTCAAGGTCACTGCAGCAAGGTCAAAGGTCAAATCAAGGTCGCACTATGATGCTGCACACCTACACCCCCTAACCAATGTCCCTACCAAGTATCAACTTCCTACACCTGACGGTTTCTGAGATACAGCCCGGACAATCTTTCCCCCACTGCCCGCCTGACCGCCCGCCCATCCGGACACCATGGGTGAAAATAATATCCCGACAGCCCTTAAGGCCTGTGTGGTAAAAACTGGTCCCACAACAAATTTTATAACATCTTAATCACCTAACAACAGCAGGGACCGAAGAGCGATCAATATCTTTGTATTAATAGATTGTACTGCATTATTTGCTAAATGTTCCTTTTATGAAAAAAGTCACACCTTCCCTGTCTTATCTGTACACATCTGATTTCTGCTTGAGAACCTCATCATTGTGGCTCCACAAAGATATCTTGTATCTGGGTAGTGACCAGTGAAGAATGACCCATCTCACATATCAATATGCGCCCCACCCCCTACACCACTCCAGCATGTATATTTTAGTACAGTTCATAAAGGGACATAACAAATATATCATATGTACCCAAAAAGTGGTTCTGAATGCAAATCAATTCAGTTGTACTGAATTGCCCCAAATGAGTCTTATAAAAATACAAATACTACCAAACGCATTCTCCTGAAATACCAAACTATAATCAAGGGTAGATAAGGCTGTTTACTTGTAGCTCATCACCCCAGCGAGGAAAGTGGTGACCCTGGTATTAGAACAAATATTACACTATTGTTTCTTTTATTTTATCAATTAGATAAAGTCAAAATTGGGGTTTTACGCCCCGTTCAACAGCCAGGGTCATATTGGGACAGGTCCTCAGCATTTCCACTTGTGGGAATCGAACCCACACAGAGGTGACAGCCTGTGATTAGATGCCATACTTGCTAACCACTAGGCCGTTGAGGACCTCTTCATCCATCAGAAGCTGTAAAACTAATCGGGAGTACAAAACTACCAATGATTACTTTTACAAAATAAATAACAGTGAATATTAGTTTTGTTTAATGCATAGTTAAGATGAATTATCAAACAAAGAAGTTAAAGCAATATATTGTGAATTCAATGTTTTTCCTTGTTACTTTTTTCCGATATTGTTTAACTTAACTGACTTACATTTTAGATCAAAATGATTCCAATGTTTGTGTTTTGCAATCACAATTTAAATTCACAGTCACATTGGGTTACGACTTTGCTCGGTTTTAAGTCTGTCCCTTTTTGAACTCCTGCATACTAGAGGATCCTCATCAATTGTGCACTGCACAAATATTTCTGTTTTGATTATTATTATCATCTATGGGTATTGTTATTACCTATTATTACATTATTAATGTAAACAACAGTCTATTTAAAAAGTTTCAAAAGAATTAAAAGAAACTACTGCAGTGAAGTAATTGCTATTATCATATTCAGACCTAAAAAAACAAATTTCCAGGATACACAAAGAATTGCCCAGTGATACATGGACTTACCCTGTCGAGAAATTTTATCCAAGATATATTCCTGTATATGTATCCCCCTGTGTTGCTGTAGGGTTTACTGGAGTAAAAGTAAACCAAGCAGTGAGGGTAGATACCACACACAGCAACTGATCAATAGTTCTCACACAAAGACAGCCCACAATATTGTATACAGTGTCAATAAAATAAAAAGAGGCAATAAGTAATCAACCACATACGATAGCCCTTAGTTGTATTGTTATTTTATAAGCAGACCAACAAACCAGTCATTTATAATAGTCAATACGTGTTGTAAAATGTTCCATTTTTGCGAAAATTATCATTGTTGCATTATTTTAAATTTATTTAACGAGTCATATCCCTTCTGAAACACCATTCATTTATTCCATTTTCTTCATCTGAAGGGCACTGGACAATGATGTTATAGTTAAAAAGGGCCTCAACTGGTAAAAAATTTAGTTAAATCTCTGGTCTTGATCTGTCAGTTTGATCAGCTTGCTGATGTTGCTGAAGTTAAATGGATCTAGACCTCAAGCATTCCCATCTTCCTTCTACATTGAAACTGACTGTGTAATTTGGCCTGTAAAAATTTCAGTGAAACACACTACATATATTTTCTTCACATTTCTGCCATAAGATGAAATAACCAAAACCATATAGATCGGGGAGTTTTTGACTCCCTCTGTAACCCCCCCAAAATTAAAATAGCATCATAGATGCCTGTGCCCCATAGCCTAGGGAATAGTTTTCAACATCATGAGATATAGAAGTGAAACAGTACAAACATTGGGATACTTTCAGAACAGTGTCAATTAGATTTTGGCACTGTTTTGGCAGTGCCAAAGTTAAAGGTCAGACCATGATGCATACCTACAACTCCTAACCAATATCCCTACTAAGTGTCAACCTTCTACATTTTATGGATTCCAAGAAATAGCCCGGACAAGATTTTAAAAGTCATGGTCAATACAACAAAGCTCAAAGGTGAAATCAAGATCACACAATGATGTTGAACATCTACAACCACTAAGCAATGTCCCTACCAAGTGTCAATTTCCTCACTTTATGGTTTCAGAGATATAGCCTGGATTAGATTTTATAGGTCAAGGTCTCTACGGCAAGGTCAAAGGTCAAATAAAGATCACACCATGAAATTGCACATCAACAACCCTAACCAATGTCCCTACCAAGTATTAACTTCCTACACCTTATGGTTTTGAGATATAGCCTGGACAATATTTTATAGTTCAAGGTCAATATGGCAAGATCAAAGGTCAAATCAAGGTTGTTCCATAACATTGCACACCAACAGCCACTAACAAATGTCCATGCTAAGTATCAACTTCCTTCACCTTACGATTTCTCAGATATAGCCAAGACAAGATTTTCAAATACAAGGTCACTACAGCAAGGTCAAAGGTTAAATCAAGGTCACACCATGACATTTCACACCTACACCCCCAACCAATATCACTACTAAGTATCAACTTACTATACTTCTATGGTTTCTGAGATGCAGCCCAAACAATCTTTTTCCAGCCGCCCGCCCGTTCTGACCACTCGCCCACCCATCCATCTGGACACCATGGAGGAAAACAATACCCAGACAGCACTTAAGGGCTGTGGGGTAAAAACTGAGTGGCTCCAACCTTGCCCTCTCCTGATTGTCAGTTTTGTCCATGAAAGGTCAGAAGGGTCCGAGATATCAACCTATCATGTCATATCTGTGACTGGTCTAGGCAGATTGAAATCAGACTAAAGTGTTATAGGTCAGGGTTAAAAGCCTTTGGGACAAAGAGTATGGACAGGGATGGTCATGTTAGATTCCTAGGACAATCTGGTAGTGCCAAATTTTCACACAGATCCCATGGGTCATCACTTTTCTACCAAGACTCTAGCTGATTTAAAAGTCAGGACCTCTGTCCCAATGGTCCCTGAAAATGGAACCACCACTTTAGCAAATCAGGCCATACCAAGTTACACATTGGTCGTTAAAAGACCTAGTTCTACCAGTGAAGTTTGATGGTCAGAATACTAAGCCTGAAGGCCTGTAAACACCAAACTGATCTAGTATGATCACATACAATACACTAACATACTAATCCTTGTCACACTAAACAAGATGATGAAAAAATTATTGGTCTAGAAAATATATGTATGCTAAAAGTGTATGCTATATGCAGATGATACCTACTGGTAACATACTCTATTAAATATACTTAAATCTAAAATACACTTTACACAAATATTTATATAATATTTTAGTATGTTGGCATACAGCCATTACAAAAATTATGGAACTTAATCACACAATGGCATTGTAAAATAGATATATGCTTGACTGAAATCTATCATGTTTTGTCATTTATCTCATATACCTTGGTTTTATTGCACACAAAACAGTGAGTGAACCTTGAAATATTAATACATAATCAATTGTGAGAATACCCTGAGAGTTTTGTTAGCCTAGAATACAAAACCTTTGTACGCATACTTATAATTGCAAACACTTATAATCTTATGGCAGCAAACACTACATGACAAGTGCACCCATGTATTATGAATTACCCAAACACTGCATCAGTAAAAACCTTTTGTATGAAACTACTTTGCTTCCCGAGGATCAAATTGCTTCTGATACACTGTGGCACGAAGGTGTTATATTTATTGTCTTATTCAGTATCCAGATCAATTTAGTTGACAGTAATTAGAGTATGAAGGAAATTAAAGCATTTTCTAGATACCAATGGACAACAGTAATGTATAAAGTGCATAAAATGGTGACAGAAATCAGATGTATCCTCCGTATTTTAAATTTCAGCCACTCCAGAAAGAAATCATATTATTTCTAGTTCAGTAAGGATTGGGACAATTATCTTAATATGTCCCAAATTAGAATTAATTCATCAAAACTATTACAAAGCATATAACGATCTTGAACCCATTTGCAGTAACCGAGACAATGAAAGTAAATTTTTATACACAAGTAAAAATCAGTTTTGAATACTTGGTGGCTTTAAAGTTGAATTCTGGAAAGGAAGAAATGATTTTTTGTTTTGTGGTTGTCATAATATCTAAAAGAAATCCACCACACAATATCATTATAAGTCCTTCAGGGGCTGTGTGATTTTGCTGATATTGTTTAGTCTATTTAATATGTAATCAAATTGTATATCACATGTCACTATAATAAAATAATACATATATAGATATATATGTTATAGTTTACGAAAAAGTATTATAAAGTAGATGAAACAGCTTCAGAAGAAATTGCAAATACTTTGGAGATACAAACCATTTACTCATTAGGTAATTGCTGAAAAGTGCGAAAGTTGATATTACTCACTTAGCTATGGAGATAGACTTCCAAAATTCTCACCATGATGTCCCTATAGAAAAAGTGGCTTAAAAACGTATTTCAAGAAAATACTCTGTTTTCATGCAACAGTTTTCAAGTAATAGTCCAGATGCTTTTCAACTCCCTTATGGGGTCCCTCAGGGCTCATTCCTGGCCCCACTCCTTTTTACCCTATATACAGCCCCTCTTAGTTCAGTCATATCTAAATTCAATGTTACCCATCACTTATATGCAGATGATACACAAAGTTACTTGGAACTTGACTCTAGGAACTTTGATTCTAGTACCACTGAACTGACAAATTGCCTTGATGCCGTCCAGATATGGATGGAAATAATAAACTTAAATCAAATCCTGACAAGAGGGTAATTCATAGTGATTGGTGATGATCAAATCAGAAGCTCCATGAAGTCATCTTTCCCAGCAAAGTTTTTTTGGTAATATCATGGAACCAACTGAATCGGTCATAAACCTTGGTGTCATCCTGGATGCTGGCAATTCAATGAAAGACACATGGTTAATCTATGTTGCATACGTTACTATCATCTCTGGGAACTAGAAAGTGTCAGTAGGTATTTAAATCATCAAACAGCAGTGAAGGTAGCAAAACACCTTGGTCAGCAGTCACCTGGATTACTGTAATTCACTGCTTTATCACAAAACAAAGTCATATACTGTCAGACTACAAAGAGTTAAAATGCCTTATGTGCACACCAAAGAAATTTAGTCATGTCACACCTTTCCTGCACAAACTACACTGGCTTCCAATTCATCACCGTATATTGTTTAAATACAACCTTCTTACTTATAAAGCAATAAATTTTAGCCAACCTCCACATCTGTCCTCTCTAATTAAGCAGAGTGATCTCACACAGAGAATTTCCTCATCTAAACCAAATAAATGCAGCTTTTCAGCAGCTCCTCCCATAGAGTGGAACAACCTCCCTCAAGCCATTAGAACTGTGGAAAATATCTCTGAATTCAGAAAACCGTTGAAAACATATCTTTTCAGATTAGACTATCCTCCACCATAGCCTATCTCCCCTATCAGATGCTTATATGGATACTGACCTCCTTATTGGAACTGGGCTAACACATTTTGGACATCACTGCTTTACAGGAGGTTTACATCAATTTCGGTGCTACATAAATGTTTCTTACTTACTTACGTAATAAATGATTTTACTAATTATGGAATGAATTGCAGTGAGAAAGTAGCTATTACTCACTTAGCTATTGGAATACACTGAACAACATATTTTAACAAAATGCGCTTAATGTAAAACTTTTTAAGTTATAAATGATTTAGTGCATAATTTTATTAATTTTAATGCATTAAAAATAAATTTAAAATTTGATGAAAACATATTTAAGACCAATCAATGCTTGATACTCACACAAAGAAATCTACTTGTGGCCCAGTATATATATGCAAGATAAGAGACATATCCCTTCAATAGTCACTGAAAAAATTGTGATAAAGTGGGTGGAGTACCTCGCTTCTAACTGCCCGAGGGAACAGACTAACAAATGAACGTCGTACATCCTCAATAGATAAGGTATCTTTTAAAACAAACAGCATGTCTGTGATGCTTGTACTTCTGGAGGAGAAGTTGTTGTCATGGATGCTATAATGTCTGCTGACTAGCAAGTCAGTTGACATAAAAATAGCATCAGAGATGCCTGTACCCCAGAGCCGGGGGAAATAGTTTTCAACACCATGAGATATAGAAGTAGTGAAACAGTACAAAGATCAGGATACTTTCAGAGCAGTGTCAGTTATATAAAGGGTCCAAATAATTGAAGTAGAGAAAATAATGTCTAAAAGAAAGGTAATGTATGTAAAGATAAAGTGTTAAAACAAGACAATTCAACAGCAAAGTGACAGCATTAATCAGAAAATAGCATCAGATATGCCTCTACCCCACAGCCTGGGGAAATAGTTTTCAACACCATTAGATATAGAAGTTGTGAAACAGTACAAAGATCGGGACACTTTCAGTGCACTGACAGTTATATAAAGATGCAAAATTTTAAAGGTCAAGGTCACTACGGCAAGATGAAAGGTCAAATCAAGGTCACACAATGACGTAGCACTGTTACATCTCCCAACTAATGTCCCTGCCAAATAACAACTTCCTACAACTTACAATTTCCGAGATATAACCTGGATAAGATTTTATAGGTCAGCGTCACTGGGACAAAATCAAAGGTCCAATCAAGATCATACCATGACATTGTACACCTACATACCCCAACTAATGTTCCTACCAAGTATCAACTTCCTACACCTTACAGTTTCCGAGACAAGATTTCCAAACTTATGGTCACTACAGCAAGGTCAAATCAAGGTCACACTATGATGTTGCATACCTACACCGGCCAACCAATTTCCCTACCAAGTATCAACTTCCTACACCTTATGGTTTCTGAGATACATCCTGGACAAACTTTTACCTGCCTCCTGCCCGCCTGCCCACCAGTCCGCCCACCTGAATGCCCACCCATCCATCCAGACACCATGGGTGAAAACAGTATCCCAACTTAAGGGCTGTACATGGGGTGAAAACTAAAAAAAAATCAAAGGTCCAATCAAGATCATACCATGACATTGTACACCTACATACCCCAACTAATGTTCCTACCAAGTATCAACTTCCTACACCTTACAGTTTCCGAGATATAGCCAAGACAAGACTTTATAGGTCAAGGTCACTACAGCAAGGTCAAAAGTCAAATCAAGGTCACACTATGGTGTTGCACACCTACACTCCCTAACTAATGTCCCTACAAATTATCAACTTCCTACACCTTATGGTTTTCGAGACAAGATTTCCAAACTTATGGTCACTACAGCAAGGTCAAATCAAGGTCACACTATGATGTTGCATACCTACACCGGCCAACCAATTTCCCTACCAAGTATCAACTTCCTACACCTTATGGTTTCTGAGATACATCCTGGACAAACTTTTACCTGCCTCCTGCCCGCCTGCCCACCAGTCCGCCCACCTGAATGCCCACCCATCCATCCAGACACCATGGGTGAAAACAGTATCCCAACTTAAGGGCTGTACATGGGGTAAAAACTAAAAATTATGCAGCTATAAATTTATTAACTGGAGAATAGCTATCAACGAAAATAGCACTTTGTCTAAAGAGAAATATGTCTCAAATGTGTCAGGTGAATGCAAAAGTCAGCCTGGGGAAATAGTTTTCAACATCATGAGATATAGAAGTGAAACAGTACAAAGATCGGGATAGTTCCAGAGCAGTGTCAGTTGTAATTTGACACTGTTTCGGCAGTGCCAAAGTTAAAGGTCACACCATGATGCACACCGACAACCCCTAACCAATGTACCTACTAAGTGTCAACCTTCTATACCTTACCAAATCCAAGAAATAGCCCAGACAAGATTTTAAAACTCAAGGTCACTACAACAAGGTCAAAGGTCAAAACAAGATCAAACCATGACGTTTCTCACCTGCAACCCGTAACCAATGTCCCTACCAAGTGTTAACTTCTTACACGTTACTCTTTCCGAGATATAGCCAAGATAAGATTTTATAGGTCAAGGTCACTACAGTAAGGTCAAAGGTCAAATCAAGGTCACACCATGATGATGCACACCTGCAACCCTCAACCAATGTCCCTTTTAAGTACCAACTTTCTACAACTTACGGTTTCCAAGATATAGCCCGGACAAGTTTTTCTTGGTCAAAGTCACTGCGACCAGAGAAAGGTCAAATCAAGGTCACAACATCACATTGCACACCTAGACTCCTAACCAATGTCCCAACTAAGTATCAACTTCCAAAAGTTTTCTGTTTCTGAGATACAGCCTGAAAAGCTTTTTTTGCCAACTGCCCACCCTTCCGCCTGCCCGCCCATCAGGACACCATGGCGAAAAAAAAACCCTAACAGCCTTTCAGGGCTGTGGGGTAAAAATTAGTACAAAAATATTATGAATTCCATGTTTTATCTATGAAAATGAAAATAAGAAACCTTGAAATTAATTTATGAACTTCTTGGTATTATTCAATAATTTTTACACTTAATTTAAGAAAATAAGCTTGTTGTTGGTCTGGTTTTGGAACAGAGGACAAGGTAAAAGTCAAGATTTCATGCTCTATTAAATAGCTGATATTATATCAGTACAGTCTTTGGATCCAGTATGTAGAATTTCTAGACATATAAATGAGAGCCCAGTGATAAAATTCAGTGGAGAATATCTCTCATATTACCTTTAATATAACGAAATTGCCACTGTCAGTGAAACTGCAAGTTAACTTTTGTTATATGGTGCCAATTCTTGAAAATTTCACCAAAATCTATAAAAGCAATAATGAAGGAGATACAAGGCAAAAAGAAACAAGACCACTGCTGCGGTGTGTATCTCACACGGAGTATTAAAGTGGAAGAAATACCATTTCTGAGATATTCACACTTTTTCATTTTCCGCTAAAATCCAAGATGGCCGCCAAAAGTGGTGAAAATTGAAATATTTTTCCTTTGAACAGGATACTCCTGGGTCAGAAATTCGCTCGAAATCGCTCTATCTCTTAAGGTTTGCGCGATATTCACTCTTTTTCACTTTCTGCTAAAATCCAAGATGGCCACCAAAAGTGGCGAAAAATTGAAGTTTTTCTCCTTTGTATAGGATACTCTCATACTACCTGTGGGTCAAAATTTTGCCCGAAATCGCTCTCTGACTGTTTCCGCGATATTCATAATTTTTTATTTTCCGCTAAAATCCAAGATGGCCGCCAAAAGTGGCAAAAATTGAAATTTTTACCCTAGGCACAGGATACTCCTGTACTACTCTGCGGGTCAAAAATTCGCTCGAAATCGCTCTCTTACAGTTTGTGAGATATTTCCATTAAAATCCAAGATGGTCGCCAAAAGTGACGAAAATTGAAATTTTTCCCCTTTGAATAGGATACACTTATACTACCCTGTGGGTCAAAAATTTGCTCGAAATCGCTCTATCTTACAATTTTCGAGATATTCACAATTTTGTTTGTCCGCTAAAATCCAAGATGGTCGTCAAAAGTGGCGAAAAATGAAATTTTTCCCCTATGCACAGGTTACTCCAGTACTACCCTGCAGGTCAAAAATTCGCTCGCAATCACTCTATTTCTTACTGTTTCTGAGATATTTTCAATATTTTATTTTCTGGTAAATCCAAGATGGCTGCCAAAAGTGGCAAAAATTGAAATTTTTCCCCTTTGCATAGGATACTCTTATACTACCCTGTGGGTCAAAAATTTGCTCGAATATCACTCTATCTGTTACTGTTTCCGAGATATTTTCAATTTTCATTTTCTGCTAAAATCCAAGATGACCGACAAAAGTGGCAAAAGTTAAATTTTTCCCCTCTGCATACTATACTCTTGTACCACCCTGCAGGTTAAAAATTCTCTTACGGTTTTCGAGATATTTGTGATTTTTCACATTTTCACTAAAAGTAGCAATAAAGTAGCCATTACTCACTTGTACATTGAGCAACAGGTGTAAAACTTAAATAAGTTACAGTTCACAAAAAAGTAGATGAACAACATATTTGAGAGAAATCGTGTTTTGAAGATATAAGCCATTTACTCATTATGTTACCTTTAAAAATTGACAAAGTAGCTATTACTCACTTAGCTATGGAGATACACTTCCAAACAACTGACCATGTTGTAGCTGTGGAGAAAGTACCTGAACAACATATTGCAACAAAATACTCTACATACAATAGTTTGAGAGTTATAAGTCATATAATTTTATTAGGTAAAAGTTCTATTACTCATTCAAAAGTACGCCAAAGTTGACCAAACCCCCAAAATATTGAAGAGCGTAAAAATTAATTAAATTTACCAAAAATGTGTAACTGTAGTAGTTTCAGAGAAAACTGTATGATACACTCATGCACGCACGGATGCACACACATGGTGTAACTTATCAAGAGATAAAAATCTGCTTTTTTTATGACCCCAGTTTGACCTATAAGGGGGGGGGGGGGGGGGGGGGGGGGCAAGGAGTAAATCTGACTGGCTATGTAGACTGTCTGTATATGCTTTCCTATTCCCTCTAAATACATTCTAAAGCTATAAAACAATAATAAAGAAGATATAAGGCAAAAGGACCAAATCTATTATTTTATGACCACAGTTTGACCCATAAGAGGGGTAGGGGTTCGAGGGGTAAATCCCTTCACAACCTTGTGCTTATGAATTGGAAAAGAGACCTCGTTTCCTTGTAGTGCATGGTTACAAACTAGCCAAATTGTCTTTCAATTATTTCAGAAAAAAAATCATTTATCATCTCTCTTGATTTAATAAATTATACATGGAGCCAGTGTGGGAAATTCACTGATGCCAGCAAATATATGGTAGGGTTGGGAAAATTCATCTCCACTCGGACCGGAGTCCTGCATCTTTTTGGTAGCCAGCAAACACAAACAGGTTTGTACACACTCTGGGACAAGTTGTCATTTTAATAGAAATAGGTGAGAAAGACACGAAAGTGAGTTTATTTTGTTTGATGCATCCAGCTAACAGGAACTCGGTGCTTTTTGTTGAATTTTTTACCTGTCTTCTGCATATAGTTTCACAGGCAAAACAGGCGATACAACGATTCACCGAAGAAATTTGTCTAGTATCAGAAGCGATGTCGTACACAGAAGTAAGTTTATTTTATTTGATGCATGCAGCTAACAGTAACTCAGTGCTTCTTGTCAAATTTTTTACTCGTCTTCTACGTATAGACAAGTATATCGACTTGGTATGTCGAGTTCAACAAGGATAAATAAATCTTGTGCATGCTCAGATCGTGTACTCCAAATGCACCCACCAGTAGTGGAGATATCATGGCACAGATAATTTTTGTGTTCTGCGGTAGAATTACGGATTTACATGCATATTGTACCCACTATGAACCACTAAGACCACCAACAAATTGCACCCATTTATTCTTTTTTTCCTTTCCCGTCTTATCTCTTTTGTTTATTCGGGCATGGATTTGTGAGGAAGAAATAAGTTAAAATATATTGGGGAACCCCACGAAATACCTTGGCCCTATGAATATTAATGAATAGTCTGCAAATTTTGATATTCAAGTAAAATATTGTTGACAAATCCCATGGAATCGTCAAATTTTTCCTGCACATACACAAATAATCATGAGCTGTATAATAATAAAGTATTTCATCTTTAAGCAGAAAGTATTGTCAGGAAACCCCATGGAAATCCTTGATCTCATGAATGTTAATGAATTATCAGTTCAAAAATCTTATTATAAAAGGCCATATTTTTACAAATGGGTGCAATATGCGGGTGCAAGTTACAGGTAGTGATTTAAAGTGGGTGTGATATGCGTGTATCCCGAATTCCATGTCATTTGGCCTCACTTGTGCATGCGCAAACACACTTGATGTACAAAGCCAAACTTGCTCAAACATTATATGCTTATCCTTTCACAATGTTCCAGTCTAAACTGTCTAATTATAAAATATTTACACCTGTGAGCTGATTGCTACAAATCTAAGCTGAAAACAGAAAGACAAATATAAAATTATTCAAATTAACTGCAGGACCTGCAACTTTCAAGCAGGGGGCTGCACTTTTTGGTTTAACAGGTCCTGCAGGGCTGCAGAAATTTTCAACAAAATTCCGACACTGCATGGAGTCAAAACAGGAAAGTTCAAAACCAAGCACAGGTTGATTACCCAGCAAGCGTCTACCAGGGAGGTTGATTGTGGTGGCGAATATGCTAGTCTGAACACAGACAACCACTAATATAAAAACATTTGGTCTTTCTCAGTGTTGCATTTCATCATGTTCTACAATGATTACATCATAACTTGGAATGAATAAAAATAGAGATGTAAAAACACCTTTACCATTTTCCCTATCTCATTTGGTGTACAACACAATATTAGATCGGAACCCTTTCTCTGGAGAAGTATGAACCTTCATTAACAGATATCAATGTTTTATTTGGGATCAGAGTTCAACTTTTAATGTATTATTAAGAGGCAAGTTTTTTTCTTTCACTCTTTATTTTCCCCTTTTAATACACAGATGCAACAGTCTCCAGAGGGGCAAGGGAAGTATAAGTTAATAAATATAATACGATATATAAGTTTATAAATATAACACAATATGTAAATAACTATAAATACAATTTTAGTGAAAAATACATCTTATTGTGGCTACTTTTTGTACAGCCCTTAATGTGTTCATAATGGTGAATAATATATGGGTACAGCCATTGTTGTACTCCTTATTAAGTGAAGACATTTCAGAGAAAAATATAAATAATTGATGTGTTTGTGCATTCTGGGCCCAAAAGGACTTATTGATAGCAGTAAATGGGATGTCTGATTGACAGAACTACAATCGAAATGTTGTATTTATAATGTATGAAACAGTCACTTTGTAATGTATCATATGTGAGATAAAATAAAGATAGGAAATATGCACTGGACCAACAAGCATTTTGTATTCCATTCATAGTGGTCCATTAGAGGAAGAAATAAGGATTGCCTGAGAATATGCAAATCCTTGCCTATGGGTAGTGCTAAAAATATACAAAAAATCAGCATTTCCAATCTATATATATCAGCATATTTTCTATCCACAGTATGATCCTGATATTTCCAAAATTAAATCACTTCTTCCTGTGGTATGGCCCTATACCCACATCAAAATTCATTAAGATTAATTCATTACTTTTGGGGTTATGATAAAAAGAGACAAATATATTCAAAAACATATCCTGGGGAGGTAATAGTAACTTCACACTAAAAGATGTTTGGGGAAAATGTCTTTTTGACTGAACTCTTCTTTCTTCATGACCATTTTCAGGATACACATATGAACAAATTCATTATAAACTGTAGCAAGTAAATAGCTTTAAATAAAACACTTAATTTGAAATCTCTTTCTCAAAAATCTTACTGTGTGAAAAAATGTCATAAACTATTTTCATTAAAACTAACAACACAAAGAAATCTAATGACTATGTAGTGTATGCGAGAATTACCCTTCTCCTGTCTAAACAAATTAAAGTTGTCGATAAATATGTGAATAAGAAAGTAAGCCAAATATCTCCACCATGTCAATTACCACATTGAAATCTTTTTCTGTTGTGTCCATAATCCTTTCAGGTGATGAAAGCTGTCATTCTAATGTAACCTTTCATTTGACTGATGATTATATTTTCTTTTCATATGACATGACGCACAAATAAGTAATAAACATGTATATGATACATTGGGCCAGGATTCTTAAACATTAAACAGAAGAAAAGTATGTTTTTTACCTTTTCCAAGTATATGCTGTTTTATTAATTTAGTAAATTTCTCAATGACACCTGACAAGACCTAAATTTTAAAGTCTTCCTTTTTTATGTGTTTGTCTCTATTGATAACTAAGATTATATCAAAGCAGACCCTCTGTGCACCTAGAATATTGTAGTGGGCTAGATTTGAATCCATAATCATACATAGAAGAGAGCCAAGTGAGTGCCAAACAGGCAAATTTCTGGGTACAAGTGAAAAACTAACCATTTACTCATTAGGTAAATGGTAAAATGTGCGAAAGTAGCTATTATTCACTTAGCTATGGAGATAGCCTTCCAAAGTTCTGACCATATTGCAGCTTGGAACACTGTCTTTCAACAAAATGCTCTATATACAATAATTTTCAAGTTATAAGTGATTTTATTCATTATGGAAGGTGATGAAAAGTCAGAAAGTAGCTATTACTCACTTAGCCATTGAGATGGACTTCCAGGTTACTCACCATGCTACAGCTATGAAAAGAGTAGCTGCACAACATGTTTTAACAAAATGCTCTACATGCAATACTTTTCAAGTTACAAGTGATTTACTCAACAGTGAGAATCTCAAAATAGCTATTGCTCAGCTATGCATTGAGCTACTAGTCTGCAATTTTATTATGTTATCGCTGACCCAAAGGTAGCTGAGTAACATATTTAAACAAAATACTCAAAATTAAATAGTTTTCAAGTTACAAGTGATTAATACTCAATAGTGAGAACCTGAAAGTAGCTATTGTGCAGCTATGCAATGCGTTACATGTCTGCAATTTTACTAGATTATAGCAAACCAAAAAGTAGGTGAATAACATATTTAAACAAAACACTGTAATTGCAATAGTTTTCAAGTTAGAAGACATTTTACTCATAATGGAAGGTACTGATAAGTTAGAAAGTAACTATTACTTAATTATTGGGATAGGCTCCCACGTTACTGACCATGTTATAGCTATGGAAAAGGTAGCAGAACAACATATTTTAACAATATACTCTAAATGCAATAGTCTTCAAGTTATAAGTGATTTAGTGATGGATTTCATGAATTTTAATGCATTAAAAATTATTTTAAAAATTCATTAAAAATAATTAAGAAAGACCCATGGCCTGATACTAACACAAGGTAATTTACTTGTAGCCTTGTATATATGTGCGAGATAAGAGATGAATCCTTTCAATAGTTAATGGAAAATTGTGATTAAGTGTTGACATTTTCAGACTTTGGGTGGGGTACCTCTCTTGTAACACTCTTAGGAACAAACAAACAGATCTGCATGCCTTAAACAATTTTTCATCCTTGATAGATAATATATCTTTTAAAATAAACAGCATGTCTTTGGGCCTTGTAGCTTTCAAGGAGAAGTTATTTGCATACACAGATACTGCAGAGTGATGCCATGTGAGCTAAGATAATGAGACGGGGGAAATCTAAGACCTTAAGATAGGTTAAATGGAACTGTATGAAATTAGGTCTACTGAATTGAAAATTTGAAAAGAAGTGAAAGAATAATCCGTCTCTCAGACACTTCCTATTTTATTCAGGGATAAAATTAAATTTTTGCCATAAGCCAAATTTTTCTTGTGACAGAAGTTTCTGAAAAGGAGGCCAGTGGTAAGGAGGCAAAAGTCAAAGGGAAGAGGAATGCACTAACATTCAAGCCTAAGGAGGTGGAGGAGTCACTGTTGTGGTGTGCATACAACCAACATAATTCCCTATATCAGGGCCCCTGATTCAGGTTACTAAATTAAATGTTCTGAATTTAATGACTCTAAAAGAAGGGCAGGGTATGAGAGGAGATTTGAGACACAGGCCACAGAGAACAGGCCCGTTATTAGTAGAAGATCAGTAACTTCAATGTCAAGTTGTTAGCTACAAAGACGTCAGGTTCAGAAGCTCAAAGGTTTAGTTCTTTTTTTTTACAACAAATGTACTGGGTTTGACAAGCAACCCCTTATGCCAGGAACATTCAATCACACTAGTAGCACAGAAATAGTGCCAGAATGTCAAGATCCAGATGTTGTAGAGGTGGACAGCAATGACAGGAACTGCACTCCTTTCTACACTGGCAAGAGGCAAATAAAATCATACTTACCATTACTGATGAGCTACTGTCACTGGTGAGGGACATATTAAAAAGGGGACAAATATAATCACATTTGACACCATACATCAAACATTCTAACAGCAGTTTAACATTCAGCCGAAGAAGACTAGGGGGTTATTCTGAGCTAAAGGTTAGGAATATCTATCCACAATTTGTGTCAGAATTCAAGGCCGACAGCTTACAGATGACCAAAATTTTTTGTATCAGGTCAGAAGAATTACAACTGTTCTTGCCTTAATTATCAGGTGCTGTATTTCCTGTCTTCACTACCAAAAAGCACATGCCATGCACTAAAATGCTCAACCACAACATCAACTGCCACTTCTTCAACCAATATTGGGTTATAATTTCTATATGCAGCACCTGTTACAACTTCTATCAGAGCACTTCCATGCAGGCACAGTGAAATCATATTTGTAGGAAATATCATTGAAAAGCAGCACCTGTCAACAAATTTATAGAAAGTACGGGTGTGACGAGTATTATTTGGGTCGATTGCTAGCAGATAAAAATTTATCTCGAAAAAATTTCATCCACAAGGAATTGACACCAATTATTTGTACCCCTCACACCTCTAGTATTGTGTGTGACTAGCTGTTACACACAGTGACAGAAAAGTTACTGATTATATTAGATGTCACATAGACTGAGTCCACGCACTGCATCTGATTGATTCTTATAAACGCCAACAACAAAAGTTACCCAATGCTGTTTACATATTTTTGCATCGCGTCAATACTAAAATTTAATCCATCACTCCCCCATTTTAGGGCAATGTGGAGATACATATTCTGTTTAAATATTTATATAATTTTAACTTGCTTCATTATTTGTGTGCCTTTGTGCTAAATATACACATGGACCCATTCAGACAAATTTAGAATAAAGTGGACAGCAAAATCAGCAGATGATGAAACAATATAGCTCATCAAAATTTATGAGTTTAATTTGCAAGGTCCACAGTGGCCTAGTGGTTAGCAAATTTGGCATCTAATCACAGGCTGTCACCTCGAGTCCCACAAGTGTTAATGCTGAGGACCTGTCCCAATATGACCCTGGTTGCTGAATGGGAGGTAAAATCCCAACTTGGACCTTACTCTTGAATAGGGCTGGTTAATTATTATCAATAGAAAGAAGTAGCTGGCATAAAATATGGGCACATTTGATGAAAAGTTTTAGCCCGGTGTCAGGCACAAGGTAAAGACTTTTTCACTCAATATTTTTTGGAATATTTTAGTTGGGCTATTGGGCCCAAACTTTATGGGTTTCACTGATGATCCCTCACCTAACCCGCTCACTCAAATGCTGAGAAAGGTAAGTAGTGAGCTTAAATTTGTAATAAAAGGCTGAAATATATCTGCCAGAAATTTTCTCAACTTCAAAATATTCCTATAAAAGAAGTTTATTTTGTTTGGCACACCAGTCCACCATGACATGTTGGTTTTTGTCCTCCATGCACATATTCTTGGCACAAGTTCAACACCAGCTGAAGATGTGAGAATCCTGGGTGTCTTATTAGAGCTGTAATTTGGTTTTGCCAATCATATGTGCTTATCAAGCTTTACAGGTGTGAGGGATCTCAGGATGATATGGCCTCCCAAAGTCTGTACCTATTTCAATGGCAAATGCATTTCTTAGCAGCATGCTTGACTACTGTCTGTTCCTTATTTAAGCTTTTCTAAATGTACACTCTACAAGTTGCAGTGGATAACATACGTTCCAGCTTGTGTAGTCAGTGGCATGAAAAGATGGTTGCATAGTACACAGATATCTTGTGGTTCTGCCATACAACTCATAGGTGCAAGTTTCACTTTGACAGTTGTTTTGCTCATGATGGACCTAGACTCAGAAGTAAACCTTCCTACCAACATTAGACTGGCTTCAACACTATCAGTTTTAAGGATTCAAGGAAAGATACACCTTTCTCAGAATGTCTATTCATTGTAACTGTGTTTTAACAAGTGGTCTGCAAACTTTCATGTTGCTGAACACTGACTGTACATGAACATATGAAGAACAGTGATGGACCAATGTTGTTTGCACCTTCAAATCTATGCTGGCAATAAGTTCTTATAAAAGTCAGTATACAATAATAACAATAAGTCTTAGGCTTATTTATTAATTTTATTAACATAGGCATTATAATTAAAAACATAACATTTTACAACTAACTATAAAATAAATAAACACAACATCACTGTCCCAGCTTATAAACTTTGAAATACTGGCTCTGCATTTGTGATAACTTATTATAAATGTAGCAATGTAATATTTGTCAAAAATACTTACTACCATTTCATTGCACTTTGTGACACTTTTTTAAAGAAAGTTTCTTGGGCGTTTGCAATAACTATAACTGCAAATTCCCAAACTACACATGGGTTCAAAATCTTATTCCAATATGGAATCAGATTTTGAACCCATGTGTAGTTTTTTTCTAAGTTATTGTACTAAAGCTTTAAAGAAGCAATTAAGAAAGCTAATAAAGAAGACATAAAAGACATATTAGGAAACAAACAGAGATGCATGTTGACCTTTAAACATGTCAAGAATTGGCTTTCTCTTGAGCTAGAGAGCTTTAATCAGATATCTGGAGACTGAAAATCAACGCGATCTTATACATTTTGGATCAAAATTATTAAAATACTACCCAGGGAATCATTTATTACTGATCTCCCACTCAGGCTCTCTTTTTGTCTCTCTCCATCCTCCCAGACTATGCATTGAGAGTTTTTGACCCTTCTTCCCCCAGAACATACCCAGTAACTGACTCTATGACTCCAAAAAGCACAAAATGCTGGGCCGGTTATATCTTCCCAACAGGATGTTGACCATATTGGCTTGTCTTGATTAAGATTCGACCTGACTTTGAATCGGGATCATTTTCTTCAAGACAAGACAGAAAACTGCCGCGACAAGCAATAAACTCCTAACAGACAAGCTGTAGCAACCCCGAACAAGCTGTACTGCCAAACCGACAGGACTGGAGCATTTTCAAGACTCAGCCCGACTGGACTGATTAAATCCTGGAGTTGGGATCCAGAGTCAGGATCAATGCAATACTATATAAACCCTCTCTGGCTTGAAAAAACATCATTTGTCACTGTAAAGATGCCAACTGCACATCACAGAGACCTCATACATCTGCTTAGGGCACTTTTGGTTCTTATTGAGTTAATATATTGATGTGTATCTTGATGGAAAGACAGAAGGGAACATTTGAACCCAGCACCATCACCTGCCCTACAGCCACCACCACAGCCTCAGCCCCAGCCAGCCCCCAGGAGAAGACAAAAGCCACCAAACCCCTGGGTCATGCCCTGGATCCTCCTAAGACAAGAAAAGGGATGCTACAGCAACCTCCTTGCCGACCTCATACAGACATTCCAGGATACCAGCATTTTGTCAGGATGCCACCTGCCTTTTTTGCCTGGTTCTCCTGGCCCTGGTTGACGCAGATTACAGATTCCTGTGATAGATTTTCAACAGAAGCCTTTTGAGGGAAAAGATCGAGGATGGCAGCTTGGGGCTTCCGGCACCTGAACCCCTGGGGGAGGGAGGGCCAGACCTACACTACTTCTTGCTCAGTGATGACGCATTTGCCTTGATGCCATGGATTTTTAAAGCCTACAGCCACAGGCAGCTGACAAGGGAAGCACGAACAGCCAACTACAGGATCTCCAGAGGCAGGAGGGTGGTTGAAAATGGCTTTGGTGTCTTAGTGAGGGTACTACTGGGAACCACTTCAGGGTACTACTGGGAACAATGGAGCAAAGGCCAAGGGTATTGAAATACATTGTGTTTATGTGTGTGGTGTTGCACAACATGCTGAGGACACCCCAGGGCGGGGCAGACAGGACACCAACCACAGGAAAATGATGTAGTGGCCCGACAGAATGAACAGGCAGTGTATGTGCCAAATGAGAACTACAGGAATCATTTGAGGGAGGCCAACCAGCAACAAGAACTACTGAAAGACTACTTTTATCATGTGGGGGAATTGGCTGGACAGGACAGGATCTGAGATGTGTCAAGCAACACCCATTGGAGCAGAAGCTGGCATCTATCAGTCCTTTTCAGGACTACTATCAGTCCCTTTCAGGACTAACCAATTATTCCACGAAATTTTATTTGAGCTGGTGTTACTAACACAAATTTCCAAACAAAATCAAATTCATTTCCAACAAGTATCAAAAAATTTTCAAACTAAATAACAAGTTCTCTGTTAAAACATTCAACCAAACTTATGTCCAAATGACCCTCCCTTAAATGTAAAAAATAGTAAACTTTTTTCAAATTGTTTTTGTTAAAAATTGCAAGATATTTTAAAGTTCCAAATCTGGCAAATATGTTTGGGGAAACTAAAAAGTTAATAAAGGGGTCTGAGGTCACAAGGTCGAATCCAAAGGTCAAAATACTACCCCAAATCTCAAGCCTTGTTTAAAGTCAATTATTTTTTTACATTTTTAATCTTTGGAGCTTTTACATTTTTAAGCTTTGGAGTTTTTTTAAACTTCAAACTATTTTTAAATCACACACTCATTCATTCATTCATTTTCTGTTTGGGGCCAAAGTGTTTTGTGTGGGGTGGTGTAATGTTTCTTGTTTGGGATTTTTCATTTGAACAGTAGCTTGTTAATTGCTTTGGGAAGATTTGGGTGGTCCTGAAAAGGACCTTTAAATGTTTAACACAGTGGTCCTGAACAGGACCAATCAGAGGTTTGGCAGGTGTTCTACTTCTACTGTTGTTTGGCATTGGCTGACTGCGTCTGGGCTGGAGGCTGCTGATGTTCTTGCTGTGAGGCAGTGGTTGGAGGAGAGAGAGCTGTTGGTTGCGTGTCTGCTGGAGCAAACGGCTGAGGTGTGTCCATCTGCTGGTAGCTCAGCATTAAGGGTATGTTTCCCCAAAAAACTTGAAAGTCCTGATATGGTGTGTTGACTTTCTTCGCCTGTCTGTAGCAGAGGCAATTGATGGGGGGTGAAGTGCTACCTCAGCGTCAATGTGAACAAAAGTGGTCTTGAAGGTCCAGCCTTTTGGTCATCAACGACTAGGAAGGAAGGCATTTGCCCTCTGGTTTGCTGCTGCTGTCCTTTGCTTGCCACTTGACTCTGCTGGGTGGGATGGATGACCTGGCTTGAAGGCATCTGTGTCTCTGGGACGGTTAAGATGTATTCCCTTGCAGCTTGCACTGGCTCCTGTGGCTGTTGAAATGTCTATGGCACAAATGTTGAAGTTGCACTTGATCTTCATGAAAGTGTCCGTTGCAGTGGCTGCTGGGGCTCATGACCATGTTCTTCTGTCTTGCTTTGAATGTTGCTAACAAGCTTTACAGCCTCGTTTCTAAATGTCTGAAAGTCCTCTAATCCCTTGTGACTTATTGAGGTGGTAAAGTGGTGTCTGTTGACCGCATGCTGATCTCCATACTGTCTGTGTCGAAGCTCTGGAGATGTCGTGTGCTGTAGTAGCTGAAGCACTAGCACCGCAGGCCTGCGATTTGAAGGCTGACGACTTGCTGAGCCCATTGCATTTGATGTCTGACCTCAGGAATCCAAACTTGTATGCAATTGTGACGTTTTGTCATCTCCTTTGGGGCCTGTTCACACATTGATTGCATCAGCTTCCCATAATATGTCCTCTGCGACTCAAATCAGGTCTTACACACCTTGACAGACAGCTTGCGACTGTAGGCAAACTGCTCCCAGAGACACTCTTCCTTGCTTTGTCCTTGAAACATTCATTAGTAGTGTTGTACAACTACTCGTGGTCCTTTAAAAAGTCCACAATAGACTCCTCATCAGAATCAGTGAGATAGATGTTGGTCATGTGCCCCTTCTTGTGTCGTGACTGTGATGGTCCCACCTCTCCTCCAACAACCTCTGTTTCAGTGCCAATTTTTCTGTTCTGGGCCTTTTTTTCTGCAACTCCCTCCTCTTGTGTGTTTCCTCCTCTCTTGCTTCCTCCCTCCTGGACTTTTCCTCCCTCTGTTGCTGTGCCTCCTCCCTCTCTCTGGCCTCTGTCTCCTGCCTCCTCTGCTGGATATCTGCCGATGTGTCCCCCAGCTGAAAGTCAGGAGCACTGTCAGTGGGAACTTCTATCTTCCTTACTCTTCTGTCTTTCTTAGGACCCATTGTCAAATAATAAGCAGCAGCAGCGTTTTTGTAAAAAAACAAAATCCTATCAAGTCAAGCAACTTCAACTCAAAACTGCCCTAGATAATTGAAAAAAACCCAAACTCCTATTCTTGAAACCCTGCCAGATGTAATCTGTCAGATGCAACATTTTAAATAATGAACTGCAAAAATAAACTTGCCTTATATTGACAGAGATTGCATCAGCAGATAAGCTGTGGGTCGTAAAAATATAGCTGCCTTGTCCTACACAGTTCCCGGCTTGTCTGTTGTGTAACCGCCTTGTCGGTTAGGTGTTTACGGCTTGTCTGTATGTGATCCCGGCTTGTCCTGCTGAGATGTTACTGACTCAACGGCTTAAGACTGGGACACTTCCCGTCTTGATGGGAAGTGACCCAGTCAAGTCCGTTATGCTAACGACAGGCCCTTTTGCTTTCAAGTACGGTCAGTTAGTGTTCTGGAGAAGGAGTCCTGGTACTGAAGCAGGGCAGGATGGCAAGTTTTTCAAGACAAGACAGTAACAGTATCGGACAAAAAGGGGAAGTAAAACTGTCAAGCCGTAGAGATTCACCACAGAACGTTTTCCAGGTAGGCGGAGCCACAGTCCTGAGACAGATTTGCTGAGGGCCAGTGAGATATCCAACACGCTTGATATTTTGCAAATCCACCGACGAGCTGGGAAACTAAAACCCTAACCGAGTCTGTAAACATTGATCCCAACCTTCAAAAAATACCTAGTTACCCACAGGTCAGCTCCAGTGGAACACCCCCATAACATCCCAGATAGCATTTTGACGTTGTGCCAAAGTTGGCCCAATGGCTTTTTGACAGCGGTCCGACATTGGCCCAGTGTCAGCAAGCCACCAGTAAAAAAATTTCACTCAATGTATAGTATCAGCCAATCAGATTGCAGCATGGTGTTATGTGGCCATTGTTCAACAGAAGGCAAGTGACAGACAGATCTTAGTTAAAGGAATCCCTGATAAGTCACATCACCAAACATTAACAATGGTAGAACAGTGTCATAAGGTTATAGTCCATAATACAGTGATAAAATTATAATGTTCACAAACAACTTTTTCAGTGTGAATTTATAATGAGAATATTATTTTTATGTCTAAAATTGTTAATAGTTAGTTAAAATTTGTCGGCTCCCTGAAATATAATTTTTAGACATACCATAATAAATAATGTTTCACAAAATCCCCTATTATTGCTCATCGTCATCTTGAATAAAAATCCACCGTTTGCCCAACGCCGGCAAAATATAGAAATACCTAACCGGAGTTGTGGTTGGCAAGCCCAATGTTGGCAAAATCTCCTGACGATGTGACGACGTTGGCCCAATGTTGGCAAAATCTGCCGACCATGCGACCAACAGTGGTCCGACGGTGGAATGCTATCTGGGATACACTAACGCATAATTAACGTAAAGATATCCAGTATGTATGACTAGAAATCATATAGTGTTTAACATGTCTCACAAATGGACATACACAATGTACCTGGACACCAGAAGAAGGTACTTTCACTTTGGAGTACGAATTTGTTCATTGCAGGTGTTGCTAAAAAAATGATTGTATGAATCTGTGCTGTGAATCTGTGCACTAGAACTAACCAACTGACTATCCAATCAATCCTTCTTTGATGGCTTTTTAGGCTTTTTTTTTCTATGCACGTAACAACAAAATAAACCGCAAAAAGAAAACTTGAAGTAACAACCTGGATTTTTATAGCTTCAAAACTAATTTTTATAAGATTCTTAAAATTTTAAGCTTAAATGTCAGACTTAAATGTTAAACTTAACTCTCTCTATATTGGGGCCGTGTATTTAAGTATGACATTAAGCTCACGATGCCATGTAAATATAATAAATCTTAAATCCACGATGCTGTGGATCGAAGCTCTTCATTTTTTTATATAAGTACTGAATATATTTTTAATAGTGAAAAACATTATATAGTTCTTTAATTTTGGGTGTCGTTTTCCGGTAGGAATTACATTACCACCACTTGAAGCTATAGGCCTGTGGGGAGTTCTTTAATTTGGAATTTTGTGCATGCATCAATGTATATTTTAACAAAAAGAAACTGGCATCAAATGTCACAAAACAAGCGCGAATAAAGATGTTAACTTTGAATTGTGAGTTTACCTAGGTGGTTGAAAACAATTCATTTGAAAACATATAAAAGTATATGCCCTACCTTGAAATATCAGCACAAGAGAATTCTGCAAAAATCCAACAGACTGTCTTGTAACATGTATGTCTTGAAAATGTTCCAAGTGACAAACAATCAGCCAATAATAAAACCTTTACTAGGAAATTACCAAACCTCTAAGTTTAATTTGCACATAAAATGTGAGTCCACAAATACCTTTAGAATATATATGTGAATATGTAATCAATTTATCCTCAGCAAGTGAGTATGTCTACTTAAGAAAACACAAATGCTATGAATGGTAATTACAACTGTTTTAACGCTTTAAACGACACACTGCCACCGGCTGAAATATTAATAACATTAATATATTGAACGCCACTCACTCCAGAGGTTTATTTCATTTCCGATATTTTCCTTTCCTCTTTATATGGTTCAGACGTTTACCTCTTGCTCCGGAGCTCCATTTGCTGCAAATCAATCAATATGGGCATAAGCCCCGCCCCCTTTCTAATGACGCACCCAATAAGGCCAGACCTACTTAAATAGTATTTTTTGCTGTTTGGAAATTACTGTTTGCAATTTGGATCAACTTGCAGACAAAAGATGTCGTGTTTTCTATATTTGCCTAAGCAAGTAGTAACATAAGCATATTTTATATATTATTCTGCGCAAAAAAATCTTGAATAAACCACTGATCCACGCAATGACTTGGAACAACCCCCCCAGATAGCATCTCGCCGTCGGACCGACGTTGGCTGTTGGTCGCAAGGTCGGCAGATTTTGCCGACGTTGGGCCGACGTTGGGCCGACGGTGGCTTGCCAACCACTACTCGTGTTAGATTTCTCTATATTTCGCCGACGTTGGGCCGACGTTGGGCCAACGGTGGATTTTTATTCAAGATGGCGGTGAGCAATAATAGGGGATTTGGGGAAACTTAGAAAAAAATTATTAATTATGGTATATCTAAAAGTCATATTTCAGTCAGCCCACAAATTTTAGCTAACCATTTAACAATTTTACACATAAAAATGATATTCTTATTATAAATTTACACCAAAAAAGTTGTTGGTGAACAGTATCTGATTGGCTCATGCTATGCATACAATATAATTTTTACTGGTGGTTTGCCGACGGTCAAAAAGCTGTTGGCCCGACGTCGGCAGCCGACGTCGGACCGACGGATGTGCTGACGTTGGGCCAACGTCGGTCCGACGGCGGAATGCTATCTGGGCCGAAGCAGTACTGTATCTGGTAAGTCTTGTAAAGGGAAATTTATTCAAATTAAATAAGAAACTAACACAAGTAAAGTGGCACTACTTTACCCACACAAATATACACCAATGTACCTTCCATTATGATTTTCTGTTTTGTTTGGTGGAGGGCGGACTGTATGTACTGGTGTGCTCCACCCCACTAACTACCCAATACAATATATCTGATACAAATGTACTAGGTGTGACTTAAAACAATTGTGAGAGCTTTTTAAATGTACAACAATGTAATGTCTGTGTAAAATACTCAGTTCCTCAAGGAAGGAGGTTTTTCAGGGCCTCTGATCCAAAGCATCCTTCAAAGGAACTTGTCAGGGACATGTTTGTGAAAACATTTTCAACATGCTTGATTGCTTGAAGATTCTATGGGCAGTGAATCACAAACACAGAAGACAGTGGTGCAAGAAGATAGAAGGAGAAGATACTTTGGAGAAGTATCTGAACAGGAGGCCAGTGGTAAGGAGGCAAAAGTCAAAGTTAAGAAGGATGCACTAATATTCAAGCCTAAGGAGAAATCACTGTTGCAGTGTGCCTAAAACCAACCCAATTCTTTATGTTGGGGCCCCTGATTCAGGGGATATTCTGAATTTAATGACTCCAAAAGAAGGGGAGAGATATCAGAGAAGGTTGAGACACAGGTCACGGACAATAGGATACCAGCAGACCTGTTGATAGTAGATCAGTAGCTTAGAACTATGTCAACTTGTTAGCTCCAAAAAGGTCAGGTTTAGAAGCCCAAGGGTTGAGCAGCAGAGTCAAGTGATTCTTTAGCAAGCTGGATTTCTTTTTCTACACAATGTTTTACACAGGTTTAACGAGGAAACGCCTATGTCAGGAACATCCATCGAAACTGGCAGCACAGATATAGGCCCAGAATGTCAAGATCCAGGTGTTGCAGAGGGGGACAGCTATGTCAGGAGCTGTACCGCTTCCCACACTGACAAGAGACAAATAAAATCATACTTGCCATTACTGTTGACCTACTGTCATTCTTGAGAGACATATCAGAAAAAAAAATATATACAAATATGTTCACATTTGAAAAAATACATCCAGCAGTCTAACATTCAGTCCAAGAAACCTGGGTGATTATTCTCCCACCTCTGAGATGGAAATTCAAATCCCGGCCTGCCATCAAGTGGGAAAGCTGGTAGTTGCTTCCCATGGGTCAGTGGTTTACATTACATAACCCTGGCCTACTGTATGTACTGGATTCCTCTGTCCCGCTAACTACCCAATACAACAATATCTGATGCAAAGGTACTAAGTGTGACTTAAAACAATAGTAAGTAAATTATGAGAACTTTTAAATGGGCCGTTATGTAATACTTTGTAAAATTAGCTCCATAAATTTACACACAAGTAAAAGTAGCTCTTACAATGCCCTACTTTTTTCAGTAATTCTGATTTGGTTAAAATTAAGAACTGTACGTGTAGGGAGCAAGGTACTAGTTTCAAAGGTACACCTATGTATGTCCTATACGAGGTACGCTTAGGTGCTACACCCGAAGATACCTCATTTGCAAATTTATATTTAGAAATCACTACCATAAACTAAACTAAAAATTTCAAATGAGTCAACGACTCATACAGGTTCACAAATAAAAGAATTTCTTTCCAATGTTGTGTCTCTCAGGGTTACCAAATGGTGTAGATTACATCATCACTGGTTCTCTGAATATCTGCCTTAGTACATATTTTAGAAACTTTAAAACATTATTTTTCTCATTTTAAGAATACAGTTATTACAAGGCTTTCTAGGTCTAAGTTAAGTTATAAGTTAAGTAGAAAATACTTAAACATAGTCATCATACATTTGTCTCCACTTCAAAATTTGACATGGCTAAAAACAAAGTAAAATGTATAGCACATCTCCTAAAAAATAGACATTTGGTGTTTTATTTAGGGGCAAGTTTTCCGCCTGAAAACAACTATCTCCTTAGATAAATGCATTAAACAAAGGATAAATGTCACCAGTAATGTATTTAAAATATAAATAAAGGGTCAGATGTCACAGTAAACTGTATCTGCGTCATTTTTTTCTCTCAAACATAATAGTTATTAAGTATTTTTACATTGCAACATATCTGTTATTATTTCAGCAATAAATAAATATCAGTAGAAATAGCACGATGAGTCATCTGATGATATTATCGGCAATGCTTTATAAAAGGTAAATCTTCTCTGCAAACACAATAGTTCTGACAAATACAGTTAATTGCATGGACGGCCACCATTAATAACTAATTGTAAACAAATCTTATTGCAAACATTACCAGATTCAACCAAACAGAACATAAACTTTAGTCTTCTTGTATGTATTAGACATTCAATAGGGAAATACAGGACAAATGAAAAGTGAATGTGTGTTAAGGGCACATTAATTAGTTTCCATATACATTTGTCCATGTACCGTATAATTTATCCATAGATGGATGAGATTAATCCCATGAAACACTGTTATAATGTGGCATACAATAAGTTTTAAGTTATTAATATTTTAGTAATAACAAAATTATTTAAGGGGTGATTCCACAGTCCTGACTTTGGTCCAAAAATCTTGCCGATTTTGAAGCTGGAGCCATTTTCGTTTGAGTTCCTATAATTTTCAAACATGCTTAATATTTTTTGGAAAGGTTAGCAATTTTGGTTCCCAACTCCCAAAATTGAGATCAGTCCAGGACATGTCTTAGTGTTAATACATCAGATCGGGGAGATCTGAAAACATTCCAGTCAAGATGTATATCATTCAAGATAGAACACTTCAAATACCCCACCCAGAAACATCGCGATGTCTTCCATGAAAAACATACTTTCCCATCATGTCTGATTTTTCACAGACTTGTCCTGGACTTTCACATCAAATTCAGCTACATTTGTTGCGGACTCCACCCATTTTGATTGGATGAAACCCTGATTAGCCTATCCTGACCTCAGTCCCCAACTCCAACAAATAAACACAGAGCATTAAAAATTTTATTATACATATTCATTAATTCTGTATATGCAATACACAAGCTAACTAATAAGTATATACACCTCGGAAATACATAAATACAGAAAACTTAAGATTCTTACTTTAAAAGGTTACATTGTATAAAAAGTTACTGACTAGAAGATACTACTAAAACACTGAATATTGACCTGAAAGGTCAAATCTTGACCCTAATGGGTCATATGACAACGTTTACCCTCGTGCATGACCCTGGTCAAAGGTCATGCACGTGACCCTAGGTCAATTAAAATGCATGTTTAAATAGGTGTTTGACCTTGAGAGGTCATGTGACTACTTGACCTTGGAAGGTCACCTACCACTGAGAAGTTACTGTTTACTGCTGTACAAGAGGTCATGCACGTGACCCTAGGTCAATTAAAATATATGTTTGAATAAGTTTTTGACCTTGAGAGGTCATGTGACTATTTGACCTTAAGAGTTAATTACTTGACCTTGAAAGGTCACCTACTACTGAAAATTTTCTGTTTACTGCTGTACAAGTATAAAAGAATGAATCTGACCCAATCTATATGTACAAATTACTCTTGAAGCATGTATTGTGTATTATTCTTTAGCATATACAAGTTCACCCCTATCCCTGACTTTTGAAATTCAAAACGCCCAGATGGTCACCCAGATAAATAAAAGATATTAAAATTATAATGCTTTGGATGGCCTGGAGGCCAGTGAGGAACAGCCAGGAACCTAACAAGGAGCACAAACCCGTGAACGCCACTGTTAACAGGCCTTGACGCACGCTGCTGTGACCCACCCCCCCTGCGCCAAAGGGGTGTTAAGTTAGAGGACCCGACCATCCCCCAAGGGACTCTCCAGGCCAAAAAGGGACTAGGGTGGGTGGGAGTAAAAAGTCCATGTGGAGTCTTCAGATTCCAATTCAATACTGATCTGTTCCTAGAATTTTGGTGGGCAATGCCAGGAAACAAACCTCTTGACCAATAGGTTTGAAAGTCTCCCTGATTTAGAATCATAGAACCCTGGTGACCAAATTTTTGTTATGTAATTAGACTGGTCCCCAACAAAAATTTAACCATTAAGGTTGGAGGAGGACTGACTGGGGCAATGCCTTGACACTGCCCCCGACAGTCCCCAACTCCAACAAATATTTTAAGAAGACATCAAGACCGAACAGGAAATCAATCAGATATACAGAGTTTTGAGATTAGGCTTTTTTCAGTAGTCAGGGCTAGTGTAAAAGTTAATTGATTTATTTAATTTTTTTGTCATTTTTTCTTTCGATTTGGATATTACGAAAATCCCAAGAAGACAAAGAGTTAGGGAGAGAGAGAGCGGGGGGAGGGGGGGACAGCAAATTTTGATACTGAGAGACCAGGGAGGAGAAAGAGAAAACGATAGAAGAAGGGTAGGGGCAGAGACAGCACAAGGGATTGAACAGGAGACAAAGGAATGAGAGGATCCAGGATACAGATGAGGGAATAGAGAGAGACAGCAGTCACAAGAACATATAGGCCACGTTTTAAGAAAAGAAAGCAACAACATGTCAATGTGACTGAGGGGCAACTGTGTAGTTCGTAAATATAGTGAGGAACTTTATAATAACAGACATGAATTGCTCAAATATCGTCATCTGAAAGAAATATTTTAACAACAACTATATTAGGAACCTCAAAGTGGCCAATGTTAGAACGTGATTTGCTTCCGGTTATGGAATGCTAGAAGCTAAGGTGTCAAAGACTGGACACGTGCATATTGAGATTACACAGCACTAATCCTGGCTGGAACATTGATTTTTTTATGGAATCTGATATTGTATGCCACATGAAGAATGTCACATAAGAGCTTATCATTCAATGGTGTAACATCAAGCCAAAGGGCCGGTAGATCTCTAACAACCACTGCTTCAATTACAAAGATAAAATTCTAACTTTTCTTAAATATCCTTGACTTTTAAATGTGGGCTCTGCCCCAACAGTCCTGGAAAATGGTATGGTATCCAATTTGTAGGCTATGTGCTACTGTAGCTTCTACTTCCCCGAGTCCTGATAATGTTATACCTTATTTTTTTTTGCTCATGAGTCAAATTTCTGAATTTGAATTCAAATTTCTGAATTTTTCTGTGTAGAATTGGGAACATAACATAAAATAAACATCAAAATTTATCTTTTGGTAAGTTGTTGTCAAGATCTTGTATTTCTGATGGTCTGTTTAAGTATTTAGGCATGCTAACCTAAAATCAGGTTAAAGATATTCAACAATTCACAAGTATTTAATTATGCGTAGATGGACTGGACTTGAGTAAATGTAAAAGTTGAAATGGGTTGATGTTTTGATACTTTAATGGAAGAAATAGAAACACTTGTTCTGATTTATTGACAAAGGTGACTCGGTGGTATAGAGCATAATAAGTTGACATGTTTTTAAGCTGGACCCTAACACTGTTTGAGACTCACTAATAGTCTATACTCTAAGACCTTAGCTAAGGGGCGTACAACCCAAATATTGAAACTAGAGACTTGCTTCTGTAACCAGCCAGATAATCACATAGATCGAAATATAATTCTAGGAAAGTCTTATTCAAATTGAAGGCATTAAATGCAGGACAGCATTGATTTGGCTGAATGAATTATGCAATCCACCAAAACTTTCCACTTGGTGGGTTCTCATGCAGCCTATTTTACACAATGTGGCCTTCGTTGAGGGCCTGTTCTGATATGACCTTAGCATATTGGAAGGATTGTAATTACCTTAAATTTGACCTTTGATTCCCAAATACATCCTTAGAGCCAAAAAGTGAGAAGTCATTTAAAATCAATCATTCCCTGTGAACTATGATGCTAAAATAAAACATTAACCTTAAAATTAACAGTTTTCTCATGTTAGCATTTAAACAAGACCACTAGCTCCCATTCTGCCATTAAATTTATGTTTATGCTGATGCACCCAGTTATTTGTTCAGGTATCCTATTATAACGCTTCTCTGCTCTTGCTAAACTGAATGCTTGCGTTCAAGATTTCCACAGATAGGTGTTTTTCTGTAGCCTAAAACTAAATTCTGACAAAACAAAATTCATTTGTAGGGTTAAAGGCTCAACCTTCAAAACCTATCATATCACTTTCTTGTCAGTATCCTAGGAAACTTTCTCCACCTTGATGGCACTGTTAGAAACCTAGGTATGTAGCTCGAGGGCCACTTCATTTTTTCCAAACATGCTTGTAACTTACTGCTCAGAACTTCATTCAACTTCTTTCAACCTATGTAATCTCCAGTGTATTCAGAACACTGTTGCATGTATAGTCATAAATCATTGAAAGTTTACTCATGCAACAGCCATCACAACAAGACCCCACTGGTTGACTGTTGAATATGTTTATGTGTGTTCAAAGTAACTACTTCTGTCCACAAATTTCTTCATAAAGAAATTCCAAAGCTATTTTGAACATTGTTTGTCTCTGCACAGCACTTGGCAGGTCGAGTTTTCTACTCTTCAGTTCACAAATCAGTCAAACATTTTGGTCGTAGTTTTGGCGTTGATTCACTTGAATTTGGAATTTCCTACCAAACAACATACATAATGAAGTCTACATTAGCCCCTTCAGGAAAAAGCTCAAAATTTACCTGTTTGCAAAACCATATCCACCTTGGTTATTCCACCCCAATTATATTGTTCAGTATAATTATAATAATTATTATCTCCCACCTGCGAATGAAGGCCATGGTCGGGAGATTATAAAGCGCCTTCCATCTGTGTGTCCATCAGCCGTCCGTTCATCATGTTTTTGCATAAGCCTTATCTCATTCATGTATGAAGATATCTTCACCAAAGTTGCAGATAATGTTTATGGCTATAAAAACCTGTCTTTGAAAAATTTTAGCCTCATTTTGAAAAACAAAATGGCCGCCATAGCTAATTGTTTGAAAATTGTAAAGGTGCTCTAAATCTTGAAATATTCCAGCTAGCTTCATCAAATTTGCACAAAAGCTATATGGCTAGAAAAGCTAGCCTGATTGTAATTTTGGCTAGTTCAAAAACAAAATGGCCACCATATCACATGTTTAATGTAAAACGGGGTTATTCTATTAAAAAGACCTTATATCGCCTCAAATATTGCTCCTAGAGGTTTAGAATGTGAAAACAACTTGTAGGAAGTAATGGCCGGGGAATCGTTTCAAGGTGTTGAATTTGTCCTTTGACCCCTGCTTCAAGGTTAAATGGCCTTGTATCTCCCTCATCATTGCTACTAGGGGTTCCAAATCTGAAAACAACTTAAAGGAAGTCAAGGCCTGAGACACGTTTCCAATTGCTGACTTTTACCTTTGACCTCTTCTTCAATGTCAAGTGGGGTTATCTTACTACAAAGGCCTTATCTCTCATTTAGTTCTCCATTATTACTTATTCTAAGGCGGGAGATAACCGCCGCGGCAGTGGCCTTGTTATTCATTATGTTTATCAACAGTTGTGCCTCAGAGTCTGTCAGATTATGGGGGTTATGCGTTATAAAAGTTCTTATTAGATTATATTACATTAGAAATGTGTCTGTAGAAGGCTTTGTACTGGACGTTTCCCTGTTTAACATTTAAATACTAAAACGCATGTTAGACAGTTGTATGCATCAATAAAATGTAGAACTTATTGTCATTTTGGCCCCAAAATAGTACATGCGATTTGTCATATAGTATACCTAGCAAAAAGAAATGCAGTGCATATATAAAACACAAACTGAACAAAGATATTTGATAAAGTAATAACAATCTCAAAGATATAGTTTAGTTTTCAAAGCATAAAATAAGAAAAACAAAACAGTCCATGTAACACAGTCCCTTAGTAAAAGTCTCATCAACTTCCAACATTCAACACATATATTAACAGTAAAGGTACACAAAAATGTCCACTTCAATCTTTCTCCTGGTAATGTCATGACTGATCTGAATAGGCCACAAGGTGTTAGAGCAGTATAGTCAGATGGATTTAAGTCAGAGAGATGGATGGTCTTTCCATCACAATCTGTCAGAAAATATTTGGTGTTTGAACCAGAAGCACTGCCTGTGAGTTTATATGATGAAGGCCCCGGTTTTAGTGCTTATGAAGCAGGGTCAGCTGAAACAATAGGGAATACAAATGTTGGCTGCTGTATCTCTAGGTCCCGCTGCCACTGGTCTAACTGCCTCCACCATTTATACATCTGGAGATCTGCTTGCTGCTGTTCTGTATAAGACACATCCCCAGATTCACACAGAGCCTGATTCACAACATCCATGCTTATCTGCTGAAAGCTGGGCCAGACCTCATCATGTATCTTGGCAATGGCACTGGTCGTCCAGCTGCCCCAGGCAGTTCTGTCACTCTACTGTGTTTCAAAGTTGGACAAAACCTGTTGCAGTCTCTAAGATATTGAGCACTGTTGTTGTTGCTTTCACATAGCTTCTCCAGACTTCTGCTTCTGCGTGCACTACATATGGGTGGAACAGAGAGAGATGGCAGTGGATGGGGTGTGCATAGAATCCTCTGTGAAATAAAGGGGAGAGAATAAGAAACACCCCATTCCAAGGTAAGTAGAAGTACTTACCATTTTTATATTACGTTTTTTTTTGGTTTTGTTGTGTTAAGTTAATTTAGTTTCATGACTTAATTTGACATTGTACTCACTTGAACCATTGAACCATGAGACTTATTATCTAAGTTTTCAAAACGTTACTTTTAATTATAAATATCAAATTCTTAACACACCAGAGAGATGCTTATCACACAGGCCCGGGCAGCCCAGAGAGTTGCCGGTTGTTTAGACTGCTGTGTGTGCTCTTGTGTCTGTATGTCCGCCTACATCTCTTCTTCTTGAGAGTCATCATCTGGCTGGGTTGACTGCTGTCTGTGATGTGATGACTGTGCCATGTGCTGTGAGTGTGGACTCTGTGCTGTCTGATGGATCTGTAGGCTGTGTTGTGTGTCTGTTGCTACAGTTGACAGAGCGGGCTGTGTAGTCACACGTACTTCTGACTCATCCGGCTGTGCCTGCCTCGTCCTTTTTTCAAATCCTGCTGTTTTCGCCAATGCTGTATTTAAAAAAATGTCCAGAACTTTTAAAAATCTTAAAATCTATCCAAAATTGATGTGATATGTATCCCCAAAAAATGAATTTCTTAACGTTCTCAGCCCTGTGTACCCGAGTCTTCCATCGTCTCCAGGAATTCACAGCAGCTTCTCCAATCCTCTTCGATTGTCGTGGTTTCTTCACACAAACTTGGCAGCTATTGCTCCATTCTTCTCAGCCAATTCTTCCAATCCCATATAGATCAAAGGAGATAATACAGCAATTAGCTGCAAATAGAGTTGTGAAGACAGTATCATATCAAAGAATGCGTTACTCATGGATGCAAATTCAGAACAGAAACATGAAAGACAGAATTGCTGGGGCAGTTTATAACATCAGGTCGTTGATGTAGTGAGGTAGAGAAAGATGAAGAGGACTGATGATAAAGGGAGAACAATGAGACAAACACCACCACTGTCTGATCTGGGCAGTAGTTATGCTTCATGCCATAACAATCCAAAACTTTCACACTGAGTGCAATAGATTTTCTCAAATTGGTAAAAACACACCATTTAACTTACTCACCAGGTGCATTTGTTTCTGTTCAAACTGTGAAGTGCCACATATCTATCAACTGATTGCGACAATGGTGACCGATTGCAGATCCATATTATATTTTCTACGCAAATATGTGAGATTTGAAAAATATTTTCAGTTCTGTCCTTGATGAAAATCCATCCCGATGACAACTTTCAAGCCACAAAAGGCTTCCGCGGGTAATAATAGCTTCATATTGGCAAATAGATTGAAAACTTTCAAAGTTCGGTGAAGTAAAGTGTAGATGGACAGTTTATTAAAGTTATTGCAGGTGTACACATTACTCCCATAAAAAAGATATATTAACACAAATTTGAGGAATAACTATATGGGTCAATATTCTCTAACATTCTTAGTAGAATTTCACTTATTCTTAGCATTTTCAAGAATAATATTTCCTACATATATGAGAATTCCACAGATTATAATTACATCATTAATACAATAGCTGTGTGGAAAGCCAGTTAACCTAGAAATTTTGTTGCTGATTATTATGAAAAATTTACAAAATTCTTTTATTTTTCTATTAAAATCTCAAAATTGTGAGCAGTTCTTGGTATAAGAATAATCTAAGAACAATGATGTTAGTATGTATGCGCTTTTTTATCATTTGATGAACTAATGTCAAAACATAAAATACCTGAACCAATTTTATCTTCATGGACAATAATACAGAAATGTAATCCATTGGCCTGCAAAGTTTTCTTGGAGAAAACCTATCTTCTCATGACACACATACACGGGTCGATTTCTCTGATTCTGTGTTTTGATGTCTGAGACAATAGATAGTCCTACCAGGTGACACTTGTGACCATAAGGACATAAATTATAATGGAAATGCTGGATTTCTTGCGACCTTCTGGTTTAAGTCTCTGATCTAGTGGAAATCCACTGGCATCCACTCGGGCATATTATATGTCAGAGGTGTTCATTTTCAGAAGAAAAATCTCCAAGAATATACTTTAGGTGATCTAGAATTTGACTGAGATAACAGTCTTATCTTGAGGGATGATTACTGGCTTCGTATTGTGGATTGCAATAGAATGAGCTGCCCCCAATTTGGTCCTGATTTTTACATGTAATTAATTACAATATTTTTTATTTCATATATCAATATGCCTAACCTTAAAATTGATTAGGAGTGAGGGGGAGATAGTTTCCCTACAGAGGCTGGTAATGAATTGTTTTTACAACCTTATGATACACTCCAGCTGCTCCTTTGTTTGAAATCCATTGGTTATGTAGTAAACAAAAAATGCTCAAACTGTTTATAGAATAAATAGAAACTAAAAAAAGTATCTATTAAGTAGCAGAAAAACTATTTGCGATTTTGTTCGACATAAAAATTTCACAAAACAAAACTTATCTAATGACTTAAAAGTTTGGTTTACATTTTTGCTATTAATCAATTCAACTATGTGTATACTGACAGTGTTCGGGGGGGAAAAGGGCACACGCCTATAAGGTTCCAGGATCGAATCTCAGGATGCCGACCAATGGTGGGAAGGTGACTTGCTGGTGCACATTTGTTTCTTATTGTAGAACCTTTATCAACATCTAGTCTGTACTGATTTCCTCCATCCCCTGAACTACCTGCTGTGATAACACCTACACACCATGTCTTTAAAGAAACACTGATAACCAAAATTAACTAATCAATACTAAATTGTCTTTCATGAAATGAGTATCTACCAATGTTCCATTTTCATTTAATTTTATTCGTTCAATATGAGGATTGTCCCCACATATGAATTGCCCCAAAGTGATGCAATGGCTGCAAAAATCAAATTTAAAAATAAAAATAAAAAAAATAAAAAACCACTGATAACCACTGGTTTCTTATCTGCGCTGGGATTAATACCTCTTTGTGTAACAACTCTGATGCTTTTTACACAAAATAGTTTCAAGACGTTTCCTTTCTCTTCTTTAAGACGCAATCATGTTTCATCTTTTATATATTTCATGCTGGACCATTCCCACATTGATATGTCTACCTTTGTTAAAGAAAAAAATACCAATCAAAGAAACTTTTTATTCAATATCTCCCCCACCTGGTAATATTGCATTTAAATAAGTTTGAATTTTGAAACAGATCAAACCTTCAAGACAGACTGATTCAGTCCTTTGTGTTCCATATCAATAGCATTGTGGTGTGGTTCCCACAGGACTTATAGCATGTTTGCTTAAGCCATGTTTTAGCCTGTATTATTATCGGAGTAGGTAACTGGGAGATACAACAAATTTGCTTTAGAAATTTTCTATAATGGATGTAGTTTACACACAGATACACAATACGACCACAATCTATTGTCCAATGTACACATTGAAATCCATTTAGTATCCGTATTGGTTGGGCTTATGGAATGGACAAGTTGATATATTGGATGTAGATCATTTGTTATTCTTTTATACATAATCTAGGGTTAAGAACACTTCTCTGTTGCTCCAATATTTGTGGCTTCAGTATGAGTTACTTTGTTAGACATTAATTGTTGCAATTAAAATCCAGCTTTTTGAAGCATTGAAAACCAACTACAGTAAGGTAAAAGAGAGCTCCACCTGGGTCCAAGATTGTTAAAATGATTTTTGATAAGCAACTGTGGAGGATTTGGGGATTGGCAGAGGTATGCTCTCCAAGTGCTCTTGTTTTCTAGATAATAGAATAGGGGAATTTATAATACCCCGCTCACACTCTTCCAGTAAGACCTCTGCTGTAGACTTGTTTTGGCTGAGCTGTGAGAGAATATTAAATTACCTTGTACACATGATACAAAAGTTCATAGAAGACAGTGATTCCCTTACATATTTTCACCATGACAACCAATCTCCAGATCTGTCTGTTTTGGAATTACATAGCAGATCGGACGACCAGAGAAATGGGCAAAATATATTGTATCTTATTCACTGTTACAGACGTTGATATTGATGATTCTTCGCCTGCTTCTGATACAGACATTGATATTGATAAATCTTTCCCAGAGGAGAAATTCAGATTCCCTAAGATATGAAAGAATGGGATAAACCACCCCCCGCCCCACACCGCCTCTGTCTTTCTTGCTTCTAATTAAGTAGACATGGAATGTACACACTAACTGGATTCTGGACCTCCTGTACTGAAACAGAACCAACTGTTAGGTTCACAACGCAAATCTTAAAGCATATCTTTTCCTTCAAACAAATCACATCAAAGACTTTGCCTCTTGACACTGATAATGCAGCTGCAAGAGCAATCTTGCTGATGGTGTGGCCAATCTTAACCCTATCTCACAGTAAGGCTGGAGCAGAATCCTACAGATTGTACACATGTATGGCAGTTTTCAGATATGTTTAAAAGCCTTTGAAAGTGAACATTTTTTCCCCCGACTACTCACATTCAATTTCCTGATGGCCTTTCCTTTTGAATAATGACAGCCGTCGTTTGGGGATATCATCTATTGTGTCCACTGTTTTTTTGGCAGCATACATTTATCTTCTGATAAAAAGTGAGGTATTAGAAAGAATGTATGAAGATAAGCAGCACTGCATCATAAAAGTGAGGTATTAGAAAGAATGTATGAAGATAAGCAGCACTGCATCTGGTTAGTACTTGGATGGGTGAGGGTGTTGGGGGGAGATACATAGTGACTGGGATTATAATTTAAATGGTCGTCCATCTATAATATAACTGACACAAGGTACTATGTCCCATATTAAATAAATTAATCAACCAATCTAAGTCAGGTGATTAGGTCTTAATGTTATACGTCATCTTTATATATCGTGGTGGAGCTGGTCAGAAGACCAATCTTACAATGGGAAGAACTTTTGTGGGTTTGAATACAAAACTCATTTGTTCAAAATTTTTGTCTGTCACTCACGAAATTATCTAGATATGATGACCAGTTAGTGGAATCAGGGCATAATTTAAAAACTTTAATACCACACAGGTAACTGGAGATGACAAAAATCTATGTTGTGACAGTTTTAATAATACACTTTATAAAACAATGACATAATCTCTGATTTAAACTCAAACACGGTAAAATGAAGGTGCCCAATCCGAAAAGTATGATGAAGATACAATAAAAGACTCAGTTGAGGATCTAAATCTTTGGAATCGGTGTTGCTTAATATGTACACTCTATTTGTTAAACTCGGGCTGTATATATCAGACAATCCATGCCCCCTACCCTTCTTTCAAAAAGCTTGACTCTGCATTTGACAAAAAAAAACTGACCCCCAAAAACAAAATACCAAAAAGGTGTCAAAATGAAAATGCGTCCCGACCAAGCCGCCCTGATTATGGACTATACAAAAGTGTGGAGACCAATCCTGACTGCTCCCGATCTTACTTAGGCTCCCTCTGGACCCATCCAAATTCATTCCTAACTCAATACAATGAGATGTGTTAGAGATATGACTAAGTTCTTGCTATCCGATTGGCTTTAATGGCTATACAAACTGATGGGTCCAGATCCCTGCCCTATTTACACAATTATTACCACCCTGTGCATATAAAAAGCCTAGTTTTCTAACACTGTATCATTTGGATCCAGAATGGCAGTAATAAAACACATTCAACATTGTTTTAGGCTTCTAAAACCAAACCCTACCACCATTCGTACCTGCAAGAATTGGGAACACAAGACAAGTTTTCCAGATCTGTTGAGAAATTTTGTGTCCTCAATCATTTTATTTTTCATTTTTTGAAGTATGTTGGTTGAGCTCCACTTTGTGACATTATACCTCTAGGTTAGAGGCTAGTTTTGGGAAATGAAGTATTTTGTTTCAAGTGCAATTAGTTAGCAATTTGGGTGGTCCCGAAAAGGACCGTTCAGTTGGCAAGCGGACTATCTAATTTCGTACTGGAGACTAGTGAAGCTACTTTGGTAACTCCTGCTGTTGCTAATGTGAAGATGTGGATGTTTATTATGTAGGTTCTGTGCCTGTTGGTGTGGATGCTGGTGTGTCCAACTGTGGATAATCCAGTGTGTCCAACTGTGGGTCATCCAGAGTCTGCTGTAAAACGTATCCTATCTGATGAAACACCATTATGGCACGTTCCCAGACCGATCCTGATTTTGAAAGTTTTGAAAAAAAGTGAAACATTGAAATCCTTTCCACTCTTGACTTCCAACTTATGCCGTCTTGAGAAAAATTGGTCCCGACCATTGTCGGAAATATGGAACCACTACTTAAGGGTTTTACAGCCCATTCAACAGCCAGTATTATGAAAGGTACACAGAGGTGACAATTTAATATGTGATTTGATGCCAAAAGATAGACCTAATCAAAACTAATGAACATTATGCCAACAATACGCGTTCATTCCGGCTCACCCACCTTCATTTACCTTCATTCCATTTCATCTACAGTCATCATTGTTCTGAAAAGAAGGTTTTATTGACGCAAATGTTCAATTACATAAATCGTTTATTCTAGAACATATGTCACATCTGATATGACCGATCTGTCCTAAATTTAATCACATTGGAAATGCCATTATTCAGCACCTACATTATCTTCAGTTTCTGCCCTAATTTGCATCCAAATAGTTTTTGAGCAATGTACTTTTAAAATTTCTTGACGTCACAGTATTTCACGTGACGCAGACATAGGTTCCGATAACTGGTCTTAATTATTGGCAACAACCATCATTTATTGGCAATTTGGTAGAGGGCTTGAAAAGTTCTACCAATACAATTACACGGAATATAAGTACAGCTATTGTTTGTAAAGTCTATATATAACTATCCCACCTTACTTGTGATGTAATTGAGGAAATCGTTTTTGTTGTCTTGTGACGTCATGCCTGCAGTCATGACACAGGGACGAATCAAATCTATCTAAAACAAGATCAGCTATTAACCTTAATGAATGAACCCGAAGTCTTCACTAGGAGGGTAATTGTCTAGTGGTATTGATCTCTGTGAGAGAAAGAAGTGGCTGATTATATCCGCCAGAAGAACACGATGTAATGAACTGATACCAGCTGAAATATATTGTCATAATGTATTCATTTAAGACATGGGCCGAAGGCTACATGCAATTTAGAAATTTAATCAGCAAGTTTAATTTTTACAAGTTAAACTCTTACCTAAGAGTAATACCATAGATCAGCAGTAGGCCGGTCCCACTAAACACCAGAACAAATATACCCTGAGTCTGTTCCATCAGAGTTGGTCTTAGTTATGCCCCCACTCACTAAGCCATTAGGGCTTCCTATGCTTACCAGCTAGGTGGCTAGTGACGTCATTTCCTTTTTTGTTGGAAAAATAATCCTTATGGACCCGAGTAAGGTAAAAATGCCTGGTCGGAGTCCTGCTGTTAGCTCAGATATTAACCGAAAAATTATTATTTAATTTTCTATTTTACTACATTAATATTTCTCCACTAATTCCAGAATAACTACAGAGAGGATGGTGGCTTACTGGGGTGACTAAATAAAAAATCTACGGGAGAAAAAGTAAGTTTTAAATCTCCCTCGTTAGGTCCAGGGTCCGACTGGTTGTTACTGGTGCTGGACCTGGGCACATCCAATTTTTTCTCCCCTAGAATGATAAAAGGGAGGAGGGGGAGTTCAGTCCACAGAAGTTCCCAGAGGAAGGACAGGGAAGCCCAAACAGAACTTCTAACTCTAGAAGGCTGAAAAGGGTGGGCAGGTTCTGTAAAACACAAAGAAAGGCTTTGAGAAGAGGAAAAAAAACTTCTACTAGGGCCTTAAACATGTAGAAAACCTACTCTAATGATGCAGCAGATATAATGGGAGGTAGACAAAAATCCAGTGGACAGCAACCAGTGGCAGATTTGTTGTGCTGCCACTATGAGACCCAGATGATAAAATTCAGAATCACGCCAAACAACATCCTTCCAAGGACAGGCTTAAAGGATTTCATCTAAGGAGACTCTGAAAGGTCTTCCTGGTCTCAAAGGCTGTAACACAGGAAAACTGTTTGATCTAAGAAGAAATGGTCGAGAGGGACATATTCCTGTCAAACTTCTTCTTGAAGGAGGCCAAGAGAAGGTCTCTTGTCGCTTAGGTTGTCTTTTAGGTCCTTAGTTTGTTCAAATGGTACCAAAGGGCTCTGACTGGACAAATGGATCTATCCTCCCAGAGGGGTTTATCCAGAGTGGGGGGCAGTGCTGGGGATACACTGTCGGGTCCCTCTTGAGCCATTTGGTTCTTTGAAAATAAGCTGGGAACAGATAGCCAAGTAAGTTTTTCATCCTTGTTTATTTCTATGGATGAATTACCCGCTTTGTCTTCTATATGGCTGGGTGGTAACCGTCCATGGTGTTGGGTTGGAGCCTTCTTTCTAGCAAAGATACAGTAGGAAGTCCACTATTTGCTTTACAAAAGGTGAGTTGAAGTCCACCTGATGGGATTTATACCATTTAAAAATGAGCTACTTTGCCTCATAGACAGCTCTGGCTGAGCATTTTTGAGGAGCTTCATTCTGCCACTTGATCAGAGAAGTCTTGATGGCTGAGGCTCCAGGAGCCAAGCACAGAGATTTAGGTTGCGCCAATCCTTGTGCAGGTTCCCTTGAAGAGTTGGGCTAGTTAGTTGGGTTGGATGCGCAGGCACAAGTTTATCTTAGATGATAGGTTTATCCGATTTCAAAACCATGACATTTTGGGCCAACCTGGAGCTATCAGGATTATCCTCTGGCAAAATGTGGCTGAGCAGTTTGACATTTGCTATCAGGGGGGTAGGGTGGGGGGAAGGCATAACCATCCAGATCCTCCAAAGATAGGCTCAACAAGTCCACTGCCACGGTTTTTGGGCTCTGGGACTGGAGATGAAAACTGGGAAACTTTGCTGTGGTACCTGGTGGCAAATCTCAATTTGAGGTGTGTTTCACCTGCTGCAGATTCGAGAGAAAATGTTTTCTGATTGAGCGACCATTCTGTCTGGATCACTTGGTTGTGACGGAACAGTTTGTCCACTATGACATTAAGAAGTTCTGGCATTCCCCCAAAGGGGGAAGAATGAATAAAAAGAACCACATTGGGTTAAACATTATTTTTATTCCACTACATGATCTTTTATATAAACAATTCATATAATATACTCATTTAATGAGTACATTGCTTGGATATGAAATTTTTAAGTTTGAAGTAACATGTGAAGTAGCCCTAATGGGCCTGATTATCAATGGGCCAAAGGCAATAGGCAAAAACTAATTTTAGAGAAACTGGCCCAAAGTAAGAATTTTGTAGAGTAATAAACCCAAAACCAAAGAAGATGTATAATTTATATTTATTATGAAATGTCGGCAAGCAAAGAGTGAGGTAGGTACCCCACAAGCTGAGAAGGGGAATAATTTTTTGAAATTTGGAAAGGGGATATATCCCGGAGGTCAAAAGGTGAAAGGTTAAGGACAATATGAAGCTTGTAGGGTAAAGATTTAAAAGGAGGATATTTTATTTTTCTGTATATCCACCAAACATTCAAACTAGCAATGTAGGTAGGCAGAAAAAGTTTGCTAGACCGCTGAAGCAGTAGTGGCTTGGGAGTTAATATACTGCCATATAGCATTAGATGACCATGAACCATGCTGCATAATATGGTGGATACTGGATTCGCCAGGAAGGAGAGCAATCATAGTCTGTAATGCCCTGATAGGGCAGATGAGAGAGTCCCCCAAGTTTTGTATAGCAAGAGTTTGAATTTGTTGTCTTTCTTGATTGGTTTGGATTACTTAAGCAGTACTGTGGCACCAACTATGGAAAAAATAACATCACCTCTACAAAGCTGGCCAGAAGGATCAAAAGTGTGAATAGAATGTGGTAAAACATTGGATAACCTCAAGAAAGAGAAGAAAAGAAAAGAATATAATGCCGGAAAAACTTGGGGGTACTGCAGACAAGAACATGCTTGTAGTATACTATGCAACAGAATTTTCAGTGACAAAGGTCTATTGATTTTCATAGCTCTAAGAAATAGGTGAATTCTGTCACAATTGATAAATGCAGTGGACAAGCCACAGATCACTAAATTGGCCCGTACAGCTGCCAAATAATTGTTAATATTGGAAGGTGACAAACCATTTTGGCAAAGGAACTCCATAAAAGCAAGTAATTGAATTGTATCAACCTGAGAAAGGATGAGCCCAGCTGGTACCAGGAATGTCAAGAAATCTTTAAACATCTCGTCGTAGTTTTGCTTGGTGGCTGGATGATATGAGGTCTGGAGTCTGGCACAAGCCCTGGAAGCCAGCTGGGCTGTCCACAGGTTCGAATCTGAAAAAAAATAATTATTAAACAACATCAAATCTTGATGAGTGTGTATCCACACATGTTCAGGTATTAATATGTGCAATTTTTGAATGTCAGCTGCAGAACCCTGCCATCCGAAGAGTAGATCCACTGTAGTGTTTTTCGACCCCTGAATATGAGAAACATGCAATTGTATGTTATATATAGAAGTGAGAACCAAATATTGCGAGCACAAGCAGCTAGAATATCATCTCTGGCCCTGCCAGTCTTCAAAACTTCAACTACAGGCAGATTATCACAGTTTATATTATTTTTTTTATTTGACCACATTTGTCCCCACATCTTTAGGGCAACCATAATGTTAACCATTTCCAAGCGGTTTATGTTATAGTTATAATAATATTATTATATATTCAGTGGAAAAGAAAGTGTATAAATCATATTTCCATAAACTCCACCCATTGCTGTTAAGGAAGCATCCAAGTAGATGGTCCCACCAACTTTCCTAGTGTCATAGTAGGTGACACCATTATAGGACTGAAGAAAAGTGTTATACCTGTTCAACAGCCAGGGTCATATTGGGACAGGTTTGCCACTTGTGGGACTCAAACCCACAGAGAAGTCTCTAGTTAAGGGCATGCGGGTATTGTTATGGTTATTTCTAAGTAAAGTAAGCATTCTATTAAGAAAGAACCGGGCTGGGCGAACACATTTGGTGATATAAAGAAGAGAACCAAGCATGACTGTAATTGGGTCTTAGAACAAGAGTTCTTATTCTGCCAAGAATGACATAGCTGTTTAATGTCCTTAAGCTTAGTTTCAGGAATGGAGATGGTTCTGGTCTCTGTATCAACAAGAATTCTGAGAAATGTGACAGGGGTACTAGGAGGTACCAATTTTTCAATACTAATGTCGAGACCTAGGTGTTGCAGTAATTGCAATAAAAATATGTAGGACTCATGAATTTGTGATGGTAGACAAGTATATATAAGGTCATCAATATAGGTCCAAAGACCAGGAAAACCATGCTGATGCATGATATGATGTATGGCATCACTGCAACGTATAAAGAAAGTTGACCCATGACGTAATCCGAACGGCAATGTAATGTCAAGGAAGATAACAGGTCCATGTCCCTAGGGTGAATGCTCAGATGTCTAAAGGCTTGGCTGATATCAACCTTGTATAACATAGCCTCAGGGCCCAACTGCACTAGTGCATCAGTATGTGATCTACTGAAGGATATTGGAGCTCAAAATAACTATCGAAGTACTTATGCTTGCTAATACCAGCATTCACAGAAAAATGCTTTGACCAAATAAGATCCACAATGGTTCTACGATTAGCTGAATCTTGTTTAGGCCTAGTCATGAGTGGTGATACATGTATTGGAAAAGGTGGTTCAGAGAAAGGTCCGATAAGTGCCTTATGTTGTAATTCAGTACTCGAGTACTTTTCAACCTCACCTATATGGTGATTAGCCGAAGTATGGTTATCCATAGTAGATTGAAGGGGATATTCTCTATTAAAATCTAGAGGAAATCCAAACTGGATTAGATCAACGAGTTGCTGATCCCAATATTGACCAGTATGACCACCATACCTCAGCCTTAAGTGGGCCTTGGACCAGAATACAACATGACAAGAAATTGGGCAAACCACTGCTTTTGACCATTCTATGTGCATGAATCAAGTCAGGGACAATGTCCCAGTGTTTTTCTGGTCCCTGATAAAGCTTGAGATCAGTGTAATGAAAAAGTGGAATGAAACCTATTTCTGCTTCAGTTTGTTGCATAAACGGTTATAAGAAGCACATGTAAACCGATTTTGATAGATTTCTAAAGGTAGTTTCTCATTATGAGGAGTAAACATAGAGGGAGTGCCATTTATGTCAAAATAGGAGCCATTTCTTGGCTATCATTTTGTATTTGTCACCAACATTTGGTTCCCTTAGAAAGCACTGAGAGGTGTTGAAGTGCTCATCTACAACGTGAACATCTGGGTTAAAACCTACACACTCTGTGTCAAGAGCCTGATGCTTACCAAGTTCTGAAGTTGTTAAGACAACCTTTTTATGGTGGTGATCTTTTACATCTACAGGAGTACAGTGTCGCCTGTTGTGTCTATAAGAAGTCTGTTGGGTTTCCTTTCCATTAGGTATATGCTTGGTGTTTGATGTCTTCCTAATAGAAGTACTGCATGACGGACCCTTATCACTCGCTAAGGAACTGCTATCTGATTCCATGTCATCAGAGGCTAAGGTCTGAAATCTTTTAGATAAGGTTAAGTTGAAATCAAGGTTTCCTTGTTTATGAACGATACTAGTCAAACCTTTTTCATGACTGTTACTAAGGTTCACTTGCTTACTGACAGCACAACTATGTGGTGTGTTTTTTTATGGTTTTTTAGCATCAGACTATTGTGAGCACCACCCTGTAGACCTGTACTACCTGATTTGGAACACATTTGTGGTGGAACATCCTCCCGTCTCATTTACTGCTTGTATATTTGCTAGTTCCTCAAAGATCCCTTTATGACTATGGATATTAGTAAATGTGCTACGTTCTCTATCTCACCTACCTGCAAAGTGTCTGGAGTAAGATGCAACGATATTTTTACTGGGCAGATGAATCTTGATATACCTGCTTGCCAGAACAACCTCCCTCCTTAAGATTTAAGGAAGACCTTTAGTAAGGAGAGTTCAAAGAGGCTTTGTGACCTGTAGTTTTAAGTGGCCTTCCCAAAGGAAAAATATTGACCTTCCTTTACTAAAGGAGGCCCTTTCCAAAGGAGGCTTCATGAAACTGGCCCCTGGTCTCAAATTTTGCTAGATCTGTACTGGGCTAGAAGGGATACCATCTTATGACCCTCATCCGGGCTCGCTGGTATGTTGGACCAGCGAAGGAAGAAGGTCCATATACAAGTGCCAGCTCCCAATTTGCTTTAAAATTGTGGAATTAATACTTCCTGAATTGGTTACTTGGGCTGTCACAGAACCATAATAGGTCTTGTCAGTGACAAAATACGGGAAAACTTATTCATATGCTAGGCAGAGATGAAAGAAGACCCAGAAATTCTAAGAGGACTATTGTAGCCTGTACCGTACTGGTTGGCTCTGACACCCTCGTTTGGCAAACTCAGTTGTCACCAGACCAACAGGAGTCTGGTTGAAAAAAGGTCAGCCAAAGAGGCCACACTTAAAGAAAATGCTTGGGAAATGTAAATGATCCTGAGGTCAACTGATTTCACTAAACTTCCAGGAAAGGCCTAAGTTGAAGTATCATCTGGTCAACTGAACCAGTTGCAGTAAGGATAGCTTGTTAGCCTGTGCAAGTTATATGTGTGGTCACACTTGCAGGACTGGTCTTGTAATGAAGCAATGGTATATCCATACATTTGCAAGGCAGTGATACGGAATATCCATTAAACAACCCTTGTAAGTTATTTATGTCGTCACATGACCAGTACCGTACTGATGCTGCTGAATCAATGGGATATCTGCTGATTTGCTAGGCAGTGATGAAGAAATCCCATTGAAAAGGAAATTACTTATATAAAATTATACTAACTGTGGCCACTACTGCTTAACTTCGTGATATGACCAGCTTAAGGAAAAGTGTTTATATCATGAAGTAGCCATTAAATAACTCATTGGTAGAAATTAAAAGTAGTACTCATGCCTCCCCAAACGATAACTTCACGGACGATGGGGTAAAAGTTCACTTTAAAATAACCAGTCTCTTTGCAAATCTGGCCATCAGCAGAAGAAACATATGATTCTGTATAATATACTTTACCAAATACCTGTTTTTCGATGAAAACTATTGTCTTTTGAGGTTGTATCCATGGTGTGCCAAATGAAAAAGAGTAAGTGACTTCACTAGCAACCTGGTGAGTATGACAGACACTAGCCCCTTAGTGAGTAGGGGCAGTACGAGTAAAGAGGAAGTGGCTTCACTAGCGACATGGTGAGTATGACAGACACTAGCCCCCTAGTGAGTAGGGGCAGTACAAAGGCCGGTTCCACTGAAGGAGACTCAGGACATCTTTTTCTGACATTTTGTGGGATTGACTTGTGCTGGACCTATGGAATAGTAGGTCAGGAAAGATATATTAAAGCAATAATAATGTATTATCCGCCACACAGTGTCTGTGATCTAAATACAGGGACATACGGACTGGTTACTATTTCTTGGTATTCTCCCACTCCTCTAACCATAGATTAGCATTAAATATGTGTAAACAAGTGCTGATTGTTCCTTAATATGTCATTAATTTATAAAAGCTACAAATAAAGTTTTTTTGTTACAGTGAATAGGTGAATTTAGTAAATACACATATGAACTGATTTTGTCAGTATATACGTGTATTCCCTGAAAATTTCCCTGAAGATTTTTTGGACCATCATCATGAATACATTAAGTCTTTAATCGCTGGGTGTTATCTAATATGCCTTAATTAGTATTAACAATTACTTTAAACTTTAAGTGGCTTTATGGCTAAATGTTTGATAGTTGTTTATAATCCAGCACTGGGTCACTGGTAATGACTTTACATAATTTTATAATTTCAAAAGCAGTCACATGTGACATAAATTTTTAATAGTGTCTTGCATTTACAATAAATTTCAATGCAAATAAATAAGTAAATAGATAATTAAATATGTACAAGGAACAACCAACAAGGTAATGAGATTAAGACATATTTTTTGCTCAAGAACTAAATTTCACTGCTGTTTACCTTTGTAATTGTTTGCCTTATAGTATGACTGTTTTGCTTTAGTTGTCAAAGGTCACCAGTAAAATGTAGATGAACAATCACAGTTCAATAAAATCTTCTTTCTTTGGTGGAAGCCACATCATAGCCATAGAAGCCTTTAAAGGAATTAAGTCCCTGTGAAAGACATTAACGATATCCAATTAGGAGTTACTGGCCTCTTCAATGTTTCTTAAGATAATTCTTTGAAGAAGTAGCCAAACAAGTACCTAGTATCTAAATCTAAAGTCATATATCTACTAGAAAATGGAAAAAAATGTTAAGGCTTGATATAAATAAACTAAGAAAGCATTAACTGAAAATTTCGGCTTAACAACAGATTCTTCAAGAATATCTGCAAATTTGTTTGGGTGTAAATAGTTTTGTCTTAAGTGATAAGGTTAAATATTTATTGGATGAAGTACACTTATAGATTGTATGTTAACATATGTTAAAATATGTTAACATTTTGAAAATCAAATTCAAATTCAAGTCTAAAACGTTTCATCACTTTTCAACAAAATAAACTTTTTATGTATCAGTCACACAAAATGGTGAAAATTCAATTGATCTTTAATAATTTCTCGTTATGTCATAGGTCCTTAGTGGCTTTGGTTTTTGAAAACAGTATTAACTTAAATGGAATATTTTAAGAAAGCACATGAATGAAATTGGTAGGACAAATAAACCTTAAAAGTATAGTGTTATATTTTAACATAATATATTGCATCAAATGTAAAATAAAGTAGCTTCCAGATCAGAGGTATAAATATATACGCAGTTAAAAGTTGAACTTTATTGTTAAACCAAGGAACAATAACACTGCCAGCTATTTATGTGTCAACAGTACCCAAAAGACTGTTTACAATAACAACAATATTGATGTTTTATACAAACAAAGCCAAAAATACCGACAAACCATTGAATGATAAGCATAGTTGAATTTAAAAAAAAAAACAAAAATCAAATGCAAATGATATTTTTTGTTTTAAAAGTTTTGTCATATGCACAACTAAATTACTGGATGAACTACCTTTTAGGCTAAGATAAATTAAACATATTGACAGATGTGTCAGAAACTATTCATTTGTGACAACCATTGTTTCACTGCTCAACACAAATTATGAATTTACAAGTTATTGTTATTTTAATTACGCCACCAACAAAAGTGATTTAAATAAAATTTATCTAAACTTATTCAGCAAATACACCATTTACTAAATCACCTGATTACTACCAAACATAAATGATAAGACATTGACAAAATCACTCAGAAGAAGAAAAAATGATATAATTCAACCCAAAGACAGACAAACAAAGATTATGTCAAGAAATGTTATTATATTGAAACAATATTTGCCAGGATTCAATGATGAAGCACCGCAATTGGTCCATGTCAGGGAAAATTTATTTATGTTGTTATATTTATTCTCTCAGGCCTTCTTTGAAAAAAATTGAAATCACAAGGTAGTAAATGATTCAAGAATGTATCCAATTCCCACAACATACCAATTAGTATTCATTCTTTCTCTGAATAGAGTGAGTCATGGACACTAAATCATACTCGTGTCTGGAAATTAGGTAATACTTCTGGGAACAGAATAATAAAACAATTGAACAGCACCACATTTCAAAAAGGTCTTTGCAAAATCATGTATAATTCCAATTAATTAAATTTAATACTTAATTTATTGGTCCTGTTGAGGATTGTTTCAAAATTTTATCACTTAGATCTTTAGTATTACCCTACTACCCACATAAAATTCTATAAATTCACGTGCACTAGTTTTGAAATAATCAGAAAATCAGAAAGACAAACACACCCGAATACATGATCTCCTTATGGATGACAATAAGGCTCCCAGTACAACGGGGAAAAAGTTTATTTTAATCACAAACTCTTGGAGGCACTAACCGATGAACAAAGCTACACAAAATAAATTAACACAATACCACATAAGCTCAAAACAGACACATGTAATGAATAGCCGTATTTCACAACCATAATCCGTTGAATCTAGATTCCTTGCATTAACAGATTCGCTTGTGATGGGACTAGAATCCTAATACGGATTATGAATATGTTGATCTATATCCTGATTTAGATCAACAGATTCAGATTCAATGGATTGTCCATAATGCTTTGCAAAATAATGGCGGCCAATTGTGGCAGCAAAATATGAAAAGAATAGTGATTTTTATTATATTTATAGAGGTCTATTTTATTTTTAAAAATTTTTTTTAATAGTTATTTTTATTTTGGATCCGGAAGTTAAGAAAATTGCATTTCACGAATCTAGCTAATCAAGAGAATCCAAATCTGAATCTGGATTGCACAGATTCTGGTTTTAAAATACACCTAGTAATTTGCTTCTATAGCAGGGATGTCATGTGATTTGAATTGATCTGATGAAAGCGAGGAGTCCTCACTGTAGGAGGACAGGGAACTGAGTGACCTTGACCTCAGCTGGGCACCTTTTGACTTAAATGGAGCATCACACTTGAAGATACCTGCGCTAAATGTACCCCTGAGTCTGGTCATGTCCACACCTTTAGGAAACTGTATTCTAATTTCCTTCACCAATTTGGCACAGCCACAGCGTTCCGGTGTGGTGCCTTGAATGAATACCTCATGGCCACTGACTTTGTGGAGTACATTATGGGTATAGATCCCCATCATGATATGCACTTTGAATGCTAACTTATTACCATAGGAATCCTTGACAATCCTAGGCTGGATAATGTTTATGATTTCATCGGTCACTGAGCATACACGTTCTCTCAAAGGTCGTTTCCTTTTACATGCATTGATAGCTTTAAACAAACCATCTCTGTCTATATCTTTCTTTAGTTTCTGCAGTAGAGTATGTTCAAGCAGTTGTTTACTTTCAAAGAGTCCCAGCTCTCGCATTCTATTGTCTATTAGTCTTTTTGTTTCAAAATCTCCTTCTTTGCGATTTTCTATTTCTCCAGATGTCCTTTGTCGTGGTCCTCTTGAAACAGGAAGTTGTGGCCTAATTATTATTTCCTGTGTTGGAGCACTGCTCTGAATAATTCTTGTATCATGTAAATTCTCGATGGTTTCACTGGAATCGCACGAGTGATCATGTGATCTTTCCTCCATATCACACAAATCTCCTTTGGCACACATTCTATAAAAAGTAGGAATTCATCTGGCAAGGAAAATGCAGTCTTGATTTCTGAAAAAAAACAAAAAAACAAAACACAGAATGATGAAAACTTACAGCCTTCAATAGCAGACAAAGGTCACAGTGTTTTCTATTTCTTTCAATAGCTGAGATTATATCATTACTGGCCTATGGGATTCTTACATATTACCACGAACTTGATTCAAACATATGGTCATAGATTTGAGAGCTTTTTAAATGGTTCCAGGGCCGCAAGTGAATTATTTGGTGAGTTATGTAATGTCATCAGTAGTCTGGCTCATTGAAAGAGCCTGGAAGGTTGGGAACATAGACGCAACAATCATATTTTTTTTCCATTCAAAAACTTTTTAGGTGGGTCTCTGTTGCAAACACTTTTGTTGGATGTTTTGAGTTGTTATGGGGCTCTTCCATTATGGCAATCTGATTGTTTACCAATCATCTTCCAATTCAGAATATTCCTGGATCACCGGTTTCCTCTGTGATTCAATACACAGTGGGTGGAAGCAGAAAGGGTTTACAATGGGTTTGCAATACACATTCCAATCAGACTGTGGGGTTTAAGAGCAGTACGATAGGTTCCTGATAAGCTTCGTAAAAGTAAAATTAAAAAGTATACAATTGACAAACGATGGTTGCAATAGAAAAAATTATTTTTACAATCTAAAAAGACAAAAAAAAAAAAAACATCTATGATGTCTTCCCAATTCCCCTGCTGTTTTCCCCGATTTCCTTTTATTCCAGGGTAGATCCCTATATATAGGGGTCACTATACAGGTCAAATTCATTAATAATTTCAATACTGATCAAGATATATGGACTAATAAATCACCTGCTACATATACAAGTGATATTTCTGAGGCTGTTTAGGGAAATGTGACTATTAACCCCATCATCCATGAGGTGCGGGTTGCAATCATCTGGTAGTACCAAGATGAATTTGTTGGTTCTCCCATCTACCCCAAGGACTGGAAGGACATAGAGCGGGAATCCGGGAAGAGATGTGGTCATTGGGGACCATGTATGGCAAACATATCCCCATAAGATGTCCCAGATGAGCAAGGAGTGAGTACTTCAAACATAACTGATTCCACTCTGAGGTCTTGCTAGCCCTATTTAATGCTTATTACAAGTTTATATAGTATGACATTGCTGCAGCTGCATCCAACTCTGACACCCAGATTTGTCAGTGTAGTGACCTAAGGCAAAAGATAGACGACAACACCATTGGCTTTCCCCCAGTGGAGTCTCTCGTGGATAATGGACCAAAAGTCTACTTTTTCACCCTTGGAGACGACGCCTTCTGACTGAGAACCTGGCTGATGAAACCCTTTTCCCTCAGAAGCCTTGACACCAATAAGCAGGTCTTCAATTAACTAATCAGCTACTGGATACGGGTAGTGGAATTTCCTTTTTGGCTAATGGCCAGCAGATTTTGTTCACTGTTCACTGGCTTGTATGATCCTGCATAATTTACTCAAGATCAAATCCAGGAGGAGACACTTTCAACCAGAAAACATGGGTTTCAACTTTGATGGAGCTTTGCAAGGGAAACATCTTCCATATCAGGGCTGAAACCCCAGTAACACTGCTAAGTCACAGTAAAGTTTGCTGGCCGATTCCTTCAGAAATGAAGGGGTTATGGTATGACAGATGACAAAGTCAAAGACTGTTTCAGTAAATTGTTTATAACTTTTTAAAGATATATATAGCTTTTCTTGTGCTTTTATTGTACATAATTATATTTCGAAATGTTGTCATTGTATACATATTGCTGTAATGTGTTTCTTTCATGTCATAATATTTTCCAAAGCTACATCTGAACAAGTGATACTGTTTAATGTACATATGATGTACATTGTATCTTGCTTGCATTTTTCAAGTGGAATATTGTATGGACAGTGGTTTTTACAATTAAAGTAAATATTTGTACCTTATAAAAAATCTTGTTTGGACTTAGGTTGACAGAGGTATGGTACGGCTTGAACCCTCTCCTATTAACTTTAAACCTGTTTGGACATTGCATGACAGAGCTGCTGTAGGGTTCGAACTCTGCACACTTTAAAAATTTTTTCTTCAGGGATTGGTGTTTAGGCCCTGTGGCCTGACAGAATGAAAGAGAAAGGGAAGGGTTTGAACGCTGGAGAGTTTAACTTTTATTTCTTTTATTTTGGGGGTCATACTATTGTGTCTTTGAAAATGTATTTACAAGGTCGGTCTTGGTTGTAGTGACTTTTGAATGTGGAAATATTTTGACTTCCTTTGAATGTGTGTGGGATTGTTTCTGACTTTGAAGGATTTATGAATACTTTTTAACAACAGAACTGCATAATTTTTTGGAAGGTTTGGTGGCCCTGAGAACAGCTTTTTAAAAAATTCAGCTAAAAGCTGAATAACGGCTGCTAGACAGACACTCTCCCACTGTCACATACTGTTCATCGGCACTAAGGTCACCTCTGATGGTGCTGGTCTCTGGCAAGAGGAGCTCTGGGTATTCAGGTTGCTGTAGTTGTCATCTGCTGAGGCGAGGTAAGGTGTGGATGAGCGACACTAATAAGGTGTCTGCTGAGGCTTCTGAAGCTGGGTCCATAGCGTTAGAGGCATAATGCTGTGGAAGGTGGTTACAGTTTCTGCTGATGACACACCTCTTGTCCTGGGTTCTGTTGTGGTACAACTAACTGCTGTGAAGTAATTGGGAGTGGCTGAATCTTCTGTTGAACTGGTTGCAGCATCTGCTGTTGAATTGGTTACTGAATGTGCTGTTGAATTAGTTGCTAATGGGTGGGCAGCTACATCTGTTGCATGGGCTAGTGATGGATGTCTGCAACTGAATTGGCTGTTGTGGTCAGCCCTGTTGCTGGACTGTTATCGGCTACTATGAAATGAAAGGCTGTCTGAATGAGGCAGTAGACCCAAATGTTATGCATATGGCTTGTTGCAATAAATTCTGTTGCTGTTGTTACTTCTGCTTCTTGTCCTTTTATTTGAGGTTCCTTATCAAGGCGAATGTCTCCTCTTGGAAGTCCTCAATAACTCTGTTGACTTGATCTTAAGTTGGCAGCTATCATGTCATTCTGTGTTTTTGAAATAACATCCACTTTAGTTTGTCTTACAGTAAATTCGCCTTCGTTTGCCTCTTCTTGGCTTCTACCTGGAACTCGGTTTCAGTAATGGTTGATGAAGCCCATGATTGAGTATTTGGTGGGTTTTTGGATGGGGTTGGGGAGGCACCTGACAATCTACTCGGCTCATCAGTTGATGTACATTTGCCACTGAGGGGTAGCCATCCTATTAACTGCTCTCCGTGGCTGCAGACTTATTGATGTCCTCTGATGGAACAGCAGTGGGTGGCCAAGAAACTGTAGTCTCATGTCCAGGTTTGAAGGTAGTCTTAGAAGAGAAATGCCACACAATGTGGGTATTCAGGAAGGTAAATTTCTTTTAACCATTCCTGCCTGTCCATCAGATGGGTTTAGCTTGGCCTGATGGCCGCGGCATGTGTGTTAACTTTTCATATATTGTCTTTACAATGCTTAAAGGCATTCTTTTTTCATCTAATTCTCTGATATAGTTCCTCCCATTTATTGTGGTCTTTGTAGTCATGAGACATTTATTATATAAGATCTTGTTATCCCTCAGAAAGTCTATAAGCTTCATCTCCTGTACTACTGTGAGCGTAGTTGCAGCTGCTCTGTTTCCCTTTGGATCATCCTCCTCAGTAAACATTTCCTCAGGCACCTCCTGTATATCTTGCTATGTAGCCTCCTAAGTAGCCTTCTCTGTAGCGTCCTGGGTAGCCCCCTTTATAGGCTACCGAGTAGCCTCAACCTCTATTTTCTACGACTGAAGTGGCCTCAGACTGGTCTGAGACCCAGTACTTATATCCCCGACAGGACTGGAGTTGAATCGGACAACACACATGGCTTTATCGCTTCTTAGTTGGGGAACGACCGTGACTTGTCTGAAGAAGTCTGAGGCTTCCTGAGGACAATCGCAGAACTGGATGCAGATGGCTTTGCGTCCTGCGACTCTTAACCCCAGGACTCTTAGTCCCAGGAGGCATGAACTTTGTCCCACACCTCAACAAAAATCGCCCATTGCTGTCCTATGCCCCTGTTCTAGTCACAGACCTCCCCAGACAACTCATGATAGTTCCTTGACTAAGAGCCGATTAAGCCACGATTGTGATATGATTCAACATCCATCCTGTCTGGGACATACCCACTGGGTCTCAGATTGGTCTGAGACTTCCTGGGACTAATAACAGATTTCCTCAGACAGCAATGGCCGATTTTTGTTTTTTTCTTTTGCATGGTGATCGGGGATGAATCTGGGATTAAGCCCAGATATTCTGGGACTAAAACTACACCGACCTTGCATTAAGAGTCCCAAGAAGTCTGAGAAAACCTAAGATTGCGTAATTTAGGGAGTTTGGGACTGAAATATTTGTGGGTAGGGACAAAAGAGGATCGGTTATAGTCGTGATCAAACATGTTTGATTTTTAAACTGACCCCAACAGATCCAAACAGACTCAAGCAGACTGTCTGGGACGCCACAGTTTTTGAAAACTGATTCCAAAATTCCTCAATCAGGAACTTTAGTGCTGTGGTGGAACAGGGGCATTAAGAAATCTCTTATTAGTCCCAGGAGGCCTCAGACTCAGAGGAAGCCTCAGACTAGTCTGAGACCCAGTCGGTATATCCCCGACAGGATCGGGGTTGAAACTGATCACAAATGTGGCTTAATCGCCTCATAGTCAGGGAACGATAGTGACTTGTCTACGGACGTCTGAGGCTTCCCAAGGCTTCCTGAGGACGATCTGTGCTTGATCCCACACCTGGATCAAGATTCCATTTTCCTGCACATTTTTCCCGCGCTTCTACAGATCGCTTTTTTTTTGTCTCCAGACTTTGATGAAAATTACCTGTGCATTCTGAATTTCCCTCTCTTCCTCTCCAATAGCTAAAAAAACACATGTCCATTCTGGCTTTTGCCCATACATGTCCTTTTGTCTCCAGACTTTCATGGCATTGACAACACTCCAATAGCTAAAATGACACATAACCTTTCGGCTTTTGCCTATACATTTGTCCTTTTGTCTCCAGACTTTGATGACATTGACAACACCTGGCTGTGCATTCTGAATTTTCCTCTCTTGCCCTCCAATACCTAAAAGGACACATGTCCTTTTGCTTTTTTCCAATACATATGTCCTTTTTCCATCTTACTTTCAGAAATTGTGGCACAGAGTGATGACTATTTGTCTGCTCACTGAAGTTAAGTGGCAATGGACTATCTGTTAGTACTTGGATGGGTGACCATCTCAGTTTGGGACCAGCTGTGGGATGCATCTGAGTTGGAATTTCTTTCTGTCACGAGACTTTAATAAATTCTAGTGCACTACTCGTGTCTCTGATGGCTTTGCGCTCATGCTATGGGACCAAAACACCTTCGGCCTTGTTTTCACAGACTCTCAAGGATTACGGGTCTCAGGACCAATCAGGGATGAACCCTTTGGTAAAACAGCGGCATGATCTTTTGGCTCAACATGGCTTCTTTTGACATCACATACCTTTTACTGCACTTTCTGAGGCAATCTTATTGATTGATTTGAAATATTTCAAACTTTGCAAAAGTTATGCAATAGGTATACTATCCAAGAGTTTTGTGATAGGTTTGTAATGGAAAAGATTACTTTACAATCGACATACAACCCAAAAGATTGATGTGTTTGGATATGTCTCAGCAAGGTATATGAACACAAGATCTCACAAGAATTGGGAAAAGTTTGTGATAATTTCCAAACAGATTGATATTATCACCAAGCTGTGCAATAGCTATAAAATTGGTTTATATGCATAGCGATTAAAGCAATTGTGGTGTGCGAGTAAATGATCAAAAAGATTGAGCTCACGATCAGAAAAAAATTGGGATTGCAACTCAATTACAGAGGGGGATGCCATAATGGAACAGCCCTTTAACTGCACAAAGAATTATGTTGATTTGATAATAGGTAATATCTTTTTTGTGTGCAGGTCAGAAGACTTTATTTCTGTCATAAGACTTATCTTATTAGTCATAATACTAACTTTCTTGGCGATAAGGCAATACATGTCTAACTGAGAAAATCACGTTTTATCTCCATTCTCCCCAATTTATTTATCACTCATAAGCACCATAAGTGAGGTCTCCCCAATATATCTGAACAAAGATTTGATGTAAGAAAATATCTAACTTGACATATTTGTTCATTAGATGTCTATATTTTTACATTTAAGATGAAATACTGTCACTAAATCACTAACATATTCTGTTAAATTAACCAGGAATGTTTTGGCAGGAGAAGATTCAGTTAATGGTTGATATGTAACTCTGGTCATTCAATACAATAAATGGAGACTCCATGGTCACACAAGAAAGGGTATTGTGTGAAATAATTCCATTTCAAAAAGCTTTATTATCTTCAAAAGGATGTTTACACATGTCCAAATGTAAACAGACGTATGTGTATTAAGCTGGACCTTATGATGCATTAACAAAAATTAAATAAGTCACACAGTTGCCAGTTTTTAAACTAATGGAATAAAATCAATAAATAAAACTAAGGTGATATATATATATGTGGTATCTACCAGTTAGGGTTTTGTACAAGCCATAACGTCTACATAGTCTCTCAAGGAACACAAACTATAACTTAATATTTCAAGACTAGTTTTTGACTATACTTACATGTCTTACACAAATGTCATACAATGTAACACAATGCAGTATACATTCAAAATATTTATATTGAAGTATGCAATAATACTCCATACACCCCAAACCCATATATCATGACACCTCTTAAAAACTTAACCTGCTGTTAAAGGACATGATTTAGAAGTAATGTGTTTACCAATATTTGAAAAGCCATTCTATTTGAAGGAAGAATGCACACACATTTACTGTACACACATTAAATATCCCCACCCCGTCAGCCATTTACATGTCCTGTGTGGAAATCTCCCTTGAAACTGACTGGGTTTGTCATAAACAAGGCCAGGGCATTGTTAGTGTGGATGGCAAATGGGACATAAGATGTCAACAAATCGCTTATTCAGAAAAGGAGGTTCCGTGAAAGGAAAGGTGTAATGAATCACTTGCTTATTTTACCCCAAAGCATTGAACAACACTCCGAAAGTATAAGTCCATGCAAACACAAAATAGGAAATCTTGTCTAGTCTACTCTTTAATGGCAATTTAGGAAAGTGCCTATTTTTTTCTCTGACACACTGAGCTGTAAATATATGAACTCAAAAGTCAAATTAGTCTGCATAGTGAATGACTTTTAAAGATTCACCATGAAAATAATTCATATTTGAGGTTTTAAATGCATAATGTTTTCTTCTTTTTTATCTGAAATTTGGTATATATCTATATAGAACTAATATAGGAAGGCAGTCAAATACAAACTGTTCTTCTTATAATACTGTTTTACACATTGTCCATATCATTAAACAAATCAGTGAAAGCTGGGATTTTAAGTTCACAGCATGACAAGACCTCAGTAAATCCCACATGTTGTCTTGAGATGGACTCGAACTCTAAACCACTCATGAGTAATATCCAAGCTTGTAAACCAATCTCCTCATTAAGAATACCTCATTTCCCTGCTATTTCAAAATGTACAAAGTCTTCAAAGAAACATGTTTTCCTATTTCTTCACACAAATATCTACCTTTTTGCTAAGAAAATCCTTTACAATTATATGAAAGATAAAGGACACTCCACTGAGTGTGCATATAATTAAAACTAACTAATATTATTCAGCTTTTTAACACTACACCATGTATGTTTCTGGTATTGATTTGAGGAACTTTCTCTCCGATTTTAACACTTTATTTGTTTGGATTACTTATATCAGTAATGGTCTATTTGGGGTTAATATTGGGGTCTTTGAGATCAGACCAATACCTCATTTATTAGATCCTTTGGCCACTTTTCCATTTTATATGCTACTTGGATTAAGAGATGTGATGTTACTTCATGTCAAAGGGTTTAATTTTTTTCTCAGGTTTAATAGGCTGTTTCTAACATTTATTGATATTCCAGAGATGTTCGCAATTTCCATTAAAATGAGAAATGGAAGATTTTATCTGTTTACCATAAATCCTGAAGTTTTTAAATAATGGTCGCATAAAATTAATCAATCATCATTTCCAAAATGAGCCCAAAAACCTGCCTATCATGAACATTTTTAAAGATATTCCAGTAAATGACTAATTCTGGAATTTGAACATTCTGGGCTAAGCATCTTCATTAATCTAAGAGATCTGGAATCACATGTAGTGTATCCCTTGACATGTTATGCGACTTGAATATATATATTAAATAAACTTAAATTAACTTAATATATTATATTAACTAGGGGTATAATTCTCCCGTGATTAGATCGCAAAAGTTAACACCATTTTACCGAAAGGCCATGGGGAGGACAACCTGTTGACCAGGCATCTGGAACCATACGTTGACAAAATATCCATAAAAATCCCAACGCTGATCCTGATCATTTTTTTTGAAAAGGGCCATGCTGAGTTGGAAACCACCTCCTGTCAAAGTCAGACATTAATGTGATCATTTGTTTTGAATTCTAGAGAAGATATATTTCTGGACACTCCGTCAAAGAATTCTGGAGTCTTGATACAGATCAACTTTCAGGTTGTTTCAGGAGGAGTGATCCATGGGTAGACCCCATTCTATGTTAAAACATAGCCCAAATCCAATGTATGAATGTATAGTTTGAGTTACGCACGCGGCCATTTAGCCTTGCTTAAGGCTGAGATTTGTGCCATGTACTTTCATACATGTACACATATATTTTGTTTTCCAAAAAAGCACCGATGCATGTTAGGAGAAACAAGCTCAGTAGATAGTCATATGCCTTTGTAAAATCCAATACATGTATATAAGAGTATAATATGCAAACTGAGAATTTTCGGTATATTTTCTTTTAATTACAAAGATACACGAGCCTTTAGCAAGTCTAATGGGAAATCAAAGGGACAGACAAATGAACGCAATTACAACAAGAAGTTGAGTGGTAACTATAATTTATCTTGAAATTATCTATGCTCCCTGAATCTTCTCAGTTTTTTGACAACATTAGAGTAGCACTTTGTTAGAACCACCTGCTGTGGAAATTTGATGTAAATCCTTGCAGTAGCTTTTTGTAATCTTGCTAACATACAAACATTATCCAGTGATCACATAACCTCCTTGGTAGAGGTAATTAATAAGAATATATATCGAACATACTCACATAAAATATATCAGTTGTCCACGGAGTGAAGTTTTTATCTGAAAATAAATGTACACAAACATATATTTATATCCAATATTCAGCAAAACAGCAAGTGTATTAATACATTGAGAACCGTCTCGTGCACAATACACATATATTATTAAAAAAGAAATAACTTGGCTTGGTCACAATATGTAGAATTGAAACAGTTCCAAATAATGTTAATTATACTATGGGTTCACTCCAAAGAGATGAATGTGACTGATATATAACATAATGAATGCACAGCTACATGTGTTGCTGTTAAATATTCAGTCTATACAATTGTGTGTTTTCCAGCTATCACCATTACTGCATTACTTGAATTTGTAATAGTATATAGTAGCCAAAAGGTCACTCTACCTCCCACAGTAATTAAGGATGTGCTAAACTGTATGTATATCAGTGACATTTTGGCTGGCTTACAGAATCAGCATAGAGGTTCACTTATTTATATACATATACATACAATGTTCCATTCACACTATTCCGGTAAGACACTAAGATGTAGGCTCATTTGTAAACCAGTCATTTCAAGGCTGGCACCACATCAGACTGTTTAATAAAATAGATGATCTGGTTGCTTTCAAACCATAACCCACTTCCCACCTTTTAGGTCCTGGGTACGATTGTTGGACCAACCTGAAGTTGACAGTCGCTTGCTGATTTTTGACGAATTTTGAGTACAGAATCTTTTACTTTGAATCTTGTATGCATTACTTGCCTCCATCGGGAGCTGGATGATTTGGCCCTTTGCCAAATCGACCCTCGGCAAATTGGCCCCCTAAAGACTCGGCCCTGGACAAGTCGGCCCCCAGGTTGAAAAAAAAATGTTATGCAAGAATACTTTTGTAACACTTAATCTCCATCATATGACAGACTCTAAGGCTAACAGATATTTAATATGCAAAGTACATCAGGCGAGCATGTATTAGGTTATTGATGACAAATAATGGCGGATAATTCTTTGTGATCATATATAATAATGATGACAACTTCTAAAGAGATACTTGGAAAGTGTGATTAACACATATCAAAGAACTTTGGATGTTTCATCAAGGTCTTTTAACTATGTTCTTTAGACATTTGTTTATAAAAAAGATGGTAATTTTTGTCATTTGTTTAACATATTCTCATTGACTAATTCACTAATTTCCAGGAGCCGATTTGACTAAGGTATTTTTTTCCTGGGGCCGATTTGACTAGGGTATCTTATTTTGGGGGGTGGGGGTGGGGCTATTTGATGGGGCAAAAAGGCCGATTTGTCTATTATTTGCCTCCATCCTTTCAACAACCAATTGTGACATGACTTATGCAATCCGTTGAAAACTGTCAATCAATCAATCAATCAATCAAAACCAGTTAATCGTGGTTTTTTTTAACTATTGAAAACTTTACAGGCATAAACCCACTTTCATTTTAGACTTCCCTTGTAACTGGAACAGTCATCATTTAAATTTTTAAGTTTACTCTATGTAATAATATTTTTATCTTGTTCAATTCGTGTCCATTTTTACGAACATGTTCATTCAGTTTCCTGCCTAATTTGGAGTGTCCCGTTAAAACGGAAATAATTAAAAGTTTTAAGCCACTTGTCTGGAGAAGTGTGAACCTACCTTAAATGTTATAAAACTTATAACGCCCTTAAGATTATACAAGTAAATTACTTTATCTGACGTGAGTAATCAAACATATTACAGCAGTCTTGGAAATCTCCAGTTTTATTATCCCTGCATAAACTCACGTAATTTGTACAATCTTAACTATTTGTACAGACTTATCGAAAATAACTGTCACATTGTGTTGTTTTAACATTGACATTAAACAAACCCTCCAGCTAAAGTGTAGAGATCTGTACTAATCTCTAACAACTGTAATTTGTGGTCACATAGATACCAGGTAGCAATAAATACCTCTAGAGGAAGATATCTAGCCTGATTAGGGCTCATTAATTGATTAGTTAAAATGGTAAATGTAAAATGTGTGTTTTCACTTTCCCGGAGATTGACTCAAGTGCCCCAGGGTGGACATATTTGTGCATTCCTTGTGAGGGCGTTAACTTTAGGTCTGAACCTATCTGAGAATATGCATTGGATGCACTGATACTTGTTCTTGTATGACAAAAGCTGCTGAAAGAAATGTAAAAACATGAAAGTTTGGCCACATAAGACAGAACAATCCTTTTGTATTTTATTTGGTATAGGCAGAATGTATGTTTTATTTATATTTTACTGATTTTATATCTGGGAAAGGCTGTTAACAACCTCTCTAAGATATGGTGAAGTGTTTGTAGAACAATAAATATTATTCACTCTGTGAAACAGGTTTAAAGGATTGCATAACATTGGAGCAGCCATCAATCTATAAAGTGTTAAAACATGAGATGATGAGATTCAATACTTTCTTACACCATGAGAGTGTACTGGCTGGTTTGAATTTAACGGTTCACTTTATTTACTTTTGCTGATAAGCTATACAAACATTCTAAGTTTGTACTGTTCTTCTTGAAAGTTAAAATGTATCATAAAAATGTTCACACTTCGCCTGTCTATTTTCGTAATTCAGAAAGGCCTTAACGTTGTAGATATCTTTTGATGGGAAATGGCTGTTGTGTAGGCTTGATGAAGAAGTAGTCTGCAACGCAATCACTGTCCTGTTGGTATGATTGTCTAAATTTTCTTCAAATGCAATTGCAGATTATCACTGTTAGAGCATGTAAGTATCTATCATTTAAAAACTCAAATATCACCAAACCTATCAAGAAAGTCTAGATTGTGATCCACTGATGACCAAAGCAACTTAGAACAGAGTTTATCATCTTAGATTTCATGCTCAGCTCAAAGAATTAGATTACCTTCTCAGGTTATTTGGTAATTTCACGCATCTGGTAGTTGTTGTAAAGGACCTTGGTGTTTAGTTTGATGCAAATTTCTCTTTCACTGATCATGTCCGCAAATATTTGCAAGTCTTGCTTCATTCAAATGCATGATTTAAGGCTGGTTAGACAGTATCTGGCCAATGCCTTGGTGAGTAGTCGCCTTGATTACTGTAACTTTCTTTTCAGGAATCTGTCCATTTCCAATGTGCATAAACTGCAATGCATTCAAAACTCACTTGCCTAGGATTTTCACAAACTATAACAAATACACATGGGCATCTTCTATTTTCAAACTACTCCATTTGCTCCCGGTTGAATTTGGCTGTATATTCAAAACTAAAACTCTTTGGCCATAGCTTTGTGTTTGATAGCCCCACAGTTTGGAATGATTTACCTGATGAGGTCCGTTCTGCCCCAACTCTCGCCTGTTTCAGAAGAAAGCTAAAATATTATCCTTCAATGAAGCTTTCCACCTTAGCACATAATCAATGGCATCTTAATAATAATGAGGGGTCTTTGTGGTATTGCACCTGACAATGACTATAGACTGGTGATTTTTTGAAGTGGATTCTATTGTTGCACCTTAGAATTGTGAGCTTGTTTGAAATGTAGAGCTTCAGTGGCTTTACATGCTGACCACCAGTCAATAGACTAAGACATCAATTTTCACACTTTGTCACTGTTCAGTGGTTAAGGTGTTAGTTCCATCCTAGAATAAAAATTTCCAGATGTTCATGCCAATGTAAAAGCCTATGCTTACTTGCAGTCTATAATTAGCAGCCAACAGTCAGTTACACTTTAAATTAGGGATGGGTCGGTACCAAAAATGTGTGCATTGGGAGGTCATCAAAGCAAAACCATACCGATTCCGGGACTCTGCGTTTAAGTGCACCCCAACCAAACACGGACATTTCCTCTTCACAACATCGTAATAAAAGTCCCCAAATGCACAAAATATGAGATAAACATTTACAATTTCTTCAGATTTCATGTTTGTTCCCAATATTGTAAGTTCTCCTTCAATTATATGAGTTGACAAGTGATATTAAGGTTATGAAGTGTCGTAACCAAAACATGGCAATTCTGCTCAACTATTGACTAGTGTATAAAAGTTTGCAAAATGCATGAAAATATGTGATAAAAACTTATAATTTCTTCAGAATTTGGGTATGTTTGTAATATTTTAACCCTTCCTTCTATTATATGTGCTGATAATTGAAGTGGCGGTTGTAAAATTTCCTCACGGTATTGCAGTAAAATGCTCTTGATATTGACCCATCCCTACTTTAAATCACTTAGATTCACAAGATTTTGATTACATGTGATCTGAAATCCATCAGACAATAGGCCAGGGAGCCAAAAAGCTGGAATGTTGGATCTACCATTTATTAAACGACGTACAGGAAACTGCATTTTCAATATTTAAGTAAGTGATACTGATCAATATCATCCAATCCAAACCTGTTGACTTCATCTGACGTCTGCCCAATATACCTCAGCTGAAAGTGATGGTCAATTCATACCTGTCTTTAGAGTCATGCCCTTACTGTGCAATTATATCTTTCTTTGATTTCAACTTTACAACCCTGTCCTTGTGACTCCAAACAGAGGCCTTGCATCCGGCTAAGTGTATGTTGAAGAAATAGCCACCCGGTGCCCTGTATATCCATCCTGCTCCAGCTTCATCATTCAACCGTGTATATTATAGCAGACTAGTTGGAGATCAAATTGCATTGAATTATGACATTGAGTGGTTGTAAATGGGTGTAAAACCCCGGCTTTGACATTTAAGGGCCATGTGGAAGGCCTGTCTCAGTATGCACCAGGGTGTTGAACAGGACCAAAAAGCCTAACTTTGACGTTTGAAATAGAATTAGTAATAAAATAAATCCAAGATGTATACATACAATATAGCGTTAGTGACCTTGAACTTACCAAATAACATAAACAATAAGACTCAGACTTTCCTTACCCAGTATGTATATCCAGGCACTCGTTGGCACCAAAACCAATGTTCTCTGTATCCTTTGTTGTGTGATCAAAACAGGTGCCAAATTGTTTATTGCAAATAATGATTATTGCATTAACATTAGAAGTTGTCACCAAACCCTCCAAACCCTCCATAAATACATGTATATGTATTATTAACATGTATATTGATGACAATGATACCACTAATTCTGATACCACTAATTCTGTATATTCAAGTACACAATATCAGTATCTGAATGATGCCCTGAATTAACTTTCTCTTCTTGTTTTACACGAGTGGCCTAAGCCACTTGAAAAAGATCCAAAATGTGGTTTATGAAGTAGGTAATATATTATTCATGAACAAAAACAAAAAGAAAACACATGCCTCCAGATACACACAGAGAGATCGCATCCATAAATCATTAACAGAACAAGAGAGACTATTTAATTGAAAACAAGCAAAAACTGATACCAATAGGATCTCAAAGCCTCTCCTGTTGCCTAATATTGTCTCATTGAATACTAGTTCAGCATATATTTGACATATTTTTATCTTCTATAAAATCTCTAAAATCAACGTCAAAACAGTCCACACACAGTAAAATATCCTGTACTTTTTATCTCCACAGGCAAAATAAAGATAAATGCCCTTTTTCATTCAGGTGGTTTCAAATTTCAGAAAATGCCCTCAGGTATCATTCTATACAAACTGCGATGGTTAACTTAAAATATGGAATGTGAGTTATGATATGTCACCGTGAAATCAATTTGATGCTATGTGAGGATTTATATCTGAAATGTACATATATGCATTACTTTATTTACATATTAAGCGTGTGTATATTTTTTGAGGATAGTTACACCATGTGTTTACTACAGCATAGCATTATTTATTATTCCAGATTAAGGTTAGTGTGAAAGTGCAGGAGCTTCTTTTTCTGTCCCTCTTAAGAACTCTTCAAGTAACAACCTAAAACCAGCCTTGTCTAAGGCTTGATAATTGAGAATATCTTTATTAGTTTATAAAGTGTACTCTTAAATCGACTGACCTTTACTTCAAGATACTGCAAACACAAACTCCGGTCAGCTTATAGATTTGTATATTAACAAAATATACAGGTGCTACATAAATACCAAACTTTTGCTTACATGTTTGAAATGGAATATACTTCAAATTTCAGCCTTATTCCAGGCTAGAAAAACCCAAACCGTCTTGTGGTTACCAAGCAATAATGAAATTTATTATCAATATGAAAACAAATTCACATGCACAAGATGAGTGTGTCCAAAATATAATATAAAAGTGATAACCTTTCTAACAAAGTCAAAGTTTTACGTCCCGTTCAGCAGCCAGGGTCATATTGGGCCAGGTTCTTAGCATTGTCAGTTGCGGGAATCAAACCCACACAGAGGTTGACAGCCTGTGATTAGATTCCAAACTTGCTAACTGGTAGGCCACTGAGGACCTCTAATAACCTAAGACAAGGTAATTAAACCGTATACCTCGTTAAGAGATACAAATCATGATTGTTATTATTGTCTGTTCCTTGTGTAATATTGGTGTAGAAAATATAAGAAATGTCAGTAATTTTATATACTTGAATTTCATATTTTTAAAGCAATGCTTTTCATAACCCATTCACTCTTCTCCGATATGATGTCACAATGTACAGACATTTGAAAATGTGTCTGTCAAGTGTGAGATCATGTTATGTACTTTGCTAGAGGTTGTGACATACTTGTTTTGGCATTTGTGATAACAATACCCCAGATATCTTAAACTACTGAAAAATTATTGAGGCGAATATAAAAACTCGGTTGTTCTCCGTCTAGTCAGGGCCACACTTCTAGCCTTTCCAGATACTTCAGGGGTCTGTAAAGGCTCCGACACATAAATAACAGAACAATACCAAACATCTTGATGGAGCCCTACATAATGCTGAAACATAGATATTCCAGAGTGTGTGGAAGTCAGTATCTCAACTGCAAGGGCTCTCACTCTATAGTATTGCTGGCCTTTGTTTGAGTTAAGATTTATACTCCGTTGTTGCTGTGAAATAGTTTACGTTGTTTTGTTTCTGGGACAATGGCATAAATTACAAGCAAATTCACCTGGACTCGATAGAGGAATGTCTGCTGGATGTAGTTGAGTAGCAAAGGTGATTATTGCAGATGTGGCTGTTGCTGTCATGATTGGTTGACGTTTTTGGCCCCTGAAAGGATTTATTTTTCTTTCTCTCCTGTTTCCTTAGTCCGTGTGTCCAACCAGGCTAACATATATCACTGATTGTGACTGTGTGACCAAAGTAACTGAATGTTTCCAAAACTAAGTGGGTTTGGCGCTACTGAGATGGCTAAAGAACAAACCACCCCATTTCCTGCTGCAGAACTACCTGGATTGCTTGCTGCTTTATTTTGTTGGTATCACTGATAGCTGTGGTCGTGGTTCTTGCTGAGTTGGTGCATCTGGCAATTGAAAGTGCTGTTTTTTCTGGTGCAGGTGGCTGTTGAAACCGCCGTTGAGGTGGTACAGGTGGCGGTTGATACTGCTGTTGTAAAGATGCAGGGGACTGATAATGTGTTGAAAACTGCTAACACTGACTCTGCTCATGTGCTCTCCTGGCCTGCTGATACACTGGCTTGCTTTTCCATGACTGAGGATGTGTGTAGGGCTGTTGCACTGGCTGTTATGATGGTGGTCAGCTCACAAGTGGTCCCATGTCATAGTTTATGGATGGACTACTGCTGCTTCTGCTCTTGCTGTTCTTGATATGAGTCTTTCTAAAAGTGCAAATGCCGTTTGGCCTGAACTTTGTTATGTTTTGGCATGGCTCCTCCAAACTCTCTATCTATCTTCCCTATTTACCCCAACTACTAGATCATGCTGCTGTGGCTTCGGAGCTTTATGTGCTGGAATCTACACACGAGGATTCGATATTAGCATTTGGTGACGGTGTCTTTGGGGCAACCTGCGTCAGTGGACTTCTTCCCTTAGCGTGCATCAATTCTGATGATCTGTTGGATAATATGCATCGTCACAAAATAATAAATGTCCCTCATCCAAGTCTGTCACAATGTGAATTCTGGGGTGATCTGGTCCGACATTCCTTGATGTAGATGGCTGTGTAAAATCGTGTGTTGGGTCCTCCCGTGTTAGCTCCTGCCACATTGCTTTGCCCCGTCTTTCCACACATCCCTAATCCTTGAGATATACCTCTTTCCTGGTTAACTTCAACCTAAAACACCACCTGATGAGATGAGCCTGCGAAAGCCTCCGCCTGTATCTGCTTCTCTTCTTCCACTAAAATGTCCTTGTCGAATATGCTGTCTTCCTTCTCAGCTGCTGTTGCCATACTCTTCTGTTGCTTTCTTTTGGCAGTGTCAACGATATTTCAGGATATCATCTCCAAAAATAGAACAACAACAAAGTCCTATAAAATATTCTCATTGAGAAGTTGCATGTGAATTAATTTGTGAGAAAACGTTTTACAGCAGAGATTCCCTCTCATTGAAAACTGAAAATGGAATGATCCAAAGTTGGGTTGAGCTGTATGACCATTTACTCCGGTGATTATCAGGGAAACCACTAATTAGCATGTACTGACATCTCCAATGACTGGGGTAGACCTGCGGGCAACAGGTGGCATTCTGTCAAGATTTGGGCAGATTCTAAACATGTTTATAATCTTCTGCCTCAACAATTTTACTTACTGAGGAATAAACTTTAAAGTCTTAACACAATATATGTGCTGCAATAAGTTTTATCAAATTTTATACTTTTTTCACAATTACAGATAAGTGGTTGGTAGCCTGGCAGTTGTTAAAGTTACATAGGCAAGTTTAAGGCTGTCTTATATTTCTCGCCAGTTCTGTAAGCATGTAATATTTAAGCATCAAAGACAACATAAAGAGAGATATTATCATGTTACTATCTTAAGTTGCCCTGAAATATTAGTGATATAACTTGTAGTTGTATATAAGTTAAGGGTCATCTTAATTTAAGGCACAGAGATTTATGTCTTAAATCCAATTTGAAATATGAGAATATAGAACAACTTCGCAGAATCCAATGATGAGATCAATGTTGAAGCTACAATTTTAAATATTTAAAACTAGACCAAGGACGCATCTTTGACCAGATGCAAGATGTAACCACCATGGAAAGACAAGTGACATTGTTTTGAGGATATATTGCACTTTTCAAGATGGCAGCTGAAATGACATTTCCATTAAAATTGAAGACCAAAATTCAGAAAAGTCATAATTTGTCATAGATCCTACAGGAGCATTCCATTGTACCCTTAAGGTCCAAAAATTGCTCGAAATTGATTTATGTCTTATGTTATTTGAGATAAATGACATTTTCCAGTTCAACCGCAATTCAAGATGATGGCCGAATTTCAGAAAAGTCTTAATACTTCAGAGGTCCAAAAGAAGAAGTCCCCAGGGGGTCCAAAGTTTGCCCGAAATTGCTCTATCTAGATTTTATGAACATTTCTTTACATCTTACAGTTTTCAAGATAAACTACAGTTTCCATTTCTGACAACATTCAACATGGCAGCCGAAAGCCATAAAGGAATAGTCCTTTGTACCCAGGGGTCCTACTTTTGCCTGAAATAGCAAGTATCGAAGTAGCATTACATAATTACCACTGCAGCTACAGCTCTGACAATTTGCCATGGCAGAGATCATCAAAAAGTAGCTGAAACACATTGATAAAACTCTAAATTTAATGTTTTTGAAGTTACAATTGATGTACTCACTAGCAAAGTAGCAAAGTAGCTACTACTCAGTAAGCTGTGGAGCTATAGCTGTGAAAATTGTTGTTGTTGCTTGCACAACTAATCAGTGAGGCAGTATCCATAAGTGTCACCTCTATTTATGTAAATATTGTGTAAACACAGTCTGACATGTACAGGTGGTTAACTTGTAGTTTCCCGCACTTTTAACACCAAGCTTGCCCCGCTGGTGGCCCTTCATTCTTGTTTTGCTAGTGAACGAGTAAAAAAATATAGTTACAACTTTTGATCTGAAGATACTGGATATTCTAACTTCTTTTAGTGCATTTTAGTACATAAATAATGTCTGCCTCTCAAAGTAGTAAAACAGCATATTGTGCAAAGTGTTGCTTAAAGCATTCACGGGCAGTGATGTAAATGGTCGCTCAATGTGAGTGCTCCAGCAATGACTTCAGCACAGGATACGTCTGGAAATAGTAGTCAGGCTGTGTCAGTACGTCAAGACAGTGGACAGTCGAGGGACAAGGCGGATACTTTACATTGAAAAAAATGGTTCTATTCTTAGAAAAATCCAGGACTTGGAGGCCAAGAACAAGCAGCTGGAGAAAAAAGATCAATCAGGAGGACGCCATTGTAGCTTCCTCAGGGTTCTTGCATAGTTCACCAGTCAGAAGAGGTAATGGCATGTTATGGTGCAAAACAGGAGTCCATAGATTAGGAACGTAACACCTCTGATGAAGACGACTCCTGGTTGGATGATCATGTGTCAGATTCTCAAATGTCGCACTTGTAAGTCACTGACCTCTCAGATGGCCACCTGTTCATGCAATTCCTCAGACAGGATGACGCCATACAGAGGAAGGTACAGAAACAACTAATGAAGCTTCAGGGACAGTCCAAATCAGCCACATCTCGTGCAGATAAAACACTTATGTCGGTAGAAATCCTGTGGCCACACCACCACTGCTTCCCCAGTGCGTGAGGAAACCTTCCTGAATATAAGGACTTGATACCCATCCAATTTGTAATTGGAATTATAGGATGTATACAAGAGGAACAAGTAGCACTGTAAGAAATAGTATGCTTGAATATGGTCGCCATTTGTTACAGGACTCTATTGAAACAAATTGGGTTATGGATCGTCATGCCCATTTGGTGGTCTTACAGACATGGAACGGGGAAAAGTCAACTGGAGAAGGCCAGATGCAGTTGAAAAAATATGAATCCGGAACATGACACATGTGATATCTACCAAATCCACTCCATCTAATTCTAGGAACAACAGTGGTGTGAAGATCTGTCAGGATTTTAACAAAATCGACTGTAAATTGTCATCTGATCATGTGGTAGCAGGCCAAATTTGGAAACACGGCTCTGGAAATTGGTTCCTTAATATAGTCACCTTATGAACAGGCTGTGGCTCCGTGGGGAGTAATCTTACCATTAAGTTGTATTGCTTATCTAATTTGCATATGATAATCATCCATGTTACATTGCTATGTTTATATGCTATATTGCTGTGTAAATGCCCTTGTGCTTAAGAAGTTTATAATCCACAGGCTTAAGGTTACTGTGTTTGTTTAGTGAGAAGCTGTATTGCTCAGCCATGTAGGGCCCTGGCTATGAGTTTATATAGACTGTTGTAAGGAAAAATAAATGGGTTGGCAGCCATTAGCCATCCAATACTGGGTGGCTTCTGGCAGCCTGGTACATCGTGCTTTTGTACAGTATGCTTCTTCTTCTGGTAGGAAAATTTTCAAAGGTTCACTCCAACATTCCTTTTGGTATCAATTGGTTTCCAGAATTGAATCATGCTATGCAGTACTTAGGTGTTGTGGTAAGGTGGCCAGTTATTTTAGCCAGTTTTTATTGTATATTTTACTAACTTGGGCTTGCCTAGATAATTTCTACGTTTTATACTTGTAACCAGTCATTGTAGTTTTATAAAATTGTTATTTGTATTTTAGTTTTTTTATTGTAACTTGTACAGTGTTTGTGTAACCAGTAGGACTTATGGACAATGCTATTACATAATATATCTTGTCATATCTGTCACTTTATGCTGTTACAACCGCTGGTTTGCAAGCTCTCAGTTTTTAACCTATTGTTTCTATGCTTACATCTACTTGTAGACAATATTTTACTTGTTCACTTATCTCGTATATCACATGTATGCTTCAGTTATTTGTTAATTGGGTACATCGAATGTATAAAGTCTTCTCTTTAAATTCTAAAGAAATCCAAATTCTAACAGTTTATGAAGGGGTTCATGTCTTTTACAAAATTATTTTCATAAATTCAGTAATGTTCATAATTAACATGTAAACATGTAGCTCCATCTTCTTAAATGTATCACTAAGTTCTGCAGTAGCAGGTTTACCAGTAATTTTAATTTCTTTGTTTTATTTCTTGACATGGCAATTTTTGGCTAACAAAAGAGATTAACTTTGGACTATAAACATTTTCTCATATCTTATATCAGTAATTGTTGCCAACTGCACTTCTCTAATGTTTCAGTAAAGTTAAGTAAAGCATTAACTTAATGTAATTTGTATTACTTTAACTCTTTACAGTTTATTATTCGTGAACTGAATATGTAATTCTTCTTACTTGTATAATAATGCACTTGGTCATGTTTGTTGTACTTTTTGGCCAAGGTAATTTGTCATAATGTACTATTACAAGATTAATGCATGTTATTGTTATATTGCTGCGAATTTAATATAAACCGATTAGTAGAAATAATAAATGTCAAATCCCAGGCGATATTTTGCTTATTCACATGCTTTGGGGGGGGGGGGGGGGGGGGGGGGGGGGGGGGTCCTTGGGGAATGGTGTGGTTGACGTTTCAAATATTGCCAGTAATATTGATTCTTGCTCCGAATCACTGTGCAGAAACTATGTAATTGTTTGTCCGAAAGATTGGTGTTTATACACAACACAGTGAATGGTAATTAACGCTCGACGATAGGAGAGGGCTATTGTAATCAGTTTGTTTCTGTCTGTCTGTCTGTCCGTCTGTCTGTGCACCGTTTCGCCCTTATAACTCAAAAACTATAACTTCAATCAATCTCAAATTTGGTGGGAAGGTATTTCATGGGGTACAGACGGATTCTTCCAAATTTGGTCTAATTTGTTTAAAAATTAAAGCCAGGAGAGAGTTTTTCTTATTTTAATTGGGAACACACAGTGAAACTGCTTCTCTTCATCACATACGTAAAAATCAATATTTTGCTTTCTGATGATGTCATTAATAAGTGATGTCACAATGTAACTGCCATTGTGAGGTCACAAACCTAGCTTGTGATACTTGATGTCTTTAAGTAAAAATATTTCTTCTCATTGTATGTCTTGAAATTGACATAAACATAATAAAGAGGGAGGTGGCATATTCATCATTTTTATTAATCATTATTTCTGTTTTATTTTCTCTTTTTTCTTTCAATTCATTGACAGTCCATCACAAAAAAGTACCATGCATGATTTTCACCAAGAAGTGACCTTTAAACAGAATTTTTACCTCCACCAGCAGTTTATGTTTTTGTGTGTTAATTGTTTATGTTTGTTTTATTTTTTTTTTGTGTGCGTGTGTGTGTGTGTGTGGGGGGGGGGGGGGGTGTTTAGATTACTCCAAAACTAATGAACAGATCTTTATTTAAAAATTTGTGAGTAGGACCTGACTGAAGGAAGAAGTTACTAAAACAAAGATCAGGATCTTATTTTAGGGACAAAAAATTCATGTCCCAATTCAGGTCCCATTTCAATGTATTTTTAATGACTTTACCTTTCTACTTGATATTTCTATGAAAATAAATTTACATGTTTGGTTTTATTTTATTGTCTTCCTTACAATATTTTATATCACTTGAGAGACTGGTCACATGGAGTCGAGCGTTTTGCTCTCTCTGAGTGCATCTTGTTTTAACTGTAACAATCGTGTCAGCAACAAGTTTGGGTTAACTGCAAACGAATTGTTCCTGTGTATGGAAGTAACTGCAAATGAATTGTGGATGGATGCATTCCTCTGCTTCACAGCCATGCTCACAGATGCGTTATTATACTATCCTAGCGAACTGTAAATTTATTTCATTGCCAGTTCGTGGCGTACAAATCATTCTCAAGTGTATGATCATTTAGTGGCTCTGTATTACATTTTCCAATGTCACTCACCATACATCTTATATACCATGTTATGTACCTCTATTGAATCTATTTGACAATTTATTTATTGTTTTTTTACATAATACGTGCTCTTATTATTTTATTGTTTACATCACCATAATTTTTACTATATTGCCTTAATTTAACATGTCTTTTATTGAATTGTTGTTCCTACACGTCACTGTGATCTATGAGTTTTTATTGTTATTAGGGGGCCGTAATGGTCGGTCATTTAAGTGTACATAGTTTTTAGCTAGACAGATTGCAAAGGCCAACAATTCACTGCCCACATCACTGGTTATTTTGACTTTACACCTTGCCTTTACATCTTGGATCTTCCTGGCTGTAAGATTTGCATCAGGTGTTATTTATAAAATCTACCCCAGGGGTGTCTCTCTCTCCTAAAAATTGTCACTATAATATCATATTTTAACTATTATTTGCTTTCATAACAGTCTTTCCACCAAACCATGGTTTACTTTCATGTAGCTACACATTCCTCCACCCATGGACCTTTCCCCTGATCTAGCCCAAATATCTATTCATCGAAGTCAATAATTCTGGTGTCATTCTGGGCTTGAACCACCTCAATGTCTGTGCCTAGGCACCTTTTGGGATGTTCCCACTAACTGTCAGTTTGACCTTTAACCTTGAGCTAGGTCATTCAAATTATTTGACCTCAGTCTCATCATTTTGACTCCACAATTTGTTTTTTTCTGAGTTGGTTCAACACCTGAATAAATATGTGGGCAGCTTGCATACTTCGATAGACATGTTTATGTAAAATAAAATATATGAGCATATAAAAGAAAATGTAGAAATAGAAAATATTTTAAAACCCAATGTGGTGTTTTACAGTCTTGGGGTCAAGGAAGGGGGCTGCAACCATTTTTTACTAAATCTTTGCTCTAAAAGGTTAATTTTTGCCAAATGTTTTTGTTCGGAATATTTACCTCTAATGTCTTCTTGGAGAAAGTAAAAGTTCAATTGAAAATTTTCTTGAACACTAATACACATAATACCTTGCAGCTGTTAGTATAAAATTTAGGGGCCAAAAGTGGATGTCGAGTTCCTCATAGCCAAGAATTTGTCTCTCGTTTGTGAACTCTATTTTTATGTTTAATTTATTGAAAATCCATCTTTTTAAATCATTCCACAAATCTTTAACAAATTCACAATGAATGAAGAGGTGCTCAATACTTTCTGGTTGTTGATTACAAAAACTACAAAGATTGTGGTCAATAATTTTGAGCTTGTTTAAATAATATTTAGTATCTAATATAGTATGCAAGATTTATACTGAAACCAAATCAAACGATTGTCTAATATAGTTTTGTGGCAGGCCCCAAAGATGTTTTCCCACATTTTGTCATTTAAAGTTGAACTTAATTTTCTGGTCCAAATTGATTTACAAGAAGGTTCTTCAAACTCTTCTCTCAAAAATACATTGTAAAAATCCTTACTACCTTTTTTGATTTGGTCAAGCTTTGCATGAGAGTAGACCTAGTAGACCTCGAATATTGAAATACATTGCCATTCTTATAAGTTTTTAAAAACTTCTCAACCAAGAGTTTTATTTTGTGGTATTCAACTGAGTTACATTTAAAATTATATGTGCTATTTAATTCTGTTTCACTTACTATAATTCCATAAGAATTTGTTATATCACCAAGTTAATGCCTTTTTTGTGCCAAGCAGGGTAGTATAATGTATACTTTGAGATCTTCCTATTGTACCATAAACATGATTGTGAAATTTCTGAATTTGTTAAAGGCTTGTTTTAGAAACAGAAGTCTGTCCAATATTCAAATACATTTACCCAAAATTGGTTTTCAAAATTTCTGGAACATACAGGAAAATCTCCTCCCAATTGTTTATTGACCTATGGTTTGATTCGTGTAAAATTTTATTCCAGCCTATGTCTTTTTGATTAATTGTCCTCCTAATCCAAGTTATTTTTAAGGCTTTCTCAAACAGGAATATGTTAACCATTTTCAAACCACCCTGACTATAATCACCACATATTGTTTTCCTTTCGGCCTTGTCAGGTTTATGATTCCATAGAAATTCAAACATAAGATTGTTTATTTGTTTCAAAGTACCATCTGGTGCTGGCAGAGATGTATTAGTTTGGGCAAAAATTTTGTTTTAATGAGTGTGATTCTCCCGAATAGTGTCATATATCTACTTTGCCATTTCTGCATATCCCTTTTTATTTTTGCATCATTTCGATATAATTAATAGATGAAATCTGTTCTATATTTGTGGAAAATTTTAATCCTAAGATTGAAAATTCTGTGTTGCCCCACTATAGATGATATGCTATATCTAATTTTTCTTTAGAGAATCGCTTTCTCCCTATCCAAATAACTTTTGTTTTCTCCGTCTTCATTTTCAAGCCAGAATAATTTCCAAATATTTCTAAAATATTAAGAGCAACTTCTAGAGAGCACTGTGTTCCATCCAAAATTAGTGTGGCGTCATCTGCAAACTGTGTCATTTTGATGTGTTGGTCACCAAATTTTAGGCCTTTGATGTTCGGGTCTAGTTTAATGAGTGTTGAAAGTACCTCAGCCCCCAATAAGAATAAATAGGCTGACAAGGGATCTCCCTGCCTGCAGCGCCTTTCAATTAAAATTTCTTCTGATAGGAATCCACATTGAAGAATGTATGCTTTTATATTTGTATTGAATAATTTTACCCATTGTATAAAGTCCTCACTGAAGCCAAACATTTGTAAAGTTTATATAAAATTTCCAAGAGATCGAGTCGAAAGCTTTTTCAAAATCTATTAACATTAAGAGTCCTGTGTAATCTTTATCTTGTGCTAGATACAGTAAATCATAAATTGGCCTGGTACAATCGCTAGTATTCCTACCTGAAAAAAAAACCTGATTGTGATTTAGATATAATTTTGTCTAATACTGTTTTAAGTCTTTCAGCTATTGCTCTGGATGCTAACTTATAAAATATAGATAATAATAATATTGGTCTCCAGTTTTTAATTAAGCTTCTGTCTTTATCCCCTTTTGGCAGACATACTATTATACATTGTCGCAGGGTAATTGACATTTCACCTTTGGTTAAGCAACAGTTAATTGCATTAGTTATAAACATCTTTAACTTATCCCCAAAAACTTTTAGAATTCCACCGTTATACCATCAATGCCAGGTGTTTTGTTGTGCTTCTTTGTCTTCAAAACTATACCTATTTCTTTTACATTTAAGGGCTCCCCCCAATTTTTTTTCAGTGGTTGACTTACCTTAATTCCCTCCAATTTCTCGAACTTTTCTACATTGAGATATTTATCTCGGTTACAGAACAAATTTGAATAGTAAGTTTTTACATGATGCAGCAATTCCTTTTGATCATAAATGATATCACCATTTTCAAGTTTTAATTTTTTTATCGTCTTTTCAATATAGTTCTTTGTTTCTAGGGTACAAAAAGTTTTTGAGGGTTTTTCACCCTCAGATAGCCATTGTATTCTCGATCTTACTTTAATTTTACTTTCTCTCAATTTTTCTAGATCTGCTTTTTTATCTGAGAGAAGATTTAAGTTGTGAGGTTGATATTCTATATTTCTTTCTAAATATTCCATATCTTTAATTAATTCTTTAGATATATTTTGTTTTTTGGCAAAAGTTGCAAATTTTATTGTTTCTCCCCTTATCCTCAACAGCAACATCTCAAGGAAAACGTCACATCTAATTGTGAATGTAATATCATTATAGTTTTTTCCAAATATATTAAATCATAGAGTGGTACAGCATATTTAATAGCCTCCTCCTTATTATTTTATTAATGAGATTCAAGTATTCAGAATTTTTTAAAAGACTATGAATGATATCCAGTTCTATAGTCAAGTGATCTGACCTATAACTAGGCTTTACTTTACATTTGTGTATAATATCAACTATATTTTCTGATACCAAAAAATAGTCTAATCTAGCCTGTTTTACAGGGTTTTTCTTTCTCCAGGTGTACCTACATGTTTTTGAATGTAAATGTCTATAAATGTCAATTAGTTCCAATTCGTTTATCATATCTAAAACAGCCAACCTTGCCCTTCGATTCTAGACTAAATTAAAATCTCCACATAATATATAATGATCAGTGTTATGTCTCTGTATTACTTATTTTAATGTTGAGAAAAAGAAGGGCTATCTTTATTTGGTCCATACAGTGTTAAAAGAGTTACTGTAATAGAGCCAATTTTAAGTGTAAGACACAGGTAATTTCCCTCCATGTCTTTTTCGCAGGACAATGTTTCATATTCAAAATGACCTTTTAAAAGAATTTCTACACCACGTGCATTAGTTCTACAACCATGAATATAACATTCACCTTTCCAAAGTTGTTTTATGTGGATTAAATCCTTATCCGTCCAATGTGTATCTTGTAGACATATAGTATATTAGCATTTTGGTCTTTAAAATACCCCAACACATCAGCCCGTTTTTGCTTATCTCTTAGACCTTGACAGTTTGCAGACAACACCTTCAGGCTATTTCCAGATATAACCACAACAAAAAGATTGAGCACTCTCTAGAGATAAAATGATACTTACATTTTGTTTACCTGATAGTATTGAGAACCTCGTTCTAAGATGTAATGTTGTCAAAATTGCATACAATACAAAGAAATCAACCTTTTTTACTTTGTTAAAATGTACAAAATATGTGGGTAATGAAGATAATAAACAATTATATAGCGACACAATGTTTGGTGCATATTCAATATTTTGTGCATAAAGAAAACAAGTTTAACACAAGTGCAAATATAAGAGAAAATAAACATAGCTAGCAAAATGTAAATAAAATAAAAAAACAAATAATGAGCTAGCTGTAACTCTCAATGGGTATTGTACTACAGAGAGCTGAGTAAGTAGGAACCAACATTTTACATTTTTCAAAGAAAGGGCTTTGTAACTAAGGGGTATCAAATACATTAATGTAGTTCAGCAAAATATTAATAAATTAACAAAAAATAATGGAAATAGTGCATTGTAGTATTAATGAAGCTAAACAAGTGAAAATAGAGAGAGAAAAAATAAAGGAACGGTTATGGTCTCAGTAATAAGTACCATAAAATTTCAAAAAACAACAAAGATGGTACATGTGAGACACTTAGTGGCTGGAGAATTAAGCATTTTAGTATATGATAACACTGATGGTTTGAAAGACAAAAAAAAACTATTGTTGTTACCCAAATGACAATGAAAGATGCTAATATATCCGCCAAACTGATATATGATTCCTTTTTTTCCACATTAAACATCCATTGAGGGAGAAACCATGCAGTTTGCATAACAAAAGGATTAGGCTAAGAGTGATGTTAAAAATACATTGTAAAATAAAAGTTTTATGTCATTGGGTTCAGCAGACAGGATTATAATTTTAAATTATTGAAATCCATTGGCAATGAAATAACATAAAACATATCATGATGTAGATGTCAAGGTTCATGTTTACTTGTGAATGTAATTTCAATACTATTAGTGATGCAAACTTTTTCAAAATATAAAAAGTTTACAAAATTTTCCAAGTAAAACACCACAAGTTTTACATTATACCAATATTTACTTTCATTTCTGTAAAAGCAGTTACAACTTTCCTGTTATAAGATACTTTTGTAAAGATATAGGGCAAATAGAGTTTAAGGGAAAGCAAGTTAGTTATCTAACGATATAAATTTCATTTGTAGCCTATTATTATGGATGAGTTTAACAGTAGAAAATGATAAATAGCTATTAAATATCCTTTGAATTCTTAAAAGGATAAATAAAGTCAATTCTAAAATTCGCAGATAGCTATATTATGATGGGCTATTTTTACAAAATTAGAAGAATGTTACACCAAAATATATAAAAGAACACATCAGGCAGCTGACAAAGTATTAGCCTTATCAGTTTCAATAATAGCTTACAATTTATGCACAATATGGGTTTTAATACTATGACACTGACTTTGATAATAGAAAAAAGTATTCAGTTCTAGGATAAATTGATCAATCTTAAGTTTTGTCCATAACCTGTACCACCAAATTTTATAGCACAGACTAAAAGATAACAGAATAATGAAGTAAATGTTGAAGTTTATACATTCATTGTGTTTTTAATGAACACATATATTCCATAGATTACACATATTATTGCATCAAGGCCATGAAAAGATGTAGCCTGTTGACAGGCTAAGTTAACAGTAAAACATAGACTGCAAAAACTACAGTTTTAACATCCATTTCTTTTTTAACACTATCTCTTGTGTATTACAATTATTAAACAAATTACTTGTCACAAAGCCCTGCAAAAATTAGCCTGAAGACAGACCAGGTTTACTGTACACCATAAACTGCAAAAGCTGAAGTTTTAATATTCATTGTTTTCTTAATACTCTCCCATATATATTTAACAGATAATACATATTAATAGTAACAAAGCCATGAAAAAATGTCACAATAGACCACGTCTACAACATAATAAATAGTATAATACAGCAGAGATGCAGAACTTGATGTTTTAACATTCTTTCCTTCAACAATTTCCCATGGATATTTGATAGAATATACATATTAGTAGCAACAAAGCTTCGAAAAAAAGAGAAACATAGCCTATTGACAAACTAGGTTTACACTACACGAAAAAAGACAACATTGTAATACTTAGTTTAATAAAAGGATACATATTGAATTTTTAACACTATCACTTGTTTTCTGAGCTGTCCCATTTTTTTTCCCTCAGAACGCCACTACTCGTGTATAATTTTTTCATATATAAACATGATGACAGGTGTGTTTTCTAGCAATGCAGAAACTATACAAAACAAACTGATCAATCGATTCAGAGTACAGAGTATGTAGAGTGAAGTGTACAAAACATTAATTTAACTTAAAATAACAGGTGTAAAGATACAATACTACAGTTACTACATTACTATAATAATATATTGGGTGAATCACTGATACCTTCAGATGCCGTTAAGAATTTGGGTGTCTGGTTTAACTCAGACTTTTCCTTCACCAAACATGTTAAAAATGTATGTAAACTATGTTTCATCCAGATGAGGGATCTTAGACAAATTCGACAGTACTTGACTCGTGATGCTGCTCTTACGGCTGCAAACGCACTTATGGGCAGTAGGCGTGACTACTGTAACTCCTTGTTTAGTGGTCTATCTGTTGCTAACCTACGCAAGCTACAATGCATTCAGAACAGTCTGGCCAGAATTGTTTGCAGAACCACATGTCTTTCTCACACCACTCCACTAAGAAAAGCCCTTCATTGGCTACCCATAAGGCACCGTTGCATCTTCAAGACTGCCTTGTTAGTATATAAATACCTACATACTAACTGTCCAAAATATTTCAGCCCATTTCTCAAAGTTAGACAATGTGTCTATAATACTCGGTTGAGTCAATCTGATGGTATAATTCTACATGTCCCTCAATACCAACCATCTATTTACAAATCTACAAAGCAGTTTGGTCTAAGCTTTGCATATGATGCTCCCAAAATATGGAATGAACTCCCTGATAATGTACGATCTGCCACTTACATTGCTTCCTTCAGAAAAAAACTTAAGGCATACCTATTCTGCCAAGCTTATCCTCCTTAGTATTTTCCACCTTATATGGCGTTCTCCGTGATGTCGACCATAGCTATGGACAAGGACAATGATTTTTGTAACTATGCTTATGATGTTGCGCCTTAGAGTCTGTCACTTCGGCAGAGATTAAGCGCTATAAAAGTTGAATTGGAATTGGAATAGTAAATACTCTTTATAATGATAATAGCATTTATTATACACAAAAATCGCAGGTCTAGTTCAGTTCTGTGCAAGGAACCTGCAGCTTTGATTAAAAACAAAGACATGCAGGGAAAGTGGCAGTTCATCATTGGATAGTTCACATGTTTGTTTATTCAAAATAAAATAAATATCAAAGAAATTAAACATTTTCATTTTTAGAAAAAACACTTTGTAAGCAGAGTTTAAGACGTATCACTCTTGCTAGTAATCTGTTCGATATAGTGACAGATATTTTGCCAATTATCACCAATTTTTCTATAGATTTTTAATTTCAACTTCAATTCCCAGATTAGGAATGCAATTATGTTATGGGTTCTCCATGTTTCATTTACACTAAACAACAGCCATTCTTTATAAATAAGGAAAGATACTAGTAAAAAGAGAAAACTCATGTCATCATCTGAATCTGTTAATACTACATGTTTCAAGGATACTTGTACATTGAATGTTTGACCTATTAAATTCCATATTTGTCTTGCTTTTTCACAATAAAACAACATATGCACAATGTCATGAGTTACTCCACAGATCACACAAATATCATCATTTTTCTGTCCCCATCGTCTCAGATTTTGACTGCATGGCAAAATTAAATGTAAAACTTTAAAATTAAACTCACTCAGTTTTCTATCAGGAATATATTTGATTTTGCATAGGTATACCTTTTGAAAGTCAATGTCATGCTGATTGAAAACTGTTTCCCAGATTTCTTCTTGGTATGGTCCAACTATTTTCTGCTTTTTAATTTTTTCGTATATTGGCCTACTTTTATGCACAGAGTCTATTTGCATGTTTAGTACCTCTAACCCTGAATCTATTAAGTTTTCATCTGTTGCATTGGTCTTTGTCTTTCTTATGATATGCTCAAATGGTTTTAGTGCTAGTGCTATATATGTACAGTATATATTTTTCTTATTTTTAAACCTTACGAAATAGAAAGTTTTCATCAAGAGTACCATTAGTAAATTAAAATTCTCGTAGATATATTAAGCCTGACTCTATCCATCGTTTAAAGAATAAAGTTTGTTTCTGATTTGGCACCGATGTCTCATGCAGAAAATGCATATTTCCCCATAAAACCTGGTCAAGCAGACTTTGCTTATCACATATTGTAGTAGACTGTTTTGACCTATTAAATGAAAGAATAATATTTTCATAAAACAACGGGATAGATTTTATATCTGGTAGATATTTTGAATTGCATCCGTTCACTTCCCATGCTGTGACTTGAGCTATAGCTAAAAAGCCGAAGGAGAGCCAAATGATTGTAAACAATCTACAGATGTCTTAGCTGATTTGTCAGATGCATTCCTGAACAACGTTGACCATGATATGCAGAATCATAGTAAAATTGATCCTAAGAGTAGAGTAGATGCTGAGAATCAAGACAGAATAGATGGTCCAGATGTATTACTTTCATAATCAAGATTGATCTCAGTGTGAAAATGACCTTGAATTACCTACTTTATTCAAGTTTGTTTTGCCACCAGTAGAGCTGGATAAGGTCCCTGTAGGCTATTATGTCAGAATTGGTGTGCTTTTGAGAAAGTGGAGGCCATCAAATATCCCTACATCTGAGGTATGGTCAGTAGTACACCAGATTGTTGTGCCAAAAGTGTAGTAAAGTGAGATATTTAAATTCATTGACTCATGAGTCTTCAATGGGCATCCATTTATGCATCAATAAAACCTATAGCAAGATAACCAAACATTTCTATTTGCCTGAAATCCGATATTTTGTGGCAGAAGATTGCAAGATTTGTTACATTTTTCAATTGGTAGGGAAACCAAACCAAAAGATACATGTAGACCTTCTTAAACCCATTCCAGTATTTGAGGAACCATTTGTCAAAGTGATAATTGACTGTGTAGGCCCTTGCCGAAAATTAAATCCAGAAACCAATATCTTTTAACCGTTATGAGTGCTTCAACCAGATTTCCAGAAGCCATACTTTTGACCAACATAACCGTACCAAAAATCTCAAAAGTTTTAGTCAGTTTCTTTACTTTAGTTGGCTTACTAAAAGAGATCAAATCAAATCAAGGGTCAAATTTTATGTCAGGACTATTACAACAGGCTGTATTTTTAGGTGCAAAACACATCAAATCTAGTACTTATCACCAAAAATCACAAGGTGCACTTGAAAGGTTCCATTCAACTTTGAAGAATATGATTAGGACATATTTTTTAGACAATAAAAAAGTCTGGGATGAAGGCATAAGCTTATTATTGTTTGCAGTTAGCGAATAAGTTCAAGAGGCTTTGGTCACTTTGAGTTGGTCCTTGGTCATGCAGCCTGTGGTCCTCTCGAGCGGTTGAAAGACAATTAGCTCTCTCAGAACACTGAGAGCCTAAATCTGTTAGTTTATGTCTCAAAGTTAAAAAATAAGCTGGAAAAGGCTTGTGAGCCAGTGCAGCAAAATTTAAAAAATATATCAATCATAAATGAAGACTTCATGACAGGAAGTGACAAAACAATGTTGTCAATCTAGGAGGAAAGGATTTAGAGTCACCGCCTTTACCAAAAGAAAAAAACTGCAAGCCAGAGATCTAGGGTCATACCTAGTGATAAGGAGAGTGGGAACTCTCCATTGGACTTTTAAAAACTGTGATGGCACACAGTTAACTGAACTGTATGAAGTGAATATGGTAAAGCCATTCTTCGTAAGAGGTATAACATAACTTATCATGGCTATTAATTGAAACACTGTTAATGACAAGAATTTAATATATAATATATAAAATAAAACATCTACATAGATGTGCTTTGTACAGAAACTGTTTTTTAAAGTGTAATTTGTATACTTATAATTAGTTAGTTTATAAAGGTTATACATGGTATGAATTTTACTTTTGTGTTTAGATAAATATGCTTTGCAAAAAGTTACTTACTGTGTATATATAGTTGTTAACAAAATCTTGTAAAATTTTGTAACCCTTGGCTTCCAAAATTTTTCTTCAAGGTGGAGGTGTTACATATATAAGTACTGTGCCAATAGATTTTCTGTATTATGTGGTATTTATGTTTATTGTACTCTGTTAGATTGATCTATTTATAGACTTGGGGAAGTCTCTCTAGGCGTCTATAATCTCATTAGTTTAACTAAACTGATCTATTTATAGGAAACACCATAAACTACTTTCTAGAAATTCCTCTTTGATTCAGGTGACACATGTTACTTTCAAGTTATTTCTATAACCTTCTAATCATTTCCATAGCTGTATATAAGGGCTGTCCATCTCACCACAGATGAACATAGTATTCGTTGGCTATAACGGAAGCTAATTTTGTCTTAGAACTACTAACAAGTGGGTATAACTTATTGTGTTGTGGTGAACAATTGTTGGAGTGAACTGGATACAGTGTCTGGATCTACCACAGAGTAGATATGCTGTACTTTGGATATCGTTTGCATCTGAATGCAGTGTGTTGATCTACAAGAGAGTGGATTTGCTGTGCTTCAGATATTGTTTGTATCTGGATATAGTGTGCAGTTCTATCAGAGAGTGCATTTGCTGTAATTTGGACATTGTCCTTATCTTGGAGCGAACATCATACTTGTGTAAACTCTCTGTATACCTGTGTACACACATTTTGTGTTGTTTGATGTTGAAATGATCGCATGATAAGGACATTTCATGTGAACAAACTTAACTGTTAGTTACATGGATAGAATTATGGTCAGGTCAGATTGGTTTTGATTATTGTATCATTGTATGTACAGAGAGCAAACCAATTGACTTTGTGACACTGATTATGCAAAGTAAGTGGCACCAATAAATATATTAATATGTTACCCCTGGTGATGCTGTAGTAAGATGCCAGTCCATGCCATAAACATTCATTTTTCTTGATTTGTTTCTTGGCCTATCTTGGTGGTCGAAGTATTTTCAGATGGGAAAAATAATCTTGGCATCCCACATCAAAGAAGAGTTTCATTTCCTCCTAAGGTAAGTTCCAATGTAATTTCACCCAGAAGAAGTATGTTACCCCAAGTTATGCAGTGGAAAGGTGCCAGTTCATGGCCATAAACATTCATTTTTCTGGTTAGCATATGCATATGTTAAGATATAGAAGGAATGGGCCTGAAATGGTAGTTCCTGTGTGTATGCAAATTGGGCGATATGGAGCAGCCAAAATTAGGTGTTTTTTTCTATGTTGAATATATGTGATGCTTACCAACGTAGATTTATGACCCATCTATCCAATGTATAATGTGTACAAATGATCAAGTATCACAGATAAATAACAAAGTATGTTCTATGTGGGACTAATTAATTAGTATATGCAACTTTAGTTAATACTACTGTGGGAATGAATGATTGAGCTGATTGGGTTAGTGTAGAGAGAGAAAAGACTTGGACCAAGGACGGAGCCCTGGACGGAGCGCAGCAGGATGTGAGAGTGTGCTACCTACCTTGACCGAGTGTGTCCTTCCTGACAGGTATGATTTGAGCCTGCCAAGTGCTTGCTCACTGATTCCATAATAAACAGTAAGTCTGTCCAGGAGAATGGTGTGGTCAATGGTATCAAATGCGGCAGAGAGATCCAGAAGGGTAACGGCAGTGACAGACCTTTTGGCCATATTGAGAAGAATTTCATTGAATATTAAGGAGGGCACTTTCAGTAGAATGGTATTTTCTATAAGCCAATTGGAAGGCAGTCATAAGGCTGGCTTCATCAAGATGAGTTTGTAGCTGGACGGCTACTACCCTTTCAAGTATCTTTGAGATAAAATTTAGATGAGAGACAGGCCTATATTTTTAGAAAACTTCTTTTTTAACGATGATTTTTGAGGATTGGGGTAGCATGGGCCTGCTTAAAAAATTAGGACACTTACCTTGTTCCAGAGAACCGTTGATTATTGAAGTGATGGGGGTGATGAGAATATCCAGGTAATCAAGAACAAGGAAAGTGGGCCAAGGATCGAGGGTACATGATTTACTTGAAGAGTTGATAATAATTTTGGTAACTTGATCTTCTGTTACAGTAGAGAAAGTGGAAAACATAGGGGGAGTACAGTCTGGGATGATGTGTTGCAAATTGAGGGAAGTAGAGAACGTTGAGCATATTTTTTCGATTTTTTCTGTGAAGAACTCTAAAAATCTGTCAGCCAAAAGGTGAGGGGGCTTTATCAATGGGAGCATCTTGGCTGGTAGTCTGTGTAGCACATCACCCAGGACATGCCATAATTTTTGTAGGTTGTGGTGATTGTCCTGAATTTTTGCTTTAAGGAATTGAGATTTAGCTTGCATGCAGATTCTGTTGTTCTGGTGGACTTTCTGCATGTACTGGGATCTATTGAAGGTGGATTTACTTCTTTGTCAAATGCATTCAAATAAATGATTGGTCTCTTTTGCCGCAATTCTCTGGTTCCATTGATCCATCCTGGGATGTACTTTGCCTTGGAGTGTTTGGTGTGTAGTAGTGCATGTTTGTTGGTAAGGGTAGAAAAGGTTGTGTGATATTGTTTGTAGAGAGTATCAGGTTCCTTGGATTGATTATTAATCAGTTTAGCAAGGAGATCTGTTTTCATTTTCTCTTTATCAATTTTATGGTATTTATGAAAGGTGGCAGAAGCATGAGTCTGGGATCTACGGGTTAAGAAATTAAAGGTGAAACGAACTGAAAAATGGTAAAAAAATACACCAGTGGTATGGACATTGGAAATATTGTCATTGTTTTATTTGGTTAAAACCAGGTCAAGAGTATGTCCATGAATATAGATCGAGAAATTAACTTTCTGAATTAAATCAAATGAATTGATCAGAGAATGAAAAGTTTTTGAATTTGAACATGTTGTTTCAAGGTAAAAATTGAAGTCGCTGATGATAACCAGATTTTTAGTGGTTAAATTTAGGCTAAAGTTTCTTTGTAATTAGGGAAAATTTATATGTGAAAATATGTGTACATGTTTGAAAAAGATCTTGTACAATTTTTTTGTGAAACAAAAACACTGTTGGAAAAAACATACATTGGCTGGTAATTATATAATGAACATGCACAAATTGGTTGGGGTTTTATGTCCCGTTCAACAGCAAGGGTAGGATAGGACAGGACCTCAGCATTGTCACTTGTGGCGGTGAAACCTACACAGAGGTTACAGCCTGCGATTAGATGCCAAACCTGTTAATCAACTAAGCCACTGAAGATCAGTCATTGTGTATTGTGTGACATGACTTTTTAGATAAAAAATGTGTCAGACTTGTCTAACTCAGGCAATATGGTCATTCATTAATTATAAGCTGAATGAGACACTGTAGCTATGTTAATAATGGTTTATATCCTCCAAACTATGGCCATATAACTGAGATAGTTTTCCAATGATACCATATATCTAAGACTTGGTCACCTCAGCTCTACTCTTTATGTAGAGGCTTGGTAATCTCAACCCGACTTTAAGTGCATGTTGATCCATAGCTAAACTCCCTGCCGCATATCTGTTGTAGGACCATTGTTTGAGATCACTCAAAAACCCATGGACGGATTTTGATGAAATTTTCAGGATATGTCTGACAAGGCAAAAGGAAGAAATAATTCAATTTTGGGAGTGATCCAGATCACTATCTGGATCCCCTGGAAGCAATGAAATGTAATTTTTAAAGACAGATAACTCAAAAATTTATGGAAGGATTTTGATGAAATTTTCAGGATATGAGCTCCCTTGGCGGAGGTCTGCGCTCTCCGAGTGTTCTTGTTTGGAAAGCACAACCATCTTATCCCAGCCATTCTAAACAGCAGCAGAACACACTCTTCAAAAATATAACTGCTGAAGACATTTCTGTCAAATTTCAGAGACAGATTCTAACAGACGTAGAAGATCAGCATAAAAAAGGTTATGCTGTCTAGAGTGTCCACATTGCTCAGCTTGAGAACACTTCAAGCCCAGTTCATTTCATTGGATTTTTGCAACCATATAAATATTTCTCAAAGTGATATGATGATATTAAACAGCAATTTACACTGACTAATGCTCTCCGCAGTCCTCGGAATTATATCATCCAAGACCATCAAATCTGAGGGAAGGTCTATCTGCTCCCCTCTGACTGTGTTGTGTACAGGAGTACTTTATGTATCATTTTACTTGATTTTTGTGCAACCATGCAAGTTTTTGAAGCTTGATTAAACAAAGTAGTACAAACATTTCGGTCAATTTTTAATTTAAAGAATAGATTAATTGGTACAGTGTTTAAGGATGTAATATTTTCTATACTGATTTTTTAGATGTATCCATAGATCTTAGGATGCAAATTTGAACTTCAGAAAATGTGCCTAGTCAGGAAGATTAATTTTTGACTATGAAAACTTTTTGTTCTCTGCCAAGGCATGTAATATCTAACTAGAAACTGCATTAATTTGACCCAGGGTATCCCCAGGCTGGATATGGCAAGGTACAGTGACAAGCTTGGTGATTCTGATCAAATTAACAAGGATCTTAGTTGGACCAAGACCCATGTTCAGTTTTTTTCAAAAAGGTCCAAGGTGTACTATTTGCATAATCCAGCAAACACACAAATAAAAAAAGAAAAAAAACATCAAACAGCAAACACACACAAAGTCATTAATTCAACAAATCACACACTAATAATTGAAAGGGAGAATTTAGAGGGTATTTCTGTAACATTTATTACCCTTATTTGCTGTGCTGTATGGTGACTCATTCAAACCCACATATTTTGTTGTTACATTTTCCATCTCTGCAATGTAATGCGATTTGGTGTAGATTGAGCAATCTTGTGTTTTTCTACAATCCTGCATGCTGAAAAGGTCTTCGACTGAGCTACAATTTGAGGAAGATTACTTTAGGATTGTCTTAAGATTGATTTACAATTGCAAAGATTGAGTTGTGATTTGAAAGATTCACTTGTGATTCTTAATAAGATTGATGTCCAATCCATGCAAAAGTGTTCAATTTATGATGAATCTAATTGGGAAAGATCAACTTACGATTGCAAAAGATTGGCTTCCGATCAGTTTGTGATTGCAAATCCCTGGAAACAATCGCTGTCTGACGCATTAATGAGCCAACCTGCTGTAGCAAGGATCAGTATTGCTCGACAACTAACTGAGCTAACTAAGTGATTAAATTAGATGAACTGATGGCAATATTTCTAAAAAAGAAAACAGCTGCAGAGTTTTGGGTCAGAGATGCGAAAAGGAGAACACAGGGGGCAGTATCACCACGTCATCTCTGAACTTTACTTTTCACCCATGGTGTCTGGATTGGTGGGTGGGGAGTCAGGTCGGCAGGTGGTGGGAAAAAGTTTGTCCTGGCCTGGCTCTCAAAAACCGTAGGCATAGGAAGTTGATATTTGGTAGGGACATTGGTTAGGGGTTGTAGTTTTGCAACATCATGGTGTGACCTTGACTTGACCTTGCTGTAGTGACCTTGACCTACAAAATCTTGTTTGGGCTATATCTTGGAAACCGTAAGGTGTAGGAAGTTGATACTTGGTAGGGTCATTGGTTGGTGTGCAACATCATGGTGTGACATTGATTTGACCTTAGACCTTGCTGTAGTAAAATTTTGTCCAGCTTTCCATAATGTATCGTTTGAGAGTCAAACCAGGTCTTGCATATCCTGACAGACAGGTTGCAACTTTTGGCGAACTGCGAGACACTCCTTCTTTGCTTTGTTCTTGAAATGTTGGCCACGTGTCCCTTCTAGTATCGTGACTGTGATGGTCCTGGCCTTTTTTCTGCAACTCCCTCCTCTTGCGAGTGTGTTTCCTCCATTATTGCCTCCTCCCTCCTGGCCTTCTCCTCCCTCTGTTGCTGTTGTTGTGCCTCCTCACTCTCTCTGGCCTCCTCTGCTGGATATGTGCCGCTGTGTCCCCCAGCTCAAATTCAGGAACCCTGTCAGTAGGAACTTCTATCTTCCTCACTTTTCTTTCTTTCTTAGGACCAATTGTCAAATAATAAACAACAGTGTTTTTGTGAAAAACAAAATCTTAAACAAGAGGATCAGAGATGCCCCAAAAGGCGGGTTCTGCAGGCAGCAATAAGGTTAGCGACTGCTGTACTTAAATTTAGAAACAAGGAAAGAAATGTTAGGTCACCCAGTAAAGGTAAATGTGTTAGACATGCAAAGAAATGTAAACCTTGTAATTTAGGTTGTCAGGTTTGAATTCGATTGGACAAAGCGTTTTTGAGTTAGAGTCCGGAAACAAAAATGCTGACGGACAGATGGACGTCGGATACATCAATCTAAGTCACCAAACTTCAACTCAAAACTGCCCTAGATAATTGTAAAAAAAGTTCTTCATGTGGACACAGACATGTATGCCGCAGAGTGATGCCATAATGTCAGCTGACTGACAAGTTAGCTGACATAAAAACAAGGCTACAAAGGTTCACTAATAAGTAATTGAGAAAATCTGGATTATTATTATTATTGTGCATCCCGACAGTGATCCAGATCAGTCAAAATTTAATGGGATCTAAGTCAGATCATGACCCAGCTTACGACTTTTTAAAGAAAGATCCAAGCAGTAGTATTTGTGTAATCCTGCTGAAAAGTAGACAAACAGTTACGAAAACAATATCTCCTTGTTGGAGATAATAAATGTGTGTACCAATAAAATACTACTCTTTCTTTATGTTATAGGGAATGAAAAAGATAGAAACAGTATACATGCTTCTTTTTACAAGCATATATTCAACAACTAAATGTGGTTTGGGTTTGATAAGTATACTTGTTTTCTTCCAGTACTGGCAACACATTTAAAATGAGAGAGCAGTCATTTACAACCACAAGACACATGCAAATGATGGGCTATTAATTACATGGTCTTCAGATAACATAAACACTTGCAGTGAGGGATAAGCCTTCCCTCAGATAAGCCTTCCCTCAGATTTGACGGGTTGGGATGGTATAATTCCTAGGACTGTCCAAGATGAGGTCAGACAAACTATGGTACGGGTGGTGTTTGAACATTTACTAATACAAAACTATGTATCTGCCAAAAAATGAGATCTTTTCTTGAAACCAAAACTATACCCCAGGAGATAACTTCCATCAGGGTTCATGTGAGAGTAGGCCTAAAATATAAATTTGGTGAAGTGTATTTTTCCAATGGTATGACTTCTCTACACAAGAAATATAAAAAGGTAGTCTTCTTAAGGTGTACTAATAATTCTCCATGGGTTAAAAGGAACTTGTCAAACCTATTCCTTCATCAGGACGCTGTCATAGTGACCAATAAATCATCAAAATATGAAGTTGATTTTGGAATGTTAGTTAGCTGTAACCATTCATTAATTCCAGGTAATAACTTTTTATTATGTTTATTGCAATAAATATTCAAACCTTTTTCATTGATTTTATTTATAACCTTATGAATATCCTGCGTGTTATGTTGTTAGTTAAAATAGTGAAAGTTTGTTTAATTGATGAACTACATATTCTATTCTAATTGGACTTTTATAGCACTTAATCTGCCCTTTATTAAGGCACAACAGCACCAAAACAGTCTACCGATTTCAGTGTCCAGGACAGAAAAGAGATCAAACACCACAGAGAACACCAGGGATATATTAAGACTAAGGTGGCTATGCCTTTATGTAGAGGTAGAATTTAAGCTTCTTTCTCAAAGAGGCAACATATGGCAATGCACAAATCTAATTAGGAAATAGATTCTATACAATTGAAAGCATCAAAAGCAAGGTTATAACAAAACTGTTTGACAGATGTTTGAGCAGATGGATGAAACTTAGGTTATGAGGTGTCTAAAATATGGTTATACTAGACATTTGTTATTTTAATATATGTATTCATTATCCATAAAATGTCATAGGACTCATAAACAATCTGTGCAAAATGTGGAAAACCTCTTACAGTTATATTTTTATCATGAACCAAGAGAGTAAATGCGTTTTTACATTTTGATATATACTGTATATATTTAAATCATTAAACAATTAAGAGTAGATTAACAGGGAGGCCCATATAAACATTTATGGCCTATCAAATATAATGCCATGGGTCATACATCTTGATAAGACCCTAACAGACACCCTATTTTCTCTCCGTAAAACATCCATATTTTGTTGTCACATTAAAGTATAACATAAGAAAAAAATACTGAATCTTTACTTTTTAATGTTTGAAATATTATTATATTTATACCCAAAACTGCCTTTTATTTGTTGAACATAATAATTTTATTTACAAATCAATTTATTTATTTGTCTAAAAAATGAAACTCATGTTTCGAAGTATGTGTTTTGTAAAGATTTGCACTTCAAATTAGAGATAATAGTCATATCTTCTCAAACTAAAATGTAAAAATCATATTTATCACATTTTTTCTTATTATGATGATTATTTGGTACAAATAAGATATTAAAAAGTTATATCAAATGTTTCAAATGGGAACAGCAATGAACAAATCTTTTTCAGAGTTGACAGCCATTAGAAATAAGACCTTCTGATCTGTTATAGCCCTGCTATATACAATTTTAGTTTTGTTCTGAAGGATGTAAGAAAGGCAGCAAATCAGATATTATTAGGTAAAACGTTCCATATAGTAAGTGCATCATAGGAAAAGTATGGTCTAAATGTTTCAGGTTTTCTATGCTTGATATTATGGGAAGAGGTATGCAAAGATAAGCATGAGGCAAGATATTTAGGATATTTTGTAGAAGCTTTAAAAAATTAAGCTACATTCAACAGCAAGTGATCTGTATGACCGATGTGACATTAATCACATCAGTCTAATTGGCAAATGGACCTTATATTATTATATAGATAATGGCCAAGTGGCGCTCCATTATGTAAACTTAATGGCCTAAGGCCGAACGGGCTGAAGAGTCATTAAGTTTACATAATGGAAGCGCCACAAGGCAATTATCTATTATAAAACCCTGTGAATTGAAATTTATTTATTAATTCAATAATTTAACACCTTTTACCAAATGGTCAAACCAGACAATCTTTTCAATGTTTCCTTCGGTGTGCATGCCATATGTGGCTGTCACAAAATTAGTTCTATGGTTTTTAAACATGAGCTTCGGTAGAGCTTGCACTTCTACAGATCACTTTTTTTTTGTCTCCGGACTTTGATGAAAGTTATCTGTGCATTCTGAATTTCCCTCTCTTGCTCTCCAATAGCTAAAAGGACACATGTCCTTTAGGCTTTTGCCCATACATATGTTCTTTTGTCTCCAGACTTTGATAACATTGACAACACTCCAATAGTTAAAATGACACATGTCCTTTCGGCTTTTGCCCATACATATGTCCTTTTGTCTCCAGACTTTGATAACATTGACAACATTCCAATAGCTAAAAGGACACATGTCCTTTAGGCTTTTGCCCATACATATGTCCTTTTGTCTCCAGACTTTGATGACATTGACAACACTTGGCTGTGCATTCTGAATTTTCCTCCAATAGCTAAAAGGACTCATGTCCTTTGTCCTTTCCGAATACATATGTCCTTCTTGCGTCTTACTTTCAGAAATTGTGGCACAGAGTGATGACTATTTGTCTGCTCACTGAAGTTAAGCATCAATGGGCTATGTTAGTACTTGGATGGGTGATCGTTTCAGTTCGGGACCAGCTGTGGGATTTATCTAATTTAGAATTTATTTCTGTCACGAGACTTTGGTAAATTCTAGTGCACTACTCATGTCTCTGATGGGTTTTGCGGTCGCACTAGGGGACCAAAACACCTTTTGGCCTTGTTTTATTTCAATACATATTCAACATTGTTTCACCATGTGTATTACTAGTTTTCCTTTATGGGAAAATATAATTTTGGATGAAGCTTGAAAAGTTTGAATATAATCTGACTGCCACAAAGTTTAACCATGGATAATGATAATCGATAAAATATGAATCTGTGACTTACAGAAAGCATTTTCTAACAAACTTTAGATTGGTCATATAACAATGTTCATGCTGTGGATAATTTGTTGTGGTGAGTGTTTCATGTTTCTATATTGATCTGTGCTTATTTGAAGACAGTAAGCTATTATTTTTGTGCTTCAGACATTGAAAGTACTAGAAACTGCAGAATTATTTACTTGCTTTATTTTGAGTTGAAGTTTTTGGGTTTCTTGGATTGTACATCAGCAACAATATACATTCTGAGCCAGTAAAAACACTCATTTTAATATAGTATGCTGGGTTGGAGTTTAATAATGAGTTTGTTTGAAAGGTAGCTGCTCCTTTGATCAAGTATACAGAAGATTATTGTAAAGAAAATGCAAAGAATTAAAAAAAATCCAAATTTATAAATTAAATTGCTAATTTATGTATTTGTTAGGAGGTATTTTTAAGGTAGTAGTTTTCCATGAGGTATTTTTCCATCCACTCTGAACGTCATGCACAATAAAACAGACTTTGTAAGTTTACCCACTGAACTAATTAATATGAAAGAAGTTGTGAAAACATTTCAATAGTGAATGCCTTGTGCTGAGGATAACTGGCAGATACCCTTTTGTTCTTGGAAGACTGCCCATTGAATCAAATCACAGAAATGGAAAATAATGTAGTGTTAACTCTCCATTATGAAAAAAATAATGAAGAGCTGACACAATGGAAGGGTCACCTGTCTGGGTTTTATCATCCATTAAATTGAAATTTAGATATAATAAAGTAAAATATTGTGACAAAATAAGATAACCTAGAATTTTATATTGCATATTCAATCATTTGCATAAATATAGAATCAATATTGCCTCGTGTTATAGATTTGTAAAATACTTCAAACAAGCATGTGTGAGTCTGAAAAGGATGCCTACTAAAAATATTTTCTGTCAGTTAATTTATCCTCAACATCTGAAGAAATGTTGTGAGGAAACAAAGTTTAATTTACATGTTTTATGCTTTGCGAATTCTTGATGGATTTCAATGCAATAAAAATGAGCCTGAACTTTGTATAAATAGCTATGCAATATTGTTATATTTATTGTATATGAATGAGTAAAATAGTCAATATTTGAAACTGAAATATAGGCATTCAATCAATGCATAGATAAGGCAGTTTAGACAATGGTGTGGTGTATATTGTCTAGTTCAATTGCATTCTGATTCTGTTTACATTACAGACATAACCTTAGACTAGACAATCATCTCCTTGCACTGCCAAGTTACAGCTGGTACATCACTGGCCTTGTTATTCGCTTGCCTCCCCCTGTGGATCCGGGGTAGTAGAATAGGCCCAATGTATACTCCTGTGTGTCGTAAGAGGTGACTAATTGGGGGCAGCCTGTTTGCCGTGGGTTGCGATCCGTGTCAGTGGAAGAGAGGGTCCTGGCTGTTGAGCCAATACTTTGTTGCGGCATTGAGGAGGCAATACACAGCTTTGGCCTCAATTTCACTTAGTCGGAAGGTTAAGATGGCCTGGCTTAATCAATCGGCTGGTAGTGCCAAGCCCTAATGCTCCAAATTATGGCTTGTTGTTTCTAATGGTTTATACTGTTGTACTTGATTGTTGTATTCTGCTGGTGTTTGGTTTGTGCTTTTGTTTGGAGTATCTAGAAGGCGGCTGCTTAACAGGTCAATCAAGGTTCACTTTTGTGGTCTTTGAGTATATTGCTAATGTATCTCTGATATCAGTGTGCAGGGCTCAGCTGCACACTATTATGATATCCCCTTGTTGGGCTCGAAGGGTGGGTGGAGAGCATAGGCAAAGAAAAATATATACTACATTATGGCTACCCAAAACTCACTATTGATTGATAGGAAAAGATCTAGACCTGATATTACGACTACAGACTTTGACTCTGCTCAGATTTGCTCATGGCCACGCTTCTTGCTGATTAAAGGTACAAATGATGAAAGACCCTTGTGCAAACTGTCACCATTTGCTGTCAACAAAGCCATTGTTGCTATACTTGGTTCCGATCCATTTAACATAAAGAAGTTAAAGAATGGAAGCATTTTGGTGGAAGTGGATAAGGAAACTCAGAGCCAGAAATTACTGAAAACTACAAAATTGAAACTGACAATGGACAATGCTATACCAATTGATGTTTCACCTCATTACAGTTTAAACACTAAGAAAGGGGTCATTAGATGCCTAGACATAAAAGACTGTACTGATGATGAAATATTAGAAGGCCTGAAAGCTGAAGGTGTCATCAAGCCAGACAGGATTTCGGTATTTAGAGATGGACAAAGAAAACCGACAGGGACCTTTATACTGACATTTCAAAGCCAGACCTTACCTAAATACATCAGGGTGGGTTACTACAGGGTGGCTGTGTCACAGTTTATCCCGAATCCTGTGAGATGCTACAAGTGTCAAAAGTTTGGTCACACTAAATTTAACTGCAGGAAAAATGAAGTTTGCAATAAATGTGGGAAAGAAAATCATACAGACCCTCAACAATGCACGAATGAAGCCAGATGTGTTAACTGCCAAGGAAATCATGCCTCTAATGATAAAACATGTCCGAAATGGAAAGAGGAAAAGGAAATTCAAAGAATCAAGGCAGAAAGAGGAATTTCATATATAGAAGCCAAGAAACAGATGGACATATTTAATTCTGCGAAAACAACATATGCCCAAGCAGCTGCAGCAACCAAACCTGTGGTGAAAACGGCAACAGTGGAAACGCAAACAGAAATGACTTGGCCAGATGGTTCAAAACAACCCAAAAAGTGTGCAGTTGAAAAACAGACAATTAAAGTGACTAAAACAAGTTCATCAAGTCAGACAAGTGCATCTCAAAATGACCCCATTAAATTGAAAATAAGCCAAAGCAAAGTATATTTGACCAAACAGCATAAGGGATCTAATGACCCAGTTAAACAATACAATAAATATGATGTTTTGAGTGACAGTGACAGTGAAATGAGTGTTGACGAATCCCCAATCACAAATTCACAAGGGCGGAGTGGCAATAAAAATGTAAATAATGGAACCAAACAAAAATAAAAGTATACTACAGTGGAACTGTCGTGCCTTTAGGCCAAACTTTGAAGAAATTAAAAATTTAATTTCCAATTTTAGACCCTACATTTTAGCATTACAGGAAACTCATTTTAAAGATACAGATAATGTAAATATTAGAGGGTTTGATCATTATTTTAAAACTTGTATGTCTGAAGTAGATGGGAGAGCCACTGGTGGCTGCTCTATTTTTGTTAAGAAAGGTATACCGCATGAGGTACTTGAGTTAGATACAGAACTGCAGGCAGTTGCTGTAAAAGTATCTCTGCATAAAACTATAACTGTATGTAATGTATATATTCCACCATGTTTTAATGTTGCACAAAGTGATCTTGATAATCTAGTCAACCAGTTACCTGCACCTTTTCTATTTATTGGAGATTTTAATGCACATTGTGATTTATGGGGTTGTCCCTCATCCAATAGTTTAGGTAATAAGGTTGAACATCTTCTTGAATCCTCTAATATTTGTTTGCTTAATGATAAGTCACCTACCTACTTTCATCCTGCAACTGGTTCATTCACCTCAATAGATTTGTCTTTATGTTCTGCATCTGTTTTTCTTGATTTTACTTAGCAGGTCCATTCTGATCAGTGTGGTAGTGACCATTTTCCTATTTTAATTGATATAGTTAAGAGTATGCCTAAGGACAATGTTCCTCATTGGAATCTTAAAAAGGCTGATTGGCCAAAATTCAAACTACAGTGTTCTCTTGATATTAATAGGCATAGATTTACTGACTCAACAGAAAAGTTTCCTGCATTTTTAAATAAATTAAATGATATAGCAACAAAATGTGTACCAAAGTCAACTGGACAGTCCACTGGTAGCTACAAACCATGGTTCAACAGTGAATGCAAAAAAGCTGTTAAAGCTCGTCAAAATGCAATGGATAAATGCCGTATAAATCCTACATCAGATAACATAAATGAATATAAAAACTGTCGAGCCAATGCTCGTAAAGTAATTAAAGAAAGTAAAAGGAAATCATGGCATGAATATGTATCAAAACTAAATGTAAAGACACCAGCTAACAACGTATGGGAAATGATAAGGAAAATAAGCGGCAAACAAAATAACATCACAATACACCATCTGGAAAATAATGATGGAACCAAGATAACAGAAAGATTAGACATAGCAAATAGATTGGCCCAAGAAATTAGCAAGAATTCCAGCAGCAACAATTACCGTACAAAGTTTCAAAAATATCAAGTGAATGCTGAAAAAGAACACCTGGATTTTGACACAGACAACTCTGAAAATTACAATGTACAATTTACCATCAGAGAACTATGTGATGCTCTGAAAAAGTCTCATGACACAGCCACTGGCCCAGATAAGATCCATTATCAGCTACTAAAACATCTACCAAGAGACTCACTTATGGTGTTGCTTGATATATTTAATGATATATGGGCTTCAGGTGAAATCCCTGAATGCTGGAAAGAGGCCAGTGTGATACCTATTCCTAAACCAGGCAAAGACTCAAAAAACCCGTCCAATTATCACCCCATGTCTCTGACGAGCTGTTTGTGTAAAACCATGGAAAGAATGATTAATACTAGATTAGTTTGGTTTCTTGAGAAAAATAACATTTTAACAAAGTATCAAAGTGGTTTTAGAAAAGGTCGAACTACAACAGACCAATTAATAAGACTTGAATCTTTTATTAGAGATTCCTTTTTAAAAGGCAACCATGTAATCTCTGTATTTTTTTATTTAGAAAAAGCCTATGATACAGTATGGAAGTATGGCGTTATAAGAGATCTACATAAAGTAGGCTTAAGGGGGCGAATGCCTATGTTTATTCAGAATTTTTTATCAAACATAGTTTTTAGAGTTTGTTTAGGATCTATTTATTCAGATATACATGGGCAAGAGATGGGTGTTCCTCAAGGCAGCATCCTCTCTGTTACGTTATTTATTTTAAAGATTAACAGTATTGCTGATGTGATTCCAGCTAGCTTTGAAAAGTCTCTTTTTGTTGATGACTTCTCAATCACTTGTTCATCTAGAAATATGGCTTCAATAGAAAGGCAACTTCAATTGTGTTTGAATAAGGTAGAAAAATGGGCTGATGAAAATGGTTTTAAATTTTCTAAAACCAAAACTGTGTGCATGCATTTCTGTAATAAAAGAAAACTTCATCCAGACCCAGCATTGACAATATATAATTCACAAATCCCTGTTGTTCCACAAACTAAGTTCCTTGGTGTTATATTTGACAGTAAACTGAATTTTAAGGCACACATTGATTATATTCGTCAGAAATGTGAAAAAGCCATGAACTTACTGAAAGCAGTTGCCAAAATGGATTGGGGAGCAGATAGAAGTGTTTTAATGAGATTTTATCGTTCATTTGTTCGTTCTAGATTGGACTATGGTTGTGCTGTTTTTAGTTCTGCTCATAAGTCTTATCTTAAGAAATTGGAACCCATTCAAAACCAGGGCTTAAGAATATGCCTGGGAGCCTTCAAGACTTCTCCAATGCAAAGCTTGTATGTAGAGGCAAATGAACCACCCTTGTATTTAAGGTTTGATAAATTATGTATTCAGTATGCTTTGAAATTGAGAAGTAATCCTGACAATCCAGCATACGATGTTGTTTTTAACCCCCAGTTTCATGATCTTTATGATAAAAAACCATCTGCAATCAGATCTTTTGGGCATCGTGTAGAGGAAGATTTGTCTGCTGTCTGTCCTCAGCTGGATTTAATTCAGACTGTGTCATTGCCAGATGACCCACCCTGGACTGTACAGAGGCCTCACATAGACTTGTATCTCACCCATCAAAAGAAACATCTTGGTGATGATTGTCTTTTTCAAAGTCTATTTGCTCAGTTGAAAAGTTGTTATCCTGACCATAGGGCTTTATATACTGATGGATCGAAGGCAGAAAATAGGGTTGCTGCAGCTGCTACATCTAATAACCTCAGTGCCAGGTCAGACTTCCTGGCAATGCTAGTATATTCACAGCTGAATTACAGGCTCTTAAAATGGCTTTTAATATTGTAAAAAATTGTAATTGGGATCGTTTTATCATATTCACTGATTCTTTATCTAGTCTTCAAGCTCTTGATAGCAACAACTGTGATCATCCTTTTATTCAAGATATTTTAAAACTTTTTAATGATTGTTTATCAGTGAATAAGAAAGTTGTTTTAGCTTGGGTTCCAAGTCACGTAGGCATAAAAGGCAATGAAAAAGCAGATGAGCTTGCCAAACAGGCCTTGAATTTTAATGTTTTAGACTTGAAAGTCCCCTATACAGTCCTTGGAATTATACCATCCAAGTCCCTCAAATCTGAGGGAAGGTCTATCTGCTCCCCCTCTGACTGTGTTTATTTTAACTAGGTAGGGTGCTGATAATGAATTACCACAAATCACAAATGATTTCACATCTGGGGTTTCTTGTCTAACTGTAATCCAGTATTTCATATAGTACACCACACTAAATAGCCTTTTTTATAAAGTTGTGTACAGGAGTATTTCATGTATCATTTTACTTGATCTTTTTGCAACCATGCAAGCTTTTTAGTTTGAAGCTTGATTAAACAAAGTCATATAAAACATGTGGGGCAATTTTTAATTTAAGGAATAGATGAATTTGTGCAGTGGTTAAGGATGTAATATTTTCTTTACAGATTTTTTTTTTTTTTTTTTGGGGGGGGGGGGGGGGGGGGGGGGGGGGTCATCCACAGATGATAGGATGCAAATTTGAACTTAAGAAAATGTGTTTAGCCCGGAAGATTCTCGGGAAGATATTAATTAATGACAATAAAAACTTTTTGTCCTTCAACCAAATTTAATTATTGCTCATAGGAATGCATTGTGTTATACACAGATAGAGCAATGTTGGTCCATTTGTCACTAGCATCTTGTAATAATAATAATCTTGTAAACAATAGCATTCAGAGAACACAAACCTCTGTCAAGGCATGTAATAATAACTAGAAAATGCATTAATTTGAGCCAGTGTATCCCCTGGTTGACATGGCAATGTACCTTGAAAAGCTTTGCGATCCTGATCAGATCAAAATTTACAGGGATCTAAGTTGGACCTAGACCAATGTTCAAATTTTTTCATGAATATCCAAGCAGCATAATCCAGCTAACACAAACAAAGAAAGAAAAAGACAAAAGACTGATTTACAATTGCAAAGATTGAGTTATCATTTGAAAGATTTACTTGCAATTCTTAATAAGATTGATGTCCAATCCATACCAATGTGTAAGGTTCAACTTACAGTGAATGTAATTGTAAAAGAACAAATTACGATTGCAAAAGATTGACTTCCGATCAATTTACGATTACAAATTCGTGGAAACAGAAATGTCTGACACATATATGAGCCCCCCCCCCCTACTGTTGCAAAGATTAAACAATGTGCAACTATGATTAAACTGGATCCCTATATATTGGGGTCACGGGCAGGTCAAATTCATTGCAATAATCACGAGCTAATCTGTTTAATCCTAAGTCAATCGCATTACAATCCTATTCATTGCAATCCCAATATTTGTATCCACCGGATGCTATACTATGGATTTCGCTTCGTTACGCCGCTGCCGCAGTGTGTAGAGAGATTTCACCGATATTAAAAATATTAAAGTTACCCTTCTTGTAGGATATATTCATAACCATAAAATCGTGCCTGGGAATATTTTTGGCCTCATTTTGAAAAACAAGATGGCAGCCACGGGCGTTTCTTTGTCAGTCATAAAAAGTGCTTATATCTCCCTTATTATTGGTCCTAGAGTTTTGGGATGGTAAACCAACCTATAGGAAATCATGGGCTAGGAATCTTTTGATGTGGTCAGATTTGACCTTGGACCCCTTCTTCAAGGTCAAACGAGGATAGCCAAATGTAAAAGTGCTTATAACTCGCTTATTATTGGTCGTACAGGTTTGGGATGGTAAACCAACATACAGGAAATCATGGGCTCGGAATCTTTTGATTTAATTGTAGATATATTAGTAATGCCCTTGAATGGGCTGTGTGTCAGCTATCAGACTTTGTGTTTTAAGCTTTAGCATGCAAGGGAAAAGTCATTTACTTAACAGTGAGAGTCCTAAAGTAGCAATTGCTTAGCTATGCATTACAGGTCTGCAATTTTACGATGTTACAGCTATTCCAAAAGTAGGTGAATAACATATTCTAACAAAATATTTTAAATGTAATAGTGTTTGAGTTACAAATGATTTAGTAACAGTAAGAGACTCAAGGTAGATATTGCTCAGCTATGCAATGAGCTACAGCTTTGCTATTTTACCATGTTATAGCCGACCCAAAAGTAGGTGACTAACATATTCAAACAAAATACTGTAAATGTAATAGTTTTCAAGTTACAAGTGATTCACTCAACAGTGATAACCTCAAAGTAGCTATTGCTCAGCTATACAATGGAACAACAGGTCTACAATTTTACTATGTTATGGCTGACTCAAAAGTGGGTGAGCATCATATTTAAACAAAATACTCTAAATGCAATAGTAACATGTGATTTACATGTGATTTACTCAATACTGAGAACCTCAAAGTAGCTATTGCACAGCTGTGCAACGAGCTACAGGTCTGCAGTTGTACTATGTTATAGCTGATCCAAAAGAAGGTGAATAACATATTTCAACAAAATGCTACAAATGCAATAGTTTTTAAGTTACAAGTAATTTACTCATTATGGTACTGAAATTTACTACGAAATGCTACAAATGCAATAGTTTTTAAGTTACAAGTAATTTACTCATTATGGTACTGAAAAGTCAAAAAGTAGCTATTACTCACTTAGCTATTGGGATACACTCCCAAGTTACTCACCATGTTGTAGCTATGGAGAAAGTAGGTGAACAACATATTTTAACAAAATGCTCTAAATGCAATACTTTTATAAGTGATTTTATAAGTTATAAGTGATTTACTGCATGAATTTATGAATTTTAATGCATTAAAAATTATTTTAACAAGAGGGTCAAAGATGCCCCAAAAGGCGGGTTGCGCAGGCAGCAATATGGTTAGCAACTGCTGTAATTACATTTAGAAATAACAAGGAAAGAAATGTTAGGTCACCCAGTTAAGGTGAATGTGTTGGACGTGCTAAGAAATGTAAAACTTGTAATCTAAGTCACATAATTGTATCTATGCTATAAACGGACAAACGAAAGGACGGATTTACACCAATTTCGATAGAAACTTAGCTATGATGGTGATGTATCACCCTGTCAAGTTTGAATTCAATTGGACAAAGCGTTTTTGAGTTAGAGTCCGGAAACGGAAATGTTAACGAACAAACGAACAGACGGAATTACACAAATTTCGAAAAGAACCTAGCTATGATGGTGATCTATCTCCCTGTCAAGTTTGAATTTGATTGGATACAGCGTTTTTAAGTTAGAGTCCGAAAACAGAAATGCTGATGAACAGACAAATGTACAAAAAACATACAAACAAACAGACAGAATTACACCAATTTCGAAAGGAACCTAGCTATGATGGTGGTCTATGTCCCTGTCAAGTTTGAATTCGATTGGACAAACCGTTTTCGAGTTAGAGTCCGGAAACAAAAATGTGAACGGACAGATGGATGGACAGACAAACGGACAAAAAACGAACAAATGAACAGACGGAATTACACAAATTTCGAAAGGAACCTAGCTATGATGGTGATCTATCTCCCTGTCAAGTTTGAATTTGATTGGACAGCGTTTTTGAGTTAGAGTCCGAAAACAGAAATGCTGATGAACAGATAAATGTACAAGAAACATACAAACGAACGGACAGAATTACACCAATTTCGAAAGGAACCTAGCTGTGATGGTGATCTATGTCCCTGTCAAGTTTGAATTCGATTGGACAAACCGTTTTTGAGTTTGAGTCTGGAAACGAAAATGTGAACTGACGGATGGATGGACAGACAAACGGACAAAAACGGACAAATGAACAAACAGAATAATGCCAATTTCGAAAGGAACCTAGCTATAGTGATCTATCTCCCTGTCAAGTTTGAATTTGATTGGACAAACCGTTTTCTAGTTAAAGTCCGGAAACAAAAATGTGGACGGACAGATGGATGGACAGACAAATGGACAAAAAACGGACAAACGAAAGGACGGAATTACACCAATTTCGAAAGGAACCTAGCTATGATGGTGATCTATCTCCCTGTCAAGTTTGAATTTGATTGGTCAAACTATTTTTGAGTTAGAGTCCGGAAACGAAAAATGTGGACGGACAAACAGATGTCGGACACATCAATCTAATAGGTGGGTTGGTTACACGCAACCCGCATAAAAATTCATAAAAATAATTAAGAAACATCCAGGCCTGATAATTTAATGGAATCTAAGTTAGACAATGACCCAACTTTTGACATTTTAAAGGAAGGTCCAAGCATTAGTACTTGTGTAATCCTGCTGACAAACAAATGATCATGAAAACAATACCTCCTTGGTGGAGATAATAAATGTGTGTAACAATAAAACTACAAGTCGTTCCTCACATAGTGAATGAAAAGCTAGAAACACTGTACATGCTTGTTTTTGTATATACTTATTCAACAACTAAATGTGGTTTCATAAGTATACTTGCTTTCTCCTAGTACTGGCAACACATTTTGTATGAGAGAGCAGTCATTTACAACCACAAGACACATGCAGATGATGGGCTATTAATTACATGGTCTTCAGATAACATAAACACTTGCAGTGGGGGAGCAGATAAGCTCTCCCTCAGATTTGAGGGGTTGAGATGGGATAATTCCTAGGACTGTATACAGACTTGAAAGTGAAGGTAAATAGTGTTTTTAAACAAAAGTGGCAAGCTCAATGGAATGCGTGTCCTGATAACAAACTATTCCAAATAAACCCTACAGTAGGAGAGTTTTATGTTTGGACGGGTTTATCTCGTAGGGAGGAAATAGTAATTACTCGAGCCCGTATAGGACACACCTATTTTACACACAGTTATCTGTTGAAAGGTGAAGAGATGCCCTGGTGCATTCCATGTCATTGCCCTGATACAGTCAAACATATATTACTAGACTGTATCGACCTACGTGACACCAGAATAAAATATTATAGAAATGTTAATACAATGCAAAAATTATTTTGTGAAAATGTTTTTAATATCATTAATTATTTAAAAGAATGTGGTCTGTATAAAAAGTTTTAATTTATTTATTTTGTCCTTTGTGTTAATTTATTCTGTATAATCTAGTCTGGTATCGTGTTTATTTATTTATTGTATTTTGTGCTTTTTGTGTTATTGTGTTTTATTGACAATTTTGTTATAATATTTGTAATTTACACATGGTTTATTTTGCATTTTGTTTTCTTTGTTGCTTTTTACTCTAGTCCTTATTCTAGTCATTTCTTATAATGTTGTTTTTCTTGGTCTTTTTTGGCCATTTGTTAATTGTTGTTATTTGTATATACACTTTTGCATATTATTGTCAATATTAGTTAATGTATTTATTAGTTTTTAATAGTGCAGCATAACACGTAAGTGTTTTTGCACTTTATTTTTAATTTACTTTACGTTACGTTATTCGCTTGCCAAAGCTCTGCATTCTGTGGGATACTATCTCTTTTTAATTGCAAGTCAATTTACTGATGAAATGTTCATTACTGGAGTCATGGACTGAGTTAACTACACACAGATTAACTTTGAATATATTCCACGACAAACATAATTGCTGTTTTATGAACTAATACATATCTCACCAGCCTTCAGATAATAATATCACAAGCCAAATTATCAGGATTTAGTGATAGGTATTTTTACAATCAAAACTTTGTAAATAGAGAATTGCTTGATAGTCAATATGTCAAAAAATTATTGTCTGTACATAAGTTTGTAAAACCTAGTTTATTGTTTTCTGATGTAGTTAGAAGTAACAAACAAATGTGTAAAAAATTATCAAACAAGGAACAAGTGGTGAATAGCCACTTCCATGTCATGAAACAAAGTAACCAAGCCAATACTAGTAGAGGCAGGTTTGCAAAGCAATGTGGTAACCATATTCAGAATTGTACGGTTGCTAATGGCAATATCAAGGTGTTAAACGAACAATGTGTGTCCCACATGTGTGGGAGTGCATCACCCAGTAGTGATAAAATAATGCATGTGAATAATATGTAAGGAAACCAATTTATACATATGAATTGGTTTCAACCTTTGTGTGACTCTGATTTGGATGTTGTCAATAATTGTCATTCTGTTGAGGTTAATACTATTGTGACAGATACTGAAGGTACTGCCTCGCTACAAGTAGTCTTCGCCGATGCCCACCAACGTGCATATATTTTAAAATCTAGGGATTGTCATGTGGCTATTATATATCGGAAGGCAGTACATTAGATCCATATACCAGTTTTACTGTGGCGAAATAGCAGTATTTATTCTTTAAAAGTTTCCTGTTATGTTCAGTATACCCAATTATCGCTCCAACAGCATGATTGTAAACAACACCAAAAGTCATCATCCCGGATTTGAATCAGTGCAAACAGTGCCCCATTACCTGATTCTGTGAAGTAAATAACCAGTCCACAGTATTAATATCCATCCATCCATGTCCTTGCGGAAGTCACTACTGCTACCCTGCATAAGTTGGCCGCAGGCATAAGTTGGCCGCCCTCACCACACCTTCACAGGGCTTTAACATGAGTGGCCTACTACACTCTGAAATCATGTTAAACTTATTATATGCAACAGTTTTCATTGGTGTACAATAACCTGTTTGTCTTTCTGGAGCCTGTAGATGAGCCGCAGCCAACTTATGCCTGTGGCCAATTTATGCAGGGTAGCAGTACGGAAATGGTGAAAATGGGTTGGATCTCACATGAGTACATATTATTCCTTGTACATATATGTATGTGAAATTAGACTGGTCCCTGAAATATGCGAAAAGAAATACAAAATTTTTCAGATGTAATGTTGTGTAATTACTAATTAGCTATGTTTATGACATTGCATTGTTCTATACTCAAACTGAAACTATGTATTTGCTGTACTTATACAATATAGTATTTTGCAAATACACCACAAGCTTAACTAAGGTAACTAACAACTAGAATAAAATCATAAGATCATAAATCGGCAGGAGAGAGGATGGCATTGTCATATATTTTTATATATTAATAACATCAGGCGGCAGCACTAATTATTTAGCATTATGATGCTACCTGGTTTCAGTCATATTAGTATGAATATTTGATTTTTAGATCCAGACACATATATATAAAATTAAAACATTGAAGTGTACCTCTTAGATGTGACACTTGGACTATATGTCATTACATGTAACATTTATATGTCATTACATGTAACATAAGTACATAATCACATTCAAGTGTGAAGAAAATAATAATGGATGTGGGGTTTTTGCTTTTTTCCATAAATGAGGAAATGTGCCAGTGTTAAGAAACACACATAAAACTTTCCAGTTTGCATTCATATTTATTGTTTATTTTGACACACAGTACATTTGTATGTTTCTCCCAAAGACAGTGATACCACCTTCTGCATGAATCACAAAACACCCAGTCAGTGTCCCTTTTACATTGTTTTCTACATTTCCCCTCCCCTTTTGATCCTTTATTTTTGTACAAATTAGGCGGAACTTCCTTTAAACAGTCATAGCATAGACTCTCATCAATTTCTATGTGTTGTATCCCTTCCATTTCCAATACATCTGTGTTTGTAACTTTATCCTATAAATAAAGAAAAACATTACACAGGCACCCAAACCTTCCACTACTTCACTATGCAAATGAGGTATTGTGGTTATGCAACAATAATAATCTTAAGTAAAATTTACTTAGCTATATCAGTGAAATAATTTTAACTATATGTTACTTATATATCAATCCATATAACATGCAGTATGCAAGACAACCCATAATGACAGTTACTTAATATTTAAAATGTACCTGATGTTTCTCTATCATCCTTGCTGATTTTCTTCCTCCTTCACTTGTTTCACATGAAATCTACATACAAATTATACATTACAATTTTTGTAAATGTTAATTAGAGTTAAATATTTTGTTGACAAGTAAGTATTTCATTTAAATGAATGTTATATGAATGTCAAAATGGTAATAAGTGACCTAAACCTTTTCATTGTCATTTATATTTTTCCTCTTCCTGGATGCCACTGTTTTATCCTTGGGTGTAGTCTTCTTTGTCTCTTTTTCCTGTGTATTTCAACTAAAAAGTACATTACTGAAACATCTTTTTTGTTTTTAAATTAACTCAAAAATGGATAATATGTACAAAATGAAACATGTTACTGTACATAGCTGTGCAGCTCCATAGTGGGGTTTTACATTGTACATATAGGGTGTAATACATGTTAGGCCATTGAAAGTAGTATTCATAATTAAACATCCACTGAGATACTATAACTTGGAAGTTTGCCTGCATATGTATCATGTGTAGAAGTCACCTTAATCTGCTGTAATATCTCTTCGCTAGTGATCACCCTGCCATGAGTGACAATTCTGGTACTTTTTCTTGTGGTTGTGCATGAGGTACCGGTGGAATGTAGCGGGAAACTAAGTTGCAGTTTAGGATCCAATTTATTGACAGACCCTACTGGGTGTGGGTATCTGTTGCATGTTGCACATGCTTCACTTTCTGGATTGATTGGTGTGATGTTCTTGTTTGTATCTGAACCTTTGTTATGGAAACAACAGATGCAGTGCCATCACTTCTACCTGCATTTGATGATCTAAATAAAATATAAAAGAAACCTTCAATATTTCTTGGTGCAGGGAAGAAACAGTGCCACACTAAATATGTATGATTAAACAATACTTCCCACACATGTTACTGATGTTTTAATATATTGCAATAGAAGTCTCATGTTTGTTGTCTTACTTTCTTCTTTTCAGTTTTGTTTCATCTACAGCGCAGGGGTCAAAAGAAAATATCCCACTTCGTTGGAATGCATTTTTGATTCTTGATGTAGTGGCAGCCTGTCTGACAGCGTTGCTCCATGTAATTGGGAATAATTCCTTTGTAATTCTGGGTCGACTTGATTGGGCTCCTGCCGCAATACAATTGGCATTGTACTTTTTTTTGATATCGCCAAAAATACCCACATCCAGAGGTTGTAATAGATGGGTCGTGTGGCCAGGGAAGCATATCATTGTAATCTGTAATGTGAAATGTATAAATAACGGAACAAGTTTAAGTGTAAAGTATAGTTAGTGCTACTTATGTAATGTTAGTGAAGTAAATATCACACATGCCTTAATTATGGTTAAATATGGTAATGTTGTAATGAAAATTAAATTAATTATACATTCATGCCAACCTGGTTTTCTCTGGCTAGGACAATCACTGTGGATGACAAGTGACTATCGTGGTTGTCCAGTAGTAACATAACTGGTCTCACATGACCACAGTTGGGCAAGAAGAGCTTCTGGAACCATTCGAGAAATAGCTCCTTATCCATATATCCTGAAGTAAAATATTTTAGATTTGTAACTTAAATTTCAATAAATTATCAGTGAAAACAGAAACTAAAATAAAACATAACAACAAAGTTATAGGACAATATGTGATCAACATATGTACCATTTGGTGATGCTGCCATAAGCCATTTTTGGGTAGCTTCACATCTGCAGCCATCTTGGGAATGTTCTTCTCATAGATTAAATATGAAGGCAGGACACGACCACTTGCATTGACGCACATCATGACTGTTATGTGATCTATGCAAGATACCTGTCATAATGAAACCTAACATTGAGAACTATGTTAATGCGTATTACATTAACAACTATGTGTGTACATTAAATAAGACATACTTATGCACCTTTTCTTGGTATAATCTTTCACCCCGAACCCCATAAGCTTTTTCTCTGGTCGCAATCCTGCTGTTCACTCCACTCTCATCGCAATTGTATATGCAGTGGGGTTTGTCCATGAGATGCAATTTCTTCAGTTCAGATTCTGAAAAAACATGTGTACATTCATTCATATGTGTGTACCTGTTATGGTAAATTTAGGTTATATTTGTTATCTCCAAGGTTTGTAACATTTGTGTGGTACAAGTTTTACAAGTATGTTTCGAACAGTTGTAGGTATGTTCAGCATAAAGTATTTTGGAATCATACCATACAAATTGAAAAATCTGTCAAACACTATTTCATTGGACTGGTGTATTCTCCATTTATCCATGGTCTGTGGTACAGTCCATTTCAGTTCAGCATGTCTCTGTTCAAATCTTCTGAACCAGTTGTCAGAAGGCCCTTTCTCAAGGTTGAAACGACATTTCAAAATTGCTTCAGCCCCTCTTCTTCCTATCACATCCTAAATACAACAAATTTAAAGAAAGTGCATTGTGGTTTTTTTGGTGTGTAATTTCAGTGTGTTGTAAATGTAAAATGTAGTGTATTGTATGTTTAAATATATTTACTATGATCAGAGTCCTTGTATCTTTACGTTGCAAGGGGAAATTTTGACAATTCATGTACATCAGGTAATTGACAACTGCTTCTTCTAAGTCATCAGGCAGTTCCCTAGAAGGTCCACTGCTTCGAAAATCTTCTATATTTCCATGTACATGATCAGAGAGTGTGGTATGTGGGACACTATAATGTTTGGCTGCCTCAGTTATTGTCATTGCACCCTTCTTAACACTTTGACCAGCTTCAATTAACTTCCCTTTATCATACTGTCTTAATTCTACAATTATAATAATATAATTGCAGTTACCATATTTCTTATAAATTATCATTAAAGTTACACCTTGTTATGGCATAAAACACTAATGGGCCATTGTTAGCACCATGTTGTTGTATTTAATAACTATTTTGTGTGTTACCTTATTGGCAATTGAAATAATGTATGGTCATGAGCTGCATGCATCTAACACATGTGCATTGAACCGGAACAGGATACATATTTACTTATATACTGAGTACAGATCTGAATACATTTTGGTTTGAAGTTGATACAATTTCAAATGACTTTATTGTAAGTAATATTAAAAGTGCTTACGCTTTGGATGTGGCATCTTGCTTTTTTGGGGGGGAAAACTGATGCGTATTGCCTTCCAAGTGCAACAAACCCAAGTTACGGTCGATTGACTTGACAGTTCTACTGTGGTACAGTAAACAATTTTACGTAAACGTCGGGGCGATGACAATATGAAGGTGATGACTGTGTGTAGCGAGGCAGTAAACGTACTTGTAACTCACCTGTGACTTGTGAAAATGGCGTTAAAACCATGGATAAAGGTAAGAATGAACATGTACTTGCTTTAAACAGTAACAATGTACTTGCCAGGGGCCATGATGCGAGTTACAAACGAGTGCAACATACCGTCAGTAGTCGTATTGCCCGATTCTGAGACTGAAAAAAAACCTCAATTAATACCAACAAAGGGGTGCGAAACATACATAATGGCAAAAGTTCTAAGCAGAACCCGGAAATGGACAAATATGTCAGAGTTCTAACAAAAGCAAAATAATTCAGGAAGCCAAAGCAGCCCCTTGAAATGAAGAATGCATGAAATAGAATAGACCACTATTCCATTATGTATTCATACCTATTTATGGGCTAAAATCCGGGTCTATGATAAAAATAACAACTCAGTATGCACAGACATTATAGAATTACATAAAAAAATTAACACTTGATAGTTGACCCAATTATTTGGGCTTGCAAATCCCAATTATGTCAAAGTTACATTATGATAAGTGGGCTGCATATCTGGCTACATTCTGGGATTGGCAATTACCTCTTTTGATTAAATACGTCTTCCCTTTGGATTTTGATCGAAATTAAGCCATCTTTAGTGATAGTATCCATCATAGAAGTGCCATAGAGTATTCTGAACATGTAGTTCTGAACTGCAGAACGGCTCGGTACGCATTTGCTCCCCTCCCCGTTCTGATGCTTCCTTTTTAAAGTATCGGTGAAAATAAAAAATGATGCATAAATCTTATTTTAACCTCGTATTTCAGGGTGTACATTGCAGGACTGTTGGAACTACATTTTTGCAATATAAAACCGCTTATAAATGTGACATAAAATGAGTATATCATGATATATTGCTCACGCTAGCGCCCAAAATTCTGGCGGCCCAAATATAACCAGAAATATTACACATTACCTTACCAAACTTCAGGAAGTAATGTAAAATATGTGTATCCAAGTTTGTAGATGTATTTATACACAAAACAATACAAATTAGGTGTTATTTAAACAATTTTTTATCGAGTGCACTCACTTGACAGCCATTTTGAAAGGTTCCTTATTTTAGCTGGTGAAATAAATTTCTAATAAAATCTTGCCTGAAGATAACCACAGAATTCGGTAAAGAAACACAAAATAATGCTTGGGAAGGCCATGACTGAAAAAAAGTCACTATAATCGTATTTCTAATGCTTTATGCTGTGTATTATTTTGTGAAACTGTATATAGCATTATAGATATTCATTATTATTATTTTTGGATATGGTACTTGACCCATAAAAATTGGTGAAAAATTGGAACAAGATTAGCAACTCTCAATTTCTCTGATGTTTACATTTGTAAATATTTGTCCAGATGCAGCTGTTTCTATTTGGAACAAATGTGTGTATATTATTTCAGTTAATTGTACAAGGATACATCAAGGAAAAAATTGGTATCACCAATTTTCTGGCCTTTTTTATTATAACTGAAAGTGAAAATACATACAGTCAATTGGTAATTATCAACTGTCCGGCTAAAGAGTAACCTGAAACCTAAGATTAAATTCTCAGCAAAGTAAGTAAAAAGTACCATATTTTAAGTGTATGGTGACCAAGACTAAACTTTAGGACCGAGCCCAAGGAGCCTATCACAGGAGAGGTCAGCTAAAGTGTGTCACCTGCAACATAAAACCTACAATTTTAACGTGGAATCCCAGGAATGAGACATTGCACCCAGATGTGTTAGAACACTCCTATAGGACCTCACATAACAGATGGAAAGAAATAGAATTAATATTTTTATTTCTTGCAGATTAACTGTTATTTACTTTTTTGGCTTTGATTTTGAAGGAGGTAAGACATGGACATCTGTATCATCATCAACAACAACAGCAGTGGAAGTATAAAAAATGACACCTTTGAAAATCAGCATTTTATATATCTCATAAATGTTATTATTATGTAACCAGTGCAATAATTATGGTACTGCACTATGATTTCTAAAACTTTGTACTTGAAATCTTGTGTAATTGGCCATATGTGCTTTTTTGTCAATTCTTAGAATCTATATAAATAAAGCCAATAAAAATGTTAAATGAAAAAGAACTGAAAACTTTTCAGGTTGCTTTTATGAACAGTGTATTTTTCTTGTGTTTTGGAGCTTGAACATCAGGAATCTGGATATCTTCTTGATCTAATTTATTATGCATACATATTTATAAAATAATATCCAGGAAACTATGCCTCTCATAATTGATCCCCCACCCATACTCTGTAAGGATCTCTCAACACCCACTCACGCTATGTAATGGGACTTCTTGATCCCACCGCTCCAAAAAGTCCACAATGATCTGCTAACATCAGTGTATTGTAGACACCATGGCAAAGGGCTCTCTCAATCCTCACACTAATGTCTGAGAGAAGTGGATCACTCAAACCCCTGCTCCACTCATTTCACATTCCCACATTACAAAAGGTTAATTGTATATAAAATGATGATAGAGTTTCTGAAGACCATGAAAGTGCAATAAATATTTCATTCTGCAGGAATTTTGTATTCTTCAAAATGTACACCTGAAACTGAAATTAATGTATTTGAGATAAATTATTTGTGATGCACCATGATATTATTTACTCCCCTGACATAACCCAATGAAAATACCGTGACACACCCAAAATAGCTGCTAGTGATATGACCTGTGTAGTGTATTCTAATGTTTTCCTCAAACTTGGAACCCAGAATGCTTCAAGTGATATGACCTATACAATGTTTTGCATTGTTTTCCTGTGGCACCAACTCAACCTACCAATAAAGATATGATCTATACACAATGTTTCTTACTGCTTTTAGATTTTTCTAATATATGCTATGGCAAATATTACCTAGATATCTGTAAGAACAGAAAGAAATGAAGTACTAAGATATATGTTGTGGACATCTTTCTTTTACATGAAACACTTTATTAAAGTCTTATTTGTAATACACTTGCTCTTTTCTATGATTAATAATGATTGTGGGACAAAAACTGCACTGCATAATACAAATAGTACTTATTCCTTGCACTTTTTGGATGAAATATTATACTGAAGACAGAACAAACACTTTCTTAGTATTTAAAATTTTTATTTTTTTTTTATTTTTTTTTATTTACCCTTTTGTAACATGGTGCATTTGGGACTGGGTAGGCGAGGGTAGTCAACCCACCATCAGTTCCCCTTTACAGTGCCATTCATACACAGTATGAAACTTTTTAGGGTTACACAAGCACATATTTTGAAAAAAAAAATATACAGATATCAATTATTACTATTAAAACGGAAATGTTTTAATCTGGCTGAGCAGCCATAAACTCCCATCTGCAGGGGGGACAGCCTCAGATGTAGGAGAAGACTGATCAGCCAGCACAACACTCAATATCAGAGTATAAACAATTATAGGCTGAGCAGTACCTTTTAAACAGTTATCTAGAAAACAAAAACAAGAAACTAGCGCCACCAAAAAAAAACAAAGCAAACACTGAGAAAAAAGAAAGATACAATACCCATAACAATTGTATACCTTCATATCCAAGCAGTACAACAGTACAATGTATATGCATTTTCATTCATAGTTTTCAGTTTATATTCTTTTAACTGAACAGATCTACCCAAAGTTCCCATCTTTTTGAGAATACTGGCTGATTTGAATTTATCTCTGACAAGTATCTTTGTTCTAAGAAGGCTTTTTGCACTTCATTTTGCAAATGAAAGATATTTAATTGAAAACCTCTTTTGGAACACGAATATACATACTTTTTTGTTACTAATATAACAAGATTTAATGGCCAATAATTTCTGTCCATTTTGCAATGCCCTAGAATTTTTAAAGAGTTTGTTAATGTCAATTTTATTTTAACTTTATTGGAGATCCAGTGTTCAATGTTATGCCAAAGTTGAGTAACTTTTGGGCATTGACAGAAAAGATGTGCTATGGTTTCTGGACTTTCTTTGCAAAACAGCACAGGCTACTATCTGACTGCTTTATTTTATATAGAAAATATCTGGTTGGTAGGATTCCAAATAAAATTCTATATTGAAACCAGATTAATTGATTGTCCATTACTGACTTGAAGCAGGTTTTAAAAATATGTGTCCATGTCTCGTCTTTATCATCAGCTTCCACAAAACTTTCCCATTTTCTTTTACAAGCAGGTGGTCTACTAGGTTTTGGTTTACTATTGAAAATGTTATAGTATGCCTGACAACCTTGTCTAGAGGTGATAAAGGGCTTAATACACAGTGGATAACATGGTCTCTGGAACGAAAAGGATTGTTTTTGTTTATACTTTTTAATAAATTTACTGATCAACTGTCTTACGCTATAGTAGTGTAGAATATTAGGATTGAAATGATAGGTATTCCTTATTTCCTCAAGGGTAATTATTTCCCCATTGGAGTTAACAATATCTCCAACATAAAGAATACCTTGCCCATACCAAGTTGAGTAATAAAATGGAGTTTCAGAAATAAGAGAGTTATACCAAATACATGATTGCAATATATCACAGTTTGTTCTCGGAATTTGATTCTTACAAAATGGCCTCCAATAATCAATAACACACTGCCAGAACATGTTATCTACTATTTTATTTTTATGTGCAAACCATTCACCACCTAGGGTGAACAGTTTATCAAAACTTTTGTATATTCCTGAAAACAAAATATTCCATTGTGCGTCTGTTTGGACTAGTTTTCGTTTTAACCAATTTATTTTTAAGGCTTTCTCAAAATTATAAATATTAATCATCCTCAAACCACCTTTTAAGTTGTCCATACAGACTGTTTCTCGGTTTACTTTATCTGGTTTATTATCCCATAAAAATGTGTAACGCAAACTATTTACTGCTTCTAAGAATGATTTTGGTGTAGGCAGGACAATGAGAAGATGGATTATCTTAGAGATTATATTTGTTTTGATCAAGCTTATTTTTCCAAGAGGTGTTAGGTTTCTATTCTTCCAGTTTTTAATTACTATTTTCATTTTCTCCAAAGCTGCTTGGTAGTTAATCTCTGGCATATGGCTCAAATTTACAGAAAATTTCAGTCCCAATAGTGTAAATTCTGTATCACCCCAGTCTAGGTTTATGGAGACCTTTAATTTGTCCTTTGAGTATCTCTTTCTTCCAATCCAAATTACCTTTGTCTTCTCTTTATTCATCTTCAAACCTGAATAACTTCCATATACTTCCAAAGTACTAAGAGCTGCCTGTAGAGAGCCCTGTGAGCCATCAAGAATAAGTGTGGTATCATCCGCAAACTGTGATATTTTAAATTCTTCATTATTTATTTTTATTCCTAGAATATTTGCATTTGATTTAATTAACATTGATAGAATTTCTGCTGCTATTAAAAACAGATATGGGGATATGGGATCACCTTGCCTGCATCCTCTCCCAATAAATACCTTCTCTGACAATTTGCCACATTGTAAAATGTATGCTGTTATGTCATGATTAAAAAGTTTTATCCATTTGATGAAATTTTCACTATATCCAAAAAACTCAAGAACATTGTACATAAAATTCCATGACATAGAGTCAAATGCTTTTTCAAAGTCTATTAACATCAGTAGTCCAACCAGATTACTTTTTTCTGTTTTATTTATTAAGTCATAAATGAGTCTTGTATTATCACTCAGTTGTCTACCAAATATGAAGCCAGATTGAGATTGTGATATAATCTCACTAAGTGTTTTTTTTAGTCTATTTGCTATAGCGCCTGACATTAATTTATATACAACACATAAGAGAGAGATAGGTCGCCAATTCTTTAGGAATCTTCGATCCTTTTTACCTTTTGGCAGGCAAGTTATAATGCATTGCCGTAATGATGTAGAAAGGCACTGTTTCTCAAAACATTTGTTTGCTGTATTAACAACAAAATATTTTAATCTGACCCAAAAAACTTTCAAGAATTCAGAAGTAATACCATCGATACCCGGAGTTTTGTTATGTTTCATAGTTTTAAGAACTGTGCTTAATTCGCACAGTGTTATTGGGTTGCCTAAGCCTGTATCACTGACTTTTTTGTAGGGGATGTTTTTAAAGACTTCCTGCAAGTCAACATTGTTTAAAGTGTGATCTTTATCTTTAAACAAATTTTGATAGTATTTTTTAATTTGATGCAATATCAGATTTTGATCAGTAATGAAGGATATTTAAATATTATTAATTTATACAACATTTTGGTGGCCATTCATAGTGGTTTCTAAGGAGCCCAGGAAGGGAAACAGAACTGTTTTCCTATCATTTAAGCTATCACCACAAGTTAGTAAGTTGTTACCAAAAGGCACTAAGACGTTCACACAAGTGAACAAGTCATGACCACAAGATTGCAAGTCATTATCACACAATATCATTCCCACCAGTTTTACTGTCATTCTTTTAATACCAATGTACAGGCAATTTCTTTGTCTATAATATCTAACTTCTATAGAGGTCACCCATCTACTAGCATACCGTGTAAGTTTACATATGCCTGTAGGCTTTTAGTGACCTTCAGAGGTCACCTACTTATTATTACAGGTATATTGTATTATTGCCATTTACAAGTTCCTGTTTTATGGCACTTTCTTTGTCTTTCTAAGATATTTTAGTATGTTACATTGGACTGAGTGTTTTTTGGCACAGCATACCTTGCAGGATCTCCATAATTTTTCTACCTTTTATCTAATAACAATCTTAAATGCATTTATATAAAATTAACTAGTTTTAGTAATAATTTACAATACTACCAAGCTGTTAGTATACACTATTTTAACTCTCATATATACTAAATATTTTTAACACCTGGTTGCATATTAGCATGTCATTACCACGACTTATTAAGTTGTGGGAATGACTTAATATTGAGTGGTAACAACTTGATAACTCATGGGAATCTTGTGGTAACAAGCTATTAACTCATTGTCACAAGATAAAAAAGATAATGAAAAAGTTCTATGTCCATTTCTGGGCTCCGTACGTTTCTGACACTTTAATAGCAAAATATAATTTTTATACAGAGAACTAATCAAACTATTAATAAGCCTAAATAGAAAGCACCACAAACTACAATAGCTTCCTTTTAAAGAGGTAAATGATTTATTAAATAAATAGGAACTGACACAATAAAGAAAGAAGCAGGTGTGAAGGCCATTCTCAATTTATATTCCCGGCTGTTATTTATCGCCTATGATTTCTACAGTAGGAAGAACCTGTACTTTTTCCTGTAAGGTGGTGCTGTTTGCAGTGTAAACAAATGTAAAAGATTTCCACCAATACTTTTAATAGGGAGAGTCAGAACGGAGAGGGCAACAGTCCAAATATCAAAAAAGTCCTCGTAGTGAAGAATTTCAGAACTACCTGAACATGTAGCTACTTATTTACATGATGAAATTGAAAATAAAGCCATGTTGGGTCCATTTACAAGTCTCGCTATCGAAAATTTGCACAGCAGTCCGTTCATGACTCGTGATAAGTCAAGTTCCACCAACAGAAGAGTAATTATCGATCTTAATTGGCCCCTGGGACATTCTGTTAACTCTGGGGTGGGGAGTGACACCTATCTGGGTACGGAATTTGTTCTAACTTACCCCTCAGTCAACAATATCACTGATCAATCAATCAATCAATCAGTTGTCCACGTGCTTAATCTCCGTATCAACGGATTCTAAGGCACACCATCCAATTCATAAGGCATAAATCATAAGACATTAGACATGTTACGAGTCGTTCCCAGAGAGGTGGTCCAGTGTTCGGTAGTAAGAAGCTATGGTGGGAATGATTTCTGAAATAGGTAGGTTTTGAGTAGACTTTTGAAACTGGAGAGATTTGGAGCACTGTGTATATCATATGGAAGATCATTCCATAACTTAGGGGCATCATATGAGAAACTATTGTTAAAATGGACCTTTGATTTATGGATGGAAGCACAGTAAGAGGGAACCTGAAGGAACAAATTTTTGGGATTGGAACGTCTTGTATTCATGGCAGATTTGTACAAGGAGAGATATGGTGCAAAATACTTGCCTCACCACTTGCTGGCCAGTGGTGAGGTACTTATAAACCAAAACTGGGGTTTTGAAGATAATACATTGTCTAATGGGTAGCCAATGAAGTGTCCTAAGGGTGGATGTAATGTGAGTGTACTTTGAAGCAGCAGTGACAAACCGTGCAAGTGCATTTTGAACATATTGGAGCCTTGTAGCATTTCGGGATGACAAACTGTGAAAAAGAGAATTGCAATAATCCAAACGACTACTGACCAGAGCATTTGCAATCACCACTGATGTATCCACAGAACGAAACCTCCTGATGCGATGAAGGTCCCTGAGGCTAATAAAACAGGATTTGATAACAGAATTTACGTGACTGGTGAAACAAAACTTTGCATCAAACAGAACACCCAGATTGCGTACAACATCAGCGGGAGAGAGGCAATTACCCAGGATATTGACAGGAAATGAGTCACTGAGCCATTTGTGTCTGTCTTTGGCACCGAAGACTATGAATTCTGTTTTATCAGGATTTAGCTTGAGTTTGTTTTCAGACATCCAGACCTGAATATGATTCAAACACGATTTAAGACGGTCAAAAGACTTGAGACTATCATCAGGGGATAAGTGAATGAACAGCTGAGTGTCGTCCGCATAGAAGTGGTAATGGACTCCGGTATATTTTCTGATGACTTGACCAAGAGGTGTTGTGTAGAGGGAAAACAGAAGAGGACCTAAGACAGAACCTTGGGGGGACTCCAAACTTCAATTTGAACAAATTCTCTAAAGACTGGAACCAATCTTGACTGACTGAAAACGATCCTGGAGGTAGGATCTAAACCATTTTAGTGCCGATCCAGCAAAACCAAATCTAGACGACAAACAGGATAGGAGTGTGTCATGATCGATAGTGTCAAAAGCCGTGGACAGGTCGAGTAGCACTAGTGCTGTAGGCATGCCCTTGGACAGAGATAAGTGAATCTAATTTTTGATGCACAACAAGGCAGTTTCTGTTGAGTGCCCCAACTTATAGGCTGACTGGAAAGTGTTGCCAAGATCATGAGAATCCATGTGAGATCTAATTTGGGCAGCCACAATTCGCTTGACCAATTTTGACAAGAAGCTAAGACCAGACACGGGGCGATAGCTCTTCAAATCCTCTTTTGAAAGGGTGGACTTTTTGAGGAGGGGTGTGACAATAGCCTGTTTGAAAGGATTAGGGAAAATGCCATTTTTGAGGGACAAGTTAACCAGTTTAGTCAATGAAGGGAGAAGAACGTCAATACATTGTTTCACAATGTGAGGAGGGCATGGATCAAGGGAGCATGTTTTTGAAGGGGATTCCTTGATAAACTTAAGGACTTCAGTATCAGTGACAACTTGAAAGGAACTGAAAGTCGGCGGCTCCTTGTCTGGGTGAAGAACCTGAGATCGGGTTATTTAAAGGTGTCTCGAATCTTTTTAATTTTATCAATAAAAAACGAACCAAATCTGTTTGCTAAAGATTTTTCATCATCAAAGGATGGGAGGACAGTAGAATTTGACCGACTCAATGTTTTATTTAGTGCATGCCATAACCTCTTACTATCACCGCAATTTTCACTAACTAGATCACGGTAGAAACACCCCTTGTTTCTATTTAGAATGTGGTTACATCTGTTTATCTGCCGTCGAAGACGGGAACGATTTTCAGAGGATTTGTCTCTTCTCCAGGCGCGTTCATACTGCCTTCTCATGCACTTGGCAGTTCTATACTCGTCAGTTATCCAGCTTGGGGCTGGTTTGATGAGCTATTTAGTCTTCACTGGTGCATGAATATCTAGAAGGCCAGACAAACCAGACATGTACTGTTCATGCAATAAATCTATGTCATCAGATGGTGAGCTAACAAACGGAATAGTCAGGAGGTCACTTCTGAATTTATCAATATTCAATTTATGATACTGACGGAAGGTAACAACTTTCTGAATTGGTGTATCCAAAGATGGAAAGTCAACTACTGATGAAGTTCTTAAATTGGGCAAAGGGTGTCAAATTTTCAAAGTAGATATCAGTATGGTGTTCCGTCATGTTCCCATTGATCCTGGGGATCTGGATCTACTTGGGCTTTACTGGGACAACTACTTTCTTGATTTTTCTTCGGGAACAAAAATTATAAAAATTACAAAAGACTTTAAGCAAGACTTGAACTGGTTCAAACGGTTTCTCATGGTTTATAATGGTGTTTCATTCTTCAATTATACTCCAAGCAAATTGGTTCATTTAGATGCCTGTCCCTCGGGACTGGGGGCTATTTTTAACAACCAAGTCTATGCCATTACCCTGCCCTCTAGCTGGCAAGGTGTAAACATTGCTTATATGGAAATGATTAACATATTGGTAGCTTTAAAAGTGTGGCATAAGCAATGGTCAGGCCAAAAAGTACTTCCTAAATACAAGTATGACGATACTCTTCAAGAGATTACAATTTCATGTGATAAAAAAGCTGTGGTATCTGTTTTAAATACTGGTAAAACGCGTGGCAGTACTTTAGCTAAGTATGCCAGAAATATATTTTTCTGGCTGAGTGCTTGTAACATCAATAATATGGTACTTCATGTTCCAGGGAAAATGAATCCAGTGGCGGATCTGCTTTCCAGATGGGGTATTACTGCCAATAATGTTTCTAAATTGCAGCAGCTGGCCCATCCTGTGACCCGGATCCCCACCTCTCAGGATCGCTTATATTGTGATGATTCTATATAATTGTATATTGTTGCAGGCAAACTGCCACTGGAGCATCACCTGACCCAGCTGGCGACTTACCCATGCTTTCTCAGAATCAACCAAGAAGGCCTACAATCTCTTATTCACGACCTTCCTGGCCTTTGTGGTCTTCATGTCCTGGCATGTTCATCAGGTGACCATGTTAAACTTATTATGTTTCCTCGAATGTCTCCAATATAATGGGGTAAAACACACACAAATGGCCAAATACCTGTCTGCTATCAAAACAAAGTTTCTCATCATGGGTATGGATGTCGCTTGCTTTAATGATTGTCAGTTGAAATATTATCAGAAAGCAGTGCAGTTGCACTCACCTTTAACTGTTAAACTTAATAAAGCTATTGACATATCTCTCTTGAAGAGTATCGTCCAATGCTGTAACTTCACCTATATGGGGCAAATCTTTAAAGCTGTATATTTACTTAGTTTTTTTTTCATTTTTAAGATTGTCAAATTTAGTTCCCCATGCTATTGTTCACTATTCACCACTTAAACATCTGGCACAACGTGACTTAATGTTTCGCCCTAGTAAAATAGTGGTACTGCTTAAATGGTCTAAAACCATGCAAACTAATAATGACATTACACTCATCACTGTACCGAGAATACCAAATTCTATTTTCTGCCCTGTCACTGCATTGGGTAACTTACTGGCACTTACCCCCGGGGGTTCAAATCTTCCCTTGTTTCAAATTAAAGTTAACCAAACTTGGGTTCCTTTGACGGACAGCAAAGTCAGTCGTCATTTTTCATTAATCCTTTGTAAATTGAACTTGGGGGATGCTGGTTATACCTTCCACATCTTCCGGCATTCAGGTGCCACCTTTGCATTCAACAATGATGTGACTCTTCAAAATATTCAAAAACATGGCACCTGGACGTCGGACTGTGTCTGGAGGTATATCACTGATACTGTTAATGTAGGTGAGCAGGTGGCTGATATGGTTAAAGAAAAGTTTCTTTAACTTCTACATGATCTACTCCTACTCATTGGGGTTTGGGTGAACAAGTAGTTTTTATAACCTTTTACAAGGAAATATGTTTTCATCTACTCTTATAGTGGCCTTGAAGTTAACATTATATTGTCATAGTGTCACCTTTCCATAAGGCACTCATATATTTTCTTCTGAAGTGTCACCTTGTTTTCATGCTGAATATTTCCCTCCTAACTTCTCATGTTAAGGTTACCATAAATTGTGCCTAAGGTAAGGCGACCCTATGTCTTATCAAATGTTATTGGTCTGTAAATACAAATAGAATCATTATTAATGTATTAATAAAATATATATTAACCACAATGCTGTGTTGACCTTTTTTCCATACACATCTCAAGGTCACGGGTCAAACTTACTGGTACGTGAGGAACTGAGGGATAACACACCTATTACTTGAGGTATTAACATTTAAAATATACGAAATACTCTTTGTGTTATTGAGGTTCAAAGTCAAACATTCACCAAAATTTAACTCATAAGCTGATTCACGCTTCTAGACCATGATAAGCTTTGTTTTACTCTTAAAAGCATTTCTCTGTATACTTTGTCAAAATGAATTCAACTACATGTATATTACATCCCCTCCGCAGTGAAAACCTGGGACCATATGAATGTAGGACAATGTTGTAAACTGGTTTTGTAATTCTAAGTTGAATATTTGTAAAGTTAACATGTAACACAAAATAACTCAATCTTATTAAATTACACTGAGTTTAAGTGACATTTATGTCTGAACATATGAATTGGGATTAAATTATTTATTAAAATATAAACATGATATAAATGTGACTACTAAAAGGTTGTTTTTACTGACAAGTAATACTTTCGATACTCATAATGTATACATGTATACAACTTTACACTAACCATTCAAACTTACATGAAAGCATTATTATACTGAAGAAAAAATGCATAAATCATAAAACTGTGGCCCTGAGCAGAACCCAGAGTAAGTTGCAGAAAAATCACAGAAAACTATTCCCATGCTAATCAATGAACGCCCAGTAGGGCCAATACAGCAGCCCAGGGCCACTGGATTACTTATGAAGTATTTAAACTTTAAAATACACTTACAGTAAATAAAATATATCTTATTAAAACAGGTAAGTGTAGAAGTTACTGGTATTACTGACTAAATGATGAATGAATGAGTAATAAGCATAGAAGTTTCCCACCCAAGCACCCAGTAGAGGTAGGAAACTAGGCATAAAGATGAGAGGAAAATGCAGAGGAAACAGCCGAGGTGGCGGAAGGAGGGAGTTGTATGTACCTCCACACTGCATCACTGGACCCCCCTCTCATGAAATCATGAAATGTAAAATGCCTAGAAAAATGTAGCAACTGGGAAACTCTCTGGAGATGCTTCTTAGCCATTGCATCAGTAAGTGGGAGAAGAGAACCCTGTCTGGAATACAAAGACAATGGTTCATTAGAGGTAGCTGGCAAAAGGCGGAACATGGCAGAAAGAGCCTTAACAGGACAGAGTGGGGAGGAACCCAAAGCCGGAATGGTTATAGTTGAAACGAACGCCTGTCCTGCATTGTTTTTGACCATTTAATTAATACCACCACATTATGAGTGGAAAAAATGAGATCACCCCTGCATAATTGCCTTGTAATATCAAAAGTACTTGCAGAGTGAGGCAAGATATTAGACAAGCGCAGAAATGAAAAGAAGCATAATAGATATAGTGCCTGATAGAATAGGATACTCGAGATTTTTAATAATTCTGATCATATCCAATAGTATGTGATCATCTATGACCAGTGGCAATGAAGGCTTCAATGGCCTATTGATAGTGGTGGCTTTAATGAACAGAGGAATTCTTTGATCTCGCATAAAATAAGTATCCTGCCCATAAACAATACACATGGATCTGATGGCTGTCATATAATTACTAATGTTTGAAGGAGACATACCATGGCTATGTAAATGTTCCATGAAAGCCAAGACCCACAAAGTAGAGACCTGAGGCCATGTCAGCTCAAGGACCACCAGGAAGGCCAAAAAATCTGCAAACATTCTACCATAAGTGGCCAATGTGGCTGGATGAAAGGCAGGCCATAATCTCTGAGAGCCTGGTGGACCAGAGGAAGTGAGGTGACCTCAGGCTCTGAAAATATAACATCGTATGTGATGATTTAACAAAGTTAAATTAATATGAACATTTATCCATACAGGGTTAGAAATATGAGCATTAAGTGCTAAAAAATCATGATTAGTATTGGTCCACCTGGAGAGCAAGTCAGCCACTGTATTTTTAACACCTACAATATGTGAAAACTGAATGGTAATGTTACACATTGCAGAGAAGCCATATATTACAGGCACAGGTGCTCAAAATGGAATCCCTAGAACCACCTGAGGTCAAGACTTGGGCTACCGCCAAGTTATCACAGTGTATCTGGATCCTAGCATCCCACCACATAGGGCCCCATACTTTAAGTGCAAAACCATTGTTTAACATTTCCAAATGGACTATACTGTAATGTTCGAACCCAAGAGGAAGAGGAATAGTGTAAACCATATTCCTGAAGCAACCACCTAGGCCAGTTAGACATGCATCTAAATAGATGTGGTCTATAATGGGATGAATGTCATACATTAAAAGAGGTCAAAAAGGTCAAGAACCAATTCAAATCTTTGTGAAATTCCACATCCAGTGAAATTCCAGATGAGTGAGCATGGTCTCTGAGGACAGTATCAGGTCGAGGGCGGGTCGAACACACTTGGTTATATACAAAAGTGAGCCCAACAAGGACTGCTACTGATTTTTTGTACAGTACCTTTTATCCGACCATTTTTTACAAGTTTGTATAATTTCCTGTGATTTTTTAGGGGGAATAGAGATGGTTCTGTTAACTGTGTCGAACAGAATGCCTAAACAAACCACCTGAGTATCTGGAGGGTGCAATTTTTTGTCACTAATGTCTAGTCCCAACTCCTGAAGCAATTGGAATAAAAATTCATAAGCAGAATGAATTTTTGAAGGCAAACCACAGTACAAAAGATCATCTATATAATTGTGAAGGTATAGATGACCATGCTGGTTCATAATATACCTAATTGAGTCGCTGAGTTTTGAAAAAAAAATTGATCCCAAGCGAAATCCAAATGGTAGGGCCAAATTGGCATAATACTGATCCTTAAATCTCAAACCCAACAAGTCAATGTCCCCTGGATCAATCCTAACATGTCTGAAGGCCCTGCTGATATAAATTTAAAAAAATTTTGCAGCAGGACCCAGAGCATTCAAACGATTCACCATGAGGTCAATAGATGGATACTTCAACTCAAATTGTGTATCCAGATACACTGAACTACTGACACCATCATTGACAGAGAGGCCCTTCGGCCAACTCAAATCAATGATGGTCCTTCTAGTATTTGAACCCGCTTTCTCTCTAGTCATAAATGGAGAGATGTGAAGGTTAAAATGAGGAGTATCAAAAGGGCCTAACATGGCATTATGATTTATTTCCTCTTGTATATACTTGTCAACTTGATATTCATTGGCAGAAGTATGATTATCTAAAGTCTGACCTAAAGTGCCAGTTCTGTCGAAATCTAACGGAAAACCGAATTCAATGAAATCAGGTAACTGCTGATCAAAATAGTCCCTAAGATGATATCTCCACCGATCTACTTTCAACTGAGTTGGAATAGGTATTTTCAAGCCTAAAAAATTAGACACACCACTTTCTCTTACTAATCTATGAGTGTGGATAATGTCAGGAATCTTGTCAGAGTAAGTGGGTTCACCCGTAAAAAGCTTTATAGTCGACAATGGGAGACAACCAAACATTTCTTCGCTTTTTCTACAATGTTTTCCTTAACCAAATGTTTTTTCGCTTTTTCTACAATGTTTTCCTTACCACAGGTTGTGACAGTGTCCACTGTCCCTGCGACACCCAAGTCATTGTGAGATAGATTCGAACCCACGTTTGTGTCACTTTCCTGGTTATGTGTAGCCACTAAGCCACTATCAGCCATATAACAGCTCTCCTCCAAAGAGGGCTCCACTGTTAAGTTGTCAAATCATTTTTTTGTGAGTACTGAAAGATCGTCAGTATCATAAGTGTCAACACCTATCGAATGCCTTTTATGGCGTGTGCCCATCAACTGTTTTTTATTGACATTATGCACCTGATCACCTACTTTCTTTTCAACATGCTTGCTGTTGTTACACACTGTCACCTTATGTGCACCAACATGTGTGCCCATATGTGGAATTTTTCCAATTTTGTTTGCAATACATTCCGAGAACTAATTTTACAAATGCATTCTGTTCTGTGCCTTTAGAAACTACCTGTGCATACGAGCGAGCATCACGAACGGAAGCAGAATTCAAACCTTGAAGAAATTGCTGTTTCATATCAGCCTTTGAGACAAAGTTACATTGTTGGAGTGAATGCAATTTTGAAGTAAAAATCCTAGTTCTCTGGACATGACAAACCATTTTCAACATGTCCAGCTTAATTCGTTTTTTGTCTTTGATCTTCTGCAATCCATCTGTGAATGGAAATATACTTTCCCATCCATTTCCCAACACGCGGCACAAATATGCCTGTAATAGACACTTTTTGTTTCATGATGGTTTGTCTGAGAACACATATTTTTGTTGAAATACACACATGCCACAAACTTGGTAGGCTGCTTACTGTTTTTTCATGTGGTTTACCTTGTGTGAACTGTTGTGATATGTGCCTCTGTGCATCAGCCCGACGAATGCGGTCAATCTTTTCTACATCAGACCAGCCGACAACCTCACCTTGCTCCATTTGACAGAGCAAAACAGCATGACTGGCCTTTGCAGAAGCCCAAGAAAAGTCATTAGCATCTTCTAATAAATTGATTACATAATCCAACATATGCTCTTTAATTTGCACGTTGGACTCCTCTTTCATGCTTCTGCAAAAGCCAGTCATCCATTGCAAGGGGGTTAACTGGTTATACATAACTCTATCCTTATTTTCACCGGCAAGGACATACTCAGGGGGGGGGGGGGGGGGCACTTAATTCTGCGATTGACAAAGAAATGAACCGGCCCACCCCTCTGGAACTTAATCTTCCCATTACCTGTGTGAATTTTTTCTGACAGTTCCTTCAATCTCTGTTGAACCTCCTGTTGTATCCTAATTTTCTGCCTAAGAGGTGCTGGAGTAGGAATGTGATATTGTGGAACCTTTGGAGGTACTGGGTTCAAGCCCAAAGCCACCCCTTCCTGTGGGACAGATGTTTTAGCCGTATGTTTTTTTGCCATTTTTGGATTTTTTATTTTCTTAACATCAAAAGATTTTTTTGCAAGCTTGCTGTTGTACCTTCTCTATGTTGGTTAATCTATCAACTAACCTAGACAGTTGGGACAGAATTTGCTTATTCATATCCGCTTGAGAAGGACTTTTCTGATCCCTACTCTCAGTACAAGACCGTCCAGACACATGAGCATGACCAGTAGATTTGGCACTCTTATTGGATCCGAAATCAGGGGAGGAACAGATGTTTTCTGATGTAGTTAACAAACCACTTATATCAAGATCAGAACTACTGGTGCTATCAGATTGATTAAGTGATACTTGCCCGAATGAGGGGTGGCTGGCTCCCAACGTCTGGGTCAAAAAATCCTCATCTGAATGTAGCTGTAACTGCACAGGAATCACATGTTCTTCTTTACTTGAAGATCTCAAATTATAATTTTTCATCATAAAATCACACAGTAACTAAAAGAAACTAAAATCATTGTCTGTAAAACACATGTGATAGACAGATGGAAAAGGGAATTTTTGAAGTGCACACTGCCTGGTTCCAAACTTCAGTATGGCAATGTATAATCCACTGATGGTCACATTTATCTGAGCGATTCACCTGTAAACCCAAAAAGGGGACATTGGGGTTCACCTATAGAAAGACAGCAAGTAAACAGACCTTATTAAAAATTACTTTAAGCTGGTCCCCAGGAATGAGACCACGAACACCTAGATGTTCGAAAGCAAACATACACTAAGAGAGAAAAAATAAAAAAGTGTGTGTGCACTGCAGTAAATCTGTATATGCAGGAGTGTGTGTTTACCTAAGTTCAGTCACGTGAGGAGATGTTGAAAAGATCTATTTAAGCTCGCACATACATTTATATTTGTTTGTCAACGGACAACCGGTTTCTTGTCTGTCTACTTGCAAATGCAAACAAACATATTCTTCACTAGAACTAACCTTGGCCAGGCTCAATAATAATGAAACAAGATAGTCAGGATAAATTTAACCTGTTATGAGGTCCTCAGTGGCCTAGTGGTTAGCAAGTTTGGCATCTAATCATAGGCTGTCACCTCTGTGGGTTCGAGTCCCACAAGTGGCAATTCTGAGGACCTGTCCCAATATGACCCTGGCTGTTGAACGGGACGTAAAACCCCAACTTTGACCAACTTTGACCTTTAACCTGTTATGTAAGAGATGTAGTCATTCAAATGAAATATATAAATACAGTAAACATTATTGTTTAACTACTCAATTATAATGGCTAGAAAGTGTTAATTAACAATTTTGAAAACGTTAGAACACTCACACGATGAATACTGTTTATATCAGAAAGGTTTAAAAAATCCTATGAACAGACATTGAAAATACACCACCTCAGTTGTTTTCGGGCTGTTTCCTATTCAAGATATATCATTATTACTTCCGATTTCATCCCTCCTGGGACATCCCTGTACGCCCCACGACAATATTGTACATCACACTCAACTGAAGCAATTTTGCAAGCCATCCAGTGCAAACATTGGTGTCCGTGTTGGTTTTGACTATGTTTACAATTTTTCACTGATGGCCTGTTGGTGGTGGTCCAAGTGCTCCAGGTCACTCAGCATTGACCTTGGGTGTCTTTTAGCGACCCTGAGTTATGTCCTGACAACATTTTCACTGAAACTATGATTTAACACTTATTTTTCTGTACTTCTATAAAAATGTTTTAAACTAGCTGCAGTCATCCAAAAAGTTGTCTTTTTAAACCGTTATTGTCTCAAAGAAACGAAAGGAGAGGGTAGGTGTGATTTGTGGACTTTCTGATGCCCCACAGGCATAGCACAGGTGTCCTGTGTTTCATCCCAAGTGAGATAGAGCTGACATTGGATAGTTCCTATTCTGATCCCAAGATCAGTATGTTTTTGCACTTTCCTGCAATTTTTGTTGATTTTGGTTCTATTCTACAAGTTTATTCCCAGTCCTCTTTCCCGACATTCCTTTAATATGGAACCAAGTATTTTGGCAGTCACACTTCAGAAAATTGTCTTTCCTCATTTGGGGTATCAGTGTTACAAACCGTAAGGTATTGCCCTTTTTGAATCAACAGAATTTTCAGAATGTTCTTAACAATATTCCAGGTAATTATTATCCTGTGTAATTCTAGCAAGATTAGACAGTGTAAATAAGATCTGGAGTTGAAGGTCAGAAATCTGTGAAGAAAAACAATTGGGGATGAAAGTTTGTTGTCACAGAAAGATCTTGTGGACTGTTTTTCTTTACAGCGAAGACAACTTAGTGAACTTAAGAAGTAACACGCTTCTCAATGGATGTGTATGAGAGCTCCCATTCAAAATAGTAATGAAAGTGTTATCTTACACAACTGAAGAAGGTAAAAAAAGAAAGACAAATTTATTAAAATTTTATTAGTGTACTAACATATGAGTATATAAGACTGTGATAACAAGCACACTACACCTTGTAATTGCTGTGTATACGTTACAGATTCTTTCATCCATTAGAGGTTGTAAACTAGTAATGATGTATGGTTACAGTTCAGACATTTACAAATTTATTTCTGCGTAGTAATGCATAAAATTTGTACAGAAATTGCTATTGCTTCTGCTTTTAACAGACTGCAAGATTATAGATATAATATATCACAACCAATCTAGACATACAATATGAGTACATTTTATATCTTCAGACTGGAACTCATCCTAGCTGTGACGTCCCCATTTAAAATGCAGTAAGTCCTTATTTGGAAAGAAAATGCATGGAATGAAATTTCATCCCTGTTCGAAGTGCATTTGTACAAATAAGCTGAAGCGTTCCGGGTATGTAGTATTGATATTCGTGATAATATCGTTATTTATTGATTTTCTTTATCCTGATGGACGCTGCTTTTGCTATTGACACCCCACCCCACCCCACCCCCATTCTTCAGCAACCTGGGTCAATACAAAGTTACTCAATTCAATTTATTTATTTGGGGTTTTACGTCGCTTACAACACTGTACAGGTCATATCACGATAGGTAGTTGGAAGGGCAGAGGAAACCGTTACATACAGTTCGTTAGGGTTCTATACTGTAAACTGCCGACCAACAGCAAGCAACTACCAGCTTTCCCACTTGAGGCCGTGCCTGGAACCGAACCCCGGCCTCAGAGGTGGGAGGCGAGAGTAGCAAATTAACACAATATACTCAATTCAAGTAAATTGTGTTAATTTACTATTGCTCAGAAGCGATGCATAGACTTTTCTGCCTTGTAGAAATGATATATTCATCTAAAATTATTGCACCTAATTAAATCTGCATTTCGAGTTGACCTCACACGATTTTCACATTTGAAGAGTTACACAGGTACAGTGAACTATATGAATACATTTGTAATAAAATCTGGTGCATCACCACAACAATAATGTCCTCAGGTAACGCAGTAAGTAATAATATATTTAATACATGTGGACTTCCAAAACGGCTTTAACATCCTTCTATGTAGTATACAGTTGTACTATTTCCTGGCCAGAAAGACAAAAGAGGTTATCCCATCTCTGGGTACAATGTACTTGTCATTTTCCTTGCCCACACGGCCTTCTACGTAGGACAATTTCTCCAGCACAGTTTCAAGCTGGGGTGTTTTCTTGACATTAAAATTCACGCCTTCAAAAGGATTGTCAGCCATCTGAAGACTCCCCCGTCCAGTCTTCTTCACTTCCTGGATACAGTCGTCCATGGAGGTTCTGGGATTTTTTCCGGTGGTGTAGTTTTTGTCGGGGAGTTTTTTGGCTCTCAGAACCACTTTTGCATCTTTGTCCTTCTCTGGTGTACTTGGCTCAGGTGCCAGTGCTTTTGGTTTTTCTGCCTGTCCATCTGCGGCTTGGACATTGTTCACAACAGGAGCATTTTCAGTGAATTCCTGTGGAATATTAAAAAATAGTTCAAAGAATGGGTTTTACTGAACTAATATCAGTTTTAGGACTGGTGTATTCTGCATGTTGGCATGAGCTTCAGTTACTAATCTACTGAGGCAGGAGATCAGTATTTCTCCCATGTTGTTCAGAGCATGATTTGAACTCAACCCCCCTGGTTAACTGAAGCCTCATGTTACAATCAGGCAGTATGGAACCAATAAACAGAGGTGAGATTCATGTTTTTATATTTCAAAGTGAAGGGTTGACCTTTCACTGTTTCATGGAATATATCTGTTTGGTAACATAGTATTTAGGTATTCGCGAAAAATTTTAACTTATTTATGCAATATCACTAAGAGCCTTTTTCTCTATTTTAGGTCACATAAAAACAACAGGTATGTGTTTTTTAAACTTATGGAAGTTATAGTGGAATACATATGAATATTGGGAACATCTCTGCTAATAAGTAATCATAAATTGTAATGATTTTGTTAAGGTGTGGTGCAGTGACGGTTACCTATACACCACATAAAAACACCGTGCCACTAATGACAGAAAAACACAAAGACTCCTATTTCATTGTGACATTGCAACTTAAATAAATAGTTGGGCACGTCAGTCTGCTTTTACTGGTGATCTACCCTCACATTTCCACACTGTGGCAAATATTTTGATTCAAAATCTTATAAATAGTGTTGGATAATATTTTATTGAACCAGAGAAACAAATTATGTTTATTTCTATTAACAGTTTCATAAAGTTTCAAAATAACTCCTTTAAAGCAATCTATTTTTGTCAGTGCAGTGCCAGATATTGTATAACAAGAAAATAGAGTATGGAGATGTAAATTAAGGTAAGAAGGGCTGCCATATTTTGTGTCCTCTGAAAAATTGCAAAGGGGGATGCCAAAGGTGATGAGGATGGAAAATATGTTGTTACACCGGTGTATGCAGGTAGCAATATGTGTGTGGTGGTGAATGGTCAGTTGTTGTTTTAAAATAACTGACAATATTCCCTTTTAGGAAGTTTTAGGTAACCAGTCAGCAAAAGATTAGGAATAAGTTTACATTTGATACACAGGCAAAAAAAATATGCGCTGATCTTTGGCAGATCACCTTTGTGCATACAATTACAGAATCAGAAATAGGTATACTCACAGTCCATGCATTTTACATTTTGTAAGCATACCTAGCCTGACTGTAATTCAATCTTTTCGTTTATATTAATTGTAGTTTAATTGATGGAGCGTGTACAACAACACACAGGAGACATCCATACCTTTTCCACTGGTTCATCTAATTTAGCAGCAACTTGTTCTGTAGTTTCCTCTTTCTTTTCCTTCACATCCTTATCTTCTTTAACCTCACCACTGGTAGTATCACTGCTGCTCTTTTGCACTGAACTGTCTACTTCATCAACACTGCTGCTCTTTTCTATTAAATTTTCTACAGAATCAGGTGATTTGGGTGGCAATGGTGGAGACTCTGTGTCATCGGTATCAGATCCTTCTTTTTGTTCAAATGACTTTGGTGGTACAGGTGGGGAAGCCTCTTCATCACTGCTCAGTTCCTGTGATTTTTCCTCTCCATTTATTTCTGCAGTGACTTTGGTCTTATTTACTTTAGAATCTTCCATAATTTACTTCCTGGATGATTCTGTAAATAATAATCCTAGTGCAAATATTTTCATAGAAATTTATATATTCCCCAGTGAGTAACCTTTTATTCCTTGGAAAAAAGTTTATTCCATTTTTAACAAATACACAAGAATGTACGCAAACTATAAGTTACTTATTATCCATATTTTTTTTGATTAAATATGACTTGGAATAAGAGTTGCATTTATGTTGTGATATTTTAAGTTTATTTATTTTATAAATATGTTTATTTGTTTATTTCATGGTTTGGCACTGTCATTGTACTTCCTATATACGCGTGTTTATACACACATATAGTTTATTCTCAATAGTATTTATCAGTTAAATCGTCCATTAACACATTAAATGTGCCCATATATTTATATTTACTGAACCTAACGTCTATTTAAACGGTACAGAACATGATATAACATATCTTCTTTCACGTTATATTGAAACTTAATTAAGCATTAAGCCATACAAATGGTTAAAATCCAGGAAGACAATTGTTAAGTTGGAAAATCTAGAATTTGACTTTTCACTAGATATTATAAATAACTGTTTTTAAAACTTCCTGTATATGCATTTTATGTTATATAATTCTTACTGATTAAAATTTAACCAAAGTTTATGTGAAACGGATATCGTGATAGGTGATAAATCTTTTTATCACTGTGGAAATGTGAGGCCCCAGTTAACAAGTATGTCATTTCATCAACTGGCTGTTAACTGCCTGGTAAAATGTAAGATATTCTGATGGTTTGTCCCGATATGACTTAAACTATTGAAAGAGACAAAATGGGCCCCATATTTTATTTGTATTTTATAATACTTTTGCCACATATGTACATATGTATCCGATAGCCTATAAAAGCAAAACTGAGAAATAATAGAATAATTTTCCAATTGATGTATTTATATGGGACTTCACGTCTCTTTCAACACTGTACAGCTCATATCACAACGGGTAGTTTTCTGAGCAGAAGAAACTTGCACATACAGCTAGTTGGTCAAGGTTCTGTTCTGTACACTGCCGACCACTGGTAAGCAACTACCAGCCTTTCCACAAAAGGTCTGAGGTTTGAACGGCTTACCTCAGAGGCTGGTGGCGAGTGTATTACCGCTGCGCAATTTTGCAAGTATAAATACTGTGGTAATTCATTTCATTTGCATAATTTTTTTGGATAAATTATGGTTGATTTATGTAGCTTTAGTATAGCTATTAATTATTTGATACCACTGCAATGAAGAAAGCAGTGTGTTTATTAAGATGCTGTCCTAAAACCATGAGGGACAAGCTGACAACTACCAATTTGAATAGATATGAATGCACGACATGAGGGGTTTCAGATAAGTGTGTTGCCAACAGCATTTCAAATTATAAATAAAATTAGTTTTTTAATTTCCAAAGAATATGCTGTATCGGCCATGTTTTCACAATTGCTCATAATTTAAGAATTAAGTTGAATTCAATTTAAACAGTTATTTTATTCGTTGAACTAAATTACAACATTTCTAAAATAAAAAGAACATACCAAATTTATATTATCCTGAGTTATCCAGATGAGTGTTTGCAGTATTTGGCAGTCCTAACACATGAGATATATTAAGATATTCTACACCACTACTGTTTAACACTTTGGTCATATACAGTAAGACCTTGTTAAGTATAAACAAGTGTGTACAAAAACTCCACAAGTACATTATTACCAAAAGCTGTTCATTAGTTGAATTCATTTACAAGTGGCTAAGACTGCCTTATGTGTCAACTGTTCATACATTAAAAAATGCTATTTTCTATGTTAAAACATTGGGTTATTTTTCCACACTAGGAAGCCATTATACTTTTGATTGTTATTCTAGAAGTGATATGTTTAGTGATAAGTCATTATTTATAAGTCATAGGTTTCCACACTGATAACTACCCTGGGATCTTAAGTTTCAGTTGAGAGACACATAAAGCTGTGGGTCAGAATCTGTATACAGATTGACAGCTAAAGGGTCAAAGTAGAACTTGTGTCAAGGGCCATTTCTTATGTCAATTCAAAACCTAATTAATGACTGTTTTCGGAGTTGGACTGTTGCCATAATTGTAGTAATTGCAAGTTTGATCTATTAATGTAAAATTAATTAAGTTATGGTACACTCATGCATGTACTGGTATAAAATTACAAAACATATCATCAATAATATTACCATTAAATTCAAAATGTTCTTTGGAATGTATATCTTATCATTTCAGGCTGTAACATGGTTGTAATCTTGGTGTGTATTGATATCTTATCTTAAGATAAATAATATTATTTACATGGCACTTCCACTCCCTAGGTCAAAGCGCTTTTAACTGTATAATAAATATATATGCGTGTGTATATAAGACATTGCTTCCTGAGTTGGAAAGTTTGGTTACTTTTGACCACTCGTGCCTGAAGCATCTATTTGTGAAACTACACACTAATCAGGATAACTGCATATTTAAACTCAATCCTTTTATGTCTTGTGTAAACAAAAGGTAAAGAATGGTGACATTTAATTCAGGTTGTCACATTTTTTGTTTTATGAGAGCTGTATTCCATTTACAAATAAGTTATTCTTTTAGTATGATTGGGTTCATAAAATGATGGTAATGGGTAATGATAAAATTGAAGCCAATAAAGCAATTATCAGGGAAAAGCAAAGTAAACACAATTAGATGTTTAACAAAATCATTTAATCTTTACCCAAATAGGTTATTCACGGATTACTTCTATTTTTCAAAGTCAAAGTATTTCTATTTACATCTCCAGAGAGCTCAGTGACTGCATAGTTAACAGAAGCAAGATGACGTCCACATGCAGGAAGCACTGAGGTCCCGCCTTCATATAAACTTTGTATCTGACCCTTGACGTTTGAATTCAAGACACTATTATAATTGAAATGCTATTATAGATTCCTTATTACCAGCGCCCCTTACTGTGAATATGGATAAAACTTCCCGATTTTCCATACATATAAATGTTCTAGTAGCTAAACAACCTACAAAAAGGTCCTATGCATTTATTATTACGTAGGTATTTCACAGAGCTTCTGCCTTCATATGCTTTTTTCTCTGACCTTTGACCTTTAGATTCAAGACTGTATACATGTAAAGGAAATATTATAGTTTTCATATTTTCAACGCCTCTCAGTATGGACATGTGCCAGTTTGGGTAAATTCTTCAATAAGCACTCAACCTACAGATGTGCTGTCTATATATAATTAGATAAGTATTTTACAGAGCTACAGCTGAATATTCTACAGGAATGGGGGAAATGAAGATGTTCACTGGTGCCCCTAACCATGGATAAATTTTACAGCTGAATATTTTTCACCCTAAACAAAATGGTGGAAAATGAATCTAAAGCAATGTAATGCACACATTTTTTTAACTTTCAATCCAACATTTTACAATGGGCCTAGTTAAGGTTGGATCATCGTCAATAAATGAAGAAATCCTTTTAAAAGTAACACAAATATGTTTCAAACGAACGTCATTTTGACCTGAAACAAAACGTGTTATTTTTGCTGAAATAATGTACAGATATATACAGTTGATAATGTCCACAATCATACCTAACGTCAGGTTACAACGTCCACATTTAGACCACCTTCCAAACTGTGCTGCATTTTTCTTTTCAGTTAACAGTAACAGTTCATTACAGAAAACTTACAGGTTTCTTTGTTATTGAACCAGCAACGACAAAATAAGAATTTACATTGTAAACAGCAGCAGTGAAAACATTAACTTACCAAAAAATTAAAAATAAATATATATGTAGATGTAATTTTTTTTTGTATTTGTTGATTCATTAGAACTGTTACAACTGACACAATGACTTTGGTCAGAACATTTCAGTCGTTTCAGGACAGTTGCATACAATGTTGAATCTATATTTTGTGAACCTGCTGAATGGTTGACCGATTGGTCATCTTTGTCATTTCAGGGTGCTATTTATGAATCAAGTAAAAATGATGCATTTCTTAATTAATGGCCAAGTGAATATATTAAATGACGGAAAGGTTTCTTGCCATATACTCTTTTGTTAAGTGCATTTAAGGTTATTGTACACATGTTATAAAGTCAGCAGTCATGCCAATTACTTCATGATAAAGTTTCAGCCATTTGTTTTCTTTCTTTTTGTAAGAGCTTTCGTGAATCTATAGCATTTCTTCTGGTCAAACATATATGTTCAGAGGACAACTTCAGCCCGCTAGTAGTTTTAACATAACTGGAAGTGTCACCATGTAGCTAAGAGATGGCAAGCTTAGCAGTGACATAGCTCTAATGTACTAGAGAAAAGAAGTAGGGTGTTCATTGTTTAATAAAAACTATCCAGTTTTGACAACAATCTGGCTTAGTATGAAACAATTGGAGTTGTCTTGAAAACAGATCTGAATACATCATTTTGACAAGCTTTTGGTGGCAGACGCAGTACCCTGGCAAGTAATGTGTCTGTATTGAAATTCCCTTGCAACAATCTTTATCGTAAATATGGGTCTTATGGTGTTGGAAAGGTGGGAACAAAGCGTTTCCTAAATTATTGATAAACATAATTTAGAAAATAAGTAATTAAAGTTCAATAAAATGATAATACATATGAATTAAGTTGAAATTTGCTATCGAGAATATGATAGTGATCTTTCCCCAAAAGTAATCACTTTCATTCCCCCCAAACCCTAGGATAGAAAATTGGGATTTAAAATTTTTATTCTTTAACATTATAGCAAGCACAATTAGTACAAGATTGTTTAAAACACACATGTATAATGGTAAATGAACTAAATCATAATATAAACAATAGTTATGGTAAAATGAGTGGGAATTCAAACTTCAGCTACATATGTCATTACTGACTACTTTAATTTGTTTAATACTTAGAACAATGATACTAGTAACAAGAAAGTTAAACTATAATGATATTTCAAACTGCACACTCAAAGTTAATAAATGTGACTGTTTAAAGCCATAATTACGATAATTAACCATAAAGATTTGATTCCACTCAATGATTCAAACTTCAGCATAATTTCCCACTATGGAAGTGATTGACTACTTTATAAACCTTTGGCCTCTGGGCCAGGGGAGCTCGAACATGAAGTGAAAGCAATCTGAGGTAAGCAGTCAAAAGGTCAAACCCTCAGATTGAAAAAGCAGGTAAAACTCAAGAGAAACCTGAATGAAAGGGGGAGACCCTGAACACGTCCCCCAGTTTTGAAGGTTAATAGTCTGAGTCGTTGTTCGAGCTCACCTGACCTTGATATGGTGTAACCGTCAAGAGAGCATAAATTTTTAGTTAAATTATAAGAAATAAGTGGTGAAATGGAACTAATGTGACTCCAAAAGGCCAAACTTAAGCGTGTAAGTGTTGTCTAAAGGTTTGTGCGACGGGAGAGGTGGAAGAAGGAAGGGCCCTAAGATAGGACCAAACTGCGTTAGATTTCCACGTGCCATGAGCCTGAATGTGTTCTAAGGGGACCCCATGCTGAAATGCCCAAGAAGAGGCGGCTCTTCTGAAGGCATGAAACGTCAGTGGTGGTTGTGTGTGTAACAACTGAGACACCTTCTTCAAGTGCTTACGAGCCACAGGACCATGGGGATACCTTTCTTTGTAATCCTAAAAAGAGGATCATTTTCTGAACCCGGAATATGGCAAAGCATGGTTTTCAAAGCTACAATGGGACATATTTCTGAATGACCTAGATATGGAATATTGATGGTCCTGGTCTCTTTTCTGTCTTGGATGGTCTTGGACCATTTTATAATAACTGTGGCACCAGACTGGGTGAAAATGACATCCCCCTGAGCCATATGTCTAGTAAAATCATATTGTCCGGTAGTATGTGGCAACAAATTGGAGAGACATAGAAAAGAAAAGAAGATGAAAGAATACAAAGCTGTAAATGTGACATTATGTTCAAGACCAGCAGATGTGGCTATGACTTGGTGCAATCTTTCAATTGTGAGGTCCTGAGCCATTTTGGGAACAAAAGGCCTGATAGGAGAAGAGGGATCCGACGATCCTGAAATGGATGTGTGGGGAGGCCATGTATTATATGAAATGCCCTTATTGCGGCCAGATTATTTGAGATGTTAGACTCAGACAAACTAGCATTGATAAGATATTGCATATATGCTAGTAGAACTAAAGGAGTCACCTGATGCAACGACAACCCAGCAGCCACCTGGAATGCGAGAAAGTCCTTCCCCATTCAGGTGTACTGTGTGAGAGTGGCGGGACGAAACCCATTCTTTAGGCTCACAGACGCCAGGGACGCCAGCTGGGCCGCCACTGCAGGTAAGTCTGAAAATATAATATATCATATGGTATAATTCAATAATGTTAGATCGATATGGGAATCCACCCAAATGTGATCAGGGCAAAGACTTTGGAGCTTGGACCAATCATGTTGACTATTTGGTGTGACGTTGATTTGACCTTTGATTTTGCCTCAGTAACCTTGCCTTTTAAAATCTTCTCCAGCCTATATCTCGGAAACAAAAAAAAATGTAGGAAGTTAAAACTCGCCAGGGAAACTAATTGGGGATATATGTCTGCGATATGTTGGTGTAACTTTGATTTGACCTTTTACCTTGCCAAAGTGACTTTTACCTTAAAGAAACGTGTCTGTGTTATGTTTCTGAAACTGCAAGGTCTATCAAATTGTTACTTTGTAGGTATATATGGTGTAGGCGTACAAAGTCATGGTGTTACTTTGATTTAACATTTTACCTTGCGGTATTAACCTTGACCTTGACAAATCTTGTCTGAAATCTATCTCAGAAACTTGAAAGTGTAGGAAGTTGTTACTTCGTAGGTATATTTGTTGTGCGATGTAGGCGAGCACAATCATGGTGACCTTGAGATGATGTTTCATTTATGCTCTGAAAGAAGATTTTCTTCTGCCACATTTGAGTTCTCCTCTGACAAGCTATATGGATTGCTGCAACAGACTTGTGTAGTGTAAATCGACCGGACTGCGCTGTGTTTATTGCCAGCTATACTTCAATTAATAGATTGGCCCATCAGTAAATTTACAGCTTCATAACTTTTATTTTGCAAATAAATGCTTGCACCTTCCTATTAAATTGCCTTGTTCGATACTTTATCTTTATATACACTTCTCTTTCTTAACTGTAATTTCTCCAGCAATTGTAATCGTCTGATCTAAAAAAACTTCTTAACATTGTATCTTTTCACTTCTTTATCTTATGGTGTCCAAACCGATGCCCACAGGCTGCAGGATACAGGCATCTTAGATACATTCTTATATTAATAGTTGATTACATCAGGCCTGACATATTGCAAACATGCATTTAGAGTATTAGGTCACAACCACCCTCATTGAATCCTGATTATTATCATGTACTGGACTTGTACTCCCTTCATATAAAGGGCAGATTTTATGGAAGAAACATCACTGGTTTAACTTACTGCAGTACATATCATGATTGCAAATTAACCGCTATACTTCTGGTAAGTAATACATTGGAGGCGAATCATAAAGCCAATTTGGACAACTGGGCCTAGAAAATTAAATTTACATTTCTAGACAATAGATTCAATATATAGGAGGTTTTATTAGTAAAATAATTTCTTTATCAATTTCTACAAGCACTACACGGAAGATAATTTATCATGTTGATTCAGCTGAAGATCAAAATATATCAATATCTACATATGACGGTGAAGTATTGGTTATGTGGGTCATGTCAATATATTTTCTTACTATTCCTTTCAGGACAAAAATACAACCTGGTCTATCATTTGTCCATCTATCAAACACTTCTGTCCATTTATTATCATAATGTAATTCTCACCCCAGGAGGTTATGTCCTTGACACGTTTGTTTGTCTGTTTCTCATTGTTATATTCTAGCCATTCAGAAGAGTTAAAAGATTATTTCTAGCATCTATGCAAGTGAATGTCAAGTCACACACAAACATGGATTCTTCCAAAACTCACTTTTCCCACAGTCTTAAAGGGATGTGTGGGTATTTTGTATTTTTTCACCCGTGATGTCCGGATGGGCGTACAGACTGGTCAGGCAGAAGGCTTCCTGGAAAACTTTTGTCCAGGCTGCATCTCAGAAAAATCCTGAGGTGTAAGAAGTCTATACTTGGTAGAGACATTGGTTGGGGTGAAGGTGTGCAAAGTTGTAGAGTGATCTGATTTGACCATTGACCTTGCTGTAGTAACCTTGAGTTTGAAATTTTGGCCAGGCTATATCTCAGAAACCATATTATTTTTTACATATTGCAACGTCATGGTGGAAACTTGATATTTTTGACATTTGCCCTTGCTGTAGTGACCTTGACCTTATTTTTTTTTCCGGCTATATCCTGGAAAGGTTTAGGGACACTGGTTAGGAGTGTAGTTGTGAAATATCATGACCATGAACTTGATTTGATCTTTGATCTTGCTGTAGTGACCAATATGATCTTGTCTGAGCTGTCTCGAAAACCATAAGGTATAAGAAGTTTATACTTGGTAGAGATATTAATTTTTGGGTGTAGGTGTGCAACATGATGTCACACTGTACTTAAGGTCTCCTGATCTTTTTTCTAAATCTCATGGTGTTGTAAACAGTTGTCCTTGGTTGTGGGGTATGGGCATCTCCGATGCTATTTTTCAGATTTGCCTTTCCATCAGCACAATTGTATATCCCCTGGTGTATGGTGTTCTTTCTTGTTAACCTACCTCTTGTCACTAGACTATCATTTCCTGCGCAGCAAGTGCCTTAAAACACACACACATCATACTGGCACTATGTGTAATTTATTCCAATAAAATCTATACAACATTAACAAATTTTCAGTTACAACACCCGATCAGGCTTCGTTTTGGGGTTGAGCGGTTTGAAATTATTCCAAGTAAACATTTAAAATGTATCTTAGACGTTTACAAAATGTTTTACCTCTATTTAAACCCTATCTTTTTGGTTACTCAATGCTTCAAAGAAAACATTTACATTGTAATGTTTGAAAATGTTTGATAAATATTCTTTATACAAATGCAAACATTCATTAAGATTTTAGAAAATAACTCAATCAATTGAAGTTTGACTGGAAACATTATTTAAACACTTCTAAAAGAAATAAAGGTTTTGATGGAAATGTTTTTCAAGCATTCACCACGAATATTGTGTTAAACAGAGTACATCAACATCCGTTGACAGTGTTTTTCAAATATTTGCTCTGAAAATGTTTTGTAACTATTCAATAGCAACTGCTTTTCATACCCATTATTTTAAAACGTTTACTATAGAATGTTTTAACAACATTCTATCACAAACAGTTTTTCAGAATGCTGACCTCTGGCCAGAAATAAGGCTAATATTGCTACGAAATGCCACAGAAGTATTTCTGAGACAAATAGTATTAGTAAAGCGTTTTGAAAACATTCTATTATAAATAGGTTTCATACCCATCATTTTGTAGGTCTGCATGATATCTGGAGTCGGGGTCGCTATTCTGGATCCAAGGAAGTCTATATAAACCCCTAGTTGCTGCAGTTACTCATCATTTCTGACTGGAAAGATTCCAGCTCAGCCTCCACAAGACTCCCTACATAAACTTTGGGTCCTATTTTTAATAGTTAAATACTTTGATTTTCGTTCTGATTTGAAGACAGAAAAGGACAGATTTGAACTTTGGACCAGCACTAGCCATACATCTAGCAGCTTCACTACAGCCCCCACCACCACTAAGACAAAGGGGATAGTAACAAAAACCCTTGGTTATGCATTGGATCTGCCAACCTCATTGATGAATTAATACACACAGACGGTCTAGGCTACCATAATTTTATGAAGATGTCACCAGTGGTTTTCAACCTCTTTGAAGAGAGCATACGTCACCACTCGGGGAAGGATGCCACCAATTTCAGCCAGTCCTTAGAAGTGTGCTTAACGCTGGTCATAACACTCAGACACTTGGCTACTTACAAGTACTTGGTCTATCACTGGATGTTTGGATGAACTACCACATGTAAATTAATTACCAAGGTCTGCTGGGTCTTCATTGAAGAATTCCAGGAAGAGTTTGGTATGCCAACCACTTCTGAAGAATAGAGAGGTTCAGAAAAGAATGGAAAGTGCCTCATGCTTTTGGGTAGATGTTGAGTCCTGTGAAACTTAATCAGATGCACAAGTTTTAACCGCTGCAAGTTGAAGGAAAAGACAGAGGATATCACTTTGTGGCTTCTGCCACCTGAACCCCTGGAAGAGGGCCTCCTGGGGGAGGACCTCCAGAGGCAGGACGGTAGTGGAGAATGCGTTAGGAATCTTAGTGAGTAGATTCAGGGTCCTACTCACAACAATGGAGCAACAACCAAAGGTTGTTAAAGACATAATATTAACATGTGTTGCACAACACCTGAAGGACATACTAGGAAGGAGAAGCCCAATCACAGAACCCACATACCCACCTGCCATAATTCAACAGTTATTATGTGCCGAAGTAGCTCGCATCTATCAGTCCTTGGTTGGACTCTTTTTTTATTCAAATAACTTTATATAAAGCCAGTAACAACAATCTCCAACAAAATTTCCAATAAATTTCCTACAAACTTTTTGTAAATTTTCAACTAATTTCTCACTCATTCACCCATGTTTAGTTTGTATTTTTAATAAGATGATACATTTTATGGTTGGTGTTATGGTTGTGTTTTGTGGCTGTGATGACTACTCTGGTAGCTCTTGCTGCTGGGTGGTGGGAGGTGTGCAGCTGATGCTGGTTGGCTGGCGTGTGTGGTTGTGGCAAGTCTATCTGCTGGTAGCTTATGACTAAGTGGATGTCTTCAAAGAGGTTTGAGAGGCCTGAAGCATGACATGCTGCTTTTGTCATTGTTGGACTGATCACAAAATGTAACGGTCTTGATGTTCCTGGCTCTTGGGCTGCTAATGGTTTGACAACCTGGTTAGCTTTTGATGTTTGAATCATCACTGTTTCAGGGATGATAACGATGCACTCTCTTAATACTGACTCTATCTTTGAGAACTGATCTAGGAACTATTGGTCTATTTATGGCCAGGACACTACATTGGTCCTGACAGTGCTGGCAATGGATGGGTTGCGTGTGTCAAGGCAAATGCTGGTATCCATGCTGTCTGTGACTGTAGGGCCTCTGAATAAGTTGACTCGAACCCTGAGAACTTGCTAATGCCCTTCCTTCTGTGTGACTTGAGAAACTGAAAATTGTTCTGTATCTAGTGCTGTCTCGGAGTCAGCTCCGCTGGGGCCTGGTTGGAGTAGGACTGTCTGAACTTGCCATAGTGTGTCCTTTGGTACTTGAAAGATGTCTTGCAGACCCGAACAGAATGTTTGCATCTAGTGGAAAAAACTTTCCCAGAGGCTATCTTTCATAGATTTGTTCTTGAAGAGCTCATTGATCTTGCCCTAGAGTTCTGTGTGGTCCTTCAGAAATCAGTTATTACCTCCTCTTCAGAATCAGTCAGGAAACTGTTGGTTATCTTGCACTTCTTCCTTATCTGACTGGTGTCTCGGGACTCAGTCCTGGTAAAACCATAAGTTTATTTTTATTGAAGGTTCTTGCTAACTATGTGCTGAATCTTTCCACCTCTGTGATTGGTCAGTAGGGCGTGACCTTTGTTTCAGCAAGGAAATTGGTCATTTTGAATTTGGAAGGTGACCTGTGAACATAAAAAAATTTCTGTCTGTTACCACTTGTTGAATGCTGTATCCCAATCCAGCTTCAGTTAGCGTCAGATGCTGATTTTTTGACGGTGTCAGGAGATGGACCAATTTCCTCAAAATCCAGGCAAGTTGGTTTTACTGATTTATGTGACTCCGGATCCGATATTGACATAGATGCATTGGTTGACCATTCAGATCAAAATTTGTCCTCAGATTCACATGTTTTTGAGAGGGTTCACTACACTTGCAAAGGTCAGGCCCCACAGGCCTCGAGTTCGAATCACAATCCCACAGATCAAAATCATATTAATGCCAAGATTTTGGTTCAGCCTAATGTGTTGGGGGGCTAGATTGGATAGTACGGACAGTTCATTCAAAACAGTCAAAAAGACTAATGACAAAATTAAGAGGTCCAAAGTCAAGGTAAGGTTGCACATGCCAGTTTAAAGGGGGTTGGGGGGCTTCTCCTCCTGTTCAAACAGTTCACAATATTCCCCCACCCACTCGGTTGACGGAGGAGGCTAGAATACAAGAAGAAGTACAGAATAGGCTCAGGCCTCTGGTGCATAACGTGAAACCAGGTATGGGTAAGATTAAATCCCAAAGGGGTGGGCCTGTGGATGTTTTTGTCAACCACAAGGTCAGATGTTCACGTGAGTTTGTCCTTTCTGGTAAAATTAAGGATAGAATCACTTACACTCAGCTGTCCCCAGTCCAATGGATGGCTGGTTTTTGTCAAAGCATCCGGAAGGAACCAGACACTAAAATTCGAGAACATAATGTTGGATTATGTCATTGATTTGCTAGATGATGCTACTGACTTCTCCTGGGGTTCGGCAAAGGCCAGCCATGCTGTGCTTTTATGCAGAATGGAACAGGATTGGAAGCTGGCTAGAAAGTGAAAAAAAATGACAGGGTACGACGGGCCCATGCTCAGAGACATAATACTGGTCCTAGTAGTACTCAGACAGGGCAAGACAGGCATTCCTCCGCCCAGACAGCCACTTACATACATTACAATAAAGGTGTTTGCTCACAAAAACACATCAGACAAAAGGCATACTTTATAAGCATGTGTGTACTTTGTGTTGGACAAATGATAGAAAAGCCTATCGCCATCCTCAGACTGAATGTCGTAGGAGTACAAACAATGAATGGACCTGGACATGACCCTGGGTTCGAGGTATGTCCATAAGGCTAGAACTCTCAGAAATTCAGCTTTTTCTAACAAAGACTTGCTCTCCCTCTCTGATTGGTCTAGGTAAAAAATTAAACAAAGGTTTGAATCTTCCCTTGCCTGTATGAGGCACAGGGACTACAGAACGTATGCTGAAGTTCTGTCTATAAAGGTGACAGGGGTCACAAGGTGGCCTTCACTAAGGCTGGACATAGTGACATTCCAGTTACTGACCTAAACAGGTGGTGAATACTGCTTTCAGTACTAGTATGAATAATAGTACTGATGATAAATATAGGGCCTTTCATGCAAAAGGTAGGCTTATTAAAGCCAAAACATAGACATTTCTGTTGCAAATGCGTTGATTTCCGATACAAGTAATAATGGTCCAGAGGTCAACAACTGTCAAGTGAGTAATTCTTACAATATACCTGTTACAAATAGGTTCCAGTTGTTGGAGGTTGAGCAGGAAATCCAGGTAAGTACTGCTAATGGAAGCAATGACACCTCTGGAGTTAAACAGGATGTCTTGAAGGTTGAAATGCTGGATGGTAAGTTGAGTACTAAACTCAACACACCGTTCCCCTGCATCTGATACTGTTTACACCACTAGTTTGGAAGAACCTTTCCATAGTCCAGATCCGGATTTGACTCCATTAGATATAGTCGGTAACAACTCGGATCTAATTCCTTAATATCAGAAATGCAAAGCTCAGTAGGTACCAAGATTGGTTGTATTCCCCTAACCCCAATCTATGTTTATAACGGAGGTCCCAGGACATGGGATCCAGTTCCGGATGTTCTTACTGCTCAAAGATTGATTAGAGACACAGGTATTCCCAAATTTGGGGGTTTACGTATTCCAGTTAAAACGAATTTGAATATTGTTAGTTGGAGGAAACATCTGGTTGATTATTTTCTGATAGAATTCGGATTCCCTTTGGATTTTGACAGATCCAGAAATTTGCAAAGTACTTTAGTTAATCATGCGTCTGCAAGATTGCATCTGGATCATGTGGATAAATATATTAAGGAAGAAGTTGGCTTCCAATCTATGCTTTATCCTTGGTACAAACCATTTGATCTCCACATTTCCCCATTTATGACCAAGGAAAAGTCGGATTCTAATTCTAGGAGAACTATCATGGATCTGAGCTTTCCCAAAGGATTATCAGTTAATGATGGCGTTCTTAATAATACATATCTGGGTACTGATTTCCAATGCATTACCCATCAGTAGATTCGATTATACGAACTCTAAATGAACCTGCACCTTCAGCTCATATTTTTAAGGTTGATATTAGCCGAGCTTTTAGGCATATCTGTATAGATCCAGGAGACATTGACCTTTTAGGTCTACAGCATAGGGGTAAGCTATATCTGGATCTGTCACTCCCGTTCGGATTTTGCTTGAGAGCTTTTTTCTTTAGTAAGATAAGCGACTCAGGTTTATTATGAACAAAAATGGTCATAATGCACTCTTAAACTACATAGATGATCTTAACTATTGCGGCTTACAGTCTACAATTTTCACCTCTTATCAGTTTCTTCTGGATCTCCTCCAGGACCTTGGACTAGACAGTAGTGTTAAGAAGTTTTGTCCTCGTAGTACCAAAGTCGTATGCCTTGATACATTATTTGATACTATTCGCAAGACTATCTATATTCCGGATACCAAACTTCAGGAAATCTGTAGAGTTTGTGACAATTGGTCGGATAAGAGAATGGTAACAAAAATGAGTCACAGTCTTTGTTAGGTCTTTTACTATACATTACAAAGTGTGTCAAATCAGCCAGGTTCTTTCTGAATCGGATGTTGCAATTGTTAAGAGACATTTCTCATTTTGATTCAATTTCATTAACATTAGATTTCTTCAAAGACTTAAAGTGGTTTCAGGTCTTTCTTAGTTCATATAATTGGGTCACTTTGTATCATCAGTTTCCACTCCGTAAATCCATTCATCTGGATGCCTCCTTGGAAGGTTTAGGTGGTTGTTATGATGATTATGTTTATGCTTTTCAAATCCTAAATGGTTTCCAAGGTTATAATATAGCTCATTTGGAAATTCTTAATGTAGTTGTGGCCCTTAAGGTTTGAGGCCATGTTTGGGCTAACAAATCTGTAGAAATTATGTGTGATAACATAGCTATTGTAGAGGTCCTATTATAGCCACTTGTGCAAGGAATATTTGGCTTTTGTCTGCCATTTACCTTTGATAATTTTCAGAAGCTGTATGAATTCATAGACTTTCCTATATGGGTTGATCATGATATTTAACCAGATGTGTTCTATTTTTAGACTCCCAGGTGGCGACGGCTCCACTGGCTTCCCAGGCATCCAGGAGGTTGTGGTCTGGCTTCCGACCAGCCACCTTGAATTCATACAAAGGAATGTTCCAGTTATTCCTGGCATTCATGGTGGTGGTGGATCTGTCTCTGGAATCTGTCTGTGGAATATTTGGCACAGTCTGGTATGTCTCCGGATCATATTACCAATCATATAACAGCACTGAGGTCCATATGCATTGTTTATAGTGTTAATACACTTCCATTTAAGGGATAAAAAAATTCCTTTATTTATTACATCTTTGAAATTAAATCGTTCTTTTGCTCCCAGATTATCAATGGTAATAGATGAATCTTATTGTTAAAACTTGTTACAGCTTCTGCACAGTTACAGTTTCCTGAGGTGTATAGACCATTGTACTTATTGGCGTTCTTTTCCTCCCTCAGGTTATCTAACATTCTCCCACATACAGTTAATACTTTTGATAAGACAAGACACCTGTGTGTTGGGGATGTCATCGTTCTCCAATTACAGAGCTGTCTTCTTCATAAAATGGTCTAAGACCTTTCAGGACCGTGTCAAGGCCACTACCCTGGATATTCAATCCTTAAGTTCCTCAGCTTTATGTCCTGTGAGTGCCTTGCTTGGAATGCTGGACAAGATTCCTTCCAATCCAGATTCTCCTCTCTGTCATGGCCGGCTATACAGGCCTCTTACTGACTCGGCTGCCAGAAAACACCTTAAAAGTTTTTCAACTTTGCCGGGCTTGCACAGGGCCTTACTTTCCATGATTTTCGTCGAGGTGGGGCTTCTTGGGCTTTTTCCCGTGGGATACCTATTCAGAAAATCCAGGTCCAGGGTACTTGGACTTCAGACTGCATCTGGAGGTACATTTCACTCCCTCCATCCCATTCATCACAAGGCTTTAGGTCCCATCCCTTTACTTAGGTACCATCTCTATACTTAGCCTCCTGCATCTCCTACTTCTACTGGGTGCTTGGGGCCCTGCAACTTCTCATAATAACAGTATTTTACAGTGGATTTTACAACTCTACTACCTTATGACCTGTGACCTCCCCTATCTAGCAGCTTTGACCTCAGTGTAACATGACTTTTTTGCCCCTTATGTGTCGTCTTTGAAATTGTCAGCACTGTTTCTTTACTATTCTTAACATTTTACCAATTAGGCATCATGTCTCTACAGTAATTTTAGTAGAAACATTTATATTTGTATAATAAATATATATAATCCCATTGCTTGTTTATTGGGGGACAGGAACTGTCACTCTAACTTCTTTCTGTCTTTTGTCTGTCCTCTCCCCACACTGTGGCCTTTCTCCAGCTGTTCCCCCCTCTGAGTTTGTAGCTTGCCAGCTTCTTCCCTCTCCCTCAATTCCATCTCCACCCTCCTTCTATAGTTGTATCCTATCTTTCAAACCACAAGCAAAAGGTTAAACTTGGTAATAGTTTTTCAGATGACTTTTCTCTCCCCAATGGAGTACCCCAGGGCTCTGTCCTGGGTCCCCTCTTTTTTACCATTTTCACTACCCCCTCAGTAATATCATTTCCAGTTTCAATGTCACCCACCATCTTTATGCAGATGACACCCAAATATATCTAGCACTTGATCATAGGATTTTTTTATTCCAGTTTTGCTGAGCTTCTGAGCTTATTGAGTGTATTACCTGTGTACAAAAGTGGATGGATGGTGTGAAACTGAAACTCAACCCCGAGAAAACAGAATTTATTATAATTGGTGAAAGACAAGCCAGAGAGTCCCTCATGCAAAATTTCCAAACCAACTTCTCAGAAATTCTATCTCCCCTACCAATACAGTCAAGAACCTAGGTGTCACCTTTGATTCTGGAAACACCTTCACCAGCCACATAACAAAGGTTTGTCGTGCCTGTTACTACCACATCAAGGATCTAAGACGTATCTGCAAATTCCTCAGTGTGGAGACTGCAGCCTTGCTTGCTAACTCAATGATCAGCAGTCAACTTGACTACGGCAATTCCCTACTCTATGGTGTAAGTAAATATAATGTGGCTAAACTCCAAAAGATTCAAAATGCCCTTTGCAGAATTGTTTTTAGACTTGATAGAACTAGTCATGTCACTCCCTTTCTTCAAAAACTACACTGGCTCCTGATTACATACTGCATCTTGTTTAAATACAATCTAATTACTTTCAAGGCCATCAGATTCTCCCAACCCACATACTTACCATCCTTGATCAAAACCAGTTGCCTAACTCATGGAAATATCTGTTTGTCCTAGAAAGGCCATTGGCAGGCAAGGTTTTGCAATGGCTTTCCCCACTGAATGGAACAGACTCCCACAATCAGTCTGATCACAGAACACAATAACAGGTTTCTGAAGTCAGCTAAAAACCTATTTGTTTAGACTAGCCTATCCTCCACAATAGTACATCTCCCCGGTGGGTGCTAATTTGGATCTCGATCTGATACATCCATGGACTTCCCCCTTTTGAATTCAAGTGCATTAGAGTGTGTTATATCAATTTTGTGCTATATAAATGTTTCTATTCTGTTCTACCCTCCCGAGCTCAAACTGTGGCTGTAGGTGTGTGAGGACACATATGTTCCTGGCATTTTTTCTTGCCTTCTTAGGAGCCATCATAAAGCATTTTACAGTTGCGTTTTCAAAAATACAAAAGCCCATTAGCTAACCAGCAAAATTTATGTCTGTGCATTAAATAACAATATTAATGCTACCAGTTGTCAATTATTGGTTTTGAAAATCCAAGTGATGTATTCTGCACGATGTCGTGCCTTTTTTAACTGCAGATCCCATAACCAACAAAACATGAAAGGAAGACATGAAGACAATCTATCCTATACACTCTCTAGCTTATCTGTTGCTGTAACTGCCTTGTCAGTTTCTTCTTACATCTTATCCTGTCATGTTTTAGCCTGTCCTGCTGTTATGAAACTGACTCTGCAGCCTGAGACTGGATGACTTAAAGCCACCAAGTCTGGTTTTGGTAGATTATGACAGGCTGCTTTCCTTTCAAGTATGGTTGGTAATGTTCTACGGCTTGTCATGGAGTGAGGCCATGGTATGTGAATAGGCCAGCAACTGGTCTCCGACAAGACGGTAAGACTATAAGATATGACTGGCAGTGATTAGAGTAAGATGTAAAGAGACAAGGACAGGCTGGTTTCCTTGTGGGTAGAACCACGGTTGGGATGAAGAGTTGGGATGGATTGATGACACATAAAGTAAAGCATGGAACCCCTAACAGACCCTAACTGTCACTGTAAACATCGCAAACCGACCAAAGAGTCAGAAAGTGTCAGTTGAAGTGGAAAACCCCTATTAATGACATTTAATCCAGTTAATGAAAATCCAGTAGTATTTTGGGGGTGATGTTTGAAACTGTTTTCCCCTGTTTTTTATCAATTTGTGTTAACTTCAAGTTTTAGCTAATTGCCATTTCAGAAGGCCACATGTAGCCAGCCTGTCTGCTAGGCTAATCAATCATCTTGCATGATGTATAGATTCTTCTGTTGACGTTATTTATTCTAAAAATCAATGTCTTTGTAATAAATAAAGCTATTATTCTTTGTAACAAATGTGGCAGATGTTCCAGTTTCATCTTATTGTTTTTATATTTCTCTGGAAAATATATTGAGATATTAAATCACTGATTCACCACTTCATCACTGCTGTGATTCAGAAGGGGGTAAAAAATTTAAAAAAATTCTAATTTTGTAGTGTTGAATTTATTTTAGTCTTTGTAATTGTAAATTATTAACTTTTATCTCCACTTAGTAACTGATTAGGTTTTTGATGATATTACCTTCATGTTTGTCCAAAAGTGAAACCGGGGTGCTATCTCATTTCTATATAGCTATTGTATCCATTTTATCAGTAAATGTGTTATCTTCAGAATTCATAAAATTCTCAGGAAAATATAACCCACCATTGGCGTGCTGGGTAGTTCAGCCTTGAGGTTGCCTATTACCGGTTGGTACAGTCATTAGTGTTGAATGCTAGTGGTTTTATTTTCAAGCATCTTATTGGTTATCGATCTGTCACATTTTAGGCTGACCATTTGTTTGGCCGTTTGAAATCAAGAGGTGACAGAGGTGACTCTGAAAATTCAGAGACTAGCAGTATTTTAAAACAGCCACGCTTGTTTACAAGTTTCTTCACACTGATTTTCCCCCCAGATTTTGCTCCATATATCTCTACAGCAGTTCATATGTTATCAGGGGCAGTCAGAGTGGTGGTAATTTCCTAGTGGTTCCAAAGTTCCAACCCTCAATCCATAAATCTGGCAAGCAGTTTGGTTATAGTTTTGTTTTTGATGCTTTTTCTGATGATATTTTTGCATCCCCCTCCCTAGCCTCTTTCTGAAAACAGCTCAAAACCTACCTTACTCCAAGGCATACCCACCTTAGTCTTACTCACCTCCTGGTTTTCTCAGTGGTGCTTGGCTCTTTTTTAGGTTCTTGGATACTGAAATTGGTTGACTGTTTTGATGCGCCTTAGAGTCCAGTTTGAATAGGGGAGATTAACCGCTATAAAACCGCTATTTTATGGTTTTATTTTTATTGTTTACTGATCCCTGAAGATATGGCTGATACACCCACTCGTCATTACAATTTATTGCAGACAAGATAAAGTTCACAAAGCTGTTCAGCTCCAGATGGCAGAGGAGAATCCTTTCTAGATAGATTTGCTGGCATCTCAGAATGCTTCAATATCTGGGTAAGTTTCTTATTATGATTCCTCAATTAATGCATCTGATTGTGAAGCATTGATAGCTAGTTCAGATGATGAACAAAAGTATGATCTTTCTAGTACTGTTGACAAAAAATTAGTTACTGGTTCAGATCCGACATATTCAGATGTAGCAAGATCTCTCACCAGGCTATCAATCTTCAAATCCTTGGTCAATTACAAGCACTGGGCAAGCATTTGGGCGCAATGGAAGCCAAATCTTGTAAAAAAGTACTGATTCCAACAAGATCAAGAACAAAAATGTGAAATCAAAAAGTAAACTTACTGCACTGGTCACACTTCCCCCTTGTCGCTAGGATTCACCTCATATCCCAGATCTGCACAGTATTAGGCAAGATGCTGAACTCCAGGTTCAGGTTGCATAACGTCTTAAAGAACTCACAGGCGATGACAAACCAGGTATCAAACTTAAATCTTTAAGGGGGGGGGGGGGGGGGGGGGCTGTGGAGGGCATGGTGGCCAACTGCAATAAGTGGCCACATGAATATGTTCTTTCCAGTATTACAAAAGAGTGAGTTACATACGACCAGCTGTATGCTACAGAATGGGTGGCTGGCTTTGGCTGCATCATGAAGGAGGAGAAAATTCAGAAATTAGGAAACACATGCTTGATTATCTTGTGGCCCTTTTTGACGATGCAGATTATTTTTCTTGGGATGTGGCCAAGACGGGCACGCCGTTCTGTTATGCAGAATGTAACAGGGAGAAATAACAAAAATTACAGTGCGGCTGAAAAAATAGACAAAGATTGGACGGCAAATGTCCAAAGACATCATTACTCTACTCAAAATAACAGGAAGTTAAACCAAAAGAATGCAAAAACAATGTTCTGTCAATATCACATTCAAGGCAACTGTCATTAGTCATAAACAAATAAAACTAGGAGTGTCATCTACAGACACATCTGTTCCTGATGTTTCAATAATAGTGAAACTTTTTGCCACCCCGAAAGTGAGTGTAAAAATAAAAAAAAACAGTCACAAAAAGAGTAAGGTTGGGTGCTCAGACTATAAGCATTTATTATACAAAAATTGTTACAATAACAAGACAACACCTGTAAATTAACATTTGTATATTTGTTAAGATACATAGTTCACAGTTAATACTTAACCAGGTTATAATTACCTAACCATGCACAAAGCTCAACTACCATACTCCATGCTGTTGACTACAGTGACAGATGCTGTGAATAGCAAAAACTATAGTATTCCAGGATAATTTTCAACTGATTATTTAACCCCATTAATAGACCCACGGGGTTTGGTGCCTAGACACTCTTCAGTATCACCAAATTACCTTATTTTTTAATAATATACTTAATTGTGTTTATATCAAATTCTTATGGTTTACACACAACATCCTTACATTCCTCCACCTATCTCCCAAGTCAATAACCACAGAGAAACATTCTCGGCTTGCAACACCTCACTCAACCTGGCTTTGTCTATGGTTCAGGACTTCGCTCTCTATCAAATTACTTGACCTTTCAGTTACCATTTTGATCACATCTTTGGCTATCCTCACTGAGATGGTGCAAGATTGAAGATCTAGTCCTGATCAGAAAAAGTAATTTCCTTGTTGTATTGTAATCAAAGTATACTATTTATAAAATAAAAACTAGAAGAATAGAAAATCTTTGCGTTTTATTTGTGTTGGTGCTCCCTAAGGGCTGTGCAGCCCAGCATTGGGGTGCCGGGTAGTTCAGCCCTTATGGTGCCTATTATCAGTTGTTACAAAAACTTAGTGTTCAATGCTAGTGATTTTGTTTACAATCATCTCATTGGTTATTGATCTGTCACCTTGAAGGTTGACCATTTGTTCGGCCATTTAAATTCTATAGGTGACATAGGTGACACCGAAGATTAACCCTCCTTGGTCTGTTAACCCCATCTTATTTTTATTTCTTGGTGAAAATAATAAAAAATGGTGCCTGTACTATTTTGAGGTTGCCATGAGTAAAATGGTTGATATGGACTGTGCTCATTTGATCTGGAAGGCCTTATTATCTTTGCCTCCCTGGCCTTGTGCCTAGGACGTGCTCTCCTCAGGACTCAATATTGTTTGTAATGTCATCCAACAGTATCATCGGTTTATTCTTAGGAGTTATTCCTGAGGCGGAGTCAATTGTCTACCAAAGCTCTGCCTATCACAGGTGATCTATGTGTGAGCTATCTGTATATACTTAAGGACAGGGTCTGGGGTATCTTTAAATTTAAATTAATATAGTTGTTACGCCGAATAATCTCTGAAAGTTGGTACAAACTAGGAAATTGCACTTCGAAATGCATGAAAATGTTTAACGCATTTTTGTCCAAACTTCCATTTCCCCTGTCTTATATGGTGTTACACATTCCTTGAAATGTATTCGCTTTATTGATAGCAACCAATTAAAGAATAATATTTTTCTGTTTTGTGGATGCTTTGTGGCAGTTGAAGTGTGTGTCAAGGTATTGATGCCCAATCTGAGGGGAAATCTGAAGCATTGCTGTTTTATTTGTTGTTTTGGTCTGTTGATGGTCACGTTATCAGACGTTACTGGCACTATGCAGGGGGTATGTTTGTAAATTGTGATAGTTGTATATTTCAATATACGAGGACTACAATAATATCTGTTTTCACTGTTGGATTTTTTTTAAATAGTGATGGCATCTTCATCCATGACATTTGTCTGCTGAATTTAGACCCCTGTACTCTTTTCGACCATATCATAACAGTATGAGAACTATATGAAGTACAATGCAACACACCAAAAATATGAGCTAGCCTTGAGATGACAGCGTGTGGTCATTTCCTCATACTAAAACCTAACAACTTATCTAATCAATAATTCACTACATAAACTGTATCTAATTTATTGCTTTGCAGGCATAAAACCTTCCACACAAGAGGGAAGTCAGTGTGCTAAATCAACAAAAGCGACAGTCTTGGGATGGTCTTGGTCAGTAATCCAGGCTTGTGGGTGTGAGTGAAAGGAAGATACTAGTGATGAAACTTGTATTTCAGTGGTTAGGCTTAAGAAGCTTCCAAAAATATGTTACTGGGGACTGGTTCTTATGTGAAGAGGAAGGCAGTTCTAGAAAGTTTGTGCATAATGGGTAGAAGACTTGGAAAACATATTTTTATGGTTGGTGAAACATACAGTTAAAGGAATGGTCTTGAAGGAGGCATCACATTTGGGGCAACCACTTCTACTGTTTCTGACCAAGGTGTTTGAATGGAGTTTTTCACTGAGGCATATTGTTAGAGAGCTATATAAAGCCCAAGGAAAGACTAGTGTGTAACATTCTTGTTTGTGTAAATATGTCATCACCTTTCCAAGACTGGAATGCATCAAATATAGGGGTCACCAGTGCAACAAAGAAAAGAGGTTAAAAACAACTCACAGAAAACACACACCAGCATTAGAAGCACTGTAGCTGATGAAACAAAGCTCAAAATGAAATAAAATGTAAAATAAAGTATTTCAACTTGTCTAGTGAATTTATTTGTTGTAAAGCAACAAACATGGTGTCAGGTGTGAAACTGTTATAGACTAAATGTCATAATAGGATATCTCAGATCTGTTGGATAATTAAGAAGTGTAATTGAAAGACAATAGTATTTGGATATTCACAGAACAGAAAATAGGAATACATCATGGCTACCTCAAACCTACCTGTGCCAGCTCCGATGGAGATGCAAGGAGATCTAGTGAATAACTGGGCATTTTTCCGCGCTCAGTGGGAGGACTACGAAATTGCTACGGGACTAAATGAAAAGTCCAATAAAATCAGGATAGCTACATTATGCTCTATAATGGGAAGAGAAACCTTGAGAGCTTTCCAAAACTTAGAAATCTCAGAAGAAGACAGGACAAAGCCTGAGAGGTGTCTTGCAGCACTGGAAACATACTTCAAGGCGACACGAAATGAAATTTATGAGAGATACATTTTCTACAACTGTGATCAAGCTCCATATGAAATGGTAGATCAATGGGTCACCAAACTATGACAACTGTCAAAGTCATGTAACTTTGGTACTCTAAATGACAGTCTCTTCAGAGACAGAATTGTATTGGGGGTGAAGGACAAATCAGCCAGTGCTCGGATGTTCAGACAGAAAGCAGTAGATGTGAATGGGGCTATAGAACAACTGAGAGCAAGTGAGATTGCAGCTCAGCAGATACGGGAAATTGAACAAGGCCATACAGAAGAGTCAATACAGTTTGCCAGGAAAGAAAAGCCAAAGAGAAGTAGAGGAGGTACATCAAAAATAAAGTGTATCTTCTGCTTACAAATGCATGAATTTGGTCGCGATAACTGCCCTGCATATGGCAGTACATGTAGAGCATGCCATCAAAGAACCACTGGGAAGGAAGCAAAAAGTGCAGAAAACCCAAAGGACAAAAGATGATGCAGTTTGTAGATAAAGAATATACAAGTGATGACACATGCCTTGCTATTGAGCACACCATCGCAAATGTAAAATCAATAGGCAAGACCCCAACAGTCGAACTGCAATTCAAAGAGCAGAAAGATAGTAATGCCAAACCACTCAGGTGCTTGATAGATACCGGGACTACATGTAACATCATGTCTATTGATGATCTCAATAAATTAGTTCCAAATGCAGAACTAAGATGAAGTAATACAAACTGAATTTTTATGATGGATCTTATATGAAGCCTCTGGGTGTCTTCAGGTTGTATGCAACTCACAAACAGCAAACATGGAGACTGCAATTTGAAATTGTAACAACTAGAGTGGCCAGACGACCACTACTCAGTGCCAATACATGTGAAAGACTGGGGTTAATTTCAATCCACAATACAGAACAGCAGAAATCACCAATATTCCAGACAGCAATACAAGAAAAGAAGGCTGACCATGAAACAGTGAACTTCAACAAAAAAGAAAATGAGATAGAAAAATTACTGAAGGACTACAGTGATGTATTTGAAGGCTTTTGCCAACTGCCTGGGAAACTACACTTAGAAATAGACAAAACCATTGAACCTGTACAACACACACCAAGAAAGGTGCCTAGCAACAAAAGAGGAACTCAGACAGAAAATCCTTTCAATGGAGAAAGACAATATTCTTAAAAAGGTGGACACTCCCACAGACTGAATATTGTCTATGGTGGCAGTCAAGAAACCAGGGAAACTGCGTATTTGTATATGCCCAAAGGACCTCAATAAGGCACTAAAGCAAAATCACTACCCTCTCCCAACCATTGAGGAAATTCTTCCAGGTCTGACAAAAGCAAAAGTATTCTCAGTATTGGATGCCAAAGATGGATTCCACCAAGTTGAATTAGATGAAGAAAGCAGCTACTTAACCACTTTCTGGACACCATTTGACCACTACAGATGGCTGAGAATGCCTTTTGGGATTAAGGTGAAGAATATATGAAGCAGCAAAAAGAAGCTCTAGAGGGTCTGGAAGGCACAGAAATCATTGCTGATGATATTCTTGTGTGAGGTTTTGGAGACACAATACAAGAAGCCACAAAAAGTCATGACAGACACCTGAAACAGCTGTTGGAAAGATGCTGCAAAGTGAACCTCAAATTGAACAGGAAAAAGGTAAAATTGAGACTAAATGAGGTGAAATATGTTGGACACGTTCTATCAGCAGAAGGGGTGAAAGCAGATCCAGAAAAAGTGGCTGCCATTTTAGTCATGCCAAGACCAACCTGTGTGAAGGAAGTGCAGAGATTCACAGGATTCATAAATTATCTCTCCAAGTTCCTACCACATTTGTCAGAAATATGTCAGCCACTAAGGCGGTTGACCCAAAAGGATGCCGAATGGTGTTAGGAAAGTCAGCAGGAACAAGCGTTCCAGGAATATAAAAGACTTGTCACCATTCAACCTGTCCTGAAATATTATGATGCCAAGGTACCGGTTACTATACAGTGTGCTTCATCAAACAAAGGCCTGGGAGCCACAAACAAACTTATGTTGTTATAGAGAAAGAATGCCTGGCTATTTGTTTTGCCTGTGACAAGTTTCATCAATCTCTCATGTGTCATGACAGTATTAAAGTTGAATCAGATCATAAGCCACTGGAAATTATTTTCAGAAAAAGCATTCTGGCTGCACCAAAACGCCTCCAACGGATGCTATTACAGTTACAAAAATACCAGCTGCAGGTGTGTCACAAAGCAGGTCACAAGACTTTCTTTCAAGAATTAAGCTGTCATCAAATCACAGTCAAGTTGTAGAACAGCACCAGGATGTGTTCTACACAAATCTAGAAGAAGAGGGGTCCACAGAACATGTCTACTTTACAGAAGAGACATCAAACAAGATACAAACAGAAACACAGAAGGATGACACTTTGCAGGCCCTTAAAGAAATGATTTGTCAGGTTGGACAGCAGAACAAAGTAGGGTGCTAGAAAAGCTTAAGAAGTATTGGACATTCAGAGAAGAGATAGGACTGCTTAATGGAATTTTGTACAAAGGGCAAAAGGTCATAATCCCCCACAGTATGAGGAAAGAAATGCTGAAAAAAGTACACAGTAGCCATCTGGGCATTGAATCATGCACCAGAAAGGCAAAAGACCTGATATTTTGACCAGAGATGTACAAGGACATCATAGAAATGATGCAACAGTGTCATGTGTGTGCCAAGTACTCAAGGAACCAAAGCAAAGAATCATTACAAACACCAAGTATACCAAACCGGCCATGGAGCAAACTAGCCATAGACCAGTTTTCTTTCAATGGAATGAACTACATAGTGACAGTGGACTACTATAGTGACTATTTTGAAATAGACAGATTACATGTGACAACTTCTTGTGGAATTATCAAAGTTCTGAAAAACATTTTGCCAGATTCGGTATAACTGAGGAAATAATTACAGATAATGGTCCTAATTTTGTGAGCCAAGAATTTGCCACATTCACAAACAGATGGGACATTAGACACAGCATGTCATCCCCCTATCACAGTCAGGGGAATGGAAAAGCAGAATCTGCAGTTAAGATCGCCAAACAACTAATGAGGAAGGCCAAAGAAACCAAATCAGATGTATATGTGGCCTTGTTGGATTGGCGAAATACTCCAACAGTAAACATGGATTCAAGTCCTGTGCAACGACTGATGCAGAAAAGGACTAGGACACTTATTCCAACATCTGAAAATCTCCTAGAACCAGAAGTCTGCAGAGATGTCAAACAGAAGCAGATCATTAAGAGACAAATGACAAAAAGAAATTATGACAAGCAGGCACACCCCCTACCCCAGCTATTAGAAGGACAACCTGTATATGTTAGATCACAGGGTAAAGGGCAACCCAAATGTATGCCAGGGGAATGCCATGAAAGACTGACAGACAGATCATACACAGTTAGGTGTGAAGATAGCATCTACAGACGAAACAGAGTGGACCTGAAGCCAAGGATCATAGAACAAGAAAATGTGGACACAGATGAAGCGAATCCTGAAACAACAGGTGAACAGTCAACAGATCCTAAAACAGGTCTTCCTGAACAAAGAGAACAAGATGCAACATCACCCAAACCTAGAAGCAGTGGTCGAGTGAGAAGACAGACCACCCCATATATACATATTCCATGAGAACATTAACAGAACAAAACCAAGACAGTTATAAAGGACAACAGAATATGTATTATAAGAAGTACAGATGCAAGAAAACATAGATAGGCATACTAATTTTGGGCAGAATAATCCCATAGTATCCTATCATCAGGGTATGATTGTCTACTCATGCACCTGTCTAATTCACTCAGCTTAAGGTTAGATATCTACACATAAGTATATAATCATATGTGTGTGGATAAATATTTGTTAGACATTCTTAGTTCATTTGTTGTATATATTATGTATAAAGGTATAGTTTAGACTTAGCAAGGAAATTACCATTTCACCTAATTTTATGAAAGGGGAGATGTTAGAGAGCTATATAAAGCCCAAGGAAAGACTAGTGTGTAACATTCTTGTTTGTGTGAATATGTTATCACCTTCCCAAGACTGGAATGCATCAAAAATAGGGGTCACCAGTGCAACAAAGAAAAGAGGTTAAAAACAACTCACAGAAAACACACACCAGCATTAGAAGCACTGTAGCTGATGAAACAAAGCTCAATATGAAATAAAATGTAAAATAAAGTATTTCAACATGTCTAGTGAATTTATTTTTTGTAAAGCAACAAACACATATGTGTTGCCCATGTTTTAAGTATTTTTATGTGATCAGTCTAATTCTAAACTGTACCTTATGTTTTACTTGGATCAAAAGAATTGTGACCATACTGGATTCTTATAAACTCTAAATCTGTGACTGAATGCCAAGCCAAACTTTTGGAGGAGTGAGATTATTATAGTAACTCACATATTTGATGCTGTTGGATTACTTTACATATATTTTTGAGTCTGTCACTATTGCTTTTACAATGCTGAAAAACTTTTGGAATTGAAAATCTTACTCTCAGAAGTGTCTCGGATGCTTAGATTTTAGTTAGCAGAACAAACTACTGTAAAAATCTTTTTTATTCATGTGCAAAGAACAACTATTTCATGTAATTAAATTTAACTTGAATTTTTGACATTTGACGTGTACTATATGGTTCTATGATAGTAGTTACAAAACAAAAATATAATTTCCATAGACTCATAATTATACCAGAAATACTAGCTAATAACAGTTTTAAAAGTATATATAAATATAAAACCTAATTCATTTTGCAAAGGTTAAAGCCAATAATCTGAATTGGGAGAAGCCTCCGGTAAATCACACATGTTTAATGGGCGAGACTGAAGCCATATAAACCCTAAATAACCACAGAGAATGTGGGCTTAGTGATTAACTGTAAAACTTGTTATCCACTCGAAAACTGAGGTCTACATACTCTTTTGCCATAAAATATTGACTGATTGAAAGCTGAGGTTTCCCGCGAGAAATCTTTGAATGATGGATATCAGAATTTGATTTAAACAATTGTAAATGATCTTTCAATAAAACACATCAGTCAATTCAAGGCCGTTTCATGTGCGAAAACATAAGCAAATAATCACACAATAATTCATAACAAATCAATTCAATATTGTGAGTGTATTTCTTGTATAGAGAAAAAAGAGGTTTTTAATGTATCTCAATCAGTATCTCATTTAGGGGGATACGTGGAGTGTAGCTGCCATAGGAATCTTACTCATTATCCACACCTTATGCTATTAGTAGTTATGTGATTACGTTATTGTATTTGTTTCATGGATCAAGCTGGATAATTGAAACATTTTACAGGATATATTGAGTGTGGTTATAGTGTGCTCTAATACTTTTACAACAACTTAACATGCTCTCACTTTGCATAACTAATACTATGCCCTAGTGTGCTGATGTTTCAAAGTCTGACCATGTGTCACAAAGATATTGTAAACTATTCAGAACCAACTGGTTCAAAACAAGTGGCACATTTCACTAATTTTTAATTTTGTTTACAGCTCATTAAGGCTCCTGGGGTCTAGTTTTGTCTGGGAACACAAAGGACCTTTGTTCGTTCCTAGGTACAGGCAGAAATATGATGGCTGTGGAGACCACTTAAAATGATCGTTTTGTGTCATTGCCTCCTATCCTCGGAAAAACCCTTAATAATTCCAGGGACACTGATAAATGATCATCTCTGAGATTCTTCAGTTAGGGAGATGTCAGTCACTGGAGAGCTTGGACTGTACATATGCAGTCCAGTTAGGCCAAATAGTGCTTTTAAGCCCTGTATTGGAGGAGATATTGCTCTTAGTATTGATATACAATACAATAAAATATTAGATTAACCAAATTTTATCTATTCAGTGATGCCTTTTATTTCTAGGGATTATCAGAAGTGAGTCTTTCCCAAGTAGCCCCAGACTCTAGGAATGGTTTAAATGTTGGTTCTTGTGCTAAAGAGTACAGTATGTTGTGCTTCCAACTGGTAAATGATGAAAATGACTCCTCTTCTGTCAGTTTCCAAGGTTTAGGACCATGTGTAGAGGCACCACCAACAGCCATAGTGTATACAATAAACAGTGTAGTTGTCTTAGGCAATTAAGTTTTAAGTGTTTATTTATTAGCTTGGCATGGGTAGGACTGCTGCCACCACGTCAGGTAATTTATAAAGTCAACAACACAATTATATCCACAACTAGATATGTTTATTTTAATAATACACAAGTGCCGAGGTTATGGCTCATGTACACACCAGGGAAACAAAAACATATACCGAGATAAGGTATTGTAAAAACAATAACAAACAGTGTGGCGCTGTATCTTTTATTTCTTATACCCTATTTATACCCTGTTTCATATTCAAGTGCATGATAAGTACTCGGGCTTTGGTTCCATATTTGGGGACTATCACGATAAATGCCCTAGTGTAAATTCAAGGTAGACCCGGTTAAAAAGATGCCTCAAACTAGCAGTGTCCAGGATGTTTGACCTCGACTTATAAAATTTCAATAAAATTTGAATATGATAGGCTGGATTGTTACTAAGAAATTGTGATTTCAAATCTCTGGCCCTCCCGATTTGTTGGCAGGAAACATAATAACCAAGAGGTGGTAAGCACACTCGATTTCATCACTTTAATCAAACTTGTGGTCAGTAATTCCCCAACCTATGCAATTTTAGTAAACAATTCATTACAATAAAATAGTATCTGGCTGGAGTCTGTCCTGACCTCAAGGATTTGAGTTAATGACATCAAGATAGGTCGGTCTGAAAATATTTGCCACATTTCAGAAAATAACTCTTGCAATGTAGATTTTTACAGACATATCTTCCCATGGGACGAAACTCAACTCCAGTTTTACAGGAAGATTGTAATGTTATGAAAAGAGTGGACAAGAAATATAGCACAATCTAAATAATTAAGTCCGTATTCGTCAACAGTGTTGAAAGTGTAACTAACTTGGATTCTGAGTTTTTCAAAATGGTATTCATCTACATTCCCAACTCTAAGGTCACCTTAGACCTCTAATTAGATTTAAAGTTATGTTAAGAGGTACCTTAGATGATAGAATGTTTTTGAAATATGCAATTATTGCAGGAAATCTTGTGTTTCATTGATATAGAACTGTGACATAATATTAAAACAGTATTTTCCCCTCAAGAAAATAAGCTGTTTCATCATGTTTAACATAGCGTGTGATTCAATAGAACAAATGACACCTTAGGTAAGAATTGTTGCGGAATAAGACACTTCCAAACTTGCCAGGAGGCAAAGCCAGGACGTGTCTTTTGAGTTGATGTTTCATGCCTTGTAGAAATACGATTTGATCTGTGCATGTTTAAAACATAAATGTTAACCAAAGGATTGTAATTTGTAATTGTAAGATGACTTCATTTGTTTGTTGCAAAGTTTTTAGCTAGCAACTGATGAGTGCCCACATCATGCATGTTATGCTATTCAGACATGTAGTTATGAGTCTATACAACTGATGCTATATGTATGTATTTGTGGCATCTGAAATATAAAAAAAGAAATTAAAAAGAAACATTAGTTAAACCTTAAAATATTTTAAAGAACCTTAGCCACTTTAAAAATATTTGTATCTTAAGAAACTTGGAAATTTTAATATTATTTGACCCTTCAGAAATTTATGAGATTAGAAAAACAATTGGGCCGTACAAAACTTTTGAAAAATTTTAACTGAGTTTGAAATTACAGAAATTTCTAAAATTGGAACAAGACTTTGACTTTGGAGAAACCTATACAATTTTGAAATGATCTTGACCTTTGAGATATTTCTAAAACAAATTTTGACATTTACTGTGGGACACTTTAAAGCAACTTTTTCCAAGTTTTAGACATAATTATGAGACTTGTAATTAGTTTTGAAATTGTTGGGTAAATTGTTGGAAAAGCATTGGGGAATTTTTGGAAAATGGTTCGGATTTTATGGTTCAACACTATCTTCAAAAAATGTTCTTGGACTAATTGGGTAGTCCTGAAAAGATAAATAGATGCCAGCTTCTTCTGTCCCCAGGATAGGTCCAAGTCACATTTTAAATCCTCTCCTTCTGCCCAGCCCATGCACCAACGTGATTGAAGTGATCATGAGGCACATATACTACTGCTTCATTTTATATGGCTGCTACATCATTTGCTGGGGTGGGTGCTCTGGCTACTCCACATTGGTGTGTCCGTTATATGTAAGACAAGACAACACATGTCAAAACAATGTCTCTGACAACATTTTGCCTTTGCTCTACTGTGCCTAGTAATACCCTTAATCTGCTTACTATAATTCCAAATGAATTTTATATGGCTCTCCTGCCTCTGGAGATCCTGTAGTTTGCAAAAACAACAGGGCCTTAAGCTTCCATAGAAAGTCTCTCTTGTTAAAAGCTGGCATCTTTGCAGTGAAAAATGAGGAGTGAAAACAGCAACAAGGGATTTACATACTGTTGCCCTGATTAATGATCTCAACTCCAGAAATTAATTAGTCTGGTCCGGACGGATCAGGAGACTGCTTCGGTCTTGTTGGTTTGTCACTATGACTTGTCATTACCATATAGGACTTGTCCTAATAGTTTCATGTCTGGATATGGAGAAAAACATTCCGACCAAAAGACAGGGTGGGATCTGGATCAAGACAAGCCGGGATGTGCTATCACAGAGGTTAAACTAACCCATATTTCTTGCACCCTGTTTTCTGGATTTTTGTCCCTGATGCCCGAATTAGTTAACCCTACAGTTGGTTAGGGTTGGTTAGGGTTTGCTCCACTAGAAGAGACCCATAAAGGCGAGTATATGATAGACTAGAGTATTCACACAGATAGATAGACTTCTGCATTAATTAGAATAGTGCGTGACATGCCATTACCACAATCTCAGCTGATTCTAGTGTGAATGGAGTAAGAGCCATGTCAGCTAAAATATCAATGATTCAGAGATGTTTCCCAAACGCAAAAAGCATGTAAGACAAACAATAAAGTAAATGGATTAATAAATTAAATTATGTAATTCCCCAAAACATCAAGTTTTTTATATGTTGAGATACCTTTTACACCTCTACGATAGTGATTTCTGTAATGGCATCCTCATGTATTTAAAAACAGGTCTTTATAGTCTGTCTCCGTATTGCATAGCCTGCTACAGTGTTCAACTTGTTTGTTTTAGGGATCTATTCAAAGGTAAAGTGATATTTCTTAATATTGAAAATAATTGGGTCACAAATCAGTGGTCATGTCCGAAGACTTTTCTTCTACTTTGGTTGTCCACTTTTGCTGTCTTATCAATACTTTACCTCATATAAATTTAATCACCTGATATTATTTACCCAATTAGATCACGTTTGAATTTCATCCCTTTATCCTTCAGATACAGAAATAACCCAGTTCCACATCAAGCGAATTGGATATATAATTTGAATGGCACCTATGACCAGCTCTGCTGAAAAAGTGGTCAAACATGTAATTTTAAAAATTAAGTCATGCCAATGAAAAGATAAGGCCTACCATCTATGGTGACTCATCAAGATAACTCATAAATGTGAAACCTGATAATACAACATTATTTCTGTTTATACGAGTCCACTCGGCTGCATTTATAGCCTTGTGTGAGTGTAGGATTGGTCATGTAAGAGTATAAAGATAAAGTACAATGCCCCGTAGATACATCACAGCAACCTAAAAAATGAACTTATATTTTACTGAAAAGATCAGATGTACTCAACTGCAAAGGTTTTTCAAAGTGCAGGTGTCTACGATTTACATTCCTGACCCCAACAACCCTAATGAAAAGGCAAAAACCATAACGAATACACTCAGAACCACTTTTTTTGCATAGATGCATGGTTAATTTGCAACAGTGAAAGTGTGTTAGAATAGTGGTTAACAGGTTTTGTGTCTATTAACTTAAATATTGCAAGGAAATCTGGTAGAGTTGAACGAAGATCATATGTTGGTGGCCATGCACAATTTCGCTTTTGTGGTCGTGGGCTTGAATGCAGCTGATGTCAATGGGTTCCTGTTTCTTGATCGTTTCACGTGCGAAGGATATGCTACACATATTAACTCAAGTATAAATACAACCTCAACCAAGGTGAGTCTTCTATAAAGATCATAAACTCCTTCATATTTAAGCATGGCTATTCTTGTCTGTGTTTCTTCCAATTGGAGAATATGGCCACATGCCATCTCCAAGCTGTTCCGTTCCTTGCATGTCAAAAGACATCAACTTACATCAGTGCCATTTCTTCTAGATTTACTTCTCTGCTTCTTGACAAGGTTTTCCTTGATCACTTTTTCTTCTTTTTTCCCAGAAGGATTCCATCTCACGCTTTTGTTTGCATGTTGTTTTGGTTCTGTTTTAAGTACATGTCCAAGCCACCCCAATCTCCTAACTGGATTTTCTTTTCAATTTCTCATTGACATAAAATCTAAATGTTCTACATTTGTAGAAAGTAATTGAGAATTTTTTAATTTCATGCAGAATAAATGATTATCAAAATGTCTTTGGACAAAATAATGATGTGTGCAATAAAGACAAAAATTTTGCCAATTGCATTCAGGTTGCCACCAAAATGTGATCTTTATACCTTAATGCTGTACCTTTATACTGTACCAGATCCAGTCTTGTCTAGATCTTCCTCTATGCACTGAATCTGTGATGTTTCTGGATTAATGTTTATGGATCTCTACATTCTGGTGTTAAGTGCCTTAGAGTCCGTCAATAGATGGAGATTAGAGTCATGAAGTACTATTAGAATTTCCTTACTATACATTACATCACACTGTTTGAATTTTGATCATGCTGGAAATGTCCACACCATGTTGTATATGTTCTAACCATACCAACTCGTCCAGTCCACACTAAAACAACTTCACACCATACAGTAATATTCGGACTATTTTTACATCCTCACCATTATTCACATTTAAGCAGTTCTTTATTTCCTGTAACCATGCTTGTTTATTTGGCACATACTTCTCCTAACCACATTTTACTCCTCCTAACCACGCTTCTCTTCTCTTGACAATACTTAAGATTATTTAATGATACTACATCTACTGATCACACTCCACATCTTCTGGACATATGTTACATCGGACGACCACATATAACATCTCCTAAGCATACGACACTCCATACATACTTGTTTAATAACACATTGTTTTGTAGGTTTATTTTGACTATGCAACATATATCCTTAAATTGGGTCAGCCGTATATAGAGAGATGATTGCTATTTGTAGCATTATGTTTACTATGGAGAAGTCAATAATCACAGTAATTATATTTGAAACATTTTTTTCTTATTTCAGATTGCTTTTGGCTTTATACTACGTATCCATTGATTCTGCAAACAGCCACTGATTTTGGATTATAACATCTGCCACAATGTGGCTGTTTCATGCTATCCTGATATGGAATGTCCTGGCTGCTTTGACTCAGGAATGTCCACCTGAAAACAGACTGACCTGGTTAGACACCCTGAAAGTAGAGGAAAAATCACTCTTAGGATTAGACCCGGATGCACCAAGGAATAAGCTTGGTTAGTATGATCCTTTTTTCTTCATTGTGTTTTATTGTTAAAATAACGAGTTCTCTAAATCACAATTACCAAGATCAGTCCTATGGATGGGGAAGGAAACAACTCTGTTAAACTGACTTGGCTTTATTTATTAGTATTGTTACACATTAAAACTTGTTAATAAACAATGTTACTGCTACTAATAGATTATTTCTTTTTTAGTTACTACCATCAATTAGCTTTAACAATTTATTTACATAGTTCCTGATTAAGTTTAAAGTACATGATACTATTTCACTGTTAAGGAACCACAATGCATTAAGAGTTATTTAAGAACATTTCTTATGCCTGTTAACCTGTTGCATTGTTACATACTGATTACTTCTTGTACATATAACCTCACATTCAAGTTCAAGGTCAAACCAATCTAAGTTTACTTTCCATTATAAAACTACACAACCCAAGGTACTGGTCAAAATCTAGATAATTCATGAACTAGCTATGCCAATAGTACCATCTGGCTGGCTATCATAATCTTATACAACTTGACCTTGCAATGACCTTTATACTGGAGTTATGTTATATAAAGAAGCACAGCCAAATGAAATGTACTATTACCAAATAAAATAAGAAATAAGAAAATGTTAGGCTCCCAGAACAGCCATGTACTCGAGGGAGGGAGGGTTTTGGGTAAAACACTGTTTGGAATACTGGCTAGCGTACAATACCAGCCCCCTCAGTACTAGTTAAATGCACAGAACCCATGCTGTCCACAGTATTTAACCTCTATTGCAGACATCAGGTGATTTTTTCCCGCAATATAACCCATGAATATTCATGAGGCAGACCCCAACAGAGTAATTCAGCCCCCACACATTGCCAATACATGTGAATCAATACCAACTAACTAGTTTTAGAAGCCCCCATACAATATACCTTCCCCCATTAGGACTGAACCACTGTGCTACACCTTGACGCACCACCCCTATAAGCATCACTACTCAATATGATTTCTCAATGGCCCAAAAGGACAAAAAAGAAGTTGCTGATGATGCTGGTAACTCAATTCATAGCACGATCCATCCAAATACACAGATTTTTATCATCGATAATTATAAATTATAGACCAAATTTAACCCTGTGTAAGTGGTTTAAGGAAAGTATTGTGTCGCTAATTAAGACTTGTGCAGAATTGAAAAGCCCTGTATATGGTAAATATGTAATAAATACCTTCGTTTTGTTTTCAGTGAACATTAATCAAGTTCTCAATGGTAAGAAAGTTTTCATGGTGGCAGATGACTATGTGGACTTGATTGTTACATTTTCACCGTCTCCTGTTAGGATCCTTGAGGCCTCTTCCCTCTCGCGGTTTGTCAATAAGTTCCGCCTGGTGTTCTTTGATGCTGCAGGCAATGTCCTCTACAAGAAAATAGTGAGTGACCCGGATAAATAAGGGGATTTACTGAAAAGCAAATTCTTCATATGGTGCAAATAAGCTTATCATATATGTGAGGGTAATTTAACATAAATTGCTGTTTTGCGGTATGTATAACATAAGATATAAGCAAGTTTAGTATTAGTGAATAATAACAGTACATTTACCAAAAACCAAAAATTGTTTGGGTTACTAGTTGTATGTAAAATATACTACTACTACTACTTTATATAAATATTTTAATTTGTTTTAGTTTAACACTTCATTTATTCTGTGTCATTGTGTCATTATTATGGTTCAGTAAATTGTCTGGTAGTATGTTGACGCCAGTATTGTGTTAGTGGATTTCTTAGCAATTAATCTTAACTATAAGGCGTCATTGTTGTCGTAAGTCAGTAATTTAGTTGTCATTGTGTTCTGTGTTGTGAAATAAAGGCTCTTTACCCCATTACTGTGTCATATTTTCTACCTTTGACCTTGTCCTCGACTGGTCCTATGTTACATTATAGAAAGACTCAGATAAACCAGGTTTCATTGAGATGAACTTTGGCCTGCCAGATGGCGGTGTTAGTGGAGTGGCCAGAATGAAGATGAGCTGGATGGCAAAGCAGGGAGAGTTCATTGCTTCTCTCAACTCACTGGCAGCCTGCGCAGAACCAGGTAAAGTAGACCAAAGTTAAAATTAGGGTTTTATGTTACTTGTAGTCGGTGAGGTCATATCCTGGCAGTGACACAGTGAATCCCGTAGGTGTTGCATGAGATGGAACTTTAAACTTTTTGTGCAAATAAGGTCAGCACTTTTTTGTATATGTCATGTTGAGAGATCAGTGTTATGACATAGACCTATTGGGCCACATTAGTCAGTGGTCAAGATAGACTGGGCACCAGTCCATTTTAACTGAAAAGTGGCTGATGTCTTTAGTTTGAACTGGCTATGTCATTGGATTAACGTTAATTACCTTGTTTTATGTTTAGTCGCGCCTTACATTCTTTGAATTGATGGAGAAAAGTAAATTAGATTAGATTATCAACCATGGTGACACCTCCACCTAGTGCTTCTGATCTATAGCGTGGAAATGATTGCAGTCGATCAGGAAATTTTCAAATACAAAAGTTCTTTATATATATTTTATAGATTTAAGCATTATTTTGTATATAGGAAATTATGACATCAAATATTGGCAATGAAATTAAATGAGACTTCATTTGGAAGTTTGTTGAAAATTAAAAACTTTACTTGTGAATGATTATGAACTACTTTAAAAATTAAAACTTAAAATCAAATTTTAACTTAACATTTTTTTTAAATTATCATTTCATAACATTAGACTAAGTAAGAGAAACATAATATCAAAATATGCACCGCTTAAGTTAAACAAAGAAATAATAAATTCAGTTTTCTCCGAATTAATGCGAAGTACAACTACTATTTATCCAAGTGGCAGCCAATATCAGACGATTTTGTACAGAGAAAAGTGGCATGCGAACCAGCCTCTAGTTGGAAGGTTATCCAGTTTACCAAATTATCAAATGACTTCTTTCCTTGTGGGTGCCAATGTGGTTGTGAATACAGTGCATGACCCTGGGTGGGAAATATTGTTTGTCCTTTCTAAAATGACACTGAACCTTTTTTACTTGGTTCTAAATCATTTACTTTATACAAAATCAGAATTTCTATTTCTGGGGCCGGTTTCACGAAGCCTCCTTAAGATAAAGGTCACCTTAAATTGAAGGATTTTATTGAATTTCTCCCTCCTTTAAAAAATCTCAGTTTCACAAAACCTCCTTCCTTAAAGGACACCTTGGAAATTTCCTTGACATTGAAAGAAGCAAAGGACCCACCTTAAATTTAAGGAAACTGCCCGTGAAGTAATTTTTGTACAGTAAAACATGTGTTTTCTGACCTTCTATTATCTGAATATTCAGTTTTATTAACCATTTTCATTCTCCTATGTTGGTAGTTCTCCAGGGCTGGGATTCACAAAAGGTCTTAAGTCTTCGGCAATTTTTTGCTTAGACCAGTCTTAAAGTTATGACTTTTGTCATAGCTAAGATTTCTCTTAAATTGGGATTCACAAAAAGGGCTAAGCAAAATCTTAGGTGAGACAAAATTTCTGCAAAAAGTCTAAACTGCTTTGAATTCAAATTAACAAATTTTAGTAAAACAAAAACATTTTTCATTGATAAATACACCAAACATGGTCTTCAAAATTATAAAACAGATTTATTACTTTTTTTTTGTAAAATTATGTAAAAATAGTAGTATTTGTGTTTTAATGTGAGTCAGCCATTTTTATGACAATATTTTTACCACAAGAAGGTAAAATGTTGAAATTTATAGGTAATTAAATGATATAAATTTCTATTATGATACACAGAAATTACTTTTATAGGAAGTATAGATCCCCATAGTATATTTTTTGTTGGCATAAGAAAGGGTAAAATGTAAATACATGCTATGGAATATTTTAGAAATGACATAAGTCTGCCCTGCAGTGGTCTTAAAGTTATGACAAAATCTAAGACAAATTTTTGTCTGAGACCTTTTGTGAATCCCATTTTGTCTAAGCAAAGAAGGTCTTAACTTTATGACAAAATTCTTGCACAGTTAAGACTTTTCTCTTAAAGTTATGACAATTTTTTGCTTAAGACCTTTTGTGAATCCCGGCCCAGTATTGTATATTAAAGTTCCTCTTTTATCTTATGAACCTTCTATTATCTGAACAAAATCTTACCCAAACCTTTTCAGCTAATAGAGGTTCTAACTGCACTAAACCATTGACAGTATCAATACTAACATAAATATTGTGTCTGGTTGGGTAAATCTTGAGACATTGATGTTCAAACTTTTGAAGTGAGGAACATATTCATGGTGTTTCCTTGAACATAAACGGTCCCTCCCTCACACTGAGTAAAAAATTGTCATGTGACCTACTGTATTAATTTTCAAAATATACTCACGACTAATCTGCATTTTACAAAATTTATCAAAAGAAAGTAAAATATAGATTTACTGACTTTACTGTTCTTTAATAGTGTTACGATAAGGACATTGCCTCCACAAAGTCAATTAGGTACAAAATTAGTGCACAAGTACACATGTACTAACAGTGAAAGAAAAAGCATGGTGTGGTTATCGTTTTTGGAAACAACTCCCAAAAGAAATAAAAATGTAACTATTATATCTGAAAAATAAAATGTACCTAATGTTCCAAGTTTAAAATAGTTAAAATGCTAAAATACAATTTACTCTCAATATTTAAAATAAATTGTGTGAAGGTTATATAAGTAATGGTGGGGAAATTCCAAACAGTGTGGTTATACAGGGAATCTTCCTTCCTTTGTTTTAAGGAAAATCTTCGGTAAGGTGCAGTAAAGGAGGCTTTGTGAAACAGAATTTAAGGGAAGCCTTGCCAAAGGTTAGAAATCCCCCTTCCTTTTACATAAGGAAGGAAAAAACAAAGGAGGCTTCATGAAACCGGCCCCAGAACTTATATTTTCTGAACGAAATCTTACATACATGACACATTCGGGCAGTTGATATTCAACTTCAAATGGATGTATTTATTTTAACTGGTATTCTGTTGCATTCTGTGTTTGGTTATGACAATTTATTTAAAGCTACATGTACTTATCAGGCTATTTAAACGGCTAGGTATTTGTTATATATTACATGTCACTAAAATAAACTAATTAAATAGTAAATAAGTGTTACAATTGACAAAGATGTAATAGAAGAGTGGGGCGGGTAATATCAATCAGTGAGGATACTTTATTAAGTGGTTCAGTGGTGATATGTTATTGGTGAGACTAACGCTTAGAGGAGGTAAAACATCATTGATTGCAGACACATTTTTAAATGTAACAGAAGGTCCAAATAACAAAATTTCCAGAGTTAAGTAAGCTGCAGTGGTTGCCCAATATTCAGCTTTTCAAGATCTTGTGCATAAAAGCATCCATATGCTGAAATTTTCAAATTATTGTTTTGCATCAGATGTTTCATGTAATGGTGTATTCCTGTTAATTTTTGTGTGGCCTTGTAAAGTTGTTTGATATATTGTTTTGTCAATGAGCTTCTGTGAAATCAAATACATATCTTTCAAACATAAGATCTATAACATATTGCCTCCTTTGTGTCTCTAAACTGTTTGTATCTACTTGCGTTTTGCTAAATTGTTATTTTTTTCCATTTTTTCTGTGCATGTGTGCTGTGATAATGTTTTCTAAAGCATCAAAGTAAATAAAATTCCGAATAAAACACTCTTATCGACAAAACAGAGTTTTAAATAATTTACAAAAAGTAATGAAATTTTACTAGGCTATTTAAGTAGTATATAGTTTAAATAGTATATAATGTGACAATAACATAATCAAATTTGTAGAAGCCGTCAATCATATGCATCCATACAACTGACATTTTAAGATTGAAACATCTTTAAAACCTTGCAGATGTATAAAAAAGTAAACTAGTTGTATTGTCTTTTTTCTTAGATTCCTATTTGAAAAAGTGAAAATTATATTTTCATGAATCAGCTTTTCTGATCCAAAACTTACCCCCCACTTGTCAAGCTGTCCATTTCAGCCAGCGTCCTAACTGTGAAACTTTGGTAGTGGCTTGACAATATTGAATCTGTTAATCTATGCACATGGCTTAATGCAACGATTCAATTTGACCCATCAACTTCTCTTGCTAGTATTAAAGACTCTAAATTTCATCTTACCCTCTGTAAGCCAGGAAACTTAGTTGTAGCAAAGATTGGGCAGTTTTCCAGAACAAGTTAGTAGCTTGCCATTTGATTGCAACAATTTCCGACTGGAATATACTCACACCTGCCATTGGGTCACAATCAACCATGGATTCTTTTAGAAAAAAATAAAGAAAAAAATTTCAGACTTTCTAAACCACCATAAATATCTCTCTATTGATGAACACTGTTTTCAATGTAGACATGATGTTTGTGTGAAAGAAGCAACAAACTCAAATAAACATAATCACCCAACAAAGGTCCATGTATCTGATATATTAGAGTTTGCGAACAACGTTTTTGGTGCCCGTATCTACTATCCGCTATGTTACACGTCATTGATTTCTGTGTGTGACGTAGTTTCATAAGGTTTTAACTGCAAAAGGTTACATTTTTCACGTGGCAAATGCCTTTGCCATGTAATTTGCTTCCCTTGTGGATTTATGAATTATTGGAGCAACAAAGTGTGTTATACATATCAGAACAGAGTTCTTGAGAGACTGTAGATTATTTTTAGCAACTTTGTCAATTTTTGAAAAACCCAAGTGTACAACGACCAGCCTTTTTTCATCCCCTGTCATAAATCTTTTTGAAGTAATGAACACAATCCTCCAAAGTTTTATGTATGTGTGTTTTATAAGCTATTTAACTTGTGGGTTTATTGGTTGTTGGGCCAATAAAGTTTGTAATATATATCAGTACCCAGTTCATTCAGTACTGTAGATGATTAAAACTAGTGTATTTATCTTTAGTGACATGTATAATTCCCAGTTTATTTAAAAGAAATACTTGTAAAAAGCCAAGTTCAAATGCTGTTCGCAAAGAAAACTGTCCCCCCGAATGGCTTTCTCGCGTATTGATTAATTATGTTGCGTGTTTTTGCAAGGAACGTTTTGTGAAATGTTGTTCGCAAACTCTCTATTTCCAGAATGGTGTTCATGGACATCGTGGTCATGTGACGTTTCCTGTGGAGAAGGAAATGCCGTGAGGTAAGTTCCTGCTTTAACTCCTACACAGTCTCTGCTCTTTATCGTGCTGCTTCACCACAGCAATCCATAAAAGTATATTTGTACCATTGTGAAAAAGATATGTGTTCCTCAAGATGTGTTCTGTTGCTCTGTAATTGTTCATCAAAACTAGTTTATTATCTCCCGCCAGGCTTTCGCGTGCGTGTGTACGTTAGTCTGTCACGCAGATTTCTCCAAAACTGCTACAGCTACAGATTTTTTGTAAATTAATTGTCCTAATGAATTTTCATGCCCTTGAAATTTTTTTTAGTTTTGTGGACTTAGGCCTAAAGATAAGTGAGTAATAGTAATTTTAGTAAAGGACTCATAACTCCAAAAGTATTGCAGTTAGAGTTTTTTCTTGAAATATGTTGTTCAGCTACTTTGTCCTTAGCTATAAGATGGTACATAGTTTGGGGTTCTATTGCATGCCATAAGTGAGTAATAGCTATTTTCTCATTTGTAGCTAAATAACAGAAGAAGTAAATGTCAAATATTTTCAAAGTATTAAAGTTAGGGAAATCTTTTCAAATATGTTGTCCATCTACTTTTTGGTAAGCTATCACATAATACAGTTTCAGACCTGTTGTACCATGGATAGCTGAGTAATAGCTACTTTGAAATTCTGACTGTTGAGTAAAGCCATTGTAACTCCAAAACTATTGCAGAAAGTGTATTTTCCTAAAATATGTTGTTCAGCTACTTTGTCCTTAGCTATAAGATGGTACATAGTTTGGGGTTCTATTGCATGCCATAAGTGAGTAATAGCTATTTTCGTATTTGTAGGAAAATAATGAAAGAAGTAAATGTCAAATATCTTCAAAAGTATTAAAGTTAGGGAAATCAGTTCAAATATGTTATCCATCTACTTTTTTGGTAAGCTATCACATAGTAAAGTTTCAGACCTGTTGCACGTTGGATAGCTGAGTAATAGCTAATTTGAAATTCTGACTGTTGAGTAAAGCCATTGTAACTCCAAAAGTATTGCAGTTAGAGTTTTTTCTTGAAATATGTTGTTCAGCTACTTTGTCCTTAGCTATAAGATGACATATAGTTTGGGTTTGTATTGCATGCCATAAGTGAGTAATAGCTATTTTCTTATTTGTAGCTAAATAATGAAAGAAGTAAATGTCAAATAACTTCAAAAGTATTAAAGTATTTGGTAAGCTATCACATAGTACAGTTTCAGACCTGTTGCACCATGGATAGCTGAGTAATAGCTACTTTGAAATTCTGACTGTTGAGTAAAGCCATTGTAACTCCAAAACTATTGCAGTTAGGGTGTTTTCCTCAAATATGTTGTTCAGCTACTTTGTCCTTAGCTATAAGATGACATATAGTTTGGGGCCACGGTGGCAGAGTGATAACACTCTCGCCTCCCACCTCTGAGGCCGGGGTTCGATACCCGTCACGGCCTCAAGTGGGAAAGCTGGTAGTTGCTTGCCGTTGGTCGGCAGTTTACAGTACAGAACCCTAACGAACTGTATGTACTGCTTTCCTCTGCCCTTCCAACTACCCGTCGTGATATGACCTGTACAGTGTTGAAAGCGACGTAAAACCCCAAATAAAAAATAGACATATAGTTTGGAGTTTCATAGCATGCCATAAGTGAGTAATAGCTATTTTGTTATTTGTAGCAAAATAATGACAGAGGTAAATGTGAAATATCTTAAAAAGTATTAAAGTTAGGCTAATCTTTTCAAATATGTTGTTCATATGTCTGAAAAGGTAAAAGGAAGAAATGATTCAATTTTTGGAGTGTTCCGGATCACTATCTGGATCTTCTTGATCAATGAAATGTAATATTTAAAGACAGATAACTCAAAAACTTATGGACGGATTTCACTGAAATTTTCAGGAGATGTCTGAAAAGGTAAAAGTAAGAAATTATACAATTTGGGGATTGCTCTGGATCACGATCTGGATCTTCTGGATCCATGAAATGTAATTTTTTAAGACAGATAACTCAAAAACTTATGGGTGAATGTCTGGAAAGATGAAAGGAAGAAATGATTCAATTTTGGGAGTGATCGAGATCACTATCTGGATCTTCTGGATCCATAAAATGTAATTTTTAGGAAGAAATGATTCAATTTTGGGAGTGATCCAGATCACTATCTGGATCTTCTAGATCCATAAAATGTAATTTTTAAAGACAGATAACTCGACAACCTATGGTCGGATTTCGATGAAATTTTCAGGATATGTCTGGAAAGATGAAAGGAAGAAATGATTCAATTTTGGGAGTGATCCAGATCACTATCTGTATCTTCTGGATCCATAAAATGTAATTTTTAGGAAGAAATGATTCAATTTTGGGAGTGATCCAGATCACTATCTGGATCTTCTAGATCCATAAAATGTAATTTTTAAAGACAGATAACTCGACAACCTATGGTCGGATTTCGATGAAATTTTCAGGATATGTCTGGAAAGATGAAAGGAAGAAATGATTCAATTTTGGGAGTGATCCAGATCACTATCTGTATCTTCTGGATCCATAAAATGTAATTTTTAAAGGCATATCTCAAAAACTTATGTACAGATTTTGACGAAATTTTCAGGATATGTCTGAATGGGTAAAAGGAAGAAATGATTCAATTTTAGGAGTGATCCGGATCACTATCTAAATCTTCTGGATCCAAGGACGGATTTCGATGAAATTTTCAAGATGTGTCTGAAAAGGTAAAAGAAAGAAACGATTCAGTTTTTAGAGTGATCAGGATCACTATCTGGATCTTCCGGATCCATGAAATGTAATTTTTAAAGACAGGTACCTCAAAAACTTATGGACGGATTTCGATGAAATTTTCAGGATATGTATGGAAAAGTGAAAGAAAGATATGATTCAATTTTGGGAGTAATCCGGATCACTATCTGGAACTTCTGGATCAATGAAATGTAATTTTTAAAGACAGATAACTCAAAAACTTATTACGGGTTTTGATGACGTTTTCAGGATATGTCTGAAAAGGTAAAAGGAAGAAATGATTCAATTTTTGGAGTAATCCGGATTGCTGTCTGGATCTTCTGGATCCATGAAATGTGATTTTTAAAGACAGATAACTCAAAAATGTATGGATGGATTTCAATGAAATTTTCAGGATATGTCTAGATAGGTAAAAGCAAGAAATGTTTCAATTTTGGGAGTGATCTGGATCACCATCTGGATCTTCTGGATCCATGAAGTATAATTTTTAAAGACAGATAACTTAAAAATTTATGGATGGATTTTGAGGAAATTTTCAGGATATGCAAGATAGAGCAATTTCAGTGATAATTAAGTCATTCACCTACTATTGGGTGATGTAACACATGCTGAAGCAGATCTATAGTTTTTTGAATAGCTGAGTCATAGCTACTAAATAGATAAACGTCTTTTATCTCTAAAGTGTTGCTGATATGTTATTTCTTCAAAATAAGTCATTCACCTGCCTCTTGCTTGTTGTCACTTCTACATGTGCCTCCATCTCACAAGAAAATTTATATTCCACTATCTTTAGTACATCTAATTAATTCGGCGAGAGATAATTGCATGCGTCAGAATGCTTGTATTCTAGCTGAAATGCTAATGTATAATTTTGCATTAGTACATTTGATGCAAACCCTAGCAGTTTCACAAGAGACAAGACTCCAGAGCAGCAATGTCCAGACTTCCTTGAAATCAGAGATGTGTATATTTTTTATTCTCGGGGTTAAATTCCGCCAATCCACTTTACCTTGCAGTTTATTTTTGTGTATGAGGTTATTCTTTCCTACGGAGCTAGAACTGGTTTCCTGTCATTTTTTTATCTTGTTACCACAAGATAGTAAGTCGTTCCCACAAGAAAGTTGTTACCACAAGCTAGAAAGTCGTTCCCACCAGTTAGCAAGTCGTTCCCACAAGTTAGAAAGTCATTACCACAAGATGCTAACTTGTTCCCACAAGTTAGCAAAGTCATTACCACAAGATACTGAGTCGTTCCCACAAGTTAGCAATTTGTTCCCACAAGTTACTAAGTCGTTTCCACAAGATACTAAGTCATTCCCACAAGTTAGCAGGTTGTTACCACAAGTTAGCAAGTCATGCTTTGATGCCAATGTCCAGTAGTTTGGGTAACCTTGGTTCCCCCTTAGGTGCCACATATAGACACTATAACCCAATTAGTAGTAAACCCAAACAAGTTACCAAGTCATTACCACAAGATACTAAGTTGTTCCCACAAGTTAGCAAGTCGTTACCACAAGATACCAAGTCATGCTTTGATGCCAATGTCCAGTAGTTTGGGTAACCTTGGTTCCCGTTTAGGTGCCACATATAGACACTATAACCCAATTAGTAGTAAACCTCTAAAAGACAGTATTGCAGTATACCTGTAACAATAAGTAGATGACCACTGAAGGTCACTAATTATGTAACTTAGAAGAATAACCATTAAAACTGATAAAATGATAACCATAATGGTATAAACGTTTGACATGTAAAGTAACAGGAAACAGCTCAGGAGGTCACTAAAAGCCTACAGGCTTATGTAAACTTGAATGGTATGCTAGTAGATGGGTGACCTCTATACAAGTTAAGTATCATAGACAAAGAAATTGCCGGTACATTAGCATCAAAGCATATTAGATATATGGCAACATTTAGTGTTCTATCAATTTTCACGAATGTGGTGTTGTACGTCTTGGTTCTCTCCTGTCTGTTGAGTGCTGGGGACGTGGGATAGCAATATCTTCTTTCACAGCAGGTGGCAATCAGAAAAGAAGCCAATGGCTCAAAAAATTACACTACTTCTCCCGTTGAGGATAGCTTTTATTTTACAAGTGTTGCAGTTTACCAGTTATTTTGCTATTAGGCATCTTGCCTTATGTATTTAAAATGCCTCAGTCTCTGAAATACAATACACACAAAACTCAAAGTGACGTTTTGCCAGATTGAAGCTTGATATTGTACCAACATAAATGAGTTGAATGGAAAGACCAGATATGTAGGTAAGATAAGCCGTGAGGCTTATACAAGTAGGTGTGACGGCTTTGCACAAAAATGTCAAATGGTAATTTTCAGCATTTCTGTGACATAAAGTCAAACACATTCTGGGAAATTTACATGGACTGTAATGTTTATAAAGTAAAGTTCCAAAATATTATTCAAGAACAGGTTAAAGACTTAATACTGTATAAAACTGGTAAGCCTTACTTCTCAGTGGTTGTCAGCAAATACCTTAACAACAGGGGATCAGATACTCATGTCAAAAGCAAGACAAAAATAACAGACTGAGGCCTGAGGCTTTAAAGCAATGAGGGTTATGGACTGATCCCCTAGGACGCCCTAATGCCTCAGAAGATCATCATTACAAATGCATTGGGTATTAAAAGACCAAGTGAACTGTTATTTTTCCCAATAAAGTTATATGAGGAATAACATATTAAAAAGTTCCATCCAAAGCTGTGTCTTATAAAAACAGATAATACATTTTATCCTTCCAGCTCAAGTAGTCCTTATTTTGTAAAAAGTTATTTGGTCTGTTTGCTCATTAGAACTGCACATATCTACATTAAATATTATTTGCCAGAACTTCAAATGACAGGCATATACCAGATTTTGTTCATGTGTCCTGTTTAACCTTGTCAGACTTAAAATGAAAAAATATAACAACCTTATTAATTAAATATATAAAAAGAACATAAACTAGTTGATAGAAGAAAATGAACAGAATACAATTAACAGTGGCAAATTTTACAATTCCAGAACACGGGTGTGTGACTGTGATGGGGACAATCCGGGTCAATATGTCTGCCAAGGGGAAAGCCTAGAAAAGGACATATGCTCAGAACCATGTTGTCCAGGTTAGTTATAAATACTTTTTGTGTCACCAGCATTTATGCTGCGTGGTATATAGGGATCGCTTCATCATCCAATTTTATGGCGGTGTCGGCGTCGTCTGTCACACTTTGTATTCCGGACAGTATCTCAAAAATGGCTTGTCAGATTTAATTCAAATTTGGCATGTGGATGTAACTGGTCCTGGGGGTGTGCTGTATAGTTTTGTGACCTTAAACTCCCACTAGTAAAATAATTAAACTCAATTTAAGTTTTTTCATTTCCGGACAATATCTCTAAAATGGCTCAATGGATTCAATTCAAATTTGGCATCTGGTTGTAACTAGTTTTGAAGGTGTGCCCTATTTTAAGGTGACCTTAAACTCCCATATATAAAAAACTTATATCCAGTTTACGTTTTTTCTTTCTCCATGGAGTATCCTGAAAGTAACTTCAGAAATTTCATGCAACTTTGCAATTATATATAACTGGCCATGAGTAAGTGCCACACAATAAGGTGACCTTAAACTCCCATTAATAACAGAATTATTTCACTTTAAATTTGCTAACTTTTGAAAAATATTTCAAATATTGTGCAATTCTAGGCGTTTCAGTTGTGGATGTAACAAACCTTGAACAGAAGTTTTAAGAAAAGATTACCTTAAACTCGCTAACATACAGCAGTGCAAACAAACTTTGCGTTTAAGGTTGGGTGCAATATTTTTGGTGTTTGGAAGATATTTTATATGCTAATTAGGACTTTTTACATTGATATTCATCATGCACATATATCTCAACCAAAAAATGGTCTCGTTTGTAAGGTTATAGTAAGTTGCTGATATTTTATAAACTAATGAGTTTAAGGTTGCATTAATTTGTGTCACTAACAGCTTTGATGGAAGACATACATAGTCAGAGTAGTCTTCACACTTACTTTCCATGGAGTATCTCTGTCTTGATGAAGTAAATTCCAATTTGGCATATTTTCCTCAAGGTGTGCCCTATTTAAGGTGACCTTAAACTCACAGTAGTAAGATACTTATTTTTGATTTGAAGGTTTTGGTTTCCGGATGGTATCTCAAAAATTTGTTGATCGATTCAATTCAAATTTGGCATGTGCTTATAACTGGTTTTCAAGTTGTGCCCTACTTTAAGGTGACCTTAAACTCATGTATTAAAAGGTTATATTGAGTTTACATTATTTTTCAATAGAGTATACTGGAAAACCCTTGGAGAAATTTCATTCAAATTTTGCATGTATATGTAACTGGCCACAGGTAAGTGCATTTCAATAAGGTGACCTTAAACTCCCAGTAATAACAGAATTATATTCACTTTAAGTCTGCCAATTTTTCAACAGTATTTCAAACACTGCAATTCTAAGCATCTTTCAAGTTCTTTCATGTAACAAACCGTGAAGAAAAGCTACAGGAAAAGATTCCCTTAAACTCCCTCACATCTGCAAACTAACTTTGAGTTTAAGGTTTGGACAATTTTTGGTGTTTGAATGATATTTGATGTGCTAATTAAGACTTTAATCTTTGATATTCATCACATACATCTGTCTACATCAGAAAAATCTCTTCTGTAAGGTTATAGTAAATTCCTGATATTTGATAAACTTATGAGTTTAAGGTTGCATTACTTTGGTGTCACTAGCAGCTACGTTGGAGGACAAATATGGTCAGCGTCGTTGCCACACTTCATTTTCAGAGAGTATCTCAAAAATGGCATGATGGATTAACTTCAGATTTGGCATGTGCATGTAATTGGTCCTCAAGATGTGCCCTATTTTAAGGTGATCTTAATCTCCCAGTAGTAACATATCTATATTAAAATTAAGGTTTTTCGTTTTCAGACAGTATTCTAATTCTAATTTGTCTTTTATAGCGCTTAATCTCCAATGAGTAGTGGACTCTAAGGCGCAACAAAAATGGGTTAGTTTTTAAGGTTAGGTTGAAGTTTATGGGATAAGTATCTCAAAAATGGGTTGATGAATTCAATTCAAATTTGGCCTGTGGTTGTAACTGGTATTGATGGTGTGTCTTATTTTAAGGCGGCCTTAAACTCCGATGTATAAAAGAATTATGTTGAGTTTAAGTTTTTTTACTTTTCCATAGCGTATACTGAAGGTAACTTAAGAAATTTCATTCAAGTTTTGCATGTATATGTAACTGGCCACAGATAAGTGTCATACATTAAGGTGACCTTAAACTCCCAGTAATAACACATTGTCAGTGTTATCACACTTCCTGTCCAGACAGTAACTCATAAATGGCATGAGTGATGAAATTCAAATTTGGCATGTGGATGTAACCGGTACTCAATGTTTGCCCTATTTTAAGGTGACCTTAAACTCCCACTAGTAACATACTTATATTGATTTTAAGTTTTTGTGTTTCCAGACAGTATTTCAAAAATGGGTTGATGGATTCAATTCAAATTTAACATGTGGTTTGTAACTGGTATTGCAGGTGTGTCCTATTTTAAGTTGACCATAAACTCCCATGTATAAAAGAATTATGTTGAGTTTAAGTTTTTTTTTAAATTTTTAATAGAGTATACTAAAGGTAACTGAAGAAACTTTATTCAAATTTTGCATGTTAATGTGACTGGCAATAGATAAGTGCCATACATTAAGGTAACCTTAAACTCCCAGTAATAACACATTGTCAGTGTCGTCGTCACTTCCTTTTCAGACAGTATCTCAAAAATGGCATGATGAATGAAATTCAAATATCACATGTGGATGTAACTGATCCTCAAGGTATGCCCTTTTTTAAAGTGACCTTAAACTCCCACTAGTAACATACTTATATTGATTTTAAGTTTTTCAGTTTCCAGACAGTATCTTGAAAATTGGTTGATGGATTCAATTCAAATTTGGTATGTGGTTCTAACTGGTATTGAAGGTGTGTCCTTTTTTAAGGTGACCTAAAACTCCCATGTATAAAAGATTTATGTTGAATTTAAGTTTTTGTTATTTTTCCATAGAGTATACTGAAGATACCATGAGAAATTTCATTCAAATTTTGCATGTATATGTAACTGGCCACAGGTAAGTGCATTTCAATAAGGTGACCTTAAATTCCCAGTAATAACAGAATTATATGCACTTTAAGTGTGGCAATTTTTCAACAGTATTTCAAACACTGTGCAATTCTAAGAATATTTCAAGTTGTGGATTTAACAAACCGTGAACAAAACCTACAGGAACAGATTCCCTTTAACTCCCTCATATCTGCAAACTAACTCTTTGAGTTTAAGGTTGGGACATTTTTTTTGTTTTTAAACGATATTTAATGTGTTAATTAAGACTTTATTCTTTGATATTCATCATATATATCTGACTACACCCAAAAAGTTCTTTTGTAAGGTTATAGTAAATTCCTGATGTTTCATAAACTTATGAGTGTAATGTTGCATTTCTTTAACTCCCTCATATCTGCAAACTAACTCTTTGAGTTTAAGGTTGGGACATTTTTTTTGTTTTTAAACGATATTTAATGTGTTAATTAAGACTTTATTCTTTGATATTCATCATATATATCTGTCTACACCCAAAAAGTTCTTTTGTAAGGTTATAGTAAATTCCTGATGTTTCATAAACTTATGAGTGTAAGGTTGCATTTCTTTTGTGTCACTAGCAGCTATGTTTGAGGACAAGTATGGTCAGTGTCATTGTCACACATCCTTTCCAGAGAGTATCTCAAAAATGGCAGGATGGATTAAATTCCAATTTGGCATGTGCATGTAACTGGTCCTCAAGGTGTGTCCTATTTTAAGGTAGCCTTAAACTCCCAGTAGTAACATACTTATATTGAGGTTAAGGTTTTTCATTTTCAGACAGTATCTCAAAAATAGGTTGACAGATTCAATTTCAAATTTTCCATGTGGTTGTAACTGGTTTTCAAGGTGTGCCCTATTCTAAGGTGACCGTAAACTCACATGTATTAAAAAGCTATTTGTTAAGTTTACATTTTTTTATTTTTCCATAGAGTACACTGAAAATAAATTAAGAAATTTCATCCAAATTTTGCCATGTATATGTAACTGGCCATAGATAAGTGTCATACAATAAGGTGACCTTAAACTACCAGTAATAACAGAATTATATTCATTCTAAGTTTGACAATTTTTAAACAGTATTTCAAATACTTTGCAATTCTATGCATGTTTCAGTTGTGGATGTAACAAACCTTGAACAGAACCTTCAGGAAAAGATTACCTTAAACTCCTTACCTTAAACTAACATTGACTCTAAGGTTGGGACAATTGTTTTGGTGTTTGGTAGATATTTGATGTGCTGAGATTTTTTCATCGATATTCATCGTGTACATATATTTAGACAAAAAATAGGTCTCCTTTGTAAGGTAACAATAAATTCCTGGTATTTTAGAAACATGAGTTTAAGGTTGTAACAGTTTGGTGTCACTCACCTGTGATAGATCACCTATAGGACCAGCATCGTCATCACACTTTGTATCTGGAAAATATGTCAAAAATTACAACTAGGATGAAATTCAAATTTGGCATGTGGGTCTTGCCGGTCATTGATATGTACTCTATTTTAAGATGACCTTGAACTCCCATTTATAACACATTTATATTGAATTTTACTTTTGCAAATGTGGGCAATAGCTTAAAGATGGCTTCACAGATTCAAATCAAATTTGGTACATGGATGTAACTGGTCAGGTCTGGCCCACTTTAAGGTGACCTTAAACTCCTAGTGATAATATAACTATATTGAATTTAAATTTTTCAATTTCTGGAGAGTATTTCAATTCTGCATGACAGATTTAATTTAAATTTGGTATGTTGATGTATCTATTTCTGAACGTGAACCCTATTTTAAGGTGACCTTAAACTCCCATTTGTAAAAGAATGTTACTGAGCTCAACTTTTGCTATGATTCCACAAAGTATACCAAAATGGCATGACATATTTGATCTATATTTTACAGGTACATGTAACTGATGTTGTAGAAATACCCTGAGACTACATTGAGGTGACCTTTAGCTCTCAGTAATGGCATAATTATAATTACTTTTGGTTTAAAATTTTGGAAAATATCTTAAATTATGTGCAATATATTTTAAGCACATTTAAATTTTGGCTATAAGTAGCCTTGAACACAGTCTACATGGTTAACATGACCTTAAACTCTTAACATTTGCATTGACTTACATTCAGTTTAAGGTTAGGACAAATTTCTGTGATGTTTTGGCAATATTAAAGTGATAGTTTAAGAGTTTTTCATTTAAATTAAACATGTACATGTGTCTAGACCAAAACAGGATCTTTATTGTAATTATTTGTAATCATATATATCAATGTTTGATTATTTCAAAAAAGTAGATAAGGGGCCACGGTGGCAGAGTGGTAACACTCTCGCCTCCCACCTCTGAGGCCGGGGTTCGATCCCCGTCAAGGCCTTATGTGGGAAAGCTGGTAGTTGCTTGCCGTTGGTCGGCAGTTTACAGTACACAACCCTACCGAACTCTATGTACTGGTTTCCTCTGCCCTTCCAACTACCCGTCGTGATATGACCTGTACAGTGTTGAAAGCGACGTAAAACCCCAAATAAATAAATTATTGTAATGTTACCATAAAAACCTGAAAGTTAAAAAAGTAAGTTTAAGGTTACAAATTATTTTAATTATTATATCCATCCTGCTGGACATGGATATTATTTTTATTTTCCATCTGAATCACCCTTCATTGCTGCTCATTTACAGGTACAGTATTTTATGTGTCTCAGATAAATTTGGTGTCGAGGTTTAATGGCATGAGATTTTGTGTGTGATTGCTTTCTTGGCAATATCTGGCAACAAGTGTTGCTGTGACAACACTTTTTCATGTTTCTTGGGCTTTAATATCTTTTGGGAAGTTCTTAGCATTCCAAACCCCTGCATGTATTGGAGCTGATTAGCTTTTTAATGATAACTGGCAGCAACACTTTTTCTCTGTTTCTTGGACTTGTAAATATTTTATGGATTCTTTGCTTTCCATACCCCTGCACAGGCTGGAGCGAATTAGTTTTTCGGCACACTTGGCAACAAGTGTTGCCATGGCAACACTTTTATTGTTTCTTGGACTTGTAAATATTTTTATGGGTTCTTTGCTTTCCATACCCCTGCACAGACTGCAGCTGATTAGCTTTTCGGCAACACCTGGCCATGGCAACACTTTTTTCTTTTTTTGACTTACAAATATTTTTATGAGTTTTTTGCTTTTCATACCCCTGCAAAGAATTGTAGCTGATTAGTTTTTCGGCAACACCTGGCAACAAGAGTTGCCGTGACAACACTTTTTTATGTTTCTTTGACTTATATTTCTGTGGATTTTTTGCATTTCAAACCCCTGCATGAATAAGAGCTGGTTAGCTTTTCAGTAATATCAGGCAGCTAGTGTTGCCATGGCAACAGTTTTTTCTGTTTCTCCGTTGTGGATACAAAAAGTCCTGAAGAAGACCTGTATAGTAAAGTGACCTAACACTCCACAAGATTAGACAATGCTCGTTTGCTGTCCCACAAAATGGTGGACAAATATATGTCCTTCATTTCTCAATGAAAAGACGAGGCAGACAAGACATGACCCATCTTGTACAATGCATTTACATTACACTAGTGGATTATCAGTGCAGAATTGATAGACAGTGATCTTGCTTGTTTGCTCTCCCACAAAATGGCAGACAAATAGAAGCCCTTCTTTCCTCCATGAAGAGAGGAGGTGAACAAATATAAGTCCTTCTTTCATCCATGAAGAGAGGAAGCAGACAAGACAGGACATCTTGCACAATGCATTAATTTGTATGGTCATATGACTAGCAGTTTAAGTTATATTTTTCAACCAGGTGGGGATTCACCATGACTCAGTCCTTCTGAAAGATGGTCTGGATTTGCAAAAATGCTGCACGTCAACTATTATTGTCTATCTGCATAAGTTATGTCCTTTCGAATTTTATCCGCTTCAGTCTTTAACCAAAGATGGTGACACAGTACAATTCTGTTGAATTCTTGTTGTACAATTACCTCAGTTTCTTTAGAGAAACCATGATATTCAATTATTTTCTTCAATTTTATTTCTGTCTCATGAAGCATTATTGCTTCAATCACAGGTATGGCTCCTTGAATCTGTTCCTCGAATCTCTGGCACTTATTGCCTTGTAGGCCCTTTATGCAAAATGTGGCAATTCCTACACCACTTTCTTCCTCTCACAGAGTAGTCTTGACTTATCACATGACCTGCAATAAACAAAATACAAAGCTTAGTTAATAAACATTGGCAAAATGTTTGAAGTATTGAGGATAACGCCTGAAATCTAAAAATCTAAAATCCAACATAGTCTTGTAAAAAGCAACGATGTTTCATCTTGCACTTTATTACTACAATGAATGACTGCAATAATACACTAGGTTCTTATATACCCCAAGCAGTAGCAGAATAAAGCAAGAAAAAAGTTTTCAACATGTGAAACCCTTTCTTATTTGTCTGAGGGGGGGGGAGCTAATTTTTATTAAGGTGGATAAATGAGGTTACTCACACACTAACGGACATTGTTTTAAAATAACCAGTGCCAGCAATATTGAAGCAGTGTAAACAATCAAAAATAAATAACATTCTGTTCTGACCTTTCCCCCAAGTAAATTCCTAGTGCAATGAATACTGTGAAGTTGTCCATCACACTGTTCTAAGATAATTATACTTATTACAAAGTCAATGTTAGCAATCTACTTATAATATTATACTAAAAATTAAATTTATAATGTTAGGATTAATAAGTACTTCTTAAGCAGGATGAAATAAAGCATTAGCAATTTTACTAAATACTTTTAGAATTTTTAAAAATTATGTTAAAATATGTCTGTTTACATCTGACATGATTATATAGCATCAATTATAAAAGAAATATTTACGCAATGTATGTATTGCAAAGAATCTCCTTGTATGTAATGTCTAATGTTCCAATGTGACAAAGCATTTCCTCTTCTACAAAACATTGTATATTTTAACATTCTTATTTCTTTCTGTTGGAAATATGTTATATGTTTTCAAAATGTTTTTCAATAAATTATTTATAGTCGTACATAAGGAGGTTTGATTGTTTTACAAAAGTAGATAATGCAGTTCTGTCCTTTAGTGAAAATAATCATAGTTTTAAAATCAAATATATTTTCTGGGGAAAAAAAGAAAATTAGAAAATAAATTATGTTTTAAACATTTTCATTCTGTTTACTTCTTAGGCTCTAATTATATGATTCTTTTGTTCTTTTGACATTTTCCTTGTGGTGCAAAATAAAGAAATCAATGAAAGATTTTTAAATTTGTTCAATATGAACAAGCATTGCCTTGTTTAAACAATAATTTCTTCATATTCATGTCTTTTGATAGCTAACTTATTCTCATATTGAAAACTCTTATTTTGCCCATCACACTATAGAATGACAATTATACTTATTGCAGTGTCAAAAATTTTTAATCTATTAAGCTGTACTTCAAACATGGCATCTTGAAAGATCACAATAAATTTCTTTCCTTTCAAACAGAACCTCCAAGCTGGGGAAACTGGCAAGATTGGTCTGAATGCTCAGAAACATGCGGGTATGGAGAACAGACTAGAATAAGAGTATGTGAAGATGCACCTTGTCCAGAAATAGGTGGAGTTTGTCCAGGAGACGATTCAATGACACAAATGTGTAATGAAATGTGTTGTCCAGGTAACATGGCCATCAATAAAGTTTTTTTTTCTTACAGATTTTACAATTCCTTCAATAAAAAATAGTAATCAGTTTTTTATTAATCACTTAGAAATGACAACAATTGTAAATTAACTGTTATTATTTTGGCAATCCACTTTTAATACTGCATTAAAATGAACTTTCTAATGTTAAAGTTAATAAGTACTTCTAAATCAAGCTAAAATAAAGCGTTTTGAATTTCACTAAATACTTTTAGAATTTCTAAAAATTACATTATATTGAATCTCATTTTACTTCTTACATGCTTTTATTTCATTAAATTTGAAGAGAAATATTTATACAATATTTGTATTACAAAGAATTTCTTTGTTTGCAATGTCTAATGTTCCCATATGACAAAGGATTTTCTCTTTTACAAAACATTGTGCATTCTAAGATTCTTATTTATTTCTGTTGGACATCCTTGTAGTACATATTTCATATGTTTATAAGCTTTTAAAATTTTGTTCAATAAATTTTTGTAATCGTATATATCAATGTTTGATTATTTTAAGAAAAGTAGATAATGCAATTCTGTCCTTCATTGAAAATGATTTTACATTTAAAAGCAGATATATTTTTTGGATGGTAAGAAAATTATAAAGTAAACTTATGTTTTAAATATTTTCATTCTGTTTACTTCTTAGGCTCAAATTATATGATTCTTTTGTTCTTTTGACATTGTGCTTGTGGTGCAAAATAAAGAAATCAATGAAAGACTTTTAAATTTGTTCAATGTGAACAAGCATTGCCTTGTTTAAAGAAGAATTGAATCATCTTCATGTATTTTGATAGCTACCTTATTCTGATATTGAAAGCTCTTATTTTACCCATCACACTATAGAATGAGAATTATACTTATTGAAGTGTGAAAAATGTTTAAGCTATTAAACTGTACTTCAAACATGGCATCTTGAAAGATCACAAAAAATTTCTTTCCTTTCGAACAGAACCTCCAAGCTGGGGAAACTGGCAAGAATGGTCTGAATGCTCAGAAACATGTGGGTATGGAGAACAGACTAGAACAAGAGTATGTGAAGATGCACCTTGTCCAGAAATAGGTGGAGTTTGTCCAGGAGACGATTCAATGACACAAATGTGTAATGAAACGTGTTGTCCAGGTAACATGGCTATCAATAAAAATAAATTTTTCTTACAGATTTTACATTTCCTTCAATAAAAAATAGTAATCAGTTTTTTATTAATCACTTAGAAATGACAACAATTGTAAATTAACTGTTATTATTTTGGCAATCCACTTTTAATACTGCATTAAAATGAACTTTCTAATGTTAAAGTTAATAATTCTTCTAAATCAAGCTAAAATAAAGCATTTTGAATTTCACTAAATACTTTTAGAATTTCTAAAAATTACATTATATTAAATGTCATTTTACTTCTTACATGCTTTTATTTTACCAAATATGAAGATAAATATTTATACAATATATCAGGAAATGGAATTTGTCAATTTGTGTAAATATGAAGCAGTTGATCAGTAAAATTAGTTAAATATATTTAGTAGAATTTTTAGGTAAGAATTAAAGTGTATTGCTTATGTCATTTTGTCTGATTATATAATTGTAATAATAATTAATTTCTAAATTGGGTGGATGCAAAGTTAAATATGGAAGTACACAACTTCATTATGTTAAATATTTAAAGGTATATTTTATATTTATTATTGTAACAAGCTGGCACTCCAATTATGGAAATATCTCACAAATTGCATGTTGAAAGGTTCTCAAATAAGGGAGATTAAATGATTTACAAAGGGCTCTCCCAATGGCCACTGCTGCTCCTATTATGTCATGCAGCTGACCACACATGAGTAATTGTAGACACCTCCAATTCAATGTGTCACTTCATGAATAGGATTATGTAACATAACAAATGGTGACTCACAGGGTGGCATGTCAGGGTATGTCACACAGGGATCATGCTGTGAGGCCCCACTGGATATGGTGAAGTGTAACAAGCCTTTATTTAGAAGGGCTTTGATAATAATACACCCTGTGAATATCTAAAACACTTATTGGTGCATAATTGCATAAAATGTGTTTTAATGCTAACAGACAGCTGTTTCTTAAATACAGCATAGGCTAGGGACTGTCCTACTTGTCTATTGGTCTGTGGCTAGCCAATCATACTGGCCAAGACCCCACTTAGTAAAATAGGGCAAATGTTACTGGTCAACAGCTAACAAAAGACTGACCTTCAAGCAGTAAATAAATAGTGGAAAAATATGTAATACAAGGACAGAAGGTGTTTATGAGATGGAGAGAATGTATTTATGCTAAGACGGCTCTTACGAGCAAAAGGCGGTTATGCCAGACTTGGAATAAGTGTACTATTTGTGTACACTGTCTATTATATTGCGTGTCATGGCAACCTAAATAAACTATATAAAAATTGAACTACAAGTGTTTACACCCCCGGACTAAAACCTGATAATTGGCGGAGATGCTATAAGATCCTGGAACCTCATTTCAAGGGACACTTATGCCTGAACCAGAAAATATATTGGGTGTGGTAACAAGGAGCCAGAGACAACTACATTCACAAGAGGGACAGCACCAACAGGATAACACAATGTCAGCAAACATTTCATTTAAAATGCCAGAGTACTTTGGGAACTCAAACCCCCAAAGATTCCTTCAAATGTTTGATAATTATTGTGCATTAAGCGGACTCCAAGAAGACCAAAAACGTATGGCCTCCAGCCTGGCCTTACAGGGATCCACAACTGACTGGTTCCACAGTCTACCAGCTGAGACAACAGGGTCATGAGAGGCCTTGAAACGAGCTTTCATAGGTAACTATGAGCTGTCAACCACAGAAAAGCTGAACAGGCTTGGAGAACTATTCACGTGTAAACAGAAACCAGGAGAACAGCCAGCAGACTTCATTCTACGGATGAAGAACCTTGCAAGTTCTGATGTGACAGAGGAAACAGTGGTACAAACTATCATTAAAGCCATGTCTGCTGATCTTCGTCCCCTACTTATAGCCAAACAACCCAAGACATACAAAGATTTAACAGAACTGGTCAGATCTGTGCAGGGAGTTGCAACCACACCAGAGGATGAGAAAGTTAATGCCCTACAACAACAGGTTGCCATGTTGACCCAAGTTATGCAGGATGGTTTCGCTCAGCTCACCAGACAAGGAGTAGCAGCAGCATCACCAACATACAGTGGTCAAGACAGCGTTTCCCATCAAAGAAGTAGAGTGTCCGATCAAAGAAACAGGTCACCATATCGCTGCGGGGACAGTTTGGATAGAGAAAGAAAACAACAGAAAGTGACTTTTGCCAATACAGATAGTCAGATGCCCAATGGAATGAAGGCCTGCAGATACTGTGGTGAGTGCCATAACTTCAAATTTAAATGTCCCAAGTTTCAAAACAAGAAGTGCTATAGGTGCCAACAGTTTGGTCACATTAAAAGTCAGTGTAGGAATGCTTTTAGGCAGGAAAGTAGGGAATAGGTTCTGGCGCCTATCTGCGGTAAAACCATCACAGGTAGGCAAAACATGACAAAAGACACTAAAGACTTTGTGTGTGCAAGAAACTCAGTGTTGTGTAAAAAGGAAAACTTCAAAAATGTGGCAAATGTACTTGTAACTACCCAATTAGATGAAAACATATTGAGGGTTAAAATATCAAATAAAACAATTAATGCTTTAGTAGACACAGGTGCCTCAGTAATTTGTATCTCAGAACATTTGTGCCACAAAGTGATCCCAAATTATTCTCATCGGCTACAAAATGAGCCTGGCTTCATAGGGAAACCCACATTTAGTACAATAAAAGATGTATGTGGAGAAATACATCCAGTTAGAGGTAGTGTCAGTTTAGATTTCAGTATAAATGGCCTGAAAGTGACACAAAAGTTCCATATATTCACTAGATTGCAACATCAAATGATTTTGGGTATTGATTTCTTGAAGGATTACAAAGCATCAGTTCACATGGGAAACAGTACTATCTCTTTCTATGAAGGGGCACTGGAAGCACCTATCAGCATCCAACTATTTCAACATCAAGCATGTGACAAAGCTAAGGCAGCTTATTCAGTCATTCTGAAACATCGTTCCCAAACATGCCTCATGGTTAAGGTACCATCAAAATATCATGATAACCAGGTTCTGATTGAACCAAACACAAAAACACATAAGTTCATGTGTGCAAAAACTACAGATACAGTGCAGGGTCAATACTTATCATGTCTGTTGCTAAATGCAACTAATGTCCCTATTCGTGTAAAGAAAGACATGGTAGTAGGTTCAATATCGTCCTTGGACAATAGCTTCCCCATAGAACCTATTGACAACACACAGTGTCAACCGCATGTAGGACAGGTACAAGGGATAGATAACACTGCAAATATCAACTCTGAAATTAAACCTGATCTAAACATAGACCTTGACAAAAGTGACTTAACTGAAAATCAAAAACAAAAACTGAGAGCTCTCATTGCACAAAATCGGAGTGTTTTTGCAACAAAACTGTCAGAACTAGGCTCTACAAATGTCTATAAACATAGGTTTGAGACAAAAGATGAGACTCCAGTTAGGTCTAGACATTATAGGATGTCACAGGAGATGAAACAGCTAGTTGAATCTGAAATAGAACAAATGCTTGAACACAACATCATAGAACCAAGTACAACAGAATGGAATAGCCCCATAGTAATGGTAAGAAAAAAAGATGGCAGTTATAGGATGGCAGCAGATCTGAGGAAGTTGAATAGTAAGTGTAAACCTATAAACTTTCCATTGCCTAGGGCTGAAGACATTTTTGACAGTATAGGGCAAGCAAAAGCTAACTATTTCAGCATCCTTGATTTAGTTAGTGGATATTGGCAAATCCCCCTGGATCCTGAAACAAAACACAAAGCCGGAATAGTCACTCATCATGGTATTTGGGAATGGAATAAATTACCTTTTGGTCTAGTCTCAGCACCAGCTGCATTCCAGAAAACCATGGCCACAGTACTAAGAGACCTGAATTGGAAACAAGTGTTAATTTATGTTGATGATGTTCTTGTGATGAGTTCCACTTTTGATGAGCACTTGGACCACTTACAACAAGTATTCAACAGGTTCCGCATTGCAAACCTTACTCTGAAACCATCAAAATGTCAATTTGCAGCTAAAGAGATAGTGTATTTGGGTTATGTAATTACAAAAGAAGGAATAAGGCCTGATCCAGGTAAGTGCAAAGTCATTAAGACATACCCCACACCAAGAAATCAGAAACAGGTAAGACAAGCAATGGGTCTCTTCAATTTTTACCGCAGGTTTGTAAAAGGATTCAGTCAAATTGCAGCCCCATTAAATGCCTTCCTGAAAACAGATACTGAATTATTTCCAAGTCTGCCAAATGTCACAGTCCCAGGTTTTCATCTGTTTCAACAACAGCTGCATACAACCATTGCCAATGACAAAAGTTATCACTTAAGCTGAAGAAAAATGGTTACTGCAGCTAAGACAAAATAAGAAATATTCACTAATTTGGTTGACACAATGCTATATGAAAAGACTAAAGAGTCCTCATGGTCACTGTTTCAAATTTTAGCTGTAGTGTCAACAACAACATCAGTGATAACAGGTACACTAGCAATGTATCTGTTAGGAAAAACATATGTTCTGGCAATAGCTTTACAAGTTTTAATGACTACTAAGTCAGTTTCATCTGCAGTGGTCCCCAGCTTCAATTTCTATGATTTGACCACCATGTCAGATGAAATCATGAATCCCTCAAGTGCAACCTTTTCCACTGTATCTGGAGTTGAATGGGCTAACCTAACTCTTGGATTGGTAATAATTACTGGGATGGGTATTTTGCTGCTAGCATATATTAGAGGTAAAGGACACAAAACTAAGCTAGTGTTAGATATAACTGATGGTACAACATGTGTACGAGTGGATATAATCAGTGTTACTCAGTGTCCTGTTGTTTGGGAACTTAGCCAACAAGTTCAGCCTAATCTTCAAGTGATAGGGTCACTTAGGCCAGAACTCAAGATTGATTGGAAGGAAACAAAGCTAGTTAATAAAGGTGTTAAAGTGGACCTTCCATACAAAGTAGGATTAAGTTTCTGTCAAAAAGCCCAACTCAAAAAGATTATACATAGTAAAACATTTTATGTGTTACCTTATTTCCTACACCACAACATGGCCGTAATGCCACAAGTTGCTGGAAATAAGAGTGAATCCAATCTTTACCCTAGTTTACATGTGTAGCCAAGTCAGCAAGATAAGTTTGGATAATATATACATGGCATACCTTTAGCACATTTCTTGTAGGGGACACGTATAGTTATGGTACTCAATCACTGTTATTGTATATTAAAATGTGAACATTAATAATTGATCAATTGATTGACTGATTAATTCTTTCTATTGTATGGACACTTTAGTGTCAAGTCTGTCAATGTCACTTACTGTATGTAATTTTATATCAGTCATTTTTGGATTCTCAGATGACTGTATGCATGAACTAACACTATTTCTATGTTAAATGTGTCATTTCTTAGTAGCTTCTTATGGCATATCTGGGTACATTTGACACAGAAATCATTCTATGGACTTTATGTGTTAGTGAACTGTAGATATGTATCACTACTACCTTTTGCATCATATTTCTTTGCATTGACAGTGTACTTTTGTATTTGTAATAATGTAAGTATGTACTATGTAATGTGTAATCGTTTTCTTTCATATTTGTCATTTCCTGTTCCAGTAGAAATCGGAACGATTTCTTTTTGTCGTGGAGGCAAATATCAGGAAATGGAATTTGTCAATTTGTGTAAATATGAAGTAGTTGATCAGTTAGTTAAATATATTTAGTAGAATTTTTAGGTAAGAATTAAAGTGTATTGCTTATGTCGTTTTGTCTGATTATATAATTGTAATAATAATTAATTTCTAAATTGGGTGAATGCAAAGTTAAATATGGAAGTACACAACTTCATTATGTTAAATATTTAAAGGTATATTTTATATTTATTATTGTAACAAGCTGGCAGTCCAATTATGGAAATATCTCACAAATTGCATGTTGAAAGGTTCTCAAATAAGGGAGATTAAATGATTTACAAAGGGCTCTCCCAATGGCCACTGCTGCTCCTATTATGTCATGCAGCTAACCACACATAAGTAATTGTAGACACCTCCAATTCAATGTGTCACTTCATGAATAGGATTATGTAACATAACAAATGGTGACTCACAGGGTGGCATATCAGGGTATGTCACACAGGCATCATGCTGTGAGGCCCCACTGGATATGGTGAAGTGTAACAAGCCTTTATTTAGAAGGGCTTTGATAATAATACACCCTGTGAATATCTAAAACACTTATTGGTGCATAATTGCATAACATGTGTTTTAATGCTAACAGACAGCTGTTTCTTAAATACAGCGTAGGCTAGGGACTGTCCTACTTGTCTATTGGTCCGTGGCTAGCCAATCATACTGGCCAAGACCCCACTTAGTAAAATAGGGCAAATGTCACTGGTCAACAGCTAACAAAAGACTGACCTTCAAGCAGTAAGTAAATAGTGGAAAAATATGTAATACAAGGACAGAAGGTGTTTATGAGATGGAGAGAATGTATTTATGCTAAGACGGCTCTTACGTGCAAAAGGCGGTTATGCCAGACTTGGAATAAGTGTACTATTTGTGTAAACTGTCTATTATATTGCGTGTCATGGCAACCTAAATAAACTATATAAAAATTGAACTACAAGTGTTTACACCCCCGGACTAAAACTTGATAAATATTTGTATTACAAAGAATCTCTTTGTTTGCAATGTCTAATGTTCCCATGTGACAAAGGATTTTCTCTTCTACAAAACATTGTGCATTCTAAGATTCTTATTTATTGTATCCCCGGCGCGAAGGGGGATACTATGGATTCATCATCGTTGTCGTCCGCGTCCGCATCCACAGAGATTTCTTGTTAGCGACCTACAGTCCACATTTCTTTCCAGATTTCTTTCAAATTTGGCAGGTGGCTTGATACGGTAGAGGACTCACCACCCTATCTTTTTGGTAGGGTTTATGTCTAAATTAGGCCTGTGGTAGACAAAAATGTCTAAAATGTGGAATATTGCTTGCTAGCGACCTACAGTACACATTTCTTTCCAGATTTCTTTCATATTTGGCAGGTACTTGGTATGCTAGAGGACTCGCCATCCTGTCTTTTTGGTAGGGTTTTTGTGTAAATTAGGCCTGTGGTAGACAAAATGTCTAAAATCACCTACTCAAAATGAGTAAATGCGAATTATCTCTTAAAAATATTGCAGATAGCCAATTTTTCTCAAATAACTCATTCACCTACTTTTGGGAGATCTTTCACATGGTGACGTTTCAGACCCATAGCTAATTTCTCATCTACTCAAAATAAGTAAATGTGAATTATCTCTAAAAGTATTGCAGATAGCCAATTTTTATCAAATAACTCATTCACCTACTTTTGGAAGAGCTTTCACATGATGAAGTTTCAGACCCATAGCTAATTACTCACCTACTCAAAATGAGGAAATGCGAATTATCTCGAAAAGTATTGCAGATAGCCAATTTTTCTCAAATAACTCATTCACCTTCTTTTGGGAGAGCTTTCACCTGGTGAAGTTTCAGACCCATAGCTAATTACTCACCTACTCAAAATGAGTAAACGCAAATTATCTCTAAAAGTATTGCAGATTGCCAAATCTTCTCAAGTAACTCATTCACCTACTTTTGGGAGAGCTTTGACATGTTTAAGTTTTTTATGAATTTTTAAAATAATTTTAATGCATTAAAATTAATGAAATCATGCACTAAATCAATTATAACTTGAAAGGTATTGCATTTAGAGCACTTTGTTAAAATATGATATTCAGCTATTTTTTTTCATAGCTACAACATGGTCAGTAACTTGGGTGTCTATCTCAATAGCTAAGTGAGTAATAGCTACTTTTGGATTTTTCACTAACTTCCATCATGAGTAAAATCACTTGTAACTTGAAAACTATTACATTTAGAGAATTTTGTGCAAATATGTTATTCATCTACTTTTCGGTCAGCTTAACATAATAAAATTTCAGACCTGTAGCTCATGGCATAGCTGAGTAATAGCTACTTTTAGGTTATCACTGTTGAGTAAATCACTTATAACTTAAAAACTGTTGCATTTAGATTATTTAGTTTCAATATGTTATTCACCTATTTTGAGCCAGCTATAACATAGTAAAAATTCCAGACCTGTGGCTCATTGCATAGCTAAGTAATAGCTACTTTTGAGGTTCTTACTTAACACTAAATCATTTATAACTTAAAAAGTATTGCATTTAGAGCATTTAGTTAAAATATGTTATTCAGCTTTTCAGTAACTTCCAACATGAGTAAAATAACTTGTAACTTGAAAACTATTGCATTTAGAGAATTTCGTATAAATATGTTATTCAGCTACTTTTGGGTCAGCTATAACATAGTAAAATTTCAGACCTCTACCTCGTGGCATAGCTGAGTAATAGCTACTTTTGCCTTTGCCGGTGGATACATTCTGCATCTGGCCACAGATGCGTCCTTAATCTAGTTTCTGTTGGAAATCCTTGTGGTACATATTTCATATGTTTATAAGCTTTTAAAATTTTGTTCAATAAATTATTTGTAATTGTATATACCAATGTTTTATTATTTTTTAAAAAGTGGATAATACAATTCTGTCCTTCATTGAAAATGATTTTACATTTAAAAGCAGATATATTTTCTGGACGGTTAGAAAATTATTTAGTGAACTTATGTTTTAAATATTTTCATTCTGTTTACTTGTTAGGCTCTAATTATATGATTATTTTGTTCTTTTGACATTGTCCTTGTGGTGCAAAATAAAGAAATCAATGAAAAACTTTTAAATTTGTTCTATGTGAACAAGCATTGCCTTGTTTAAACAATAACTGCATCATCTTCATGTATTTTGATAGTTACCTTATTCTGATGTTGAAAACTCTTATTTTACCCATCACACTATAGAATGAGAATTATACTTATTGAAGTGTCAAAAATGTTTAAGCTATTAAACTGTACTTCAAACATGGCATCTTGAAAGATCACAATAAATTTCTTTCCTTTCGAACAGAACCTCCAAGCTGGGGAAACTGGCAAGATTGGTCTGAATGCTCAGAAACATGTGGGTATGGAGAACAGATTAGAATAAGAGTATGTGAAGATGCACCTTGTCCAGAAATAGGTGGCGTTTGTCCAGGAGATGATTCAATGACACAAATGTGTAATGAAACGTGTTGTCCAGGTAACAAGGCTATCAATAAAAAAAAATTTTCTTACAGATTTTACATTTCCTTCAATAAAAAATAGTAATCAGTTTTTTATTAATCACTTAGAAATGACAACAATTGTAAAATTAACTGTTATTATTTTGGCAATCCACTTTTAATACTGCATTAAATGATATTTTTAATAATTAAGTTAATAAGTACTTCTAAATCAGGCTAAAATAAAGCATTTTCAATTTCACTAAATACTTTTAGAATTTCTAAAAATTACATTATATTAAATCTTATTTTACTTTTTACATGCTTTGATTTCACCAAATATGAAGATAAATATTTATACAAGATTTGTATTGCAAAGAATCTCCTTGTTTGCAATGTCTAATGTTCCCATGTGAGAAAGCATTTTCTCTTTTACAAAACGTTGTGCATTCTAAGATTCTTATTTATTGTATCTCCGGCGCGAAGGGGGGATACTATGGATTCATCATCGTCATCCGCACCCGCAGAGATTTCTTGTTAGCGACCTACAGTCCACATTTCTTTCCAGATTTCTTTCAAATTTGGCAGGTAGCTTGATATGGTAGAGGATTCGCCACCCAATCTTTTTAATAGGGTTTATGTCTAAATTAGGCCTGTGTTAAACAAAAGTGTCTAAAATGTGGAATATTGCTTGTGAGCGACTTACAGGGGCCATGGTGGCAGAGTGGTAACACTCTCGCCTCCCACCTCTGAGGCCGGGGTTCGATCCCCGTGACGGCCTTAAGTGGGAAAGCTGGTAGTTGCTTGCCGTTGGTCGGCAGTTTACAGTACACAACCATAGCGAACTGTATGTACTCGATTCCTCTGCCCTTCCAACTACCCGTCGTGATATGACCTGTATAGTGTTGAAAGCGATGTAAAACCCCAAATAAATAAATAAATAAAAGTTAGCGACTTACAGTCCACATTTCTTTCCAGATTTCTTTCATATTTGGCAGGTGGCTTGGTATGCTAGAGGACTCGCCACCCTGTCTTTTTGGTAGGGTTTTTGTCTAAATTACGCCTGTAGTAGACAAAAATGTCTAAAATCACCTACTCAAAATGAGTAAACGCGAATTATCTCTTAAAAGTTTTTCAGATAGCCAATTTTTCTCAAATAACTCATTCACCTACTTTTGGGAGATCTTTAACATGGTGAAGTTTCAGACCCATAGCTAATTACTCATCTACTCAAAATAAGTAAATGTGAATTATCTCTAAAAGTATTGCAGATAGCCAATTTTTATCAAATAACTCATTCACCTACTTTTGGAAGAGCTTTCACATGATGAAGTTTCAGACCCATAGCTAATTACTCACCTACTCAAAATGAGGAAATGCGAATTATCTCGAAAAGTATTGCAGATAGCCAATTTTTCTCAAATAACTCATTCACCTTCTTTTGGGAGAGCTTTCACCTGGTGAAGTTTCAGACCCATAGCTAATTACTCACCTACTCAAAATGAGTAAACGCAAATTATCTCTAAAAGTATTGCAGATAGCCAAATCTTCTCAAGTAACTCATTCACCTACTTTTGGGAGAGCTTTGACATGTTTAAGTTTTTTATGAATTTTTAAAATAATTTTAATGCATTAAAATTAATGAAATCATGCACTAAATCAATTATAACTTGAAAGGTATTGCATTTAGAGCATTTGTTAAAATATGATATTCAGCTATTTTTTTTCATAGCTACAACATGGTCAGTAACTTGGGTGTCTATCTCAATAGCTAAGTGAGTAATAGCTACTTTTGGATTTTTCACTAACTTCCATCATGAGTAAAATCACTTGTAACTTGAAAACTATTAGATTTAGAGAATTTTGTGCAAATATGTTATTCATCTACTTTTCGGTCAGCTTAACATAATAAAATTTCAGACCTGTAGCTCATGGCATAGCTGAGTAATAGCTACTTTTAGGTTATCACTGTTGAGTAAATCACTTATAACTTAAAAACTGTTGCATTTAGATTATTTAGTTTCAATATGTTATTCACCTATTTTGAGCCAGCTATAACATAGTAAAATTCCAGACCTGTGGCTCATTGCATAGCTGAGTAATAGCTACTTTTGAGGTTCTTACTCAACACTAAATCATTTATAACTTAAAAAGTATTGCATTTAGAGCATTTAGTTAAAATATGTTATTCAGCTTTTCAGTAACTTCCAACATGAGTAAAATAACTTGTAACTTGAAAACTATTGCATTTAGAGAATTTCGTATAAATATGTTATTCAGCTACTTTTGGGTCAGCTATAACATAGTAAAATTTCAGACCTCTACCTCGTGGCATAGCTGAGTAATAGCTACTTTTGCCTTTGCCGGTGGATACATTCTGCATCTGGCCACAGATGCGTCCTTAATCTAGTTTCTGTTGGAAATCCTTGTGGTACATATTTCATATGTTTATAAGCTTTTAAAATTTTGTTCAATAAATTATTTGTAATTGTATATACCAATGTTTTATTATTTTTTAAAAAGTGGATAATACAATTCTGTCCTTCATTGAAAATGATTTTACATTTAAAAGCAGATATATTTTCTGGACGGTTAGAAAATTATTTAGTGAACTTATGTTTTAAATATTTTCATTCTGTTTACTTGTTAGGCTCTAATTATATGATTATTTTGTTCTTTTGACATTGTCCTTGTGGTGCAAAATAAAGAAATCAATGAAAAACTTTTAAATTTGTTCTATGTGAACAAGCATTGCCTTGTTTAAACAATAATTGCATCATCTTCATGTATTTTGATAGTTACCTTATTCTGATGTTGAAAACTCTTATTTTACCCATCACACTATAGAATGAGAATTATACTTATTGAAGTGTCAAAAATGTTTAAGCTATTAAACTGTACTTCAAACATGGCATCTTGAAAGATCACAATAAATTTCTTTCCTTTCGAACAGAACCTCCAAGCTGGGGAAACTGGCAAGATTGGTCTGAATGCTCAGAAACATGTGGGTATGGAGAACAGATTAGAATAAGAGTATGTGAAGATGCACCTTGTCCAGAAATAGGTGGCGTTTGTCCAGGAGATGATTCAATGACACAAATGTGTAATGAAACGTGTTGTCCAGGTAACAAGGCTATCAATAAAAAAAAAATTTTCCTACAGATTTTACATTTCCTTCAATAAAAAATAGTAATCAGTTTTTTATTAATCACTTAGAAATGACAACAATTGTAAAATTAACTGTTATTATTTTGGCAATCCACTTTTAATACTGCATTAAATGATATTTTTAATAATTAAGTTAATAAGTACTTCTAAATCAGGCTAAAATAAAGCATTTTCAATTTCACTAAATACTTTTAGAATTTCTAAAAATTACATTATATTAAATCTTATTTTACTTTTTACATGCTTTGATTTCACCAAATATGAAGATAAATATTTATACAAGATTTGTATTGCAAAGAATCTCCTTGTTTGCAATGTCTAATGTTCCCATGTGACAAAGCATTTTCTCTTTTACAAAACGTTGTGCATTCTAAGATTCTTATTTATTGTATCTCCGGCGCGAAGGGGGGATACTATGGATTCATCATCGTCATCCGCACCCGCAGAGATTTCTTGTTAGCGACCTACAGTCCACATTTCTTTCCAGATTTCTTTCAAATTTGGCAGGTAGCTTGATATGGTAGAGGATTCGCCACCCAATCTTTTTAATAGGGTTTATGTCTAAATTAGGCCTGTGTTAAACAAAAGTGTCTAAAATGTGGAATATTGCTTGTGAGCGACTTACAGGGGCCATGGTGGCAGAGTGGTAACACTCTCGCCTCCCACCTCTGAGGCCGGGGTTCGATCCCCGTGACGGCCTTAAGTGGGAAAGCTGGTAGTTGCTTGCCGTTGGTCGGCAGTTTACAGTACACAACCATAGCGAACTGTATGTACTCGATTCCTCTGCCCTTCCAACTACCCGTCGTGATATGACCTGTATAGTGTTGAAAGCGATGTAAAACCCCAAATAAATAAATAAATAAAAGTTAGCGACTTACAGTCCACATTTCTTTCCAGATTTCTTTCATATTTGGCAGGTGGCTTGGTATGCTAGAGGACTCGCCACCCTGTCTTTTTGGTAGGGTTTTTGTTTAAATTACGCCTGTAGTAGACAAAAATGTCTAAAATCACCTACTCAAAATGAGTAAACGCGAATTATCTCTTAAAAGTTTTTCAGATAGCCAATTTTTCTCAAATAACTCATTCACCTACTTTTGGGAGATCTTTAACATGGTGAAGTTTCAGACCCATAGCTAATTACTCATCTACTCAAAATAAGTAAATGTGAATTACCTCTAAAAGTATTGCAGATAGCCAATTTTTATCAAATAACTCATTCACCTGCTTTTGGGAGAGCTTTCACTTGGTGAAGTTTCAGACCCATAGCTAATTACTCACCTACTCAAAATGAGTAAATGCAAATTATCTCTAAAAGTATTGCAGATAGCCAAATCTTCTCAAGTAACTCATTCACCTACTTTTGGGAGAGCTTTCACATGTTTAAGTTTTTTATGAATTTTTAAAATAATTTTAATGCATTAAAATTAATGAAATCATGCACTAAATCAATTATAACTTGAAAGGTATTGCATTTAGAGCACTTTGTTAAAATATGATATTCAGCTATTTTTTTTCATAGCTACAACATGGTCAGTAACTTGGGTGTCTATCTCAATAGCTAAGTGAGTAATAGCTACTTTTGGATTTTTCACTAACTTCCATCATGAGTAAAATCACTTGTAACTTGAAAACTATTACATTTAGAGAATTTTGTGCAAATATGTTATTCATCTACTTTTCAGTCAGCTTAACATAATAAAATTTCAGACCTGTAGCTCATGGCATAGCTGAGTAATAGCTACTTTTAGGTTATCACTGTTGAGTAAATCACTTATAACTTGAAAACTGTTGCATTTAGATTATTTAGTTTCAATATGTTATTCACCTATTTTGAGGCAGCTATAACATAGTAAAATTCCAGACCTGTGGCTCATTGCATAGCTTAGTAATAGCTACTTTTGAGGTTCTTACTCAACACTAATCACTTATAACTTAAAAAGTATTGCATTTAGAGCATTTAGTTAAAATTTGTTATTCAGCTTTTCAGTAACTTCCAACATGAGTAAAATAACTTGTAACTCGAAAACTATTGCATTTAGAGAATTTCGTATAAATATGTTATTCAGCTACTTTTGGGTCAGCTATAACATAGTAAAATTTCAGACCTCTACCTCGTGGCATAGCTGAGTAATAGCTACTTTTGCCTTTGCCAGTGGATACATTCTGCATCTGGCCACAGATGCGTCGTTAGTCTAGTTTCTGTTGCAAATCCTTGTGGTACATATTTCATATGTTTATAAGCTTTTAAAATTTTGTTCAATAAATTTTTGTAATTGTATATACCAATGTTTTATTATTTTTTAAAAAGTGGATAATGCAATTCTGTCCTTCATTGAAAATGATTTTACATTTAAAAGCAGATATATTTTCTGGATGGTTAGAAAATTATTTAGTGAACTTATGTTTTAAATATTTTCATTCTGTTTACTTCTTAGGCTCTAATTATATGATTCTTTTTTTCTTTTGACATTGTCCTTGTGGTGCAAAATAAAGAAATCAATGAAAAACTTTTAAGTTTGTTCAATGTGAACAAGCATTGCCTTGTTTAAACAATAATTGCATCATCTTCATGTATTTTGATAGCTACCTTATTCTGATGTTGAAAACTCTTATTTTACCCATCACACTATAGAATGACAATTATACTTATTGTAGTGTCAAAAATGTTTAAGCTATTACACTGTACTTTAAACATGGCATCTTGAAAGATCACAATAAATTCCTTTCAAACAGAACCTCCAAGCTGGGGAAACTGGCAAGATTGGTCTGAATGCTCAGAAACATGTGGGTATGGAGAACAGACTAGAATAAGAGTATGTGAAGATGCACCTTGTCCAGAAATAGGTGGACTTTGTCCAGGAGATGATTCAAAGACACAAATGTGTAATGAAACATGTTGTCCAGGTAACATGGCTATCAATAAAAAAATTTTTTCTTAAAGATTTTACATTTCCTTCAGTAAAAATAATAATCAGGTTTTTATTAATCACTTAGAATGACAACAATTGTAAAATTAACTGTTCTTATTTTGGCAATCCACTTTTACTACTGTATTAAATGAACTTTTTAATGTTAAATTTTATTGCACTATAATAGCTTACCATGTGGGACTGAATGCTGTAGCCTCAGGTTGTCGTAACGTGATTTTCCCCTTATGTTATCTCTTTTCTCATTGGCTGCCTCCATTTTAACTATTTTTTTCAAGTGAAGACGTTTTTCGTCCATATCTCAGTAATTATGTATCATTGGAACCCCACATCTAGCCATTTTATTTTTACATATATATATATATCTTATTTTGAGAAAGTTTCGTCTCACCAGGATAAGTATTCTTTATTTTCTGAGCGTTTTGCTTTTTGTCTCGCCAGGCTTGTTTACTCGTCGAACATTGGTTGTTTTCCCGAGCAACATGCTTTTATTGCGAATTTCTTCCTTCCCAAGCAATAAAGTCTAGCCGCGAGCTTTACTGTGTTTTTATGTGATTCTGCTCAGCACCCACATATTAGGCATTTATTGCACAATATATCACACCTTTTTATGATGACCTCGACCTTTGGGGAGCAGGACGTCGAGTCCGTGGCTCTTAGTCAGATCTCGTCGATGCTGCTATGTTATTTTTAGCCACGTTTTTTCAACCCCAACTTGCTTTCGAGGCATTATTATTTTATAAACGCCAGAAAATCAGTCCCACCTCCCCAGTTATACATTGCAGTAAAAGATCGAGTTCAAACTCGAGTCTTCACTGGGGTCTCGCCCTTATCCAATTCTATCAAATGGTTATTTTTTCGGGCTTCTATCTCGAGGTAAGGCAGTTTTTGAGTGGACTTAGTTCCTCAATCGAATACTGAGAAGTGGAGGTGGATCAGATCTCCACTTCAGCCTCAGAAGCCTGCACATTTTTATCTAAATCTTTATTTCTGGACCTCCACCCCTCCTCTCGACTCTGATCCCTACCCTCGAGACAATGGTTGTGGACTTTGGTCCAGCATTCCTCATCTAGGCACTTGTCAATGTCGCCTCGACCCTACCCTTCGAGGTTGTCCTTGACCACCAATGACATCTTTCGATGCATGCAGAGTATCTGGTGTAGTGTAGTGGTTAAGTGCAGAACTCATGAGTAGGAGGTCTGGGGTTCGTACCCATCCTGGGGTGTAATTTTATTATCATAAGTTTATCCTCTGCTCTCAGACACAGGTCTTCAGGTCCTTCTTGGAAGGCCCATTCTTATCAAGACCAACCTCAACATGATCCAGACCCCTCCCTTATGATAGTGATGTTGCCTTGACCGACATCCCTTCCAGTACGCAGAGAAAATGGAGACTTTTAGGATTCTACTTAACTCCCTGACCCCAGGGAGACTATGCCGAGGACTGCTACTGGTTAAGGGCTGGATGTCGAGAAAGGTACACAGGAGCTTGGGCCTAGGGGCCCTTCCTCCATGCTTCCCCTCAACTCCTTATTAGAGATGCCTTTGATAAGTTTGACAAGGTTTTTCAACTGCTTTTTCTGAGGGAAGTTCAACAAAGCTCCTCCATCCACTGCTAAGTGGTACAAGGTGGGACACCCTTGTTATTAAGACAAGATTCAGGAGTTGAATACAGATTTGCAAAGATCTGTATTACCCCTAAACCGTCTGGGGCCCCAATGGGCAAGTTTCCCCTACCCATTTTCTAGGAATTGGTATATCAAGCGAGGCAAAACAGTTCCACGCTCAATTTCGCATCTTCCTTTGCCAAGACTTCTTCCTTCTGTAATTCCACTCTGGAAAATTCTCAGTATTCTTTGAAGTCGACCTTCACGAAGGTCAATTCTTAATCAAGAAAGGTGCCGACCCTGAAAAGACAGCAAAATGTGGTTATGAAGAAGCCTGTATCTGGATCTGAGGAATAAGACCATCTTAATCCAGCACAGAGCCTTTCCTTTCCTCAGTAAATCCCTTGCCCATATTCTCCAGAGGGAACTATATTCAAGGTGCAATTCTGGCTTGCTTAGGCGCGAAGCCAAAATGATCCAGTTACAATCTCAACTAGGAGAAACCAGACGCCAGGAGCTCAGGAATGCGTCCCTTTGGCTGTCTTCATTATTCAAATCTCAGTCAAGGAAGGTGAGGACTTCCTTCTTTAAAAAGGCACCTCAAAAGATTCTCAGGGTTTCCAACCCTACCAGAATAAGCCCTTTCGTGGTTCCTACAAGAAAAGAGGCTCCTACAGGAAATGCCCCTATGGGGGCAATTCCTCCCAAGCAGTAACCAATCGTTTTCCTCATATGGAGGAAAACAAAACTTCAGAGGCTCCAGGGGTCGTTTTCGACCCCACAACAGGGGAAGGGGGCGTGGAAATCCCTCTTCCCAATGACTCCTTCAAAGCCTCCATCAGTCCACCAGTAGGAGGTCGACTCCGTTCTTTCAGAAGAGACTGCCAAACAAACAATTGCTCATCCAACATGTTAAACATCATCACCTATGGCTACTTACTGCCATTCCTCTCAAGCCAAACTTGGTCAGATTTCCTCTGATAATATCAGAATACAAGGCCCTTCAAAAGACCAAGCTCTGGCCGATTACATCCAGTCTCTTCTGTCAAAGAACGCTTTCGAAAGGGTGGAAAATGTAAAATCTCTCGGGTTTTACAGTCGCCTGTTTCTAGTCCCCAAGCCTCACCAAGGTAGAGGGCAGTAACAGACTTAAGCAGGCTCAACACTTTTCTACACGTCGAAAAGTTAAAAATGGAAACTCCAGAGTCCATCAGGACCTCCCTCATTCCAGGGGAATGATAGTGTCGATAGACCTATCGGACGCCTACCTTTACATCCCCATCCACCCAATCTCAAGGAAGTATATCAGATTTTGCCACAGGTCTCAGGTGTTCCAGTTCACCTCCCTTCCTTTCGGACTGGCCATAGTGCCCCAGGTCTTTACAATGATTGTAAAGGAAGTCAAGCTCATTGCCCTCTCCAGAGGGCTCAGACTTCACCAATACCTGGACGACTGGCTGATCAGGAAGCCCTAGTGAACACACAGGCAGTGGTAGATCTAACTCAGTCCTTGGGGTGGATCATATACCAGGAAAATCAGGACTGAATCCTTCTCAGGTGTTTTTGTTCGTGGGCTACGAGTACCACCTACATTCAGCCCTTGTAAAACCCACTCAAGAGAGATGGCTCAAACTCCAGGATTTGATCCTACGACTCAAGTCAAAACATGTTTTGACTGCAAGATGTTTGATGCCTCAAATTGGGTTGCTAGCCTCAATGGAGAAGATGGTCCCGGAGGGACGCCTTCAGATGAGGCCCTTTCAATTTCATCTCAAGGAGCATTGGAGATATCCTTAGTCATTGGACAGCCTCCTTCCTTGGACGGAGTCCATTTCTGCACACCTAGACTGGTAGCAGAATCCTGTAAGCGTGATGAAAGGTGCGGACCTCCATCCCAAGACCACAGTATCCAACTCTTTACAGACGTCTCAAACGAAGGTTTGGGCGCTCACTTAGAACAAATTCTTCAAAGGGTCTGTCGTCAGTTCAGGAGAAAAGGCTACACATAAACGTTCTAGAATTGAAGGCGGTTTCACTGTCCCTCCGAAGGTTCAAGGACCAGTGTCAAAACCAAACAGTTCTAGTGGCAACGGATAACTCAACAGTGGTAGCCTACATAAACAAACAAGGAGGAACTCACTCAGCGGAGATGTGTATTCTCCTGTGGAAGATCATGACATGGTACCATCATTATCACATAACATTGAAAGCCAGACACATTCCAGGGTGTCTGAATGTGATGGCCGACCTATCCAGGTCCTACCAAGTGCAGTCGATGGTGTGGTCACTGCATCCACAGGTGTTCAAACAGATCTTCCACAAGTGGTTCACTCCTCATGTAGACCTGTTTAGCACTCATCTGAACCACAAACTCCCTCTATACGTGTCTCCTATCTCAGACCCAAAGGCCTGGGACATAGATGCTCTGAACTTAAATTGTACGGGTCTCACTGCTTATGCTTACCCTCCAACGGCTCTCCTTCACAGGGTGATACAAATCAGGCAATGCCACTGCCTGATCATAGTGATAGCCCCAGGCTGGCCAGGGATGCCCTGGTTTTGGGACCTAGTGCAGCTCTCAACAGAGATCCCACTACAACTGCCAGTGTCAACATCCCTTCTCAAACAGTCCCACCTTCATGTGTTCCACAGCAATCTACAACATCTTAACCTCCACTCCTGGTGTCTAGGAGTGGACAACTTCAAGAACAAGGCTTCTCTGTGGAGGTGGCAGAGAGAATTGCTGCCGGTCAATGGTCATCAACAAGGACCATCTACAAGTCAAGTGGGCCCTATTTGAAAAATGGTGCAGAGAATATTCGGTGGATTTCTCCACTCCATCTGTGAAACAATTTCAGATTTTTTCATGTACCTGTACCAGGACCTAAACAGGCACCCCTCGACCATTGATGGTTACAGGACTGCCATTGTTGACACCTTAGGCCCAATGGGCCAACATATTGCACATAATGAAGACCTTTATAGGTTGCTCACCAGTTTCCATGGGGATCGTCCCAAAAGTTCCAGAAATCTCCCTAAGTGGAACGTTTCTGTTGTTCTTAATGAGCTCACAAAAGCGCCCTTTGAGCCTATGAAACACACAGACCTCAAACATCTCACTCTCAAAACTGCATTCTTGCTAGCTTTGGCCTCCGGCAAGCGCCGCAGTGAAATCCATGCCTGGGCCACAAACAAAGTATCTAATCTAGGCCAATGGGAAAAGGTTTCCTTGTTCCCTTCTTCTGACGTCATTGCCAAAAACCAACTAGCAAGAGAAGGTTCTCAAAGTGTGTCTCCGGTGACTATTCCTGCTTTGACTACCATTGCAGATAGACAATTCAAAGAAGACAGGACCCTGTGTCCGGTGCGGGCCCTGAGGCACTATTTGGACCGAACCAAGGACCTGAGAGGTTCCCGGTCCCTTCCTTTCATCTCCTTCAAGATAGGACATACCTCAGACTTCAGACCCGCTACACTCCCTTCTTGGTTGAAACAAACCATTCTTCTTTGTTATAAACAAGCAGACCAACAAGCCTTGGACTTGGTCCAAGTTACAGTGCATGACATTAGGGCCTTCCCATACTCTAAGGCATTTTACGGTAGGATATCGGTGGACCAGATCATGCAAGCCTGTCACTGAAAACCTCACAACACTTTTACAAAGTTTTATCTAAAAGACCTTACTTGGTCGGACAATGATGACAACATGTTTCTGGAACCAGTAGTAGCGGCTTAACAGGTCCTAGATCCTTCCCCTCAGAGTAATCCTCGGAAAGAAAAGAAAGGGGGGCACATCCGCTACAACCAAGTCTTAGGAGTCTTCCCCAGGTTCTAGGTATAAGTCTATCTCATCAAGGTGTTTTGGGTAAGGTCTTTATATCCTTTAATCTTAATTATATTTCTTGTGTAAGGACCATTAAGGTTGTCATTAAACCCCTTAAGGGCATAGTAGCATCTCCAAGCCTTGGCTTTGGACTCCTCACGTGACAGCCCTCGGGCTCTTCCTCACAAGTGTATTTGTTGTACACTTCTCTCCTTAGTCAAACACCCAGACAGTGTATTTACACTGTCTTTCTTTCATTCTGGTTTTTGGCTTATTACAGGCCCAATCTCTGTTGGGGCACTGTCATGGGACTCAGACTGGTATTTTTTATCTCACTTTCATATCTTTCATTATCTAATTCTACCTAAATTCTAAGAAAAACAAACATATTTGCCAGTCTCAGCTGTAATCCCGCCACCAGGCGGTTAGATTCAGCATTCAGTCCCACATGGTAAGCTATTGTAGTGCAAAAAAATTGAAAATTTTAATTACTTAAATGTAGCTTTTATAAGCTACAAGCTTACCATGTGGGACTGAGAAGAGTCCCACCCGGCCTCCCCGCTGTATTACAGCTAAGGTGGTATGGGTTTAAATCTCAATGAGAAAGGAGATAACATAGGGGAAAAAGCATGTGACGACAACCTGAGGCTACGGCCAACTATAAATGTCTGTTTTTCTTAGACATTGGCCGTGATGCCTCGCGGCCATCTGAGAACAGCATTCAGTCCCACATGGTAAGCTTGTAGATTATAAAAGCTACATTTAAGTAGTTAAAGTTTTCAAGTTAATAAGTACTTCTAAATTAGACTAAAATAAAGCATTTTCAATTTCACTAAATACTTTTACAATTTCTAAAAATTACATGATATTAAATCTCATTTTACTTCTTACATGCTTTTATTTCACCAAATATGAAGAGAAATATTTATACAATATTTGTTTTGCAAAGAATCTCCTTGTTTGCAATGTCTAATGTTCCCATGTAACAAAGCATTTTCTCTCTTACAAAACATTGTGCATTGTAAGATTCTTATTTATTTCTGTTGGAAATCCATATAGTACATATTTCATATGTTTATAAGCTTTTATAATTTTGTTCAATAAATTATTTGTAATCATATATATCAATGTTTGATTATTTCAAAAAAGTAGATAATGCAATTCTGTCCTTCATTGAAAAAGATTTTACATTTAAAAGCAGATGTATTTTCTGGAAAAATAAGAAAATTATTTAGTAAACTTATGTTTTAAATATTTTCATTCTGTTTACTTCTTAGGCTCAAATTAAATGATTCTTTTGTTTTTTGACATTGTGCTTGTGGTGCAAAATAAAGAAATCAATGAAGACTTTTAAATTTGTTCAATGTGAACAAGCATTGCCTTGTTTAAACAATAATTGCATCATCTTCATGTATTTTGATAGCTACCTTATTCTGATATTGAAAGCTCTTATTTTAACAATCACACTATAGAATGAGAATTATACTTATTGAAGTGTCAAAAATGTTTAAGCTATTAAACTGTACTTCAAACATGGCATCTTGAAAGATCACAATAAATTTCTTTCCTTTCGAACAGAACCTCCAAGCTGGGGAAACTGGAAAGATTGGTCTGAATGCTCAGAAACATGTGGGTATGGAGAACAGACTAGAATAAGAGTATGTGAAGATGCACCTTGTCCAGAAATAGATGGAGTTTGTCCAGGAGACGATTCAATGACACAAATGTGTAATGAAACGTGTTGTCCAGGTAACATGGCTATCAATAAAAAAAAAATTTCTTACAGATTTTACATTTCCTTCAATAAAAAATAGTAATCAGTTTTTTATTAATCACTTAGAATGACAACAATTGTAAAATTAACTGTTATTATTTTGGCAATCCATTCTTAATACTGTATTAAATTAACTTTTTAATGTTAAAGTTAATAAGTACTTCTAAATCAGGCTAAAATAAAGCATTTTCAATTTCACTAAATACTTTTAGAATTTTTAAACATTACATTATATTAAATCTCATTTTACTTCTTACATGCTTTTATTTCACCAAATATGAAGAGAAATATTTATACAATATTTGTATTGCAAAGAATCTCCTTGTTTGCAATGTCTAATGTTCCCATGTAGCAAAGCATTTTCTCTCTTACAAAACATTGTGCATTGTAAGATTCTTATTTATTTTTGTTGGAAATCCATATAGTACATATTTCATATGTTTATAAGCTTTTAAAATTTTGTTCAATAAATTATTTGTAATCATATATATCAATGTTTGATTATTTCCAAAAAGTAGATAATGCAATTCTGTCCTTCATTGAAAAGGATTTTACATTTAAAAGCAGATGTATTTTCTGGAAAAATAAGAAAATTATTTAGTAAACTTATGTTTTAAATATTTTCATTCTGTTTACTTCTTAGGCTCAAATTAAATGATTCTTTTGTTTTTTGACATTGTGCTTGTGGTGCAAAATAAAGAAATCAATGAAGACTTTTAAATTTGTTCAATGTGAACAAGCATTGCCTTGTTTAAACAATAATTGCATCATCTTCATGTATTTTGATAGCTACCTTATTCTGATTTTGAAAGGTCTTATTTTAGCAATCACACTATAGAATGAGAATTATACTTATTGAAGTGTCAAAAATGTTTAAGCTATTAAACTGTACTTCAAACATGGCATCTTGAAAGATCACAATAAATTTCTTTCCTTTCGAACAGAACCTCCAAGCTGGGGAAACTGGCAAGATTGGTCTGAATGCTCAGAAACATGTGGGTATGGAGAACAGACTAGAATAAGAGTATGTGAAGATGCACCTTGTCCAGAAATAGATGGAGTTTGTCCAGGAGACGATTCAATGACACAAATGTGTAATGAAACGTGTTGTCCAGGTAACATGGCTATCAATAAAATAAATTTTTCCTACAGATTTTACATTTCCTGCAATAAAAAATAGTAATCAGTTTTTTATTAATCACTTAGAAATGACAACAATTGTAAAATTAAATGTTATTATTTTGGCAATCCATTCTTAATACTGTATTAAATTAACTTTTTAATGTTAAAGTTAATAAGTACTTCTAAATCAGGCTAAAATAAAGCATTTTCAATTTCACTAAATACTTTTAGAATTTCTAAACATTACACTATATTAAATCTCATTTCACTTCTTACATGCTTTTATTTCACCAAATATGAAGAGAAATATTTATACAATATTTGTTTTGCAAAGAATCTCCTTGTTTGCAATGTTTAATGTTCCCATGTAACAAAGCATTTTCTCTCTTACAAAACATTGTGCATTGTAAGATTCTTATTTATTTCTGTTGGAAATCCATATAGTACATATTTCATATGTTTATAAGCTTTTAAAATTTTGTTCAATAAATTATTTGTAATCATATATATCAATGTTTGATTATTTCAAAAAAGTAGATAATGCAATTCTGTCCTTCATTGAAAAAGGTTTTACATTTAAAAGCAGATGTATTTTCTGGAAAAATAAGAAAATTATAAAGTAAACTTATGTTTTAAATATTTTCATTCTGTTTACTTCTTAGGCTCAAATTAAAAGATTCTTTTGTTTTTTTTACATTGTGCTTGTTGTTCAATGTGAACAAGCATTGCCTTGTTTAAACAATAATTGCATCATCTTCACTGAGAATTATACTTATTGAAGTGTCAAAAATGTTTAAGCTATTAAACTGTACTTCAAACATGGCATCTTGAAAGATCAAAATAAATTTCTTTCCTTTCGAACAGAACCTCCAAGCTGGGGAAACTGGAAAGATTGGTCTGAATGCTCAGAAACATGTGGGTATGGAGAACAGACTAGAATAAGAGTATGTGAAGATGCACCTTGTCCAGAAATAGATGGAGTTTGTCCAGGAGACGATTCAATGACACAAATGTGTAATGAAACGTGTTGTCCAGGTAACATGGCTATCAATAAAATATATTTTTTTCTTACAGATTTTACATTTCCTTCAATAAAAAATAGTAATCAGTTTTTTATTAATCACTTAGAAATCACAACAATTGTAAAATTAACTGTTATTATTTTGGCAATCCATTTTTAATACTGTATTAAATTAACTTTTTAATGTTAAAGTTAATAAGTACTTCTAAATCGGGCTAAATTAAAGCATTTTCAATTTCACTAAATACTTTTAGAATTTCTAAACATTACACTATATTAAATCTCATTTTACTTCTTACATGCTTTTATTTCACCAAATATGAAGAGAAATATTTATACAATATTTGTTTTGCAAAGAATCTCCTTGTTTGCAATGTTTAATGTTCCCATGTAACAAAGCATTTTCTCTCTTACAAAACATTGTGCATTGTAAGATTCTTATTTATTTCTGTTGGAAATCCATATAGTACATATTTCATATGTTTATAAGCTTTTAAAATTTTGTTCAATAAATTATTTGTAATCATATATATCAATGTTTGATTATTTCAAAAAAGTAGATAATGCAATTCTGTCCTTCATTGAAAAAGGTTTTACATTTAAAAGCAGATATATTTTCTGGAAAAATAAGAAAATTATAAAGTAAACTTATGTTTTAAATATTTTCATTCTGTTTACTTCTTAGGCTCAAATTAAATGATTCTTTTGTTTTTTGACATTGTGCTTGTGGTGCAAAATAAAGAAATCAATGAAGACTTTTAAATTTGTTCAATGTGAACAAGCATTGCCTTGTTTAAACAATAATTGCATCATCTTCATGTATTTTGATAGCTACCTTATTCTGATATTGAAAGGTCTTATTTTACCAATCACACTATAGAATGAGAATTATACTTATTGAAGTGTCAAAAATGTTTGAGCTATTAAACTGTACTTCAAACATGGCATCTTGAAAGATCACAATAAATTTCTTTCCTTTCGAACAGAACCTCCAAGCTGGGGAAACTGGCAAGATTGGTCTGAATGCTCAGAAACATGTGGGTATGGAGAACAGACTAGAATAAGAGTATGTGAAGATGCACCTTGTCCAGAAATAGATGGAGTTTGTCCAGGAGATGATTCAATGACACAAATGTGTAATGAAACGTGTTGTCCAGGTAACATGGCTATCAATAAAAAAAAAATTTCTTACAGATTTTACATTTCCTTCAATAAAAGATAGTAATCAGTTTTTTATTAATCACTTAGAAATGACAACAATTGTAAAATTAACTGTTATTATTTTGGCAATCCATTCTTAATACTGTATTAAATTAACTTTTTAATGTTAAAGTTAATAAGTACTTCTAAATCAGGCTAAAATAAAGCATTTTCAATTTCACTAAATACTTTTAGAATTTTTAAACATTACAATATATTAAATCTCATTTTACTTCTTACATGCTTTTATTTCACCAAATATGAAGAGAAATATTTATACAATATTTGTATTGCAAAGGATCTCCTTGTTTGCAATGTCTAATGTTCCCTTGTAACAAAGCATTTTCTCTCTTACAAAACATTGTGCATTGTAAGATTCTTATTTATTTCTGTTGGAAATCCATATAGTACATATTTCATATGTTTATAAGCTTTTAAAATTTTGTTCAATAAATTATTTGTAATCATATATATCAATGTTTGATTATTTCAAAAAAGTATATAATGCATTTCTGTCCTTCATTGAAAAAAGGTTTTACATTTAAAAGCAGATGTATTTTCTGGAAAAATAAGAAAATTATAAAGTAAACTTATGTTTTAAATATTTTTATTCTGTTTACTTCTTAGGCTCAAATTAAATGATTCTTTTGTTTTTTGACATTGTGCTTGTGGTGCAAAATAAAGAAATCAATGAAGACTTTTAAATTTGTTCAATGTGAACAAGCATTGCCTTGTTTAAACAATAATTGCATCATCTTCATGTATTTTGATAGCTACCTTATTCTGATATTGAAAGCTCTTATTTTAACAATCACACTATAGAATGAGAATTATACTTATTGAAGTGTCAAAAATGTTTAAGCTATTAAACTGTACTTCAAACATGGCATCTTGAAAGATCACAATAAATTTCTTTCCTTTCGAACAGAACCTCCAAGCTGGGGAAACTGGCAAGATTGGTCTGAATGCTCAGAAACATGTGGGTATGGAGAACAGACTAGAATAAGAGTATGTGAAGATGCACCTTGTCCAGAAATAGATGGAGTTTGTCCAGGAGATGATTCAATGACACAAATGTGTAATGAAACGTGTTGTCCAGGTAACATGGCTATCAATAAAAAAAAATTTTCTTACAGATTTTACATTTCCTTCAATAAAAAATAGTAATCATTTTTTTATTAATCACTTAGTAATGACAACAATTGTAAAATTAACTGTTATTATTTTGGCAATCCATTCTTAATACTGTATTAAATTAACTTTTTAATGTTAAAGTTAATAAGTACTTCTAAATCAGGCTAAAATAAAGCATTTTCAATTTCACTAAATACTTTTAGAATTTTTAAACATTACAATATATTAAATCTCATTTTACTTCTTACATGCTTTTATTTCACCAAATATGAAGAGAAATATTTATACAATATTTGTATTGCAAAGGATCTCCTTGTTTGCAATGTCTACTGTTCCCATGTAACAAAGCATTTTCTCTCTTACAAAACATTGTGCATTGTAAGATTCTTATTTATTTCTGTTGGAAATCCATATAGTACATATTTCATATGTTTATAAGCTTTTAAAATTTTGTTCAATAAATTATTTGTAATCATATATATCAATGTTTGATTATTTCAAAAAAGTATATAATGCAATTCTGTCCTTCATTGAAAAAGGTTTTACATTTAAAAGCAGATGTATTTTCTGGAAAAATAAGAAAATTATAAAGTAAACTTATGTTTTAAATATTTTTATTCTGTTTACTTCTTAGGCTCAAATTAAATGATTCTTTTGTTTTTTGACATTGTGCTTGTGGTGCAAAATAAAGAAATCAATGAAGACTTTTAAATTTGTTCAATGTGAACAAGCATTGCCTTGTTTAAACAATAATTGCATCATCTTCATGTATTTTGATAGCTACCTTATTCTGATATTGAAAGCTCTTATTTTAACAATCACACTATAGAATGAGAATTATACTTATTTAAGTGTCAAAAATGTTTAAGCTATTAAACTGTACTTCAAACATGGCATCTTGAAAGATCACAATAAATTTCTTTCCTTTCGAACAGAACCTCCAAGCTGGGGAAACTGGCAAGATTGGTCTGAATGCTCAGAAACATGTGGGTATGGAGAACAGACTAGAATAAGAGTATGTGAAGATGCACCTTGTCCAGAAATAGATGGAGTTTGTCCAGGAGACGATTCAATGACACAAATGTGTAATGAAACGTGTTGTCCAGGTAACATGGCTATCAATAAAATAAATTTTTTTCTTACAGATTTTACATTTCCTTCAATAAAAAATAGTAATCAGTTTTTTATTAATCACTTAGAAATGACAACAATTGTAAAATTAACTGTTATTATTTTGGCAATCCATTCTTAATACTGTATTAAATTAACTTTTTAATGTTAAAGTTAATAAGTACTTCTAAATCAGGCTAAAATAAAGCATTTTCAATTTCACTAAATACTTTTAGAATTTTTAAACATTACAATATATTAAATCTCATTTTACTTCTTACATGCTTTTATTTCACCAAATATGAAGAGAAATATTTATACAATATTTGTATTGCAAAGGATCTCCTTGTTTGCAATGTCTAATGTTCCCATGTAACAAAGCATTTTCTCTCTTACAAAACATTGTGCATTGTAAGATTCTTATTTATTTCTGTTGGAAATCCATATAGTACATATTTCATATGTTTATAAGCTTTTAAAATTTTGTTCAATAAATTATTTGTAATCATATATATCAATGTTTGATTATTTCAAAAACGTAGATAATGCAATTCTGTCCTTCATTGAAAAAGATTTTACATTTAAAAGCAGATGAATTTTCTGGAAAAATAAGAAAATTATTTAGTAAACTTATGTTTTAAATATTTTCATTCTGTTTACTTCTTAGGCTCAAATTAAATGATTCTTTTGTTTTTTGACATTGTGCTTGTGGTGCAAAATAAAGAAATCAATGAAGACTTTTAAATTTGTTCAATGTGAACAAGCATTGCCTTGTTTAAACAATAATTGCATCATCTTCATGTATTTTGATAGCTACCTTATTCTGATATTGAAAGGTCTTATTTTACCAATCACACTATAGAATGAGAATTATACTTATTGAAGTGTCAAAAATGTTTAAGCTATTAAACTGTACTTCAAATATGGCATCTTGATAGATCACAATAAATTTCTTTCCTTTCGAACAGAACCTCCAAGCTGGGGAAACTGGCAAGATTGGTCTGAATGCTCAGAAACATGTGGGTATGGAGAACAGACTAGAATAAGAGTATGTGAAGATGCACCTTGTCCAGAAATAGATGGAGTTTGTCCAGGAGACGATTCAATGACACAAATGTGTAATGAAACGTGTTGTCCAGGTAACATGGCTATCAATAAAATAAATTTTTCTTACAGATTTTACATTTCCTTCAATAAAAAATAGTAATCAGTTTTTATTAATCACTTAAAAATGACAACAATTGTAAAATTAACTGTTATTATTTTGGCAATCCATTCTTAATACTGTATTAAATTAACTTTTTAATGTTAAAGTTAATAAGTACTTCTAAATCAGGCTAAAATAAAGCATTTTCAATTTCACTAAATACTTTTAGAATTTCTAAACATTACAATATATTAAATCTCATTTTACTTCTTACATGCTTTTATTTCACCAAATATGAAGAGAAATATTTATACAATATTGTTTTGCAAAGAATCTCCTTGTTTGCAATGTCTAATGTTCCCATGTAGCAAAGCATTCTCTCTCTTACAAAACATTGTGCATTGTAAGATTCTTATTTATTTCTGTTGGAAATCCATATAGTACATATTTCATATGTTTATAAGCTTTTAAAATTTTTTAATATTTTCATTCTGTTTACTTCTTAGGCTCAAATTAAATAATTCTTTTGTTTTTTGACATTGTGCTTGTGGTGCAAAATAAAGAAATCAATGAAGACTTTTAAATTTGTTCAATGTGAACAAGCATTGCCTTGTTTAAACAATAATTGCATCATCTTCATGTATTTTGATAGCTACCTTATTCTGATATTGAAAGGTCTTATTTTACCAATCATACTATAGAATGAGAATTATACTTATTGAAGTGTCAAAAATGTTTAAGCTATTAAACTGTACTTCAAACATGGCATCTTGAAAGATCACAATAAATTTCTTTCATTTCGAACAGAACCTCCAAGCTGGGGAAACTGGCAAGATTGGTTTGAATGCTCAGAAACATGTGGGTATGGAGAACAGACTAGAATAAGAGTATGTGAAGATGCACCTTGTCCAGAAATAGATGGAGTTTGTCCAGGAGACGATTCAATGACACAAATGTGTAATGAAACGTGTTGTCCAGGTAACATGGCTATCAATAAAAAAAAATTTTCTTACAGATTTTACATTTCCTTCAATAAAAAATAGTAATCAGTTTTTTATTAATCACTTAGAAATGACAACAATTGTAAAATTAACTGTTATTATTTTGGCAATCCATTCTTAATACTGTATTAAATTAACTTTTTAATGTTAAAGTTAATAAGTACTTCTAAATCAGGCTAAAATAAAGCATTTTCAATTTCACTAAATACTTTTAGAATTTTTAAACATTACAATATATTAAATCTCATTTTACTTCTTACATGCTTTTATTTCACCAAATATGAAGAGAAATATTTATACAATATTTGTATTGCAAAGGATCTCCTTGTTTGCAATGTCTAATGTTTCCATGTAACAAAGCATTTTCTCTCTTACAAAACATTGTGCATTGTAAGATTCTTATTTATTTCTGTTGGAAATCCATATAGTACATATTTCATATGTTTATAAGCTTTTAAAATTTTGTTCAATAAATTATTTGTAATCATATATATCAATGTTTGATTATTTTGAAAAACGTAGATAATGCAATTCTGTCCTTCATTGAAAAAGATTTTACATTTAAAAGCAGATGAATTTTCTGGAAAAATAAGAAAATTATAAAGTAAACTTATGTTTTAAATATTTTCATTCTGTTTACTTCTTAGGCTCAAATTAAATGATTCTTTTGTTTTTTGACATTGTGCTTGTGGTGCAAAATAAAGAAATCAATGAAGACTTTTAAATTTGTTCAATGTGAACAAGCATTGCCTTGTTTAAACAATAATTGCATCATCTTCATGTATTTTGATAGCTACCTTATTCTGATATTGAAAGGTCTTATTTTACCAATCACACTATAGAATGAGAATTATACTTATTGAAGTGTCAAAAATGTTTAAGCTATTAAACTGTACTTCAAATATGGCATCTTGATAGATCACAATAAATTTCTTTCCTTTCGAACAGAACCTCCAAGCTGGGGAAACTGGCAAGATTGGTCTGAATGCTCAGAAACATGTGGGTATGGAGAACAGACTAGAATAAGAGTATGTGAAGATGCACCTTGTCCAGAAATAGATGGAGTTTGTCCAGGAGACGATTCAATGACACAAATGTGTAATGAAACGTGTTGTCCAGGTAACATGGCTATCAATAAAAAAAAATTTTCTTACAGATTTTACATTTCCTTCAATAAAAAATAGTAATCAGTTTTTTATTAATCACTTAGAAATGACAACAATTGTAAAATTAACTGTTATTATTTTGGCAATCCATTCTTAATACTGTATTAAATTAACTTTTTAATGTTAAAGTTAATAAGTACTTCTAAATCAGGCTAAAATAAAGTATTTTCAATTTCACTAAATACTTTTAGAATTTTTAAACATTACAATATATTAAATCTCATTTTACTTCTTACATGCTTTTATTTCACCAAATATGAAGAGAAATATTTATACAATATTTGTATTGCAAAGGATCTCCTTGTTTGCAATGTCTAATGTTTCCATGTAACAAAGCATTTTCTCTCTTACAAAACATTGTGCATTGTAAGATTCTTATTTATTTCTGTTGGAAATCCATATAGTACATATTTCATATGTTTATAAGCTTTTAAAATTTTGTTCAATAAATTATTTGTAATCATATATATCAATGTTTGATTATTTTGAAAAACGTAGATAATGCAATTCTGTCCTTCATTGAAAAAGATTTTACATTTAAAAGCAGATGAATTTTCTGGAAAAATAAGAAAATTATAAAGTAAACTTATGTTTTAAATATTTTCATTCTGTTTACTTCTTAGGCTCAAATTAAATGATTCTTTTGTTTTTTGACATTGTGCTTGTGGTGCAAAATAAAGAAATCAATGAAGACTTTTAAATTTGTTCAGTGTGAACAAGCATTGCCTTGTTTAAACAATAATTGCATCATCTTCATGTATTTTGATAGCTACCTTATTCTGATATTGAAAGGTCTTATTTTACCAATCACACTATAGAATGAGAATTATACTTATTGAAGTGTCAAAAATGTTTAAGCTATTAAACTGTACTTCAAACATGGCATATTGATAGATCACAATAAATTTCTTTCCTTTCGAACAGAACCTCCAAGCTGGGGAAACTGGCAAGATTGGTCTGAATGCTCAGAAACATGTGGGTATGGAGAACAGACTAGAATAAGAGTATGTGAAGATGCACCTTGTCCAGAAATAGATGGAGTTTGTCCAGGAGACGATTCAATGACACAAATGTGTAATGAAACGTGTTGTCCAGGTAACATGGCTATCAATAAAATAAATTTTTTTCTTACAGATTTTACATTTCCTTCAATAAAAAATAGTAATCAGTTTTTTATTAATCACTTAGTAATGACAACAATTGTAAAATTAACTTATTATTTTGGCAATCCATTCTTAATACTGTATTAAATTAAATTTTTAATGTTAAAGTTAATAAGTACTTCTAAATCAGGCTAAAATAAAGCATTTTTAATTTCACTAAATACTTTTAGAATTTTTAAACATTACAATATATTAAATCTCATTTTACTTCTTACATGCTTTTATTTCACCAAATATGAAGAGAAATATTTATACAATATTTGTATTGCAAAGGATCTCCTTGTTTGCAATGTCTAATGTTCCCCTGTAACAAAGCATTTTCTCTCTTACAAAACATTGTGCATTGTAAGATTCTTATTTATTTCTGTTGGAAATCCATATAGTACATATTTCATATGTTTATAAGCTTTTAAAATTTTGTTCAATAAATTATTTGTAATCATATATATCAATGTTTGATTATTTCAAAAACGTAGATAATGCAATTCTGTCCTTCATTGAAAAAGATTTTACATTTAAAAGCAGATGAATTTTCTGGAAAAATAAGAAAATTATAAAGTAAACTTATGTTTTAAATATTTTCATTCTGTTTACTTCTTAGGCTCAAATTAAATGATTCTTTTGTTTTTTGACATTGTGCTTGTGGTGCAAAATAAAGAAATCAATGAAGACTTTTAAATTTGTTCAATGTGAACAAGCATTGCCTTGTTTAAACAATAATTGCATCATCTTCATGTATTTTGATAGCTACCTTATTCTGATATTGAAAGGTCTTATTTTACCAATCACACTATAGAATGAGAATTATACTTATTGAAGTGTCAAAAATGTTTAAGCTATTAAACTGTACTTCAAATACGGCATCTTGATAGATCACAATAAATTTCTTTCCTTTCGAACAGAACCTCCAAGCTGGGGAAACTGGCAAGATTGGTCTGAATGCTCAGAAACATGTGGGTATGGAGAACAGACTAGAATAAGAGTATGTGAAGATGCACCTTGTCCAGAAATAGATGGAGTTTGTCCAGGAGACGATTCAATGACACAAATGTGTAATGAAACGTGTTGTCCAGGTAACATGGCTATCAATAAAATAAATTTTTCTTCCAGATTTTACATTTCCTTCAATAAAAAATAGTAATCAGTTTTTATTAATCACTTAAAAATGACAACAATTGTAAAATTAACTGTTATTATTTTGGCAATCCATTCTTAATACTGTATTAAATTAACTTTTTAATGTTAAAGTTAATAAGTACTTCTAAATCAGGCTAAAATAAAGCATTTTCAATTTCACTAAATACTTTTAGAATTTCTAAACATTACAATATATTAAATCTCATTTTACTTCTTACATGCTTTTATTTCACCAAATATGAAGAGAAATATTTATACAATATTGTTTTGCAAAGAATCTCCTTGTTTGCAATGTCTAATGTTTCCATGTAGCAAAGCATTTTCTCTCTTACAAAACATTGTGCATTGTAAGATTCTTATTTATTTCTGTTGGAAATCCATATAGTACATATTTCATATGTTTATAAGCTTTTAAAATTTTGTTCAATAAATTATTTGTAATCATATATATCAATGTTTGATTATTTCAAAAAAGTAGATAATGCAATTTTGTCCTTCATTGAAAAGGATTTTACATTTAAAAGCAGATGTATTTTCTGGAAAAATAAGAAAATTATTTAGTAAACTTATGTTTTAAATATTTTCATTCTGTTTACTTCTTAGGCTCAAATTAAATGATTCTTTTGTTTTTGACATTGTGCTTGTGGTGCAAAATAAAGAAATCAATGAAGACTTTTAAATTTGTTCAGTGTGAACAAGCATTGCCTTGTTTAAACAATAATTGCATCATCTTCATGTATTTTGATAGCTACCTTATTCTGATATTGAAAGGTCTTATTTTACCAATCACACTATAGAATGAGAATTATACTTATTGAAGTGTCAAAAATGTTTAAGCTATTAAACTGTACTTCAAACATGGCATATTGATAGATCACAATAAATTTCTTTCCTTTCAAACAGAACCTCCAAGCTGGGGAAACTGGCAAGATTGGTCTGAATGCTCAGAAACATGTGGGTATGGAGAACAGACTAGAATAAGAGTATGTGAAGATGCACCTTGTCCAGAAATAGATGGAGTTTGTCCAGGAGACGATTCAATGACACAAATGTGTAATGAAACGTGTTGTCCAGGTAACATGGCTATCAATAAAAAAAAATTTTCTTACAGATTTTACATTTCCTTCAATAAAAAATAGTAATCAGTTTTTTATTAATCACTTAGTAATGACAACAATTGTAAAATTAACTGTTATTATTTTGGCAATCCATTCTTAATACTGTATTAAATTAAATTTTTAATGTTAAAGTTAATAAGTACTTCTAAATCAGGCTAAAATAAAGCATTTTTAATTTCACTAAATACTTTTAGAATTTTTAAAAATTACAATATATTAAATCTCATTTTACTTCTTACATGCTTTTATTTCACCAAATATGAAGAGAAATATTTATACAATATTTGTATTGCAAAGGATCTCCTTGTTTGCAATGTCTAATGTTCCCATGTAACAAAGCATTTTCTCTCTTACAAAACATTGTGCATTGTAAGATTCTTATTTATTTCTGTTGGAAATCCATATAGTACATATTTCATATGTTTATAAGCTTTTAAAATTTTGTTCAATAAATTATTTGTAATCATATATATCAATGTTTGATTATTTCAAAAACGTAGATAATGCAATTCTGTCCTTCATTGAAAAAGATTTTACATTTAAAAGTAGATGAATTTTCTGGAAAAATAAGAAAATTATAAAGTAAACTTATGTTTTAAATATTTTCATTCTGTTTACTTCTTAGGCTCAAATTAAATGATTCTTTTGTTTTTTGACATTGTGCTTGTGGTGCAAAATAAAGAAATCAATGAAGACTTTTAAATTTGTTCAATGTGAACAAGCATTGCCTTGTTTAAACAATAATTGCATCATCTTCATGTATTTTGATAGCTACCTTATTCTGATATTGAAAGGTCTTATTTTACCAATCACACTATAGAATGAGAATTATACTTATTGAAGTGTCAAAAATGTTTAAGCTATTAAACTGTACTTCAAATATGGCATCTTGATAGATCACAATAAATTTCTTTCCTTTCGAACAGAACCTCCAAGCTGGGGAAACTGGCAAGATTGGTCTGAATGCTCAGAAACATGTGGGTATGGAGAACAGACTAGAATAAGAGTATGTGAAGATGCACCTTGTCCAGAAATAGATGGAGTTTGTCCAGGAGACGATTCAATGACACAAATGTGTAATGAAACGTGTTGTCCAGGTAACATGGCTATCAATAAAATAAATTTTTCTTCCAGATTTTACATTTCCTTCAATAAAAAATAGTAATCAGTTTTTATTAATCACTTAAAAATGACAACAATTGTAAAATTAACTGTTATTATTTTGGCAATCCATTCTTAATACTGTATTAAATTAACTTTTTAATGTTAAAGTTAATAAGTACTTCTAAATCAGGCTAAAATAAAGCATTTTCAATTTCACTAAATTCTTTTAGAATTTCTAAACATTACAATATATTAAATCTCATTTTACTTCTTACATGCTTTTATTTCACCAAATATGAAGAGAAATATTTATACAATATTGTTTTGCAAAGAATCTCCTTGTTTGCAATGTCTAATGTTCCCATGTAGCAAAGCATTCTCTCTCTTACAAAACATTGTGCATTGTAAGATTCTTATTTATTTCTGTTGGAAATCCATATAGTACATATTTCATATGTTTATAAGCTTTTAAAATTTTTTAATATTTTCATTCTGTTTACTTCTTAGGCTCAAATTAAATAATTCTTTTGTTTTTTGACATTGTGCTTGTGGTGCAAAATAAAGAAATCAATGAAGACTTTTAAATTTGTTCAATGTGAACAAGCATTGCCTTGTTTAAACAATAATTGCATCATCTTCATGTATTTTGATAGCTACCTTATTCTGATATTGAAAGGTCTTATTTTACCAATCACACTATAGAATGAGAATTATACTTATTGAAGTGTCAAAAATGTTTAAGCTATTAAACTGTACTTCAAACATGGCATCTTGAAAGATCACAATAAATTTCTTTCATTTCGAACAGAACCTCCAAGCTGGGGAAACTGGCAAGATTGGTCTGAATGCTCAGAAACATGTGGGTATGGAGAACAGACTAGAATAAGAGTATGTGAAGATGCACCTTGTCCAGAAATAGATGGAGTTTGTCCAGGAGACGATTCAATGACACAAATGTGTAATGAAACGTGTTGTCCAGGTAACATGGCTATCAATAAAAAAAAATTTTCTTACAGATTTTACATTTCCTTCAATAAAAAATAGTAATCAGTTTTTTATTAATCACTTAGAAATGACAACAATTGTAAAATTAACTGTTATTATTTTGGCAATCCATTCTTAATACTGTATTAAATTAACTTTTTAATGTTAAAGTTAATAAGTACTTCTAAATCAGGCTAAAATAAAGCATTTTCAATTTCACTAAATACTTTTAGAATTTTTAAACATTACAATATATTAAATCTCATTTTACTTCTTACATGCTTTTATTTCACCAAATATGAAGAGAAATATTTATACAATATTTGTATTGCAAAGGATCTCCTTGTTTGCAATGTCTAATGTTTCCATGTAACAAAGCATTTTCTCTCTTACAAAACATTGTGCATTGTAAGATTCTTATTTATTTCTGTTGGAAATCCATATAGTACATATTTCATATGTTTATAAGCTTTTAAAATTTTGTTCAATAAATTATTTGTAATCATATATATCAATGTTTGATTATTTCAAAAACGTAGATAATGCAATTCTGTCCTTCATTGAAAAAGATTTTACATTTAAAAGCAGATGAATTTTCTGGAAAAATAAGAAAATTATAAAGTAAACTTATGTTTTAAATATTTTCATTCTGTTTACTTCTTAGGCTCAAATTAAATGATTCTTTTGCTTTTTGACATTGTGCTTGTGGTGCAAAATAAAGAAATCAATGAAGACTTTTAAATTTGTTCAATGTGAACAAGCATTGCCTTGTTTAAACAATAATTGCATCATCTTCATGTATTTTGATAGCTACCTTATTCTGATATTGAAAGGTCTTATTTTACCAATCACACTATAGAATGAGAATTATACTTATTGAAGTGTCAAAAATGTTTAAGCTATTAAACTGTACTTCAAATATGGCATCTTGATAGATCACAATAAATTTCTTTCCTTTCGAACAGAACCTCCAAGCTGGGGAAACTGGCAAGATTGGTCTGAATGCTCAGAAACATGTGGGTATGGAGAACAGACTAGAATAAGAGTATGTGAAGATGCACCTTGTCCAGAAATAGATGGAGTTTGTCCAGGAGACGATTCAATGACACAAATGTGTAATGAAACGTGTTGTCCAGGTAACATGGCTATCAATAAAATAAATTTTTCTTCCAGATTTTACATTTCCTTCAATAAAAAGTAGTAATCAGTTTTTATTAATCACTTAAAAATGACAACAATTGTAAAATTAACTGTTATTATTTTGGCAATCCATTCTTAATACTGTATTAAATTAACTTTTTAATGTTAAAGTTAATAAGTACTTCTAAATCAGGCTAAAATAAAGCATTTTCAATTTCACTAAATACTTTTAGAATTTCTAAACATTACAATATATTAAATCTCATTTTACTTCTTACATGCTTTTATTTCACCAAATACGAAGAGAAATATTTATACAATATTGTTTTGCAAAGAATCTCCTTGTTTGCAATGTCTAATGTTCCCATGTAGCAAAGCATTCTCTCTCTTACAAAACATTGTGCATTGTAAGATTCTTATTTATTTCTGTTGGAAATCCATATAGTACATATTTTATATGTTTATAAGCTTTTAAAATTTTTTAATATTTTCATTCTGTTTACTTCTTAGGCTCAAATTAAATAATTCTTTTGTTTTTTGACATTGTGCTTGTGGTGCAAAATAAAGAAATCAATGAAGACTTTTAAATTTGTTCAATGTGAACAAGCATTGCCTTGTTTAAACAATAATTGCATCATCTTCATGTATTTTGATAGCTACCTTATTCTGATATTGAAAGGTCTTATTTTACCAATCACACTATAGAATGAGAATTATACTTATTGAAGTGTCAAAAATGTTTAAGCTATTAAACTGTACTTCAAACATGGCATCTTGAAAGATCACAATAAATTTCTTTCATTTCGAACAGAACCTCCAAGCTGGGGAAACTGGCAAGATTGGTCTGAATGCTCAGAAACATGTGGGTATGGAGAACAGACTAGAATAAGAGTATGTGAAGATGCACCTTGTCCAGAAATAGATGGAGTTTGTCCAGGAGACGATTCAATGACACAAATGTGTAATGAAACGTGTTGTCCAGGTAACATGGCTATCAATAAAAAAAAATTTTCTTACAGATTTTACATTTCCTTCAATAAAAAATAGTAATCAGTTTTTTATTAATCACTTAGAAATGACAACAATTGTAAAATTAACTGTTATTATTTTGGCAATCCATTCTTAATACTGTATTAAATTAACTTTTTAATGTTAAAGTTAATAAGTACTTCTAAATCAGGCTAAAATAAAGCATTTTCAATTTCACTAAATACTTTTAGAATTTTTAAACATTACAATATATTAAATCTCATTTTACTTCTTACATGCTTTTATTTCACCAAATATGAAGAGAAATATTTATACAATATTTGTATTGCAAAGGATCTCCTTGTTTGCAATGTCTAATGTTTCCATGTAACAAAGCATTTTCTCTCTTACAAAACATTGTGCATTGTAAGATTCTTATTTATTTCTGTTGGAAATCCATATAGTACATATTTCATATGTTTATAAGCTTTTAAAATTTTGTTCAATAAATTATTTGTAATCATATATCTCAATGTTTGATTATTTCAAAAACGTAGATAATGCAATTCTGTCCTTCATTGAAAAAGATTTTACATTTAAAAGCAGATGAATTTTCTGGAAAAATAAGAAAATTATAAAGTAAACTTATGTTTTAAATATTTTCATTCTGTTTACTTCTTAGGCTCAAATTAAATGATTCTTTTGCTTTTTGACATTGTGCTTGTGGTGCAAAATAAAGAAATCAATGAAGACTTTTAAATTTGTTCAATGTGAACAAGCATTGCCTTGTTTAAACAATAATTGCATCATCTTCATGTATTTTGATAGCTACCTTATTCTGATATTGAAAGGTCTTATTTTACCAATCACACTATAGAATGAGAATTATACTTATTGAAGTGTCAAAAATGTTTAAGCTATTAAACTGTACTTCAAATATGGCATCTTGATAGATCACAATAAATTTCTTTCCTTTCGAACAGAACCTCCAAGCTGGGGAAACTGGCAAGATTGGTCTGAATGCTCAGAAACATGTGGGTATGGAGAACAGACTAGAATAAGAGTATGTGAAGATGCACCTTGTCCAGAAATAGATGGAGTTTGTCCAGGAGACGATTCAATGACACAAATGTGTAATGAAACGTGTTGTCCAGGTAACATGGCTATCAATAAAATAAATTTTTCTTCCAGATTTTACATTTCCTTCAATAAAAAATAGTAATCAGTTTTTTATTAATCACTTAGAAATGACAACAATTGTAAAATTAACTGTTATTATTTTGGCAATCCATTCTTAATACTGTATTAAATTAACTTTTTAATGTTAAAGTTAATAAGTACTTCTAAATCAGGCTAAAATAAAGCATTTTCAATTTCACTAAATACTTTTAGAATTTTTAAATATTACAATATATTAAATCTCATTTTACTTCTTACATGCTTTTATTTCACCAAATATGAAGAGAAATATTTATACAATATTTGTATTGCAAAGGATCTCCTTGTTTGCAATGTCTAATGTTTCCATGTAACAAAGCATTTTCTCTCTTACAAAACATTGTGCATTGTAAGATTCTTATTTATTTCTGTTGGAAAACCATATAGTACATATTTCATATGTTTATAAGCTTTTAAAATTTTGTTCAATAAATTATTTGTAATCATATATATCAATGTTTGATTATTTCAAAAATGTAGATAATGCAATTCTGTCCTTCATTGAAAAAGATTTTACATTTAAAAGCAGATGTATTTTCTGGAAAAATAAGAAAATTATTTAGTAAACTTATGTTTTAAATATTTTCATTCTGTTTACTTCTTAGGCTCAAATTAAATGATTCTTTTGTTTTTTGACATTGTGCTTGTGGTGCAAAATAAAGAAATCAATGAAGACTTTTAAATTTGTTCAATGTGAACAAGCATTGCCTTGTTTAAACAATAATTGCATCATCTTCATGTATTTTGATAGCTACCTTATTCTGATATTGAAAGGTCTTATTTTACCAATCACACTATAGAATGAGAATTATACTTATTGAAGTGTCAAAAATGTTTAAGCTATTAAACTGTACTTCAAATATGGCATCTTGATAGATCACAATAAATTTCTTTCCTTTCGAACAGAACCTCCAAGCTGGGGAAACTGGCAAGATTGGTCTGAATGCTCAGAAACATGTGGGTATGGAGAACAGACTAGAATAAGAGTATGTGAAGATGCACCTTGTCCAGAAATAGATGGAGTTTGTCCAGGAGACGATTCAATGACACAAATGTGTAATGAAACGTGTTGTCCAGGTAACATGGCTATCAATAAAATAAATTTTTCTTCCAGATTTTACATTTCCTTCAATAAAAAATAGTAATCAGTTTTTTATTAATCACTTAGAAATGACAACAATTGTAAAATTAACTGTTATTATTTTGGCAATCCATTCTTAATACTGTATTAAATTAACTTTTTAATGTTAAAGTTAATAAGTACTTCTAAATCAGGCTAAAATAAAGCATTTTCAATTTCACTAAATACTTTTAGAATTTTTAAATATTACAATATATTAAATCTCATTTTACTTCTTCCATGCTTTTATTTCACCAAATATGAAGAGAAATATTTATACAATATTTGTATTGCAAAGGATCTCCTTGTTTGCAATGTCTAATGTTTCCATGTAACAAAGCATTTTCTCTCTTACAAAACATTGTGCATTGTAAGATTCTTATTTATTTCTGTTGGAAAACCATATAGTACATATTTCATATGTTTATAAGCTTTTAAAATTTTGTTCAATAAATTATTTGTAATCATATATATCAATGTTTGATTATTTCAAAAATGTAGATAATGCAATTCTGTCCTTCATTGAAAAAGATTTTACATTTAAAAGCAGATGTATTTTCTGAAAAAATAAGAAAATTATTTAGTAAACTTATGTTTTAAATATTTTCATTCTGTTTACTTCTTAGGCTCAAATTAAATGATTCTTTTGTTTTTTGACATTGTGCTTGTGGTGCAAAATAAAGAAATCAATGAAGACTTTTAAATTTGTTCAATGTGAACAAGCATTGCCTTGTTTAAACAATAATTGCATCATCTTCATGTATTTTGATAGCTACCTTATTCTGATATTGAAAGGTCTTATTTTACCAATCACACTATAGAATGAGAATTATACTTATTGAAGTGTCAAAAATGTTTAAGCTATTAAACTGTACTTCAAACATGGCATCTTGATAGATCACAATAAATTTCTTTCCTTTCGAACAGAACCTCCAAGCTGGGGAAACTGGCAAGATTGGTCTGAATGCTCAGAAACATGTGGGTATGGAGAACAGACTAGAATAAGAGTATGTGAAGATGCACCTTGTCCAGAAATAGATGGAGTTTGTCCAGGAGACGATTCAATGACACAAATGTGTAATGAAACATGTTGTCCAGGTAACATGGCTATCAATAAAATAAATTTTTCTTCCAGATTTTACACTTCCTTCAATAAAAAATAGTAATCAGTTTTTATTAATCACTTAGAAATGACAACAATTGTAAAATTAACTGTTATTATTTTGGCAATCCATTCTTAATACTGTATTAAATTAACTTTTTAATGTTAAAGTTTGATAAGTACTTCTAAATCAGGCTAACATAAAGCATTTTCAATTTCACTAAATACTTTTAGAATTTCTAAACATTACAATATATTAAATCTCATTTTACTTCTTACATGCTTTTATTTCACCAAATATGAAGAGAAATATTTATACAATATTGTTTTGCAAAGAATCTCCTTGTTTGCAATGTCTAATGTTCCCATGTAGCAAAGCATTTTCTCTCTTACAAAACATTGTGCATTGTAAGATTCTTATTTATTTCTGTTGGAAATCCATATAGTACATATTTCATATGTTTATAAGCTTTTAAAATTTTGTTCAATAAATTATTTGTAATCATATATATCAATGTTTGATTATTTCAAAAAAGTAGATAATGCAATTCTGTCCTTCATTGAAAAGGATTTTACATTTAAAAGCAGATGTATTTTCTGGAAAAATAAGAAAATTTTTTAGTAAACTTATGTTTTAAATATTTTCATTCTGTTTACTTCTTAGGCTCAAATTAAATGATTCTTTTGTTTTTTGACATTGTGCTTGTGGTGCAAAATAAAGAAATCAATGAAGACTTTTAAATTTGTTCAGTGTGAACAAGCATTGCCTTGTTTAAACAATAATTGCATCATCTTCATGTATTTTGATAGCTACCTTATTCTGATATTGAAAGCTCTTATTTTAACAATCACACTATAGAATGAGAATTATACTTATTGAAGTGTCAAAAATGTTTAAGCTATTAAACTGTACTTCAAACATGGCATCTTGAAAGATCACAATAAATTTCTTTCCTTTTGAACAGAACCTCCAAGCTGGGGAAACTGGCAAGATTGGTCTGAATGCTCAGAAACATGTGGGTATGGAGAACAGACTAGAATAAGAGTATGTGAAGATGCACCTTGTCCAGAAATAGATGGAGTTTGTCCAGGAGACGATTCAATGACACAAATGTGTAATGAAACGTGTTGTCCAGGTAACATGGCTATCAATAAAATAAATTTTTCTTCCAGATTTTACATTTCCTTCAATAAAAAATAGTAATCAGTTTTTTATTAATCACTTAGAAATGACAACAATTGTAAAATTAACTGTTATTATTTTGGCAATCCATTCTTAATACTGTATTAAATTAACTTTTTAATGTTAAAGTTAATAAGTACTTCTAAATCAGGCTAAAATAAAGCATTTTCAATTTCACTAAATACTTTTAGAATTTTTAAATATTACAATATATTAAATCTCATTTTACTTCTTACATGCTTTTATTTCACCAAATATGAAGAGAAATATTTATACAATATTGTTTTGCAAAGAATCTCCTTGTTTGCAATGTCTAATGTTCCCATGTAGCAAAGCATTTTCTCTCTTACAAAACATTGTGCATTGTAAGATTCTTATTTATTTCTGTTGGAAATCCATATAGTACATATTTCATATGTTTATAAGCTTTTAAAATTTTGTTCAATAAATTATTTGTAATCATATATATCAATGTTTGATTATTTCAAAAAAGTAGATAATGCAATTCTGTCCTTCATTGAAAAGGATTTTACATTTAAAAGCAGATGTATTTTCTGGAAAAATAAGAAAATTTTTTAGTAAACTTATGTTTTAAATATTTTCATTCTGTTTACTTCTTAGGCTCAAATTAAATGATTCTTTTGTTTTTTGACATTGTGCTTGTGGTGCAAAATAAAGAAATCAATGAAGACTTTTAAATTTGTTCAGTGTGAACAAGCATTGCCTTGTTTAAACAATAATTGCATCATCTTCATGTATTTTGATAGCTACCTTATTCTGATATTGAAAGGTCTTATTTTACCAATCACACTATAGACTGAGAATTATACTTATTGAAGTGTCAAAAATGTTTAAGCTATTAAACTGTACTTCAAACATGGCATCTTGAAAGATCACAATAAATTTCTTTCCTTTTGAACAGAACCTCCAAGCTGGGGAAACTGGCAAGATTGGTCTGAATGCTCAGAAACATGTGGGTATGGAGAACAGACTAGAATAAGAGTATGTGAAGATGCACCTTGTCCAGAAATAGATGGAGTTTGTCCAGGAGACGATTCAATGACACAAATGTGTAATGAAACATGTTGTCCAGGTAACATGGCTATCAATAAAATAAATTTTTCTTCCAGATTTTACATTTCCTTCAATAAAAAATAGTAATCAGTTTTTTATTAATCACTTAGAAATGACAACAATTGTAAAATTAACTGTTATTATTTTGGCAATTCATTCTTAATACTGTATTAAATTAACTTTTTAATGTTAAAGTTAATAAGTACTTCTAAATCAGGCTAAAATAAAGCATTTTCAATTTCACTAAATACTTTTAGAATTTTTAAATATTACAATATATTAAATCTCATTTTACTTCTTACATGCTTTTATTTCACCAAATATGAAGAGAAATATTTATACAATATTTGTATTGCAAAGGATCTCCTTGTTTGCAATGTCTAATGTTTCCATGTAACAAAGCATTTTCTCTCTTACAAAACATTGTGCATTGTAAGATTCTTATTTATTTCTGTTGGAAAACCATATAGTACATATTTCATATGTTTATAAGCTTTTAAAATTTTGTTCAATAAATTATTTGTAATCATATATATCAATGTTTGATTATTTCAAAAATGTAGATAATGCAATTCTGTCCTTCATTGAAAAAGATTTTACATTTAAAAGCAGATGTATTTTCTGGAAAAATAAGAAAATTATTTAGTAAACTTATGTTTTAAATATTTTCATTCTGTTTACTTCTTAGGCTCAAATTAAATGATTCTTTTGTTTTTTGACATTGTGCTTGTGGTGCAAAATAAAGAAATCAATGAAGACTTTTAAATTTGTTCAGTGTGAACAAGCATTGCCTTGTTTAAACAATAATTGCATCATCTTCATGTATTTTGATAGCTACCTTATTCTGATATTGAAAGGTCTTATTTTACCAATCACACTATAGAATGAGAATTATACTTATTGAAGTGTCAAAAATGTTTAAGCTATTAAACTGTACTTCAAACATGGCATCTTGAAAGATCACAATAAATTTCTTTCCTTTTGAACAGAACCTCCAAGCTGGGGAAACTGGCAAGATTGGTCTGAATGCTCAGAAACATGTGGGTATGGAGAACAGACTAGAATAAGAGTATGTGAAGATGCACCTTGTCCAGAAATAGATGGAGTTTGTCCAGGAGATGATTCAATGACACAAATGTGTAATGAAACGTGTTGTCCAGGTAACATGGCTATCAATAAAAAAAAATTTTCTTACAGATTGTACATTTCCTTCAATAAAAAATAGTAATCAGTTTTTATTAATCACTTAGAAATGACAACAATTGTAAAATTAACTGTTATTATTTTGGCAATCCATTCTTAATACTGTATTAAATTAACTTTTTAATGTTAAAGTTAATAAGTACTTCTAAATCAGGCTAAAATAAAGCATTTTCAATTTCACTAAATACTTTTAGAATTTCTAAACATTACAATATTAAATCTCATTTTACTTCTTACATGCTTTTATTTCACCAAATATGAAGAGAAATATTTATACAATATTGTTTTGCAAAGAATCTCCTTGTTTGCAATGTATGATGTTCCCATGTAGCAAAGCATTTTCTCTCTTACAAAACATTGTGCATTGTAAGATTCTTATTTATTTCTGTTGGAAATCCATATAGTACATATTTCATATGTTTATAAGCTTTTAAAATTTTGTTTAATAAATTATTTGTAATCATATATATCAATGTTTGATTATTTCAAAAAAGTAGATAATGCAATTCTGTCCTTCATTGAAAAGGATTTTACATTTAAAAGCAGATGTATTTTCTGGAAAAATAAGAAAATTATTTAGTAAACTTATGTTTTAAATATTTTCATTCTGTTTACTTCTTAGGCTCAAATTAAATGATTCTTTTGTTTTTGACATTGTGCTTGTGGTGCAAAATAAAGAAATCAATGAAGACTTTTAAATTTGTTCAGTGTGAACAAGCATTGCCTTGTTTAAACAATAATTGCATCATCTTCATGTATTTTGATAGCTACCTTATTCTGATATTGAAAGGTCTTATTTTACCAATCACACTATAGAATGAGAATTATACTTATTGAAGTGTCAAAAGTGTTTAAGCTATTAAACTGTACTTCAAACATGGCATATTGATAGATCACAATAAATTTCTTTCCTTTCGAACAGAACCTCCAAGCTGGGGAAACTGGCAAGATTGGTCTGAATGCTCAGAAACATGTGGGTATGGAGAACAGACTAGAATAAGAGTATGTGAAGATGCACCTTGTCCAGAAATAGATGGAGTTTGTCCAGGAGATGATTCAATGACACAAATGTGTAATGAAACGTGTTGTCCAGGTAACATGGCTATCAATAAAATAAATTTTTCTTCCAGATTTTACATTTCCTTCAATAAAAAATAGTAATCAGTTTTTGATTAATCACTTAGAAATGACAACAATTGTAAAATTAACTGTTATTATTTTGGCAATCCATTCTTAATACTGTATTAAATTAACTTTTTAATGTTAAAGTTTGATAAGTACTTCTAAATCAGGCTAACATGAAGCATTTTCAATTTCACTAAATACTTTTAGAATTTCTAAACATTACAATATATTAAATCTCATTTTACTTCTTACATGCTTTTATTTCACCAAATATGAAGAGAAATATTTATACAATATTTGTATTGCAAAGAATCTCCTTGTTTGCAATGTCTAATGTTCCCATGTAACAAAGCATTTTCTCTCTTACAAAACATTGTGCATTGTAAGATTCTTATTTATTTCTGTTGGAAAGCCATATAGTACATATTTCATATGTTTATAAGCTTTTAAAATTTTGTTCAATAAATTATTTGTAATTATATATATCAATGTTTGATTATTTCAAAAAAGTAGATAATGCAATTCTGTCCTTCATTGAAAAAGATTTTACATTTAAAAGCAGATGTATTTTCTGGAAAAATAAGAAAATTATTTAGTAAGCGTATGTTTTAAATATTTTCATTCTGTTTACTTCTTAGGCTCAAATTAAATGATTCTTTTGTTTTTTGACATTGTGCTTGTGGTGCAAAATAAAGAAATCAATGAAGACTTTTAAATTTGTTCAATGTGAACAAGCATTGCCTTGTTTAAACAGTAATTGCATCATCTTCATGTATTTTGATAGCTACCTTATTCTGATATTGAAAGGTCTTATTTTACCAATCACACTATAGAATGAGAATTATACTTATTGAAGTGTCAAAAATGTTTAAGCTATTAAACTGTACTTCAAACATGGCATATTGATAGATCACAATAAATTTCTTTCCTTTCGAACAGAACCTCCAAGCTGGGGAAACTGGCAAGATTGGTCTGAATGCTCAGAAACATGTGGGTATGGAGAACAGACTAGAATAAGAGTATGTGAAGATGCACCTTGTCCAGAAATAGATGGAGTTTGTCCAGGAGACGATTCAATGACACAAATGTGTAATGAAACGTGTTGTCCAGGTAACATGGCTATCAATAAAATAAATTTTTCCTACAGATTTTACATTTCCTTCAATAAAAAATAGAAATCAGTTTTTTATTAATCACTTAGAAATGACAACAATTGTAAAATTAACTGTTATTATTTTGGCAATCCATTCTTAATACTGTATTAAATTAACTTTTTAATGTTAAAGTTTGATAAGTACTTCTAAATCAGGCTAACATAAAGCATTTTCAATTTCACTAAATACTTTTAGAATTTCTAAACATTACAATATATTAAATCTCATTTTACTTCTTACATGCTTTTATTTCACCAAATATGAAGACAAATATTTATACAATATTTGTATTGCAAAGAATCTCCTTGTTTGCAATGTCTAATGTTCCCATGTAACAAAGCATTTTCTCTCTTACAAAACATTGTGCATTGTAAGATTCTTATTTATTTCTGTTGGAAATCCATATAGTACATATTTCATATGTTTATAAGCTTTTAAAATTTTGTTCAATAAATTATTTGTAATTATATATATCAATGTTTGATTATTTCAAAAAAGTAGATAATGCAATTCTGTCCTTCATTGAAGAAGATTTTACATTTAAAAGCAGATGTATTTTCTGGAAAAATAAGAAAATTATTTAGTAAGCGTATGTTTTAAATATTTTCATTCTGTTTACTTCTTAGGCTCAAATTAAATGATTCTTTTGTTTTTTGACATTCTGCTTGTGGTGCAAAATAAAGAAATCAATGAAGACTTTTAAATTTGTTCAATGTGAACAAGCATTGCCTTGTTTAAACAGTAATTGCATCATCTTCATGTATTTTGATAGCTACCTTATTCTGATATTGAAAGCTCTTATTTTACCAATCACACTATAGACTGAGAATTATACTTATTGAAGTGTCAAAAATGTTTAAGCTATTAAACTGTACTTCAAACATGGCATCTTGAAAGATCACAATAAATTTCTTTCCTTTTGAACAGAACCTCCAAGCTGGGGAAACTGGCAAGATTGGTCTGAATGCTCAGAAACATGTGGGTATGGAGAACAGACTAGAATAAGAGTATGTGAAGATGCACCTTGTCCAGAAATAGATGGAGTTTGTCCAGGAGACGATTCAATGACACAAATGTGTAATGAAACGTGTTGTCCAGGTAACATGGCTATCAATAAAATAAATTTTTCTTACAGATTTTACATTTCCTTCAATAAAAAATAGTAATCAGTTTTTTATTAATCACTTAGAAATGACAACAATTGTAAAATTAACTGTTATTATTTTGGCAATCCATTCTTAATACTGTATTAAATTAACTTTTTAATGTTAAAGTTAATAAGTACTTCTAAATCAGGCTAAAATAAAGCATTTTCAATTTCACTAAATACTTTTAGAATTTCTAAACATTACAATATATTAAATCTCATTTTACTTCTTACATGCTTTTATTTCACCAAATATGAAGAGAAATATTTATACAATATTGTTTTGCAAAGAATCTCCTTGTTTGCAATGTCTAATGTTCCCCTGTAACAAAGCATTTTCTCTGTTACAAAACATTGTGCATTGTAAGATTCTTATTTATTTCTGTTGGAAATCCATATAGTACATATTTCATATGTTTATAAGCTTTTAAAATTTTGTTCAATAAATTATTTGTAATCATATGTATCAATGTTTGATTATTTCAAAAAAGTAGATAATGCAATTCTGTCCTTCATTGAAAAAGATTTTACATTTAAAAGCAGATGTATTTTCTGGAAAAATAAGAAAATTTTTTAGTAAGCGTATGTTTTAAATATTTTCATTCTGTTTACTTCTTAGGCTCAAATTAAATGATTCTTTTGTTTTTTGACATTGTGCTTGTGGTGCAAAATAAAGAAATCAATGAAGACTTTTAAATTTGTTCAATGTGAACAAGCATTGCCTTGTTTAAACAGTAATTGCATCATCTTCATGTATTTTGATAGCTACCTTATTCTGATATTGAAAGCTCTTATTTTACCAATCACACTATAGAATGAGAATTATACTTATTGAAGTGTCAAAAATGTTTAAGCTATTAAACTGTACTTCAAACATGGCATCTTGAAAGATCACAATAAATTTCTTTCCTTTTGAACAGAACCTCCAAGCTGGGGAAACTGGCAAGATTGGTCTGAATGCTCAGAAACATGTGGGTATGGAGAACAGACTAGAATAAGAGTATGTGAAGATGCACCTTGTCCAGAAATAGATGGAGTTTGTCCAGGAGACGATTCAATGACACAAATGTGTAATGAAACGTGTTGTCCAGGTAACATGGCTATCAATAAAATAAATTTTTTTCTTACAGATTTTACATTTCCTTCAATAAAAAATAGTAATCAGTTTTTTATTAATCACTTAGAAATGACAACAATTGTAAAATTAACTGTTATTATTTTGGCAATCCATTCTTAATACTGTATTAAATTAACTTTTTAATGTTAAAGTTAATAAGTACTTCTAAATCAGGCTAAAATAAAGCATTTTCAATTTCACTAAATACTTTTAGAATTTCTAAACATTACAGTATATTAAATCTCATTTTACTTCTTACATGCTTTTATTTCACCAAATATGAAGACAAATATTTATACAATATTTGTTTTGCAAAGAATCTCCTTGTTTGCAATGTTTAATGTTCCCATGTAACAAAGCATTTTCTCTCTTACAAAACATTGTGCATTGTAAGATTCTTATTTATTTCTGTTGGAAATCCATATAGTACATATTTCATATGTTTATAAGCTTTTAAAATTTTGTTCAATAAATTATTTGTAATCATATATATCAATGTTTGATTATTTCAAAAAAGTAGATAATGCAATTCTGTCCTTCATTGAAAAAGAATTTACATTTAAAAGCAGATGTATTTTCTGGAAAAATAAGAAAATTATAAAGTAAACTTATGTTTTAAATATTTTCATTCTGTTTACTTCTTAGGCTCAAATTAATTGATTCTTTTGTTTTTTGACATTGTGCTTGTGGTGCAAAATAAAGAAATCAATGAAGACTTTTAAATTTGTTCAATGTGAACAAGCATTGCCTTGTTTAAACAATAATTGCATCATCTTCATGTATTTTGATAGTTACCTTATTCTGATATTGAAAGGTCTTATTTTACCAATCACGCTATAGAATGAGAATTATACTTATTGAAGTGTCAAAAATGTTTAAGCTATTAAACTGTACTTCAAACATGGCATATTGATAGCTCATAATAAATTTCTTTCCTTTCGAACAGAACCTCCAAGCTGGGGAAACTGGCAAGATTGGTCTGAATGCTCAGAAACATGTGGGTATGGAGAACAGACTAGAATAAGAGTATGTGAAGATGCACCTTGTCCAGAAATAGATGGAGTTTGTCCAGGAGACGATTCAATGACACAAATGTGTAATGAAACGTGTTGTCCAGGTAACATGGCTATCAATAAAATAAATTTTTCTTACAGATTTTACATTTCCTTCAATAAAAAATAGAAATCAGTTTTTTATTAATCACTTAGAAATGACAACAATTGTAAAATTAACTGTTATTATTTTGGCAATCCATTCTTAATACTGTATTAAATTAACTTTTTAATGTTAAAGTTTGATAAGTACTTCTAAATCAGGCTAACATAAAGCATTTTCAATTTCACTAAATACCTTTAGAATTTCTAAACATTACAATATATTAAATCTCATTTTACTTCTTACATGCTTTTATTTCACCAAATATGAAGACAAATATTTATACAATATTTGTATTGCAAAGAAGCTCCTTGTTTGCAATGTCTAATGTTCCCATGTAACAAAGCATTTTCTCTCTTACAAAACATTGTGCATTGTAAGATTCTTATTTATTTCTGTTGGAAATCCATATAGTACATATTTCATATGTTTATAAGCTTTTAAAATTTTGTTCAATAAATTATTTGTAATTATATATATCAATGTTTGATTATTTCAAAAAAGTAGATAATGCAATTCTGTCCTTCATTGAAGAAGATTTTACATTTAAAAGCAGATGTATTTTCTGGAAAAATAAGAAAATTATTTAGTAAGCGTATGTTTTAAATATTTTCATTCTGTTTACTTCTTAGGCTCAAATTAAATGATTCTTTTGTTTTTTGACATTCTGCTTGTGGTGCAAAATAAAGAAATCAATGAAGACTTTTAAATTTGTTCAATGTGAACAAGCATTGCCTTGTTTAAACAGTAATTGCATCATCTTCATGTATTTTGATAGCTACCTTATTCTGATATTGAAAGCTCTTATTTTACCAATCACACTATAGACTGAGAATTATACTTATTGAAGTGTCAAAAATGTTTAAGCTATTAAACTGTACTTCAAACATGGCATCTTGAAAGATCACAATAAATTTCTTTCCTTTTGAACAGAACCTCCAAGCTGGGGAAACTGGCAAGATTGGTCTGAATGCTCAGAAACATGTGGGTATGGAGAACAGACTAGAATAAGAGTATGTGAAGATGCACCTTGTCCAGAAATAGATGGAGTTTGTCCAGGAGACGATTCAATGACACAAATGTGTAATGAAACGTGTTGTCCAGGTAACATGGCTATCAATAAAATAAATTTTTCTTACAGATTTTACATTTCCTTCAATAAAAAATAGTAATCAGTTTTTTATTAATCACTTAGAAATGACAACAATTGTAAAATTAACTGTTATTATTTTGGCAATCCATTCTTAATACTGTATTAAATTAACTTTTTAATGTTAAAGTTAATAAGTACTTCTAAATCAGGCTAAAATAAAGCATTTTCAATTTCACTAAATACTTTTAGAATTTCTAAACATTACAATATATTAAATCTCATTTTACTTCTTACATGCTTTTATTTCACCAAATATGAAGAGAAATATTTATACAATATTGTTTTGCAAAGAATCTCCTTGTTTGCAATGTCTAATGTTCCCCTGTAACAAAGCATTTTCTCTGTTACAAAACATTGTGCATTGTAAGATTCTTATTTATTTCTGTTGGAAATCCATATAGTACATATTTCATATGTTTATAAGCTTTTAAAATTTTGTTCAATAAATTATTTGTAATCATATGTATCAATGTTTGATTATTTCAAAAAAGTAGATAATGCAATTCTGTCCTTCATTGAAAAAGATTTTACATTTAAAAGCAGATGTATTTTCTGGAAAAATAAGAAAATTTTTTAGTAAGCGTATGTTTTAAACATTTTCATTCTGTTTACTTCTTAGGCTCAAATTAAATGATTCTTTTGTTTTTTGACATTGTGCTTGTGGTGCAAAATAAAGAAATCAATGAAGACTTTTAAATTTGTTCAATGTGAACAAGCATTGCCTTGTTTAAACAGTAATTGCATCATCTTCATGTATTTTGATAGCTACCTTATTCTGATATTGAAAGCTCTTATTTTACCAATCACACTATAGAATGAGAATTATACTTATTGAAGTGTCAAAAATGTTTAAGCTATTAAACTGTACTTCAAACATGGCATCTTGAAAGATCACAATAAATTTCTTTCCTTTTGAACAGAACCTCCAAGCTGGGGAAACTGGCAAGATTGGTCTGAATGCTCAGAAACATGTGGGTATGGAGAACAGACTAGAATAAGAGTATGTGAAGATGCACCTTGTCCAGAAATAGATGGAGTTTGTCCAGGAGACGATTCAATGACACAAATGTGTAATGAAACGTGTTGTCCAGGTAACATGGCTATCAATAAAATAAATTTTTTTCTTACAGATTTTACATTTCCTTCAATAAAAAATAGTAATCAGTTTTTTATTAATCACTTAGAAATGACAACAATTGTAAAATTAACTGTTATTATTTTGGCAATCCATTCTTAATACTGTATTAAATTAACTTTTTAATGTTAAAGTTAATAAGTACTTCTAAATCAGGCTAAAATAAAGCATTTTCAATTTCACTAAATACTTTTAGAATTTCTAAACATTACAGTATATTAAATCTCATTTTACTTCTTACATGCTTTTATTTCACCAAATATGAAGACAAATATTTATACAATATTTGTTTTGCAAAGAATCTCCTTGTTTGCAATGTTTAATGTTCCCATGTAACAAAGCATTTTCTCTCTTACAAAACATTGTGCATTGTAAGATTCTTATTTATTTCTGTTGGAAATCCATATAGTACATATTTCATATGTTTATAAGCTTTTAAAATTTTGTTCAATAAATTATTTGTAATCATATATATCAATGTTTGATTATTTCAAAAAAGTAGATAATGCAATTCTGTCCTTCATTGAAAAAGAATTTACATTTAAAAGCAGATGTATTTTCTGGAAAAATAAGAAAATTATAAAGTAAACTTATGTTTTAAATATTTTCATTCTGTTTACTTCTTAGGCTCAAATTAATTGATTCTTTTGTTTTTTGACATTGTGCTTGTGGTGCAAAATAAAGAAATCAATGAAGACTTTTAAATTTGTTCAATGTGAACAAGCATTGCCTTGTTTAAACAATAATTGCATCATCTTCATGTATTTTGATAGTTACCTTATTCTGATATTGAAAGGTCTTATTTTACCAATCACGCTATAGAATGAGAATTATACTTATTGAAGTGTCAAAAATGTTTAAGCTATTAAACTGTACTTCAAACATGGCATATTGATAGCTCATAATAAATTTCTTTCCTTTCGAACAGAACCTCCAAGCTGGGGAAACTGGCAAGATTGGTCTGAATGCTCAGAAACATGTGGGTATGGAGAACAGACTAGAATAAGAGTATGTGAAGATGCACCTTGTCCAGAAATAGATGGAGTTTGTCCAGGAGACGATTCAATGACACAAATGTGTAATGAAACGTGTTGTCCAGGTAACATGGCTATCAATAAAATAAATTTTTTTCTTACAGATTTTACATTTCCTTCAATAAAAAATAGTAATCAGTTTTTTATTAATCACTTAGAAATGACAACAATTGTAAAATTAACTGTTATTATTTTGGCAATCCATTCTTAATACTGTATTAAATTAACTTTTTAATGTTAAAGTTAATAAGTACTTCTAAATCAGGCTAAAATAAAGCATTTTCAATTTCACTAAATACTTTTAGAATTTCTAAACATTACACTATATTAAATCTCATTTTACTTCTTACATGCTTTTATTTCACCAAATATGAAGACAAATATTTATACAATATTTGTATTGCAAAGGATCTCCTTGTTTGCAATGTCTAATGTTCCCATGTAACAAAGTATTTTCTCTCTTACAAAACATTGTGCATTGTAAGATTCTTATTTATTTCTGTTGGAAATCCATATAGTACATATTTCATATGTTTATAAGCTTTTAAAATTTTGTTCAATAAATTATTTGTAATCATATATATCAATGTTTGATTATTTCAAAAAAGTAGATAATGCAATTCTGTCCTTCATTGAAAAAGATTTTACATTTAAAAGCAGATGTATTTTCTGGAAAAATAAGAAAATTATTTAGTAAACGTATGTTTTAAATATTTTTATTCTGTTTACTTCTTAGGCTCAAATTAAATGATTCTTTTGTTTTTTGACATTGTGCTTGTGGTGCAAAATAAAGAAATCAATGAAGACTTTTAAATTTGTTCAATGTGAACAAGCATTGCCTTGTTTAAACAATAATTGAAAGGTCTTGTTTTACCAATCACACTATAGAATGAGAATTATACTTATTGAAGTGTCAAAAATGTTTAAGCTATTAAACTGTACTTCAAACATGGCATCTTGAAAGATCACAATAAATTTCTTTCCTTTCGAACAGAACCTCCAAGCTGGGGAAACTGGCAAGATTGGTCTGAATGCTCAGAAACATGTGGGTATGGAAAACAGACTAGAATAAGAGTATGTGAAGATGCACCTTGTCCAGAAATAGATGGAGTTTGTCCAGGAGACGATTCAATGACACAAATGTGTAATGAAACATGTTGTCCAGGTAACATGGCTATCAATAAAATAAATTTTTCTTACAGATTTTACATTTCCTTCAATAAAAAATAGTAATCAGTTTTTTATTAATCACTTAGAAATGACAACAATTGTAAAATTAAGTGTTATTATTTTGGCAATCCATTCTTAATACTGTATTAAATTAACTTTTTAATGTTAAAGTTAATAAGTACTTATAAATCAGGCTAAAATAAAGCATTTTCAATTTCACTAAATACTTTTAGAATTTCTAAAAATTACATTATATTAAACCTCATTTTACTTCTTACATGCTTTTATTTCACCAAATATGAAGAGAAATATTTGTACAATATTTGTATTGCAAAGAATCTCCTTGTTTGCAATGTCTAATGTTCCCATGTGACAAAGCATTTTCTCTTTTACAAAACGGTGGTCTTGTTTGAGTCTGTGGCACTGACCCTTGAGTGCCCTTGCTCTCTGATATGAATCAGATAGTCATCCTGCAGATTCATTGGCAAAAGTGTGAGGGAGAAGAGATACAGGTCATGTGGTGACTCACATAATGTTCACATAAGACACTAACTGTGCTTCAAGGAGATTTTACAAATGAGGAACTTCTGAGATCATGCCTGAAGCTAAACATTAGGGATGGGACCAAGTACAAGTCAATGTACTTGAGTACAAGTATGAGTACATCCAAAACATCTGAGTACAAGTACGAGTATGAGCATATTTAAAAAGAGGCCCATGTAACCCCAATCCTCAAAAAATCATCCTTAGAGAAAGAAGTTTTCAAAAATTATATGCCTGTCTCCAATCTAAACTTTATTTCAAAGATACTTGAAAGAGTATTAGCAGCCCAGCTACAAACTCACCTTGATGAAGTCGGCCTGATGATTGCCTTCCAATCGGCTTATAGAAAACACCATTCTACTGGAAGTGCCCTCCTTAATATTCACAATGATATTCTTCTCAATATGGCCAAAGGGTCTGTTACAGCCCTCACCCTTCTAGATCTCTCCACCACATTCAATACCATTGACCACCCCATTCTCCTGGACAGACTTAATGGTTACTATGGAATCAGTGAATTGACACTCGGCTGGTTCAAATCATACTTGTCGGAAAGGATACACTCGGTCAAGGTAGGCAGCACACTCACATCCTGTTGCCCTCTAGTATGGGGTCCCCCAGGGCTCTGTCCTTGGTCCAGTTCTTTTTTCCCTCTACACCAACCCACTCAGCTCCATCATTCAGTCTCACAGTAGCATTAATTACCATTTCTACACTGATGACACCCAGTTATACATTTCACTCTCTCCAGCAAATTTTTCGCACTGTATACAAAAACTAAAGAATTGCCCAAATGACATTCAAAATTTCATGTTCACAAATAAATTAAAACTAAACCCTGACAAAACTGAGTTCATTTTGATAGGTTCGAAAAACAACCGTAAACAACTCATTCCTCACTTTCCAATCAATATTCTTGATAATCAGGTCTCACCAGCACATAGTGTCAAGAACCTCGGGAGTGGTGTTTGATTCCAATTTCACCTTCTCTAACCATGTGTCACAGGTCATAAAGTCCACTAGAGTTCATGCAAGAGAACTCTACAGAATTCGCCCCCTTCTAGACATTAAAACATCAGTTCTTCTAGCCAATGCTTTGTTGAGCAGCAGATTGGACTACTGCAATTTCCTGTTCTTATCAATCAATGATTTTGACTTAAGGAGATTGCAGCTTGTGCAAAACTCACTCTGCACGGTTGTCACCCGTTCCTCAAAATTTTCTCACATCACCCCTCAACTGAAAAAACTCCACTTCTTTCAGAAATACTAGGCGTAGTACTGCTAAACTCAAGTTCCTTCATACCCCCACTTTTGACCGTAGAGTTCAGAAATCAATTAAACACTTCTCTAATTCTTTTAGTCACTATGCCCCAGTTCTTTGGAACTCTTTCACTTTCAAATAAGAAACAGTCCCTCTGCCGTATCTTTCAGGAAACACCTCAAAAGCCACCTTTTCAATTCTAGTTTCCCAACTTAGTCTTCTTCCCTCTCGGCCTCACCCACAACTCTGGAACACTGACCTTGAACGCCTCTCAACTCTCCTTATTAGAAATGATTTTTGTTAACTAGCCCTCTGAGTTCCCCTTAGTGGGGAAGATATTGCACCTGCAAAGCAGTAGATTAGATTAGATATTTTCTACAAAGTACTCAAGTAAGAGTACTAGTACTTTGGAAAGTAAGGGCACACTTAGAGAAAATATTCTTCTATAACTTTGATATAGGTAAATGAAACAATACAATTTCAATATACTTTTTCGATAAATTAGTTAGAAAAAGAGAGGTAGGGCTCTTGAAGGCGACAAGAGCTGGAAACTACTTTTCCTGATAGTAATTGGCAGTTATTGGGAGACACTAAAGAGAAAACATTTCTTAAAAACTGAAGTAACAAATCAGTGATAAATTTTTCATTAGAATAAATTAGTGTTTCACTTTTCTGTTTAAGAATCAAATGTTCAGGGCTCAGTAGTTCAAATGCACCATCTGATTTACAAATTTAATGCAGTCATTGTGTCGCCAGAAATAACTTAAATACAGTGTTTTCAGATTCATTACAAAATTCAGATTGATTACAAAATTCTGTAAAATAACCTACAATTTTCAAAAGTATGTATACTTAAGAAGACAATTGTAACAAGACCTAGCTGACATGTTTACAATGAGAAGCTAATCATCCAAACACCTGAGTAATGATTAATGAAAAAAGTGACACTTACACAACCTTTAAAAGTGATTATCACAAGCCTTTATAATACACATAATATAGATTACAATTCACATGGCCCTCAATACATCAAGTCCTTTTGAAAGTTGGCTTTATAGACCTATGGATTATTTATAGTTATGTAATTAATGTTTTAAACTTGTAATTCTCAGAATATAAAAGAAAATAAAATACACAGCATAACAAACGAAATTTACTTTCTCATTCAGAAATTTACACTTCTCAATAAATTCTAGCCCTGCTACTTTTTATGCTTTCAGTTTTAGAAGTTAAAATACTTATACAAACAAAGTTATTTATTTTTTTAATTTGCTTATATGATAAAATTACCAGAGTGTAAATTTTTGTGTTGATGCTTACAAATAAAACGTACGAATAGGAAGTAAAATGATTTTATTATTGTTCTTACTTTATCATTTATTGCTAGTTTGCTATTTTATGAACATACAAATGCAGGTAAAGACAAAGTATCTTTATAAAACTTGTGACAAAAGGTTACGTCCATGATCATAAGCAATAATTTGATAAAAAGTACTCAGATTGTACTGAGAATGTACCCATGGGTACAGTTTATTTTGAAATTTACTCAAGTACAAGTGGAAGTACATTTGCTTATGAATACAACAAATACAAGTACATCATGAGTACAAGAAAAATGTACTCAAGTAAAAGAGTATGCAACTACAATGTACTCTTGCCCCAACCCTGCTGGATATACTATTCTTGTGTACTCCCTTGTTGTGAACTCAGGACACTTTTTTAACAAAAAGTGCAACATACAACAAAGAAGAATAGAATATCTACTTATTCTTATCACATGTCAAAAACAGTGGCTGCCAAACCGTTTCTGAAAAATTATCCTGAATCAAATACTGCTTTGTGAACTAAATAATAAAATAAAATGTATTAATGGGATTCCTTTCTATTTTTAACTTAGGACACTTTTTCATAGACATGATGTTTTCATTAATCAAATGGAAGAGCGATTTTTATTGTTTCTGGTCCCTATTGATGTTTTGTAATATAAACTTAGTTATATTGAACAAGACATAACACAAAAATATGTATTTCAGCATTGTCACTCTATATATGCATTGGTTGGGGTCTTGAAAATGTAACTCTGTTATCCCAGGAATAATATTATAGAAAATTATCAAAGCAGCATATATATGACACAAATAGTTGATACATGGATGATGCAGTTATTTTATTAAGTCTATGTAACATTTGTATATGTTATTATTGTACATGGGTGTCCTGAGTTAAAACCGTCCAGAGTTAGCAACAAAGGTGTACCACCTAAAGGAAAAAGTATTTGACTTGGTAACAGACAGACCAGAGAAATTAAGTTTACACTCGATCAAAGCTTGATAAGAGGTGAACTCACCAACATCGACATTTGAAACAAAATCACTGGGAGAAAAGATGATATCAAGAATATGTCCATGAAGGTGGGTAGATGTGTCTAAATGTATTCAGTGATATTACAAGATTTTATGAGATTCATAAAGTTGGCATTGTCCTTTGTGGATATGTCTACATGAATATAGAAATCACTACAGATTGTTACTGATTGAGGATCTGAGCTCAGAAAGAGTAAGCACTTAATCCAGGGACAGGGACCAGGTGTATGATTTACACAAGCAAGCAGACAGGATCTAGAATGTGAAATGACTGAAATAATAATGCTCTCAAAAGTTCTAAAACAATGGGAATCAATGGGTTTGTATTCACTCTTAATCAGGAAACACACGCCACCTTGGCTTATGACAGCTTAAATTGTGCACGATAAATGAGTGAAGGAGACTGTCAGTCATACATGAGTAATAATGTAATAATAATGTAATAATAGTCAAACACTATTACTGGTAGTCATCTTGGCTATTGCAATTCCTTATTTAGGAATCTCTCTTCTCTTGATCTGCATAAGCTTTAATTTGACTAGAACAATCTTGTTAGAATTGTTACAAATATCACCAAATATCACACATCACTCCTGATTCTCCACCAGTTAAATATTGAACATCACTCTGTATTAAAGACTGCCTTACTTATGTACAAGTTCCTACAAAGTAGTTATTCTAAATATTTAGTAAACTTTTCTTTAACTTAGACATAGTGTTTACAATACATATATAAGTCAAGCTGATGGTGTGTTGTTCGAGGTTCCACACCTTGCCTCATCAGTATATATGTCTACAAAGCATTTCATATAAAACTTTGCATAAGACACTCTTAAGATTTTGACTGATGATGTACCACTTCTGATTACTCATTCAAAACCTATCTATTTGCAAAAGCATACCCACCCCAGTTTCTGGCTTTTGCTGGGTCTTTCTCTGTGGTATTCACCCTTGCTGTGTCTCCGATTACATGATTATGGATTTCTCCTTTTTCTCTTTTATGTGATTAGAGTCTATCTTTAGATGGAGTGCAAGTTCTATCAAAGCACAATTATAAATAGAATTAAATTTGTTAAATTTGAAAAAGTATGGCCTGTTTAAATAGTTTAAATTACTATTGAATCATCTTTATGTCTCATGTAATGTGTTTGCCAAAGTAAATTCCCTATCAGTAGAGATAATATTTTTTTTTTCTGAGATTATTCCAAGCCTTGGGATAAAAACGGACAACCGGTTTAATTCTTACTTAGGAATTACAAAGACTGTATATTTATCTTGTTTGTATCAATAAAGATCTGCATGTAAGATGCAGTAAAATTAGCATTGCGGGTATGTAAAATTGAATCAATGCTACAGTACCTAGATAAAAAGCAATAATAATGGTTATAAATTTTGTCCAAATTTCTCTGAAACATGTTATATTCATTCTCTATTTAAAGTTGGCATATTAATAGAGTTATCCAATCAATATACATATTGCCAAAACAACCCACAAATAAAAATATTATTCTTGTCATATAAGTAACATTTTGTTTAAGCCAAATAATTATATATGGTATGGTGATAATTTAATTCTAAAAGAAATCCTTACATTTATTCTTTTCAAATATTTCTTTATGTTTTTTAAATTATTATCCAGCATATCATTTCTAACTATTCAGACATGCATTTTAATTTTTTTGCAGAATTAAACTTCGAAAATCTATTGCCAATTGTAATTTAATTAATTCAGTATAACTGAATTATTTGTGCTAGGAAAATTAAGTAAATGTAACAGCAACCATTTTTTCTCTTTTATTAATTAAATGTGTTAATCTGTGTTTCTTTTCATATTGCACTAGTACAAAATCTATAAATAAAAGCTTTCAAATCTATTACCTGTGGCAGTAATATATATATATATACACATATTATTCATATGACAGTATAGCTTTATCTTTTAAAAAATAATTATTGTATGAAAGTGAGATTCCTACCAATAAAGTTGTGTTTTATGAGATAATTTCAATCCTTTATCTGAAAATTAATACTCTGTTTCCTTGGTCATTTATCATATATTAAAATTGTAAATTTTACTGTCTATATAAGTAGACATTACACAAATTTTAATAAAACAGGAGATTTTTAAGCAATTGAAACAGTACTAAAAACTTGACATAATGAAAAATTGTTAGAAACTTTCTTGGGATTCCTATTGTATTTGATTTATCTCTTTTTGTTACTGCATGGTTTAAATACTAGAAAAATATTAATATATTTTCTATTGTATCATGTGTACATTGTTAAAAGTGTGAGGTTTATATTTATAGTGATATTTGTGATAATATATTTGTTTCCCAGAACTCTTTCAGTAAGCAATATTGTTCTTTTTGCCTTTTAAAAATGACTGATTTCAGTGTTAAAGGTTTATTCATATTTGATAAAAGTTAATGCACTCTATTGGACGCAACAATTAAAAACTTTGGTGGCATGTATTTCATTTTTGAATCGAGTTTCCTCATAATCATTTTCTTATTCTGCAAACTTTATTTCTGGTAAAGCTGTTGTACAGTTGTAGTTATCTGCTGCCCCCCCCCCCCCCCCCCCCCCCTTTAAAATGTCTTTTAAATGATGGCAATCATACACACAGATTCTGGCAATACAGTAAAATACTGCATTGTTCTTGTGTTTCAAACCTTTTAACTGCATTGTGTGTCAGCCATATTATACTTATTATCAATGCATAGTTTTCTTCCTCTAATGTATACCCTTCCGGTCAATTCATCTATATACCTTACCTATGTATTATACACCCATGTTTCTTTTTTTGTTTGGTAAGTAAATGGAGAATGGTCATCGTGGAGTGACTGGGACGAATGTACTGTCACTTGTGATGGTGGTACAAGAATGCGCAGTAGATCCTGTGACAGTCCAGCACCAACATGTAATGGAACACCATGTGTAGGTGATCAACAGGTAACTATTTACATACTTTTCTTACAACATGCTATGGGACTTCATAGGTAATCAACAGGTACAGGGAAAGTGAACAGGTGAAGACATTTATTATATACTTTTACATACTTTCAAATTAATTTAAGAAATAAGGGAAACTATAATATATTTAACTTACAACTGAACTCTAAGGGCTCAGAGCTGTAGTTTTGTGCACATATTCAAGATATATTGGCTTATTCATTTTATTTTCAATTTTAATAATAAATAAAAAATATACACCTCGTTTCCATGGATTAAGTGCTTTGATATTACATTAGTTAATAATCACATTTAATATGTATTTTCTCCAACTCAAGGAATGTATATTAGAGCTGCCTTAATTTCTGTACCATTTAACTAGACCAGTTTCTTGGATTCAAACCCAAAGCCAATCATTGAGTATCTACCTTAATCTAAAGTCGAAGTAGCTTGGTCAAACCAATGTCAAGGGAAGTCAGATCCTTTAAGGTCAGGCAACAGCAACAGTTTGAAAATTTTCATGTTAGTTAATAGAGAAGAATTTTAAAATTTTAAAAGTCAGTTTGCAAAAATACCCACCAAGCCCAACTGTGGAAAGACTAGGAGATGAGGTGGGACATTCCCCGGGAGAACCAACCAATTGCAATAAAAGAAAGCAATTGGGATAATATATTTTATTATTACTAAAACTTGTAGTTATTACATTAGAATTACAGTTATATTAATGTAGAATCAATAACAGTTTCCTTTAAACCTAATAACAACTATTACTACTTTACTTCAATGCTAATGGGTAACAATTACATAGCATTTACAGTTGCAAGTATACTTGTTCACAGGCATGCCTCTACTATAAGTAAGGAGGAACCACATTGCAATTGCGAATTTGACAAAAGTGTTCCTCACATCAAATGTACTAATGCAATTTTGAAGAACAGACAAAGTGCAGTTGCAACCCAAGTTTGCAATTGCACTGAGAGAATAATCGAAGGAACGATTAACCATATCTGATCTAGAAGGATAAGTTACAATTGCAAAGTGGTGCCAAATAGACCAAATAGCAGAAGGGAAGATCCAACAGACCAAATGTGAACTTTAAACATTGTACTGCAAACTGTGAGAATAAGATGCAAGTAAAAGCCTGATACCTGTATTTTATAGGTGTACAAGAAGTAGAGTTAGCAATTGAAGTAAAATATATGTGAAAGAGTGTTAAGAGGGGTTGAAATATGAAAGATTGTCCACCAATGTAAAATTGGTTATTGCCTAATAATGGCAAAACCAAAGAGATTAAAGTATAAAAGTACTAATGCAAAGTGTACACCGACACCTATGGTGTGTCCGGACGTGAAGGCCAGCGACCAGCAGGCCAACGAGACCAGAAACACCTTGTAAGAACATATTAAAATAAAAGTTACAATAAAAGAGGGAGGATGGGTGGTAGGTTTAGTGAAAGTAGCCACTGCATGTGCTGACCCGGGGATACATCTAACTGAATCAACAGCGAGCCCGGTGAAACAGAAATTGCAAGAAAGACAATATGAACCATAGTGGTTGTCATGCAAATAGGTTCCCTCATTATAGAAATGACAGCCTTTTCAGCAGTTTGACCAGAATTTGGAAAAACCTTGAGTAGATGTGACCTGTGTGTTTATGACTGCAATTGGTTGAGGCAATTGAAAATCCATAGAGTGGCATTTTGTAAATGTGCCTTCTTCCACCTCGTGCATGGATATGGCCCATGTATTGCAAACTGTAGGCCAGGGAAGGGAGGTGGTATCAGGTGCGTAGGAAGCAATTTTTTGTTGGGGGCGAGGACTGAAGGAACTAGATTGTGCCAACTTGACATCAACATATCACAAGACATGCCATCTATAACACCAAAGGCATTCACTGGGTACACCCATTTTGTGTGATTCACAATTATTCTAAATTATTTTTGTTAATTATATCCTGTGTTCGCTACGCCGTCACACATAGAGAGATTTTCGATGTTAATGCTGTCAGAGAAATACTACAGCACCTAGGTTCACCAAATTTGCAGGATATCTTCATTGGGAGGTAAGCTTCTCTAGGACTGAAATTAGGCCCATTCTGAAAAACAAGATGGCTGTTGTGGGCATTTCTTTGAAAATTATCTACCTTTTTCTACTGGCTGGTTCTCATAGGTAGAAGGTTGAATCTCTTCATAGGTGATATGTATAACAGATATACTCTATAACCTTTCAGACATTTGACCTTGAAGCTCTTAATTCAAGGTCATCCACAGAGTGCCAACGTACCCCACATAGCAGACTTTAAAGTGTCTATATCTACCTTGTTATTGGTCCTAGAGGTTTGCAATGTGAAACCAACCTATAGGAAATCATGAGGTGGGAATCTTCTGATGCGGTCATATTTGACCTCGGACCCCTCCTTCAAGGTCAAACAAGGATACCCAAACTTAAAAGTGCTTATAACTCGCTTATTATTGGTTCTTGAGGTTTGCAATGTGAAACCAACTTAAAGGAAATCATGGACTGGGAATCTTTTGATGTGGTCAGATTTGACCTTTTGCCCCTCCTTCAAGGTCAAACAAGGATAGCCAAAATTAGTAGTGCTTATAACTCGCTTATTCTTGGTCCTAGAGGTTTGCAATGTGAAACCATCCTATAGTACATTATGGGCTAGGAATCTTTTGATGTGGTCAGATTTGATCTTGGGCTTCTCCTTCAAGGTTAGGGGATGGTTGATTGGCTTTGGTGAGTTGTCTTTCTGGTGGACATAATTTGCATCGGTACAGTTCTAGCACTAGTTTTAATAGATGATTCCAGAACTTGCAATCTTTCTGCCAAATGCCAGGCTGATACAAGATCTATTTTTAGCAAGGTTAAGCCCCAAGTAGAGGGGATGTATAATCTTTAAACTGTTAAACCATTGCTCTATGTGAATTCGGAACTACATATTAAAGTTCTAAATAATTAGCAATAAGGTGCATTAAATGTAGAAGATTAGTATATGCATGATTTTGGTCTGCACAAGTGAAATGTTTCAGAGAAATTTATATATCACATGGCAGGCTAACTGAAAATGTTCCTTTCACAAATCATAAAAATAAATATTTTATAGTTCAAATGGTATCATATACAATAGTGCATGTAAACAGTGAACAGGGTCAAAGTGTAATTTGACAACATATTATTGAGTTAAACTTTAAACTGTAAACATTTGCATAAACTTCAAAATTGGAGTTTAGTTCAATTTCAAAAAGTTGGGGGGTGAAAAGAAATCCCCACCCCCCAACTAACTGGTTGGGGGGCGAGCGCTCCCGCTTCCCCCCAGTTCCTACGCCTGTGGGTATTCCTTACAGGTAAAATCACTTGTAGAAGGGCGTGGCGTAACATGCTGGCATCTTTCATATTATATATATTTGACAACTGTCCCAATACCCATTAGGCCATTGATAGATCATTGTATACAATGCGTTTTGCAACCACTAGACTCATTGTGACCTTCTGTTGTTGAACTGACCCGTGAGGCTGAGGTGATGGTGTCAGTAGCATTATACCACCCTCATCTGTGAAATTTGTTCCTAAATTGAACAGTATGAAACCTGGCATGGTTGTCTTGTGACATCATGTCATTCACAATATCAGCCACAGTGGGAATGTGTCACAAAATGCTTAAATATGGTAATATGTCATCTTTCTGCATAGTGTCCGTCAGAGCACACTCCCATCATCACTCAGTATGATGTGGTTGATACACAGTGATACTGGGAACCATCCCAAATGATAGGAAGACTACTATTTGGGTTGTCACCTTGTGGCTCGTTTGGTGTGGATTTGGTCAGAGTTTGTGGGTTATACTGGTTGACCCGATGTGTATTCAGTTTAACTGATAACTTATTTGGCTTACAGGAATTCAATAATTTGAAGATATAAACCATGTTGAGAAGCCCCACCTTTTAAAACCTCCCTAGTTGAGATTCTAGCATGAGCAGGCACTGTGATATTCTTTCTTCTATTATTAGGTGTCTTTTTGTATTTGAAGGCATTCTCCACTACATGTACAATTCTTCTGTCCGGCAAATCCGGGACCTTTCCAAAGTAACTGAAAACAAACCAAATTTCAACTATTTTTGCTACAGACAGACTAGGAAATTACGAAAATTAATTTATGCAAGTACCGTATATTAACACATATTTTGTAAGAATTATTATTGTAAATAAGCAAATAAATTACTTTGTTTTGTTTTTCTTTAAAAATTTGACCTACTTTGAAGTAGGTCACTTTTGACGTGTTACCGGACAGAAGAATATAAACCCAATAAACCATAAAAAATTTAAGGATGTATAAAACTACCACAGCCCGCTCCTGCAGAGCCATGCCAGCCACATCATCCTCGATAAATCAAAATCTTTCAACGTAATTTCCATCTCTGATATGCCTGAAATTAAAACAAATTCAGTTAATACTTATTAGAGTTTTCACATTGTACACCAGTGGGAAGTAAGCCGGGTAGTTACATGCCTAATATGACAGTGCCTAACTTAAACAAAATTTGAGGGGTGGTATGTGTAGACCAATATTTGTGTACAAATCCAAAACTGGACAATATGATGAATTGTCTGTTGAAAACCTTTTAATGACTGGCCAATAGAATCTCTTGAAGTAACACCTAATTATTTCGTTGATGATTGAGTTAGTTAGTTAGTTAAAAATTAAGGTGCAAGAACACCTTAGTGTTGTTCTGCACCAATAAATTTAATAAATACTTTAACTAAACAATATATACAACATGAACAAATATACAAAAAACTAGTGACTAGATATACAGATTTAAAACAGACATACACTGAACAAGAATGACAAGATAAGATCATAAAACTGACTAGACCATACAACAACAAAATATACAGAAACAAATACCCAAATACAATAAAATAAATACAAACCATAAATAGAATTCTCAAAAAGTGTAAAATATATGAATGAATAAAAAAACAAAATAAAAATTTATTCTGTAAAATCTAATCAAGGTTAGTGTCTCCTCCAATTAGTCACCTCTTATGACATGCAGGAGGACACATTGGGCCTATTCTACTTCCCCGGACCGACAGGGGGATTGTTGATGATGGAAAATATAACTCTAATTTGGTAGTTAATAAATTTATTGTAACAGTTGGGTAAATTAACTATTGGAGTTTTGAAAGTGATGCAATATCTTTTCATTAGTGTAATATGCCAGCCCCTAAGTGATTGATTGAAAAATTTGAAATAAGCCCTACAAAGAAAATCCCTACAGGAGAAAAGCCCTACAGGAGAAAAGCCCTATATATCCATGTAGAAAAGCAATACACTATTTTCTAGATCTTGGAGAAAGCCCTATACATCATGTTTTAGGGGCCACGGTGGCAGAGTGGTAACACTGTCTCCCAATTCTTAGGCCGGGGTTCGGTCCTGACGAACTGTATGTACTTGTTTCCTCTGCCCTTCCAACTACCCCAAATAAATAAATATACATCATGTTTAGTTTACAAATGAAAGGGTTGGTCATTACTTAAAGGTACTGCAATTGCTATTCAAACTACCATGTACTGTAATTTTCAATCCCAATGCCAGTTTGTAGTTTTAGAAGCAATAAAATAATTACTTTGTTAACAAAGTAAAACCACTCTTGATAACAGTTACTCAATCTCTAGATGATAACTGATAAAAAAGAACATTGCAGTGCAACTTCAAGTAGAAATGGAGTTTTGTTCCACAATTTTTACCATCAGTTGAACTTGGAATTTGTTTCTGAAGATAGAGATTTGTTTACTTTCCTGGCAAACATGTTATAAATAATGGTTTCTCAAACTTCACAATTGCTCAAGTGATATTTTAAAATACCGACCCCAAACTCTGTCTTGCCCATGGGCTTTATCAGAGCCCCTGGCTCAATATAGGAATTACTGTAAGTATGTGCAAATACTATGCTGGCTTTTAAATAAAAACATAAGAACTTGGTATTGGATCTTGGACCTTAGCTAATGGGCCCTGGTTAGAACTAAGTAGAATGTAACGTAAAATGTAATGCTGATTCCCTTTGAAAATTAATTATGTTTTCTGCAGGTCAGATTGTTTCTTTCAGTCACACTTAGTTCCGGTATTCACTTTGCTCTTTGAATATCATGGATACTTTATATTGGAAAAATATAAAAATATAGAAAAATATATGAAATATAAAATGTAAAAAATTTCTCAGAGCGTAGAACAAGACTACCCAAAACCAAAAGGTGTACAATACTGTACATACATGTTCCTTTACATTAATCATTTGCATAGTGAAGAACAGTCATATTTGGAACTGTTGTTTGGGAAATGTGTACTAAATCCTTCATCCCTCCAACATAATGGTTTCATATTTTCTTTCATATTGAACTTAAAATACCGACCCCAAACTCTGTCTTGCCCATGGGCTTTATCAGAGCCCCTGGCTCAATATAGGAATTACTGTAAGTATGTGCAAATACTATGCTGGCTTTTAAATAAAAACATAAGAACTTGGTATTGGATCTTGGACCTTAGCTAATGGGCCCTGGTTAGAACTAAGTAGAATGTAACGTAAAATGTAATGCTGATTCCCTTTGAAAATTAATTATGTTTTCTGCAGGTCAGATTGTTTCTTTCAGTCACACTTAGTTCCAGTATTCACTTTGCTCTTTGAATATCATGGATACTTTATATTGGAAAAATATAAAAATATAGAAAAATATATGAAATATAAAATGTAAAAAATTTCTCAGAGCGTAGAACAAGACTACCCAAAACCAAAAGGTGTACAATACTGTACATACATGTTCCTTTACATTAATCATTTGCATAGTGAAGAACAGTCATATTTGGAACTGTTGTTTGGGAAATGTGTACTAAATCCTTCATCCCTCCAACATAATGGTTTCATATTTTCTTTGTTAATGAACTTAAACACCCCTTGTATATCACTGACCACCCACACTACCCTTGATGGTTATTTCAAGCTACACCCACATGCCTGTCAAATGATTTCATTGGTAATTCAGTGTACTACCCTGGGTAGGAATGGTTACAATGTAAACAGTCGGTGACCCTGGCTCGAGAGGTCAGCTGAAATCAAAGGTCACAAGGGGGTGTTACCCAAGGTCAATATTGAGGTCATAGCGATCTAGTTACACAAATCTCTCCAACAGAAGTATATGTAGCATTTTGTAATCTCCCATGTAAGAAGACATTGAAAACACAAGTTGGGCATTTTTTATTTATATGTTAGTACTATACAAGCAGAGCAGTTTTAAAATGTAAAGGAATAAAATTTTAAAAGCCACCAAACCCAAATCAAAAAGAAGAGGGAATGAAGGACTGGATGGTGGCAGGGATTATGGAGGGAGCCATGGACGCATTTTGAAGGTAGATCCAGACAGCCGAACTTCTCCAGAGACCATGTGACATGATATTTTGTAGGGACATGTTGTGGTCGAATGCGAATGTGGCCCCAGAATGCCTAAATTTATGGAACCCAAAGCCTGCAGGGGGAATGTTGAGAGACTGGAGAATTGATTTGAGGGCACTACGTATGTGTGTGTCAATGACAGGGGGGTATGGTGGGGTAATGGTAGCGAATAAAGGATCAGAGAGGGAGAGAGTTCTAGAAGCCAAGAGAGCCCTAAGAGCCCTAACTGGACACTAACTAACTAAGTTCTGGAGTTGGGGAAGTTGGACTATGTGGTGGGATTTGTTATCTTGAAGGGTTCTGGTCCACTTAATAATCAGGTGAGCACCTGGATGGCCAAAAATTACATCCTGTCTATTGAGGTGCTTGCGCAGGTGAAATTTTTTGACACTATGAGGGGCTATGTTAGACATTCTGAGGAATGGAAAAAAGGCGGTGAGAAATATGGCTCTGAATAAGGAGGGGGGGGGGGGGGGGGGGGGGTCAGACAAAGAATTGCAGGCTCTGGAGATATGGTACATGGTGCTAATGTCAAAAATACCTCTTGGGGTTGGAGCAAATTGTGAGTTTATGGAAATACTTCTAAGGAACCGAGTAAGGATATGACTGAAGGTATCTTGAACATCCAGGTTGTACTTAGTGGCCACCGTGCGGATAGAAGATAAGTAGTTCTTAATTACCTTAGGGGAAATGTGGTTCATGTATAGGTATTCCAAAAATACCAGCAAGGTGTAGACTGTAATATGAATGGGAAGTTTCAGGAATATCAAAAATGCCAAAAATGTCCTGAAATGCCTATCCTGTGCTGAAGCTGTAGAAGGCCTGTATGCTGACTCACTTCTGCTGTAGGCTGACTGGAAAAGCTTCCAACTTTGGGGGTTCGAACCTGCAATTATATATGGAGATCTAGGTCAGTATGATAATGAGTGAACTAGTCCTCAACTGGTGTAAGAGATCCTGATCTACCATTTAGTGGAATGCAATCTGGACAAAAGATCTGCTTTATTATTATGAAAACTCCTAATGTAGAAAATGTGAAGGTCAACATCAAAAATTGGTCTAAGCAACGAAATGTTGCGACTGCAAGCAGCCAAAAATAAATTTCTGGTTTTATGAGAGGCCACCACCTGGACCACGGCCTCGTTATCACAGTACATATGGATGGAAGAATGCCTCAAAAATTTGCCCCACAGTCTGAAAGCCACCACTAGATTCATCATCTCTAAGTGCACAATTTTTAGGTCGAAATCAGGTACCTACTGGGGTAGGGGGCTGCATATACCCTGTCCCCCCAGATGCCCCCAATGCCTGATAGACAGGCGTCCAAGTAAACGGGGGCCCTGTCAGTAAGGATGGGTTTCTTGAACAGTGTGACCCCATTGAAATGAGGCAAAAACTTTTGGAACCACTGTAGGTCTTGAAAAAATTGTGGAGTGAGGCAGATGCGTTTTTTGTGGCTATTTTCCCTGAATAGGTCAAGCATGCGATTAATGAAGATCCTAGCCAGTGCAACACATTTATGAATATAAACTAATTTACCTAGCAAGGACTGGAAATTTTTCTTGGAGAAGAATTTTTTGTGACCCACCTGAATGCACTCCTGATGGATTCTGGCCAGCTTCTGGGGTTCTATACTGTGAGAGGACTCAGGGATGTTTTTCATCTGCAATACAGACTTGTAATCTATTACAGCCAATCTATTACTATTACTATCACATTTGAAAATATTCAATCTATTACTATTACTTTTACATTTTAAAATTTTAAATCTATTACTATTACTTTGGCATATATTACTTCTATTACGTCCTATTACATTCTATTACAATTTGGCACAAACTTCAAAGGTAATTTTAACACAGAAATAAAACTGACAGGATACTTTATACATCTAATTTTATTGAAAATGCTTCAGATTATGCCATACAAGGATAAAATATCACAAATATATCACTTGGTATATTTACAATTAAATAAATAGATCCCGTATTTAATCTATTTAAGAATGACCTGACTACTTGGAGAATGCTGTAAATTTTGTAATGAGAGGTATTTTCTGTCAAATTCTGTGAAAAGCTTTTTAAATGCTGAAAAATATGTTATTATCAGTAAATATTATCTGGGGAATATACACTGTTATCAAACAATTCTCATATTTATTCACTTTATGATGAATTGTTAGATTTGAAAAACTCTTATAATTATGAGAAATACTTGATGAGCAGTGTTTGCAAAAGGAAACTCTGCATTCAAAGAACCCCTTTTTTCAAATTCTTTGCTTGCAGAGCCCACCTCAAAATGATTCAAAATATAGACATAGTGCATATAACACTCGTCGAAGTCAATCTGATGGCATGTTTCTTGAGATTCCCCACTTTGCTTCAGTTTTCAAGTCTCAAAAGCATTTTGGACTCAGTTTTGCATATGACGCACCTATGATTTGGAATGACCTTCCTGACGAGGTCCGTTCTGCAAACTCACTTGCCTCCTTCAGGTCGAAGCTGAAGTCATACCTCTTTGGAAAAGCATATCCACCCTAAATTTCCAATCTCCTGCTTTCTCCGCGGTGCTGACCCCTGCAATGTCTCTGGTTTATGAATATTGAACAATGTTTTTGTGTGATGCACCTTAGAGTCTGTCTTTATGACAGAGATTAAGTGCTATAAAAGTGCAATTAGAATTAGAACTAGCAAATGTGGTATTAAATAACAGGATGTCACCTCTCTGTGGGTACGACTATCACAAACGGTAATGCTGAGAGCCTTACCAAATATGACCCTGGCAACTGAACAAAATGTAAAACATTAACTTTGAACTTGCACATACCGTAGCAATAAATAAATAACACTGATTTTTGTTGTTTTACTCCCCACTGCCCCCCTTACTTTTAAATATTGTTGGATCTTAGCTGTATTTGCCTATTGTAACTTGCAGGAGACAGAGAGCTGCAATTCCGAACCTTGCCCTGTCTGTGAGCCTGAAGACATTCAGATATGGGACCGACCTAAATATCCTCTCACTGCCAGAATAGAAGGGCCTTCTGCTGGTATTTATTATTTATATATTGCCGCCAATATTCAAAACAATCAGGTTCTTGGGACTGTGCTACATGGTTCATGTTCTCGATATCACCCAGTGTTTACAAAGTTGAAAAATACAAAACAGCCAGAGTATTAATGTTTTGTCTTTATGTGTCAACAACGTTTTTAAAAATGCCAAAAAGAAGGTTGTTTTTCAGGAGTGCAGCTTATGTATGTATTATATGTATCATTTTGTTAGTGTAATTATTGGATATACAATACTCCATCCTCTAACCAATATTGTGTATTACCACAACTTTCTGAAAAGTCAAGGCATGCCAAATAAAAGTTCCTAGCCTCTACCTTACATTTTATTTCCCTAATCATTAAATTAGATTCCAAATTTAAGCAAAGAATGCTCTAGTGGATATAAAACTTCATTTTTTAACTTTCGATTTGTGTACCATTTCTGTAAAGAGCTTACTGCAACCTCATGGTGAGGACCAGTCCCAATATGATCCTTGCTGTTACACAGGATATAAAACCCCAACTTTGAACTTTGCAACAAAACCGAGCAGACGCACTGTAAAATACATGTTCAACTATGTACATAACTTACTTGCAGCTTGCATAATTAATAAAATATATTTTGAACAATTTGTCCCTTTTTACATATTTTAACACTAATAATCCACAGTAAGTGTTTGTCGGGGAGTACAAGAAAAGATGTATATTACGCTCTCTGTATGACAATTAAACATTGTCTTGAGTGGATAATAAAAACAATATCAGAATGGGTAGTTCAGGTGATGGGGGAAACCATTGTATACTAGGCAAGATCCTACACTGCAATCCATCAATAACCAGCAAGCAGCTTACCAAACTGCAAAGCCTTATTAGTGTAGAAAAACACTGTATCGATTTTCTACCTTACTCTTCTTGTTTAGTATGACTTGCATTTAATTTATTTATAATTAGATTTACAAGTGCTTTCACAGGATCCTATTGTTTTCTTAATATTTAATATTTGTTGCTTATGTTCGTTGTTTTAAATTCAAATCTTGCTAGATGTATAGTGGGCCTTTTAGTTTATTATTTGATTCAATGCAAACTGGGGTATTACAGCATATTTGTCTGTGTATGTTTTGCCATTTGAGCATATAGATCACTCCGATAACTTTTCCTGTCACACTGCTTTTTACATTGTACTGTTTTGCAGATAAGGATGCTACCGATATGCTGAGAGGTAATTCAAAGAGTGTGATACTACGGGAAGTTCAAGGTGTGGCAGATATTGTAATCATTGATTTTGATTTTGCTGTGAGCATGATGGAGTTGAAGTTGACCACATTCCAAGCTAATGAGATTTCCATAGAAACCACTGGAGCTACTTGGTTTGACACTGTATGTAACTCAACTAATTTGAAAGTTGCAGGGTCTCTATGCTAAAATTACACAAAGGGAAAACATTCTGAATGACATATGGCAAAATCTCCTCCCTCCTTCTCTATATGTGAGCAGTTGTATCTCCCAACTGAAACTCTGTAGGTGTGCCTGTGGGTACTTCTGTCTTCGTCCTCACATTCTCTTTTCAGGACCAATCTTAGAAATCAATCAAAGCAACGTTTGTAAAAGCAAAAGTCTATCCGCTTGTCAGTAATAGTTATATTTGTACACAAAATCCAAAGGTAATTTGTAAAAAAAGCCTGTCTGAACACTGCCAGTTGTAATCTGTCGGAGTTGAAGACAACAGACAAAACAATGCTCCAATGTGGGCGGAGCCAGAGTCAAGAGTTGGGGAGAGTCAGATGTTTGATATTTTGCTGAGTCATCATGACAAGCCAATAAATCACAACTGATCCTAACTGACTTTATAAAATTTCACACTATATAATAAAAAATAGCACATGTTACATTATTTTTCTGTTGTTACACCATAAAACGCAGATTTGTGTATTTATTTTTATACTCAGCACAATATCTCCATATACTACAGGACTCAAAGAGCTATTTAACTCATCCGACTGAACAAGTACAGTCCCAACTCACAAGTAACTCACATTCCCCTAACTGAAAGATAGAGGCTCAAGGATGACTATTTATCAACGTCCTTGAGGTTCTTTTGCCTGCCGCTGGGGATAGGACCCAATGACAGAGGACCGCCATTTTAAGTGGTCATCCAAGCCATTATGTATCTGCCTCTACCTGGGATTGAACCCACGTCCTCTGAGTTCCTGTACACATGTGTTACCCGCTAGGCCACAGTGGCAGATGGCTATTCATTATGCAACCAAAAACCAAGTGGCATTAAAAGAGTAAATGCAGAAATTAAAGCAAGGGTGATAAAAAATGCTAGCTCTGTCTCTTAAGTAGTTGTATTACATATTACACCATTAGGTAAATCGATTGCTATTAATTTTGCAAATGATTTGTATGAGCACAACCACTTCTAATACTTCACTGATGTTGTATACCTCATTTATGTCATAATAAGGCATCAGTTTGTGTCTCACATATTTTTTGTTCTACCAGCCACCATCAGACCTTGCATTAGGTCAGGTACCAACTATTTTTATATTAACATATTTTATTAATATGTATATATATGCTGATCTGAAAGATATATTTAAAATAACAAATCTACTGTATCACGTCAATGTTGCAGAAAACAGTCGATCCTACTAAAAGAAATGAAGTGACCACATTCGAAGCACCAGGTGGAATCATTGATGGAGTGACCAGCCTAACTCTTACATTTGAAGCTCCTGGCTCAGAATGGAATGTGAAGAATATCCAGATTGTGGTGTGCATTAAAGGTATGTAGTGAATGAAAATATTGTGACAGTACATCACAATTTCTAGTTATGGAAATTGATATTAAACCTTATGCAGGTGTTCCACTGGAGCTGACCCCATAACCGACCCTACGACCCTAGGGTCAATTGCAAAAGTTGTAGAGTCGTAAGAAAAAGCAAGCCAAAATGCTGAGTCGATTATGAAATCCCCGACAGGATGGTACACTTACAGACAGGACGTAATGGGCATCCCGACAAGATATAGGATCGGGGATTGGCCATGGCCAGTCGTAGAAGTACTACAACAAGCCCTAAACCCCCAACAGACAAACCGGATAACAAACAGACAAGCCGTAAAGACAAAAAGACAAGCCAGGAGCATGCTCCCGACCCTTTGAGACAGGACTGATTGTTTTTGTGGGTCAGTATGTATAGTCGGGATCCAGAATTGGGATCCATATGACACTATATAAACCCCCCCTCTCCTGTGATGTGCCATTTATTTCACACTTCAAAGATGACAGGAACACATCAAGACCAACTGATAGAACACTTGAGGGTCCTTTTGTTTTTATTGAGTTGAATTTATTTTTATATGTTGTGATTTCAACACACAAAAGACAGCAGAACCCAACACCTTCCCAGCCAGCATCGCCATCACCCCCACCACCCAGAAGGAGAAGGAAGCCACAGAATCCATGGGTCCTGCCCTGGATACTGGGCTGCTTCCTGCTGGGGGACGACGCCTTTGCCCTGATGCCTTGGCTGGTCAAGCCTTACAGTAGACGCCAACTGACCAGAGAAGAGAGAATAGCCAACTACAGGAAATCCAGGGGGAGAAGGGTTGTCCAAAATATAATCCCAATAAAAATAACCCCAATTTTGTAACTCTTTTGTATATGTTTCATTTCACCAAAACCATTCCACATCACAAACACAAATCCATCACACTTTTTTGTGTACTGTGGGGTGTTGGACGGTGTGCTTTTTCTGTTTTTGACATAGACATGCAGCTTGTAAATTGTTTTTGGAAGATCTGGGTGGCCCTGAGAAGGGCCGGTTTTGGTGTAACTTGTGCGGGCTAATATGCTGATTTGGGCTGACTGTGCTGGCTGGATTGGCTGGGAGGTCTTGACTGTTCATGATGGATGGAAGATGGCACTGGTGACGGTGCAGGTTGAAGTTGAAGTTGTGAGGGGGGAAATTGCTGTGGTTTGTCCATCTGCTGATACTGAAGCACACTGGAAATAGCTCCAAAGAGACTGGATAATCCAGAAGTGTTGTGCTGATCTGTCTGGAAGTCCCAGGCTAAGAAGTTGGCTGTGCTGATGCTGATGAAGGCCTTGATGGTTGCTGTACTTTGGCAATCACTGTAACAGGCTCTCCTGTGGCTGTCTGTTTAGGCTGCACAACTGGAATGGACACTGGTTGAGTTTCCGATATGGTCCGTATGTATTCACATCCTGCTGTGGCCTGTGATGCTTCTGGAAGTTGAAATGTCCCTTTCTTCCAGGTTTTCAATCTCAGAGTGAAGATAGTTGCAGAACAACTGTCTAGGACTTGGAGTGGGGTCCTGACATGTACTCAGAAATGTGGAAATCATCGACCTCATCTGCTGGAACTGATCTAAGACTGGATCTGCAGAAGTGGTGGTAGTCGCGACTAGAGACTGTCGTCGCTTGGGACTGGTGCTTGAAGGTTCTCAGATTCTGTGTCCCTGGATGTATCTGGAACTGAAGCTGAGGCTGCGGCTGCGGCTGCAGCAGGCCCCTGGTCTCGAACCACTCCTTCACAATCTTGATAGGCAAGTTTCTGGTAGAAGCTAGCTGCTCCTAAAGTCTTTCTTTCTTCTGCTTGTCTTTGAAACTGTCGTTGGTCTTGTCATAACGTTCCTTGTGCTGTTTAACAAACTCCACGATGGCTTCTTTGTCTGAATCACTCAGGAAAATGGACTTCACCTGGCCCTTCTTCTGTCTGGATTAAGTTGATTCTACATCACTATCTGTGTCAGTTCGCGCTCTCTTCTCTCCCCTTTCCTGGCTCTCTTCCCTCCTCTCTCTGTCCTTCTCCTCTTGTTCCCTCCTCTCTCTCTCATCCCTCTCCTCTCTCTCCCTCCTCCTTCTCTCTATATCCTCAGTTGTATCTCCTAACTCAAACTGTGGTTGAGTGTAAGGTGGTACTTCAATCTTTCTCCTTCTGCCCCTTGGCATGCTGATCAATCAATCAATTGTACAGATTGTTTCAAAAAACAAAACTTAAAAATAAAAGTGAAACCTCACAGAACAGATTTTACTCCCAACCAGTCCAGCCTAGCTCAAAACTTAAGCTAATTTTACAAAAAAAATAAAGACCTAAAGAAAAGCTGCACACCAGTTGTCTCTCGACAAGTCAAAGCCCAAATACATGCAGATTGTCTACCAACTCACCTTTTTATACCCACAGCTTTTGAAGCCGACAGGCCGTAAGATGCAAAAATATTGCCGGCTTGTCGGTTACAGTTCCCGGCTTGTCTGTTAGTGTTGCGGGCCTGTTGGTTATTGTTTACGGCTTGTCTGTTTCAGTTTAAGGCCTGTCGGTTACAAATTTTCCTGACTCTGGGACCCAGTCGGTTAAAGTTACCAACCGGCCTTGAAACTTTACAGGCCTGTCAGGAACACTTACAGACAGGCCGGCTAAAGTTACCGACTGTGCTGTAACACTTCCCGCATGGTCGGTGAGTCATCACGTACAGTCTGAAAGTCCATATTTGGGACAAGTCAGATACTTGTTAGAGACAGCCCTGTTTCATTAACCGACAAGCCGGGAAGTGTAATCGACAGGCCTGTTGCTAGGGGGCTGAGATTAGGGTCGGATACAAGGGTCATAGAAATATCAAACATGTTTGATATTTCACCAACTCTCCTGACAGGCCGATAACTTGCAACCAGCCCTAAACGACCATGTAAACATTGGTCCCGACTCTCCAAAAATGCATAGTTACCGGTCTGTCGGCTCCAGTGGAACACCGGCATTATGCTTGACTTTTCAAAATTAACTACCAAACTGTCATGCCTTTTCCAAAATCCTCTTGCAGTGCCACATTGGTCAAGAGGTTTACAAATTTGGAGTTCAATAACCTGTCTCTCAGTTGTGTGGTCATGGGTTCAAATAAAGTTCATACAACATGTAGGATTCACTGAAGGCCAATCCTGATATAATCATTGGGAGCGATGTAAAACCCCTGCATGACTTGGTTCTATTCCAGTTCATTGTGACTACTATACAGGTAGAAATAAGCGCAAGTCTTGATTTAAAGATAGATCCCCTGAAGCCTAAATGTTAGCATAGCTGATATAATGAGGTATATTGTTTAGCTTTACACCTACTTATTGATTTATTGATTCAGTATAAATCCCTTTTAAAAAATTGTATAAGTACCTTCATGGCCAGTTGTTACCCGGATAGAGAAAGCAGTGTATACTCTTCTAACAGCTAGCAAATTTCTTATTTAAGGTTTGGCTGGGAATGGAAGCCAAACCATGACAGGCCGGAGGTATAATCTTCATGGACTAGTATTATTACTGGTTTCCTCTATCCCCTCAACTAATCATCGTAAATATGACTTGTACAGTGTACACAGATTTAACCCAAACCAATCACTGAACAATTCAAATGAATCAATCAAAATTGTATCAATGCATTAATAATCTAGTTTTGACTTTTTAGTACCACCATGTGTGTTCAGCGAGTGGGACCGAAGTGGTCCATGTGCAGGGACTTGCGGAACAGGTGTTAGGATCATCACTCGTGAATGTATGTAAGTACTTACACTTGTATATAAACTGTGAATCTTGTATTGGAATTCAGATTTATAGGGAGAAATGAAAGGTAAGAACATAAATATCGTGAATATACTAAAATTCTATGATATAACAATAAGTTCCAAAAAAATAAATAGAACCTTTTGCATGTCCTCTCTCTTCTGGGACTGTGGGTTCAAATTTAGGCTGAAAAGTCAGAATTGGCAAGTCTTCCCAAACGTGTGAGGTGTTTGTAGAGTAGAATGGTTTCAAAATCTATTTTACATTTCCTCTATTTAAATACAGCTTATAGAAAATATTAAATATTTAGTAATAATGTATTAACTGATCTGAGAGTAAAGAATGAAGTAAGTAACAAAAGAATTTCTTTTACAAAATTCAATCTTAATTTTTATAACAAAAAATATAAAAACATACAATTTTAATTCTGATAAATTTATATTAAAATAAAAACCGTGATTAAATACATCTCTATTTAGTCACAGAGTGCAGAATATGACCAAGAAGCTTACTGTTTACTTACATCCTCCAAATTTTTCATCAGATCAATTAAATGTAGTCCAGTAACTAGCCAAGGTTTTCTCATACTAATTGAGGCTTAGCTAATTATTGGATGGGTTGAACTCACTTTGATGATTTAACAGAGAGTGTTTACATGTAGAGTAGGCTTACCAACTAGAGTTTATCAATTGCACTATCTGCATATATTAGTTTGCTAACAACTTGTTTTGATTATACAGTCCTACATACAAGCGAGGTAGACCTGCTCGTTTTGAGCAACCACAATCTCTCTGCATGTTTTTTTACAATTATCCCTCCTCTATGTAAGAGTGGCTTAAGTTGCTGCTTACACTACATGTGTGCAGTAGTACTGCATCCCAGCTAAAACAAATAAACTGTGGCCTGTTGTCATTCTAGTGAAAGGTAATCTCAATATACTTTGTATACACTCTTTTATCTGATTTTATAAAGGAATACAAGTAACTGCTTTATCAACATCAGCTGTGGAATAATACTGGATATTACAGAAATCTTTTGTGGATTTCTTTTTTGTGAACGTGTTTAAAGCTATGTTTTTGTGCACAGTATGTTGACTGGATACAGTTTTGAAGCTTTTTGAATTTTCTTGGATTATCAAACTAGAAAATAAAAAACTAAGGACATGTTCCCCTTTGGTGAACGTCCCCCCTTGATTGGGCTACAATCTTAAACAATCATCAAATAGGAGTGTTGGGAGGAACTCTTTTCATTTGGGGTGTTAGTAAATCATGATCTTGCTGTTTAGGAAGGGCCTGGGACTGACTGTCAAACTTTAGAAGCATTCAGGAGTGAATAGCATATCTTCTCGATAAATTCAATCTGTCTGAATTTTTCATAAACTATAATGATCCTTATCAGATATACCATTCGGGAATTCAATCTGAAAGCCAGCTTAACATTCTTAAAGCAATTCTTACGATTCATTTGAAGTCAATTGCTATAATCATCTATAGACTTTTGTAATGTTCGTATCCAAGTTGGAAAATTTTGAGAACCAATCAGAAATGGTTTTCAGGAATCAATGAGAAGCTTTTAATTACAAGTTGTAGCATTTCTCAGAAACTGTTATTTTTCACCCCCTCTTCTTCTGTGGATCTCAACCGATCTCAATGTTTCCAATTGGGGACCACATATACAATCCAATCGCCAGAGTGGAAGAGCTACCTTAGTATTAGTTAATTATGCCAGTCAGCAATAAAAGTGATAGGGGATGACAAGCACATGGCCATTCCATGTAATCATTTTGGTCAAAACTTGGGCCAGTAAGTCTCTAACCTGTATGATTTTAATATAGTTGATTGTAAGAACAATACAATTAGACTTATTGGTGGCAAGATCTGAATGGAGTGGGTCCTAAACATTGCAATTTGATTTAATGGCATCAACATAAGTTGGGCTCTAAACCCTGACTTTTGGGGGTCTCAAAGTCACCAATTTTTGCCCCCAAAATATCTAACATGTTTTATATTCTCCCAAATTTTGCCGCCATCCATGAAATTACTTCCTGACATACATGAGCAGAGAAACTTTGGTCCTGACTTAAAATTGTGCATAGTAGGACCATAGTTGGTAATATGGAACCACCACTTAATATAACACTGGATATTGTAGGAGCCAGTTGAGTTTGTATTGACAGTGAAGGCCTGGTTCCATATTCATGGACTGCCCAGATGGTGACTCAAACTTTAAAATCAGCAACTCATGGTTGAAAAATGCTAAACTTTACCAAAACAGGCCAGAAAAGTTAAATACATCTCTACCCTGGGGATCAAATTAACAAATACAAGATTTGTCCAGCTTAAAAATTGGCAAGTTAGGGTGAAAAATTCCAAAATTTATCAAAAACTCTCCTGCATTCTAACCTGGAACTACCAATTAATCTAAAAACCTGTCTGACCAATCCCAACCAAATCTTGAATGTCAAGGACTTTTGACCCAACCTCCACAATCTTAATATGATTAGACACATTTGCTTGGACAGGTTCAGATCTTCTACCCTCCGGATATGTTGGCAATGAAAATGAAAGTCAAGAAAGTCTGTGATGTATATGATTTTAATATGACTGATCAGTCATATGTGTGGTAGGATCTGAATGAAGTGCATCTGGAACATTACAATTATATTTGATGACATTAATATGTGTCTGGCTCTAAATCCCAACTCTGTTAGTCACACAGCAAAATCCCTGATTTTTTTCGTCTGACTTTTGTCAATTTTCTGGATTTTATTTACTTAAAAATACTATTGCTGAAATTCTGGTCCTGACTTTAAAATCAGTATTATGGAACCATCACATTAGACAGCCCCCCCCCCCCCATATTGTATTCTAAATGTCTCTCTGTGTTTTGAGGGTTTACTTAGGCTTTAAAATTCAAAATTGATAACTTTATCATCTGTGCAATAATGTATGTTAAGTAATATATTTTATATTTGTATACCTACTTTTTAAAACATTAACACAACACATTTTAATGCAAAATTTATCTGATATTATTACCCAGATAAATAGTTTGAAACACTTAAGGCTCTTGCACATATATGTGACGCAGTGTGGCGCGGTACGATTTATACTACATGCTAAGCAGGGGAATTTTCTTTACCTTTCACATTTGGGCCACTTTTCCCAGCGTTTTTTCCAGCAAATTGACGAAATATTTGTAAATTACAGTTAAAGTGCCTAGAATGGTTAATTCAGTGACATATAATTAAACATCTAAGACCCCACACTTAAAAATACTGGTGATTACACCCCTTTCAAATAATTAACTTCTGGTTGTGTTATGTCTACATATGTTGTCACACACTTAACCTGGCATCCCTTTCTCCATTATAAGAACTTAATCCATCTACAAACAAGACCCTCATCCTGTGCGTCCCTTTTAGAATAACTGGTAATTGCAATCCTCATTCAGTTAAACCTTTTTATGTGTCTATATGGACACACATCACATTTTGTCATCTGTCTCCCAGTAGTTAATCCCTTCACAATGAGCCTGTCTGTTTTGCATTTTGTTTTGTAATTAATATATTTCTGTATAGTTGTGTGAAATACTACCACTTTTAACATGTGGGAAATCCAAAAATCTAAACTTGGGCAAAACAGAAAAAAGCCACGCATTTTTTAAAAAAATAGAAAATTTTCTAAATAGAAAAATCCGCACTGCTAGCTACTGCACTGTACATATGTATAAGCAGTGAACTATTTCCTTCATTTCTATGTTATTTAGCCGCACCGCACTAGTGTGCAATGGACTATAGAGTGAAACAAATTAAAAGTGATAGGAATTCTAATGCTACATTTCAAATGCTCACAAACCCTCACTGCATTAGAATGTGAACAAGGTCTCTTCATCACTTATGAGGATCTCCTCCCTGCATGTTTGTTTTTACAACCTTTCTGTGGTTTGTGTCTTCTCTTAGAGCCACATGTTTTTCAACTTAAATCCTATCCCAGTCTTTTAGATTTTTAAGTTAAGGTGAAGAAAACCGAATTTGTGGTGTGGTTGAAAGGCAAGAAATTAAGGGGTCGCTTGTATGTAGGACTGTATATGATGCACTAATCGTGATACTTAAACTGGGTCAACAATTTCATTTGATGGTTTGTTTAAATTTATGGCTTAACAACTGCCTATTTTAATCCATACATACAATAACTAAAATGATGTGACTCGTTTATTCTTTCTGTTCAACCGTTCTCATCACTGAGAAATGTTCTATATTATATTGCTTTAGCTTTCCAATTTATGTTTGCTATCCACGAAAACAGTTTGAGAAAATGCTTTAATAATAGTTACCTAGTTTGCCTTTACTAGAATTATTGACAATGCAAATAATTAAATTCAGTACATTTATTCCAAACATCATCAATACTGTTTACTTATTTCTGCTAGCTATAAAATAACAACATAAAGATATTAAGGTCACAATTTGTAATACTAACAACAATAATTTCCCAGCTGCCCTGAAGAAGATTCTGCCACTTGTATTGGAGCCACTGCAGACACAGAGAGTTGTGAGCTACAGGCCTGTACCCCTCCACCCCCACCACCTGGTGGTCCAACTACCACAAGGCGTGAGTATATACTTTAAATTATATTTTTCCTGCCTGCCTCCACTGGAGTTCAATGCCAGTGCCTTTACATTACACACAAGCATAAGCACAAGTATGACTAGTTAACCTGTTGGGCAAAGGGGCCCTGATTCCAGGAAATTGTTTCTAAACCAAATTGTCTCTGTCAAACACTGCCATGCCTATGGCCAACTGCACTCTCACTCATTACTTTTCAAGGGTATTTATGCAGAAAGAAGAGCACCAAACCCTCGTACTTTTCTTTACTTTTAGAGAGTAACAAATTAGTTTCATAATTTCTGGGGGGGGGGGGGGGGGGGGGGAGTATTGTATTGTATTTGATTCTATTTATAAATACCTGTGCAAAGACAGATAGCCATGTTTCACACATGTATGCTTAGAAATCGTATAAAAAGGCTAGAACAGACATTCTTTATAAAACTATCTTGCACAAAATGAGAATTTCGGCAGCCATATTGTAACGTTAGGGTATACTAGTATAGCAATATGTTGAATTTTAAAAAAAAATCATGCAAATGTAATTTTAGCTTGATGTTGACCATTTTAATATACCAGTTTAAAGCTTACAACCCCGTGGAATCTATTTAGAATGGATATATATATATATATCTTTTAAATGAAGAAAGTCTTGATTTTTTTATCACATGTTACTGTATAATTTAAAGTTTTCCTTTAACTCACTTCACTACAAATGCATAAAATCTGACATATTATTTTCAAGTTATGACTATAATAGTTGGTATGCTAGTCTAAACAGACAAGTCTTAACTTGGCTTCTTAAGTCTGAAAGAGTCTGTTCTCATTTGACATTAAGTGGAAGTATGAATCATTCCATTGGTGCAGCTCTGGTCAAACCATGCATGCCTATGGCCTTTCTGATCCCGACTGATAAAACTGATAGTCTATTTCTATGATTCAGACCAGTAGACTTGATCAAATATGATAAATAAGGAAATTATGAGAAATTTGTTACTTTAAAAGTGAGAAGGTTATTTTTGAAAAGGATATAATCATATGAAATCGGAAGCCAGTGGAGTTTTTCTAGATAGGGTGTGACATGACTCATTCTGTCCAGTCTGAACACAATGCTACAGAGAGCATTTTGAGCTTTCTGAAATTTAGCAACACTGGCCCTGCTGGCCCCAGTTAATAGGGAATTACAGTTTAATTTAATTAATTACTGACCACAACTATTGTCACAAGAACAGCAGTATAAACTGCAATACCTGGAGGAATGAGTGACAACTCCATAGAGAGAGCTTTGAACTGCAACCTTATGAATTCAGACTGAGTGAGAAATTGCAGAAAATTAAAATACTCCAATCTGGCATTAGCCAGAAGAACTGGTGTTCTGAGGCCACGCAGATGATAAATTCTGAAAAGAGGTAGTGTGACCTTGAAATAGTTTGATTCTTTGAAATGGAAAGACCAATCATGAAGAATATAAGGCCATCTTTGTATGACGACATAGCTCCACCTTAAAGCAGGGATGGAAGGTGAACTAAAAGATATGAAAAATATCCACAGGTCATGATTTCCTAAGTTTTTTCACGCGCTAAGACACTGATAACAATAATAAGGAAGATACAAGGCCCTCTTTTAATATGATGACCCCTATTTGACATTAAAAATGTGATATGACGGCCATTTTGTTTACAAAATGAGGTGAAGATCGCTCTCAAGCTAGTTATCTAATGACTTGTTTAACAAATCTCATCAATCTAATTTCAATACTTTTTACAGCATGTTAATTATTTGCCAACAATCGGCTCTGGCAGCCATTTTGTTTTTCAAAATGGGGCCAAATTTTGCACAGAAATGTTTTCACAGTAATAAACATTCTGTGAAAACTTTTTGAAATAACAGAAATAGTCTTCTGACCCTAGCCTTCAGCAAGTGGGAGATAATATGTCAGAATTCTATTCTTGGAACCTAGACTAGGAAAATGCACATACTGCTCTAGGCTTATTAAAATTACACAATATCAGAGCAATCACACAGGGGTTACTCATCAATGTATAAAGCTACCCAAACCCACATTGCTCACCTGTGAAATTTTTAACATTATTAACCTCAGTGAGAAGAGGGGATAAGACAGACAGACAAACAATACTGATTACATGACATTTTGTATTTTATTAAAACTTCAGAAAAACAATTCCAGTCAGAAACATTCATTAGTTACAAATTTTAAAATTCTCTTTGTTACGAAGCACACAATTACTAAGCACACAATTAAGTGACTATAATATAGCAAAAATATCATCACAGTGCATCACCTTTTAAATAACCCAGCAACCACTTCAAATTTCTTAGTCCCCAAGCAACCACTAGAGGTCTCAGGCTAGAACTCTGTGGAACCTCAGTCATAAAAATTCTGTTACAATTTATCAAAGGAATAACTTATGCATTGCTTTGTGCGATTTTCGCAATATTTAGCTCAGCTGATCCGACCTTTGCGAAAACAAATGTCAGCCAAAGATCAGATGAGCAGTTTTCCTTGATTTCCATTATCTGCCCTTTGCTGTGTTTTTAACAGATTGAAAATCGATGGAATATTCAATGAGAAATTAGCATTTAAAATTTGCTCATTTTATAATATATTTTGCTCACAATAGCAAGATTTTGTAATATTTCAATATGGCGACCGTATTCCCAGAAGTGACATGCCGATGTCCATTGTAGCTTTTTTATACGATTTCTATGCATTTCTGTCATAATCCCTGCATTTTTAGGAACCCCCGACAGAGCAAGTTAATTGTAACATGAGGAATATCTAGTGATTAGATTAAGATTAAATAGAATACCGATAGTATTATGCATATGATCTCTCTTAAGTTGTGCTCTATTGTATATTTGTGATCTGTTTTAAAATTGGCATTTGTTGATTTTTTTGCACAATTTTATACATTTAATATCATGCAACTAATTTTAACACATGTAATTGAATTCTTATTATTCAAATAACTGTTGTTTAATGCTGGACTTTTCGTTCACCATACCAGCTCCAAACACATTGATGATTAACACACAAACCATGTTTAAATTTGGGGAAGTTTGTAGTGTTACAGTAAGAGATGTTGACAACTTGAGTGAGGTAAGTTTATTATATTCATAATATTTAAAAATAATTTAATTTCGGTTCTTGAATTTAATATTTCAAGTCTGGGTTTGACATTTAAACAATTTATTGTATATGTCCGAAAAATAAACTGTTTGACACTCTAAAAATTGTCTTCACAAATTGTAATATTTTTTATATATATTTCATCTCTGAACCTTTTATATGTTATTAAACAGGTGTATCAAAGATGTTACTTGTGACTGCAGGAGCCAAATTGAAGCAGTTGATAAATTAACAATAACATTTTATGCACCTGCATTGAGAATATTTTTGCTATATTTCAGATATTTCATCTTAGTGGAGAATGTGCTTCAATATATTAACATATATATAAAATGCCAGATTCCATTGCCTCTAATGCAAGTTGTTTTAAAATGTTAAATATATAAACTCACAGTCACATAACTTATTTTTCTATGTGTGAAACTTTGTCACATTCTTTCAGGAAGTAGTATTAATTATTTTACAGTTCTTCAGGCTCTCTCTGTACTTATAATATGCTAACTGTTTGACCAGGCATTTTCACAAAAGCTCTGACAATTGCACACATTACGAAGTATATGGGAGTATACATGATTTACTTTTATGATATTTGGCTGCTGGACACATCTTTGATGTAAACCCTGGAATAATCTTCTTGTATGACTTATCTTTTCAGTCTTCAATTTTTTGGTGTGTGATGATGAACATACGTAAACCCTTTGAGAGTGAGTCTTTCTGTCCAGAGTACTCACATTTCACACTGATGTTCGACATAAGACCCTATTTTCTGCACTCTACTGTAGAACTAGAGCACCATGATCTAGTCCAAAGAAAACAGAAGTTATAGGTGCCTTCATAAACGTGGTTGTTGCTTAGTCCTACATGTTATCTTATGAATTGTAGCAGTCCAGGGCATATGCCCAACCTTTACATTCTAGAAAAAAACATTTGCTTCTTTTGTTTTCAGCTTTCCTGCCCCCTTTAGAAAAGATCACTTGTAGCAACACCCAGAGTTTAAACATCAGTCTTAATATCCGTTGCGACAGCAAAAGCAGTATAAATGATATGTAGTTATTTTGCAAGATGACTGTTTTTACATACGACCTGTGTTTGGGTATTTTAAAGTTATTTTCCATTTAATATTTGCATTTCATTGTTACACTATTTGCCTGTATTTTACATGCAACTTACCATAACTTGTCATACCTCAATTTGGAGCAAGAACCATGATATAGGATACTAATAAAGAGTTGGTTGTCATTGTGCATGGGATGGAGTATATACTAAATACGTATAATATAATTATAATAAAACATGGCCAGGAATGACATAATGCACCCGTCCAGGTTTAAAGTAGCCTTTGATATTGAATCAAGAAAATGAATGGTACCCAAAGTGGTGACGGCATAAATAAATTGTTTTCCATAAGCAGGTTCCGAGGTTTGTGCATAGTCTGGGGCATTAATTTGAGTAGAAATTATATCAACATCCCTTTAAATCCACTGTAAGTTGTTTATTAATTTAATTTTCTTAAGAAGAGTATGCGTATTACTATTACTTGCACCTGTGTCAATGCATGTTTTAAACAAAGTAAATTTTTGTTAAGTATATACCAACTTAAAATAGAAACATTTTTCGTTGAAGGCTACAGTACCAAGCAGTGTGCCTAAAAATTGCAGGATTTGGCAAAATGTTAAAAATGTCCTGTGATATGTATGGGGGTAATGTCATGGTTTTGCATGAGATCTATACAATTCAAAGCATGCACTAATCAAATGTACCATTTAGATTTTATAAGTTTAGGTGAGAACCGGAATGGCAGACAAGGAAGGGCATCTACCAGCAGCTGACAGTTGCCAAAATCTGAAAGATTCAATCGTAGGTGTCACAGGTAAAAGTGACAACTGTACTCAGACAATTTGAAATGCTAGTGACAACAATATCGTGTTTGACAGTTTTGACAATATCTACTGAAGGTTGCTGATGGTAGATTGAGCCAGAGGAAACAAACCAGCTCAAAATGGTATGCAATAGATCTTTTGCATAATTTTATATTTTATGTCCATTAGTTAAGTGCATTATTTTATATTCATATCTATTTGTTAAGTGTGACCACTTATCAATTTTACTTATTTCTGTTCTGCAATAACCTATGTGCTAGGATGAATGGGTTAGTTTAAAGGCTTTCAAAATGTATGTAATCTGAACTGATCAACTTTGACAAAAAATGCCTCAGTAAATGAGTGATTCTGATAAAAGTCTAGTAATTCAGATTATATTGGTATTAAGCAACATGATCACAGATAAACATATACTTCTGCATAAAGTGGTGGTCCCAAATTCTGAACTTTGACCCTGACTCTTGTTAAGTTTGAATTCAAAATAAAATGTTGGGAAGCAAAATCAGGAAAAATGGGAAAATAATATCAACAATGTTATTTTTGTAAATTGTTGCCTTAGTTGGGGTTTTCAGCTCGATGTATGTTTCATCATTTTGTTAGCCAAAATAATGAAATAAAATGCTCATTAAGGCTTTACTGTATACTCTGAAAAGGTGCAGAAATAAATTACGCTAAAATTGTGCTTACAATTGACATCGTATATTTTGTACAGGGAATTTTAAAAAAGGTTTTTGACATGAAGTACAAACTACCCTTATTGACGACAAAATTAACCTTTGATTGAAAACAGGATACTGCATCGGTGAACTACAGCTATCTCTAGAAAAGAATCAGAGCTTTGAAGGATAATAACCAAGATTTTCTCCAGGAAACTACAGGAAAGAAACTGTGAAGGTGCTGTGAAGTTCACTGATGTTCTGGCTATCATTAAGCTTCACATAAGTTATAAAACAGTCAAAATTGTGAGGAAAGGCTAGAAAACAGCGCTAAGCTTGAACGAAAATCCTTTGTTCTGACATACAACCTTATACCCACTAGGTAAATAGAACACTACTCCATATAAAATTAACCTGCATTCTGTAAACCAACATTACATCAATAAAACATGGCCAACAAATGCCATAATGCACCCGTCCAGGTTTCAATTAGAAGTTCCATATTGAATGGAATAATTGAGCATGGCTTCTTGCTGGAAACTCATATTGTGAAATTCATATTGCACTATTTGAAAATGTAATGTAGCTTTAACAATCCCCACTGTATAACTGGGTATTCAACCAGCTCACTTAATCAAAAATGAGGATCTATGCATGAGATACAGCAGTGATGTCTCTGGAAAAGTAAATAATTACAAGGAAAATAATAAGTTTAAAGAAAATGTCATACAGCTACAGTCGAAAAGCACACTGGAGGTCCTTTTCTGCTGTTAGTTTTTGTAATTTTATTGTATTTTGTTTATAATCTGTATTAACTTATTCTTATATACTGTGACCCTGTTAATAATGGTAATGTTACCATTTTTATCTTTTTCTGTTTTATTTATTTATGTTTCAATGCAATTGTTCATGTACAATTATCTAGTTTATCTAATCGTTTATTGTAATTGTATGTTTAGCCTTTTGGCCGATTATTATGTATTTGTATATATATTCATTTTCTTGTTATTTGTAAATATTATGTAGTGTCCTTATTAATTATTTCAGTACAGTTCAACAGATAAGTGATTTTGCAATGTTTAACCTACTTACTTCTGTTGCAGTATAACACCCTTCACGCCTGGAGCTTCTGATTATTAATAATTGTCTAAGAATATAGATCTGTTCTCTGTTGGCATTCATTTAATATTTCAAAAGTTGCAAGATTTTGATTGAAGGGATTTTTACTCGCTTTTGTAAATATCATGCAACTACAACACATCTTCAGCTGAAGAAAGAAATCTCAAATTTAGCACAAAACATATTTTATAAGAAAAATGTCAACATAATTTTTCATAATGTTTTGTCTTTTGTTCAAAGTAATTCATTTTTTACCAATAGTGTCCAGCACTTGATGTATTTAGCCTAATTACCAGAGATTGTAGACAGCAAAAAATCATTTTTATGATTCACAGGCTCCCCATGCTGGGGAGAAATATATCATTAGAAATATATCTTTAGTTTGGAGGTAGCAAGTATGTGGCTGACCTATAGAGGCAGCCATTTAACTATTTTGGCCAAAGTGGGCAACATCGCGTCTCTTGACCTGTATGATTGCAACACCGTGAGGCAAAAGAGCAATACATTTTGATTTGATACAAAGTGTCTATGTTTTCAAAGCACTAATGGAATGCCGCCCCCTTATACTATCTTAAACTCCCCAACAAACACTGTGTTTCCTGGTGTACTTAGAGTAATAAGAGTAAAACACTTGTGGCAGAAGAAGTGTTGCAGTTGGCGGCCAATAATTACTCAATAATTACTATGAAATAAACTCCCTATCTGTAACAGAAAAGTAGATATAATTGAGCTCTTCAAATAAAATGTATATGTTCATCAGACATATGTGTAATTTCAAGCAACTTAATTGCTCCTCAGCAATTAACTTCATTTAATTTAATGTTTATGTTAAAAAGAACTATGACTTTATTACTATACCCAAAATATTTCTGTATAAATGTCACTTGCTATGTTATGTTCATTTGACCTGTTGTAGTAAGGCTGGACTTATTGCAAATAGGGTTAGGGAAAATAGGGAGTCTTGGTTATTTGACATCTTACCACTGAACCAAACATGAGCAAAAAAGTAGTACAAAATAGTATACAGATAATAGTTTTTTCTTCATATTAATTTTGAAAAACTTGTTATTTAGATGTCACATACTTTAAATAAAAATAAATAACGTAAATGTAGTGTAAAGAAGAAAAGCCAAGTAAAATTAGAAAGGAAGTCAAATACTTGACCTCTGATGTTAGTCTGAAGGGAGATATTACCTTTAAACATAAAGTTGACCAAAAATTCCAAAGTTCAAGATGGATATCTTGAGTAAAAGAAATGAAGGGATATATGTAAACTAATTACATGTAAGCTGGACTACCCACTTTATTGTTCAGCACATTATATATAATATAATGAAATAAAGTTACACTATAATGTATGTGGTAGTATTATTATACCCATTTAAATATTTTAGGCTTGATTGCAGAAACCTATTTTTAAGTTATAGCAGTTTGTAGTTTTAATATTTACATGTTTTTCCAACTGAACTTGAAAGCTGGCAATGTGTTAATATGGTTCTGAAAGAATGATAAATGCTGCAAAATATTCATCAGCTGTGGCATGATGAATGTTAAAATATATTGGGTCACTTTTTAACTTGCAGCAAAATTAGATCACTTTGCACATACTATTTGAAACCTAGAAGTATACAGAAAGGCAATTACTCATTGAATATAAGAAGACAAAATTCAGCTTTATTCTACAATTCCAGTGGCAGAATTCATAAAAAGAGCCTAGACTAAGTCTGAAAATTCAGGCTTCTGTCTTATATGTAGGCTAAGTTTGATACTGCACAAAGCAATGTAATCAAATGGATTTCACAAAATAGCTAAGTTAAAGCTTCGACTAACTCTTTAATACCCATATTTCATTGTTTTTTTAACCCCAGCCGATATAGGCTGAGGGTTGTAGTTGTCCCCTGTGCCCTCCGGGCAGTGGTTGCGGTGGAGGCAATGGACAAAAAGCTTGTGGGTGTTCCACAGCCTAAACACATGCATGGATTTTCACCAAATTTTCAGGGTACGTTTAGCCTAGGATGATATAGAGCTGATTATGTATTGGGGTATGGCAACACTTTTAAGATTTTTGGGTCTTAAAGTTTGTGGGTATTCCACAGCCTAAACCGATGCACAGATTCCACAAAGTTTTAGGATGTGTTTACACCAAAAGGATCTGGAGCTGATTACGTTTGGGGAGTATTCGGCCACAACTGTTTTCCAATGGGGCCAACCCTACAACCAACTCTATGACTCTACGACTCAAATTTTCAATATATCACTCATTTTGTTTCTTGTGTTTTGGGAGTCATATGATAGATGTTTGACAGTGTAATTGCTTTTTGTTTGTTTGGGATTTTTAACAGGTAGCTTATTAATTGGTTTAGGAAGATTTGGGTGGTCCTGCGACAGACCTTTGAATCAGCAGTTGTTCTGAAAAGAACATTTGTGCTGTTGCTTCTGCTTGAAGCAGATGAGAGGAGTCCTTCTGCTGGTAGCTCATGACTGACTGTATATTCCCCAAAAGGCTAGAGAGGCCTGAGAAGTGTGAACTCTATGACAGTGGCTACTGATGCTATGTTAAAAACCCTGGTTGGGCTGATTGTGAAATGTAGCTGTCTTGAAGTATTAGGTTGTTGCATGTCCACATCTACGTACAAAGTCTGTGGTCCTCTGGGCTCTGGTTGTCATATTGGATTGGTTAAGCTGGCTGTATCACTGTGCTGTGTTACAGCGGATGCTGGTCTCCATACTGTATTTGTCGACCCTGGTGAAATATTGTGGGATGAGGCTGCACTAGCTCCTCCCTGTGGTGACAAAAAGCCTGAATATTTGCTGAGGCCCTTCCTTCTGATGTGGGTCTTCAAAATATATTTGTCCAGAATCGAATACTGCCTCTCTGTCATTTCCTTGGAAGCCTGGCCAGAATTGGACTGGGTTAGTTTTCCATAGCGAGTCATTTTGGATATGAACCAAGTCTTGCACCTCTTCATGGTCTTGTCCTTAAAGTGTTTGCTGAGTTTCTCTTAAAACTTCCTATGATCCTGTCACTTTCAGTCCTCTCTGGTCTTGGTCTTTTTCGGCTACTGCCTCCTCTATCTGTGACTGAGTATCTGCTTTCCTGGCTTCTTCTTCTCCCTCTCCTCTTTTGGTTGTTTTGTGCCTCCTCCCTCTGTTCTCTCTCCTCCCTCCTATGTATGTCAGCAGCTGTATCTACCAACCCCAATTATGTAGGTGTGTCTGTGAGGACTTCTATCTACCTTACATTCTTTCTTGACATTTTAGGACCTATATTATAAATCAAATATAAGAAGTATTTGTGAAAAAATACCAAAGCCTATCACCTAGTCAGCCCAAGTTATATCTGTACACTAAATCCTAAGTTAATTTGTGAAAAAAGCCTATCTGAAAGCTGTCATTTTTAAGCCATCAAAGTTGAAAATCTAAATGATGCATTCCTCATGCCAACTCACCTTTTATATACACAGACAAGCCATGGGTTGGTAAAATGAAGCCAGCCTGTCCTACTCATTTCCCAGATTGTCTGTTGCTGTAACCACTTTGTCAGTTTCTTTTTCTATCTTGTCCTATGGTGTTTCTGGTTTGTCCTGCCGTGAAGTAACCCACTCTGTACAGAAAGACTTTTAGACTTCTCATCTTGACACAAAGTGATAAAGTCAGATCTGGGATGTTTATCACAGGCCGGCTTCCTTTCAAGTACAGTTAGTATTGTTCTAAGGCCTATTGTGGAGTGTTGTCCAGATACTGGATTATGACAGGCTGGCAAAAGTTTCCCAACAAGACAGTAACAGTACAGTACAGGTCCGGAAGTGATTACAACAAGATGAAGACAGACAAGCCAGGACGGTTTCCATGTGGGTGGAAACCACTGTCAGGATCAAGAATCGGGTTTGGTCGGTCAAATGTCAAACATGTTGATAATTCACTAACCCACCACGACAAGCCAGGAAATCTAATCTGATGATAACCAACTCTGTAAACATTGCTTCAACAATCAAAAAATCCATAGCTAGTGGTGATGGCTGCACAAACCATCCTTGGAGAGCAATTAGTGAAAAGTACATTTGGCATGACTTTAATGTTTATTTGTGGGTGGATATTCAAACTTTCACGTGCTATCATTAGGATGAGGCAATACTCCGGCCAGTGTTATGTTGGTGCATTCTTAACTCACTACTTGCCAACTCACAATGATGATTGGCTGCACACCAAGGCCAACTGGAAGGATTGGTGAAAAGACAACTACTATGAGTCATATAAGAGTCTGTACAGAACAAACAACTGAACCTTTGAACCTCTGTTCTCGGCACCAAAAAATAAAATATTTTGCTGAATCATTAGCAAAGTTACCCAGAATGCACAATTTTTTTTCCTTTATACTAACTTGTTTTATTGTGTTTATTACATTTAAGCAGAGTGATAAAATTATATGGATTTATGCATTCTACCTGATTGGCCAAAAAGCATTTTATTTATCCATAAGAGTTGTACAAGAAGAATAATGATCTCTCACGAAAGCAAGAATGCAGATAAGTACTCACAAAATGTTTCAAATTTGCTGGTGCTCCGCTTTGCAGGCCAAATGATTGACAGGATTATGCGACAAGCTGCATAGGGAGGTGATGGGCCTTTTCACCATTGCCACCAAAAATTTAAATGGTTCACTGTGAAGGTTGAATTTGGAAAAAAAAATGTGCCCCATGCCTGTTAAATTTCTCGATGATAAGCCAAAAAGGGTGGATTGTGTGGCCACTTGACACTAAAGTCAACTGGTAGAACATGGACACTACAGGCTCTCTTTCCTGAATATAAAGAGGACATTGTTTTACAATTTTGAACCCCTGTTCATCAAGATAGTGAATGCATGAGAAATTATTGACTTGACACTGACATGTTTAATTTTTCTCATCAAAGTTTCACCAATGAAACAATGAAGACCTGGCCATACTTTCTCCATTTTCTTAATTAGTGTAGCTGAACTTAAATAGTATCACATTTCTTAAGTTTTTTATTTTGTATTTCATTTATTTTCAACAAAACTTTGTATTATCCTTTTTGACACCAAGCTTAACAAAAAACAAACAAATAATTAAGTACAAGAGAATATACTCAAAGTCCGATAAAAACTTTGAAGGAGGGGCATTAACTGGAGGAAATGCTGGCCTAAAATCAACTATTTTTGAGATCAAATGTAATTTCTGAAATTATTAAAGAAAAAATATTATTAATATTTCATCAAAATAAATTGAATATAGCATAAATTGAGATCAGTTCCCAAGAAGTTAAAGTTTCAATGAAAAGCAAAGTGGGATTAGAATTTTTTATTTAATTTAATATTTTAAGTTTTCTACATCTACCTGATTTTTACCAGGCACATCATTTAAAACATTGTACATTTTTTAATGGTTGTATTCCCTTATCTGGCCAAAAAACCCGCCCAGCAAGTGAAACATGAGTTTGAGCTTTAGCCGAGGTCAGATCCAAGGTGGCATCCCGACCTTCGACACTTGAAGGTCAAAATCACACGACAAAGTCACCGAAAGGTCAGCAGCTTGGTCAGTAGTAAATAATAACATATCTAAAGTCCTTTGGTTCTATAAACTGCCCAAGCTGCCAGCCAATCGAGCAGTGATCATGCAAGACACAGAAGGTTATGCAAGGTCAGGCAAGACCTTCAAGGTCAAACAGAGGTCAAATTCCCAATCTGACAGACGTGGCCGGGAAAGGCAAGAAGGCCAGAAGCTAAAGTCAGTGTATTCTAAATCGCTGATGGTATTTAATCTTCATTTAACAATTAAAATGTAAGTATTTTTAGTAAAATTGTTATGAATAATACGTAAACAATGTACAGGGTGAAGGAAAAACCACCCTAAAAGTTAAAATATAAAATGTAACTGCAAGTGCACGTCTGTGCATTGCAGTGTTGTAAAATAAGAAATAAAATAAGATAGATAAAGGAGGACTGCAATGTTGTTGTGGGTAGCAGTAAATTGGTAATAACTGCAAGTGCACCACTGTGCATTGCAGTGTAGGCTGACAAGTAAAGCAAAAGGGGGTAACGCCAGCACTGAGGAAAAATGCAATATCATTGCACATTGCAGTAGTGAATGGACAACTGCAAGTGCACATATGTGCAATGCAGTGTTAATATAAGGTAGGTCAAGATGAATACAGGTCCATCAAACTGTATTACAGTGACTTAAAAGATAAAAGGCAATAAGAACACACTACTATCTGATTGTTGGAAAGGGTGGTCGTTGTGATCCCCTCACTAAATGATATTTTTTATTTTGCCTTAGTGACTGCACCATGCAGCCTCTGCTTAACAATAGTTTAGCTCATGATCACAACTTAGCTTGAAGACCGCCCCTACCAACTAATGTTGTATGTATGCATTATGACAGCATGTATAAAATATATAAAATCTGGTACAAAATAATTGATATATATTGGCATCATGATAATATACGAAATTGACAGTTCATTATAATATTTTTTTGGTGGCACAAGCAACAATATACTTCTTAATCTTCACACAGGTGGCATCACAAAATGAGAAGATGACAGGCGTAATAAAACAGCAGGCTGGAGATATTGCAGCACTTAACAGCACAACCACGTGTGAAGCAAAACACATATATTGTGTCCATAGGGATGAAGGTCCAGAAGCAAAACTAGCTGGTAGCCTTCAACGTTGAAGCTTAACACTTGACCACCATGTTATATATAGCAATCTGGAAATATATAAATCTACAAGCAATAATTCGTTACAAGCAAAGAACATAATATTTACATTTAATTCAGGGAAGGGTTAGAAGGGTGGGCAAATTTTTATAGGTGTTGCCTCGTGTGATTCCAACTTCAAAATGGCAGAGTGAAGGAGGGTTCAAAAACGATGACCAATGGTCAACCAATCAGAAAGTGCCACGAGAAATTTTGGATGAAGTAAAATAATTTAAGGTTTGAAGAACTTCTTCAGAACTGACCTTGGCCACACCTTCATGAGGCCCCGAACAGTTCCCAAGAAGTTAAAGTTTCAATGAAAAGCAAAGTGGGATTAGAATTTTTTATTTAATTTAATATTTTAAGTTTTCTACATCTACCTGATTTTTACCAGGCACATCATTTAAAACATTGTACATTTTTTAATGGTTGTATTCCCTTATCTGGCCAAAAAACCCGCCCAGCAAGTGAAACATGAGTTTGAGCTTTAGCCGAGGTCAGATCCAAGGTGGCATCCCGACCTTCGACACTTGAAGGTCAAAATCACACGACAAAGTCACCGAAAGGTCAGCAGCTTGGTCAGTAGTAAATAATAACATATCTAAAGTCCTTTGGTTCTATAAACTGCCCAAGCTGCCAGCCAATCGAGCAGTGATCATGCAAGACACAGAAGGTTATGCAAGGTCAGGCAAGACCTTCAAGGTCAAACAGAGGTCAAATTCCCAATCTGACAGATGTGGCCGGGAAAGGCAAGAAGGCCAGAAGCTAAAGTCAGTGTATTCTAAATCGCTGATGGTATTTAATCTTCATTTAACAATTAAAATGTAAGTATTTTTAGTAAAATTGTTATGAATAATACGTAAACAATGTACAGGGTGAAGGAAAAACCACCCAAACCCCAGTAGGACTAGTGACGTAAAGCCTGTTGAAATGCAAAGGCAACGGGGGACACAGCAGTGACAGAAGAGGAAAGATAAGTCCAGATGGCGTCAGACTTCCATGTGCCATGATGCATAATGTGCTCTAAAGGCACCCCATTTTGAAAAGCCCAAAGAGCCCCACCCCTACGGAAGTCGTGAAATGTGAGGGAGGGGTTTAAGCCCAGTGACCCCGACACATCTTTCAGATGCTTACGAGCTACTGAATCCGTAAGAGGAACCAAACCTCTGTTCCTAGGAAGGACAAATACTGGGGAATTATCTGATCCTGGAAAGAGGTGGAACATAGCTTTAAGCGCTGAGACAGGACACAAATGTGAACCCTGAAGGTCAGGAAGTGAAATGGTTACAACATCTCTTCGATTTTGAAGGGTTTTTGACCATTTGATGAGCAATACTGCCCCAGTGGCTCCGAAAATGATATCTGCTCTGGCTAAATGCCTAGTAAAATCGAATTGAGAGACTGCATGTGGTAAAACATTCGACATTCTAAGAAAGGAGAAAAACATAAGCAAGTATAATGGCTTGAAAACTTGGGAAAATTGCATATGGTCACAGAGATGGATAATTTTTTCAAGCAGAGGAATATCAAGGTGAGCTAGTACCCTAGGGTTAAGAGGTCTGTGAATCCTAATAGCCTTCAGAAATAGAGGCAACCGCTCATCCTTAAAAGGAGCAGTGTCAAGGCCATGGGTTATGTGCATGGCTCTAATGGCTGACAAATAATTTTGCAATTGAGCAACACTAATGTTATTTTCATGTAAATATTCAAGAAAAGACAATAGAAGTGTTACATTCACCTGGTAGGATGGCAGCCCAGCTGCCGCCTGGAAACTGATAAAATCCGCCCACATTCTGCGATATTGGTGTAAAGTGGATGGACGAAAGCCAGACAATAGCTTTGCAAAGGCAGATGAGGCAAGCTGGGCTGCAATACCCACTGAATCTACAAAATAAAATGTATGTTATATACAATAATTTAACGATGCAAGGTCCAAATGGGTAGGTACCCAAATGGGGTTAGGCAATAATTTCTGCAAGGCCTTGTAATTTTCAGTGGAGAACTGCCATCTGGAAAGCAGGTCAGCTAACACGTTGTTCTTGCCTGGTATATGTAACACTGTAATGTGAATATTAAACATTGCACAAATTAACCATATGTTCCTTGCCATCAAAGCCAGGATATTATCTCTGGCCCTGCCATTACGTAATACCTCCACCACTGCCATATTGTCGCAATGGATTTTTATGCGTTTGTTAGCCCATTGTTGGGCCCAAACTTTTAGGGCCACTACTATGTTTAAAATCTCAAGGTGAGCAATGTTATAATTCATAAAGTCCTTGGGTATGGGAAGTGCATAGACCATGGACTGAAAACTGCCACCGAGGCCTGAAAGGCAAGCATCTAGGTGCACTTCAGAATGACAATTATTTTGCTCATAGTATGTGACTCCATTGTAGTGGGATAAGAAAACGTTAAACCAAGCTAAGTCCTTATGAAATTCAGATGTGATAAGTATTTTATTTTTATCATAATTATCTCTTAACAATGTTAGCATCCTATTAAGGAAGAATCGTGAGTGTTTAACGCATTTTGACACATATAACAGGGAACCCAACAGTGACTGTAGATCTCTCTTACCACAGTAAGTTTTACTACTCCATTGTACACATAACTGCATGATTTCAGCTAATTTGTCTGGGGGTATTGATATGGTTTTATTAATGGAATCTATGAGAATTCCTAAGCAAGTAACTAGGGTGGATGGAGGTACTAATTTTTGTGGACTTATGTCCAGACCTAGCTCTAGAAGTAAGTTCTTGAGAAAATGGAACGCAGCATCCATTTGTGAAGGTAAACCAGTATATATTAGGTCGTCTATATAATTAAACAACAGGGGATAACCATGTTCAGCCATAATGTAACGAATGGCATCTGTACAATGCTGAAAGATCAGAGAACCATGGCGAAATCCGAACGCCAAAGAACAATCTAAGAAGTATTTATTACCAAATTTTATGCCTAGTAAGTCAATATCACCTGGATCGACTTTTATATGACGAAAAGCCCTGCTAATGTCAATCTTGAACATTTGGGCAGAAGGACCAAGATTTCGTAACGAATTTGTTATAACATCAACTGAAGGGAATTTAAGTTCATAGTGAGTACCAAGATATACATCCTTGGCCACCCCATTATTTACAGAGGCGCCCTTGGGCCAACTCAGGTCCATGATGGTCCTTTTTGCAGTAGAGTTTTGTTTATCTCGTATAAGTAAGGGGGATATGTGCATATGAATAGGTTTCTTATGAAAAGGGCCTAATATGGCCTGATGTTGGAGTTCCTCTTCTATAAATTTGGAAACATGAGTTGTGTTATCATTGGCAGAAGTATGGTTTTCTTCCACAGAAGTTAATGGACACTCCCTATCAAAGTCGAGGGGAAAGCCATATTCTAATAGATCACATAGTTGTTGGTCCCAATAATTAGCCAGATAATGTCTCCATTTAGGGATATTAAGACCTGAATTCACAGGTATCCGGCAACCCATATAATTTGGCAATTTGCTGGTTTTCACTAGGGCATGTGTTTGGAAAATATGTGGAATCTCATTCCAAGTAACTGTAGGTCCTGTGTATAACTTAAGGGAAGATTTGGGAATGAAACCAAAATCCTTGGTTCGATAGATTTCTGACTGCTGAAACATGTGGTCATGTGGTGTAAGATCTGTTAAACTAATAGATGGCTCTAAAGTCATCTGTTGATATTGAGGCTCTAAGTTTCCGGTTTGAGTATCATTGTCAATTGCCTTGTGCATGCTGAGACTATTCGTGGTTGTACTGTGACAATCCCTATGTAAAGCAATTTCTTGTTCCAGCAAGTGTTTGTTTGACTTTTGATGCAAAAGTGTAATATCAATGGAAGAGTCTTTTGCTTCAACATTTTTTGAGGGACCATTGCGGATTGGCTGCTTTTGTGTAGGGATGATGTTGCCATTGTCAGAACCCCTGTCCAAAAACCCATTTTTGTTTTTTTTTCCCACCAAAGTATTTTTTGTCTGGCCAGTCAACATGGGCTGGGAAACGCAAACATCATCATACATGGGTATTTGCAGCAAGGGTTGAAACCTATTGGTTAATTGCAGTGGCTTTCTAGTCTCTATGGCCTCGGTCACACTGCCCTTATTTCCAATTTGTTGGCAATTTTCATTTTTCTTGCCATTCTTAGGTAACATTTGGTTTCTAAGTGAGTTTCGAGAGTTTGCTTGTTTACAACCATTGCGAGTTGTTTTTGCAGACTGGCAATTGTGAGTATCTAGAACGGTTGTATATAGCGTACGCTGTGTTCTGGGGTTTTGGCAAACTTGGCCAGATTGCTGAGTTTTTTGATGCAAATTACACAACAAAGCCTGTGCATAAGATTTATTTTTATCTATGGTGTCAAAAGCTTTGAAATTTTTAAACCACTGGAAGGCCGTTTCTTTATTTGCAGAAAATTCAGATCTGCCAGCCGGCAAAGAAGAATTGTACAACAATCTAGCAGTAAATGTTGTGGTGGGGTCTGATTTGAACCCACCACTCGTTACTCGTTTTTTGACAATTTCTTGTTTTTGTTTCTGCAATTTTGTTCCGAATGATTGAATGTTTTACCTAGTTGTTGGAAACAGAAAGCACAGATGTGCCTATAGGTGACACCTTTAGTGTCATGTGACCTTTGATGAACGCATGTACCCTGGTTGTAGTATGAACAGTTGAGGATTTTGCCTTTAGTCTTTTTCTGTGAGTTTTGGGGGTCATTGGTTGATGAAAAAACGTGTCTTTGAGCATTGGCTCGCCTAATTCTATCTAATTTGTCAGTTTCACTGTAATTTTTGACCTCACCCTGTTCCATTCTACAAAGAAGCACTGCGTGGCTGGCCCTTGCCGCATCCCAAGAAAAATCATGGGCATCCTCCATAACTCCATGACCTGGGGATTCTGCTCTTCCCTCAGAATGCGACAATAACCAGCCACCCACTGGACCACCGACAGCTGATCATATTGAACTCTTTCTTTTTTAAAACCGGAAAGGACAAATTCTTGGGGCCATTTAACCCTATTTGGGACCACCACCTCGACAGGACCTCCCCTAAGAGATTTAATTTTTGTACCTGTAGTATCCGGATTTGTGAGATCTTTCAATCTTTGATCCACCTGCCTCTGGATAAGAGCATCATTCCGGATATCAAGTAAATTTGGCATTGTGGAAGTCGCATGCTGTTGGAGTGGCAGTGTGACCGGGGCCATTTGAGGAGTAGTTTTGTTTTTGGTAGAAGACTTTTTCTTCTTCGGATCCGAATCTTTCTTTGCACCTTTTTTTTTCCAGAGTGTTAAGTCTATCACTAATGGAGGAAAGCTGTGAAAGTATCTGTAAATTAATTGCCTGCTGAGTGGCAACATCGGATAACGCACTAGCCCCAGGTAAAGTACTTGAAGTACTGGAAGTACTGTGTGTGTTTTTAATGTGGGGGTTTTGTTCATCACCCGAGCTTTCCACTACTGCACTGCAATCTAAGTCAGATATATCTGATTCATCCGCATCTGAATTTTGCTGATTTTTTGCTAATTTTGACAAAAATTCTGAGTCACTGTTCATGTGAATTTGCACAGGTAACTGCACTGAATTTGAAACAGAACGTAAATTGTACTGTTTTTTGCCTTTCTCTGCCATTTTTCACAATATTTCGCTCAGTACCACACAATAATATTTAAACAATGTTACACAAAGTTCAGTAGTAAGAATATGAAACGGTAAACAGCATACAGAATGTCAATGCAGACCGTATCACAAATAGTATTAAAACAGTATTAACACAAGATTGGAAGACAATGTTACGGTTCACAGCATGTGAAGTGGTAATATATACATATCACAGAAGCAATGACAACACCCAACTTTATGTGCACAAATCCACGGATCTCAAATGAAATATATAAAAACAATGTATGTAAATAAAATACGTAAAATGAGTTTATAAAATAAGTAAAAGACACTTAGTTGCATAGAAGTTGGTAGAAGTCTGCTGAAGTCTTCCAAAGTCTTGACAAATTTTTATAGGTGTTGCCTCGTGTGATTCCAACTTCAAAATGGCAGAGTGAAGGAGGGTTCAAAAACGATGACCAATGGTCAACCAATCAGAAAGTGCCACGAGAAATTTTGGATGAAGTAAAATAATTTAAGGTTTGAAGAACTTCTTCAGAACTGACCTTGGCCACACCTTCATGAGGCCCCGAAAAATTAGAATGTACTAAAAGGTTTGGGGCCAAGGCAGGCTATATAAAGAAGTCTATGAATCAGATGGTAGATTGGCTTTTAGTCCTTGTACATTGCTAACTGAGCAAACAGACAGGCATGCAAATGAACTTCATTGCATTACCTACACCTCCTTTGGGAGTGAGGGTACTAAGGGTTCAAATAGGGTACAAACATTAACACAAGATTTGTTATGTGTTGTCAAAACATCTTGAGTATATTTAATTAATTTACTTTGTTTCTTCAGTTCTCATTAGTTGTTTTTAAATTATTTGTGACTGAATACTGGCTTGATATTTAATTGTTGCTTCTGTTATTTACATTCTTTACATTCTCGTGTCGATGATGTTATGCAGTAGCTTTTGAAATCAGTTTTAATAAACATGCTGCATTGGCAGTGAAGTTTTCAAATTCTCAATATAATGTTTTCAGATATTTAGATGTATTATGGGGGTTTAACTTGCACAAGTTTTAATCCAGAAAACCTCAACTTCAACCAAGTATATAGCTATAGTTTTACATGACAAATTACCTGTAAAATGATTGACAGCTTTCAAACTCATACAAAACCTCATTTCACAGTCACAACAGATTATCTTGTCATTTGCAGTAATTCATCACATGGGGATCTTAGAAAAAGATTGGTTCAATGTATCAGATGTTTCTTTTCCAATATACTTTCCTGTATTTTATGTACATTTATTGATTTAGATTCAAACTTCAAAAAGGCAAGTTAAAAGTTATACATGTATTACAAAATATGGCTTGCATTGCGTGAAGATCCCAAATCTATTAATGTTAAGTGTCAACTAAATTTCTCAACAGTTCTTTTAGTCATTTCATCATAAGATGTACTTTTTAGGAACCCTGCTGTTAAACATCTCTCCCACTCATCCATAAGGTGAATAGCTCCATCATGCTTCCCAATTTTGAAACATATTGCAGACATCTTCGGTTGTCCCTAAATCAAACACATGGTATGTTATCAGATAGTGGGGTTCAATTGGTTGCAGAGAGCTTTATAGTATCATGGAAAATACAAATTGCTATAATGTGGTTTCTGGCGTTTCTTAATCATCAAAAGATGTCTTAACAACAGATCTTTTAGTCCAGCCATGCATTAACTAGCCATTCATCCAGACTCACTGTATAAACTTTGTTTGGTAAATTATTGGCAAGTACTTTGTTCTCCAGTAAAATAGTGAACTGAGCAATTGAGCTATGCAATGGTGCATTGTGATGTCAAGAATACTTGCCCAGATTCTTTTTAACTGTTCAATCCAACACATTGGTAGCTAACTATAACTGGCTGTCAATTCTTGATTCAAACTTTGGGTTTGCACTTTCAATAGATGAGGTAAACTGCTTGTCCATTTATAAAATAACATCTCAATTCGCCTATAGAAGCACAAAAATATGTTTGAACATGAATTTTCATTGTTACATACAGTTCTGAGAACATTCGTTGTTCAACACACAGTTGTATTGTAGTGTTTGTTTCTCCTGAATGTATTGACACTAGATGACAAGCCACATAAATGATAACAATTATGATCATATTATTGATGAACAAACACTTTGAAATCTGGTATTACAAAATCAGACAATAAAATATATGAAATACTTCATTGAACAAAATTATCTTCCTTTAGGATTAAAATTACAAAAAATACTGATCTTGCTGTAATAAAAGATTGGATTGATCTTGTTTGATGGGGAAAAATTCTTAATGAGTCTCCTAATTATTTCTACTGATTTGAAGACTGATCAAGACTGTATATTGAGAGTTATCTTCTTGATTCTTGGCGGTTGGATACAGTACTTATCTTTTCAGTCACAAGATATTTCTTCTCAAGTATAAGATAAACAAAAGGATTGTCCCTAACAGGGCAAACAAGTTTAGAATTGGCCATACAGGTAGACCAGCACTATCATTGATTTGCATTAAATAGGGTAATGAAAGTTTATTACCAAAAATCTATTTTTAATGCCCTATCCCTGTAAGTGAAAATACTATGAAAAAAATAAATGAAAGTGAAAATATCATATTGCAGATGTATACATCATGTTAATCTGTATATCTTCACTCATTGGATTCCTTGTATAGAATTACACATTCCTCTGTTATCAAAAGAGATATATCAAATCTGACATTTCAGTTCATCTTAAAAAACACAATGCATTCTTACATTGCATCAATATTTCCAAAGAGAAATCAAATATGGGTAAGTGTATAAAAGGGTGTGACTTCACTCCAACTAACATATTTTGGAAACGTGAACTGGAATCATTCGAGGAATAATGGTAAGATCCTTGTGTTTGATTTGAAATGATGCAGTTTTTTTGCAGTTCAAATTTATCATCTAGTTTTCATAGATTATTATTTTTCAAAGTAAGAAAATTACATCGCCATCGAAATAGCCTAATTGGTGAGTCCAAATTGAGCGTTATATCGTTTAAAAACTTGCCAATCCAAACCAGATGAAATTTAAAAGGTTAAATTCTCAAGAGAGATCATTCTTAGATTAAAGGGAGAAAAATCTTAAGATCTAAAGTAAATCCTTATTATGGAACCAGTTATTAATTCTTTTTTGGTTGGGTTCCTTTGTACGGAAGAGTATTAGTGCCACAGAAAACAATTTTTTTTGAATGGTCGACTTATTATTTCAACATGTTGAGTTAATATCTCAACATGTTGACTTAGTATCTCAACATGTTGAGTTAATATCTCAACATGTTGAGTTAATATCTCAACATGTTGACTTAGTATCTTTTTTTGAATGGTCGACTTATTATCTCAACATGTTGAGTTAATATCTCAACATGTTGAGTTAATATCTCAACATGTCAACTTAGTATCTCAACATGTCAACTTAGTATCTCAACATGTCAACTTAGTATCTCAACATGTTGACTTAGTATCTCAACATGTTGAGTTAATATCTCCACATGTTGAGTTAGTATCTCAACAAGTTGACTTACTATCTCAACATGTTGAGATATTATCTCAATATGTTGACTTATTAAAAGTCTGACTAGAAATTAACTTATTGGCTGACAACCTATCACCAACCCTGGTTGGATGATTATACACTTAAGAGTTCTTCCACACTGCCACTATATTGATTCACAAATGAGTACTTAATTGACAGCCCACTACCGCCCCTGGGTGGACTAAAAGGGAATTCACTCCACAATACTGATAAGAAATTAAGCTATCAACAATCCCCCAAAACATGCATCATACTAGTTAGCAGTTTATGCTTAAAGTGTTGGAGTATTCGGAAATACATACATGAAATGAACTTTTCATATGAATTGTTATGAATTAAGCTAAATTAAATATTACTTTATTATCAGAAAACCATTCAGAGAGCACAAACCCTCACCATGTAAATTTCTACCAATGACAAAGAAAGACAAATTGCTTTAATATTAAATTTTGGTACCCATAATTTAGACTAAAAAAGTTTGTTAATATTAGGGCTGTCAGAACAGAAGTGGGATTAACATGACAATCAATAGATTTATACGGGAAAAAAGCAAATTGTAAACATTCTTTATAGACCAGTCTAGTGTTGCATTTGGTAGATAACATTATAACCAAAACCTAGTAGGGCACATTGCTGTGTGAGTATGCCTTTGCACAATTACACCTGTCCTGCAACTAGTGTGTTCTAAAGTATCAAGATGTTAAAGGTCAACATTGCTATAACAAGGTTAATCCCATTAGACACCATGACGTGCACACCTACACCACCTAACCAATGTTAACCACCACTTAACCACCTAACAAATATCACCATCCTATTCCTTATCATTCCCCATATATGGCCTGGGAAAGATTTTATAGGTGAAAGTCTCTATGACAAGGTCATATGTCAAATCCAGGTCTCACTATGCTGTCGCAGACCAACACACCCAACCTATGTCACTACCAAATATGAACATCATGCACCTTACAGTTTCCGAGATATGGTCCGGACAAGATTTTAAATGTCACTGTCACTACAGAAAGGTAAAATGAAGGTCACACTATGATGGCACATACCTACACCCCCAACAATGTCCCTACCAAATAATGACATGATTTTAGAGATATAACCTGGACAAGAGTTTAATAGTCAAAGTCACTATGGCAAGGTCAAAGGTCAAATCAAGGTCACACTATGATGCTGCACACCTACGTCCATTAACTAATGTCCCCACCAAATAGGTTTCTGAGATTTTAAAGGTCATGGTCACTGCAGCAGTCAGTGAGATATTAACTCAACATGTTGAGATACTATCTCATAGTAACTAAACGTGTTGAGATAGTAATTCAACATGTTGAGATATTAAGTCAACATGTTGAGATACTAAGTCGACATATTGAGATATTAACTCAACATGTTGAGATACTAAGTCGACATATTGAGATATTAACTCAACATGTTGAGATACTAAGTCGACATGTTGAGATAGTAACTCAACATGTTGAGATATTAAATCAACATTTTGAGATACTAAATCAACATGTTGACATATTAACTCAACATGTTGAGATACTAAGTGAACACGTTGAGATATTAACCAGCTATATTAAATCAACATGTTGAGGTACTAAGTCGATATGTTGAGATATTAACTCAACATGTTGAGATACTAAGTCGACAATTCAAAAAAAAAATTTTCTGTGGCACTAATGATCTTGCGTACCTTTATTTGCTTTGCTTGAAAAAATTACCTGGCTTGGTGTAGTTGTGAGTGCTGAACTAACCTCTCAGCACTGATTTGAACTGGCCTAGTGGTTAGAAGTTTTAAGCATTTAATCACAGGTTGTCACTGTTGTGCTTCTTCCACTCCCACAAATGGTTTTGCCGATGGCTTGTACACATATTGACTCTCACTTTTGAAAGGAACTTAAAACATTACCTTACAACCCAGTCACACTATAAGCATTAAGTCCTGCGATTATAGGTTTTGGGCGAAATACCCCTGTCCAACAACTACCATCTGAGGTTTCTATGCAATTTTGTGACACAGTAACAAAATATCCAATACATTGCAGGTTCTATGGAAGTTTTAAAATGTTTAAAATTTGCACTTCTGACCGCCTCACTTTGAGCTTGTGCAGATGAATTTTTAGCTATCGTAACTGAAGGTTTGGTCCATGATGTATGCAAGGTTGTAGCTTGGTAATGCTTCTGTGTAACACTGCAACATAAGTTGGGTGGAAGAATTGGACGTTACACCACTGTGTCACCCACAAACAAACCTCTGATAATAGTTGAAGGACTTGGGCATTTTGACCAACACATACTACCATGGGATGTACCACTTGTAATGTGAATAGGAACACCAATCTCGGAAGATATGAGGCAGTTCCATTGCTGAGTAAAACTTACAAACTGTGGGACGTACCACCTGTAGTGTGACTTTTTACCTGATGGTTCCTAGTAGTTGTATACCGTTTCCTCACTTCTAAGTAACCTTAGGTAAAAATGCAGAGTTCACACTGATGATATAATTAATTAGAATGTGATACAACTAAGTTAGCTGCACGGAAGGCAAAATGAGGTCTCAAGATAATCTTTTGTCCTGCACACCTATCCTAGTGATCCAAGCAAGAAGAGATCAAAATCAAAGGGGACTGATCATTCTGACCCTAAAGGACCAAGTGGTCAATGAATGAGCACAATGACCGTCTGACCCTAAATGTTTATAAACAATCAAATCATCAATGCCAAGTTATCTTGTCATATCTTGTTGATAAGATCCAGTTCACTCAAGGTCAATCGTGAATGTAAGATCAAGAAAGATTATGCTGTAAAACTAAACTCCTGTTAAAAATAATTTAACAAGAGATTATGATATAGCCAAAAAAGAATCTCAGTCGGTTTTATATATTTATGAACACACTTTATAAAATATTGATATTTGTATACTTAAGTGTTTTTGTAAGATAAACACCCATACAATCGATAATTTTTAATCAGTATAACACATAAATAACATATGTCATATAGAAGTTATACAGTTCCAAAACTCTGGCAGATAGTTACTGCTAAATAGAATCAAGTGTTAAAATGACAAAGGTTAAGGGTGAAACTTTTGAAGTAAAATAGTTACCATAACTCACTTACAACAACCATTTAGATACTCCTTGAAAGAGGCAAAAATGCATCAAACTAAGCCCAGTCAGTGAGGAATACCTCCTCCTGTATTTTGATAAATTACTAAATTTTACAAGATTTATGAAGAGGAACAGTTAAAGTCTCAGGTTGATAAGACCACATTCACCAAAACAGGAATCAACAGGAGTGTTTCAGATTTTCTAACACTCAGCTGTTTACCCCTTGTTTCTATATCAGATTCACTGTTAAAGCACATTTCCCAATGCCACCCAAAGACAAGAATTATTACCAGCTGAGATTATATAATATTTTATTCTACTAGTAAAATGTAATTTGATTAACATTAGATTATTTTAAAGATAGAAATTTCATTTTAAGATTTCTTCTTTTTATTATATAACTGGTGGCTAACAACTCCCACTGGTGAAGTGATAGCACTCTAATTTCCAAATGAACCAGGATTGAGTTTTGAAATGACCTGCTGAAACAGAGTTGCACAAGATGTCACTTCCAAAAGGCGAAGCTCTGCTGCAATGTCAAATCAAGTCCATATCAAAGAAAGTTGGGAAAACCTTTTTGAAGAGATACAAGTTTAAGCTTTTTTGACATAGGCAAGAGTTAGGGCAGAACTGACCTCATCAGATAAATCATTCCAAATTGTGGGGCATCAAAAGCAAAGCAAACTATTCTAATTTAAGTATTTGAAACATTGTGTAATATCATTTTTGTGAAATGCGAGTCTGACTGATCTTCCTGTTTAAGACAGATTTGGGATAGTATGTCATTGTTGATGGGATTTTAGTAATCTTTCCAGTTCATATAACTGGAAATGCTGCCATGATTTGGCAAGATGTACTAAAAGATGCTTTAAAGGGAAAGCAGCTTACAGAATTCCAGAAATTACTGGTTACCAAATTAATATGTAAGTTTTAAAGTATTTCAGATATTTAAGGTTTATTTACACAATAATATTAACAGTAATGGTTTTATTTTTAGAGTATAATATACTGAAGATGTCTGTATCAGGATTTTGTAGCCTAATGGCAGGTCTATATATTGTATGACATCAGTCTTCATATTGACCTCTGAAACTTTTTATATTCTATTTATGATACTGATGTACCAAAATGAAAAGGGTCTTATTGTTTAGAAAAAGCTCTAAAACATATATCCTTAAAAGTTAACTCACTTCATTATGGATTAGTAAAATAGTGGTTCCATATTTACAACTTTGATTAAAAAACATACAGGTTGGGAAGGTATTGGTTCTAAGTTTTACCAGAATGATGAAATGGAGTATCAGCATGCTTGCCATATCTTAATTTTCTCTTTATTTCATTGTCGCCAAATTGGCAGTGTCAGGGATATGAACCCATCATATCATATGGGCATTCCGTCTTGCCATATAGATCGAGTCCAAAAATGAATGGTTGGGTTCTGACAGAAATCAGGTATTTTTAAGGTAGCTCTTCCACTATGATGATTATTGCCATCATCCCAAACCCATTGGTTTACATTCCTGAACATTTGCCATTGGGAGGTGGATCTTTTCATTTGTGTGATTTATAAATTATGATTTGGTTGTTTTATTTTAAACTGTGAATATTTCACAAACTTTCTTGCATTCTTTAGGGACCCTCATCAGATCTAGCATTCCTTGACTCCTAATGTACTCTAAGGCGAGTTTTAGCAATAGCAATTGGGTAGACCTTTGTGACCTTTGTTAATCAGATCATTTTGGTTAACAATTGGAGGATTCAGGAACCAATGAATAACGTCTCTTGTGTACTATTTTACACACACCCTTTTTCGGTGGATTGTATTGTATTTTGTATTTGTATTTATAATCAGCGCAATATCTCCATGTACTACAGGACTCAAGACACAAAATGACCCATCTGACTGTACAAGTACAGTCAAACTTTCAAGATACTGACATTCCAATAAGTGACAACAGAGGCTCAAGGATAACCATTTATTAACGTCCTTGAAGTTCTTTAACCTGCCACTGGGGATAGGACCCAATGGCAGAGGACCACCATTTTAAGTAGTCATCTGAGGCACTATGTATCTGCCTGTACCTGAGATTCAAACCACGTCCTCTGTGTTCCTATGCAAGTGTGTTACCCATTAGGTACAGTGACTATCAAAAATCCCATTGTCCAATTTCCATGAAAATTTTGTATACGACAATCCAATACCTTCCTTTCAGATACAGAAAATTTCACCTCAGCCAATCGAAGAACTAAAATATCATTATGAAAGAACATTATGAGACCCTCATAAAATATCTTAGGATGGACTAAAATAGGTATCGCTACAGGGTTTAAATGCTTGAGAATGACCCTGGTTGTGGGCTTGGACATAGCTGCAGGAAAAGTTATACAAGTATTCATAGATATTAAACTATATAAGATAGATTAGCTTATACATCATAGCTAAGTTCCTGGATAATAATATATGCATTTTAACCCACTGAAAATTCGGCAATAAGTGCCTAAGTTTATATTCAGAAGCCAACTGGAAAGCAAATCTGCAACTTGGTTAGCTTTACCAGGACAGGAATAAATTGTAATTGTTGAACATGACAGTAAAAAGCCACACATTTTAGACAAAACACCCAGAAAAAGATCTCTAAGTTGGCCCGACTTTATAACCTCGTCCATAGCCATAATATCACAATATAAACTGACATTTTTGTGCCCACACTCTTGTTGGGTAATATAAAATTGTTTAAAAGAGTAAGGCAGAGGCAGACCATTGACCATATTGTCAAAATGAGCACCAAAACCCACTAAAGAGACATCAATGTGCATAAACATTTTATTAGCTTTTAAAATAACATCCGAAGGTACTAATAAAAAATGGGCTGTTTATAACAGCTTGGAAAGAGACAATGTCTTAATGTCTTTTACACAAAGTGTTAGAGATATTTTTTCCAAGCATCTAGTTCTGTTTGAACTATTTTAGCCTTTGAGACCAGTCTAAATAATCACATTTAAATTTATTATCACCATGATATAATTACCTAAACACATAGCATGGTTTGAGGTTATGTTATGGTTGTTCAAAAAATGTATGCAACCATTTGTGATCTTTGAAATAGGAATTATTTAAGTAAAAAGTATTTTCTATCTCTGTTGTCTCTCAATACTTCCAGCATTTGATTTAAGAAATATCTCACCTGTCTAAAACATTTAGTAATGAATAAGAATACTGTGAATACTGTGTACAAGGAGGTACTATTTTACTATTACTAACCTCTAGACCTAATACTTTAAAGTGATTGGGAAGACAATGATAAAAATTCCATATCTCTGAATGAGAGACTAGCCATCAATAGGTCATCAATATAATTCATGAGGCCGTTATCACTTGCCTGATCCATAACGTATCTGATGCCATCGGGAACATCTCTCAAAGAATCCAGATCCGAGTGTAAATCCAAATGGAAGGGGATCCATCCAGAAAGGGGTTTTTATGACTTATATCCAAGAGATCAATGTCCCCAGGATCTATTCTCAAAAGTTGAAAAACTCCACTGATGTCTACCCTGCACAATAGTGCCCATGGCCCATATGTCTCAACTTCTGTACAACACGATTTACAGGTGGATATCTTAAATCAACATATGAATCCAAATAGATGTTTTTCTTCAATAACACCAACATTTATCGAAGCCCCTTGGAGGCAACTAAGGTCCATTATGGCATGCCTCTTACTAGAATTTTGGATTTTTTCCCTGAGACATCAAAGGTGAAACATGAGCGTGAAAGGGGAGAGACTGGAGAAGACCATTAATGGTCCCATACTTTTTTCAGCAATATATTAATCAATGTGCTGTTCATGTTTGATAGCTGATTCATGTTTTTGAAATGCAGATATTAATTTCAAGAATCTGTCAAAGTTCAAAGGAAAGCCATAGACTATAAAATCCGAGAGCTGGGTTTCAACCAGAATCCTACACTTAAAGAAATTTAAAACCTCACTATCATGCATCATCAACAGAAGATTTTCATGAAACCAAAGGACCTTGATATACTTTCACATCAGTTCATGGTATTAAATGAAAGTCATCACCATTTTGATTTTTGTGACTGTTTTTGGTCATTTTTTTCACGTTACCCTTTTATTAGCGATCTGACAGTGTTTGGTACCATTGTTTTGACCATTGGAATCTGAGACCATACCTGTTTCTGAGTTGTGATACAGGTGATAACTTGTGCATAAGATCCTTCATCATTATACCTGTTAAAACTCTAATAATTCTTGAACAATTGAATCCAAAAGTTCTTGTGTAACTTAAATTTTGTTCAAAATACTCTTGATAAAGCGTCTTTCCTTAATGATAATAGCCCCAATTTTATCCCATGCCCCTACGTGATCATTTTTACCTGTTTTTTTTTGTTTTTCCTGCACTCCACCTCCATGAGCAAAATCTCATAAGTGTTTGTACAAGATTCCTTTTGTTTTATCTATTTATGAAAATAAACCCAATTTTGAGGCCCAGTTGCATGTGCCTTTGGGCTTTAGCCCTTCTTACCTGTCAAATTTATTAGTGCAAGTAAAATTAGCTATTCACCTTGTTCTATGTGACCTAGGCACAATGCCTGGCTCGACTTGGCTGTAGACCAAGAGAAGTCAATACAATGATTCAATAATGAAATAAGATAATCTAACATACCATTTTTACTTTTTCAGTTCTGACTCATCTCTCATGGTTGAACAAAATCCAGCCACCCATTGCCCGCATAGTCAGCTGATCATAAGATACCCAGTTAATGTTTGCCTCCACCAAGACATAGTCATGGGGTTATTTGACTTTATTTTTCAAAAATATTCAACTGGCCTACTCCTCTGAGATTTTTTGGCACCTGTACCTGTCTTAGCAAGTTGACTTAATTCTTGTATTCTTTGATCATCTTGCTGCTGAATAATGATATTTTGCTTAACAGAGCTTAATGACGACAACATATTCGGATTTGTTTTGTAACAGATATCTGCATACCAGTACTTTCTACATATTCAGTATTGGGTGTGTACACATGTGTACTTTTTTCCATAGTGCACATATTTACTTTTGCTATACCTTGATCACATGTTTCATGCTTTTACTTTTCAGTTTTGTTTTGTCAGCTCTCTTTTTTTACAATTTGACTGTGCAACTTTGTGCAACTGCTTTCCAATATGCATATTCGATTGGGATCTCTTTGTTCACTTCAGTCATGATCTAAGTGATCAGCCTCCCTCGTAGGATCACTTATTGCAATAATTTTATTTACATGAAATGCCCCAATTGAATAGAAAATTATCACTTTGGGTCACTTGAATCATTGTGAATTGAATACACATAAAATTGTTTAATTGCTCTATAATGTTTTGATTAACCAGAACTTGGGCCCTATTATTCAAACAAATGCAGGAAGCACCTGTATTTTAGTGTGAAAGTTGTCAAACCAGCCTATAAACTTGATAACATCTGACCCGTCATGGGCTTAAAGGAAATTTTCATCAAAAGGGAACCATTGTCCGCCACCTGGTGTTCAATAGATATCTCAACTCTAGTCTGTAAAGTGTTACCTGCCTGCGTCTGTTGAGATACCATGTTGTGGTCATATGTGACTAGGAGCAAAGCATTTGTTACAGCAAAATAAAATGAAAATCTAATGAAACTAAAAATGAAATGAAAATAAAAGTCAATCCCTTTGACTACCATTTTACATCTGTGTTCTTGAAATTCAAAGAGATCAAGTTGCCAGTTAATCAGAGAATAATTTGGCTGTAACTTATGCCACTGGTAACAGAGGTGAATTTTAGTAGGGTGAAGGAATGGTTTAAGGTTGACACATAATGTCAACTTACACGAATTGCTGGTATTTGAAAATACAAACTCCTCAGGAAACCATTTATCTGCTTCGGGCTTACTCACTTCATTAGATTATTTCCTTTGTCATAAGGGTTATGACTCAAAGCATAAAGCATGACTGGATATCCACTTTTCAATGATTGCCCAACATGTAGGTACAGTTGTATTTATATCAACCACCTTGAAGTGCATAATAACAAAAAGATATTTTAGTACCTGATGAAAACAAATAAAATGTGAAATTTGAAAATTTTTGCATGACTATATTGGGGTCAACATTTAATTAAGGATGAAAAGCATTATTTTAATATGCTTACTTATTATTCCTAGACCTAAGCAAGTCATAAGTAGGCATTTATACATATTTGTATACAATTGTTTCCAGGTGATATAAACATTAGGCATTTAAATTTATTCCTCACTTATGTTATATTTCAGATGAAGTTTCTGTACCTTACACTGATTTGTTGTGCTGCTATTGTGGAGATATCATTAGCATACCAATGTGGCGAGCGCAAAAACAACCAAGACCAATCATTAACCTTCTCTGATAAGGAATTTGGACCCAATGTTAAAACCAGTTAGTGTCATTTTAATAGTTACTGATATATTTAGATTGAAAATATTCTATAAAATGCATGCTTCAATGTGTGCAAAATGCTACAGTTTTTGTTTCACATGCACTAATTCGAATTCCAGCTGAACTTTTATGCTGCTTAATCTCTGTCAAAAGCATAAAACATTTATCAAGTATCCTTGGACACAAGTGTAGGTCTCATCATCACAGACAAATAAACAGTTGTGAAAAATATAAGGAAGGATGTGATAAATGAAGAAGATTTCAACTTATTTCTTAATTTGAAAAGAGAAGTGACAGAGGGAACATCATCAGGTAAATCATTTCAAAGTCAATCTTCCTGACTTTACTAGCAGTATACACACCCTGATAAAGAAAAAGTCCAATGTTTTAAATAACCACTATGCAGGAACTTATCCACTAGTGGAGCTGTCTTGATTTATTTATTTGGGGTTTTACGTCGCTTTCAACACTGTACAGGTCATATCACGACGGGTAGTTGGAAGGGCAGAGGAAACCAGTACATACAGTTGGTTGGGGTTCTGTACTGTAAACTGCCGACCAACGGCAAGCAACTACCAGCTTTTCCACTTGAGGCCGTGCTGGGAATAGAACCCCGGCCTCAGAGGTGGGAGGCGAGAGTGTTACCACTCTGCCACCATGGCCCCTGGAGCTGTCTTGATCACAGCACACTCTTCTATAGGCAACCAATGAGGGTTGTTATACTTAGAAAGTGCATATGGGCTATAGAGAAAGAAGAAAATCTTAATGTCATTCCTTCTTTCAAATGGGAGGTATATATATTAAAAGGGGTGAACACACAAATTTATTCCTAAAATTTGAAAAAAGCAAGCACTGACTTCACTCAATGTTAATATCGAATAACACCTTTCAGATTTTCTCCATCGAGTATCAAGCTATTGTCACTTATCTCAGATTACCCATTGATACTCTGTCAGGTATTACATTTTACGTCAAACTTGTTAGACATTCTAGTATGTATAGACCACACAGAACTGTCTTGAGTTATGATTCCACGACAAATAAGCAAAAACATACCATTTTTCTACTCAGGTTTGCTATGTTTGTTTAAGGAAATAATGTGTTGAACATCCTTGTTCTACTGTAGAAGTCTGTAAGCCCTTTGCTCTTGTTTTTCTTAAAGCTCTTTGCTCTTGTTTTCCTTAGCGAATGTCAACAATCCACCAACCATCAACAGGATATGGAGAGGTCGTAGTTCAAACTTACAACCAGTTGATGAAAACCAACCCATGACTGTTACTGCAATTGTTGACCAGAGCCCTTTTGTTGTGAAAAAGCTTACAATACAAACCAAATCTATCCAAATGGTCGAAGTTCGCTTCTTTGATGAATTTGGCACTCAGCTGGGACCAGATGGGACAGTAAGTTAAAAGATTATTTTCCTAAGTAGTAAGCTTTTAATTTAATATTATTTTTACATAATTAATGTCTGGTTCAATTGTTGATTAGATTTTAAGCCCTAAATTTTTCCCCATTGGCAATAAATATACATGTATATAATTCAGTTACTCACTCATACCATACTCAAGCAAATTACATTACAATCTTAATTTGTGGTATATATTGTTTTATATGACATTTTGGAGGCATGAATAGATATTTTATTTATTTTGTCACCAGATCATGTTACAGAAGCATGAAAAGAATCTCTAGTCCTGTTTGGGCTTACTGATAACGGTTAAACTAACAATAGATATTCAAGTTTAGTATGACCAAAAAAGAAGAATACATCACAATATTATTTAATATTTTCACACTTTCTTAGTTCCCATAACTGAATTGAAGATATATCTAAACATTTGTTTTAGCTAAACAACCACTATAAATGACTAAAAAAGTATTTTTGATTCATTCATAAATTCAAAAGTAGAACTTTTAACACAGCATAACAACTTCTGAACTATTTGCACAGAAGAAGATATTAATAGAAAATTAAGATCATCTTTCATTGTCTTTTAAGTAACACATCTCACAAACTCTTTCATTTACTTGAAGTTTCAACATGGAGTGGTAAAAGTACCAGATTTTTATATATGCATCATAAGTCATTCAATTGTATATAAACTTGTATTTTTAGCTACTTTTTACCTGCTGCCATCTGAGCAAATCATTTACTTATTGATGTGTTTGTTCTGTGCACATGATGGTCAACAGTGATATGTTATTGAGAATAGAAATGCAAATGTTGTATTTTGTATCATGATTATGGCTTTCAGATCCATCTATTCATCTATTCTGGATTTTTCTTCTTAAACTCTGCGATAGGATTGGTATTATATGCCCCCATGTGAGTAACAGCTGTAGGTTAGTTTTATAAGGAATTGTTTAAAGGAGGATTTAATCCAATCATTTTCTTTCATATTTATAGGTGTAATCTAGAAAAAAACAAACTCAACTGGCAGCAAAGAAACTGCATATCAGTTTGCTGAGTGTGATAAAAATCCAAAAAATTCCATAAAATCTTAGAGGTGTTTTAATATTTGGAACCTGTCATGTATGCGTATGTGGGCTGTTTCTCCTAGACTCACATTTTACAGAGGAAATATTGGTTTGTGAATGCAAATGCGACCCCTTCACTTTGATCTTTGAATTTTTCCTTATTCTATATGTTATTTGGTTAACTGTTTCTGTGTTTCAGTATGTTGATACGCTCACGTTGCCTGCTACACCCACATTCCAGACGAGTACTCTGGTTGACAGTCCACCAGATGTCCTGCCAGTGCACAAGTGAGCATTTCCATTTCTGAATACCACTGTTCCATTCTTATGACTAGCCGATGAGGGTGTTGTATGACTGATCCAGTGAAAAATGGCAAACCTCATGATTTGTCCAGAGTGAAAAGATTAGTCATACAACCGGAAAGATGGACCTTCCAACTAGCTCCCAACTTCCACAACAACATTTGTAACAGCAAGCTGAAAATTAAGTCTTAACACCCTAAGGATTGGCCTTAACTCCTAAAATATTAGTACTAACTAAATTGTGACCACGAAAGATAAAGAGTTATCAGCACAGACAGGCTCACTTTTAAATCTTTAAAACATGTTTCATATTTTCTATCATCATCTAAGGTCACCACCTTCATGATTGACACAACAAGTAACGTGACCCATGTTCTGAACCACATTATCTGGGCATTCTGGAGGCTTAATTGCAATAAATGAACAAGGATATAAAAGACTCAAATTTGATTTCTTAATGTTTGTTATTCTCCATCAACATCTAGGGTCATATGAGAGCATATCTATTATCATCGCAATAAATACCTCAATATTTTGTGGTTTTCTCAAACTCAGCCTAGTAGTTAGTAATTATGGCATCCCATATCAGACTGTCACCTCTGTGTGGATTCGATGTTCATAAGTGACAATGCTAAGGGGCTGTCGCTATATGATCATGGCCACTCTGATGAACATTCTCCATTACTAGTCCAATTTGAAATATAAAATCCCCTTATTGTTTTTAAATATGTCTATTGTACACACATCATCAGCTTTAAAGATATGAATGGGCACAGTGATGTTAGTAATATTGGGCAGATCTCTTATTGGTGTCAGGCAAACTTTGATAAACTGATTTGTGACAGTGCCTTATCGCCATGGTGATTGGGTATCATTAGAATGCTATTTTTAAAATTCAGAGCAATCGTCAAATGTAATTTATAATATTCAATGTGTAAACTACATATATTTGGATATAATAAATAGAATATATGATCTTTGAGTGGACTGTACCATACTACCATATTTTCCATGGTGTTATGGTCAACCCACCACTGCTTTCAAGTTGTAGCAGAAAAAAGACAAAGTTTCACTTTTAATTAATTGAACAATCAAAATGAAAATAACAGTCAACTGTGATAGTTTGGCGGTAATACAAGTTTGCTTACTCTGTCCAGGAAATTGTCCAGCCATCCAGTGTTCTCCAACACAGAATGTCAATATTCAAATGTTCAGTATGTCTGCACATTTCTGCTTCAACATGTAAGCAATATCCACTGCTTAGCAATCCACTCTGATATTAAACTCTCCGTTAAATCTACGCTTACACTAATCTGTACACCTTTACAGGATTGAACTTCTGTTTTGGGATGGTGGATCATTGGAAGGACTGGTTGATGATTTGTTTATCAAAGGCTGTGAGATAGATGGTAAGGCCATGTTTATTGTTTTTTCCAAGAGGTCCTCAGTGGGCTAATGGATAGCAAGTTTGGCATCCAATCACAGGCAGTGACCTCTGTGTGAGTTCAACACCCACAAGTAATAATGATAATGACCTGTCCTAATGCAATCCTGCAGACTTTTTATGAGGTGCGTTCAAGCAAACACCACTTCAGTTCTACAGATGCTATTTGTGATTTCTGCAATTTGTGCTTTGAATCTTGGATTTGTGATGTTGGGCTAGAAGTATGAGTATTACCAGAATGATATCCCTCCTGTATTGTAAGGATAAATTAACTATTGGTTCTGCTTTGAGTCAATCCAACTGCCTTTGGATTACACACAGAAATAAACACAAGTCTAGATCTTTAACCAGCTGAGCTAAAGGGGAACGCCAAACTTAACGACATATATAAAAATAAAAAATTTCACGTCTTATCTCACCACAAAATTAGAAATGTGTCTAGCATTTTGCACAAGTGAAGGCAATGGAGGGGGGATTTCCACACAAACAAATTTTTTTATTCTATGGAAAATATTCCTAGTTCTTACTTTGTATTGTGTAAGTTATACAATACTGTAATTAATATTGAGACAACTACACTCCACTACTGTAGAGGTGAGTACAATTTATTTTTTATTTGTAGTTTTTTGATAAAACGGTTCAGAATTTGAACATGTGTAGTATTTCATGCCAGTCAGTTACTAAATTTACTAAATTTATTATCTGCCACAAAATTGTAGTTGACCAAAATACCGTCACATACAGAGTAATATAATATATTTTATCACTTGGCGCCACTGACACTGCAAAATTGCTGTAACAAATTCCCCAACAAGGACTGATTTTCGTAAATATTTCATCAATCATACAAATATTTATTTTCACAACCAGGAAGGTATTTTAAAGACTTTCTGATTGCAAAATAGAAATGGCGAATAAAAGTTGTATAAAAAATTAACTTTTATAAATCCACTCTTGTTTGTAATTATGGATATGTTTTACAACTAGCTTTTAAAATTATTTCATAACATATACACCTACTTTACCTATTATTGAAACAAAGTGGTTGATAATAAAATAATACACCCCTCTTGGTGCCATTTTTTATTTGATCCCTCGGACTCTTGTATTGATTTGTCTCTTACTGAATCAAATTGAAAATAGGCCAAAAGGGGTTTTGGTCTACTACCATGAGTGCAAAGCCATCAGAGACACGAGTAGTGCACTGAAGCGGTCATCCATCCCTGTGCTACTGCAACCCATCACCACTTAAATTCTGCAAAAGAGAGAGAGAGTCATTGTGGGAAAGTCGCAATTCGTGAAAGTCTGAAGACCAAAACAAAAAAGTGCTCGCGCTTAAAAATGCACATATTTGGTAATTTTCATATAATCTCATTTTGTATTTCAGAATCATTTTTTGCAGAATAATTTGTGAAAATTGCCTCATGCACACGTTCTTTGTTATACTTTATGTCAATTTTTAAATTATCATAAATTATAAATTATATTAATGAATTATCTGCCACTGTGGCCTACCAGGTAGCACACTTGTCTAAGAAATTAGAGGACGTGGGTTCAAATCCAGGTACAGGCAGATACATAGTGGCTCCGATGACCACTTAAAATGGCAGTCCTCTGTCATTGGGTGGTAGGCTAAAGAACCTCAAGGACGTGGATAATGGTCATCCTTGAGCCTCTATCTTCCAGTTAGGGATGTCAGTTACTTGTAAGTTGGGGCTGTACTTGTGTAGTCGAATGGGTTTACTACCACTTTGAGTCCTGTAGTATATGGAGATATTGCGCTGAGTATATATACACAATACAATACAATTTCATGAATTTGTAACCTTTCTATGTAAGAGAACTAAAAATCAAGAAAAACAAGAAGGAATTAAAATATTATTAGTTTAAACAAGTGTATGACAACTTTAAATTTTAATTTGTGTCAGGCAGATATTAAACCTTTGTGGAATTAATATTTATGAGTTGATTTTGGTTTGTCCTGTAACATATATGTTAAATGTTATGTGTGATCAGTGGAAACATATATCCTGTTTGTTGTATGTTGTTTTTTATTTACACTGTTATATATTTAGCATCATTGTTGGTATGCTTTGCCCGGACTCAGAAATAGACTCAGTTGTGTATTTTGTGACTTATTGACCTCTACATACATTGAACATTTGCATAATACTATGTTTCTTTTTTCAGGTATACACCTTATATAACAAAAAAATGCATTGTCTTGTAATGCTCCTTGTCAGAGGTTTGGTTTATTTGGCATATTCCATGACTCTCTCTTTTAACATAAGAAATATTAAGAACCAAGCTTTCAGTCACCCCATCTATCAGTGCTTTGTTGGGTTGTATTGCTGAAATATTGTTCTGCAGTAGGTACCACACATAATGTATTGGGTTATTAATAAATCATGAAGCCATCCATCACATGAGACGTTGATAGATTGACAAGCTTAACAGATGGATTTTCAATTAAACGAATAAATAAAACAGTTTATTGGAGAAAAACAAATGCTCCTCTTTTCTGAACTTCTGAACAAATCATACATATTTTAAAGTGGTTATTTGCAGACTTTATTGATTCTAAAATTTACCAACATCTAGCACTGTTTTCTCATTGATTTTGTTTTATATTTGATAAGTTTTAAATATGCAAATATGTCAAGTCATCAAATTTTCCATTGTATTATGTTTTATATGTGATTTGATGTGTATTAAAGAAGGGAGATTTCTTATTAATGTGTGACATGTCACTTGATCTCATTGAATGTTCTGCTATATTTTTCTTGTATAATCTATTTTGCCTTGCAGAATGGAGATTGGCTTAAAGCTAAGGACTGTAAGGCACTTCAGGTTGAAATCAGGTTGAAATTACGAATAGAACAAAACGAAATTGTAGATGTATCGCACAACAACTTTAACCAGTTTCTGGGTACAAATTAAATGACAAAATTTACCAGATACTATTAGTATATTAACATCTTCAGTATTGTGTTCCTGGAGGGGCACAATTGCACAGTTAATAGTACACTACCCTCCCACACTTATGCTGGATTCGACAGACTGGATCTGAAGTAAAAAGAAATCTGCAATGGCAACTGTATGTCTGACAGTTTTCAGCACATGATCTTGGTCAATTCATATGCACTTCTCTAAGCCATCCCCTTCACTATCCATCATAATATACGTTTTGTCATCTGCCAGATGCGGTTTTCACACAAACCAATCAATCCAGAAAGCAATCATGTATCTTCAAAAATTAAGATGTGATCCGTGACCCGTGGCACTGATTTAGTGTAAGAGTTTTCACTCCCGCTTACTTTGCTCTGGCATGCTGTAAAATCTGATTTTAAACCAAATATGGAAACAAAGTGCGATGAAAATATTAAAACTACTGCATTGTGTTAAAGACTTTTGCACTTAAGACATATCGCTTTGAAACATTCCAGGGTATGCCAGAACCCTTCACTTAAACTATCTTCCACAAACTAAAATTGTTACATGTTTCTATCATAACAGAGGTGCTTACTTTGTGTAGTTCAACCAGTATCACCCAGTACCACACTGGGAAACATAAAACAACAGATGGAACTTGTTGAAAGTAAATTGATCTCACATAGGGGATACTTTCAAAATTCAAGTGTTACATTCAATTTATAATGTCATAATCTCTTATTTTAAACTTAAATTTTACCCTCCTATTGCACGGAATTATTATGTTTTCCTACATTTCTAAAGGATATCTTAAAACTGACCAATCGATCTTAATATGGGAAATATTCTACCTACAAATTTTTTTAAAATGTTATTTACATCGTCTTAACATTTTGAATTATTTTTTGCAGAATTGTTCGGTGTAGATTATTTTGGCAAATATATGAACAATACTTAGATGACAGACTCCCACAAGTGGCAATGCTTGTTAAGGTGCAACAAAAATTGGCATTGTAATATATTTTACACAATAAGTGGAAACTGGTAAGATGAAATAACTTGTGGGTCTTTTGAAGATTGATCAAGAAAAAGGTAAGTTCTGTTAATGTTAAATAAAATCTTTTATACTGACAAGACTTACTGATGTGATAAAAGTAGGACAATTCTTCAAAACTATTCAAACTGTTTCGTGTCAGTTCATAATGTATTAATAAGCATGGAATATTAGCTATACTGGTATAAACTGTATATTTGTATACAAAACTCACAGTCTTACTGCCTCATTAGTGTATACTTTGTATTTATATGAAATAAATGTACTCAAAAAATGATCATTTGATATTCTTTATTTCAATCTTCCACCATCAAATGATAGAGATGACAGTGACCAAGAGTTTGAGAAAATTGCCACTTTTTAGTTGGTTTTCACATCTGCAGTCCTGTCTTCGAGTTGACCTCATGGATACCTGTCAAGCCACATGGAGAAACTGTCCGAATGTGGTCTTTTATTGTCCACCCCACAATGTATTTGACCTTGATATCTGGACATTCGGACTGAATAATTATGTTACCTTCTCTGTTGCCCTTTACCAAGGATAATTAGAGTTAGAATATCGTACATGAGTGACAATGTAAATATTTCATTAATTACGCAAAATTGAAGTTATAAATCTTATAAGAAAGGTGTATAACTGAGCTTCTGCAGGACTTTTGTTACATCAGAAGTTATATAGAAAAAACCCTTATGTCCCTTTGAAGTAATTGTTTCTTTTTTCACATTTTGTGATGAAAATGGACTTATTTTACTTATCATTGAGGCAAAGTGGGGGATGGTTTAAGCAAAATAACCCCTTGTATTCATGTTGTAACTGATGTGTCTTGTCCTGTCACTTATCCTGTGACTCATGTTTGAAAGTGATTAACATGTTTAAAAAACCTACGAGTATTCATTTCTCTCATGAATACACATAACCAATCTTTTCCACAGGAAAGATTAGTCAAAATAGTTTCCCATTTACCATACTGGGTGGCCACGACCACTTATCGTTACGAGTATCAGTCAAGAGTGGGTCAAAAGGCAAAAAAGTGGATCTGAAAGAGAAGCAGAGGTGTAAGCGGTATATGGGGACTTCAAAATCTTAATATTTATTTATTTATTTAGGGTTGAAGGTAAAATGTTTTCTTAATATCAAATACACCTGAACTTACTTGGATGTTCATATAGCCCAGTTTTTTTATTACTGAAAGGTAGCAACAAGCCTACTCACTTGAATATAACACATTTCCACAATTTTTTGGAGGACCACTGAATTACCGTTCTATAAGGTATATTACATCACATGAGAAATGACAGCAATGCGAGTGGATTTAACTCAAAGAATTTGAAAATGTTAATTTAAACAGTTTAACTATAGTAATGTCCTGATGCAGGATACACTGTTGGCACAATAAGCATCTCTTAGAATGGCAAGGCAGACTACAAACTACTTGATATAATTTTGGTAATAAATAAGCTAAAAGTAACAGATACTATCTATGAAAGTTGCTACTTCCTGAGAACAGGCCTTGGGCAAGTGACGCCTGTCATATATAGTATTGGTGTTTCATCCATGCATTCATTTCTTTATTTGAACCATAGCAATACAATTAAACACCAATCAGGTTTCACGAATAAAAGAATCGACAAGAATGAAAAACAAAGCACTACAGATATTAGAAATACTGTAATGGTGAAGAATTTAGATGAAAATGTTAAAATGTAGCAATAAGTCTAGCAATATCGTTCCCTTCCGCACCTTCTGTTGAAGTTTTCTGACAATATTTTACAAATAGAATATCAAATGCTAGTTTACTTTTCATCTGCAAATGTGATTAATTTAATTAACCGATGAAAACAATTGTTACTGAAACCTCACTCGAGACAAAGTTCTAGAGTGAGTCAATCTACCGTACGGTAGAATATTTTCTGCGGAACGGTTTTACCGTACCACAGCCACGCACTTATTAAGTTCCATAAAACACGGGCAAAGTGCCCCAGTAAATTAACTCTCATTGGACTTAACAGTAGAAATCAATAGTCACATAGCACAGGTGGATAACAGACGGATTCCTCCGAATTTGTAATTTGATAGAAAAATAAAATCAGGAGAGAGTTTTTCTTATTTTCAATTGGGCATATACAGTGAAATCTGCTTCTCTCCTTCACTTACGTAAAAATCAATATCATGACAGGATTTCTTAATCACAAATGTTTTGTCCAATCAGAATTAGACTCTCTTGTGACATAGGTAATGTGTTGTACCTCCTAATTACATCAATTTATTCATTATGTCTTTTTCGGGGATATGTATAGCATGAGTGATGTTTTGTTGAAACTCACCAGACTTGCATATGCATACATGTTTTCATTATAAACTCACCTGTTTTGATCCATCGCAGATTTTTATTTGGTTACACAATAATAAAATTCCTAGCCCATTTCAACAGAAAAATATTTGGATCCCATCATGTGATAATCCTTTTTAGCTCTAAAAACCATAAGCAATTTCTAAGAAAAAGAGGGGTTAAGTGTCAAACAATCAACAAATTGAAAACTAGGTAAAAACTAAAGATTTCGATCCCATCACTTGACCAAAACTACAACTTTGACATTTCTGTATTTTGTGGTTTTTGAGTTGGGCTTTCAATCCTTTGAACCCAAGCTCAAAGCCAAAAAGGGGGGAATTTAGATGACATAGTCTATTATAACATCGAAAGTTTCTGAATATCAATGCATACTTTTCAATGTGATCAAGACATAAGTAGCTTCGATCTATTGTTTATCAACTGATGCTAAAATGCCAAAAGATGAGACTGGAGCCAAATATATATCAGACAATAAAATTAATAAAATAACCATTGTTATACACTCTTGGGCTTAGTATTTTCAGTAAGGTTAAACATTGAATTAAATTTTCTAAGTTACTCTAACACATATTTGCAAACTGATGCCCTGCTAAGATCGCTCAGCCATTTAACTGTAGACTAAGGCTGTTCAGTGGTTTTATATACAATCCCAATGATTGGGTGAATAGTAATGTCAGCATAAAAGATGTGAGTTCTAACCCAGGAAGAAGTTAAAAAACTAAAAAGTAAAATTGCCCAACCCAAGAGTGTAGGTGGTAGTAGAAATAGTATCAAAATATTTGTTTAAATGTGGAGGCCACAGCTTCAGAAGTTTTTTCATTTGTATATATATATCTCCAAACTGCATCACTTTTCTAATGTCCATGTGATTTTATAAGATCAATTGGCACACCATGTTGAAAAGCGAACATAGCCCCACTTCTCCTAAATGCATAGAACCTGAAATCCTTGCTCTCATAACCCATTTTCGCCACTAGTTTAGCTAATGTACTTCTAACCTGATAACATGTAATGGGTAAGATACCTTGCTGCGTTCTGTGTGAAAACAAGGGATCAGACATCCGTAATCGTAATGTGTTAATATTACTTTGTAATGCCCTGACAGGGCATAAATGGTCATTTGATAATCTCAGAATCTGCAATATTTTGAACGCATCTGCTGCTTGCATGTTTTTAGCTGATTTTAGAATAAACTGACCCCCTGGTTTTGCCCAAATTATATCTTTTACCAAAGGTAACCTCGCCCCATCAAATGTTCTCACAGAATTTGGTACATAGCATAATGTATCAATTGTGTAAACATGGAAATTGTAAAAATACCTTTCATTTTCAAATTCACTTTAGGAGTTTATTTTAACTGATCTACAAAACATAGTCACTGCTTTAGATGACAAGGCCTGTGCCAGCCACTGGTAAAGTGTGAAATAATGATTTAAACTGCCAAGTGGTTGTGTAAAGAAGCTACAGATAGACCATTAACCACCAAAAATTCAAGATACACAATTACAGTCTCTACACATGTCAGATCTTGAAAGTTGATAGACACACAGCACACCAGGAAGAGTCAGAAGGAAGCCTCATAGGAAGCCAATGCCTTGGGTCTCATTCCTGTCTTGATCCTCTGGATGGCGCCAGATAACAAAGTCCCTGCCACAGAGTTGCCTACATCAAGAAGGTAAAGGCAGTACTGATGTACACTGGGAGGCAGCTTGGCTGCTATACATTAAATGCTGGGATCATTGTGTCAATATGTGGAAACAACCATTTACAATTTTTTAAAAACCGTACTGCGGATGTATTAGCAAATTGAAAAACTGGCCATATTGACAAAATAACTGCATATATATTCTGGTTACCAGAAATATGTTTTATTTCTAATTCGATATGATAAATGGCGGCATACCACCATATTGTATGTATACAGGCTGCTAAAGAGGGATCCTTGGTCTTATAAGAGGCAAATACTTCCACTACTGCTTTATTATCACACCAAAGATTTAGATTTATTTGTTGCTTTACGTCGCGTTCAACAGCCAGGGTCATATTGTGATAGATAGTTTACAGGTGGAGGAAACCAGTGCATACTACACTGTAAACCAGCGGGCATCGGCAAGTAACTACCAACTTTCCAACATGAAGCGCCCGGTCTGAGATTCGAACCGGCGGCCTCAGAGGTTGGAGGTGAGAACTCTAACTGCTACACCACCGAGACCCCTATCACACCAAAGAACAACATATTTATTTTTAAACATTAAATCCCATACTATCAAAGCATTAGCTGCTTCTAACTGAGTAATATGACATAATTGCTGTAAAGAAGGATGTACAGGAGTATAATATACCATATTATCACAAATTGCCCCTTTTCCCTTTAAACAGGCATCCATATGTACATTATACTGGGGAGCCTTAGCAGATAAATGCATTTCCACTGAACCATTAAATGTATCTAAAAATGTAATCATCCATTTAAGGTCTCTGAAAAACCCTGTATCTAATTTATTTTTACCATTTGATGGAATGGACCTTAATAACTGTAACATTCTGTTCACAAATAGTCTAGAAGGCTTTATACATCTACTGATATAAATAAGATGTCCTAATAATTTTTGTAACTGATTATATGTTGTAAAGGTTTTATTTTCCCATTGTCCACATAAATTTGTTATTTTACATAATTTTTCTTGTGGTATTGACAATACACCCATTTCCTGGATACCTAAACATATTAATTTTGAAACAGGGGCTGAAATCTTATCCACATTTACTGGAAGTCCTAACTGATCAAGAAGGTTTAACAGCGAATAATATGCCTTTGACGCTTTTACAGGGGTGTTAACTCCAATGACGTCATCTAGATATGACATAACCCAATAATTCTGTGAATTCATAAGGTATGTGATGGCGTCAGTACAAAATTGACAAAATGCCATCCTCCTTTAAACCCAAAAGCCAACGCAATGTCTACATAAATCTTGCCATCCCATGTTAAACCTAAAACTGGATAATCCGGATGATCCACCCTTAAATTCCTGCATGCCCTCTGTAAATCAACTTTGTACAGGAGTGCATGGGGTCCTATTTTGGATATCTGAGTTACTAAGTCATCTATGGTGGGATAAGCTAATTTAATATGCAAACAGTCTAACCCATCATCTGGTATAAAGGCATTGACCCCCCCCCCCTCTTTGAGGTCAGGACATGTCTACTATAACTCTATGTTTACCATTGGGTTTTGGCCTAACTAATAACGGTGAAAAATGCATATTATTAAAGGGGAAACTATCAAAAGGACCCGCCATAGCTAAGTGTTTAGTCTCTTCTATAAAATACTCTGTAACTGCTTCTTTATTATTTAAAGCTAAATTGTGATTATTAGAAGTATTTTAAAATGAAAAGTTTGTGTAATTTATATGTTCAGGGGAAACCCGAATTCCAAATGTTCACAAAGAATAGGATACGGATAATTCTTGAGAAATTTTTTCCAATTAGGAATATTAAGTTCAGAAGGCACTGGCAACCTACAACTTACATAGTTTGGCAACCCTGAGTTTTTCACCAATGCACGGGCCCGAATTACCCAGTCTTTCAAGTCTGTGGAATGTACATATGTCTTATGTGCAGCTATCATCCGAAGTTCCTGATATTTAACTAACACTCCAAACTCCTGTATATATGCCTTAGCCTCCCTCATTTTAAAATTATGATATATATCATCCACTAAAGAAAGTTTTTTAGTAAAATAAACATTACTGTGGCTTTCATTCTTAACTATCCACGTGCAGCCACTACTTATAACTATTGAAACGCACGACTTGACAGTATTATAGGGAACACCTGGGTAGACGTGTGAGGGAGAACTACTGTCATTACTTGAAAAATCACCATTCAACAGTGTATTGTTATGCATAACCGACCAATATTGGTGATCTTCTACATAAACTGGTTTATTGCTGGACTCAAGTACCAAATCTTGCTCCATACAATCGCCAATACTATCAATACTAACAACACTATCATTCATTATTAAAGCTTCGTTCAAAGAACCATGATCAATGCATATAAATGTATCAAAGGAAATCTAGTTTGACATTGTGTCGTAAAAAGAAATATTTTCAAAAGTATTAGCAAAAATGAAATTGCCCCCTGGTCGCAATTCACAGCTTCCCAACTTTTACCCACTTTCCTTTGAACATATACTGTTATAATCTGTCTTGTGTGCATTAACCCATAGTTTACAGCCGACATCATTGTCAGAAATAGTTTTCACATATAATTCCTGTTGAGAATAATAACATACATTACACCCGAAATTTCCCACAAAATCCTGACAATGATTTTGACATAGAACAGGCCTAAAAATTTGTGCAAATATATTATACTTGTATTGATATTTACTTCCAGAATAAAATTGTGGAGCCTGAACATTAAGTGGAAATTTAAACACTCAATTTTCTTTCTCAAGCAATTGACAATTAGCCACAGCTTTAGGTGTATATAAAGCACCATTATCTGGACGTTGAAAACCCCTGTTATAGTCTACCCTTGCTTGAACTTTAAACCTTCTGCCCATGATCTACCTCTTTCCCTTCTCTTTTAAACCTCAAGCACTGTGTTTTTGGATGTTCAAAGCGTTTTCCAGTAATAGCAAAACAATGGCTACAATAATGTTGAAACAAAATACCTTTTTCCATATGTTCTGATATATTGTTGTGTTGACACCTTCCCTTATTGTACAGTTTGCAATTTAAAACTTTGTCCAAACTATCCCCATTTTTCTTGACACCAATTGTCACATTCCTTTGAGTGTGACGACACCTTAACTTTTCTATTTTGTCCCAATTATCCCAATCACAATTTCCTTTTTCAATTTCTTGTAAAACAATACTATGGGCTCTTTTTGCAGTAGCGAATGACATTTCTACTGCGTCTTGCATAAGGCTGTTGTAATATCTCAACATTTCCCCCCTAGTTTTACTATCTGACTCTTCTAGAACACAATATACAAAACCTTGTGACCACTGAAAAACATTAAGGTCGTCATAAGTTGGTTGTTTGTACCCTGTCACTGTCATACAGTAATCTTGTGGCCATGGTGACCTTACATGTCTGGCCTTATGAATCCCAGCCCTAAATCGCCCAGATTTATAAACATCAGTACTCCTACCTTTCCCATCCAATCTGGAAATGTTATCATAAGTATGGAGACGTTTCTGGACTTCTGCCTGTATATGTTAATCACTTCTCAGCTCTTCAAAGGATGGAACCCGAGCCCTCTTATGGTGAGGTGAACTGTGTGCTGATGGCACTGGGGAGAGATCTCTGGCATCTTCCTGTCACTGCAGCCTCTCACCAAATCCTTCCACCAAGTCCACCACTTGGTCCAGTTCATTCTCAAGAGCTGTCACTCTATCATTCTGGGAAGTAGCCAGCCCCCCACGTGTCCAGAAGTCATCATGGCGGGAGTTGGCCTTGGCTTTCTTTCTTCCCATAATCAGAATAATGCAAATTCTCCTTTAAAGTCCCCAGATGCAAACCTGTAATGAAGACATTTTACATTTGGGTGGCTTTTTATAACACCAAAGTTCACATGTTCCCAAATCTCCCCATATGGGGGCGACATTTTCCCGGGAAAATTTTTTATTTAAATGACAAACTCAAGAGGTGTGCAGACAATATTAGACTCTGATATAAAGTCCCCCCAAAAATGTTAAAAAGTGGTACACTACCATAAAGCCCTAACATTTGGTATCTTTACCAAAAACAAGTAAAGTTGTGCCCAGGACTGAATTCCTGTGCTATTCCATACGCCCAGACCCAAAAATTTAAATGACAGAAATGTCAACTTAAAATATATTTTTTTTTCATTTGTATAGAATTGCATCGTATTCAAACAAGCAGAAGGAGATATGCTTCTGAGACTATCTCACATGGCAATGACAATCCTCTTGCTTGTGTCTGGCTTTTATACTCCAAATTCGGATCTCTGGGAAAGACACTATCAAAATTTTGTCCCTTTGAACAATTTCGCTACATATTTAAACCAAATAAAACATGCTCTATTTCCTATATGATGGGATCCAAATATTTACTCTTGACCTCGTTTTTGATTCTTTGAATGGTCGACACTTGATCCTTCTCGTACGCATATGCAAGTTTAGTGAGGTTTAAGCTCACCATGTAACGGGAGGGAATAGATCGCAAAAGAAAATGGCTTTCACAAGCATTTCGCACCAAAGTATTTTGGTCACTGTCTTCCTACACAGTTAAAATTTAAATGACAATAGATGGGTGAGAATGCTTTATAACACTCGCCAGTCAGGTGACATCCAGTCAAGTGTTCTGCTCTCTCTGAGTGTATATTGTTTGACACGTAGTGATAACAGCATATGCACATTATGTCCTTGTACAGAGTCCTTCTGGCTTTATATTGTAATCATTATTGGTGATATATATATTTTTCATGACTAATGACTCATAAATAATAATATATTTATGATAATAAATCTCTTCCAACTGGTTTTCCCAGGTATATTGCTACATAGCTTTCTTCTTGTGGCAGTTCTTCTACTACAAGACACAACCGGGGTGTTGGTAATTTCCTTGTTGCACCAAAGTTTCATCCCATCTACTCAAAAGTGTCTCTATTTATTTATTTAGGGTTATTTGTCGCTTTTAACACTGTAGAGGTCATATCACGACGGGTAGTTGGAAGGACAGAGGAAACCAGTACATACAGTTTGTCAGGGTTCTGTACTGTAAACTGCTGACCAACGGCAAGCAACTACCAGCTTTTCACCAGCAACTACACTCAAGTACACTTTGAGTTAATTACTTACTTAATGAGGGCAAGTGGGGGGGGGGGGGGTGTGGGGTGTGTGAGCATTCATAAACCCTTGCTGGTAGTTTGTATCTAGCTCCATAATTGTCCTCTCAATATCAAAACACATTATAATTCAAGGGTACCTTATGTACAAAAAGATTCAATAGGATTAATATCAAAGGAACTGGAAGCCACATTTTTATTGATAAATTTCCACAGCCACCTATTAAAAAGATTAGCTAATTCATTCTATTGAGAATTAATAACAACTACCCAAAGGTAATTCAAAGCCAATTATATACTATTTTACAATATAGCTAACATAATAGTCTTCATTTTAAAAATATTAAAACAACCACATGTATAACTATAACTTCATATTAAAAGTGACTTATAAGCCCATGTGGGCTGGGCATTGTTGGTGCATGTCACTATAATAAAGGAATAAATAATATTAATAACTTATTGCTCAGCGCACACATGAGAGTACACAACCCCACCAATATGTGCTTTAATGACACTGAATTAAGTGGGACTTGGGGGGGGGGGGGGGTAAAGGGGGAGTCATAATCTTGCAGGGGGGTCAGAATATTTCAACCCCCCTTGCAAGATACTGACCCCCCAGTCAGTAATCTAGGGGAGTCATTATCTCGCGCTACACGGGCAAGCAACTACCAGCTTTACCAACTGAAATACGTTACCTTTTCACATTCCTGTGCATGGTCTATTTCCTTAATGTATTTTTTCTCCAAATCTTTTCAACTTGTAATCACTGATATTTTTATATAGATTTCATGGTAGAAAGTCCAGTCTGGTAGAATTTTAAAATTCTATCTGTAGAAAGTCCAATTACAACTTCTACCAGTAGAAAATCCAATTGGACTTTCCACCAAGGTAAACCTGGTAGAAATTCCAATTGGACTTTCTACTGGTAGAAACTCCAATCTAGTCGATTTGGGCATTGCTCTGGGGTCCGATATCTAATAAACTTATTACTACTGGTAGAAGTATTGAAAAGAACAATAAAACTATTGACACATTGTTTACCAGAGTGGGAAAAATAAGCATTCTTTATAGTGCTGAAGATTTAGATGACAAGAGATATGGGTATTTTCCTAAAATGTCATCTTGAAACTCTGGATGAGGTGACAGTACTAGTAAGTAGTGTCGATATTACAAATCTCCTTCGAGAAATGGTGGGATTTGATGTTGATCGTAAATTTCCTGAAACAAACTGAAAATTTCAGTTATGTTTAATTGTGTTAAGTCTGTGTTACAATAAATATTTTCTTTAATATGCATTTATACAAGCTATAACTTGCTTAAAAGACAGATTTATATGTATGAGAGGCACTATTTTATTTTTTCTTCAGTTGGACTTTTTTCAGTCTTATATTGAGTTTCTAAAAAGATTGCATTCTGGTTCACAGAGCAATACCTAAATCTCAGAGATTGGAATATCCACCAGGTTTTTTAGACTTTGGACCCAAGGGAAATACCCAAATCTCACAGATTGGACTTTCTACTGGTAGAAACTCCAATTGGACTTTCTACTGGTAGAATTTAAAATTCTACCAGATTGGACTTTCTACCATGAAATATATATACATATATTGTATAATAAATAAGTTTTGTCATTTACTTTCAATGGACATGGATGAAAAGATGCAAATTTGACACCATAAATCCTAAAAACAAATGTACCAGCATAATACAAAAGATTTAATTAAATCAGTTGAACATTTTCAGAATCAACACTTTTTATTCAATGTTCAGGTCACCACATGGCCTTACATGGCCTTTTTAGTGTTTTAAGCATTAGAAACCACTCAAAACTGAATTCATGAATCAGAAAAAGAATCGGCCTTTGGCCTCGCATTTTCTGATTCATGAATCCACACTTTCTTGTGATTTCTCCTGCACAGAAATCATGGGTTTACAGCCGGTGATGTGCCTACTTTATCAAGTACTTTTATATATTCATGTATTTTGCAACATGATTAACATATATAACAATATTTGTGACCTATATACACATATTAATATAACATTGTTAAACTATGCTTTGGTCTTTCTGTGAGAGTTGCTTTTCGGTAATTATGTATTTGGCATGAGGTTGGGTAAGCACATTTACTAGTATTTCCAATTTTCATTAGAAATGGGCAAAATAACATCATGGACAGAGAAAGAGAGAGATACTTTTATTTAAGTGCCAACTGGTAGCATCAATTGACAAACAACTAATTAACCAGCAGACAGCCGTTATTACTAGGGCTTATGAGGATCTGTAAGTAAATCATTGGAATGTCACACATTAAATCAAAGTTTCGCTTGGTGTGTTTGGGTACGCCATATGTCAGTCCTGCCCTAAGACAGTTTATGCTATGTGAATACCTTAACATATGGTTTAAGTACCAGTCTGATATTATGTTATATGTCACAACACTGGGATTCTTGTAAATCTACATTAGTTTCTAAGCAACTTAGTAAACAACCACTTCATTGGTTCCCCATGCTTAACAGTTGATCTCCCCAGTACCCATAATCACTTTGTGATTTGACTTTGAGGGGAAGGCATGTTTGAAAAAGGAACTTTTATTTTTTAATTTTACTTTTATATTTAAATTGTATAATAGTATGACAGTCATTTACCAGTAACATATTTTATATAAAGACACGTTTGTGCTGTTTCACTGGAAGCCACTGACTTTTGAAGAACAATGTGATTGAACTCAAGATTCAGTGACACATCAGTGTTCTTGGAGGGAACTCATAGAGAACTAAGTACTTTTTTCAACACATTTGGGCTTTATTCTTTTTAGTACAAATTAGTTACATTTAAAATTTAACAATAAAACACCTGTTAGTTTCTACACGTCTTAACCATCATCTAGCACTGTAATCACATTGTCTTTGATGAACAGCTCTATCTGCATTTACATAACTGTATCACAGCACCTAGTGCTAGTTAAAACTTCTACTTCATTAGTTACATATAGTTAGAATATTTACAAATTCCTCTAAAGTTACTAAGATATTACTTGCACACTACCAAGGTAATCTGTAAACTTGTCAAGGAGTATTAATCAACTATACACCATTTACACTATACAGCTAAGTCAAGTAAGAATAAGTAAGACCTCAATAAGAAATCTGTGATTCTGTAAGAATTAGCATGATGCAACTAAGATTACTACTCATATGAATCTGTGAGCATCTGAATTAATATTGATAAAATATAAAATAATAAATGAAATGTACCAGATAATAATGTGTCATATTATTACCCTAACAATAAACAAGGGAGGCCTGAGGCCAGGACCTGGAGGTGCCAAGGGGAGGAGGAGGGACTTTCATCAAGCACTAACAGTAGTTTGACAACCCTCACAATACACTAGTTTACTAAATGTCACAGTTTATATAGACCACTGATAGACAGAAAGTACTGGTCAGAAACCAGGTGAACTAAAAGCTAGACAACCTTGACCAACCACGTGTCCCTTGAGATATTTAACCCAATTTTACAAAGCACTGCCCCACCTTGTGTAGAGTGCAGGTATTGAGTAAATCAAGTTGTAACCTCATTCCTGGCTTTGCCATAAAGTACCTATCTTTTAACCCTGTACACAATTTACTAGGTCACCTCCCAACACTGAAACTGTGCGCTACTTTATACGCGCCACCTATACAGTGTTCTTGGAGGGAACTCATAGAGAACTAAGTACTTTTTTCAACACATTTGGGCTTTATTCTTTTTAGTACAAATTAGTTACATTTAAAATTTAACAATAAAACACCTGTTAGTTTCTACACGTCTTAACCATCATCTAGCACTGTAATCACATTGTCTTTGATGAACAGCTCTATCTGCATTTACATAACTGTATCACAGCACCTAGTGCTAGTTAAAACTTCTACTTCATTAGTTACATATAGTTAGAATATTTACAAATTCCTCTAAAGTTACTAAGATATTACTTGCACACTACCAAGGTAATCTGTAAACTTGTCAAGGAGTATTAATCAACTATACACCATTTACACTATACAGCTAAGTCAAGTAAGAATAAGTAAGACCTCAATAAGAAATCTGTGATTCTGTAAGAATTAGCATGATGCAACTAAGATTACTACTCATATGAATCTGTGAGCATCTGAATTAATATTGATAAAATATAAAATAATAAATGAAATGTACCAAGCCCAAAGTGTAGTGGTAGGGTTTAGGTTACTATATGTTGTTGAAATGCTAATGGAACAACTGCATCAGCAGTAGTAGTGGACTTCAGATATGTATAAATGGCCTCACTTTTCCACTGCCCATGTTGTTTAATATTTGGCAAAGGTACTTGCAAATTATGAGCCAATGTTGCCCCACTTCTTCGAAACATGTGGAAGCCATAGTCCCTGGGATCTAAATTCATATCAGTAATGGACTTTGCCAGAAGGTTCCTAACTTTAAAAGTTGTAAGTAGTTGTACTTCAGAGTTATGGTGAATTACGAACAGTGGGTCTTGTGGTTGCAGCTTCATGACTTTTATAAGTTTTTGGAGAGCAGTTACTGGACATAAAGAACTTCCAGGGAGTTTTGGAATTTGGACAACTTTAAATTGACCCGAAGCCTGCATAGTTTTTGAACATTTTAAAATAAAGTGAAGGCCTGGTTTCGCCCATACTAAATCTTGTACTAATGGAAACCGTGAATCATCAAAAGCCCCTATTGAGGGGGGTACAAGAGATGCCAACCGAAAAAAAACAAAAAATGACAATAAATATAAAGGCACCAGGGTATCTGCATGTAACCTCTGAAGGGTCAAATCCACTAGTTGCTGTAACATAACCATATTCAATACACCTTTAACTTTTGGTTTAACCAAACCATTATATTTCAAAGACCTGACAAACATCAACACCTGACGACTTTGCAGACCTTGAATAGGCCAGCTGTATAATTGAAAATAATGACTCAGTACTGATAGGTGGTTTTTAACAGTTACAGAGCTAAAATTGTTCTGTGCCAAAAGTTCCATATATGCCAGTATCACATGATCAGTCCACGGATCCACGACATTCATATACACTGCAAACGCCAAAAACAGCTGGAAGGCCGCCTGGTAGGTCCTCTGGGTCCTTGGTCGCAAACCGCTTGTACATCTGAGTATAGCTTGGGAGTGGAGCCATCGCAGTTGAGTACATCCTATAAGGTAAAGGCAACAGCAGTATTGATGTATATGACAGGGGGTTATACCCCCCTAAATGTCAAAGTCTGGTAACATATCACAGGGGTTAGGAAACATCCATTTACATGTTTTCAAATATTCTACATGTACCAAATTTTTATTTTTATAGCATGACCATCGAGATAAGATATCAGCATAGGTATTTTGTATGCCTCTAATATGTTTCACTTGAATTTTTATATTATTGTCAGCACAAATTAACCATACAGTACGTACACATGCCATAAGAAATACATCTCTGATCTTATGATGGGTAAAGGCGTTCACTACTGCAAAATTATCACACCATATGATCATGGTAGAATTTTTTACAACTTTACCCCAACATTTTAATGTTAAAACAATATTTGCTGCTTCAAAATGTACTATTGACATATTATCACGTAACGTCTGCAAAATAGGAACACTGTAAACCTGACCATTATAGTAAGCTCCCATTTCTTGTAAACTACTGTCCACATATACAATATTTTCAGTTTCCTCACTCGTATGGATCTCTACTGAACCATTAAAACTCTTCAAGAATCTAGAAAACCAATTTAAATCCTTAAAGAATTCATTATTCAAAGGTATGGAACCCTTTTTTGGACAGGTACGTAAAGTTTGGAGCATTCTGTTGGTAAACAGCCTTGCGGGTTTAACACATCTATGTATGTGCAGTAAATTTCCCAATAATTTTTGTAATTGATTTCTTGTAGCACATGTTTTTTGTCTCCAATGTGTACATAATGAACGAATTTTTTCCATTTTTCTGTCTGGGATTGTTAATATCCCATTTCTTGCATCAATATCAATACCAAGACACGTAATTTTACTTTGTGGTTTCTCAACTTTCTTAAAGTTTACAGGGAGACCTAACGCCTCTAATAAATTCATAAGTGTAGAAAAAGCACTGCTAGCCTGAGGGGGAGGGGAAACCCCAATGACGTCATCCAAATAATTGACGCAAAAATGACGTTGCGTCCACATTAAGTACGTAATTGCGTCGGTGGAAAATTGGCAAGAAGCCGCACCTTGTTTCAGGCCGAAGGGAATCCCAACGTCGACGTATGTGACGTCACGCCAACGTAAACCTAATGCTTTATAATCTAAAGGGTCGACCCTGAGGTTGCGAAATGCTCGCTGTAGATCTATCTTATAAAGTAAGGTATCAGGACCTAATTGTCGAATTTTATGAACAATATTATCAACTGTTGGGTATTTAAGTTGAAATTTAAAAAAATCAAAATAATCATCTGGTACAGCATTATTTACACTAGCACCTATAGGCCAGGACAAATCCACAATAACCCTAGTTCCTCCATCTGGTTTACTTCTAGCCATTAAGGGGGAGTAGTGAATTGCAAAGGGAGTTTCCTTCATTGGGCCCACCATAGCGTTAAACTTGACTTCTTCTTTGAAATATTTATCCACACCTTGAGTGTATTGGTATGCTGATGGATGATTATCCACTTTATTATTAAATTGTAATAAATTGTAGTCAATGCTTAAGGGAAATCCAAAGTGTAAGTATTCACTTAATATTTGGAAATCATAATGTTTTAAATAATTACGCCAATTATAAATTTTTAGACCAGAAGGTACTGGTATTCGTACCCCTTGATAATTACAGACACCAGAATTTTCAACTTGCTTTTGGGCTTTACTAATCCAAGTACACATATCTGGTTCCTGTAGTATTCCATTATCATGTTTGATTTTCATATGAATAATTTCCAATGGAAGAAATCCAAACTCTCTAACATATGGTTCATCCGTATGAAATTGGGTAAAATTCATAAACTCAGCCTCCCAAGTTATGTCAGTACATTTATATTTCATGGTAGTATTTTTATTGTTGCTAAAATTACTAAAATGACCACCTGCAAGACTATAATGTATATCACTAATGATATCTTTCTTTAGACCTAATGCAGGGGTAAAAGCTTCGTGTGTTGTATTTTTATACTTAACTATGTCATTCTGATTGTCAGAATGTAATGTTTGTATGCATACTGTATTAATACTTGTATGCATAGTTGTATTGTGAGGGTTTATGGTTGTAAAGCTTTGACTACTAATAAACATATCTTGCAAACTGTCGCTTTTGCAACTGATAGATTGTAGTGCATTTATACTGCCTGTATATATATTTATATTAGAATATCCCTTGTCACTCTCACCAACAAGCCACGTGTACAAGGAAGAATATTCCTGTATGCTAGTATTTGTAGTAAAGCTGTTTGTTTCCACGTACTTTTCCTGCACCTCATTGTGGCAATTGTCCGTATTAATAGAACTCAGCCAAGTAGAACGGCTATGTGAGATTGAAGAAGAAATAATTTTACTTTGTTGGTTGTTACTGACCGTATCACATGGCCTGCTGGTGGAGGAAATATTTTTCAACATAATTTTGATTGAATTGGCTGTGGTACTAATCATACGGTCATATATGTCACATGAATTTAGTACAGATGTACTTTGATTAGCCGTAGTACTTGCACTAGTTACAAGACTGGTGAAATCTTTGCCCAAGGTTTCTGCCCGATTAATTTGTTGAATTGCTGTATCATTACTTTCAATATTAGCATTATTGTTTATAACAGATGCATTAGCTGGTTTCACCAGATGACATGTGTTAACCCTATTTTTAGGGGAAAAAACCTTGGCGAAGACATTACACCCAACTTTGATACATTGTTTTTTGTTATTGCCAGGAAGAAACTCTGGGGCATTAACATTGAAATGAAATATTTGTTTAACCTTTCCTTTTGCACTTGCCCAGTTATTATTAATTGGGCAACATTTTTTGTCTGACATTGGTGTAATACCCTGGCTAAGTACATTTCTATAACTGAACTGTTGGCATTTTACCTCTGTGTCAGCATAAACTTTATGGTTACGTAACTTACTAGTAACCCAAGCTTTATCAGTACAATATATGTCTTTTTTACATGCAAACTTACAGTCTGGTAACGTCTCGCTACGGCCATAGTTACTGACTGGTCTCACCCCCCCGTAACTTTTTTTGTATAGGGTAGGGGATTCTTCATTTTTAAACACTCTGAGTTTCAGTAGATTCTTTTGTATCTTTCCTTAATCTGTGACACTTTGTTTTAGGGTGATCATACTTTTTTCCCGCTGAACTGTAGCAGTAGCTACAATAATGTTGATAAGTGATGCCCTTATCTGTGTGTTCACTTTGTTTTTCAAATTTGCATGAGCCTTTGTTAAACAGTTTACAAATGAAGTGTTTTTCTGCAAATTCGGACAATTTTGAGGGATTAGGGTTGCCAATAACTCTTTGTGCATTTCGGGACCTAATTTTTTCAATTTGATCCAATTGATTCCAATCAATTTTCCCTTTTTCTATCTCTTGGAGTACCACCCCATGGGCCCTTTTTGCAGTAGGGAAGGACAACTCAATGGCATCCTGTAATACACTAGTGAAATGTTTCAACATATTTTCACGGATCTGATTGTTTTGTTCATCTAAAACGCAAAATATGTATCCCTGGGCCCATTGGTAAACATTTAGGTCATCATATATCGGTTGTTTCCCATTTAGGACTGTACAAAAGTCATGTGGCCAGTTAATAACTTTGTGTACTTTGTGTACCCCTGCCCTGTATCTACCAGACTTTAAGTTAACATCAACTGCTTTACCTTTAGTTGGATTTGATGTTCTGGAGGTTCTGTCGTATTGGTGTAGGCGCCTTTGAACTTCCGCTTGAATCCGCCCATCAGATCTTAGCTCTTCAAAACTGGGCAACTTCTGGGCACTCAGGTCCTTCTCAGTATGCATGGAACTGTGGGCCACAGGTGACAGTGGTTGAGCTTGGGACGTCTTCTTCATGCTCTCAGTCAAAGCAGATACTGTTTGCACAAATTTGTCCACCTTATCTTCTAACAGCTGAATTTTTGACTGTGAACCCCCATTATCATCGTTAGTAAGAGTTCCTTGGGGTTCAGCTGCTATTACAGCCTTAGTTTTCCTTTTTCCCATAATATGTAATGTCGTAATGTACTGTCAGTGCTGGTTAAAGGTTCGAATCTCTGCCACTAATTGTTCATAAAAGGCCAAATTCAACTTTCATCAAGCACTAACAGTAGTTTGACAACCCTCACAATACACTAGTTTACTAAATGTCACAGTTTATATAGACCACTGATAGACAGAAAGTACTGGTCAGAAACCAGGTGAACTAAAAGCTAGACAACCTTGACCAACCACGTGTCCCTTGAGATATTTAACCCAATTTTACAAAGCACTGCCCCACCTTGTGTAGAGTGCAGGTATTGAGTAAATCAAGTTGTAACCTCATTCCTGGCTTTGCCATAAAGTACCTATCTTTTAACCCTGTACACAATTTACTAGGTCACCTCCCAACACTGAAACTGTGCGCTACTTTATACGCGCCACCTATACAACTTTATGACGCTGAGATTCTAGTCTTCTTGTCAACATCAGGCTTTATGTGCACATGCACAAAGCGACAATGTAACCTATAATTCATGCAATTCATGCATTTGGCAAACGTTGGTCGTATTTTTATATTATTTTCCCTTTCTTAAGCCTGAGATTACCAAGAGAGTGTCTGGATCTTTTCTTTGCTTAAATTGATTTCAGTGACTCAAACTGCACATAAATAAAAATGCCAGATAATAAACAAAAATGTAAAACTTGTAATAACAGACATGCGCCACCCACTAGGAAAAAATGTTGCTATATTAACAGTCATCAGACAGATTCTAAGGAAGTGCCAAATGGATTAAGAGATGCTGCCGCTGCATGTGAGACACTTGCTATGGATCAGGCAGAATTGGGCAGACAGCAAATCGAGGGGAGATACTACCCAGCTGTAGCAGATGTCAGATAAAGTAAACATGTTTGAAGAGTAGATGTCGGCTACATTGCAAAAGGCAGTGCAAGCATCAGCTTCTAGATCTGGTTGAGTAGAGACAATGTTTTTTCAGTGAAGTTTATCCCAGTAAAAAGTAGAAAAAGTAGAACAATCACACCCTCACCAGTCACAAGTGAATTGTCCTCAGGCAATAGTGATAGTCTTTCTTTGGCAAAGTTAAGATCTCAATCCATGCAAAAACGAGTGGACAAGCGTATGAGAGAATTTAATCTTACATCACATTTCTCAGGTAACGAAAGCTCAGGGAAGTATAAATCAAGGAGGGGCAATATTGATGTGTCTGTAAAAATAAGATCAATTGGCCGTATGAGGCTATTTCAACTGGTGGTGACAGGCAGAGTGTCACATATGACAAGCTATCACTCACTTTCAATCGGGGATACAAGGTTTTTGTAAAAAAATATTCAAGAGGAAAATCAAGTCAAAGAAAAGATATCATGGTTTCTTACCACAGTTATTTGATTGAGGACGACACAGATTTCACTTGGCAGAGGGCCAAAGCAGCTCATGCTGTCTTAAATTGTGAAATGGAATGGGGCTCCCTCCACTGGGAAGACATGAATTTGATTGACAGGATCCAAAGGACCCACGCTTAAAAGCATGCCCCAAGCAAAGGTGGTAGGGCTAGGCCATCAGATCAGGTTTAAAAAACATGGTTTTACAAATATTTCCAGTGTGGTAATTGCAATCATACTCATGACCGTGAATCCAATGGCAAAACACAGAAACCCATTTATGGATATTGTTTGGTGGATGGCAAATAAGTAGGACATTTTCAAAAAAACAATTAAAAAAAACGACCAGCTGCAATAGCAGAGTTGACGCTGAATCTCAAAAAAAGTATTCAGAAAAGTAAAAGTAGTGTGCATGAAAGATTTGACAGACTGGGAAAGCAGGCTAGCACTGGTTCTAGGAATGAAAGTACTGCCCAGTACACAACCAGACTCTTCTCTACTTCTTGTGTAAAACCAGAGGCAGTTTAGGCCTCTTTAGCTAGAAAAAGTAGAGATGGTGTTACTTGTGCAAAGAATGTCATTTTGACTCTTTTTTCCGGGGATGGATTCCAGTTCCAGTCTTCACACCAAACTGATGCCACCTTGTTGTCGAAACTGACATGCCATGCCTGGATGAACACCATAACGTGAGAGTTGGTAATTTGATATGGGTGGTGAAAGGTGATGCGGAGGTGATTGACAATCTATTGCCTGGTCCTGGTTTAAATCCACAACTTGCACAGAAAAAGTAAAGTAGTAACCCTACTGGATCAAGGTTTGATTCACATTATTGGCAATACTGTAGCACCCGAACTTGGTCAAGGTTTGGATCCGGCCATAACTCTAGTCTGAACTTCCCCTTAATAAATTATACAGAGGTGGCACACCAGTTGATTGAAATCTATAACATTAATCTTGTAGGTGTAGAAAAAAAATGGCGACAGTATCAATCATTTCAATAACTTGAACAATCAATCTGTGTCTGATAGGGCTAAGTGCCATTTTTTTAAAAACAATCGGATTTTCAATTTGATTTCATACCTAAGGTGAACAGCAAATGGAAACCACTCAATCGATGTGGTTGACACAAATTTGTTCATTGAAATGCATGAGATTGTCAAGCAGATTGAAGAACTTTTTAATGCCCACATACCTGTGACGTCACAGTTGAATGTTGAGGTGTGGCAAGCACCGATGAAAGATTATTGGGATCAGCAGCTGCTTAGATTCGGCTTCCCTCTTGATTTCAATAGAAATGGTCCATTACACCTTGAGGGAGATAAATCACTCCTAGGCTACTCAATTGATGACGTGGACACCTATATACATACAGAAAGTAGGTATGGTGCCATACTGGGTCCTTTTAGGGAGAAACCTATTAAAGATTCACAGACCTCTCCTTTCATGGCCAGAAAAAAGCCAAATTTTGATAGGCACAGGGTTAATACACACCTCAGTTGGCCCGTAGGGGCCTCATTCAACTTGTGCATTTACAAAGATACATAAGAAGCCCTTTTGCCTTACTTTTTCCTACTGTGGATGATATTACTGTTGGACTAAAACACCTAGGGACAGGTGCTCTCTTGTACAAAAAAATGACATGAACAGAGCCTTCTTTCATTTGCGTTTAGACCCAGGGGATTATGATCGAATAGTGCTCCATTGCGTGAAGCTTGTGTGGACACTTGTTTGCCTTTTGTCACACGTCACAGGAGCATATATTTCAATGCCTTAGCGACTCCATGCATTACATTATGCATCAAAAATGGTTTTACATCATTGACTACATAGAAAATTATGTCTGGATGGGCATGAACACTTGTCTTTTCCGTCACTATTCCAGTTAATAAATAGCCTAAGTTTCACTATCAGTGATAGCAAGTTGGTAGCTCCCAGTACTAAAGGTGTTTGCCTGGGTGTTCGTGTTAACACAGGGGAGGACACTCTGTCCATTCAACCAAACACATTGCTTCAGATATGTGCAGCTGCTTACTGTTGTATATTCACAAATGTGTGAAGCCAGATAGGGCATTTTTGAACAGAATCTTGGTCCTTGATGTCATGCAAGCCAAAAGATCTCTTTGTTCTACCTTTGTACAATGGGATATCCTTGCATGACCACAGACCTACTGATTATACTATGGAGTTTGATACCTGTCTGACAAGCCTTGGGGGTGCTGGTGCAATTTTGTGAACAACCTTCCCATAGTTCAGGGTTTTATGATTTGGTCTATACTGCAATTAGAAATGGTGGGCATATTACTGAATGTCACATTCTTTCAGGCCCAGTGGTCTTGCTGAAACGTGTTTATCAAATGTGACAATGAGGCGGTCACAGTCCTTATGTCTGGATAAACCAAAGACCCGTATCTTGGGTCTGTGCCCAGAACATATGGTATATTTGTGCCTCAGCAGACACTGATGTTAATTATGTACATATTAGAGGGCTGGATAACAGGGTGGCTGACCTGCTGTCCCGTTGGGCAGGTTGTGGGAATCGTGCAGGTGAATTGCATTCATATATACAGGATCCAGTCTGGATCCCAGTTGAAACAAGTTGTCTGTAAATTGATCCAGAGTTGTGATTTAGTTAAAAGTTTATGTGTGACAACTCTGGGCAGGGGCCTTGATTGCGTAGTAACAGTTTACTATGCTTTGTTGTAGAGAATGTGGCTTTACGTCTGTCAAAAAAGGGAGCTTCTAGAACTTTATAACCTTCTAGAACTTTATAACCCCAACTTTGACTTTGTCATGGCTTTGTATCGAGGTCTTATTGTCTTTTTTTGAATGTCTTGTTAATAATAATTGTGCTTACAGTATGGTTGCAAATTATTTGTCAGCCATAAAGGCCTCTCTTGTATTGCAGGGCTTGTCTGATGACCTGTTGGATAATCCCAAGTTAAAACCTTTTCAAACATCTATGATACACAAAAATCCCCTATCACTTGTCTCTCTTAACATCATTGGCCTCCCCAGGGTTGAAGAGATTTTTGTTACTTGTGATGGATTCATATGTGGTCAAGTAATGAGATCTGTATTCTTAACTGGCTTCTTTTGGTTTCTCAGGTTGTCTAACCTGGCTCCCCACTCCATGGCCTCCTTTAATTCTTCATGACATCTAACTTGCCAGGATTTGCTTATGTTGTCTTTTTTTCTGATAAACTGGTGAAAATCGTGATTAAGTGGTTTAATATAATGCAAACCAGAGATGCGTTACAAGTCATATCATTTCCTAGGCTTAAAAATTGCCTGATTTATTCTTTCTGTCTCGCTTCTATCCCATGTCAGCAGTGAACTCAGCCCTTCAAGTGGAAGAAAACATCGGATTGGCAAACCCTCACTCACAGTAAGGTCAGGAAGTGTTTGAAATCTATAAATAAACCTCTAGGTCTTACTGCTTCTAGCTTATAGGGTGACATTAAATGTATCAGTAAAATGTAGAGCTTCCTATAATAACCTCACAGTTAGAGGTCATTCTTACTGTCATGCTTTGACCTTCTACAGGTCATGTTGGCTCTAGATCACGTGGCCTTTCTCAAAGTAAACCCTTTTTGCTTTGGTTCTGAGACTTGGGAACTGTCCTGTGTTTACGGCTTGTTGGACATACTTCATGTCTTGTCCTATACTGTAACCATCTTTTCTGGAAGCACTTCCTGTACACACCAACTGACCATACTTGAAAGGAAACTGGCCTGTCATAAACATTACAGACATGACTTGGTCAATTCCCATAAAGATGTAGATTTGGTAACATCTCAGCAGTTCAGGCCTGGAAAACATCAGGACAAACCATAAACAGAAACTGACAACGTGACAAGCCAATAAGTGTGTAGGCCAAGCCGGCCTCATTTTACTGACCCAATGCTTGCAATGTCTGCAGTAAATGCTTGCTTGCAATGTCTGCAATCGATCAATGGCTATATACATGTATTTATTTATTTGGGGTTTATGTCCCTTTCAACACTGTACAGGTCATATCACGTCTGGTAGTTGGAAGGGTAGAGGAAACCAGTACATACAGTTGGTCATGGTTCTGTACTGTAAATTACGTGACCAACGGCAAGTAACTACCAGCTTTCCCACCTGAGGCCGTGTCAGGAACCGAACACTGGTCTCAGAGGTGGGAGGTGACAGTGTTACCACTCTGCTACCATGGCCCCTCCATGACTATATAAGGCGAGTTGGTTTGCACAATGCATCAATTGGAATCTGACATCTGATGGATTACATCTGGCAGCATTTAAGATAAGGCTTTCATATTTTACAAATTAACTAGGATTTAGTGTTGAGATACAAGTTGGGCTTACTTGTGATTAGGATTTTTTTTAACAAACTCTGCTTTTACAAAGAAAAATAGGTCCGAAAAAGGGCAGAAGGGTGAGGAAGATAGAAGTCCATACAGACACACCTACGGAGTTTGAGTTAGGGGATACAGCTGCTGATATATAGAGAAGAAGGGAGGACAGGGAGGGAAGAAGTGGCACAGAAACAGGGGGAAGAAGCCATGAGGGAGGAAACTACACACTCAGCTGAAGAAGGAGTGGGCAAAACGAGTGCAAAATCTATTCTAATATGACATTTACAGTGCTTAATCGTGATCAAAAGACAGGCTCTAGGGGACAATAAACAAGACAAAAACCATCATAGTCAATGGAAAATAAAGAGAAGTGGCAGAGCAGATGTCATCAAGCCATACCTTCATCATAGGCAAACCTAAAACCAAATTGCTTAGATGACTTATGAACAGATGGAATAAACTGTAGCACCTCAAGAATATCAGCCTCCATCTGGCTACTCCTAATATTGTAAAAGCTTTTTCTTTGATGCATAAAAGCTCTTAAATAATTAGGATAGCCACTTCGAAGGAACTTATAGACTATTGTAGGTAACATAGTCAAACTGACTGCTCATAAGAGCATTTGCAACCTTCACAGACACTTCCTGTGTAAGATGCTGTCTGAGTCTCTCGAGATCCCTCAGTTGTACAAAACATACCTTATAATACTCTGAGCATGTCTAGAAAAAGAAAGATTGGAGTCACACCACTTTTTCACGATGCCATGGACTACTGAGAATATTGACTTGCAGGCAGGATTTGAGTTTTTGTTAATGCAATTTTGAACCAAAAATGATAAACTTAGTTTTACCAGGACTGAGTTTCTACTTATTTGTTGAAAACCATTATTACATCTTCTAAGCACGTGTTTAATCTTTCAAATGATTGTGGTATTTTTCCATGTGAGGTGTATAAAGAGCTGAATGTTATCAGTAAAAAAATTGAACTTTATGTATGGGTTACTTTTAATGACCTTACTGAGAGGTGTAATATATAAGGATAATAGTATGGGACCAAGGACGGAACCTTGGGGGACGCCATGGAATATTGTCCTGGGTTCTCAAAGGGTTGAGCTAATCTTCATATATTGGAAATGGTCAATGACATGGGATCAGAACCATCTTAAAATAACCCCACTAATGCCAAACCATGTCTGCAAGCAACTCCGGAGTGTATAATGGTGGCAAGTGCAGCTGACTAATCCAGAAGAACCACTGCTGATGCTTCCTCTTTTGGTAACGAAAGGTGATTCTTAATCGTTATAGACAGCAGGGTTATTTTGGTTGAGTGACCAACCTTGCAGGCTGATTGATTCATACTATATAGTACATTTGAGTTTGTGTGATCAATCATCTATGAAACAGCAACTCATTGAACCATTTTAGATATAAAGCACAAGCCAGATACAGGGCGGTAATTCATATTGTCACATCTCAAATAAAGCCTTTTTGATTGGTAGGGTAACAACTGCCTTCTTGAAACAAAGCCCTTCAACAGGAAGCAGTTTACAAGTTTGGTTATTGACAGAAGAAGTATATCTAAACATTCTGTCACACGAAAAGTGGGCCAGGAGAGATTTAGTGATAGTTTCTGTATTTCTTCTCCAGAGACATACGTAACAGCCGAAAAAAAAACCAGAAGGCTCAAGAAAAACAGGATTCTCAAAAGAATCTGTGTTGAATAATGTTTCACAAGTCTTAGTAATCTTATCAAGAAAAAATGCAAAGTGTTGAGCCAGTGATTTATTGAATTCATGAGAAGGAAATAAATTTTTCAGGGATCCTGTGATGTACCTTGATTAGTACATGCCATAACTTTTTTGAGTCCTGCCCATTTCCAGATATTAGAGTTCTTTAGTACAAAGCCTCATTCTTATTCACCAGTATATTGCACCTTGCAAATCTCATGTGTAATCTAGTGGTCAATGAGGTGGTTGTTCATTCTTATTCACCAGTGTATTACACCTTGCAAATCTCATGTGTCATCTAGAGGTCAATGAGGTGGTTCACAAACTGTTCATATAAAACACTAATTGTGCTTCAAGGAGATTTTACCAATGAGATCATGCCTGAAGCTGGACATACTAAAGTTGTGGTATCACCTGAAGGATATAGTATTTGACTTGGTAACAGGCAGACTAGAGAAATCATGTTTATATTCTATCAAAGCAAGATCAGAGATGGACTTTCCAACCTTGACATTTAAACACAATCAGTGTCACTGGGAGTAAATATGGTATCAAGAATATGCCCATGAAGTTGGATAGATGTCTGAACATAATGAGTGATCTTACAAGATTCAATAAGGCTCAGAAATTTGGCAATGTCCTTTGAGAATACGTCTACATAAATATTGAAATTGCCACAGATTAGAAATGTGTTACTAATTGAGGATAGGAACTCAATAAGCGTAAGCACGTCCTCCAGGGACAGGGGAATCAACGAGTTTGTATTCAAATTCACTCTTAATCAGGAAACTCGTGCCATCTTGGCTAATGACACAGCTTAAAATGAGTAGGAGTAAATAAATGAAGGAGACTGTCAGTCATTTATGAGTCCCCGCCAATGCAAGTATATCAAAGCCATTTCAAGTGATGGTGTCACTGATAAGTGAACCCTTATTCCAGACGGACCTACAATTAACAAATTCAAGAGACAGAAAACAGCGATTAAGTGATATGTCTCCAAAGAAGGGGTGTAGGAGTAGCAGACCTTTGAGATTGACACAAGGTGGAAACCAATTTACACTGAGGGCACATGAAGCATTTCTGAAGGACTTGGTTGGTAGGGACCCGCACATTGTGACAACCCAGGAAGTAAACAATTCATGTTAGGATGTGATAGTTTCATTCTTTTGAGACAGTCAATGAGGTATAAAATAAATTAATCAATGAAATCTTTTTAAATGCAATCAAGCTCAAGTGAAAAACAGATATATATGTGGTTACGAACCTTAATGCATGGTTTTGCTTGTTTTGCTTAAATCTGAGATCTTAAGCATCACAGAGGCTATCTCATATGTGATACTGCTGTTATGGCTGCAAATGCTATTGTTGGTAGTCGAGCTCACTACTGTAATTCCTTGTTTAGGAGTCTCTTTGCTCTTGATCTTCATAAGCTGTAATGTACCAAGAACAGTCTTGTTAGAATAGTTGCCAATACCACCAGGATTCTCACACATCACTCCTGATTATCCACCGGCTGCCTATTGAGCATCAGTCTGTATTTAAGACTGCCTTACTAAAATACAAGTTCCTACAAAGTAATTATTATAAATATTTAGTTATTTTTTGTTTAACTTAGACATTGTGTGTACAGCATATATGTATAAGTCAAGCTGATGGTGTGTTGTTTGATGTCCCACACCTTGCCTCATCATTATCTATGTCTACTAAGCATTTCATACATAACTTTGTATATAATGCTCTAAAGATTTGGAATGATTTGACTGATGATGCACATTCAGCCACTTCTGACTACTCATTCAAACACAGGAGCTGAAAACCTATCTCTTTGCAAAAGAATACCCACCCTAGTTTCTGGCTTTTGCGAGGCCTTTCTCCATGGCACCGACCCCACTATGTCTTTGATGAAATAATTATGGATTATGCTTTTCTCTTTTATTCATCTAGAGTCTGTCTTTAGCTGTTGATTAAGTGCTATCAAAGTACTATAAGAATTAGAATTAATCTATTAAAATAGAAGACGTATACCATGTTTAAATAATTTAAATGATAATTGAATCATCTTTATGTCTTATGCTATTAAAGATAAGGTCACCATGAATTTAGACAAGGTAGATTAATGAACTTAAGGTGGCCTCAAATTAATGATTATTTAAGCATATTATAAATAGCTTTTACTGGATATAGCTGAATTTGATTATTTTTCACTAATAATTTAGTTATTTTATTTACAGATAGAAAGAGGGAGTGCGCTTAGGAATTATTGTGGTTAACAAAGAGAAAATTTACAAACTACACCAAGGCTACATTGCTGTCCATAGGCCAGTCCATGCAATAAGTATTAAAGTTAAGAAACAGGTACAATTTAAACCAATCACTGAGAGTTAATAACACAATAGTTAAGATACTATAAGGAGTATAAAGAACATATGATAAATACTGAGTGTTTGTTAATGATCAATCAAACTGTCTAATACATTATTAAAATAATATATGGGAGTTAAGAATATTTACAAGAAGTCACTCTTGACCACAGCTTTGCTATAAAGACTCCCGACCACGTGGCTATACATTCCAATTTATGTTGCTAGAATGTGACAACACTTATAAAAAGTTACAGATAAAAGATATACTAAAAGAAATTAAAACATCTCACCATAGGTGTTACCCACTCATAAGAATATAATAAAGCTAATAGAATAGAATAGAATAGAATCATTTATATAGCGCAAAATTGATGCAACATCCTCTAATGCGCTAGAGGCAAAAAAGGAACGTCAAGGGACGTGTGATACAAGTAGTGGGTAATTAATTAGTAAATAGCATGGGCTCATAATAGAATGCTACATAGTATAACAGTATAAATAATCAAAATTTTCAACATTGTCCACTCTAAAAGAGAGATTAAAATTACATGAAACATTTTACATGAAAGTATGAAATATGTACAAGATTCGATGAAATGTCATTTATATAAGTTTTAGAGTGAACCAGACTTTTGAATCATAAGTTATAATAGGAAGTCAATTTAGTTACATAACATACTTAACATGGAAGTTATACACAATGATAGTAAGTCAAAACACCTCAACATATCGTACATGGAAGTATCTACGAGCAATACTAGCAATAAACCTTTTGCGTAAACAAACAAATGTGAGGTTAAAAAACTTTTAGCCCCAACCTAAATTGAGTGGAGTTTACTAGTTAAATCATAAGTTTACCAAACTTAAGATTGCAAGAATATTATGGAGAGTTACTGCAATCACACTTTCATGTAGTTTTGTTGTCAGTGATGTTTTTACTTTGCCTTAATTGATGTCTCAATTCCATGGTCTACGACATGGCCTAAGTAAATAACTTTTGCTTTTACAAAGTCACTCTTTGAGAAATTTAAAGCAAAGTTTGCCTGTTTGAGCCGAAGTAGAACCTGTTCAAGCCTTTTTAATCGTTCTTCTCAAATATCACCTAAAGATAACAATATCATCCACATACACTTCAACACCTTCTAAGTCCTTCAAACACATATTCATTAGTCTCCAAAAAGTTGCTTGGGAATTCTTCATGCCAAATGACATTACCTTGTATTGATAAAGGCCATTGGGAGTTACAAAGGCTGATGTTTCTTTAGCCCCATCAGTAAGAGGAACCGACAAATATCCTTGCAGTAAATCACATTTTGTGATGTATTTGGCATGACCAATCCAATCAATACAGTCTTTAATTCTTGGGATAGGGAATAAATTCGTTTTACTCAAAACATTGACTTTTCTATAGTTGGTGCAATATCTGATTAAACCATTGGATTTTGGGATTGTTTATTTGGGGTTTTACGTCGCTTTCAACACTGTACAGGTCATATCACGACGGGTAGTTGGAAGGGCAGAGGAAACCAGTACATACAGTTCGTTAGGGTTCTGTACTGTAAACTGCCGACCAACGGCAAGCAACTACCAGCTTTCCCACTTGAGGCCGTGCTAGGGATCGAACCCCAGCCTCAGAGGTGGGAGACGAGAGTGTTACCACTCTGCCACCGTGGCCCCCATTGGATTTTGGGATCAAAACACAAGGAGATGCCCAACATCTTTGACTTGGTTCAGTTATATCATTGTCCAACATGTATTGCACTTCTTCCCTTAATATTTCAAGTGTTTATGTTAAAATACTTTAAAAAATAAAAATATAAAAAAATAAAAAGAACAAAACTTTTGAAGTTTGATAGGATTTACCTGATACGGATGCTGTTTGATTGGGTTGGCATTGCCAACATTAACATCATGTATGAATACATTGGTCCTATCAGGGACATCGGGAAATATTGGCTTATACTTCAAGAGTAACTGAATAAGAGGGATCCTCTTGTCTGGGGGTACATGATTCAGTTTGACTTCCAAATCTGCAAGAATTTCAACCTGATTTTACATTCAACATCAAGATCATGGGTGTGACCTCATGCTTCATGCTCCTGATTACTGTCACTTTCTACATTACAGTCAGTAACCATGCCAGGTTTTTCACACCCCTTTTAAAGTATGATTTTACCATATTTACATGTTGGGTTGACTTCCTTCTGTCAGGGGTTTCAATGACATAGTCCAGATCAATTACTCTCTTTAACACTTCATATAAGCCCGTGATATCTGGCATGTAACATATTCCCATGCACAGGCAATAACACAAAAACCTAGTCACCTGGTTTGAAAACATGGCTTTACGATTTTCTATCATAAAGCATCTTCATTTTTTAATTTTGAGAAACAGGTTTAGGCTCTCAGTGTCCTCAGATAACCAGGTTTTTTAACAGCTTGAAAAGACCACAGACTGAATGACCAAAGAACAACTCGAAGGGACTAAAGCCTGAAAACTCTTGAACTGACTCCCTAACTGCAAACAATAATAAGCCAAAACTGTTTTACACAGGCTTTAGTTTCTCCTATCCACAGGTTTTATCTCATTAACTTGATTGACAGGTTGTGCACTTATCTCAACTTCACCACTGCTATGTGTAAGCACACAACACAAACATGTGATTCAGTGTTTAAAAAAGTGTCATGCAAGCTAAAGTAATCATATTTTTTCACAACTTTTGATGATGTCATTGAGACAAGATTCCCTCTACGATAAGTTGAAAACATTCTCTTTGCACTCATGTAAAAATCATTGTTGTATGTTTATAACTACTTTATTAAAAAGACCACATTTCATTCCCACTTTCTGCAGTAGGTTACTTTTTCCAGAGTCTTCAGAAACAACTTTTTGTGGAGTTAATATACTATGATAATAGTGCTTTGTTGATTTTTTCATGCAAAAAGAAATATAGTGTGTAAAACTTCAGGATTTTCTTGTTATAATGAGATAAAATTTGTTTTGAAGGAATTGGCCAAAAAAATAATACATAAGTGAAGTGATGACTGTTTTGGAACAAAACTGCATGAGTGATTCCCAAAACTGCTTCTTCATACAAACTTAACAAAAGATAGTGAGACAGTATTTATAAAAGAAATCATCCAAAAGACAACTATTTAAAGCAAACTAAGACTTACCACATCACTATCCCATGTATTCTTTGTACAACATGTGTTATTATTTTATGATACAACACACACTCCCACTCAATTTTACTTTAATCTGAGCAAGCAAACAACTGTGTCCTCACTGTATGCTCAAAAGTTTGTTTGCAAGTATAATCACAGTTTCATTGTCTTAGATATTATCAGTTTGATTATTTCAGTTAAAACATAAAGAATACTCTCCGCACTTTCTTGATATATATAATTTTCCAAACCCAGTTGCCTGATTTTAGAGCAGAACTATGTAGTATAAAGGCAAAGTTTCAGTTAATATTTACTTAACTTACTTTTAAAGTTAGATTTTAACTCAATATTTCTCATAATCTAGATTTTATCTCTAGAAATTATTGACATTATAACTTTTGGGCCGCTTTTGTGGAATCACAATGTGTCTCTGTACCACAGGACTAACAGCTGTATGGTGTTCTTTCATAATAACGTGTAATTTTTCAAAACCATTTCTTACTCCTTGCATGACCCTGCCTAATCTGTTAAACTCCTTGTGAACGCCTTCCCCGCCTTGTTTACAATGTAAAGCCAAACCGAAATTCCACTGGCGCATCCACTGTGGCACATGTTCCTCCAAGAAGTGCTGCTTTGGGATGACTTTATCTGGAAACATTTGCCTATAGAATGCCATGTAGTTCTCAATAGATTCCTCAATTTCATATATGCCATCAGGAAGAACAGCGTAACCACGGGCAACTTTAATGTGGAGAACATTATACAAATTGTTTAATTTTTTAAATTTTTCACCAATTTCTTTCGATGTTTTCCTTATTTTATCATTTGTGGATAAGCTCACTGTTTTAGCTATCACAGATATCTATCACATGGGTTTTTGGTTTGATGTATTTAAAACAGTGATTTCCAATGAAGGAATGGCTGTGATAGGCTTGCTGAACAATTTTATGCCTTTTTAAAACTTGACTTAAATGTGAGCAAAGTGGTCCAGACTGAATATCAAGCTTTGGTTCATTCTTTATTCTAATATCAATGGTTTCCTCAATGGATATGAGTTTGGTTTTAAGTTCTTCTCTTGTAGAGTCGCACCTCTCTCTCTCTAGTTTCCTAATTACATCTGATTTTTATCTTCACTCATTTTTTCATGTATTTTGGGGTCATGTGTTTGATATGGGGTGGTGTACTGTTTTCTGCTTCAGGATTTTTAACATGTATCTTGATAATTGGTTTAGGAAGATTTGGGTGGTCCTGAGAAGAACCTATGAATCAGAAGTTGTCCGGAAAAAGACATTTTACAACAGTCATCCTGAAAAGGATCAATAGTAGGTAGGTGCAGTTGGTCTACTGCTGCTGCTGCTTCAGCTCAAATGACTGCTAGGGGGATGGAATGGGCTGGCTGATGACAGGGCTCTTGCTGCTAGCTCGTTGGAGGAGAGGCTGTGGGTCACTTGGTGGATGTGTATCTGCTGGTAGTCCCTGACTGACTGTAGATTCCCCAAAAAGCTAGAGTCCTGATATGCTGTGTGAACTTTCTTCATCTAGGGCGGAGGCAACTGACGGTGGGTTGAAGTGCTTGGTTGGGCTGATTGTGAAATGTAGCTGTCTTAAAGTCCCAGGTTGTTGCTCGATGACAACTACAAATGAAGTCTGTGGCGCTATTGGCACCACTTGGGTCAGTTAAGCTGGTTTGTGTGACCTTGTTTGATGGCACTTGGGTTTCTGGAATAGTCAGGATGTATTTGTGGCAGTAGCTGCTCACTGCTGTGGATGAAAAGTCAGTGGCACATGTGTGGAAGTGGTACTGGAGCTCCTAGAAAGTGTAGATTGCTAGGGCTGATGGGTCCTCTTCTCTACACTGCTCTAAATCCCACTTAAAATATAACTGCTTTCCTCCAGGTTTTCAACTTTAGATCCCATGTAGTTGCAGAAGGTTGTTCCGGTGATCTTCTGTCTGGAGATGTGAGCATAGTCTTCATCTAAGCAAATTCATCTGTGACCTGCTGGTCAAGTGATGAAGGTTGGGACACTACACTTGTACTGGCAGTGCTGCAGATGGATGACTGGTATGTTGAGTCACAGCAGATACTGGTCTCCATACTTTCATACTAGACCACTGTGAAATGTCGTGGGCTGAGACTGCACTAGCTTTGGCTCTTCTCTGTGGTGACTTAAAGCCTTTGAGAATTGAACCAGATTTTCCACACCTTAACTGATAGCTTAACACTGTAAACCTCTCATTCAGGTAATCTTTCCTGGCCTTGTCCTTAAAGTATTCACTTATTTTGTCTTAAAGCTCCTCATGATCCTTAAAATAGTCTACAATAATCTCCTCCTCTGAGTCTGCTAATTAAATGTTCATCATATGTCCTTTCTTGTACCTGGATTGGAATTGCGTAGATTCAATGCTTCTCCTCCACCCTCTGTGTCCATTTCACTTTCACTGCTCTCAGTTACTGCTCGTGTTTCAGCACTGCATCCTGTGTCTGTGACTGTGGAGTTTTCGAACTCACCTCTCCTCCTCTGTTGTTTCTCTGTCTTCTCCCTTTTTTTCCTTTATAGCGACCTATTTTTTTAATATTCAAGAATAGTGATGAAATTATATGGATCTCTACATTCTACCTTATTTATCAAAAAGCATTATTCGGAGCAGTAGTATAATAAGAATAATAATCCCTCACAAGAGCAAGAATGCAGATAAGTCCTCACAAAGTCTTTCAAAATTGCTGCCAACATGTCTTGAAAGCCCAACAATTGGCTTCAAAATTAGTATATCGCAATCTGCATAGGAGGTGATGTGCCTTTTCCCCATTGCCACCAAAAATTTAAAATGGTTCACTGTGAAGGTGCACTGCCGCCTGTCAAATTTGTCAAATGATAAGCCACAAAAGGTATTTTGTGGCCACTTGACACTGAAGTCAACTAATAGAACAGGGACACTGCAGGCTCTCTTTCCTGAAAATAAAGGGGATGATACTTTACAATTTTGAAACCCCTGTTGGTCACGATAGCAAATGGATGAGAAATTATTGACTTGACAAAGGCATATTTAATTCTTCTCCTCAAAGTTTCATCAAAGGCTGTTTAGTCTGTTGATGTTATAAATGTGATAGTTGTTAACATCCAATATTAGCACAAGATCAAGATCTTTTATGCATTGTTAAAACATCGTGAGTATATTTGATTAATTTACTTTGTTGCTTCAGTTCTCATTGGTTCCTTATAAAGTATATGTGACTAGGAATTCAACACATATGACTACTTGCTTAATATTTATTAGTTACTAATAACAACAATCTGACTACTGTTAAGTGTTAAGTTTTGGGCTAAAGTGAGGTGTGTGTCAGAATATAACGATGTCAAACGGTAACTTTTGAAAGAGTTTCAATAAACATGCTGCATAGGCCAAGTTATCAAATTTATGAATGTTTTTCTGTTATTTATAAACATTGTGGGGCTTTTAACTTGCCACAAGTTTTAAACCAGAAAACCTCAACTTCAAACAAGCATATAGCCATAGTTTTACATGACAAATTACCTTTAAATGATTGACAACTTTCAATCTAATACAAAGCCTCAATCTCTAGTAAAAACAGTTTACTTCTCCTGTATTCTTTGTTTGGAGATTTACATTCAAACTTCAAAGGAGGAAAGTTAAAAGTTTATATTACAAAGTATGGCATGCAGCACTCAAAGACCCCCAATCTATTAATGATAAGTGCCAACTCAATTTTTTAACAGTTCCATAAGTCATTTCATTGTAACATGTACTGTAAAGGAATTCCGTCGTAAAACATCTTTCTCAGTAATCCATTAGGTGAACAGCTTGCTTCCCGATTTTAAAACATATTGCAGATGTCTTCGACTGTCATTAAACAACCTGTGGTATGTTATCTGATAGTGGGGTTCAATCAGTTTCAGATGGCTTTACAGTTGCTTGGAAAAGACAAATTGTTACAAAAAGGTTTCTGATGTTTCTTAATCATCCAAAGATGTTTAGAAACAGATATTTTAGTCCAGTCATGCAAGAATTAGCCATTCATTCAGACTCACTGTATTAAATTTGTTTTTGGTAAATCATTAACAAGGACTTTGTTCTCCAGTAAAATAGTGCATTGAACAATTGGGTTATGCAATGTTCAGATGTCAAGAACGCTTACCCGGTTTCTTTTTAGATGTTCAATCCAAGACATTGACAACTGACTGTAACTGGCTATCAATTCTTTATGAAGGTCAAATTTTGGGTTTGCACTTTCAATAGATGAGGTCAATTACATTGTCCATTTATAATTATGGTGTAAATAAAATAACATCTCAATTCTACTGTAGAAGCACACAAAATATGTTTGAACACGAATTTCGTTCTCACACACAGTTCTGACAACATTCGTTGTTAAAGGCACAAATGTGTTTTTGTGTTTCCTCTCAATGTGTTGACACTTGATAATAAGCCATATAAATGGCAATAATTATGATGGTATTATTTATGAAGTAACACCTGAAACCTGGTATTACTAAATAAGACAATAAAATATATGAAGTACTTTGTTGAACAAAATTATCTTTATTTAGGATTGAAAAATATAAAAAAATACTAATCTTGCTGTAAGAAAAGAGTAAAATGATCCTGTTTGATGGGAAGGTAAGTCTTAAAGAGTCTCGTAATTATTTCTACTAATTTGAAGACTGATCAAGACTAGACACTGAGAGTAATCTTCTTGATTCTTGGCTGTCTTGGCACTTATCTCTTGTCACAATACATTTCTTCTCAGGCATAAGAGAATCAAAAGTGTGTATGTTCCCAGGATTGTCCATAACAGGGCAAACAAGTTAAACAAGTTTAAAATTCACCATGGCTTATAATCAACCATAAAGGTTGACCAGCACGATCGTTAATGTGCATTAAATAGGGACATGAAAGTTTATAGCCGAAAATCTATGCTTTAATGTTCCATCCCGTAAGAGAAAATGCTATGAAAAAAATGTATAAATCAAGTTAATCCATATATCTTCACTCATTGGACCCCTTGTATAGAATTACACATTCCTCTTTATCAAAATAGATATATCAAATCTGACATTTCAGTTCATTTTAAAAACACAATGTATTCTTACATTGCGTCAATATTTCCAAAGATCAAAGATGAGTTAATGTATAAAAGGGTCTGACTTCACTACAACTAACACATTTTGGAAACGTCAACTGGAACCGTTCAAGAAATAAAGGTAAGGTCGTTGTGTTTGATTTGTTTTAGGATGTTAAAAAGGTGTTATAATGTATGGTGTCATTGTTTTGAGTGATAACTGAGTTATTATCATATATTATCGTCTAGTTATGCATTATCGTCTAGTTTATTATTTTTGAAAGTAAGAAAATTGCATCATCTAAAAAGTAAAAATTATTTTTAAAATGTCATACAACTGAGTTAGCTGCATGGCAGACAAAAAGAGGTTTCACGTTAACCTTTTGCCCTGCACAACAATGGTAGTGATCCCAGCCAGAAGAGATCAATGTCAAAGGGGACTTATCATTCTGAGCCTAACGGACCAAGAGGTCAATGAATAAGCACAATAACTGTCTGACCCTAAATGTTGATATACAACCAAAACCATCAATGCCAAGTAAGGTTGTCATATTTTGTTGATAAGAACCAGCTGCCTCAAAGTCAATGGTGAAAGTAAAGCAAGAAAGATTATGCTATAAAAGTAAATTCCAGTTAGGAAATAATTTAACAAGAGATTATAATGCAGCCAAAAGAGAATATCATTGGGTTTTTATATATTGATGAACATACTTTTTAAACTATTGATATTTGTATACTTAAATGTTTTTGTAAGATAAACTCCCATGGAATTAAAAATTCTGGCAGTATACCAGATTGATCACATATGTTAAATAGAAGTTATATAGTTAAAAAACTCTGGTATCAATATGGCATATAGCTACTGTTACGGTCACGGGCAAGCACGGTAGCAATTACCGGTTGTCTTTAAGTTGTAACAGGAAAAAAAACAAAACAAAAAGCTTAACTTAACAAATTTATTTAGCGATTAACAATAATGATTACAGTCAACTGGTATGCCCTTAACTAAGCACACTAATACAATAACAAGATCTAGCTGACCTGACCACTGAGATTAAGAATAAGTTTATCCGCCGTATCCCGCAATCTTTTCTGTAATCCATCCTGTGGTATATTCTGTGATCTGTCCAATGTCCTGTGGTCTGTCCCGTGATCTGTCCAGTGTTCACTCGCACACAGATGTCTATATTCTGTGACCTGTCCCACACTCAACAACACAAAAGGTGCTTGTCCTGCTATCCTTTATATATCCAGTCACACAGAAGGTCTGTCTGGAGATTTTTAGAGAGTTAACACAATTGTACTGTCTGCTCCAAGATATGGACAATGTCCAAAATGCAGTAAATCCACTCTCTGTTATATAACTGTACAATATCCAAAAATATCCAAAGTGCAATAAATCTGTCCAGACAATGTATCTGGTTCACTCCAGTAAAAGTTCACAGCAACACAAGTTATATTATATTCCAAAACACAATAGCTCTCCTTATAGCCAGCGAATACAAAGTTCACTTGTGGTCAGATGTACATTCCTTATATACATTCACAGATTTCTCTGGAATTGTACAGAACCAACTCAAAAAGGCTTGAGCCATCTAGGCCAAAGGAGGAAGTTCTAGAAACTACTGGCAATTGGGTTCCCCAAATCTATCATAACCACTGAGGGGGGGATTTCCCCCAGTCTGTGAACAAATCAATAAACACTAAAACACAAAAATCAATAACTCCCTTACTTTAAATGTTAACACACAAAAAGAACCAACAACACAATTATCTTTTATGACAATGTATAAACATAAAGCTTAAATTAAACAATGCACTAATATAGTGCCTAATATATGTAATATACAATGTACTAATATAGTGTCCAATATATGTAACACCTCCCCCCTTAAAGAAAAATTTTGGAAGCCAAGGAGTTACAAAATTTTACAAGAGATTTTTACCAGGTATATATACACAGGTAATAACTTTTTACAAAACATATTTATCTAAATACAAAAGTAAAATTAGTACCATGTATAACCTTTATAAACTTGCGAATTACAGGTATATAAATTACAATTTAAATACAGCTTCTGGACAGGGCGTATCCATGCGGACGCCATATGTTACTTTTTCAAAGTCCTGTTTATACACTGAATTCCTATCTTTAACAGTGTTTCTATTAATAGCCATCATAAGCTATGTTATACCTCTTTCGAAGTATGGCTTTACCATAGTTATTTCCCACATTTGGTTTGAATGTCTGTTATCACAGTTTTTAATGGTCTTTTGGAGAGTTTCTACTCTCCTTGCTACTGGGTATGACCCTAGATCTCTGGCCTGTAGTTTATTCATTTGGCCAGGTGATGACACTGAAGCCTTGCCTCCAGGATTGAAGATACGATTTTGTAATTTCTTATCATAAAGCATCTTCATTTTTGACTGAGAATTTTTTAAATTTTGTTGCGCCAGCTCACAAGCCTTCTTCAACTTATCTCTGAACTTCGAGACATAATCTAACAAATTTAGGCTCTCGGTGTTCTCAGATAACCAATTTTCCTTCAACAGCTTGACAGGACCACGGACTGAATGGCCAAAGACCAACTCAAAGGGACTAAAGCCTAAAGACTCTTAAACAGACTCTCTAACTGCGAACAACAATAAGCTAATGCCTTCATCCCAGTCTTTTTCATTATCTAAACAAAATGTCCTAATCATATTCTTCAAAGTGGAATGGAACCTTTCAAGTGCACCTTGGGATTCTGGGTGATAAGCACTAGATTTGCTCTGTTTGGCACCTAACTGAAATACAACCTGTTGAAATAGTCCTGACATAAAATTTGACCCTTGATCTGACTGGATCTCTTTTGGTAAGCCAACTAGAGTAAAGAAATTAACCAGAGCTTTTGAGATTTTGGGAGCTGTTATGTTGGTCAATGGTATGGCTTCGGGAAATCTGGTTGAAGCACACATAATTGTCAAAAGGTATTGATTTCTGGATTTAGTTTTTGGTAAGGGACCTACACAGTCAATTATCACTTTGCTAAATGGTTCCTCAAACGCTGGAATGGGTTTGAGAGGAGCTACAGGAATTTTTTGGTTTGGCTTCCCTACCATTTGACAAATGTGACAAGTCTTGCAAAATTCTGCCACACAGTGCCGAATTTGAGGCCAATAGAAATGTTTGGTTATCTTGTTGTAAGTTTTGTTGATGCCTAAATGGCCACCCATTGGAGACTCATGGGCCAATTTCAGTATCTCACTTTGGTACATTTTTGGTACAACAATCTGGTGTACTACTGACCATTCTTCAGATGCAGGGACATTTGGTGGCCTCCATTTTCGCATAAGTACACCATTTCTGACATAATAGCCTACAGGGACCTTATCTAGCTCTACTGGTGGCAAGACCAACTTGAATAAAGAAGCTAATTCAGGGTCATTTTCCTGCTCTGAAATCAATTTTGATTTTGAAAGTGATACATCTTGACAGTCAATTGAGTCTTGTTTTTCAGAATCTACCCTGGCCTTGGGATTTGTATCACTAGAATTCTGTACATCATGGTCATAGTTGTTTAAGAATGTATCTGACAAATCAACTAAGACATCTGTAGATTGTTTACAATCTTTTTGTTCTTCTTGGGCCTTTTTGGCCATAGCTCGAGTCACAGCACAGGAGGGAAAAATACCAGGAATAACCTCTTCTAATTTCTCAGTGCTAACCAAAGTGATCGGCTTAGAAGTAACCTTAGGATCAGCAACTACCTTTCCACCTGCAAGATCATTTCACAACAACAAAGATACCCCTTTAATGGGTAAAGTGGGCCTGGTACCCACAACAACAGAACCAGTAACTAAGTCTGATACTAACTTGACCTTATGCAAGGGAACGTTCACACAGCCTCCTTCAATACCTTGAGCAATGACACTCTCACCAGTAGATGTGCTTACACTCAATGGCAATACACCTTCTAAAAGTAAGGACTGAGTAGCTCCAGTGTCTCTTAATATCGTAATGGGGACCTGACTGGAACTACTTTCCAAGGATACAAAACCCTCAGACACAAAAGGTTTGAACTCTTCCCTAATAATCTCAGACTTGTCTAAACCAATACTAGACTCTGCTCTATTGGGATTTGAACGCCAGTTAGATTTGCTAGACACAAAGGCGTTGGGCGTTGTCTCCTTTTCTCTTCTCTTCTTTAAGAGCCAACAGTCAGACATAACATGCCCAGGTTTCTTACAATAGTGGCAAACAGGAGCAAAGGATCTGGGTTTCCTATCCTTACTCATAGTCTGATTTGAGGTTTGACCCTTATCTGAACTCTTTTCTGGAGCTACATTTTCAGATTTCTTTCCTATTTCTGGATAAGACTTTTTAGCAGGACCAAAAGACTTATTCTTGTTGAAAGTGGACTTGTGAGTTAGCGCATAATCATCAGCATAAGCTGCTGCTTTTGCCAAATTTTCAACTTTCTGTTCATCTAGATAGGTTTTAATGTCATCACGAACACACCTTTTGAACTCTTCAATCAAAATAACTTGCCTAAGTCTGTACCTACTTCCCTAGAATAACACCATCTGTCAAAGTACACTTCTTTCTCATGGGCAAATTCAACATGAGTTTGACTTTCTTGTTTACGATAATTTCTGAATTTTTGATGATATGCTTCTGGTACCAACTCATATGCTTTCAAAATAGCATTTTTGACAGAGTTATAGTCCACACATTCAGAAATTGGCAAAGCCGTGTATGCCTCCTGGGCCTTTCCCCTCAAAACACTTTGCAGCAATAAAGGCCACTGGTCTATAGGCCATTTCAAATTTTGAGCTACTCTTTCAAAGTGTTGAAAGTACTTATCGACCTCTGACTCATTAAAAGGTGGTACCAGTCGCACATTTTTACCCAAATCAAATTTGGTAGCAATGGACTCTTCATGGGCAATTCTGCGAGCATTGAGTTCTAAAGCTCTCATTTCTCTTTCATGTTTAAGTGCACGCTCTTCCTTTTGAGCTTCAAGCTCTTCTTTTCGCTGTTGAGCCTCAAGCTCTTCTTTTCGCTGTTGAGCTTCAAGCTCTTCTTTTCATTGTTGAGCTAGAGCTTGAGTTTCAAGCTCTTTAAGTCTTAACTCTCTTTCAATTTCTAATCGCCTGATCTCATATTGCCCAGAAGGTTCCATTGGTAGAGGCTTATACACTTCTAAACAACTATCAGGTAAAACATCTTCATCAACCAACTGTTCAACAATAAGCCTTTTAAGTTCATGTTTACGTGTTGACCTTTTCACCTCTAACTGTAACTCTTGTGCTATCTGCACTAACATATCTTTTTTAAAAGTTTCTAGAACTTCCATAGATGGTGACTGTACAAACTCTTTAGCACTAGCCATTTTGAGCACTGTTGACTGTAACCAATTACTAAATCAAATGGATTTTCAAAATGTTAATTGAACGGTTGATCAAATAGTTGTAATCAAATGGTTGGATCCCGGACGAGCCCCCAATTTTCCTGTTACGGTCACGGGCAAGCACGGTAGCAATTACCGGTTGTCTTTAAGTTGTAACAGGAAAAAAAACAAAACAAAAAGCTTAACTTAACAAATTTATTTAGCGATTAACAATAATGATTACAGTCAACTGGTATGCCCTTAACTAAGCACACTAATACAATAACAAGATCTAGCTGACCTGACCACTGAGATTAAGAATAAGTTTATCCGCCGTATCCCGCAATCTTTTCTGTAATCCGTCCTGTGGTATATTCTGTGATCTGTCCAATGTCCTGTGGTCTGTCCCGTGATCTGTCCAGTGTTCACTCGCACACAGATGTCTATATTCTGTGACCTGTCCCACACTCAACAACACAAAAGGTGCTTGTCCTGCTATCCTTTATATATCCAGTCACACAGAAGGTCTGTCTGGAGATTTTTAGAGAGTTAACACAATTGTACTGTCTGCTCCAAGATATGGACAATGTCCAAAATGCAGTAAATCCACTCTCTGTTATATAACTGTACAATATCCAAAAATATCCAAAGTGCAATAAATCTGTCCAGACAATGTATCTGGTTCACTCCAGTAAAAGTTCACAGCAACACAAGTTATATTATATTCCAAAACACAATAGCTCTCCTTATAGCCAGCGAATACAAAGTTCACTTGTGGTCAGATGTACATTCCTTATATACATTCACAGATTTCTCTGGAATTGTACAGAACCAACTCAAAAAGGCTTGAGCCATCTAGGCCAAATGAGGAAGTTCTAGAAACTACTGGCAATTGGGTTTCCCCAAATCTATCATAACCACTGAGGGGGGGATTTCCCCCAGTCTGTGAACAAATCAATAAACACTAAAACACAAAAATCAATAACTCCCTTACTTTAAATGTTAACACACAAAAAGAACCAACAACACAATTATCTTTTATGACAATGTATAAACATAAAGCTTAAATTAAACAATGCACTAATATAGTGCCTAATATATGTAATATACAATGTACTAATATAGTGTCCAATATATGTAACACTACTACTAAATAGAACCAAGTGTTAAAATTACAAAACCCATTTAGATATTCTGGAAAGAGGCAAATAAATGGACAAATAGGTCAGGAACCAAAATATGGTAAATAAACAGTAGTGGTATCCTGCAAGTGTTTGATCGAGAGAGTGACTCCTTCAGAAGACATCACCCAAAGCTAATTATCTTGCTGGATCAAATGGCGATACCAATTGGGACAATATATTTGATATTCTTAGAAAAGAACGCCACTAAATATAATGCTTTAAAACAATATTTGATCCATAGTCAGTACCGTATTTGACTTGGGTTGAAAAACCCTATGTGACAGTAAATTTCTGAAAATATTGTAACTGCTAATGTGTGAATGGAGTCATATTCCATCCATATACTTCAAAGTAAGCTTTGATCCCAGCCAAATAGCTTGCAATATTTTATCGTGTACATCCATTATAAAGCACATATTGCATAAAAGCTAAAGCGATGAAATGATCTACATGCTGCATGGAGAGGCCAGCCACCACTAGGAACCCCAGAAAATCTCTGAACAGGCGTGTAGGTTGTATTAATAGAGGCTTGTACTATCCTACTATTTTATTAATTATTAAAAACTATGAATTATAACAAAATAAAATTATTAGACTTCAGGAAACGCCATGAGCTTTAAACAGAGACTTTACAGGATAGCACACTTAATTAAGACATTTTTTCTGCCAAACTATTCTATGACCACACATACAATAGTCTCAGACATCAAGAACATCAGACAACAAATCAAAACTGTGTTAAGCTTAGAAATGCAGTTAACTTGTAGTCCAACCCTTCTCTCCCAAGAGGCAGATAGGAATTGTCATCCAGATTAAAAACATCCAATTTACTTTCGATTCACTTAGAAATTTATATTAATTCTGATCCAGAAAAAAATTTATTTGGCTCTAAATTATTATGACTTTAACCAATTTGGACAATAATTCGATTTAACAAATAACTGAAAAGGGTGTATTTTATAATGGATGTTTGGCATATTTATACTGAAAACTGATTGAATTAAGTATTGTTGTGATGAAATAATTGTTTGGAGAAAGTACATTGGTAAACTGTTTGTGTGTTGAAAATTGATTTGAACAAGATAAAATGGGAACAAAAAAAAAACAAAAAACAAAAACAAAGTCCAGGACAATAGCTATGTCTTCTTTTTTGTATATATAGTTTCTTTCTCCTTTCAAATAAATCGGGTAGGGCAGAGGTTGCAACCTCCTGATGTCCACCTTTACAATGTATGACATAACACATTAAATAAACTTTAAACAAACCTATAACAATAAGAGAACAGAATTTAACCATTTTTTCTACATGCTCAGAATCATTTTTTTTAATTGAGAATAAACTTTTTTTTATTTGCTTATATTTGATGGAAACTCAGTTAAACCAATAAAGACACAACATTAGACTTTTAGTCGATTAACAAAGGTTCAATTTATTTCTAAAAATTTCTGCATTTTTATTATACAACTGTACTATTTTTTTTTCAATATAATAATGCTGCTTAATTATTTTCATTAGATATTCTAAACGTAGTTTTTTCCACTACATTTTGTACAATAGATAAATTTCTTTACTATATTAAATATATGATTGAAACGCATTTTATTTTTACTATTAAGACATCCAAGTAAAACATTTTGAGGTTTTAGTTTATGGGTTATTTTCGAGTGAGGTTTCATCTTCTCACCTAATCTGATCTATAGATCCTTTATAATCGGGCAGAAATAGAATAGATGCTCTATTGTTTCAATGTCTGTCTGACAACAATAACAAGTATTGTCTTCAGCAATGTTACACAATTTTAAATATTTATTGGTTGGAATAACTCTCAATAGAATTTTATACTGAAAAGCCCTCATTTTACTCCCAATAGTGCATTGAAAATTTAAAGAATAATACTTAGGCCATGGAAACAGATCTGCATGATCCTGTAAAACCTGGCACCATTTTGCTTCATGTGATGGGATATTTTCTATTATTCTTTTTACCCATGTTAATTTTAATGCATGATTGAACAGCAACACGTTTGTCAGCTTTAAACCTCCTTCTTTTATAACTTTTTCAAGAAATAACTTGGCTACGCATGTTTTACCATCCCATAAAAAATTTGAAATAATTTCCTCAATTCTGTTCATCATTTTTTTTATCTGGTGTTGGCAAAACTCTTAGAAGATATACTATTTTACCGAGTGCCAAGGTTTTAATCACTGTAACTTTCCCACAATAGAGAGGTGGAACCATTTATATAACTTGAATAGTTTTTCCATTTCTAAAATTTTTGTCCCAAAATTTAACTCAATAATATTCTTAAGATTCACACTGAAATTTACTCCCAATAGCTTGAATTGCTTAACCCAATTCAAATTTAAGTCATTGCAAATTGAGTATTATACTAAAAAGGCACAAATACCAGGGCTTCTCATACTCACTGATTTTCAAAAAGCTTTTGATTCAATATCTTGGAATTTTATGTGCAAGACTTTATCTCTTTTGGGCTTTGCAAATGAATTCTTGAGGTGGATAAAAATATTCAATACAGACATCAAAGAAATGGTATTACAAAGTGGTTTTTGTGTCTGAATTTATTAGTATTGGCCGTGGTTGTCGACAAGGGGATCCCATTTCCCCTTATTTATTTATTTATTATAGCAGCTCAGATACTAAACATCCTAAAAATCAAAAATGCAGAACTCAAAGGGATCGCTATAAAAGATTGTAAAGTCAAAATATCTCAACTCACAGATGATACCACACTCATCGTAAATAGCTCATATGAGTCTATGGTAGCAGCTTTAAATACTCTTGAACTCTTTGGAAGCAAATCAGGGTTGAAAATTAATACAGATAAAACCAAGGTAACTTGGACTGGTAAAAAAGATATTCTCAAGATCAACTAATTCCTAAAAAAATGAGTGGAATACTACAAAATTTGACCTGTTGGGACAAAACGTTTCAGTAGATCTGTCTGAAATTCTTGCTCTTAATCTAACAGAGAATATAAATTAAATAAAAAGAGAAATATCTATATCGATATGGAGTAAATGACACTTAACTCCATTAGGAAAAATAGTGGTGGTCAAAATAGTTATTTTATCCAAGTTAAACCATTTGTTTACAAGTTTATCTATACCAACCATTTCTTCAGTGAAGGAATTAAATGATATATTGTTTAAATTTGTGTGGTCTGATAAACCTGATAAAAACTAGGGATGTAACAATTTTAGATCATTCAATGGGAGGACTAAAAATGACACACTTGGAGTACTCTATAGTGGATATAAAGGCCAGATGGATAAATAGACTAATCAATAAATCCTCCCAATGGAAAAAATTATTCCATCTGACAATCCTTCGGGACTTAAGACGATTTACAGATTTTGGGCCTGATTACAGCAATGCTTTACAAATGAAAACAAATAATATGTTTTGGTTAGATGTCTTTGCTGCGTGGAAAAAATTGACAAAGGAAAAACAAATAAATTCCAATTTACAATAGCATCAAGTCCTCTTTGGTACAATGAGAATCTATCAGTTAAAACTTTGTTTTCCCCAAATTGTATTCTAAAGGAATAATAATGATTTCCGATGTAATCGACAATGAGGGAAAGATTCTCATAAGATCATTACAATTTGGATTCATTGACTTTTTTAGATTACCTTTGTCTATTACCTGTTGTCTGTAAATTTATTAATGAACATAAGCATGGAGAATTTAATAAAATAATTGGCCCTATTATGCCACGGAGTTATTGGATACTCCAGAATAATGACACTAGTGGTTTTGTCCAAATGTTATGTTTGGGGGAAGTATAAGGTGGACTCCAGCAGTGCCTTGGGGCAGCTGTGGATTACCAGATCTCCACTATGTCCACTTCTGTCTGTACTCGCTTGGCAGCAACTATTGAGAGGTTTAAGATCGTCACAAAGACAGAAGTGAAACACTTGATAACTCTTCCACAATTTATTCTAGTTCAATAAACACGAGTCCCAAATATACTTCAACACATTCTCACGAGTGGGAGAGCAAACTAAGCTCTCCCCCTCTTCATACTAGTTCATGTTCATTCACTTGTTATTGTCCTGATCTCTCTTGATGTCCTCAGCTCAAGGCTGAAGTTCTTATACTAGTCACTGTACACTAACACATATTCTCTGTCACCAATTACTGGGTTTATTTCTGAGAGGGCTATCTCACAGAAGCAGGGATTGGCTGAGGCTATTATTAGAGGCAGTGTGCTATGTGCTTGATTTCTACTGTTAAATCCAAAGAGAGTCAATTTACTGAGGCACTTTGCCTGTGTTTTACGGAATTTAAAGATTGTTAATAATTAAGCATTTTCATCTAAATTCTTCACCATTACACACCGGGGCTAAGAGATGGCACGTCCACGCTGCCACAAAATGAATTTAAATTTGCTACATATAACAATGGTATAAACTCTAAATGTTTAAATTACTTAATTTTTAACTTGGAAACTTTGTTACATATTAATCCTAAAAGACAATAAGTTACATCATTGTATATGAATGTTTGTAGTGTTCATCTTAAAGCAATTACTTAGTAAATGAACAATAAATGCACAATAGCTGAGTTAATATACTCAGCGGAAAGCAAAAGACATGTCATTAAGAAGCTTCTGTTAAAGGCATGTGTTATTACCCTTTGTTGAAATGCATTTAGGAATACTAACTGTTTAAGAAGATAGTGCCTATGGCAATTATACAGCATCAAATAAAGCAGTGGATTATATAAGAATCAATGTCAAATAGAATGGTAAAATAAGACCTTAGATGACATCACAAACAGATATAGGGATATCTGCAACAACAGCACGAAAATAAGAAAATGTAAGGTGACATAAAGCATCCATTTAGTATATAATAAAATGCATTAGTATTGGCAAAAAACAACATATTTGGCAATGAACAAGAAAGCAATATCTGAAGATTCAAACATACAAGGTGACGTCATGATTGTCATAGTATATAAGAAATGTAAAAATTATTTAAAATTTTACCTGCTAAGCACCAAAATAACCATGTTGCAAGAGGCAAATGGGAAATGAATTAAACGTTACAATCAATAATCAAATGTGGAAGCGTATATTCCACATTTGTCACTGGTCAATTAGAGACAATACATATAAATGGTTCCAATTAAGAATTATGTACAGAATACTGGGAACAAGGTCATATTTATCAAAAGTAAACATCAGTGAAGATGCTACATGATTTAGATGCAAAAATAAATGAAAAATATTATTCATATGCTTGTCTTATGTCCAAAGGTAAAACAGTTTTGGAACCTAGTTCTAGAATATACTAAAAGTAAGGCCAAATAACATTGATATCTTTAAATATCATATTAGGCTATACTTTAGCAGAAGTCAATCAGCGACCCATCAATACAATTCTTCTTGTTGCTAAAAAATATATATTTGAGTCTTCAAATAAATGTTAAAACCTTAATCTAAATGGATTCATTCATTGATTACATCAAGCATACTCAGAACAAAAGTTATTAAGTCAGTTATGTCATAAAGAAACTTAGTTTAATATAATTTGGCAAAAGTGGCAACCACTTATTGGTCATTTGATTTTAGCTTAATATTTCGTATAGGTATTCTGTTTTTTGCTTTGTTTCATTTTTGTGTTACACGGAACACCTTGTGGAGTTATGCAATCACATAAAATTCTGTTTGTTATTTTCCTTTTTTAAAAGTATATAAAATAACAAAAATGTTGATCTTATTGTCTTTCCATTACACTTCACTTGTAAATGAATCTGATGGAGGGTTTGCCAACCTCGGCCTCCCAGATTCTTTTAGCATTGATGTGAAAAAAGGTGAATAAAAAGTATATTGAAGGATAAAACATTTACAGAAGTCCCTTTGAGCCAACTAAGGTCCACTATGGTATGCCTCTTACTAGAATTTTGTTTTTCCCCGAGTTATCAAAGGTGAGACATGGATGTCAAAGGGGCGAGACTGGAAAGGACCATAAATGACCCAATACTTCTTTTCTTTAGCAATATATTGATCAATCTGTTGTTCATGTTCAATATATCATGCATGTTTTTGAAAAGTGGATAAAAGTTTCAAGGATCTGTGAACGTTCAAAGAAAAGCCATAGACTATAAGATCTGGGAGTTGTTGATCCCAATAATTTTGTGCATTTCTGAGATCAAATCTTTGGCTTAAGTTCAGTTTCAAGCAATATCCTACATTTAAAGAAGTTAAAGAAACCCCACTATCATGTATTATCAATAGGAGATTTCCATGAAGCCACAAAATCTTGATATTTTTTTAATACTTTATTGAGTCCTCATTTTACAAAAGAATAATTAACACATTATTAGTATAAGTATTTCATACAGAAAACTTTAGCTACATTTTGCAAGAAGTATTTTCCAGAAGTTACACAAAGTTGAATCTATGTTATATTCACTTGACATTTTACAAATGTAAATTTTCGCTTTAAGTTGGTTTCTTTAACTGTCAAAAAGTTGTTATTTGATAATTTTTGGTATATCTTCCAACTGTATATATGTCTTTTGGCATACAAAATTACAAAGTTTATGACACACATAACTGTATTTTTCTTGCAGGAAATCACTAATACAATTATTAGAACAGTATAATCTAGTTTTATTTGAAATGGCTAATATATTAGTTCTTTCACATGCATCCAGAGAGGACTGACAACATTGCAGTAGTAGAAAAATTGTTCAATGGAGTCTATGTATCGACAGGCATCACATAGTTTGAATTCTGCTTGCCCCCCCCCCCCCCCAAAAAAAAAAAAAAGTTATAACTGCAGTTGACAAATCATTTTATGATGGAATACTGAAAAGTTTGTAGTTTAGGTTCATGACTGATGCAGTATGGTAATCTATAAAGCTGAGTCAAGTCAAAGCTATCTAAAAAGAGATAGTATTCTATCCACTTTTCAACATAAGTTGGCATAATTTTTATAAAGTGAAGCAACCACATATGTCTCTTGCTTTAAACTGAGAAATATTTTTCCAGGCGGGTTATGTCATGTTTGAAGTAGTTGTTGGGTGTGTTATGAGTCACAAGACCTTGATATATTTTAAGATCAGTTTGTGGTATTTTGGGAATGTTATTACCATTTTGACTTTTTTGACTGGTTTTTTTTTTGTCATGCTTATCACATGTCACCCTTTTTATTAGCCATCCGACAATGTTTGCTACAAGTGTTTTCATCCACTGACCCTGTAATCTGAGACCATGCCTGTTTCTGAGTTGTTTTACAGGTGATAACTCTGGGCATAAGCTCAGCCATTATAATACCTGGTAAACCCTGTTATTTCTTTAACAATTGAAGCCAAAAGTTCTAGTGTAGCTTAAATTTTGTTCAAATTGCTGTTGAGAAACTTTCTTTCCTTCAGGATAATAGCCCCAATTTTGCCCCATGTCTCTGCTTAATCATTTTTCACTGTTTGCTTTTCCTGCACTCTTCCCACCTGGTGAGTAAAAATCTCATTTGTGTTTGTACATTGTCCCCCAAGATTCATTTATGAATGTGAATACTAACCACTGTTGAAAAAACTGAAAATTCATGGATATGGCGACCCTACCTTTTTGATATTACATTCGAATTTTGAGGCCCAGTTGCATGAGCCCCTCTTACCTGTTAAATTTTAGCAGTGCAAATAAAATTAGCTATTCACCTCTTTCCATGTGACATAGGCGCACTGTGTGGCTTGGCTTGGCTGTGGACCAAGAGACATCATTACAATGATCCAATAATGAAATAAGATAATCTAACACACCATTTTTACTCTTTCAGATCTGACTCATCTCTCATGGTCAAACAAAATCTAACCATCCATTGCCCTATCGTCAGCTGATCATAAGATACCTGCTCTTTGTGGGTCCCCACCAAAACACAGTCATGTGGCCATTTGACTTTATTTTTTCACATAACTTCAACTGGCCTACCCCTCTGAGATTTCATTTTTCAACCGGTACCTGTCTTAGTGAGTTGACTTAATTTTTGTATTCCTTAATCAACTTGTACCTGAATATTCATAGTTTGCCTAACAGAGCTCAATGAGGGCAACATATTTGGATTTGTTTTGTACTGGGTTATGTCATCATACCAGTACCTTTTACATATTTAGTATTGGCTGTGTACACATGTTTACTTTTTGTCATACCTTGACCACGTGATTTGACACTTTACCTTTTAGTTTTGTTTTATCAACACACTTTTTACAACTTGACTGTTCAACTTTGTCCAACTTCTTTCCAATATGCATATTCCCTTTTGATCACTTTGTTCACTTGGATAATGATCTAAGTGACCAGTCTCCCTCGTATAATCACTTTGGGTAATGATTCTAGTTACACAGAGGAGCCAATGAAGTAGAAAAGATCACTTAAGATCACTTAAATCACTTCAATCATTGTTAAATGAATGCACCGAATATTGTTCAATTGGTCTAGAATTTGCTCTGACCAGAACTTCGGCCCTATTACCTTAACAAATGGAGGAAGAACCTGCATTTTTAACCTGAAATTTGTCAAACGTTCTGGCATTAATTACACTGGCATCATTAGCCAAATACTAAAAACGGAAATCTCAGATTAAGGTGGCCTTCAGAATGGACTAGCTGGTGCCTAGACACCAGCCTGTACTATCCCAACATAGTAACATCTGACTCGAAATGGGTTGAAAGGAAAATTCTCCTCAAAAGGGTACCATTGGCCTCCACTTGGTGTTCAATAGATATCTCAACCCTAATCTGTAAAGTGCTACCTGCCTCCTTCCTTTGAGCTACTATGTTGTGGTAGTATTTGACTAGGACCAAAGCATTTGTTACAGCAAAATAAAATAAAAAACTAATGAAACAAAAAATTTTGAAGTCAGTCCTTTTGACTACCACTTCACATCTGTGTTCTCGAAATTCAAAGTGATCATGTTGCCAACCAATCAGAATAATGTGGCTGTGAGTCATGTCACTGGTAACAGTGGTGAATGTCAAAATTTAATTAAGTCCTATAAACATTATTTTAATATGCTTATTTCTTCTTCCTAGATCTAAAAAGACATATGAAGATGATTACTATACATATTTGTATACAAACTTTTTCAGCAACATAAACATCAGGCACTTACATTTTTTCCTCACTTATGTTATATTTCAGATGAATTTTCTGTACCTTACACTGATTTGCTGTTCCGCCATTTTGGAGATATCATCAGCATACGAATGTGATGGCCGCATAAACAACCAAGACAAATCACTATCCTTCTCTGACAAGGAATTGGGACCAAATGTTAAAACCGGTTAGTTTGTCATTTTTAATAGTTTCTGATATGTTTAAACTGAAAATATTCTACAAAATGCAAGCTTTAATGTGTGCAACATGCTACAGTTTATGTTACACGTGTGCTAATCTGAATTCCAGCTGAACTTTTATGCTGCTTAATCTCTGTCAAAAACATAAAACATATATCAAGTATCTGTGGACACAAGTGTAGGTCTCAGCATTACAGAGTAATCAACGGGTTTGAAAAATATTAGGAAGGATTGGAAAAATAAAGAATATTTCAACTTAGTTCTACAAGAGAGGTGACAGAGGGAACATCATCAGGTAAATCATTTGAAATTTTTAGAGCATCATAAACACAGCTAATGCCAAGCTGTTTTGTAGACTTAAGTACTGATGAAACAGTATGGAACCGCAGGCACACAACCATCTCACTGACTTTGCTAGCCTATACACACCCTGTCTGGGATTAAGAAAATGTCTAATATCTTTTAAATAACCACTATTCAAGAACTTAATCACTAGTGGAGCTGTCTTGATCACAAAACACTGTTCCTATTGGCGACCCATGTACAGGAGTTGGGTGTGAATACCTGGAGATATTCCTGATAATTCTGAGAAGGCTGTGATGGACATGTATGGCCATGGCTTAGTCATGGGTAAAATGCCATATAAAGGGAAAAATACAATTACTCTGTTCAGGCTCACCACACAATATATTAGTTTAGTTTACATATGTCCTTAACACGTTCAAGGGATATTTATCCACAAATTACACCTATACAATGAAAAAAGGGGTCATTGTCAATTTATGTATAGAATTAAAAATATCTTTTTAATTTCATTCATTTTAAGAATTTTACAAAGATTAGAAAGCATAATTTAAAACATCCTCGGAACAAGACTTATTCTTAGAATAGTGCATATGGGCTATAGAGAAAGAAGAAGGACACTCAATAAAGAAAATCTTAAATACATTTTCTTCCTTTAAATGGGAGATACTTTGGGATATCTTATTGAAGGTGGGATATTAAAAGGGATGAAGACACAAATTAATCAGTGAAATTTGAAAAGTGCAAGCACTGACTTCATTGAATGTTAATATCGAATTACAACTTTTAGAAGTAATGGCCCCAGTGAGCCAGTGACCAATACACTTATCATTATGATTTAATTGCTTGGGTTTTGGATGTTGGTTTAAATCCTGCTTATCACAAAATGTTATTCCTTGAGGGCCTTTGCTGGGGCATGTAAAACCTTGATTTGGAATTTTACAGATGAACTAATTATTCTACTTTTCATTTAATTCTGCTGAATTACACTTTCCCACCAACTCCATTCCCCTAATGAATGAAACTAGATCTGCAGTAAACAAAATCCAAGATGAAATTCGTACAGGGGTTTGAAACTGAACAAGACCATCATAAGACAAACTAATCAGATTTTCTCTAGAGAGTATTAAACTATTGTCACGTATTTCTAGTCCCCACCACCCCAGGACACAGGACAAAATGGAGAAAAATGAAGCTTGTTCAATAACATGTAAATATATATATAGAACAGAGTAAATACAACAGACTTAATATGACTACTATATGTTGGTAAGAGTATACACATTAGTAAAGTGATGTAATTCATGAACCTTATAACATATGTTTGTAGTTTTAAATTAGGAATTTAAAGTCACCATAAGCTTTACATAAAGGTGTCTTAATCCTAAGATCAGCACATGTTTTGTTTAAACCAATTAAAAGGTCACCATAACTTGACGAAAGGGGTGATTTTACAGTACTTGCTGTTATATATATATGTCTACATATAAACATACCTTTGTTACACTCTAGTTTGGAACGTTCTGTTTAAGGAAATAATGTTTTGATAATATCCTTGTTCTTCGGGAGAAGTCTGAAAGCCTTTTAATACTTTGCTCTTGTTTTTCTTAGTTAATGTGAACTTCCAACCAGACGTCGACAAGATATGGAAAGGGCTTAATTCAAACTTACAACCAATTGATGAAAACCAACCCATGACTGTTTCTGCAATTGTTGATCAGAGCCCTTTTGTTGTGAAAAAGCTCACAATACAAACCAAAAACATCATAAAGGTTGAAGTTCGCTTCTTTGATGAATTTGACGCTCAGTTGGGACCAGATGGGACAGTAAGTTAAAAATAATCTCTCCCTAATTAGCTTCTGATTTTGTTGTTATTTTATATAATTTATGTCTGATTTAATTAGATTTTGTTAATAGGCATTTGTATTATCCTTTATTTCAACTTCAAGATAACTGAGATACGAAATATTCAGACAGGTCGAGAAGATTAATACAATCGCTTCAACTGATGGATAAACTTTTTGCATGGTTTTGTTATACATATCATGTACAAGTTGATTCTTTGTACAAGTTTCAACTTGTACAGATGTCTTGAATTGTTTAGAAGTAGTTTTTTATGCCATAGCCTTAAGAGGTGTTGGGGTATTGTTTTCACCCATGGTGTCTGGATGGGCAGGCATCTTGGCGGACAGGCGGTTGGGCAAGTGGGCAGCAGGAAAAAGTTAGGTTGGGAATTGTAGGTGTGCAACGTCATGGTGTGACCTTGATTTGATCTTTGAACTTGCTATAGTCAACGTAATCTACAAACTTTTGTATGGGCTATATCTCAGAAACTGTAAGGTGTAGGAAGTTGATACTTGGAAGAGACATTGGTTGGGGGCTACATATGTGCAACGTCATGGTGTGACTTTGATTTGAGCTTTGACCTTGCTGTAGTGACCTTTACCTTGATGACTTGGTAGGGACATTGATTAGGTGTTGTAGGTCTGAAGCATCATGGTGTGATCTTGATTTGACCTTATCGTAGTGACCATGAGTTTTTAAAACTTGTCTGGGCTATTTATTAGATTCCAGAATGTGTAGAAGGTTGACACTTGGAAGGGACATTGGTTAGGGGGTGTAGATGTGCATCATGGTGCGAACTTTAACTTTGGCTCTGCCAAAGTGTGTTCACCTTCCACATTTGAGACCTGTTTCTCTTATCATCTCTGTTAAGACATATGGATTGATGTATCTGATTATTATATGTACTTTTACATAATTATGCTATTTCTATTGACAGCTATTCTCCAGTTAATAAATTTTACAGCTTCATAAGTTTTAATATACTGATTAATGCTGTCATCTTGCTATTGAATTGTCTTGTTTTAATACTGTATTTTACAAACATTTTAGTTCTTTTAGAAGTTATTTTATCTACATTATTTGAACGTATATATACAGGCATCTCCAATGCTATTTTAAATTAGTTCTGCTGGGCACAAATCACAAATGATTTCTTGTACAATTTGCAACTTGTGCAAACAGCTTGTACAAGTTGAAGTTGTATTGGTTACCTTGCACAAACTGCACCATGTACAAATTTTGCTCCCTATTTCATTAGTTTAGCAATGTTTTTAATGATTTAATGAGACCCTGGGTATTTTTGTTCATATTCGTTTTCATTAGTGTTCGAATATACTTTGTAGTGTATTCTTATTGGAATACGTTTGTGAAAAATGCAAAAGTATTTGTATTCGAATACATTTCAAAAGTATTTGTATTTATGAATACTTTTGTGAATACTTTTAACATTTGAATGCACCCTATGCTGACAAGTTATACATACAAAATTAATATGAAATTTTGCTGCACTTGTGCCCAAGGGAACTAACTTAAAAACTACTTCTAAGCAGTAAATGTTATACAATATAATAATAACATTGTCCTGTCTATCTTACCTCACCAAAACCAATGTGTCTTGTGCTATCAGACACCATAATGTACAATTGTATATATGTTTATATTGTTTGTTCTTTGTTGTTGTATAGTCAAGTTCTTTCTCTTTTCAAAAATTCCTTCAGTATAGCAAACTTGATTTTTAGAAACATTTATGGCATTATCAGTGTCTTGTTCTTTGAAATGTATAATAAAAATTGGAAATGTAAAAAAATACAATACAAGTGTTGTTATGGCAGTTGCATGCTTCCATTTGGCTTTAGTGTGATAGTGATTCATATGTATTGCAAATTTTCTTGTAAAAAATTCTTGCAGAAATGTCAAAAGATGTCATGAAAATCATAAGTCTGAATTGCAGAGGGTTACGAAATAAAGTAAAACGATACGACATCATCAACTATCTAAAAGACCAAAATACACAAATAATATGTCTTCAGGACACACACTTAATACAAACTGACATTGAGGATTGTAAACAACTGTGGAATGGGGAAATTATTTTATAGGGACAAAGTACAAATTCAAGGGGGGTTGCAATTTTGCTAAGTAATGCATTAAATTATACTACAAAAAACATGATCGTGGACAAGGAGGGAAATAAAATAGTACTTGACATACAGGTTAATGATCTTAACCTTAAATTGATTAATATATATGGTTCAAACAAAGATAAAGTAAGTTTCTATAATTCGTTAAATCAGAATTTAAATGATAATGAGCAAGATTACATACTTTGGTGTGGCGACTTTAATATGACATTGAACCCTGAACTAGATAGTTATAATTACTCAAATATCAACAATCCAAATTCACGTTGTGCCACTTTAGATATAATAAAAAGCCATAGTTTGTTTGATCTTTACAGGCATTTTCACCCAGACACAAGGCGCTACACCTGGCGTAGATACAAACCCTTAAAACAAGCCATACTCGACTCATAGTATCAGAGAGTCTAATAGATTTAGTCGAAAGTGTACATATTAAACCTGGCTACAGAACAGATCATTCTATGTTAGAGGTAAATATTTTACAAAGCAAGTTTACAAGGGGAAAAGGAGTGTGGAAATTTAATACAAATTTATTGCGAGATCAGGCCTACTTAGAATTAATAAACCAATGTATAAAGGATGAGGTGATAAAATATGCTGTTCCAGTGTATAATATGCAATCTATAAACATAATCCCAGAAAAAGAGCTACAAATAACAATTTCTGAAAATTTGTTCCTTGAAATGCTCTTCCTTCGTATTAGAGGGGAAACTGTACGGTATTCAAGTACAAAGAATAAACTGGAGGTCTCACATGAATCTGAGTTGTTATCTGATATAGAAAAACTTGAAAATGAAGAAGACAGGGCAGACAGTGAAAGCAAAATAAACAAAAAACAATATGAATTGTTGGAGATTAGGGAAAACAAAATGAAAGGACACTATGTCAGATCTAGAGTGCAGTGGTTACTAGATGGGGAAAACCCACCAAATTTTTCTGTTCACTTGAAAAGAGAAACTATATAAATAAAACTTTAAAACGAATTAAGAGGTATGATGGCACTTATATTACTAAACAAAAAGACATTTTGACTGAATTCCAAATGTATTATAAAAAATTATTTAAATCTTATGACAATCAGCTTGAAGACTTAAACCTTAAACATTTGTTCTATGATACTGAAATTAACAAACTTAATGAATCACAAGCTAAATCCCTAGAAGGAGAGCTTCAGCTTGAGGAGTTGAACACAGTTTTTAAAAAGATGAAACACAATAAGTGTCCCGGGATAGATGGCTTACCGGCTGAATTCTTAAAGGTTGTTTGGAATAGAATTAAATTTTGGGTTTTACGAGCTTTAAACTACAGCTTTAGAAGTGGCACAATGCCTTTGTCATTGAGACAGTGCATTATCACTTGCCTGCCAAAGCCTGGAAAACCAAGAGATTGTATTGGAAATTGGTGTCCTCTATCAATGCTATGTGTTGTTTATAAATTAGCTTCAGTAGCAATAGCCAATCGAATTAAACCTTTTTAAAACTTTTTAATCAATAACGAGCAGACAGGATGTGTGCCTGGCAGATTCATAGGTGAATCTACTCGACTAATATATGATATAATGCATTATACTCAAAAGGCACAAATACCAGGGCTCCTCATCCTCATTGATTTTCAAAAAGCTTTTGAGTCAATATCTTGGAATTTTATATACAATACTTTATCTTTTTTGGGCTTTTTGAATGAATTCTTGAAGTGGATAAAATTATTCAATACTGACATCAAAGCAACGGTATTACAAAGTGGTTTTATGTCTGAATTTATTAGTATTGGCCGTGGTTGTCGACAAGGGGATCCCATTTCCCCTTTTTTGTTTATTATAGCAGCTCTGATACTAAACCTTCTTATAATCAAAAATGCAGAAATAAAAGGTATCACTATAAAAGACTGTGAATTCAAAATATCTCAATTCGCAGATGATACCACACTCATCTTAGATGGCTCACGTGAGTCCATGGTAGCAGCTTTAAATACTCTTGAACTCTTTGGTAGTATATCAGGGTTAAATATTAATACAGATAAAACCAAGGTAACTTGGATTGGTAAAAAAAGATATTCTCAAGATTCAATTAATTCCTAAAAAGTTTGAGTGGAATACTACAAAATTTGACCTGCTAGGATTAAAATTTTCAGTAGATCGGTCTGAAATGCTGGTTCTTAATCTAACAGAGAAAATAAATCAAATAAAGAAAGAAATAGCCATTTGGAGTAAAAATAGTGGTGGTCATAACAATTCTTTTATCCAAGTTAAGCCATTTGTTTTCAAACTTACCTACACCAACTAATTCTTCACTGAAGGAATTAAATGATATATTTTTTAAATTTCTGTGGTCAAATAAACCTGATAAAATAAATAGAGATGCAACAATTTTAGATCATTCAATGGGAGGACTAAAAATGACACACTTGGAGTACTCTATAGTGGCTATAAAGGCCCTATTATGCCACTGAATTATTGGATACTCAAGAAAAATGACACCAGCGGTTTTTATAAAATTTTACTTGCTAAGCATCAAAATGACCATGTTGCAAGAGGCAAATGGGAAAATGAATTAAATGTTACAATCAATAATCAAATGTGGAAGCGTATATTCCAAATTTGTCACTGGTCAATTAGAGACAATACATATAAATGGTTCCAATTAAGAATTTTATATAGAATACTGGGAACAAGATCATATTTATCAAAAGTAAATATCAGTGAAGACGCTAGATGCTTTAGATGCAGAAATGAAATGGAAAATATAAATCATATGCTTGTCCTTTGTCCGAAGGTAAAAGAGTTCTGGAACCAAATTCTAGAATATATCAAAAGTAAGGTCACAACAACATTAATACTTACACCTTTTAATATCATATTGGGCTATACTTTAGCGGAAGTCAATCAGCAACCCATCAATACAATTCTTCTTGTTGCTAAAAATATATATTTGAGTCTTCAAAAACATGTCAAAATCGTAATCTAAGTGGATTTATTCATCGATTACATCAAGTATACTCGGAACAAAAGTTGTTAAATCAGTTATGTCATAAAGAAACTTATTTTAATAAAATTTGAAAAAAATGGCAACCACTTATTGTTCATTTAATTTAATTTTAGCTTGATATTTCGTATAGGTATTATGTTTTTTTTTTTGCTTTATTTCATTTTTCTGTCACATAAAAGACCTTGTGGAGTTATGCAATTGTAACATTGTCCTGTTGGAGCAAAGCAGTCATATAGGATAATAACGTTCTCTCTCAGAGCTCTATTATAAATCTGCTAGTTTGTCTGTTAAAAATATGGTATATCATTTTGATAAGCTATTTTTCATGTGTGTATCTATTCTCATTTGTTTTTACAATGTATTTTTTATATTATTAATAAATACAACAATTATAAAAACTAAGCTTTCCACCTAACAAATGACAGGGGTGCTTACCTTTGTACAATAGGGGATTAACTAAGATGCGTTTAAATACCAGTGTCACTTGTCATGAATCAGCAATTCTTTGGGAAGTTTATATGACAACTATTATGACAGACTTGTAGTAGTAGTAATCGCATTATAAATATTATCAGAAATAATGGTTAACTCAGTTAAGTACAATATTTTTAAACAAAAAGATGCTCCTTTACAAAGACTACTTTTGAGCAGCATCATGTTTATCAGATCATATATTCACATCTTGGAACAATAAACATGCACTGTTGTCAAATATGACTGATGTAAATATGAGCTATCATTTACTCAGTTGTGCTTATATGATTATATAGTCTACTCAAAAAGTAAACATTTTAAAATATTGATATTAGAATATATTTCTTTGGTTTAGTTAAAAAGTATTCGTAAATGCATTCTAATACTTTTCAAATGTATTCAAATACTTAATTGTTATATTTGTACTCATGGAACTGCAAAGTAATTATATTTGTACTCGAAAACTTTTGAAAGTATTTGCCACATGCCTGGAAATAATAATTAAGAATTTATAAAATCAATAGATCTATGCTACTTTAATGAAAGACCAAACCATTGACCTGAATGTTTTTCATAAATTTTGATGTAAATTCAGTGCAAATCTAATGCAAACATTTATATTGCTTTACAATGTTGGGATCACACCCCCCTAACAAGCCTGTATGTGACCGATTATATAACTTCAGGCTTTGTTGGTATTAGTAACTTTATTATCTTTTCTGTCAAGAATTATTCCAAATTCATTTATTCTCCGACAAAGGGATAAATAAAATTGATTCTTTTATGAATGATAAAACTGCAAATTATAAAAAATTATATATTACATGAACAAATTATAAGACCATGCAATAAATGCCAGGGTTTTATTAATGAAAGACACACATCATTCGTAATTACACATATAGTCATCTGTCCTTTGATGCATTCATGTAACTACTTATGACCCATTAGGTAAATCCATGAATGACTCTGAAACAGCATATAAATTTTAAGACAGTGCAATAAATGTCATTGGCTAGGATTTTATTAATGAGGAGAATATTTCAGTTACAATTATGCATATACTGTCATCTGTCCTTAGAAGTTTTCCGTACACACTTATGGTCCTAGTTTGTTGCATTGAGGTAAATCACAAAATAGCCTTAATGCCACACCAAGAGAGTTCTATTTCTTACTTATACTAATTTCATTTTTTTCTTTGAAGACTGGTTGTTATTATTAAAACTTTTCTGCTGGATCACTTTGTACAAGAAAAAGACTAAAATTAATATTACCATAACTTGTAAATACAAAACTAGTCTAACAAGCATCAATAAGCCACCAACTCACATTTAAGTTGAATCTAGTAACAAACACAAAAGCTATAATTTTATTCTGCATGATGAACAATTTCAAAAACTTTTATTCTTGAATGTTAAACTACCAACTTGATATATTAATATGAATATGTCAGTAACTTTTTATTTTAATTGTTTCTGGCAAAACGTTTCTAGGGATTTCTGTGACTTTAGTGTTATTTTTATGGAGAATTACATGTGTACGGCTCTAACATATAAAAGTATAAAATTTCAGAATAATACTTATCGGAAAATAAGGTATGCAAGCTTTGCATGAAATAGGTTGCTAAGAGGTGGGACCCAGGCACCTCACATTAGCCACAATAATGAAATTGCTCCATGAAAAGATATTTTTTTTTCATATGTGACAGCACTCCATGCCTTTGTGTTTTGGTGAAATTGGCTTGTAAATATTAGATTAAAAAGTGCATTATCAAAATAAAATATGCCCCATTGGCAACAAATATTCATGTGTGTAAATTCAGTTACCCACTCAGACCATTCTCACGCGAATTATATTACCATCTTGATTTATGATATATATTGTTTTTATATGACATTCTGATTCTTATTTCAGATAAATAGATAGTCTATTTTGTCATCAGACCATGTTACATAAATATCTAATGTGGGTGTTCCACCACACGACTAAGCTTCCCGATTAAGGGTTTTTGTAGTCAGTTTCAAATATTTGCTTAGTCCCAGACGTCCTGTAAGGGTAGGTAGTTGTCGGTTGTGGCCGTAAGAGAAATCAAACATGTTTGATATTTCTCATGATCCAAACCGATTCTCATTTCCCGCCGTCAACAAAATGCCCAGTCCCAGGCTTCCTCAGGCCTCCTCAGACCCAAATTTACACAGTCCTATGTTGTCTCAGGCCTCCTGCGACCCTTAGTCCCAGGCGTCCATAGCTTAGTCCCAGGAAGCCTGTTTGTCAGTCCCCGACTCATAACAGATCTTTGAAGTTTCATGCGTGTAAAAAGGAATCGGTTTCATTAGTCCCGGGAAGCCTCAGACTGTCTCAGGTGTCCTGGGACTAAGAAATCTGGGTCTGGGACTAAGCCCAGACTAAGAGAAGCCGATCCAAACCGGCCTCCTCAGGCCGCCTGGGACCACTGAAATTTAGTCTGCGACAGTCTGAGGATGCCCCAGGAGGCCTGGGACTAAGTACCAATTAAGCACCGACTATTTTAGGTACGTCTGAAACCAAAAAAAGGCAATGGCGGGGTCTGGGACTATATAAGCGACCGCAGACAAGCTTTCTGTGTTTAGGCTGGTTGGCTACTGAGAGACGTGTGTCACTTACTGCTTAGGGGTTTTCAGTTTTTTTATGATATTCACTGGAAAGAGAAAGGAGGAAAGAGAGGAAAAAAGAAGATGGAGGAGAGGCAAGAGGAGAGGGAGAAGGAAGATGGAGAGTTGAAGGAGATGACAGAGGAAAGGACAGAGGAGGGTACAGAAGAGAGGATAGAGAGGAAGGTTTAGAAGTTACTGAGGAAGCTTGCGAAGAAGATGAGAGGTGGGAGGAAGCAGTCAAGAGAGCCAGGGTTTGTGCTACATTCACTGACAGCCAAGAAATTGCCATTGTTGAGTTTGTGAAGGAGCACCCAAAGATGTACGACAAGGAGCATGGACGTTTCCATGACAGACATAGGAAGGAGGCTCTCTGGGCAGAAATCTCTGCAGAACTGAAGCTCCAGCCCTTTGATGTCAGAAGGTGGTTTGAGTCACAGAGAACTCGTTATGGAAAACTCTCCAAGCTACAGTCTGGCCAAGCCCCAAGGGAGATGACCAAGAGACAGTCCTGGGTTTGCTTAAGACCCCTATCAGATGCAAGGGGGCCAACAGAAGTTCTGGGTTTGAGGCCAGTCTCAACACCAGCAGGCATGAAGAATCGCATGGCTCTACTACTGATACAGAACATCTTGGTCAGGTCCAGTGTCCTGAGGGAGAGTGCAAGTCAACCAATTATTACATCTACACCAGTTTCTACAGATTCAAAGATACTCAAGCACTTTGACCAGATGAGGACACTGATCTCAGGTTTCCTGCAGCAGAAGTCAGGCAGGCAGCCCTTCTTTGACTAGGTGGCATCAGAGGCTGAAAAGATGACCCAAGAGGAGTGTGAGCACCTCAAGGGCATGAATTTTAGAGACATTGAAGAAGTAAAGAACACTCATAGATGTCAAGTTCTACCCAAGAGATTAGCCACTACTACCAAAGAGTCACAGAGGGTCGGGATACTGCCAACAACCACTCAACAGGCGTCTAGTTCCACCCAGGCTGCAGCAGGCAGCAGTTCCAGCAGTTCCATCTACTACACACACAGCCCCATTGGCTTTGTAACCCTCCATCAGTGCTGACAGTACAGGATGAGGGCAGCAGACACAACTTAAGTGGGATACTAAGCCAGCTACCAGATCTAACAACACAGATCATTGAGCAGCCTCAGCAGCAGCAACAGCAGCAACTCTACACCATCACTACCACAGCACCGCCTCAACAGCAGCAGCCTCCTCAGTAGCCAGCCAGTCCGGGTGGGTCTTGTACCCCCCATAGGCCCTTTTAAGGGCCACCCAAATCGTCCAAAAACAATTATTCAGCTGCAAGGTGTTCAAATTCCCTTCCCCAAAAATAACAGTTCAGTACAAATACTTATCACAAAAAAAGCCCAACACGCACACCACCCCAAACATAAAACAAATTACCCATGATAATACACATAACAACAGAATGCCACATAGAAAAAAAATAGATAAATAAACTCTCAATATGGCAAATATTCTGCCCATTGGTAGTTTAAAATCCATGGGATTGCTTTAAATCTGTAATAAAAAATTCCAACACTGACACCATCCCTAGAGTTAAAAGATATTATGTTATGACGTGGCCACCAACCGACAAACCCAATACTAAACATAACCCCCCAACCAACAAACTGACAAACCCATTAGGAACATAACCCCCAACCAACGCACTGACAAACGAATTTGCAAACATAACTCTCCACCACCAACAGACATATAAACCATACTGTAAACAAAACCATTTGGGTGGTTATATTTTCTTAATTTTCTTGAAGTGGAATAAAAAAATTTAATTTTTAGAATTGCAATGAAGGAAAAAATTTCAGGTTCACTTATTTTTCCAGAATAAAGACCAAATGTAAGTGAAATTAGGGTGTAGCTTTCAAAATATATGTAATATTTATTCCATTGAACAAGTTATGTTGGCATTGGGTTTGTCTGTTTCTTGGTTTGGTGATTTATGTTTGGTATTGTGTTTGTCTGTTTGTCTGTTATTTGTGGGAATTATGTTGGGCACTAGGTTTGTCTGTTTGTTTGTTGGTTGGGTGATTTATGTTTGGCATTGCGTTTGTCTGTTATTTGTGGGAATTGTGTTGGTCATTGGGTTTGTTTGTTTGTTGGTTGGGTGACTTATGTTTGGAAATGGTTGGGTTTTTGGAACAAGCACAGCTGATTAATTGTTTTTGGAATATTTGGTAGTCCTGAAAAGGACTGGTTATTAGTCCTGAAAAGGACTGGTTACTGCAGTAGCAGTTATATTCTGCCATCTTGCCAGGCCACTGCTTCCTCATTATTGAAGTAGTCCTTGAGGTAATCCCTCAGTCTTTTGGCTGCTCTGGCAGGGTTTCTGTCACGACCACCATCAGCAGCACCACCAATCAACCGACCATAACCAGGCACATCATCATCATCACCAGGCTGTTGAACACCATGTTGACCTCGATACTGGCTTCTTGGTATGTTGTGCAGAACCACATAGGTCATGACCACATCCCTGACTGTTTCTGGGGGTAGTTCAGTAGTGATCATCATGACTCTAAATCTTGAAACCAGGTTGCCAAAAGCATTCTCAACAACTCTCCTGCACCTTGATATTCTGTAGTTGGCAATCTTTTCCTCTCTGGTTAACATTTTTCTGCCATAGGGTTTCATCAGCCATGTCTTCCGGGAAAACGCATCATCTGCCAGGATGAAGTAGGGGCATCTTGACCACCCTGGGTTATAGGTGCAGGGTCAAGGAAGCCTATGCTGCCATCATCAATCTTCCTCTTCAGGTGACAGGTATTAAATATCTGGGCATCTGAGCAAGATCCAACTGTACCCACATCCACCCATCTGAACGTGTACTGTCCCTCAACCAAGGCCAACATTACTATTGAAAAGAATTCCTTATAGTTGTGGTACAGGGCTCCAGAGTTCTTGGGTTTCGTCAGGGCCACATGCTTGCGATCAAGGGCTCCCAGGGCATGTGGAACATTCCACCTGATCATGACCCACATATTGTACCTTCTTCTAGGTCTCTTTATGGCTGGTGGTGGTGCTGCTGCTTATGGTGGTTGCTGTGGTTGACGTAGAAATAGCAAATACATCAGTATATGTAACTGAATAAAAAATAAAAAACCCTAATTTGTTGCTGAAGATGTCTTCCATTGAAAGCTGGCATCCTGCTGTGTTCCTAGACAAGTAATGATATATATATATACCCAGAAAATCCAGTTATTTTGCCAAACAAGAATCAGCCATCGCGGTCTGAGGAACACTGAGTAGGCCTCCGGATGTCTGAGGAAGCCAGGACTTAATCGGGGTTAGTCGGAGCTTAGTTCCACGAGGCCTGAGGCATCCTGGGACCCAGTCGGTATGTGTACGACAAGATCGTGGTTCAAACCGACCCGAAAAATGGCTTAATCGGTTCTTAGTCACAGAACAGTCGAGGACTGTGTGGGGCCTACTGGGGCCTCCTCAGGCTTCCTGAGGCTGATCTGAACTTAATCCCAGGCTTTGATACCGATTCAGTATTCCCACCCATTTTACTATTTTCTTCACCAACTGTCCACAATTGAGGGTCGCAGACAGGATCGGGGCTTAGTCTTTTGGTGGAACAGGGACATAAAGAATCTCCTGCACTGTTGAGTTTATTGATGACCGCTAAATGAACAATAGACATTCAAGTTTGGTATGACCAGAAAAAGAAGAATACATGACAATATTACATTTGACCTTATATTACAATATAACATTTGACCTTTCCTTAGTTCACATAACTGAATTGAATATTTATCTACACATTTGATTTAGCTAAACAACCACCACTGAGAATCAAAAACAGTCTTTTTGATTCATTTATAAATTGAAAAGTAGAGTAACTTTTAAGACAGCTTTACAATTTCTAAACTATTTGCACCGAGGAAAAAGAAGATCATCTTTCATTTTCTTTTAAGTATCACTTCTCACACATTCTTACATTAAATTGTTTCTTTATTTTTCTTCCAGTGCAGCTATCTTTTAGTAGTAGTAGTATGATGACCAGTTTCAATATGGAGTGGTGAAAAATACTAGATTTTTATATGTGTATTATAAATCATTCAATTTCATATAAACTTGTATTATAAGCTACTTTTTACTTGGTACCACCATCTAAGCCAATCATTTACTTTTTGGTGTGTTTGTGCAGTGCATGATGGTCATCAGGGATTTGTTTTTGAGAATGACAATGCAAATGTTGTATTTTGTATCACAAATTTTGGCTTACTGATCCATCTATTCATCTGTCTGGATGTTTCTTCTTAAACTCAGTGATTAGATTGATATTATTTGCTCTCATGTGAGTACCAGCTGTAGGTTAGTTTTATCAGAAATAGTTTAAAGGAGGAAGTTTTTCATTCCAGAACGAAAATCCAAGCACTTTTTTCATATTTATAGGTGTTATCTAGAAAAAGAAACGAATCCATCTGGCAGCTGAAGAATTGCTCATCAGTTTACTGAGTGTGATATCTTCTGTAAAAGCTTACACATATTTTATTTTTTGTAACCTACCATGTATGCGTTAGGCTATTTATCTTAGACATTTCACTGAGGAAATAGTGGATTTTCAATGCAACTGTGGCCTCTTCACTTTGGTTTTTTATATTTTTCCTACTTCTACATGTTACTTGGTTACCTGATTTTGTATTGTAGTATGTTGATACACTCACATTGCCTGCAACACCCACATTCCAGACGAGTACACTGGTCGACAGTCCACCAGATGTCCTGCCAGTGCACAAGTGAGCCTTTTCTTAATACCACTGTTACATTCTCATGGCTACTCTATTTCATACTCAGGGTGCTTCTATGACTGATCCAGTAAAAAATGAATGGAAAACTGGCAAACCACATGATTTGTCCAGAGTGAAGAAATTAGTCATACTACATGAAAGATGGACCTTCCAATTAACTCCCAACTTCCAAAAGAACACTCATAACACAAAGCTGAAAAATAAGTCTTAACACACTAAAGGATTGGCCATAACACCAAAAAGATTACTAGTAACTACCTTGTGACCAAGAAAGATTGATTAAGAGTAATCAGCAGAGACATTTTTTTTATTTTTTAAAACATGCTTAGTATTTTCCATCAGCATCTATGATGCCACCTTCATGATAGACACAAAAAATCATATGACCCAAAAATTACATTCTGAATCACATTATCTGGGCAGTCAGGATGCTCAGTTGCAATAAAAGAATAGGGGTATAAAGGTGTCCAATCTGATTTCTTAATGTTTGGTATTGTTTATCCATCAATATCTAGGGTCACATGAAAACATATCTATTATCATACATATATTTGTCCAGATTTGTCTAAATACCTCAATATTTTGTGGTTTGTTCAGAAGTACCCAGAATAGTTGTTAGTCATTATGACATCTAATTACAGACTGTCATCTCTGTTTGGGTTTGATGTTCATAAGTGACAATAGTAAGGGCCTGTCACTATATGATCCTGGCTGTGGACCAGCATACAAAACCTTTACTTTGAGGGTTTCTCATCATTTTTGTTGTTTTGTCCACAAACATTCTCTACAGTCTCTCCATACAGAAAGATAAACTTGGGTGCCCAGTGGTTACCAGGTTTGGCATCTAATCACGGACTGTTTTGTTTACTCTGTCCAGCCATCCAGTGTTCGCCAACACAAAATGTCTATATCCAAATGTTCAGTATGTCTGCACAACTCTGCTCTTTGCTGCAACATGTGAACAATATCCACTGCTTAGCAATCTACTCCAATCTTTAACTATGCATTAAATCTACCCTTACAATAATCTGTACACCTTTTACAGAATTGTACTTCTGTTTTGGGATGGTGGATCATTGGAGGGAGTGGTTGATGATTTGTTTATCAAAGGCTGTGAAATAGATGGTAAGGCCAAGTTTATTGTTTTTTCCAAACCTTACCATTATCAAATAATAAGTTCTGTTAAAGAGGTCCTCAGTGGCCTAGTGGATAGCAAGATTTGGCATCCAATCACATGCAGTGACCTCTGTGTGGGCTCAACCCCCACAAGTCGCAATGCTGATGGCCTGTCCCAATATGACCCACAGATGCTTTTTTAATTTCTGCGATTTGTGCCTTGAATATTGGACTTGCTTTTTGGGTTTCCAAGTATGTGCATTACCATAACAATATGCCCTCCTGTACTGTAAAGATAAATAATTGATTGATTCTGCTGGAAGCCGATCCCATGGCCTTTGGATTACACACAGAAATAAACACAAGTCTAGATCTTTAACCAGCTGAGCCAAAGGGGAGTCGTCCAAAGCCCAGGTATTAATAGAACTGTTATACATATGAGGATATTACACTCCGTATCAAATAAAGATTCACTAAACTTTTTGTTAACAAATATAAAAATATTTCATGCCGTTTTCAACTCTGTTGGAAAAAGACAATTGCAATTGCTACAAATTACAGTTTTTGGGAACACAGAAAGTAATAACAAAGGAATTCACAAAAGTTTGTCAATACTCACCAAAGGTGGGTGGGGGCACCATTTGAAGGGACAAAATAATCAAAACATGTGCCAGTTTTGAATGATGGGATATCATAGGCCTTATCTCACCACAAAATTAGAAATGTGTCTCGTATTTTTCACAAGTGTAGGCAATAGATGGGTGAATTTCCACAACGGATTTTTCATTCTGTGGAAAATTTCTCAGTTCTTACTCTGTATTGTGTAAGTTATACAGTTGTAGTGCACAAATACAGTAATGAACATCAAGAACAACTACACTACGCCACTGTAGAGGTGAGTACAACTTGTTTCTATTTGTATGTTTTAATAAAACAGTTCAGAATTTGAACATGTGTATTTCATGCCAGTCAAATATTTTATTTGTCGTCTTAGCTCTTTTCATTATTCCAAAATTTATTATCTGCCACAAACTTGTATTTGACCTAAGTACCATCACACACAGACCGGGTAATATTTTTTTTATTGACTGGCACCACTTACATCATCATAGTTGGTATAACAAATTCCCAATAAGGGCCATTTTTGTAATTATTTGATCCATTATGCATACTACAAATATTTATATGCACAACTAGGGGGTGTTTTAAAGAGTCTTTGGTTGCACTAAAATCCTAAGATGAAGAAAAGGCAGACAAAACTCGTGTAAAAGTTAACATATTTATCCATTCTTGTCTGTGATATTTGGTGTGTTTCATGACTACCTTTTAAAAGTATTTCATTAAATATACACCTATTTCACTTATTATTGAAACGAAGTGGTGGATAATAAAATAATATTACCCTCTTGGTGCCAATTTTTAATTTGATCCCTTAGACTCAGTTTGTATTGATTTATCTTTTGTTGTGATCAAATTAAAAAAATAAGGCACCGCTCTGATCAATTTGCTATAATCTCATTTTGCATTTCAGAATCAATTTTGCAGAAAAGTTTGTGATAATTGTCTCATAGACATGGTTTTGTTATACTTTATCTTAATGTCTTGCATTTGTAACCTATGTAATAGAACAAAAATCAATATAAACAAGGAGGAATTAGAACTATAAATTTACCCACGTGTACAACAACGTTAGCTATACAGTTACTACAACACTACCTGGCCAAAATTATACTCTCCAGAAAAGATTCAAATTTATCAGGACAAAATTTGCCCAAACATGTTGTCCTCGCTTGGGTAAATTTAAAATTTTAATTTCTGTCTGGCAGATTTTAAATATTTTTTTAGATTTAATGTTTATGACTTGATTTTAGTTTGTCGTGTAACTTATATGTTAAATGTTATGTGTTAGCAGTGATAACATATATCCTGCATGTTGTATTTCTTTAACTGTTATAAATTTACTATGATTGTTGGTATGCTTTGCCACGACTCAGAAATTGCAAGCTGTGTTGTTTATTTTTGGTACATATCCATGTCTTATATTTTGTGTAGAATATGCCATTTAGTAAATGTGCATTTCTTATACTTAATACCATGTTTCATTTTCAGGTACACACCTTATATAACATAAAAATGCATTGTCTTGTACTGCTCCTTGTCAGAGGTTTGGTTAATTTGGAATACTTATGACTCACTCTTTTAACAGGAGAAATATTAGGAACCAAGGTTTCAATCACTCCATTTATCAGTGGTTTGTTGAATCGTTTTGCTGAAATGTTGTTGTGCAGTATGTACCACACATAATGTATTGGGTTTTTGATAAAGGATTAAGAAATTTTTCATGAAGCCATTCATCACGTGAGACGTTCATAGATTGATAGACTTAACAGAAGGGTTTTCAAGTAAATGAATAAATAAAACAGTTTGTTGCAGAAAAACAAATTCTCCTCTTTTCTTAACTTCCAACAACTCATACCCACGTTAAAATGGTTATTTGCAGACTTTATTGATTCTAAAATTTATTAACTTCTAACAACGTGTTGTCATCGATTGTATTTTTTAGTTCGTAAGTTTTAAATATGCAAATATGTTAAGTCATCAAATTTTACTTTTTCTTATGTTTTATATATAATTTGATGTGTATTAAAGGAAGGAGATTTCTTATTAATGTGTGACATGTCGCTTGATCTCATTGACTGTTCTGTTATATTTTCTTGTATAATTTATTGGCATGTATACAAGTTTTATATGAGGGAACCCATTTAATTATCCCAGTGTTTTTGTTATTATTTATGAATGATTAGAGAGAAGGATTGGAATATTTATCAGAAACTACAAATATATAAAGAGCTTCCGTATTGTGTTCTTTCATACATGGCAAAGAGGGGCAGAATTGCACAGTTGGTAGCACACTACCCTCCCACACTGATGCTAGATTCGAAAGGCTGAACCTGAAGTGGGAAAATCTGCAATTGCATCTGTATGTCTGATGATTTTCAGCACATGATCCTGGTCAAGTCATATGCACTGCTGTCCAACATTTCCTTATCTACCTCTTGGTTTATCTGCCTCTTGGTTTTTGATGGGCATACATAGCGGCAAAATGTATGTCACCACCAGCATATGGGTAACACAAAACAACAGATGACAAGTGTGAGTAAGTTGATCTAAAATACGTAATTGTAACTTTGATATTAATAAATATTTCTTTACTGCTTCAATACATTGATTACAATTATATAAAATATAAATATGGTTATTTAATGCGCCTTAAAGGTTTGTGGTGAAAAGGGGATTCTTTTAAAATTCAAATGTCACATTTGCATGGAGTTATTAGGTTTTCCTACGTTTTGAAAGGCTATCTTACCACTGACCAGTTAATGTGGGGAACATTCTCTCTACCATTCTTTTTAAATGTTATTTATATCATCATTAGAAATAATGAAGGGGATAAGCCAATCTGGCATTTCAAGGTCACAAAACGTAACTTTGAGCCTTTAACGCACATCACGTAGAAATCCGAGCTTTCAAGTATAACCATGTCAGATGACATCCTCATTGTCTTAGTTTGTCTTAGTTGGATTAGACTCCTACAAGTGTCAATGCATGTTAAGGTGTTACACAAATTGGCATTGTAAAATAGTAATATATTTTACACAATGAGTGCAAACTGGTAAGATGAAATTTTCTTGTGGGTCTTTTTAAGATTGATCCAGAGAAAATGTAAGTTCTGTTAATGTTAAAATAAATTTCGATTTTATACTGACAGAATCTGGCACTGTGATAAAAGTAGGAAACTTCTTCAAAGGCAGAACTATTTCATATTGGCTCATATCGTATTGTTGTGTGGACGAACAGCCAATATGTATCATATGAGTTCTAACTTGATTACTAGATTGCTTTGTCATGTATTATGTTATTGTTTTGTTACAGGCACTTGGTGAATATTAAAACACCGAAGACCATCAAAAGACCATCTAACAAGCCACTAGATCAGGCTTAGAGTTTAATTAGCATGGAAGAATTTTAGCTGCACTGGTTTAACTGTATGCCTGTATGTAAAATTCACAGTCTTACTGGCTCACAATTTTTATATTTTGTATTTTCATGAAATAAATGTACTCAAAATGATGATTTGATATTCTTTATTTCAATCTTCCACAACCAAATGATAGAGATGACAGTGACCAAGAGTTTAATAAAAATGCTACTTTTAGTTGGTTTTCACATCTGCAGTTCAACTCATGGGTACCAGCATACCAAATAAATAAAACACAAGGATGAGTATTATAAATATATTAAATAACTTTTGTTTTTTCACTGGCATAAGTTAAAATATATAAAATTTATATTATTTTTGTTTTATATTATTTCCTTCGATAGTATTTAATGGAACCGTAGAGCCAAGTTTTATCAATAGATCTGTAATTGTTAACATTTTTGTTACAAACCAGCAACCTGCCAAGGTCAAGCTATCAGTCCTAATGATCAAAATGCAAGTCAGGCCGGGAAATGACCCGACAAAGTCACTTATAGTTTTAAGATAAAAGGTGAAAGTTTTCAAGTCCAGAAAAGGAAATTTACTGTCAATTATTAGCATGAAAGGCATTCAGATCCCACATATCTTGCGTGTTTTACATGTTTACAGTAGCACATTTAATTTTTAACCGAGACTATACACGACCTTGAGAAGGGTTATGCAAGGACTAAGGTCATGTGCAAAGTAAAGTGGAGAAAATAAATGTAAAAGATATGTAAAAGTGACTTTTTGAGGTAAATTTTTGTCACCCAAGCCCCACGTATAAAGCTAGGAATAAAGTACAGCCTTGAATGCCCTGGAAACTGGAGATTCAAGGGTAAGTGAGAAGGAAAAGTATGCCCATATGGCAACTGAACGCCATGTGTAATGCTTCATTATGTGTTCCAAGGGAACTCCATTTTGAATGACAATATAAAGGTTCATTGTCAGATACCAGGTACAGAAGTGTCATTCAGGACAGCAATTTGACATATAGGTAATACACCTAATGCTCCTGTTCCACGACAAGACTAAGGCTCCCGATTAAGGGTTTTTGGTTATCAGATTCAGTCTCCTGGATAGTCTGTTTGAGTCTGTTTGGATCTGTTGTGGTCAGTATAAAAATCAAACATGATTGATATTTGTCACGACTGTAACCGATCCACTTTCGCCCCTACCCACAAATTCCCCATTTTCAGGCTTTCTGAGGCCTCCTCAGACTCAAAATTACACAATCCTGTGTTGTCTGAGGCGTCCTGCGACTCTTAAGCCCAGGACTCTTAGTCCCAGGAGGCCTCAACTTAGTCCCAGTCCTCAAGAAATCGCCCAAATCTGTTATTAGCCCCAGGAGGTCTGAGGACGCCTCAGACCAGTCTGACACCCAGTTGGTATATCCCTGACAGGATCGGGGATGAAACTGATCACAAACTTGGCTTAATCGCCTCATAGTTGGGAAATGTTTGTGACTTGTCTGAGGATTCCTGAGGACAATCTGGGCTTGATCCCACACCTGGATCAAGATTCCATTTTCCCACCCATTTTTCAGATTTTTTTCACAGACTCTCAAGGATTAAGGGTCCCAGGACCAATCAGGGATTATTCCTTTGTGGAACAGGGACATAACAGAAGAATGGACACTGTACCTATGGCTTTCCTGTTTTGTAGTGTTATCAACAATTTTATCAAAAGTACAGCACCTGATGAGGCGCATATGAAATCTGCTTCGGCTAATTGCCTGCCATGGAATGAGGCAGTATGTGTGGTTTAAATATTATTGAAAATTTCATGGAATCACAAGTATCAATAATCATGGTTAGAAGTTGTATGTCTACAATGGATCACTTTGGAGGAGCCAGAGGAACCTGAATTCTCAAGATATAATAACATGCGGTCATATTTGAAGGAACTGGTATCCAGGCCATGTAATATGTGATAGGCTCTAAGAGCAGCCATGTAGTTTACTATGTTAACAGGAGATTGTCTATTTTGAACTAAATATTTCATAAAAGAAGGTAAAATGAATACATCTACCTGATGGTGAGACAGCCTAGCTGCCACCCTGTAGGACTGGAAGTCCTGCCACAATGTAGCATACTGTCATTTGGTAGCTGGCTTGAAGCAGTCCAACAATCTATTACAAGCCAAGGTGACAAGCTATGCTGCCTGTGGTGGATAATCTACAAGTACAATGAAAAAACTATAACAATGGTTTAATATTATGATTTAAAATGGTAAGATCAATGTGTGTAGGTATCCATATATTATTTGAGACTAATTGATGTAACTTACCGTTATCAGTTTGTGAATTAGTCCATCTGGAAAGTAAATAAGCAGTTGTATTTCTTTGACCAGATAAATGTTGTACTTTGATTTGGAAGTTATAAATGACTCATATTAGCCAGATGTTCCTGGCACAAGCTGATAAGGTTGGATCTCTAAATCTGCACACTAGTTAATACCTCTATCACTGGTGAATAATCGCACCAATTTTTTAATTGGCCAAATGGCTGGCCCAGATCTTACAGACTACAACTATGTTCAAAATCTCGAGTTGAACTACATCGTATTCCAAATGGCCTCTAGGCAATGGGAAACTGTAAACCATAAAACAGCACTAGACCTGTAAGGAATGCATCCAAGTGCACCTGAGAATGGCATATTGTCTGGTAATAGTAAGTCATCCCATTATACTTAGTAGAAACAGGTCAAACCAGCAAAGATCCAATATTTTTTTTACTTAAGAATATCTTTCTGGATTCCTGATTATCTCTAAGTAACATACGATTTAGAAAGAACCTGGCATTTGGTAATATACAAGAGTGATCCAAGCAATGCCTGTAGGTCAGTTTTTCTACAATATGTTTTATGAGAACAGTTTTTACACATGTGTATGATTTCTTGTAAGTTTCTGTTTGGTATAGAAATGGTTCTATTCACTGTGTCCACCAGTATGCCTAGACATGTAACTGACATAGCTGGAGGAACTAGCTTTCCCAGCTGACGTCCAAAACTAGGTCTTCCAATTTCAGTAGGAATTGATAAGATCTTTGAATTTGGGAGGAAAAACCAGTATATATTATGTTGTCTATATAATTAAACAACCCTCTGTAACCACGAGCAGACATAATATAATGAATGCCGTCTGATCACCTCTGGAAAAGTAACTGTCAAAACGTCAATAAAGCAATGCTGATCTACTTTAAAGCCAAACAGGTCAATCTCTGCAGGGTCCACCCTAATGCAGGTGTTCCACTGGAGCCGACCGGTCAGTAACCAAGCATTTTTGGAGGGTCGGGACCAATGCTTACATGGTTGGTTGTAAGTTCCAGGCCTGTCCAGGAGAGTCGGTAAAATTTAAAACATGTTTGATATTTCCCTGACCCTCCCCGACTCTTGCTCCCGACCTAGGCTTCGCCCCCTGGTAACTGCCTTGTCCTAGTCATTTCACGTCTTGTCCTATGACTTCAAGGCTTGTCTGTAACCCTTCCAGGCTTGTCGTTATCACTTGCAGGCCTGTCGTAACATTAAGCCGGCTTGTCTTTTGTAACTTAAGTACTGCTCATTTGCAGTCCATTTCCAGCATGATGTGAGGTAAAAATATGATCAAAATTATGTCAAGAATGACAAAGAAACAATGCAAGTGATCATAGTTTTGAAGTTAACAGATAGTGAAGGTCCACATATATGCTTTAAGTAAATGGGGAACCTAAAAAGTGATTTATTTTGTCACATAATAAACAAATTCTCGGCATATTTCACCAGAGCAATTTTTTTTAAAAGTTAACAAACTATTGGATCCATTCACAAGATGTTTCTTCTCACTGTAAAAACTCATAAGCAATTTTTGGGAAAAAGAGGATCAAATGTTGACCAATCAACAAATCTAAAAGTAGGTCACCAGTAAATATTTGGATCCCATCACGTGACCAGAACTACAGCAAGTTTATTGCTTTCACGAGAATAGGGTCTTTCCCAGAAGCTCAAAATTGGAGTATAAAAGGCAGCAACAAGCAAAAGGGTTTCATTGTTACGTGAGATATTGTTAGTAGCACTTCTCTCTCTGCTTGTTTGCACAGGATGTAACATTTTAAGTGAAAATTTTATATTTTAAGTGGCTTTTACGTTCATAATCATTGATTTATTTCTCATTAAATATTAAAGCAAAAACATGAAAACTATAATTAAAATAAGAAAAAAGTAAAGTTGGACGTATAGGTCACCTGATGGGATACAAATATTTACTAGTGACCGAGTTTAAGAATTGTTTATTTGTCGACACTTGATACTCTTTTTTCCAAAAAATTCAACAAAAACTGTGCTTGCAATACCGACTGCACGTCTGGTTGGGGTGATTCTGTCTATTTCTCCAGTCCTGTCTGTTTGACAGTACGGCTTGTCGGGACCTGCTACAGCTTATCTTTTAGGAGTTTAGGGCTTGTCATAGTATTTCTACAACTGGCCATGCAATAAACGTCCCCGACCCTACATCTTGTCGGGGTAGTCACCACATCCTGTCTGTAAGTGTACCATCCTGTCGGGGAGGTGTAACCGACCCAGTATTTTCCCGCCCTTTTTTGTGATTTTTTGTCCCCGACCCCCCGACTTTTGTAGCTGACCTTAGAGTCGTAGGGTCGGCTCCAGTGGAACACCTGCATAAGATGGCGACACACCTGGCTAATATCTACTTTATAAAGGTGGGCAGCAGGACCTAACTTAGGTAAAGCGTCTGTAATATCAACAAATGGATAATAAAGTGAGAAAATAGTATACAAGTAAATGTCTTTCTGGACCCCAGCATTTACTGAAAATTGTTTGGGCCAACTTAGGTCCATAATGGTCCTCTTGTTATTGGAATCTTTCTTTGCCCTTGTCACCAACGGAGATATATGTAACTGACACTGTATTGTGTCAAAAGGTCCAATTATTGCTTCATCCTGAAGATTTTCTAGTGGAAAGCCATACTTAAGCAGGTAAACAAGTTGCTGATCCCAATAAGATTTCAAATAATAATACCCCTATCAATATTCAAATGTGCGTATACTGTTATTCTACACTTCAAGTAGTTGTGACAACCACCCTCTGACTAACAAATAAGATTGAAGGATATTGCCTCTAGTCTGAGACAAAACATTCTTTTTCTTTACACATCCCCAATATTTTACAATCCTTATCTGTAAGTTGTACATTTAAGGGTTTGTCTTCTGTTATAAGTTTATTATGAAGGTCGTAGTTTCTGTTTTTATCTGTTACATAATCTGTCACGTGACTATCTTTATCTCTAACAGCACCTTCTTGGTGGGAGTGAATGCTGAGACCACTAATACAAACATCCCTATGGGGCTCGTAGTTGTTGTTGTGCAACCAATTTTTTTCTATGATCCAACCCAGGCTCCAAAATGTCATATTTATCTCCAAGATCAGGTAACTGAGAAGACAATTTTTTTTGCAAGTTCTCTAATAGGCTTTGCATTTTTATGAAGCAGGTTATCTTCCTGCTCTGCTTCAGTGTTATATACATTTGTTTCAACAGTATTCGGTAGGACCTGGAACCTGTTGATGAGAACTAAGTCATTTTTGTTCATACTTTGCTGCAAATTTTCATGACCCCCGGCCACACTGCGAAGATTTTCATTCTAACTTTCAACCTTGTTTCTAGTTGAGGTAGTTTTTTTACTTGAGATACCAGTTGAAAACTGTTTTATTCCCTTTAAAATTCATTTTTCCTACTGCAACCAACTGGGGTCGAATTTGGTTCGAACCTGACCTGAGACTAATAGTTGTGCTGTTTCCGTCCGACAAAAGTGCCTGTGCATATGTTTTGAAAACCTGAAATTATTGATAAGCGCCCAAATTTCTGAACCAAGAACAAGCCCAATTTTTGTAAGCTTGGTGTTCTGTACGAATTTTACAAGAACTTTTACTACAAAAGATCCTATTTTTGACTGTGAGGGTATATCTCAAGCTGTCCATACCATGACCTAATTATTTCTTGCAGAGGTTTTATTTGCTTTAGTTCCGCCTTTATTCTCTGGATAGGGAATGGCTTACCTCCCTTAGCGAAACAAGCTACACAGATATGTTTGTGTGTGACCATTTTTATATCATGACTCATGGGGAAAGAACAAGTGCCTTGGTTGAAATACGCGCATGGCATAGATTTAGTTATTTTTACTTTTTTAAGTACTGGTAGGATGAGCAAGGTGTCTCTGGGCATTTTCAAGCCTAATTCTTATCTCTGTGTATAATTTTTGACCCCACCTTGCTCCATCCTACACAGTAAAATGGCGTAACTGGCTCTTGCTGCATCCCAGAAAAAAATCCTGAGCATCCTCTAACAAACAAATTAAATAATCAAGCATATGTTCCTTATTTTTTAATCTCTTTCCTCCTTCATGATGCGGCAAAAGCCAGCCACCCAATGGAACACAGATAACAGATCATACTGTATTCTTTTTTTTAGGCACCAGCCAAGATATATCCTTGCGGCCATTTTACTTTGTTTGAAACTACCACTTCTAGTGATCCGCCAATAAGGGAATTAATTTATGTACCTGATCTGCTATCTTCAACTAAATCCCTGAGTCTTTGTTCTACCTGAGATTGTATGTATGTGTCATTTCACATAAAAAAACACATTTAAAACTGGAAGTTGTTGAGCACATACTTGTGTAGAAGGTAGTTTGACCAGGGGGAACCTGTAACGGTTTTCTTAGCACTTTTACTTTTCAATTTAGTAACGCTGTTACTCTTTTTGCATTTTTCACTCTATATAGCATCTAGACATTTACTGATACTTCGTAATTGTGCCAGAATCTGCAAATTAATTGCCTGTTGAGAAACAGTGTCAGAAACCAAACCACCAGTGTCATTCCAAGTACTTGGTACTTGTGTATCAACCCCAGTACTTTTGCTACCCACTGTTTGTTCAGTATCTGACTCTGCGCTTAACATACTACCATTATTCCCACTACTACAATCAGAATCTGACATCTGATCTGAATTAATTGTGTTCTGTTGATAATGCAAAAGTTCCGACATAAATCTGTCATCTGTAACTTGAAACTGCACAGGTACACTCAACGTCTCACTGCCACCAGGACGCAAGTTATATGCTGTCTTTATAACTAACAATATAAACTATTAAAACAAAAAACCTAAAAAATTGCTAGAATAAAAGCAAGTTGGATAAAAATTGTACTGATAATTTTCATATGTGACCATGTGTGTTCTCAGCATGCAAATGGATGAAGTATGGTCAATTATCAAGTACGACCACAGTTCAGCCAATCAGATACTGTCAAATTGCAGTGTTGGTACTATCTAAAATTTTTTCTAAATGCTTTCTAAACTGTCAAATCTCATGCAGCAACTGTCCTGATATGGTATTTATTCTCCACCCCACAGTGTATTTGACTTAAATATCTGGCCATACAGACATAAGTGCCAATGTTTTGTCAAATATTTCATTAATTATAACAAATTTAAGTTACAAGCCTTATTAGAAAGGTATTTAACTGAGCTTCTGAAGGGTTTCTGTTAAAATTTATCCAGAACAAGGCCAAAAGGTGTTTTGGTCCCCTGGCGAGAGTGCAAAGCCATCAGAGAAATGTGTAGTGCACTAGAATTTTTGAAAGTCTGGGGACACAAAGAAATTCCAAGTGAGACACATCCCACAGCTGGTCTAGAACTCAGACGGTCACCCAGACAAGTACTAACGTAGCCCATTGCAGCTTAACTTCAGTGAGCAGACAAATACTCATCATGCTGTGCCACAACTGATACAAGTCCAGAGACAAAAAAAAGTGATCTGTAGAAGTGCGAGCTCTATCAAGGCTCGCGCTTAAAAACCCTTATGTCTTTTACAGCTAACTGGGTTTTTCACATTTTGTATGAAAGTTGCTAGTTTCCTGAGAACAGGCATTGAGGCAAGTGACACCTGCAACATATAGAGTTGGTGTTTCACTCATTCATCTCATTTTCTTTATTTGAACCATGGGAATACAATTAAACACAAATCAGGTTTCAAGAATAAAAGAAACGACAAGAATGAAAAACAAAGCACCACAGATGTAAGAAATAAAAGAAACTTCCAAAGAGATTACATTACAGCATTAGAAATAGGGTTAATGTGGGATTTTTAACACTTATTACTCATTTTATCCAATATTTTACAAGCCAGTTTCAGAGAAACACTCAAACATAGGATAATGTCTCTATATCGCAAAAAACTGTTCCGGCTGTATTTTTCCTTGTTTTTTTCCTCGAGACAATGCAACCTTGAGTGGACAATAAAAAATACTATCTTAACACATCTTTTGTCTTAAGATATACCACTTTACACGTATTCATATACATCCAAGAATGTTACTATGACATATGTTTTTACATAACTTGCAATTCATTTCGATTTTCAGAGCTTGTTAGCGTATCTGATAGCACAATCAATATTTCAACACATAGTGATTAGAGACCAATTACAGTTACAATTACAGAGATTAATTCACATCCACTTGTAAAGATTTTAGCTTTTGAGCAATGGAAAATGGAATGGCATTTGCCATTCCATGGTTTCAATTGAGAACTCTCTCTTTCAGAAATCCTGGTGTTCACAGCCGGTGATGTGCCTGCACACTACTTTATCAAGTACTTTTATTTTCATAGATTACAACATGCTTTAATGTATATAGCAATATTTGTGACCCATACATACATATTATTATGCCAATTGTAAAACGTACCCCTTTCTCTTTCTGTGAGAGTTGGTTTTCGGTAAAAATGGAATTGGCGTGTGGTTTGGCAAGGAGCATTTACTAGCACTTCCAGTTTCCATTAGAAATTGGCAAAATTACACCATTGCATATACTGAGAAAGAGAGAGCGATATCTAAGTGCCACCTGGTGTAGCATGAGTTGATGTACCAACAACATACAGAGTGATCTGGTGCAGATTTGAACCCAGCATTATGAAATGAAAGGCTTGGCTGTTAAGATTCACTACCAATTATTCTAAATTTATTTACATATAGCTAAATGAGGTTGCTTCAAATGTTGAGTTTAAGATTGGCCTTTGGAGACCTTAAGTTAAGAACGGATGTATTCAAGGCAAATTGTAAAGTTCAGCAATTTTATTGAGGCTTAACCCCTTTAAGCTCTCTAAAGCTCAGAGTAAGTTAAGGTGATCTTAGGGGAAAAGTAGTTTATGCTTAATTTCAGTGTAAATTGAATTTAAAACTTTGAGGTAACCTTAGAGACAAATAAATTACCAGAATGCAATTATGTATTGTGATATGTTAAAATACAGTTACATGATACTAATATATGCCAGTTAGTGTTCATATTGTTTAACTTTTAACTGCATTAAAAACTGGGCCCCATGCCCCCTCACTCCAGGGTCCTAGCTCAGTGTGACACAGTCCCATCTATTGCTTCCAGTCCCAATGTATACCTATCTGACCTAGTGGCTGATGTATCCATCCCATAATACAATAAATTAGGCTTTGGTGCCTGATTCAAAAATGTATATTCCAAATTACACACAATGATGATAAATCGAGTTTAAATCAGAAGGTGGCCCGCATCTTTGGTTGAAAGCATCTTGACTTCCACCATCCATGTGTACTATAAATACACACAAGGGGCACAAAGCCTGCTGTCCCATCGCTAAGACAAATAATAACCTGAAACTACAAGACCAGTGTAATGACATGCATATGTTCATGCAAATGACATACATTTAGTTAAAATAAATACAGTAATCAATCAAATCACGAAGCCATATGCATACATCAGTCTTCGATCAAAATTGTTTGAAATAAATTGTTGGGAAACCCTTCAAGTGATGATATAAAGTTTCAAATATAATGAAGTTGTACCTGTAGGTACAATGGAGACTAAGACCCCAGTTACACTGCCACGGATCGGCCCCTGGATCGCGCTAGGTTTCCTAATATGGAAAATGTTGAGTGATTTACAGATAATATTTTTCATCCGTGAGCTCATCCTTAACGTCCGTAATGTCTTTGTGGCATTTGCCACGGATGCGGTGTGCCCGCAAAGATGTTATGAAAAAATCAAACTGCTTGATTTTTCTGTAAAGTTTTTGCGGATCTTATTCTGTAATTGATATTTGTAACTCTTTGGTAACTCATCCCCAACATCCTTAAACCATCCGGTCTTGTGTCATCCCTAATGTCCTTGACTCTTCCACACAAATTCAGGCTCGGGAAATTTCCACGGATATTCCCAGTGGCCACAAGGATGCTCCCAGATGTTAACGGACATTCCCAAAAACCGTAAAACCAATCAGAATGGTCCTGGAAGAAGGTCACGGAAATAAAATTTTTTTGCAGATATGCACTGACACGCATGGATGTGTCCCCGAACAATAGGAACGGGCTTTACGGATGACAAGGACGCCTCAAGGACATTAAGAATGGTGTTTACGGATAGATTTGTGGTTTCCCATGCTCTTTGGGAAGTTATGGAAAGACTTTCTCATGGACAAGAGCATATATAAGGATCCCCTGGAGATGTCGGATACAGAACAGGGTGACATTGCGCTTGAGACATCCAGGTCCTCTCCTTCTGGAGCTCAGGAGTGAGTCTCTCCTCCAGCTCTTGAAACAGGCTCAGGTGGCCTCCGGATGAAGTTTTGGTATGCCATAGGGTCGTCTAACTTGAGCCTTGGCATCAGTCTGGTGTACTCACCCTGTTCTTCAGGCTCTGCCTGGGTTAGCCATGGTCTGTCCCAATATAATCTGTATCTTCTCTGTCTTACTTGCAGACCCCATCTCCTTCTCAGCCTTTCTATCATAACTAAAATGATGAGTAACTGCCTCTCCATTTCTAAGAGTAATAGTTGAATTTGTACAAGATTTCTGTCCACTCTGTTTATATTAGCAACAAAATTCTATCTGGCTAGTGACCTGACCCTTACCCCATTTATAGCCATTGGGGTCCAGGTATCCAGTGGTCACTAGCTCCCAGCGGGGCACCTGCAATGTTATCATATAACTCCCTTATTGATAAGCTGACATCTGGGAGAACAAATATCGTCCTTAAACTCCATATGCTAGTGTCTGCAAGGTCCGTAAACCAATCCAGGGTATCCTTGAGACATCCTGGGGCATCCATGTGTAGTCCTGGTGTTTTCCTGAGTGTTTCCGTCGCACTGTGGGTGGTCACAGACATGTCTCCCAGGGGTGATCCGCAAGCAACAAAACGCGTCCCTAACATCCTTGTGGCATCCTTATTATTCATAGAGTTTTCCATAGCACATCCATAAATCACTCACTTGTCATAAAATCCCCCCATCAAAACCCTCGATTAGTAGGAGATCCTTGTCAGTTACCATATACGGAACCGTGGCCTATATCCGTGGTGGATTCCTTGAATGTGTAACTGCCCCTGGTACCCTCATACCTAACTTACCCCACCCCCACCCCCACCCGCACAAAAGGGGTGTAAAGTTAGGGTCTCAGAATGCCCAAATCTCTTGGAGACGCTCCAGTGAAATGAAATGAAGAAGGGTGGGAGGGTGGTAATTAAAAATATTTCCTTCTTATAAAATGGCGACTTGCTTCTTTGCAATCACAAGTTTTACTGATGGCAGCTAGAATTTGACGGGGATAATTTGGTTTAATTAACTGGGTCACCCAATCATATGATTTGACCCTTGGGGCAAGAATGATTGATGCACTTAGCACTGATTAGGGTCGTGCCCAAACACTACCCCCAACAACTTAACAAGCAGACAACCCTTTACTGCAAGGGCTTATGAAGGACTGTAATGCCACACATTAAACTAAAGTGTTAGTAATCAAGTAATATGGATTTACACTGTACCAAAGGTATAACGTTAACATAAATACCACATACTTCAATTTAAGAACTGTAATAGAAGATACAGTGTATTTTCTTGCTGAACACTAAAATTACAAGATAATTTATTTAGATTCAGAGGTTTTTTTAATGATGAATTTTATCAGATATTTTACAAAAGAAAGGAGTTTGAAACTAGTAGTGTGTCAAATAATCCTCTTTCTTCAGAATATAATGGACAGAAAGAGATAAAGTGATTTACAAATTATAGGTTCATATTTGATGTTTTTCAATTGTCCGATTTCTATTTGTAATGGGAGAATACCAAAATTAAACTTTGTGAGTAAACATATTGAACTCTCTTGCCTGTTTTGTATTTTGTAAAGGTAAGGTTCTATATTATGTTGCGTTTGACAAAGTAGCACAGAACTTCAGTCCTGGGAGGGGGTTGGTACTTTTTACTTGGTAGTGTATAGATGTGTGGTCAGTTGTTTGCACTGAAACGTTTTCATAGTATTTAACCAGGACAGGGCAGTGCAGGTACTTTTTATTTGGTAGTGTATATGTGTGTCCTTGATTAAAGCCTTGAGTAGTTAACCCTCATGAATATTCATGAGGTCTTAGAACAAGGTTATCACCTGATGTCTGAAAAAATCTTTAAATATCTTGAAATTGGGTTAAAACTTTGTATTTTGATCTGGGCTGGGCACTGCTGACAGTGTGCGTTAAATATTTTAAAGAATTTCATTTTTGATTTTTATTTAAGTGGTTTTACTGGACTTTTTAGTTGATAACATACACTGCCAGCATGGGTAGAAAGAAAGTCAAGCAGAATGAAGTTAAAGAAAGTCTGCCTGTACAAGAAGTGGAACGGAACTCGACTGAGGAAAAATTTAGTGTGTTAGAAAATAAACTGGAAAAATTATTGAAAACAGTATCTGCCATGGAGGGTCGTATGGACAGAGATGAAGGTCGAGTGCGTGAGATTTCGCCTGTTCCCTCTGCCCACAGTTCCTTGCGAGAGCCCAGGGGTGCCAGTGATCAGCATCTGCCCACTTTTGATGAACTCAGATCCGATGATCGGATCCAGATGGAGGTGCAGCGAAAGCTACACCAATATGATCAGATGTCAAGAATGGATCTGAAAGGTAAAAATTCTGAGCATTTTAAATCAGGGCGGTACAGGCCTGGTTATCAAAGAGTGAAAAAAATTATTATGTGGCCACAAGATCAGTGTACTGTGGTGGGGGGCAGTCGGCAACCCACATACGATGATTTGTCTGTATATCAATGGTCACAGGGGTATATACAAAGTGTGTTAGAGGAAAGTAATGAAAAATTACGAAAAAATATGCTGAAACATTTTGTCAGTATGATGCAAGACTCAATTGAGTTATCTTTTTCAACAGCTAAACGTGCGCATGGCCTAATACTCCAGGAGATGGAGAAAGGAAATGTAGATTGGGCTAATGTTGAAAAAATTGAAAAAATTAGGGGTAGAAATACCCAGAGAGTTTGGCAACCAGAAAATAATTCTTCACCTGCTTTTGCAGAAAAAACTATGTTATGTAAATTATACAATAAAGGTACTTGTAGACATGATAAGGTGTCTGAACACGTGGAAAAAGGGGTCACCTACCAGCATTACTGTAGCAACTGCCATGCAATCACAGGTCGTAGGTTCGAACATCCCAGGAGTCAGTGTATTAGGTTGAAAGCTGATAAAAAAGAACCCCAAACGGGGCAGCGTGTTTAGTACTAGTTGTAGTGCTGAGTTTGTAGTAAAAAGTGTTCATGCGAGAAAAAAGCCTAGTGGGGTGCATGGTATTGTTAGTACTGATAAAAATTGTCAAATTTCAGTGCCTCCTGTACCTTTGAATGTTGAAGCCTTTGAATTCCCCTCGCAGTTTAATATTTTTGCAAAAGTTTTTGTGTGTCAAATGGGCACCAGGGATTGGGATACCTGTTGTTATATTGACAATGCAGGCACATGGCACAAATATGATAGTAGCAAGCAATGTAAAATAAAATTAAAAAATTATGGTAACTGTCATAATGATAGCCAGAGCGTATATGTTGGCTGTAATGGGCAGAATGACCGCCAGCAACAGGTAAATGCTGATAATATTAAATTATGTAGTCATGAATCATGTTCTGTGGGCCCCGGGGGTCATGCTCTTGGTCTCCAATCTTCTGTAATTTTGGATAAACAAATACTTATATCGAGTATAGGTGGTGAACTCTTCAGTGAAGAGGGAACTCACAGTACATGTAGCTGGGAACAGTTTGAGTATCAGGCTGATTGCCATCAAATGTCTCCCAGTAAAGATATTATAGAAACCTTGGTAAGTGTGGTGGGACCCCCGGGCCCTACAGAATTACAGTTACAAGTCCATGACTCGACCTTGCCTTGGGTACAAGATGTTGAGGGTAATGGCGTATGGTGTGACTCCATCAATTTTCTATGTAAAGTCAGTGGGTTTGAGGATAACAATTGTATTGTTGCCAGTCATCCCGATTCAGTAGATGCAAAATTGTTCAGGAGTACTGGTGGTGAAGGATTACAAGAAAAATATAACCCTATGTTGTCGTATTCAGAACATGAGGGTTCTGGGTTTGAGTTTACGGGCAGTATACATGATAACACTAGTTATATTAATCCTGGCCCGGGTCAAAATACTCCCACATGTATATATAGTCGTAGTTATTTTAGTTTAAGTATTAGTGTTGATGATATTATGGGCACTGGGACATTTGGTGATGTCCAATTGTCTTGTAATACTGCTCCTAAGGTTGTATATAGTGATATGACTCCCTTTTCACTCAACATAATACAGGCAGTAAAGCGTTTCAGTGTACAACATGCATATTGTCGCAGTGTTGGTGTCTTGCTGCTAAATACATGTCAATTCACTCAATACAGTGGTTCACAATTGTTAAATAGTAATGATATGAAATCATGGGTTATTGAAGCACACACAGTGGTCAAAAATACTGCAACTTCCAACTATAAACAAGCCAGACTTGTAGTTCCCTCAGGTCTCAAAGTCACTAATTGGCGAAGATATTTACAATATTATGACATCAAAGTTCTGTGTGATTACCTAGAGTTTGGGTTTCCATTGAAAGTTGATAGGCAAATTTTTCAGTTTAATACTAATGTTAGTAACCATTCTTCAGCTAGATTCAGTACTGAAGGAGTAGACAGGTATTTTACAGAAGAAATTGGTCTGGGGGCCATGGTTGGGCCCTTTCAAAAGCAACCCTTTGAAAAAATTCATGTTTCGCCATTGATGGCTCGCCCAAAACCTGATGGTGGCACTAGGGTGATTGTCGACCTTTCTTGGCCTCTGGAATGTAGTGTTAATAGCTGTGTACCTTTGAATAACTTTGATGGCATGGACATTCAGTTAAAATATCCTACCGTTGATAATTTAGTGGAAAAAATTAGAAAATATGGCCCTGATACTCTGTTGTTTAAGGTAGATCTACAAAGGGCATTTAGAAATCTTAGAATTGATCCAGGGGACTATGACCTTCTGGGTTTGAACTGGCGCCAGCAGACGTATATAGACGTAGCTATGCCGTTCGGATTTCGCCAAGGTGCGTCTAGCTGCCAGTTTTGTACCGACGCAATCGTCTACCTTATGATGTCACAACGCCATTGGGTGATGGCCTACTTGGATGACCTTATAGGGGCGGCTTTACCAGCTCGTGCAAGTGATGCTTTTGCTACTTTAATCAATTTATTGCAGCATTTAGGTCTCCCAATAAATTATAAAAAAGTTGAAGCCCCTAGCTCACAGATTACGTGTCTAGGTATAATAGTTGATGCTAAGGCTGGTACCTTATCTGTACCTGCAGAAAAATTGGAAAAAATTAAACAAATGTGTACCCAATGGTTGGGAAAAATACGAGCTACTAGAAAGCAGATCCAAAAGCTATTGGGGCATCTTTTGTATATACATAAGTGTATTCCACCTGCTCGACTATTTACCAATCGTATACTGCAAACTCTTAGAAGTACCCCTCGGGTAGGTTATGTTAAGTTATCACCTAGTTTTCACAAAGATATTACCTGGTTTTGTGTATTTTTAGAATATTTTAATGGTACAGTTAAGATACATCCCTCGGTGGCTGTTCATTGCAATCATATATTTGTGGATGCTTCTTTAAGGAATCTGGGTGCCATTTTTCAGCGACAAGTGTATAGTATTCCCATTATTGACACTTTGAAGCAGTTTTTTAATATAGTTCATTTTGAGGCCACAAATATATTATTAGCAATACGTACATGGCTGCCAAGGTTACACGACCAAGAGTGTACAATATGGTGCGATAATAATGCTGTTGTAAATGCTTTTACTTTTCATAAAATTAAGGATAACTATTTAATGGCGTGTGTACGCTCTGTATGGCTATTGTGTGCTCAGTATAATATAAAACTTAAAGTTAGTCATATTCGTGGTACATGTAACCAGTATGCAGATATACTATCTAGATGGGATAGTTATGTTAATTGTAACATGACAGAAGTTCAATTTTTGAAAGCTTGTACTTGGTTACGTCCCAATGCTCAGGATATGATCCCTAACTTTCAGGTTTAGGGGTAATAACCCCTGTATATTGTCAGAATACTGCTTCTTCGTCTTTTTCCAGGTAAACAGCCTGTAACTTGGTTGTGGCAGCAGGCAGTGGACAGAGCGGCCTTGGGTTTGCTTCCTCGTACTGCCAGAGCTTACGCCAGTGCCTTCAATCTCTTCATGGCGTTTACTGTATATATGGATCTCAGCGTTCCTTGGCAAGAAGTGGCAGTAGTGGCTTTTTTGGAATTTTTGGTGAGATCCTCGTTATCTGCCGCTTCCCTTCAGAATTACCTCTCTGCTTTGCGCCATTACTTTGAGATGTACAACTGGAGTGTCACCGCCTTGCAAGCAAGAAGAACATTATTACTAGTAAAATCTGTAAAAATACATAACCCTCTTAAACCAAAAATTAAAGGTATTCTGTCGGTTGGCATGTTAAAAGCCTTGATTTCCGTGCTGGGCTCTATGCCTAATGCTGTTGTATATCAGAGTATCTGTCTGTTAGCTTTCTTTGGGTTTTTTCGCCTAGCTTCTTTAGTGCCTGTAACCAGTAATATGTTTGACAGAACCAGGCACCCTGTGGTTCAAGATGTGATATTTACTTCAAAGGGGTTGCAAATAATTCAAAAATGTGCTAAAACAATGCAGTTTGCGTCTCAATATAGGATTGTTCATATACCTAAGTTGTCAGTTGTGGACATTTGTCCTGTCAAGTCTCTTAAAGCCATGATTTGTATTCAAAAATTGACAGACTCTGACCCCTTATTCGTAATTGGAAGTGGGGGCAAAAAGATTCCAGTAACGACCTTTAAGGTCAGGGCTACTCTATCAAAGGCCTTCATTAAAATGGGACTTGAACCTAAGGACTATGGTTTTCACTGCTTCAGACGTAGTGGAGCTTGTTTAGCTTTAGAATTAAAGGTACCCCTGGAAAATATAAAAATCCATGGCCATTGGCGTTCAGATGCTGTGTGGGCTTATTTGCGAAAAACTCCCAAGGCGGCGGCGGTCGTAGCTGATACCTTTCAAAACAACTTGCATTAACACTGTACTACCATACTACCACTTGGGTTTGGCAATTCATGTTTTTAGGCCTTTCTGTTATCAAATACTTTAGATTTATTTGATAAATATGTCACTGATAGGTTTACAAGGTACATACTAATCTTAGCCATTTAAGTATTGCAATTTCTTCAAAAAGTTGTTAGAAAACACATTGAAGTTTAGGCAGTACTGCCTTGTCATAGCCAAGCTACTTTATTAATAACTTGGAGTGTGGCTTGTAAGATTGTAGCCTATTGTATAACAGTAACTGTGACATAATAGTATTTTGATTAGCAGTAATGGTTTCAATGCAACAGAGTTTCATACATAGGACTTCTTAAAGCATTGATATCCCCATACAGTAATATTTCATTTAAATTCAACTTAAATGGGGATTGTGTATATATAACATCACAGTAGTAAATAACTGTAGAATTGTTGGACATTAACGAATTATAACATTAACATTGATGTATGGTAACCATTGTTGTATAATATGTTAATATGCTAACAGTAACATGAATAAAAGCCAAAGTTTTTACCAGTTAACCTTGAGTACTTTATGAGTTCCCCTCCCCCCCTTGGACTGTATATTATGTTGCGTTTGACAAAGTAGCACAGAACTTCAGTCCTGGGAGGGGGTTGGTACTTTTTACTTGGTAGTGTATAGATGTGTGGTCAGTTGTTTGCACTGAAACGTTTTCATAGTATTTAACCAGGACAGGGCAGTGCAGGTACTTTTTATTTGGTAGTGTATATGTGTGTCCTTGATTAAAGCCTTGAGTAGTTAACCCTCATGAATATTCATGAGGTCTTAGAACAAGGTTATCACCTGATGTCTGAAAAAATCTTTAAATATCTTGAAATTGGGTTAAAACTTTGTATTTTGATCTGGGCTGGGCACTGCTGACAGTGTGCGTTAAATATTTTAAAGAATTTCATTCCCTCCTACCACTGCCCCCTTGGTTAATTGGCCTGTATTTAGTTGATGCCTATTATGGCAATTCATGTTTTTAGGCCTTTCTGTTATCAAATACTTTAGATTTATTTGATAAATATGTCACTGATAGGTTTACAAGGTACATACTAATCTTAGCCATTTAAGTATTGCAATTTCTTCAAAAAGTTGTTAGAAAACACATTGAAGTTTAGGCAGTACTGCCTTGTCATAGCCAAGCTACTTTATTAATAACTTGGAGTGTGGCTTGTAAGATTGTAGCCTATTGTATAACAGTAACTGTGACATAATAGTATTTTGATTAGCAGTAATGGTTTCAATGCAACAGAGTTTCATACATAGGACTTCTTAAAGCATTGATATCCCCATACAGTAATATTTCATTTAAATTCAACTTAAATGGGGATTGTGTATATATAACATCACAGTAGTAAATAACTGTAGAATTGTTGGACATTAACGAATTATAACATTAACATTGATGTATGGTAACCATTGTTGTATAATATGTTAATATGCTAACAGTAACATGAATAAAAGCCAAAGTTTTTACCAGTTAACCTTGAGTACTTTATGAGTTCCCCTCCCCCCCTTGGACTGAAAATGATAGATATATATATATGTGTGTAAATGAACAATATGTACTGCGTTTAGGGCTATTTTGAATATTTTATATCCAATTGTCTGCTCCTTTTTGATACATGTATCTTTCATATTGTTTAAATTCAGTGTTCGTTCTGTTTGTAAAATTTGAATCTAAAGAATAATGTCTAGGATTTTTTACTTCACTACACCATGAGTACCACGTTCTCTTTATGTAGTCCCAAGAGAACACCTTATATAACAGTCTGGATTCATCAGTTTCACAAAGTCTAATATTTTAATAATTTTAGTTTTCCTCAATTACAACTACTAACCTATTTTAAATCTCCATGTATAGCATCAGTGGGTGCAAACTTATGCACTCCTAAGAAAGATTTTCTTGGCTTTGTTCGGAACACTTTCTATTTCAGTGACATACTTATGTCCTCAAATTCCAGAAATGTAATCAAGGAATCATAGTCATAGACAAATCAGACCTTTGCCAAATCTGCCTCCTTCAAATCACCCCCCCCCCCCCCCCATAATTATATGACCTGGTGATATTGCCCCAAATAAAATAACAACATGGTCCAATTGATCCCATGTGAAAAGTAACCTTATATCCAAAATATGATAAACCCCAAGCTTATAACATAAGATTTATAATAGTAAGAATAATAAGAGTAATTAAATATGAGACTATAATTTTAAATAAACTATATAACAACATTAAATTTTTAGTAATAAATATGAAATAAGTATGATAGATCTATCAGAATATGCAAATTAAAAGTTAGGAATTAGTGAATTTCTTCTGGGCATAAGAACAGGGAAACATAAAGAAAGTATAAACTTTTTATTCACAATAGTTAAAAGATATATATTCGAGGTAAAGTTATATAATTCAATGTTGAGTATTCATAGTCTCACTGCAATGGTCAAAAGATACACCAATTGGAAAAATGTGCCACTTCATACCATTTTGGTAATATAAGTAAAAAGATGGATAAATGGGACTATTTAAAGTCATTTACTGACTAGCAGATTTTAACAATCTTTCACAGTGTCAATATAAATGGTTCAGAGAGAGAAAAAAAACAATTCCAGAAAAACAGGGGTAATGCAATTATGTTTTCAGAAATCAAAAATACGAAATCGGTTTATAGAAAAAAACAAATGACAAGTATAGAATTCATAAGGAAAAATAAGTGTGCAAATTCAACAGATATTTGTGTATGATGGTTTGTTTCTTGTAAATTTGTGTCAGTTTATTAGACTTGTATATATTGTTTTGGAAAAAAAATGAATAAAAAAAGGAAGTGGTTTAGATTCAATTTTTAAGTTTTTTGATTTAATATACTGAGTTTTGAAGACATTTCAGCAGCTTTTGTAATGTCAAAAGATCTAAATTTATTGAAGGAGGAACGCAATCATCTATAAAAACATTAAAAAAAATAAATATGAAAGTATGATAAGAGGATTTTGTGTTCATGTTTTAACATATAATTTAATAGAGAACACAAATACATATTGTCCACTTTCATTTTCAAGTGTGGAGGTGGGTGGCTTTTAGTTCAAAGGTTAATCAAAACAGATGCAGACATTGAAAGCTAATTTTTCTCTTTGATGTCCAAACAAATTAATGTCTATAATACCTCTATTAACAAAGTCATATGCTTTCCGCATGTCTATAAATGTGATTGTAATCAACTACTGGCCAATTCCACTAGGGCCAACTTTTTATTGGACCCATTTAGCAAGGGCCGATTCGGTAAAGGGCCGATTCATCCAGCTCAGATTCAAACATTTTTTGAAGATCTCATCCTGACTTAGCCATTAAAGCAATATCATCTGCATAAAGACGTGTTGATATCCTTTCAGCATTGACAAGCAAAATACTTAAGCTAAGCTATTTATTTCATGAGCAAGATAATTTATAAAGAAATTGAAAAGAGTTTGTGCACACATTCAATTCTTACCTTTAGGGATTACATGTGGGGCAATTTTTGACAAAGTCTTCTAAATCCCCCTTTTATTGCTCACCGCCATCTTTGTTTGGACTTGTTTGAAGGTGGAGGTTTAAAAAGCATTCTGAAAATATGGGTTTTAAAATGTTAAAAAATGGTAGAATGTTTTTAAAAAAATTTTCATTTCTTTAGCTATTTTAGAAAAATTTAAAAAACGTTTCCAGTAAAACCTAGACTCCTGAGTTATTTTATAAACATTTAGTAAACGTTTTCAGTAAAAAAAACGTGTGTATATAGAATGTTTATAAGCACTTTTAAACATTACAGCATAAAGTATACTTAGAAACTTTCAGAAACCCATGCAATAGAGTTTAAATAGGTTTTAAAAACGTTTTGTAAACGTTTAAACCATTTAAAAATGTTTCAAATGTTTACTGGGTTTGACATACACCCACATTACTGAAGAATCTTTGAGATATATGACCATTTATATCAACACATCATTGACATAACTGATATATATTTACTTTTATACTCTAAAACTTTCTGGTAATGGTTCCCTTTGAGAGTTTACACAACAAAGATGTTTGTTAACTCGAACAAAAGCTTTTTCTACATCTATAAATGTAACAAAAGTTGGTAGACTCTTGGGTTTATGATTCTTTAAAAAATTTAACAGAACAAAATTATGGCCTTCACAGTCACAATTTGGCCTAGATTCATTTTGTTAATCTGCCAAAAATGGTTACTTTCAAGATATTGTGATATTCTATTGCTTTCATGGTAGTAAATAACTTGTGTACAGTATATAGAAGACTTATTGCTCTGTGCATGAAAGCTTTCTAACAGTTACTTCATTGCTCAATGAAAGCATAACTGCTTACATAAAACATCCTGATTTGATTTAGTGGCGTAGCTTTAATATGATTTTTCTGTGTCAGTAATAAATAATGATCTCTGCAGACTAAAAATGTTGATGGTTTACAAACCACAGACACATCAGAATCTCAACCTGATGACCGCCAGTCTTTTGCACAAGTATCTGTTTATGTTATATTTTGTGTGTGATTAACGATGATGCATGAGCATTCCGTCCCTCAGAGGCCACAATAAACTACTGTCAGTGATACATTACACATAGATTAAAATTCTGAAGCTGATGACTGTTTTCAGTACCATAAATATTAACAGTTTGTGATTTCTTTAAAAAGATACGTCATATTTATGATACATGATTTTGTTCAGTACTTTTAATACAGTTATTGTGAAGTAGCTTTGAGGGTTTCAGTACGATTTAGATACAGTATTAAGTTTAGATCTGCAAGACCAATTTAGCCACACTAGTTAATTTAGACCTACAAACATGTTACATTTAAAAAAAACATGTTTAATTATCTTTACGAGTGAGTATTTCTATTTCTATTTGTCACAAATGATCTTATCAGTCTGAAGTTGCATATGAATAATCCTTAGGCCATTCATGTTAGCTTTAAGATCATTTGGCCGTTGGAGTTGTGCTGCACAGTCCCATATGTTTGAACCAAAAGAAAATGTATCCTACATGCTGGGTCTAGCCTCTTAATAAATATCACAGTAAATAGCCATATCTGTATTTTATGTTTGTGTTTAATGTGTTTTTGAAAGGTTTATAACACATACTGTTATTCATATATGGGGATTCAGCTCCCTGTATCATGAAGACATTGTCACATAAAAGTGACGTAATTCGAAAGATCCGCAAATATATCAACAAGCATTGCCGCAAAAGGTGAAATTTCAATATAAATGTATAGGGTTATATGCTGAAACATTTTCAGCTATTCAAAATATAAAAAGCAACAAGATCCTATTTTATATTTATTTTAGGATGCATGCCCTGTGTCTTCGCCAGTAGAACTGAGACAGTGATGTCATAGCTGTCATATGGCATGAGGAAGAAATGGCAGTCGCCATTTTGGTTTATTTGGAGATGTTTGGAAATGGTCTTTGACAAGATCATAAAAAGTGAATGTTGCAAAAGATAAAAAGTTTGTATTAAGCCCAAGGACCTGATCACAAGTCATTTCCCAATTAAAGAAATCAAAATTGAGTTTTTTTTTTTGGCCCTCTGCACAATTGAGGTCATATCAGGAGAGACATTCAGTGTCAGTGTTTCCCGGTTAGTCATCAAGTCCACTAGAACAGACAGACAGACAGAGGTAAAAGCTGAGTAATTAAATACCAAACATGTTAACTACCCTACCACTGAGGTCCAATATTCACACAGTGTTCCTGCTAATTGTATTCAACTGTATTTCAATACCTTACTCATTCCTTTTTTGGGGCGAGCAAAATTACTGAGACACATGAATATGTAAAATGTGTACTAAATATATATTCTACTAACATTTTTTGCATGTAATGGTTTATCTTTTAACATACTGTTATATTCTACTTTGATAAAACTTGAAGTTGAAATATTTTTTTATTGTGGCGATTTTCTGTTCTGATTTTTAGTGCTGGTCATTTTACAGGTGATCAATCAACCTTGGAGACCACAATAGTGGTCCCTTCCACATGTTCATATTGTGTGATTGGTGGAACCCTATCACGTTGCTAAACATATAAAATGACCAGCTCTGACCAAATTAATACAGTGACCATTCTGAAAACTGTACTAAAGAATCATTTCTAAAGCTTGATAAAAAACAAGAGGAACAATCTGAGTGAGCACTTTGACAGGTGGGGTTATATTGGTTGTATACACGATATGACTATGAATAATAAGCAAATAATCAAATATTTAAATAAAAAATTTACATACAGGGGTAACAGTGACTGTAAAACCATTGGTTTTTTTTCTCAGTGAAAAATACCTTCCTAAATGTGTATATAACACATTTGAAGGTTACCTTCTTAAATTTGTATATAACACATTCATAGGTTACACAGTTTCAGAAATGTTAACAAAAAATAGAAATTGCTGGTGTAATGCTAATTATGCATAATTAAGTGGTTCCAGGAATAAACAAGGGTGACGTGATTGGCTTTCATCCAACCACAATGTCGAATCTTAGGACGGCACTGGGTGTTGAAATCTGTAAACTCTGTATTAGCGCCCGCATTTGGAAACCACTCTCGGGGAAGTTTTCAGATTTGTGTCGCGAGATGGGTAGTTGTTTACAAATATAAAGGGTCTGTAGATGCGCAGTTTTACAAAGCTGGTTTAAGATGAAAACCACCAGCATATTTCCTGTCCACGGACTTGCCTCATTAATATTAATGAGCAAATATGTGCAGTCACGGCAGTTCTTTGTGGGGTTTCCTGACAATATTCTACAAGGCTGGTTTAAGATGAAAACTACCAGCATATTTCCTGTTCGCCGACTTGCCTCATTAATATTAATGAGCAAATATGCGCAGTCACGGCAGTTCTTTGTGGGGGTTTCGTAACAATATTTTACAAGGCTGGTTTAAGACGAAAACTACCAGCATATTTCCTGTTCACGGACTTGCAGTTTGAAATTTGATTTTAAAATGAGAAGACATATTTCAATTTTGAAGCGTGGATATATAGTACTGTATATGGATATTTTACAGAAGCAAATTGTAAGTATTTAAATAAAATATTCGTGTGTTGTTTCTACAATATTACGAATAGCCACAATGAGCGAAAATAGGGAGCCGCAGATTATGCTGTATTTTACCACTGTCCTGTGAAATTTTTCTGCCGTCCATGTTATAAAATATTGTCAGGAAATAAGATTAGCGAACTGCTTTATTTTGTAAATATACTGTAAAACAATTTGGAAGACAAGTTCCTCCAAAATAAGAAACGGATTGACAGAAAAATGAAATCACCTGATAACTTCTAGGACATTGAAAAGCGCCTTCGCGTAGTTGAATGTAAAACTACGGAGTTTGAATATTTTCATTGTCTCTGCAAGAGGTGTCCTCGATTTTGATTGGCTAAACGAAAAATGTATAGTACTACCGTGACGTCACTTCATTCATTAATTTCTTTGCGGTTTATTTGTTTGACAAATGGGTAGATGCGCAGACAACAATTTTACACTAACAGTGAGTGCGTGGATACACCAGCAGACAAATAAATTAATTGGGGCTTCACCAGCAGACGAAACGGTTAAAAAAGACTCGTTCGAGTAGGCCATGACAATGGGTAATACAATAGGTTCTAGGACATACGGGACCTTATAGAAAGCCAGACGTAGTGCCAGACATGCTTTTTACTTCATAAAATATAACTGAATAAAAGCATTAAAAATCTTCAAAATGGCAGAGCGTATAATATACACCTTAATGTACCGATTTGTGAACAAATATTATTCAGAATTTGATATTTAAGGGTTTAAATGGCCAATTTAAAATCGTGGCCACAACTCAGTACATAACTCGAATCAAAGATTCGACTAATAAAACTAGTCAAAAACTGCTCGCAGTGGATAATAAAATAATTTGTCCTGGTCTGTATGTGTCCATGTTTTGGTCAATTGTACCTCTATGTAGATAATAAAACCTGTTCATCTCAGGTGATACTCATAGTACATTGTCACTAGACACATGTTCCGCAAAATTTACAGATATCCAAGACATAATCATATTGTTCACCACAGGATATTAATAAAGTTACTAATGTCTAATCTAATCTAATGTGGACTTTTATAGTGCTTAATCGCCATCACTGATGGACTCTAAGGTGCATCTAAGCATAAAGCAAGGCAGTTAGCGTTAATCAAGGGCCAGGTCGTACCAAGGAGACACAGATGTGACGGGGGAGGCTATGGTGGGTAGGCTTTTGCAAACAGGTATGTTTTAAGCTTCTTTCTGAAGGAGGCAACTGATGTTGCACCATGAACATCTTGAGGGAGGTCATTCCAGATCTTAGGAGCATCAAAGGCAAAACTATGGCCAAAATGTTTGGCTGACTTGAAGACTGATGAATGGAAAGGAGGAACTGTAAGGTATTGACGATCTGGGTGACTATACCTAGTACTATAGGGACAACTACTAAAAGACAAGAACGGTTCGAAATAAGAAGGAGAACCACTATGCAAAAATGTATACACAAGTGTTGCAGTTTTGAAAATGCAACGGTACCTAACAGGCAACCAGTGGAGTTTCTGTAGAATGGGTGTAACATGAGCATACTTTCCATGATTTATAACAATGCGAGCAAGGGTGTTCTGAATACTTTGCAATTTGTACTGATTGAAACCGGACAAACCTCTGAACAGAGAGTTACAATAGTCCAGACGACATGTATAATGCAGAAAATTGAAACAACCAGCCAAGTCACTTCAAAGATGAAGTTTTTCATATAAGGTTGAGAAATAACCAAGGGTACAGCTCATTACATTGTTTACAAGGTATATCGATTATTTCCCATTTCATTGTATATTGGCTCTTTGTCAAATCTCTTCCATAACAAGGCCAAAAGGGGTTTTTTGGTCCCCTAGCCATTAGCCATCAGAGACACAAGTAGTGCACTAGAATTTATGAAAGTCTCGTGACAGAAAGGAATTCTAATTTAGATACATCCCACAGCTGGTCCTGAACTGAGACGGTCACCCATTCAAGTACAGTAGAACCTCGATTATCCGGCCTTCTTTCATCCAAATCTCCGGATTGCCCGAACCGAAATCTTGTCTCCCAACTGTCTGTACATAATACACAGTGTAGCGTGAGCGATAATACAGGAATTTACAAAATCTCAGAAACCATTAATTCTAGTGCTTTATAAAACATACCGTCCACAGAAAACCCCTAACTTCTTTGATCTTTAATGCCATTGTGTCAATTGGGTCAATTTCACAGACTGACAATGTGCACTGAAAGAATAACGTCAACAATGCATGAGCAGTCGAACATACTTATAAGGCGTGTTTGCTTGGGGTTTTACAATAAATAATCTCCCGGAATTTTTTAATTGACTAAATGCATGATGACATTTATCAATAATGAAATGTCAATAATGCGTGTACCAACCAAATACACACAGTTCAAGTCCGCGTAATATTTTGAAAAGATTTTAAATAAAAATGATAATATTTTATATTACACAAGTATATAACGTATATCATTAGTGACAACCACAGTCTATATTTAGTGCATTAATCGATCTTTCTTCAATTATCGCCCACTCGGTAACCCATAGATGGTCAATTTTGTCTTCCTTCATCTATCCGAATCCCTCGATTATACAACCAGATTGTATGTCTCCCACTGGGTTCGGATAATCAAGGTTCTACTGTACTAAGATAGGCCATTGCCACTTATCTTCAGTGAGCAGACAATCATCACTCTGTGCCACAATTTCTGAAAGTCCGATGCAAGAAGGACATAGGTATGGGGAAAAGGCAAAAGGACATGTGTCTTTTTAGCTATTGGAGAGCAAGAGAGTAAAATTCAGAATGCACAGGTGTTGTCAATGTCTTCATAGTCTAGAGACAAAAGGACATATGTATGGCCAAAATCCAAAAGGACATGTGTCCTTTTAGGTATTGGAGAGCAAGAGAGGTAAATCCAGAATGCAAGGCTAAATTTCATCAATGTCCAGAGACCAAAAAAAAAGTGATCTCTTTTGAGGATCGCGCTTAAAAACTCGGATTCCCAGTAACCTTAACCCTTACATAATCAGCCCACATTCTGCAGCTTATTAAGTGATATTTGTCAAAGTGCAGTCATAATAATTATACGGATGTTGTAAATAATTTATTTTACTCTAACCATAAAGATTTAGAAGGATTTATCATCTTTAGGGGCCGATTTTTAAAAGCACAATAATTTGTTTCATTTGCCACTGCATTTTATTTTATTTATTTATTTTTTATTATTATTTTTGGGGGAGGGGTGCGATTTGAAGTTAGCTGATTTGGCAAATGATCCGATTTTACTATTATTCGAATAATTCAATAGAAAGCAATACATTATCAAATGATTTAGATGAACTCAATTATATAGCTACAGCCTGCTCGCATTTTAATAAGATTACCTGAGTCTGTATTCACAAAGATTCTTAGAATTTTTCTTATAATTACACTTAAGCCTAAGAAAAATTCTCTGCTAAGAATTTTCTTATTCTTAGAATAAAATCCTATTCATAAAACAATTCTCAGCTAAGAATAATTCTAAAAATAGAAGTAAAAAGAAATGTATGCAGTTCTTAGACTAGGTGTAATTCTAAGAAAAATTCGAAGAATCTTTGTGAATACAGATTTTGGCATATATGAGTAGAAAGTTAGAAATGTTTGAAATAATACAAAGAGGCCGAATTTCAGTACAGTACACACAATGAACAACTAAAAGGAACACTCTGTTCCGGATGTCGATTTGCAATCAGTTGCTGCACTATAATCACTGAAACATTTATTTTTTCATAAGTCCAGATTGCTATGTGTCAGTCTTAGATTTAGATTCTAAGAATAAGAATCTTTGTGAATAGGAAAATTCTTATTCTTAGAATTTTTCTAAGAAAAACGACAATTCTAAGAAAACTTCTAAGCATAAGACTAATTGTAAGAATAAGAATTTTTGCGAATAGAGGCCCAGATCTCTTTGGGCCCATGGTGCTTAAAAAGTCTGCTGCTCTACCGACTTTGTCAACCTGGCTTACATAACAGAATGAACATTCTTTGTCATCTAGATTATATCAATACTTATACTTATTGTACAGTAGAGTTACCAACAGAAGAACCATTTTGGGTCACCAGTTTAATTGTGTTTGGATTTATCTATCGTAAATTACCTGTGTTTTTATGCAAATATTTACACAACCAAGTCAATAAGTGTCATGCAATAATGTATCGAAATATTATCTCAAAAGGATAAAACTATTACAGACCAGGACGTGTATTCACTTAAGAATTACACTTAAGTGTAAGAAAAATTCTAAGCTAATAATTTTCTTATTGTTAGAATAAAAACCTTAAATATTCACAAAACAATTCATAACTAAGAATAATTCTAAGAATAGATGTAAAAACGTTTGCACAGGTTAGACTAAGAGTAATTCAAAAAGATTCTAAGAATAAGAATCTTTGTGAATACAGGCCCTGATATTCTGGGGTTGGGTTCAGCTTACTCGCATACTGTGTGTACTATTTTATTTAAATTGTTAATACTTTATTGATTGATATTTTCAATTTATGCAACATAAATGGTTTGCTTATGATGATTTTGTGTGATTTACAGTGCATATGTTACGTAAAAATAGCAATCAAAATCACAGTATCTTTCTATTTGCTGTTTAAAGGATGATAACATAATCTTTACTTGAAATCAACTCATTAACCTGGGTGATATTCGTTTGGGTTTAAATTCAGTGTGTACTTCATGGTTTTTCAATTTGCCTAGCATGGCCTGTAAGAGGCCTGCTAGTTCAGTTTACTCTACACCTTAATTTTGTAGGTTTCTTTACGTAATAGGAGCCTCATTTGCATATTAACAAATCAGTGATCAATAGGGGTTAAAGTTTGGAGCCCCATGTAATTTAGGGGCCATTTTGAATTCAGTTTTCAAGGGTAAACAAGTGTGTGTAGAAAATTTATTTCTGTTTTTACCAAGTACATTTTACTATTTTATCATACTGGATATGCCTTCCCACCGTAAGAAGTCACCTACTACAGAATGTAAAAGGAAAACTAGAGCTTCAGACAAAGCTAGGACATCACCAAGGAAGAACAAGAAAGCTAAAACAGAGTCATTAAACGACGGTTCCTATTTGCAAATGCCAGATCAACAACAACCGTCAGTGAGTACTGTCTCTTCTACAGCTCATCTTCCCATATTAGCGACTACTGGTCAACATGCCTAACAATTTAGATGCTTCCAACCAGGTGTTTACAAGAAGGATGGACAGATTTGAATGTAATGGTAGCGTTAGTTCTACACCATTAACTCCACCTACCATCCCATTGGTTAATCCGACCCAGGTAGTTAGTGGCCAGCATGCTGCAATTCCAGTTCATACAACTCACCAGACCTTCCCTGACAGATTTACAACTGTAATGGTAGGGACCCACGGTTCTAATACAACTCAGGCACGGTTGCCAGTACTCAGTAATGATGTCAAGGATGCTGTGGAGCCCAAGTTGGAGGCCTTGAGGTCGGTTCCCAGCATATCTACCGCTGTGTCACAGTTATTGGCTAATTATGAGCAGCAAACCAACAGGGATGTGATCCAAGGTAAAAACACTGTCATTAGAATGAAGTCAGGGCGGTACAACACCAGTGACACAACTTCTCTGGGTCCTCAGTTTCGCTGGCCCAACGAGGGGCTGGCTGCCGCTTCACACCTTAGAAAACCTGTATATGATGAACTGAATTTGGCCCAATGGGCATCAGGTCAGCTCGCTAACATTCTGTTAACCGCAGATCAGGTATTATCAAGAAGTATGCTCGTCCAGATGGCTGCTGCACTGAAGGATGCCATATCGCTTCCGTGGCCCGTTGTGAGGTCAGCGTGGGCCATCTCAATGACTGATATAGAAGAGGGCAGATTAAACTGATTCCATGCAATGGTCCCTAAATAGAATCAGCAACTCACAGCTTGCCATGCATAATTCTCAATATGTGGCAGTGTCGGGGTCTAAGGTGAGGATCTGTCGCTACTTTAACGAAGGTACATGTACAAGCGAGGGGCACCATGGAACATACAAGCACTTCTGCAGTTTTTGTTACAAACAAGGTCACTCCCTGGGGCACTCGGAGGTTAAGTGCTTTAATCGCAAGTCATTTACCACTCAGGAACAAAGATTGACAGTAGGGAAATAGGTCTTTGGTCTTGGGCCATTCTCAGGCTGTGTTGTCGGAGCCGAACTCTGTAATACCTGCAAAGACACATAACAAACAGTTAATGGGTAATAAAAATCTTTTTGCAAGTAATTTTGAATTTGACATTAGTAATTTCGATTGTCAAGTTACAAATGATATGGACAATGACTTTTTAAATAGTACATTATATTATGATACATGTTGTGGTGGTGGTGTTGTGGATGCTTATAACAATGTGTTATCTGTCAAAAATGATGTTCACTTTGGGTTTGAACAGTATCCCCAAAGTTGTGTTCAGATTTTGAATCTTAATACTACTAAACATGCTGCTTCCAATAGAGGGATGCTTTATAAAAATTTAGGTGATACGGAAAAGGTTAGTCCTGATATAGTTTTCATCTATGATCGAACATGATAGGCTCGTACCCTCATGTTACAATAATGCATGATAATATTATGTCTGATGGCCGGACCAAAGCAGATCATGGTCATACAGGTGGCTACAATGGTCATGGTTTTCAGCAATCTGTCATGGATTTTACCAATTATTGCCAATTTATCAATGATCAATGGGTATTTTTGGTCTACATTCATGCGGGGATTGGTTATGATATTCAGGGCTATTATCTATACAGTCAGTTAGATGACGAAAGCTGCTGTGGTCTGACCCCTTATGCAAGTAATATTGAAGGTTATTTGTATATTACCAAAACCGTGACACTTAAACAATTTGATGTTCATCAAGTTGCATCATTTGTTAGCCCAAAAGTTGCTTATGATAATTACTGTAATGATCTTAGGGCTTTTGCTTATTATGGATGCAATCATGAGCAATATATTACAAATATTATTGATGCAATAATTATGGACCAAAATCCTGATAGTGAGAACTACTATAGGGATCTATCTGTTAGTGATGTAGACGACTCACATATGAATGTCACACATAATGTGGACAAGTTTCGAACGACTTTACCTGGTGTTCAGCATTATACATCTTTGGTCAGCTGTCCGGATAAGAGAACTGTTACTGATTTTAACTATCCGGAGAAACAAATCTGTTATTTGAACTTGAAAGATACTGATTTCTTGTTTATAGGCCCAGATAGGGACCAGGTTGATATTAATTCTGTGGATAAGCTCATTGAAGTGGCTGATACCATCTTGGCTACTGGGCTTCCTACAGGTCGGCCAGTGAAGTTCGTCACGTCGGATCGTGTATAATTGCTGTGAGGCAGTACTAGCAATAGTTTTGCATGCATATTACACTGATTAATTGTGTTTTAATGTACATATGATTTGTAAGACACGCTAGTGCAAAAAAGATTGTTCTGGTAATAGATATTTGCTTAAAACCCCGAATATCACTCACTTGATTATTTTTTCATCAACAAGTGAATTTCGTCATATCCATGTAAATAAAGATAACTGTGGGCTCAAAGGAATGAATATATACGGTAGAAATATTCATAAATAAGTACTGACTGAATATGAGGCAATAAAATGCAATCTTTGCACAACAATCTTTAACAACGGTTCATATTGTAATAAGTAGGAGAATAATTTTACTTACGTAAGAGTAGTCATAACCATAATTATGTAACAATAAGAATGGAGAGAACAACTAAAGTACTCTGTATGTAAGGAATAATGAATTTATTTACAGGAACATGTAATTTAACTACATGTTGCATTCACATTTATTCCATATCTTTTAAAATTTACAATTTAAGACATATTCCTAAGAAATTATGAACATTAGTTTGTTCACAGTAAGCACTGTCTTTGTTAAATAGGTTACCCTTACTTTTTCAATCATTTAAAGGATAAATGATACCATGTGACTAAGATTTTGCAAGATTTCTTGAACATTACCATGATTATGTAATCTTTCTAAGCTTGTGTTTCATCATGTGGTATCGACACATACATATTGTTATAAGAAGTTTTTTTTTAATTTCAATCTGATGAACAATTGACTATGCAATTGTCTTGCAGAGTATAACTGCCAATCAATTCACAATAACCTATTCCAAATTTTCACAATATTGAAAAAGCCCATTCGTTATTCTTCATGATCTTAAAATTAATACCTAAAACCTATGTCAGTAGTTGGAAATGCAATATGCAGTGTTTATATTAATTTAAGTTGGACATATATTACACACTTTTTTGATGATTGTTTATTTATATTTCGTGTAACTTACCTAAACAGTAGAAGACTCTCATGTGAAACATGTTTATGTTTAGCAACTATATTCATTGTTGAAATAATGCCCCAACTATAATCTGCAAACATACATATTTCAATGATGCCACCTAAGAAGACATATGCTGCTATTACAGATGATGTATCCTGCTTCACTTTCCAATTACACAGAAATATCATAACTATCTACCCAGAATCGAAAACATGGTTTTTTAAAAAAAATTATTTGAAAAGAAAAATTATTTCCACAAATTACAGATCGACTGCAATGTAAGGGACAGACCCTTCATTAGTCTGCTCACTTCAGTGATGACTTTTTTATCCAAATTAAAGAAGAGGATGTGAAATCGAAGGCATATGCAGAATATGCAATGAATGAAAGCCAAGGTGTGCATGCACTGAAGCCGAATATGTAAATTCTGGTTTCCTCACTGACACCAGCCATACAGTACACATCAAATGTATGAAGCATCACTAGGCACTTAAGACTGAAAGGAGTAAGTACATTTAATGATTGATTAGGTCCGTGGTTGCTGGATCATCATTTGATGGATCATGGCAAAGTTATATGATTTCGAATGGATACGGCTGTCATATTTAGATGTCTTAAAATTGGTATTGATTGAAGGAGTTTCACTTAGTATTACAGCCATGGTCATGTTGGGAGTGGTCCGTGGATTGTCATTCATCAAAGTCAAACCCACAAAGCCAATTGTTTGTACATACATGCCCAACTAGCTTATACACTGTATCACAGTGATTATTGGTGTGGTGTCTACTCAATGCTATTTGCTTCAAGGTGTTTCACGTTATTAGAAATGTTACATTAATAAGAAACAGATTTGTGGCCAAAAACTGGGTTTCCCAAATAATATCCTGCTATCTGCATAATCTGTAGGAACTATTACATTGACAAGTTAGGGATCACACATGTGTGTGGCCCAGTGCTTCAGTGTTTATTTAATTCCTTTACCTACAGCTGTGTTTTAAGAAATGTTTATTTAATTCCTTTACCTACAGCTGTGTTTTAAGAAATGTTTTTTTAAAAATTCTCACACTTCAAATATCAGTTCTGCAACATATTTATAATCTAGGGTCATACTGATGCAGGTCTCAGCTTCGTAACTTGTGACAGTTGTACCTTTGTACACCTGCAGATGCTAATGAATTGCTTAATCTTCCACAGGATTACAGTTTGCATATCTTGTAGAATATTATGAGCCTACTAAACAGTTATTCTTGGGCTTACACGTAATGACACAATTTGGTCAAACCTAGGTGAAAGCAATTTTTACATTAAAAAACCATTAAATGCATCATCACGTATTCGTCAGTGCTACTTTGCAGATTTGTGTTAAGGTATAATTACATTATTACAACTGAATAAGAATTTTGGTGTAATGAAGAAGTAATTTGATCCCTGGAGTTCTTTTTAATGACTAAGGTCAGAACATGTCTTATAAGAACTAATTATTTTTGATATGAATACCACATGAAGCATCATGCATGCTTTGGCCATCATAATGATCCCATTGACATGGTCCGTTTTCTCTTATTGCGGTATTGCTTACACCTGCATTGTTTTGCAAATATTTTATAGGGGTACATAACTTGTAACAATACATAAAGTATAAATTAAACAAATTTTTGACTTTCATTTTTTTTACTTTTTCATTGACCAAGATCATCACAATTGGGACAAGTGTACATCTCTTCTACAGCACTCAAATTTACATTAACGCACACACAGTGAAACCACTTGTGACAATGGTCACATTGCACCCAGTCAATCTTTCCATTCTGCAGGTATACTGGTGGATTTGGTAATGCACAGGCACTGCATGTATCATCAAGAGAGTCCAAACCTGAGGGATTTGAAGGACCTTGAAATATAGGAATTATAAGTAAACATACATAATAGTAAATGCATTTTAAATGGAATAGTATATTTTATCTGGGCTTTACTTGAGTGAGGATAGATTCTACTGTGCTGTGAAAGAAGTTACAATTAATACTAATACCATAACTGTATAAGAATTAGTCTATCTGTGATTCTGAGGGACATGTGTGCCTGTGAGCATAAAGAGGACTTACTTTTTTCCACAATTTCTTCTGCAGGTATTGCCATTTTCCTCTTACGAAGTCCTCTGCAATTGTCAATGGAATTTTGGGTCTTCACTGCCTTTATCTTCTTCTCCTCCTTCTTCTTCTCTCTCAATTTCTTTCTCTCCAGCTTCATTTCTTCCTCCTTCCTTATGGTGTCTTCTCTCTGCTTCAAAGTGGATATCATCTCTGATCCAGTGTACCCTCTGGCAGTTTTAGGGACTGCTCTTTTGATTTCTTAAATTTTAGGAAAAAATCTTTTAACAATGGTTTATGCCTTTATTGCAATGCATTTTTAAGGCCATGCATAGGACATATTTGTTGGTTTACTCTATCCAGTGATGAGAAATCAATGCAAATGCTGTCACCTTTAGTGCTACAGTTAAGTATTACTTGCCCGTAGTCCAATTTCTTAATCTTAAGCATGAGGCATTTGATTTATGACAAAAACAACAAATTGGTAAATAATGCAGGCACCACTTCACATTAGGAGTTCACTAAGCATTTGCAATAATTTATATTGTTATGTGTGTATTGAAAAAGTGTCATAATGCAATGATGAATTAATATTGCAGAGGCATGATTATGAGAATTATGAAATAATTACATTTTTTGACTGGTGCATTGGGCAAAACAATGGCATCTTGTTGCGCTGGCATAAGTTCATGCACACTACTGAGAGGATGTGGTTGATGGCCACATGTTGGACACGTCATGTTGGGTGTATATTCATATGATATCGTATCATCCAGATCAGTACATTTTCTACCAACAGGTGTTATACAGTCCATTGATGGAACAGGTGGTGCTGTGCTTACCCTTCAATATTGACAGTAACACGGTAACATATCCCAATTTCAGGAAAATGATTACAAGTACTATTTAAAAACAACTAATGTGCTAAGGAAAGCATGAATAATTAATGTCAATGCTTTTTTACTGCAAATCGATAGATAACTCATACTTTGGATCAGATTAACTTTTTCGAGGGTCATTGCTTTATAAGCAAATAAAATTTACATATTTCATGTGTTACAAGTCACAAATATTTTGAATGTATACTGTCCCCAAAATAAGTATTTCCTAATATTTACTGAGAAATTGTACACATTCTATGAAACATACATACTTTCTGTGGGATATCTTGCTGGTGTCAATGGCACAGGGATCAAAGGGAAAGATTCCCGACCTTCTGAAGGCACTTTGAATCACCTTGCATGTACCTCCCTGTTTCATTGCCTTCTGACATAACTTTGGGAAACGGCTTTTGGTAACAGTTGCATCAGATGATCTTAAACCCATGGACACGGTCAAAGAGCTGTATTCTTTTTTATGTGGTTAAACACACCCACATCCAGGGGTTGGAGTTTGTAGGTGGTGTGGGGTGGGAAACCCAGGATATCTATCTGTGATGTAGAAAGATTACATGATGTTATGAATGTATGCTAGGATTTCAATAGTAAGTACAGTTGATAATTCCATGTCTGACATATCTGTCACAGTAGAAAGTTCAGTCAGGTATGATTTCAAATTCAACTGGGTGATTCCAATTTGAGTTACTCCCAGTAGAAGTAGAAATCTACCACTTTGCACTTTCCACCATGACAGATATATCAATAATATTCTACATTTCTTTTCCTACATTGTAGGCCTTTATTAGTTTTATTACAAATGCAATAAATATTTCACATGTACTACAAAAGTAAGTCATAATTCCTTATTGTAATAATACTGTACAAATAATGGGGCCCGGAACATTTATAAAATACTGGTACATGCACATATACGTTTATTGAAATGACATCCTGACTGTTTCCTGATTTTAAGACTCTGGCAAAGATTATTGCTATAAAAACCCTAAACTTTTGTATAAAATAAGACAAATTTAACTGAAGTCTAGAGATTAATTTGTATGTTACTTTTATGTTGTTTTTACTGTCAATGCCACAGTAAAGACTGTGGATGAACATTTACAAGTGTGAACTAACTTACTTTGAATTACTTTCACCTTTTTGGAATAAGAGATGGGACCATGAGGCTGCAGTGGTAACACACTTGCTTCTCACCTTTGATGTTTGTGGATAAAACATCAAAGCCATGTGACAAAGTTGATGTTCGCAACTCAATATGGCAGATCCTTTGTCAACTGTATGCATAGGTTTCCTGTGTACATGAAACTACACTTCCTGATATAACCTGTACAGCATTGGAAGTGATATAAAACAGAAATACTATAATTTAGACTGGACCAAATAGACATTAAAGATGTCATAAAGACATTCATCACACTGAAACCAGCTGTGGACACATATAAATATGATAATATGGATATGTGAACTAAATGAACTAGAAATTAGTTCTGCAATGGGTGTGTCACCAACCCTGTTTATGACTAATGAAGTCCAATGATATTCTTTCAGGTAACTGAAATAACTATGAGGTGTTCAATCAGTGGCCTTGTGGTAAGCAAGTTTGGCATCTAATCAGCTGTTGCCAGCTCTTTGCAAAATCAACTCCCAGTAGTGGCAATGCTGAAGGCCTGTCCCAATATGACCCTAGATGTTCCACTGGATACAAAACCCAAACATTGGATCTTTTAACCTTTTATAGAATATCAGTTGTACTTCTCCCAAAAATGTGCAAAATAAGATCTGTCCTCACCCATGCATACAAGTGAATCCTGCATTCATTTTAATTATTAGAGGCATGCAATTAATAATTGTTTAACATAATTGTGCATGTAATATGAGGTGTGTTATGAAAGATTTTTGTCTCAGGAAAGTGCCACACAACAAGTCTATATCATCATTCATGCATTCTTGTAGATGTATTTAATGTAGTCATACAATGTGTTAATGAATAAATATTTGAGGTTATATATTTCATTTAACTACAGTGTAACCTGATTCTCTTTGGCCAATTGCATGATGTCATAAGACACATGACTGTCATGGTTATCCATGAGTAATATGACTGGTCCTTTATCACCACAGTATTGCATAAAGATTCTTGTAAACCAAGATTTAAACAAATCTCTATCCATATAACCTGGAAGTAATACCATTTCATCTTAGCATATGTTCTACATACATCTGCATTGTAAATTGTTGTGTACAGTATAATTGATGAAGTGCTTGCAAGCAATTGTAACAATAATTACACCTCCAGGGTCATCAAGTGGGTTAAGACCTTTGGCCTGTTGTCATAAATTCCCAGATTTGACCCACCAAAATGGTGATACTCATTTTCTGCAGATACATGTGATTGCCATTCACACTATGTTTCTGCATAATAAATTTTAAGAAATTATTGTACAATAGGTCACTGACCTTTTTAATTTGAATGAATATTTCATATAGTTTGGTCATACAGAATGATCTTTGTAAACTCATTGGGATTAGTTTCTTACCACACACCACTTAAGGGCTGTCTGGGTATTATTTTCACCCATGGTGTCCGAATAGGTGGGCACGCATCCAGGTGGGCGGCAGAAAAAGATTTGACCAGGCTGTATCTCAGAAATTGTATGGTATAGGAAGTTTCCCCAGGCTGTGGGGTACGGGCATCTCTGATGCTATTTTGTTGGAATTTATTTAATGTTGATAAAATCTGGGTTAAGAATCAAGTGCTAAGGTACGTGATTTCATTACAGCATTGTGATTCTTTATGAAAGTGCAGTGAATGGGGTCAACTTGTGCCATAAAGTGTTACCATTTGGTGAGGATGCATAAATCCACTCCTTTAGCCATGTGCAATCACTCGATAATTTCGGTAGGGACCTCTCAAATATCAGAAAGTTTGGCATGACTTGTCCACTGGTAGATACGCATGTCATCGAAGTGATGTGGTCATGGGAAACAATCTGCAATATTTTTGAACATATGATTTGTTACAGACTAATGTTGTTAAAGCTGTATGATGTAGACTATATGTGTTTGGCAATTACCAATCACACGTACGCAAACAGTTTGGCTCATATGCTATTCATTCTTATACTATCTTACCTTCTTCTGGTATACAGATGTTCTCTTCTGCCCATATGCTTTAGTTCTTGATGTGATCTTGCTGCCAATACCGGTTTCGTCACAGTTAAAGATCTGTGCAGGACTCGCAATTAACTCACAGCATTTCAACAAACCCTCTAATTGTGAAATAAACATAACATACCTAATTACTTACAATTTTTGTGACATATTATAACACATGGCTATGTATTTGGTGCCACAAGGGTGAGTGAACAGTAAGTGAATTCAAAATTCATTGTGTTTAGCTATGAAAATGTGAAGGGTAATGTGTAACATTTTGCAACATACGAATTTCTAAATAAATACGATGAAATTCTTGTGGCATACATATAACAGTTCAATAAAATTTTTACCATACTTATTGAAGAAGTTGTCCACAATGTAATCCGTGGCCTGAGTAATTTGTGTGCTGTCAATACTCTGAGGGATCTTCCAAGTTAATTCTGGGTGGCGTGCTTGAAACTTGGCAAACCATTCATCAGATGGACCACTCAGCAGGTTAAACTGGCATTTTTGAACACGTTGAAACCCTGATACTTTCACTAAATACTAGAAGCAAATTTGCAGAGAATGTGTCCACTTAGTTCTATCTAGAGATTAATGTGCAGTATTATTATATCAGGTGCAAACATTTTGAATTGGTGATGTTTTCATAGTTTCATATTATAGTATTGTTTCTATTTTGTAATTCTTGATTTTTAAAATGATTTGTTAAATGTTAACACTTCAATTGCCAAAACTACTCCTCTCAAGTCACATCTTCTCAGCGGCATACTTCTATCACTCATATATAAGAGATATTTGACCAGGGCAGCTTCTTCAGAGTCACTCAACATTTTGGGTGCTCCTAATTGCTTTACATTTTGCAAGTTCTTCTTGGAATAGTCAGAAATGGTTGTCCTGGGGATACCAAATTTCCTGGAAGCTCAGGCCACTGTGTGTTGTCCTTTCTTGATGCTCTCTACTGCATCCATCAAATTCTGGGCATTGTATTGCCTAACTTTTTTACCTACATAATAGAGGTATCTAAAGTATTTAAATATTTAAGACCATTTTCGACATAATTAGTGCACAGTGTGCTGAGAAAACAAAATTAACTCTGTAAATGTGATTTAAAATATCTTCCTTTCAACCGCACAGGCCTTTGAAAAGGCAACTCTGTTAGGAGGGACTGCATATATATACATGTCATAACCAGTGGTTTGGGCCAGTCTGCCTACTGACGAACACTGATACACCATGTAATACAAGGTAGTTCATTCACTTAAAAAAATATTATAAGTTCAACCTTAATTGGGCCGAGAAAATTATTGGTCACTGCACTGTATATGCCTTCTTGAATAATGTGATTAGTAATGTCACACATTTTATAGAAATATTATGCATATCATAAAATTAATTTTAACATCCTCCTGTGCATTACTCTGGTTATAGGAAGCATATACAAAATTCATTTCCACTAAATGAAGTTTTATTCACAAACAGACAACATGTAAATTCAAAGCAAGGGATTGGCCATGTGATATAGCTCATTTGAAACACTTTATATGAAACTTCAAACATTCATTTTCAAACACTAGTATTTAGACTAAATGCGCATTTTATTGTTATTTGCAGAAAACAGCTTATGAAAGTTGTACTACATTCAGTACAGATAATATATAACTACAAGGCAAACAGAGAACTTCCCTTTCATGCCATGTTGGCCAAAATGACGGCAAAGGTTTGATTTTTCCCATCCTGTACTTCATTAACTAACCCTGCAGAGGCTTAAATATCCACATTGTGTGTACACTTTATTTAGCTTTAGCCTGTATATATGTTGAGGAAATATTATGAATATTCAATATCAGAAGCTAAATTGTTGTAAACCTCCTTAAAACTCTGTATGATTCAGAAATAAATGCTTACAATGAGGTTGTTATATTTGACAGTCTGAGCTTCCACACTGTCTGAACAAGGCTATGGTTTAGAAATGTCTGTTGGATTTAATGTTCTTTTTATGATTTTGTCTTCCTCAGCCAACACAGCATGAAGTTACATATCTAAATGTGTACCCAGATTAAGTGCAGAAATAGTTCAAATCCTACCTTAAACCTTCTAATGTAAAATAACATGTTTAATGTTAACTTTTATCAAAAGTCTATTTAAAGCAGTGCATTAAAAGACATTTCCCTTTTAAACTTGAAAAAAAGTCTGGAATAACAAAGTTACATGTCAGTATACTTAACATCAGGCTGACATAATCTCTAAGGTAGAAAACCAGACTGCTGGGGTTTACAGCCATCAATTTAGATGGTGTGCACTTAATGGGGCATGTGCGGTAGTTACGTCGAATATGGTAATTAATCTTATCATTGGTTGAACAAAACATTTTCAGGAACAATTTTTTTTAATATTTTTTTAGTCATATGAACAACATACATAGGCAAACAAATAGTAGTACAATACATACATTACTTTAAACATTACACTACATACAGTACAATACAACACAGTACCTACATTACATTCTACATTATACTACATACATTACAAAAACAAATTAGGCTATTTTGTTAGGTGCTTCTTATTGGGAGATGATTCTCATTTTCAGGAACATAGTAATAAAAGAATGATATGTTAAAGACATATATCATGTCAAGCTATTAATTTGCTATAGCATTCCCCCACAAGTATGACTGATTATTTCTACTGCTACTCTTAATTTAGTTGTCTACTTATTTCTGTCAAATTTTATTGATTTCTTCTGAAACTGCAAACGTCAGTGTAATATTAATTTGGGCTGCAAAATACATGTGTAAGTGACTCATTTTAAGTGGGAATTATATTTCATGGTGTTATTGGTTGGATATAATTTGATTTACCTTTTTCTTTGCCCATTTTATGCTGCTTGTCACAACGTGGTAAATGTGCGTGAAACGGATGTGACCCAAAACGGATGTCATAAACATTGCCGATAACCTTTTAACTTTACCTTGTTCCCAATATGACGAACTTCACTGGGTGACGAACTTCACTGGCCGACCAGTAACTATCAAATGGCCAGGATACCCATAAAGGTCAAAGTTGGGGTTTTACATCCCGTTCAACAGTCAGGGGATACCCATAAAGTCTGGTTTGAATGTAGAATCATGGCAACATTACCTTCATGACTATGCAGACAAACGCCTTCTCCAGTACATAAAGTTTGGGTATCCACATGAATTATGTAATAAAGAAATCACTAATCACTATTCAGCTATTCAATATCCTGAACAGGTACAGATGTATCTTGACAAAGAAAAGGCTTTAGGAGCTTTGTTAGGTCCTGTGAACAGCATTGAACATAAACAATACCATTGTTCTCCTCTGCTAACTAGGCCTAAAGACCTGAACAAAAGGCGAGTTATTTTGAACCTATCATACCGTTATGGTCAGGCAGTAAATGACCACGTGCGCAAGAGCGAATTCGACTCTACTCCATTTATATTGAAATTTCCAAATATAGACAACATAACACAGGACATTTGCGATATGAATGAAGACACAGTATTATTCAAAGTAGATGTTGCACGCGCGTTTCGCAACCTTAGGGTTGATCCGGCTGATGCTCTTAAGCTGGGAATTAAGTGGAATGACACTACGTAGATTTAGCAATCACGTTCGCCTGGATGCACAGGTCCGGATCGTTTCAGATTTTGTCATGACGCAATTGCTCATATTAGGGCCAAGGGAGGCGTTAAATTACACTGCTATATCAATGATTATATAGTGGTTACTTTTAAGCTTAAGGCTACCAAACAATTTGCACTTTTGTGTGATCTGGTGCATGAATTAGGTCCCCTCTAAATAAGGACAAAATTACTCCTCCAACTAAAAGGTTGACATGTCTAGGTATTGATATTGATAACAATACTATGAACATTACACAGGACAAGTTGAAGACCATTCTCAATGAATGTTTGGCGGTCAGTAAGAAAACCTATTTGTCAAAACAAGCTTTTCAATCATTATTAGGCAAATTGATCTACGTACAAAAATGTGTCAAACCTTCTCGGGTGTTTGTCAATAGGATTTTGGAACTTTTTCGCAATAACTCTCATCAAAGAAAGATTCATTTGACTTCTGAATTCCATAAAGATATACGTTGGTTCTTGGCTTTTCTTCCTACCTATAACGGTGTTTCTTACATAAACAAACCAAGTATAGATGACAATCAATCCTTATTCTTGGATACTTGTTTAACAGGCATGGGGGTGGTATGGCGAGACAGAGTGTATGCTATCCCTTCACATAATTGTGGTGATCTTAAACTCACAATTGTGCATCTCGAAATGATGAATATTGTTATCGCTTTGCGGGTATGACGCAAATTCTGGCAACATGGTTCTATTCTTGGCAGATGTGACAATCTTGCAGTGGTCCAGGTGGTTAAGACCGGTAAAATGAGAGATTCCTTCATGGCTCTTTGTGCTAGAAATATTTGGCTTCTTACAGCTTCACATGACATTAACCTCGATATTATTCATATCCCAGGGTGCCATAACGTTATAGATGATACACTTTCCAGGGTATATTCAAACAAACCAGTAAACCCTGAAGTTTGATTGATCTTGAGTTAAATTATATTTGAGACAGGATTCCCGCTGCTTACTTTGACCTTGACACACATTTATAATTTCATATCCTGATGTTCCATCAGCCTCCCTTGTGAGAATAGCTTTAGACACAACAAGCACTGCATACAGACCTTCTACCAAGAGTGCTCACAACACACACCTTGGCGGCTATCTCACAAGCTTGTAATATCTTGGCGGACCCTCGTCTGTGCAGAGCTGCATTTTTGGTGGCCTTCTTTGCATTTTTCAGGATGTCCAATATGCCCCCCCCCCCCACTCTAGGTTTAAATTTGATCCACATAAGCATATTTTAAGGCAGGTCATTATTTTTCAGCACCCGGGGGCCCACATATTGGTAAAGTGGACTAAGACACTTCAGGACAAGTCCTCTCACCACTCTGTTCAGATCCCAGGTCTGCAGAATAAGACCTTATGCCCAGTTTCAGCACTTCAACGGTTACTGGCACCTCGTTAATTGCCCCCTTCTGCCCATTTGTTTGACCATGCATCTCGTCCCCACCATCCAGTTATTGATACCACACTTAGAGATGGTTTAAGGAAGGTGTTGGCTCACATTGGAATCCCATCTATAGGGCATGGGTTCCATACCTTTAGGCGTTCTGGAGCGACCTTGGCATATGACAATAACATTCATCTGCAGCACATCATGGTCCATGGATTATGGAAGAGTGCTGCAGTTTGGACAGACCTCCAGAATGCCTCTTTGGCCCCTTCCATTATACCCACCACTTTTGCGGCTATAATTCCACATAACCTTTAGTTGGGCTTGGTGTTTTTAAAACCTTTCAAATACTTGAAACATTTTAAAACTTTTACCTTTATACTAACATGTAAATAAATTCCTCAAACAATAATTTGACCTTTCATACAATCTGACCTTTTGGACTACCTTTACAACTTAAATCTACTTATGAAACTGTGCCTAGCATGGCCTGTAAGGTGCCTGCTAGTTCAATTTACTCTACCCTTTAATTCTGTAGGTTTCTTTACGTAATAGGAGCCTCATTTGCATATTAACCAATCAGTGATCAATAGGGGTTCAATTGTGGAGCCCCATGTAATTTAGGGGCCATTTTGAATTCAGTTTTCAAGGGTAAATCAGTGTGTGTAGAAAATTTATTCCACTCCTCCCACCCTGGTGCATTAAAGTTGCTATTATTAGCCAGAGTGTGACCTTTAGGCGGCTCCAGACTGACCCTGGATGACCCCCTCTCGATTTTGACATTAACAAATACACAGAGCTTGTAGTTCAAGGCAGGGCCAGGCAGGTCCCTGGTAGCGCCCTCTCGAAATGGCCTCTCGCTTGTACTTGTATATAGTTAGGATCCAGGCGAGACCTTGGTTTCTCCTTTAGGGGTTATGATAAAATGTATACGCGAGTTGTAGATATATAAGTAATATACGAGTTGAATAATCAATATTATTGCTGTAATGTTAGCACGAGTTGCTTTATCTGTGATATTGTCTGTATATGGTGTTTTTAAAACCTTTCAAATGCTTGAAACATTTTAAAACTTTTACCTTTATACTATCATGTAAATAAATTCCTCATACAAGAATTTGACCTTTCATACAATCTGACCTTTTGGACTACCTTTACAACATGAAACTAGGAAACCAATGAAACCAGGAAACTGGTATATCTACGTGTTTGTCAAACTATGAACTTGTCATTTTACTTCTCTCCTACTCATTGAAAAAAAAACCATTTAAATGTGTATACAGCAAGTGTCCAATATAGCACAAGTAAATCCGAAGTACCAGCTCTCCTTCATTCCTTCTTTGTTTAGTATTGCAGTGGATTCTATGCAAAAAAATAAAATAGTTTTATTAAAAGTCATTTTAATCTGAGGGGAATCTTTGGCATAATAAGGCATTATTTTTGTACAGAATTTAAGCCTAAGACTTGGCTTAGACCTTTTGCGATATCGACTCCTGAACAGCGACAATGTATACAGGGATTTTATGCATTGCTCTCCACAAATCAGAAATGGCCATGCCATGTTAGAATCTGGACTCTTAGTATTTAATACTAGCTGTTGGGGCCTTTTGTTGCACTGACACGTTTTTTTGCGAACAGCCAAAGATCTATGACTAGTCACCTTTGTAATTAACTGTTCATCTATGTCTGCATCAAACAAACATGTAGCTGCTGTTGCTCATAGGGAATGATTTGTAAGATAGCCACCAAAATTTCCTTTCCTGACAATATTCTTAACCATACTTCTGAGTTTATGCCTCCCTAATAGTTGCCTGCTGTATCACACATTAGAAGTAGGTGCAAATAGTGGTCTCGAGTAAAACCAGGTAATTCATCCAAGGGTTGAGGTACATGGGACAAATATGTTTCATAGATATGAATGGGGCACCTCTCTTTATTTGCATTTCATACACTTTTACACATTTCTTCTTCTTCTTATAATCATTTAGGCCACCTTGATGTGTTTTTGAACTATGTTCTGCATACATCAGATATTTCTTTCTATCCAGAAGAAAATATTGTGAAATCCGTGATGCTTTGCCAAGATAGACACATCAATTGTTCGCTTGGAGTTTAACTGAACCCACTCCAGCCTTTGATAACATTTTCATGTTGTTGTCAAGAGTGTTCTGTATTAATACAAACTGTTTATCAGACAAAAATTTAAATGGACGGTCACAGCTCTGTAGATACAGCTGCAACAGGAGCACCAATGATTTTAAGGAAGCTGGTGGGTATTCTGCTTTATTTGCACGTCGAACCTCTGTTTTAAAGTGACAAATACGGTAGCTTAATTTAGCCACAGTCATATCCTCAAGTTTTACTAGAATGGGAGTTATACTCAAGCCAGGGTTGTTGACAGCTTTTCTATTGCGATTGGCTAACCAGCCATCAGAGATTTAGCCATTTTATTTTCTTCTCTGTGTAGTCTGCATATCTAAAAACATTTTGCAATATGCATTAATATTTAAATATTTCCCTGCAAATTTAGTTTACTTCTATATTTTAATGACATCATATTAAAATACCATTTAAGAGGGTCAAAAATATTCCACGCTCAATTGTCAACAAGGTTGATGATGTCATGGTTAAAATTCTAAATGGTCTTGGGTGGCAGAAACATTAACATGATGAAATACCTCAACAGTTTTTATCCAGAAACTATTCGCAGACTTTATAGCCATAGTGCTACAAGGATCAATGTTATACAAAAATGTCATAGCCCTCAATGTGTTTGTTAAAACTTATGATAGAGAAATCTTCACATTAAAATATTTAATTACCTTTTGACTGACAGCTTTCCTGCTTGTTCTTCACTAACTGGGCTTTTGAACCGGTCTCTTGGCATTTCCTGGTTTTTTATGCACATATAACTTTCAAAATACTTCTGTTCTATTGTTTGAGTTGTTTGCAGCAGCTCATCATCACCAATATCGGAAAATTAGGGATATCCACTAGCATTATCCACTTGCAGTTCTTGATTTGGTATAGATGTGTGGTCAAAGTCAAAGTTGGGGTTTTACGTCCCGTTCAACAGCCAGGGTCATATTGGGACAGGTCCTCAGAATTGCCACTTGTGGGACTCGAACCCACAGAGGTGACTGCCTATGATTAGATGCCAAACTTGCTAACCACTAGGCCACTGAGGACCTTATAGATGTGTGGTCAGTCTTAGCAATTAAAAATCGGAACCTTCCAGGTTTTCTAAGAAAACAACTGCATCATTTGCTGAGTCTGTGTCATATGATGTCACTGTTTGATAGATTAGGGAAATCACACGAATAGTAAGTAAATAGTAAGTAAAGAATACATTATTTTTAATAAATAAATCAAGTCTGAAACAACAATTACCAAATTTGATCTGTTTGGATTCTATAATATTGGTATTTAATACAATTCACAAAACCTCTCAAAAGCAATGTTGATATTAGATGCTACAGTTATAGACTTATATCTTCACTGTTTGATGTAACACTTATGGAGCTGACTCATTATTTATCACTAAAAAAGTGTGCATTGAGAATTATATGCCAATTTATTTACTTCTGTGTCCAAAGGACAAATACAAGATCAAACAAAGTGTCGGTAAACACTCTTCTCCAAAAATAATACAATTTACATCTATTTCTGCAATATATAATTGGGTGCATAATAGAAAAACTTTACCAATGACACACGAAAAATATACTAGTTTTACAGATGAAGATGACAAGATCATACAAGCGCATGGCAGGTGTATTGTTCTCCTTCATTTGTGATATATTTTGTGGATGTCTAATAACAAATTTTATTTTACTTTTATAATTCGCCAGTTTGTATGAACAAAGAGTAAAACAATACAATTTCCCCACCAATTCCACATACATGGATTTTGATGCAACAAAAATGACCGGAAGCTCTGTAAAACAGCTTTCAAATCATGTATATAACATATTTATGACCTACATTCTTAATGAAATATTAGGGTCATTTGCATGGGAAAATTTGCGGCAAGTAAAATAAGCTCCGCCCACATGCACACTAACCACTGGTACTTACTGGAAATGCTACCACAAAAATGAAAAAAGTAAGTACCTCCCCATGATGTCATTTCTTTTAAATCTGATAGGCAGTTATTTTTATAAATGAGGTTGTAATGAGGAAGTAATATGTTTTAAACTTTGTATTTTTTCCCTGGCTTACTTTTAATCAATAATTTAGCATATAAACTTACAAATCTTTCAACTGATATTTTTAGAAAAGAAATGAACAATTATTGAGGTTTTAATAACAGTTTTACAATAAAATATGTGATTACTGTTATTTTCTTTGGTCACGTGATTTGCTTTCTAAGAAATCAGAGGAGATATGTCGATCACTTCAGTACTTACTTGTTTACCAGGAAGCTACCATGCAAATTGACAAAAGTATCTTCCAGTAACTTCTGGCAAGTATAGTTAGTACTTAAACGACCAGTCAAGTGTGTGAAATCATTAAAATATCGACACCTGTGAACACATTTGTAAAGCTAATTATCCATAGCATCTGGAGTGGGATAGTACAACAAAATTATGCTCTGTATGTAAGTTCACCGTATTTGGGTGACATGCACACATTTAACATAGGTCACTTGAGTCTGTTTTTGCCAAGAAACAAGAAACTGGTTCCACCTCTGTCTTTGATCACAATAACTTTACGTCCATTGCGTTTAATGTAAGTATATTGTTCTGCCCCTAATTCCTCACCACATTTTCCATGTTTGATTTCTCTTGGTCCTCATTCGAAGAGTAATTATGGAAAACAGCCTTCACACAAATGGGTTTGATCTTTTTGATTGGCGCGTACCCTCCACTTCCAGCAAATGTGATTGGCTGTGGACTCCTGACTTAGATTCACTTGATTCTGCAACAAGCCTTGTGCTAGTATGACTGTCTTGGTAGTTATCAAACAATGAAGTATTTTGCTGGGGAGTTATACTTTAAACAGGTACACTACGGGTTATATACTTGACTGATTCAGCAGTACTGCTACCGCTCTTTTCTAGATTATCTTTTGATAAATTGCCTTTTTGTTTCTTAGAATGTTTGTCATCAAAACTGTCTGCAAGAAGTTTCTCTGTGTCAAAATTTGTGGAGGTGAAACTGCTTTTTGAATCTGCTTTACTGTATTTTGCAGTCCCAGATACTGCAGTGACTTCATGGATGTGGTCTTTGATCATGTGGCCATATCTAGTGAGACCCTGATTCATCTGATGGTCAAAATCAGCACCTTCAATCTTTGAGTAGCCTTCTTTGTCTGTAAAAATGTAATACAGTAAATGTAATAAGGTGAACATGTATATAATACAGAGAAAATGTTAAATAACTTTTTGTAAAAACTGATTGCAAAATTGTGCTTCTGTATTTTGCCACAGATTTGTTAAAACTAATGTATTGTTACACGTTTTAGAGGTAAATATTGGGATGTCATATGTGTTAAAAACGGGTAACATTTACATGATTTCAAGAATCTTTATATCATAGATGCTTAATGTATTAATTATATATGTTAGAGCCAAACTTAAGATCTCGCCAATCTTAAGATTGTTGCTAGCCTATCTTAGGATCCTAAGTTTGGCTAGATGGGCTGGCCTGTCTCAGCCCATCTTAAGATTGGCTGGCCAATCTTAAGATTTGACATTTTACCAGCACATTTGAATTAAATTTTACAGAAGAAAACTTTATGGGAAGGTTCATAGTAAATCTTTTGATTATATTTTTCTTGTATATGTAATGCATATGCAATATATGCATCTATTCAGTACAATGGTAATTATGTATTTGCTTTCTATTTACAATCCTTTACAAAGTATAGACTTTTGGAATCAGATTAGATGTCTATATAAAATGTGGTTTAAATATATTTCCAGCTCAATATTTTTTGACCTTGTAAACCTTCTGTGAGACATATGTATATTATTTGAAAAGATTATTGCAGGAAGGTGTCACAGTCTAATCGAGATTAAAAGTAATCAGGTAACAAAGAAATCAACATAAAGGGCATGGATGCCTATTATAAGGCTAAGGCTGAAGAAGGCTCAGAAACATAAAGCCTAGGTAAAAAAAATAAATAAAAATAAAGCCTAGGTAAATCCAATTAACTAATCATTCCCAGCTGTATATCTGAGCTTTATATTTCATGCTGATTAACTACAGGTGATAAGTTGATTACATTTAACCCCTGTATGCCTGATCAGGGAAGAACAATAGCTTATACTATAACCCCTAAGCCCATTTGTACAGTTTTATTCTTGCACAATCTTCTCCAAAGTTAGACAAACATTGTAAATCAAAGGAAATACATAATGCACATTCTGTTGAATTTACTCGTATGTTAAATGTTAATTGCATATAAAGGTAAATATCCAAAAATTTACTTTCAACTATGTCAATGATTTCAATTTGATAATTTAAAACTATTTAACACAAAGGTTGCATAAAGTTCCTCAAAGTTGATATCAGTTGTGAATTTGCCCATCTTAAGATGGTCTGGCCTGTCCCAGCCCATCTTAAGATTGGCCAGCCAATCTTAAGATTGGCAGCCAAACATAGGATCCTAAAAAGAGCTATCTACAATCTTAAGATTGGCAAGATCTCAAGTTTGGCTTCAACATATATATGTATCTGCAAGTTAAGAATCGTTTCTTTTTTAATAAAAAAATCATTTTATGCATATCTGAGCAATCTGATAAATAAGAAACATGTGTAATTATACTTTTTGTGTGTTTATAATAAATAATGTACCCTATGTTCAATTTGATATAACTGTGACAGATGACTTACATTTCATGGAATCTTCCGCTTTTGAGAAACAGAAACAGCAGCGGTAATTCCCCATTGTGGACCAAATCCTCTACTGGTGTAAATTTATGATTATGAAATATCCGGTCACTTTATTTCATACAGATATTTAGCATTGTTACCATTGTAGCAACATAACTATGAAGCCTCTATAACATACATCAGTTAAGTCTAGGAATAAGCTGAACTCATAAGTTATTTATATAAACAGCAACTCAGCTGAAAGTATGTTGTCATCATGTGACTTACCTTATTGCATGAATAATATCCATTTTTGTACACTTACATTGTCTGGACATCACAAAATGTAATATTCCCCACTAACCCTGCAGGGTATCATCATATGCTCTTAGCCAGTGTCTCTGATTTAATTTAAAAATTCAGAATTCGTGATAATGCTAATCATGAAGTCTGACTGAGCTGTAATTGTGAAGTCATGTCGTTCTTATGGCACCACTGATTTAATGACAATTATTATGGAAGTGTGTTTTGAAAGCTACTCACTATGGGTCCATCTGATGGGAACATAATGTATACAGATAGTTTCTATAAGTAGTAAGCAGCTGGGGATGTCAGCACATGACAAAGTAACTCATAAAACGAAGTACTGGTAATTGAATCTTCTGTAAATTCCAGTCATTGGTTTGTCTTCTAAAGATCACTAACCACACTTTTTGCAATAAATACAACAGATATTGGTCACACACATAAGAATCATGATCTATATGCTTAATTCATATTTTCCTAAGTAGTAATTTGTGTACATATTTATTTCACACTTACACTTGTATATCAAAGGTTACAATGTACAGTATTAGACCACGGAGAAATATAAGGTTATTTTCATGCTACAAGCATTCTATGTTTTATGATTTTTTGTAGGTTTCCCCAAAACATTTGAAAACTGCATACTTTTTTACATTTTTACAAAGGTAGGGTTATTTTTCATTATCTATCAAAGACAATTTCTAATTGAATTGTTATTATCTAGAAATATAGAAGTAGTAAGACCACAGGAAGAAAGATCACAGGTCACTCAACAAGGTCATATCTACAAGGTCATATGATACAAAAGATATAATTAAATTGCTGAATTCAGACAAGATATGATTAAAATAAGGTTTAAAGGTTTCATAACATTATAAAACTATAGGCAAAGCAAGGCCCCAGTTAATTACTTATATTACATAAATCACACCTTCTTTCACATCTAAAGTTCTGCAATATGGTACCAGTAATTTATCTGAAGTTAGCCAGTGAGATCACAACAGAAGCCAAGGTCAAACATAACCAATACAAATGACATACAAGGTAAAATTGCACAATAAAGATGTAATGGTCACATAGAATTCAGGAACTTAAATAACACAAGTTGAGTTTGAAAATATACATTATTCACTTATTTTTGTTAGAGCATGTGCATTGAAACATATTGTGCATATTGCTGACCTATATCAAGCATTGTCTATGGCTGTTGTCTTTTTTGTTAATTTTACCTTTTGTCAATCTGTTAATTTTACCAAGGCCACAGAAAGGAGGACAATTGACATGTACCACATTACCGTGGTCAAGACAAAAGATGAATAGGATTATATAAATTTGTTAGACATTCAGTACACAATATAAACAAAGCAAGAGACACTAGCATTCTGAGTGTGAATGAATGCTAAAAATGATATACAGTTAAGTAAATTGGTTAATGCTAACTGGATGTATTGCTCCAATATTCCACATCCATCATCTTTCACACTTTTTTCTGTGCTCAGGTTTAGGTGTTGTATTTTAGAGAACACCATTCCAGAATTGAGAATCTGAGATCATTTACAGAATGACCCTTGTTTGTGAAGTGTTTAGACACTAGGGTTGATCTGCTCTCCTTTGGTTTTTTCACTGAGAGAATGTGTTCATACATCCTTGATCTGAATGCACGGCCTGTGCTCATTTAGAGGTTCCTGGCTCAACTTTTCCTTGGTTTTACTGAGCAAGTCTAATGTCCCATCAGAAAATTTCTCTTGGGGAAATGGAGTCTCTGGTCCTCTCAAATCCAGTTTGCTGGACTGTATGTCTATTCTGGACATAGCACTAGTCAGAGTGGTATGATTGGCGTCAGTAGAAATCACACTCATTGTAGAAGATACAAAACACAGGAATATATATGTGCCAGTCACTTCTACGAATTAACGGTTCATGGGTCAACTTATGTCACAACCATAACTACCAGTTCACTTTTGTGCTACAGTAGGCCTGGAGTATCACAACCATTGCACAAGCACAGTATAGTTAACTATTTGTACAGCACACAGTATATTGAACTGGTGTGTGAATCATTAACATGGATGAAAACTAATCTTAATAAATAAGACCAAAGACTCTTTTTTATTTTTATTTCATATGAATAGTTACATATATTATGTATTATTTGTTATAGAATGATTGAATTAAATCTCTCAGTAATCGATAATCAACAATTGTGCTTCCCTCCTATACACTAATAGGAATCTCCTAGTTATTATTCCATCTTGAATATACACACTATAACAAAAAAAATTTTAAATACATTAAAATTACAAAAGAAGTTAAAAAATTACTTTTGTTTTATTTATGTAAAAAACTGACCTCTCAGTATAACACTGAAATATGCATTTCCAAGACTCACCTGAGACTCATTGAGACTTACCTTAGTCACATGATTCTGTACCTGTTTAAACGTAATAAAAACATGTAAATTGAGCATTGGTCTGAACTTTAGAAAGTCTGATTTTTAAGTTAAATTATCCAGCAAAGAGTGTAAATAACACTATGGATACTGCATCTTAGACTCAAAAAACAAAAAGGACTATTGGTCACATCACAACAAATCCAAGATCCAAAGGTGACACAAAGTGCAAATATTATTTCACCATATATCCAATATGAATATAATAATGAATAATATTTGACACTAATATATCCCATCATTGTAAATAAACAAATACTTAATGGTTTATAAACACTCACCATACATCCAGAACACTTATCTGGACACTTTCAAACCAATAGGGCATAAAGTGCAAATTGCACCATAAAGAGGTGCTTGCACCTACACCTGCACCGGTGCAATGAGCCGGTACAATTGCACAATATAAAACACCTAGACTTACATAATATTGTATTGGTAGCAATATAATATCATAATGCACACATATGGATATCTTCAAAAAACGAAAATACTAATGTATATGTCAACAGCAGCCCGGCCCAACCAAGTCCAGCCAACAGCACATAAGTGGCCTTACCAAAGATCAAAGGTCAATAATTATTATTCACTATAATCACACATAATTCCCACAAGGTAAATATTTAACCAGGTATATAACAGTTACAAAAGACACTAAATTCCCACATTCATCTATAACACTTTCTAGAAATATGTAACTGCTTAATATATGTGCCATAATACACATTACCGTTTCTTATTTAGCTGAAAGGCGGTCTTGGTCTAGCATAAAAGTCAATTAATTTTGGGAATGAATGGCTGATATTAAAGCACCCAGGGTTTTTGTAGGATTTTTAATATTATTTACACCTATGCCATATGGTGGAGGGGTTTGATCTTGGAAGAGGTATGCGCTCTCTTGATTTTTCTTTGTTACATTCTGTGTTTGTAAATTATGACAGTGTTATTTAGAAAATGTCTTATAAGTAATATTGGATGTGCTGGGCATGGAATAAACTCATTAAGTGCTTTTGTTATCAATGTGGCCCTTTGGACCCATTGTACAATTGCCAGTGATTTCAAGCTTTAATGCACACTCAGTATTATTTGAATCAGCTCTTACACAACTTGACTCTTATGGTATTTTCCCCAATGGTGGAAAACTAACTCAATATTATGATTCTCAACACATTGATCAATATTACTAGTACCTTGATCAGGATTGTCTGTAACCAATGCAAAATTATTATGGCCGCAAAACACACATCTGGTAGAGATACACCGATATGCAAGCCTGCCATGGTTTTTATTGTAGATGATACTTGTTTTATCAAAGAAGCTATCATAAATGTTGATGCCACTGAATATGTGCACATGAGATACTTGTTTATGTGATGGGGTCCGATTTATTTACCGATTTATTCATTTGGGGTTTTACGTTGCTTTCAACACTGTACAGGCATTAATTTATTTCTGTTAGGTCTCAGTGTGAGTGGTTCCCTTTCTCAATTGTAGATCCTTTTCCCAAGATGAGCCACAGGAATCAGATCAGTAATAACACTTTTCATCCTAAAGGGGGCCCACGGTGGCAGAGTGGTAACACTCTTGCCTCCCACCTCAGAGGCTGGGGTTTGATTCCCGGCATGGCCTCAAGTGGGAAAAGCTGGTAGTTGCTTGCCGTTGGTCAGCAGTTTACAGTACAGAACCCTAATGAACTGTATGTACTGGTTTCCTCTGCCCTTCTAATTACCTGTCGTAATATGACCTGTACAGTGTTGAAAGCAACATAAAACCCCAAATAAATAAATAAATAAATTTTCATCCTAAGGCTAATATTTTTTGAAAACCACCCAGGTGTGCAGAAAGACTATTTTTGTAAAACCATTGCTTTCATACTAAGTTCAGTTGTAACAACTTATTTTTTGTGTATTATTTACCCTTGTTGTGTGTGTATCACTTTGTGTGAACTTGTGAACACCCATCAGTGGATCCAGAGTGGGGATCGGGGGATTTGGTCCCAACCCATTAAGAATGTAAAGGGGGTTTGAGAGCAAACACAGATACACAGATTTAAAATTTCAACATCGTGCACTGGATCCGGGTTTGGCCAAAAAGCTAGTTTTGACATTTTGTTGAGAAAAGTCATTTCACTTATTAAACCAGTCAAATAATCTGACATATGGTAATATATCTTTACCAAGTTATTTTTCTTGCATGATCTGACAAAATCTGACCATGTATTTTGTTCAAGTAATCTCAGTAATTTTATGTTAAGTCAGTGTACTAGATTCAATTGGTATTTACTGACTAATCAAGGTCTTTCTGAAAAATCGGAATTATAACCATTAGTGTAATGTAAATCTCAGCATTACTCTTCAAACAGTAACACTTGACAGATATTCTCTATTTCATTCCATATAACATATACATTTTGTGCTTGTATATTGTCTGATTTGGAAGAAAGCAGTATATGCTATCTGGTCAAGGTTTTAAACTGAAAATTCTCTGGCACTAATAAGCAAACTTCCAACTTTCCAACTTCAGCTTTGGTCTGGGATTGAAACTGATAGTTCACAGGCATATTGTGCATGTTGATACATGATTGGATGTCAAAGCTCAGACATTGTTTATCAGTGCCATGACCTTGTTGGTCATGATCATGATCTATTGTCTAACATGATTGTGTCTGTTTGCTTGATTGATAAAAATGCATTAGGATTATTTTCAGAATCCTGGTAAGGTGTAATAACAAGTGGAATTACTGCAGATTGCCGAGATACTGCCATCAGCTTGCCATGTGTATGATGGATGATGGGTCAAGGTTAATTACTATAAGCATGCATTTAGCAGCCATCTAATGTTCTAAGACATCAGTGAAACAAGATGAAACTTATTTGTTTGAAATCATCAAGCTTCTTTCGGCAAGTGATCAGGTGATTAATTTGATCGTGACTAATTCCCTTTCGAATTCATGGATGTATGATTTATGATATCAAAACACATTTAGGTGTAAATAAATATGATGTAACAATGCTGTTAATATAAATTTCAAAGTGGAGATGTAAATCTCATAAACTTAGAAAATCAACGATCATGTTTGGTTGATTGTTCAGTTGTTCAAACTCTCTTTTTTCCATGATAGCTGGATTAAGTGACTTGAATCGGATCTGTAGATCTATTTATGCAGATGACTCCCAGTTGTTCATACATCTATCTCCTGACAATTGTGTAAATTCTTTCCATCAGGTCACGGCCTGTTTGAATGACATCCATACCTGGATATTTGACAATAAGCTTAAAGTAAATCTTAAAAAACAAAGATATTTTATAGTCTTCAGTTCAACGGATAAGTACAAATGGCTGGAAGATTCCTTCCCTGCCAACATTTTGGGAAACTGCTTCTCCCCAACTGATGTTGTTCGAAATCTGGGTGTATTGTTTGACTCAAAATTTAGCTTCACCAATCAAGTAAATTCTGTGATTAAATCTTGTTTTTCTAACCTACGTGATTTACATCGTATCCGATGCTATCTTTCATATGATATCTCAGTCATGATTGTAAATGATAAAATATTAGGGGTTTAGTAGTGTAGGGTTTAAAATGCAATTTTGATATTGATATCAAACTCTTCTTGGCTTTGCATATTGATCAATGTTGAAATATCGTTTCATGCCATAAAATGCATTATTTTACACCTACTGGTCCTTCAGTAATCACAAAAACATTTAGTTAGTATGTAAAATATACAAAAGTGACCATGAATTTAATACAAGCTGGCTAGAGAAATAATAAAATTTCATCAAAAATGTCAGAATCAATTTTCTAATGTGTGAATATTGATGATTTAACTGCAGGAAACTGATAAGCTACAATTCTACACTAAAAATTCTTCTTGGTGGTTGTTCAAAATTACATTGAAATTAACACATCCAGTATCAATATTGAAATTCTGAAAAGTATGTAGATCAATATTGAAACATTGATATATGATTCCTTCACTAAGTTTTAGTCATTGAGAGTGTGATGACTATAAGAAATAGGCGACTCTACACACTCTATCCAGCCTATAAAAAACATAATAAAAATATTAATACATATTAAATGTCATACACTGGTCACAAATGGCCTCAAAACCAGCACAGGTACAAATCCGGATTAGAACTGGCTCAGAACTGGTGGAGACAACAGGTTCACAGGTTGCACACAAAAAGTACCTTATAGAACCCAAACCTGTATTTACCAAAAGCCTCTGATGAGATTGTTCATTATATCCATAGACAGTCGAAATACAATCACCAGCATATACAGTTGAATGTATGAGGCAATCCCCTCAGACCCTCTGGAAATTATTATTATTGATGGTTGCAAATGCATTGGTTAGTAGTTGTTTGAATTACTATAATTCTCTGTTTTGTAGTTTGCCTTCTGAGAATATCAGAAGGCTCCACAATATCCGAAATTGTTTGCAATAATTTAACTCTGGTGCTTCTAGATTTTATCATGTCACACCAACCGTAAAGTCTCTTCACTGGCTTCCTATTAAACAACGAATCAAATTCAAAACCCTGGTACTTGTATATAAGTACCTCACCAGTGGCAAGCCAAAGTGCTTTGCCCCATATTTGTCTTTATATACATCTGCTGTTAAAGAAAACAATCCAGAAAGATGTTTCTCAGGGTTCCTTTTTACAGCTCCTCAGTTCATAAATCTAAAGGGGGGCCATGGTGGCAGAGTGGTAACACTCTCACCTCCCACCTTTGAGGCCGGGGTTCGATTCCCGGCACGGCTGGTAGTTGCTTGCTGTTGGTCAGCAGTTTACAGTACAGAAACCTAATGAACTGAAGGTACTGGTTTCCTCTGCCCTTCCAACTACCCGTTGTGATATGACCTGTACAGTGTTGAAATTGACATAAAACCAAACACAAATAAATAAATAAATAAACATAAATTTACTAGTTCGGAGATTACTTTTTAATGCTAACACACTTAATTGTATTCTGTTGAAAACCTTAATTTTAGCATATGAAATATGCTGCTTACTTGTTGATACGTTATTGAAGTATGTGATTTTTATGTTATTGGTTAGAGAATTGACACATTAATGGTTAATTTTGATACATTATTGGTTGATGATACATTATTGGTCAATTTTTGCTACATTATTGGTTAGCTGGTACTTTATTGGTTATTGATATGTTAATGGTTGTAACATATGCTCCTATTTAATATGTTAGATTTACTTATTTGGGGTTTATGCCACTTTCAATACTGTACAGGTCATATCTCAATGGGTAGACTTGGGGTCCTTAATTTGAACCACTGACCTCAGAAGTGGGAGTAGAGTGTGTTACCACTGCATCACAGTGGCCCCTTAAATATGGTAGAAGACTTTCCTAAAGTTATCTAAAGCTTTCCAAAACCCCAAATCAAGACTTATTTGATAAAAGGTTATTTATCAGATAGATTTATAAAAAATGGTAATAAAGTAGGACATGTGTCAACACTGGAGATTTTGGTACATTTAAGAGACTTTCTGTATTACTAAGAGACCTTTGATATGTACAAATGATATAATTATAAACTTATTGTTTTTACATATAAATAATTTCTATGGTTTGTAAACCATCTCTACATGTCACCCCTATTTACACATTGGGAAATAGATGATCAAGCTGGTGGTCATACATTAGATAAACCATCCATACTACTGACACACAAGTACTCTTGTAAATAATCCTAGTCCAATTATTGGATTGAAAGTGACACTGGTAGTTAAAATACAGAGTTATTATATAATTCTGATACATGGTCATGATAACCTTATAAGCCTGTGATATATTTCTGTTTCATCCCAGTGTTATCTGTGCTGAGCTTTGACGATTCTCTCCATGGAATACAGATTTTGGTGATTTCTACTAAAGTGTTGCAGATTTGATTGTTAGGACACGAATCAGAGATAACATAAGCCAATAATCAGGTTTGGAAAGGATTTGCTTAATGTTTGCTTTTATTTTACAATTTGATTTTCAGTGAATCATTTGAATCAAAGAATGTATTGATAGAGGAGAGACAGTTCTGCTGGTTGGAAAGCAAGTCTGCCAAAAGTATATTGTTAAATGTAATGATGAAATAATTATTTTATAGTACTTAAACTCCAACATTTGTCTAACTATTGGGAGCTGGTGCCACAATAAGAGAAAGAAAAAAAATTCAGAAGCTATATAGCAAAAGTATATGTAAGTTTGATACCCACTGTTGCCTTTTATTTAAAGTTCAGTAATTTTAAATGTTTGATCTAACTGGCACTTTTCCCCATCATGGTAGTCAATGTACCCCTTTGATTCATAAAGTGGCTAAGCCAGGATCTGGCAGTTATGAAGTTTGATCTAGTGTAACATCCCTTTTTGGGAGGCATTGACGAACTTAACTTATGTACAAGATTTCTGGTCAGAATTTTTGCAAAAGCTGAAAAACAAAAGCTTTTTGGGCCTTTACAAGATCTAGTTATATTTCAGAGTGATTAATCCTAATGTCCCAGTCACAATAAAGGTGGTACATCTCGTGGCTAGTGGGTTTACTTGGTGGCAAAACTGCCTCCAGGGATGCCTCATATCTTCTGAGATTTGGTGTATCCTTGACGCTATAGGTGTTATCATCTGGGTTATAGGCGTTGGTCAAAATGCTCCAGTCCTTTAACTACCATCTGAGGTTTGTATGCAAAGTTGTGACACAGTGGCCAAACGTCCATTTACCTCAACTCACTTTCTGTCGCCGTATTACACTGAAAGATGACTGAGCCACAATCTTATATACACCATGGACTACACCTTCAGATACCCTAGCAAGAAATTCATCTGCGTATGCTATCATTCCTCTGCACATGCTCACAGTAAGGCGGTAATGGATATTTCACCAGTATCACAATTTCATAAATTTGGTCTCACCCACAACTCTGAACACTGACCTTGAATGCCCCTCAACTCTCCTTATTAAAATGATTTTTGTTAACTAGCATACTGAGTTCCCCTTAGTGGGGAAGATATTGCTCCTGCAAAGCAGTAGATTAGATTAGATTAGATACAAACCTCGGACAGTAGTTGAAGAACAGGAGTAATTTGCCAAACGTCTATAACAAGAGGACATACCACCAGTAATGTGACTGGGGTTTAAATTATAGTGAACATCACAATTTTTTTTAGTTATGGTTCACCTAATGTAGATGAATCAAGACTCTGTACTTTCCAATTATAATAATGAAATGCCCGGGAGGTTATTGAATGGCATTCTGTAATCTCTCCTTTCCTTTGGCTATAGAAATTTCAAGCTGTAACAAATTTCTGCTATCAAAGGCAGTAGGTTACTACTGGTAGGTTACTACTAGTTGTCATATCATTTCCGTAGGTCTGTGACTGCATTTCCTCCTACTTCAGTGTCAGTTCTCTGTGTCTTTCTGTGTCTCCAGAGAAAATGTCTTTGATCACCAGAAATACTGGATGCTGTGTGAGCAGAACATTAGAAACTATGTTTAAGCTTTAGCATAGTTTTGTAACACTTGTTGTGTGGAGGGGGTAGTTTGATCATACTGGTGACTCCAGCAATTGATTTATGCAAGTCTGACCATACTGTAAGTTCACATATTCAGACTTTAGATATATGTATTTTATGGTACATATTGGTATCCACCAGAGGCATCCAGTTGATACTTTGGTTTAGCGTTTGCTACACCGCCGCCACCAGGCGTAGAGAGCTTTTCGGTGTAAACATTCTCAGAGGAAAACTACACCAAGTAGGTTCACCACATTGGCAGGATATCTTCATTGGGGGTAAGCTTCTCTGGAACTGAAAATAGCCACATTCTGAAAAACAAGATGGTCTCCGCGGGCATTTGTTTGAAAATAATCTACATTTTTCTACTGGCTGTTTCAGTAGAAGGTTGAATCTCTTCATAGGTGAAATGTATAACAGATATACATGTCCTCTACAACCTTGCACACATTTGACTTTGAAGCTCTTAATTCAAGGTCATCAAGTGCCGAAGTAACCCACACAGCGGACTTTAAAAGTACCTATATCTCCCTTATTATTGGTCCTAGAGGTTTGCAATGGGTAACCAACCTATAGGTAATCATGTGCTGCGAATCTTCTGATGTTGTCAGATTTGACCTTGGACCCCTCCTTCAAGGTCAAACGAGGATAGCCAAAGTTAAAAGTGCTTATAACTCACTTATTATCGGTCCTAGAGGTTTATAATGCGAAACCAACTCACTGGTATGGGATGGTAAACCAACGTATAGGAAATCATGGGCTGGGAATCTTTTTGTTTGATCAGATTTGACCTTGGGCCCCTTGTTCAAAGTCAAACAAGGATAGCCAAACTTTAAGTGCTTATAACTCTCTTATTATTGGTCCTAGAGGTTTGCAATGTGAAACCAACTTACAGGAAATCATTGGCTGGGAATCTTATGATGTGGTCAGATTTGACCTTGGACCCCTCCTTAGAGGTCAAATGAGGATACCCAAACTTAAAAGTGCTTATAACTTGCTTGTTATTGGTCCTAAAGGTTTGCAATAGGAAACCAACTTATAGGAAATTATGGGTTGGGAATCTACTGATGTGGTCAGATTTGAACTTGAGCCCCTCCTTCAAGGACATTGAAGGACAGCCAAACTTAAAAGTGATTATAACTTGCTTATTATTGATCCTAGAAGTTTGCAATGCGAAACCAACTTGTAGAATATCATCGGCTGGGAATCTTCTGAAATTGTCACATTTGATCTTTGGCCTCTCTTTGAAGGCCAAACGATGGTTCACTGGCTTTGATGAGTTGTCTTTCCTTTGGATACAAATTTATATTGGTTCTCCAAGGCATAGGTCTAGTTGTTATATATAAGTTCATATTCACCAGACACACAAAAATGCAAAAATTGCCTTCGATCGACTAGGAAAGTGTCTCGAAGATGTCAAACTGTGGTTGTGTGCAAATAAACTAAAGCTGAATGCCGATAAGACCGACTTCATTATATTTGGCTTCAAGTCTCAACAAGATAAGTTAAACCCATTCTTTCCAGTAAACATATTGGGTGAATCACTGATACCTTCAGATGCCGTTAAGAATTTGGGTGTCTGGTTTGACTCAGACTTTTCCTTCACCAAACATGTTAAAAGTGTATGTAAACTTTGTTTCATCCAGATGAGAGATCTTAGACAAATTCGACAGTACTTGACTCGTGATGCTGCTCTTATGGCTGCAAACGCACTTGTGCGGAGTAGACTTGACTACTGTAACTCCTTGTTTAGGGGTCTATCTGTTTCTAACCTACGCAAGCTACAATGCATTCAAAACAGTCTGGCCAGAATTGTTTGTAGAGCCACATGTCTTTCTCATACCACTCCACTAAGAAAAACCCTTCATTGGCTACCCATAAGGCACCGTTGCGTCTTCAAGACTGCCTTGCTGGTATACAAATACCTACATACTAACTGTCCAAAATATTTCAGCCCATTCCTCAAAGTTAGACAATGTGCCTATAATACTCGGTTGAGTCAATCTGATGGTATAATTCTACATGTTCCTCAATACCAACCATCTATTTACAAATCCACAAAGCAGTTTGGTCTAAGCTTTGCATATGATGCTCCCAAAATATGGAATGAACTCCCGGATGATGTACGATCTGCAACTTCTATTGCTCCCTTCAGAAAAAAACTTAAGGCATACCTATTTTGCCAAGCTTATCCTCCTTAGTATTTTCCACCTCATATGGCGTTCTCAGTGATGTCGACCATTGCTATGGATAAGGACAATGATTTTTTAGGACTATGCTTATGATGTTGCGCCTTAGAGTCTGTCACTTTGGCAGAGATTAAGCACTATAAAAGTTGAATTGGAAATTGGAAAATTGGAAATTACATATTTCCATGGTAAGTATATAATTAAGTATCCCTGAAAAGGGCGCTTATTTGTTTTCGCGTCAGTTTCCTTACCGCCACCACATAATAGTCTTCCGTGGATATCTCCCTTATGATTGGAAGCTTTTAAACCATATTTGGCAGTTATATACCTCAGGTATGGAAAAAATTTTCTACATGCTTAAATTTGACCTTTGATCTTTATCAAGGTCACATGATCAAAAAAACGTTTTTTGGGGGTACACCCGCCCGTCATCGCCGCTCAGCAAAATCTACTGACCACAGAGGCTTGTAACTATACACACATGTTCATACTATCAATAGACGAGCTGATTAGATTTTGGGAGTGATTCAATGAAAAATGACTGATTTATGAGCGATTTTCTCACACCTACCAACCAGAAAGCTTAAAATTCATGTGAACCCCCATATTACCTTCTTAAGTATTGCATTTGGAGCCATAAAATGTATTGGGAGGTAGTAGGAAACCATACGTGGAGAGTCTAAAAAGCAAGTCAAGTTTTCCCCCGACACCCCTGTAGGGGTCAAACTGGGGACATAAAATAGCTAATTTTGACATTTTTCCTTATATCTCCTTTATTATTGGTTTTAGAGCTACAGAATGTGTTAAGAGGTACTGGGAAACCTTATGTGAAGAGTCTATATAGCTGGTCACATTTACCCCCGACCCCTCCTTATGGGTTAAATTGGGGTCATAAAATAGTCGATTTTGTGTTTTTGTCTTATATCTCCTTTATTCTTTACACTGTATTAAGAGGTATTGGGAAACATTTTCTGAAGAGTCTAGTCCAGCCATGTTTACCCCCTAACCCCCATCCACTTTATGGGTCAAACTGGCGTCATAAAATAGCCGATTTTGTGTTTTTGCCTCATATGTGCTTTGGATTTTTGCTTTTACAGCTTTAGAATGGATTAACAGGTAGTTGGAATTTATGGAGAGTCTAGGTAGCCTTTCAAATTAGCCCTCTGACCCCTTCTTATGAGTCAAACTGGGGTCATAAAATATCACTTTTTCTGTTTTTGCCTCATATGTTCTTCATTATTGGTTTTACAGCTTTACAAGTTTTAAGAGGTAGTGGGAAACCATATGTGGAGAGTCTTAAGAGCTGGTTACAGTGGGGTCATATATTGAAATTTCTACTTTAATATTTCAATATTAATGATGTCATTATCTTAATGTTATTTTCATGACTTATACATACTATTAAAGCAGGCAAAATACATTCCTATTTTGTTGTCATCATCTTAAATTATGATATGCATCAAATTATGCTTGTTTTATTGTAAAAACACTGGGTCCAAATATTTACAAACTTATTTCAGTGCAGCAGTTTGATAATGACGCATTTATAAATTCCCATTTTCAGCTCATTATCCCTTCTTCTGACTTCCATTCTTCTGCAGTAACCTAATAACTCAGCAATGCAAACACATTCTTTACTATGTCCCTTATTTATAAATAACATCTACATATCACCGACACTTTCAACAGAGCATAGATAAAGATAACATCTTACTCCTTATATGAGCATTTCTTCATGCATAGACTAAAACAGGGGAAGGGGGGTGTTGGGGGAGACACACATTAACTATTCAAAGACTGGCAATTATAAAAAAATAGAAATGGGCATTATTCATAAGATATAAATAGGCTTTGGGAACATTGACCATTTATTTACTCATTGGGATAGATGTGTTCAGAGCATTGTGTCAAAAACTTCTTGCCTTTCTGAAGGCTCAAATTGTATGCCTTTTTCTAAAATATAAATAGATATGTGGCATTTGAGAGTGACAAGCTGTTTCATGTAAAAGCAACTTCTTCCTTAGCAAATTTTTCTTTAAATGCCTGATATATTGGTAAGACTTTGCGGGATGGCATTGGGGTGCCATCTGGGTCATTTCTGACACTTCCCTGTTTGCTGTTTAGTGGGATACCTTATTTGCATGAAATACTGTCATTGGTCAAGCGGTCAAGCGTGGGACCTCGCTGATTTCAACCCTTAATTCTGCCATTTATATGTTGGACACACGAGGACACACATCAAGAATTCAGAATTCTACGACAATATTCTAGTCAACTGGATTCTGTATTGTATGGTTTTCTTTTTATATTTGTATTTTATATTTTAGTATTTTATAACTTTATCAGTATTTATATTTTACATTGTACTCGTGTGTCAATGCATGTTTGAAAAGTATTGTTTCGCTGTACGTGATTCAGTGACCAAGTTAGTGTTATATACATATTAGTGTCGGTATTGATTGACAGGTGTTAATGTGTAGTTAATTAACGTATAGTGAACTTCTTGTATGAAGTATGTACAATTTGTGGTCTAGTAAACACAGTACCGTTCAACTTCCTATTGAAATCCAACTTGCCGGGGATACTCAGTTTATTGATTCATTACTTAATTCAAACCCTCAAGCTTCGGATATTCAAGGAAATATGTCAGATTCTGACACTTCAGCTAGTGATTTGAATTGCAGTGATTTAATGCAAAATAGTTTTGACAGTGTCACAAATGTTAAAAGTTGTTCGAATGGACCTAGTACTTCAAAGTCAGATAATGTTTCCTCTGTCAAAGATTCAGATTCGGATGTTCAGGCAGCTATAAATGCACATATTTTGGACCAGTTGAATCGCATTGGAAAGAGACTTGATAAGATTGAAAATAAGGATTGTAAGAAAACTCTGGACAAAACAAAGACAAAAAGTGTTAAAAATAAGGATAAAAAATCTAAAAAAATGTATGATTCCATGGAACAGCGGCAATCTTTGCCAGTAGCACATAAGGTATGGCAATCTTCAGTTTCGGATAAAGCCCTTTTGCAACTCAAAGTCGATCAGAGACTGCAGGAGCTGACAGATTTAGCAAAGTCAGGTACTAATTCAACAATTAAGTTGCAAAGAGGTGGAAATTTTGAAATTTTGGTTAAACAAAGGGTCAAGTGGCCTCATGAGTACGTTTTATCGGGCTTAAATAAAGAACGTGTCACATATGATCAGTTGAATGTCACACAGTGGGTGGCTGGCTTTGGTCGGACCATGAGGGATGAGTCGGATCCGATTATGACACAAAATATGCTTGAATATCTCATAGCCCTTATGAATGATGCTAATGATTTTTCGTGGACGTCGGCCAAAGCCAGCCATGCTGTCTTATTATGCCGCATGGAACAGGGCGAGATTAAATACTTCTCAGACACTGCTTCTATTGACCGGGTCCGACGGGCAAATGCCCAAAAACACATGCCCATAGGGGCCTCTGCAAATCATTCTGTTGCAAATAAGATAACGGCTAAGGTCACAAGGTCAATGCCCTGTACTTATTACAATCAGGGAACTTGCATGCAACAAAAAACCCATGAGACAAGGGGGGGTCCTATATAAACATATCTGTGCTGCATGTTTTGCAAATACTGGCAGAACTTTTTCACATGCTGAGACAGAATGCAAAAATAAAAATAAACAGAATTCAAAAAACGAGTAAGTTTGGATGGGTCCACATTTAGGCCCATCCATAGAACTAGAACTTTTTTCAACAGTTCTTTATCTCATACTCAAAGACAGGAAATGGAAGCAAATCATGATGATTGGACTTTGTGGTAAGCTAAGGCTAATGGTTTCAAAAATTTAGTTACTGCTTCTTCTTATGCTACGGTATTAAAACATGGCAAAAAAGTTGTTCAAACTAGAGTTACAAATACTCAAGTTAATCACAGGCTTGGCAACAAATATGGTAACTTTGTGGTTAAAAGATTTGATCAAAAAATTAAGGACAAACGCTTCATTTGTAAACCCAATAAAGGTCATATCAATGCTTCAGTAGTTCCCCAAGGTAGCAACTATCCTATTGCTCTTTTGAATCGCTTTGATGTTCTGCAACATGAAGAAGATGAAGTGGAGGCACATGAGTTGGAAAATAATGTGGTAGCACCTGCGGCTACTAATACTTCTTCTTTCAAGGGCAATAAAAACGGAAATGGGCCAAATTGGGCTATGGTGGCTGCTACAGGAGGTAGTTACAATACTCACATGGGGCATTTCAATAAAATATTCAAGGGCAATAAAAACAAAACTGGGCAAACATTGGGCAAACGAAACTCATGTGATGATAATTCATGTACCAACACACACAAAAGTGTCCAGCATGAAATAAATGGTCAACAGCATACTTCTTTGCAGTTCTTGGGCAATAAAAACGGAATTGGGTCCAAATTGGGCAGTGTGCTGTCTTCTGTGTATACTGAAGGCGACACAGTAAAAAATGACTATGCACCTAGTGTTAAAGAATTACATCATTGCCATGGGAAATTATCTTTCAGGGGCAATAAAAACGGAAATGGGCAAACATTGGCGCCAGACATTTACATATATTTCTTGGGTTTATCATACCCATATCTGTATATTATCTGTTATTGTAGCACTTACTTGCAAGGCAATACAGTTTTATATATCACTTACATACTAGTGCTTAACCAGTGCCTTTGCAGTTTGATAGTGCTTCCTGTCACGTTCCTTATGTTATCAGGGGGGTAGTCAGTAAATTAAAAAATTGGGGGGTTCGGGCCATAACTTCATTATTCCTTCTTTGGCTTTAGGTTGTAAACTATTGGTATAATATGCAACTGGAAGTTGCTATTGCATCTTTATATGTAGAACTCATGAGGTGGGGGCAATAATTGTTATTATCTGAGTTATTTATGTTAAACTATTACTGTCGTGACAGGGATTGATATACTGCCATACTTGTAAACTATATATATATGACACAAACCTGTTTTAATAATTTAATGATATTCATGATTATAATAAATATTTTAATCCCATGCTTTGCTATTATTGTCTTGGGGGGAGTTGTTGGGAAATGTGATATTCATACTGACATAATATTTAGCATCAAAGTTTTTTTAAACCAAGTCGATTCATGAATTGATCTGGTGTGCAAAACTTGATTTCCAAATTGATTCAGTTCACAAGTTTTTGTTCCTTTCAACCCCTAGTAGTAAGGACTCTTCTGGAAATAAATTGAATTTTCAATTTTCTGACAGGGGTCTTGAATTTTTGTGGAAATGGAAAATGTCATTAATTTAAATGTAAAACATACAGTGATTTTAGCAAATTTTACATCTGCTACTCAGTAAAGTTGCTTCAAAGTTGAGTGTATCAGATGGAAAAGGTATTTTATCCATCTCATTATTGCTTCTTGGACATTCAACCCAGTTTTATGGTCATGCTACCCCATCTATAGAGAGTCTGTATAGCCAGTCAGGTTTAACCACTGACCCCTTCTTACGGGTCAAACTGGAGTCATAAAGTAGCAGATTTTCTTTTTTGCCTTATATCTACTTTAAAACTACTCTTCTTACAAACTATAGCATTTATTAAATTAACTTTACACAATTTATGACCATAGAAAACAAAATAAAGCTTACATTTTCTTTCATGTTAATGCATAAACTTCCACACTGTCTGCTTAACTTTAGCTTCTTCTCTCAGCGCTACATGTTCTTCTTTTCAAAAACCTTTTTCTACTTTATACTATAAAGCATCTGACCTTTTGGGACGCTTTTTTCTAGTTTTTTCTGGGATTTGTTTCTGGGATTTGTTTGCATCAAGTAATTACTTTGTTAATGGTGCGAAATCAATAGTGTCAACATAATGGGGAAACAGGATCCACATATCTAGACTTAATTGGGTTAATAGACTGTAGACTTTACATACTGGTGAACCACATTCTGGCTATAAATAGCCCTGGGTGTTCTCAAATTGTGTAACATATCCCGTTTTGAGGTACCCAATATGTTTAACAGAAGAAGAAAGGTGAATTTGGGCTAAGATGAGGCCAGTCTTACATTTTGAATGCTTGGGTGGCACATATAACCCCCCCCCCCCCCCCCCCCCCCACTACAAATATGTTCAGAGTAACATTTATTATGCAAATAAAATATAGTTTATAATTAAGCGGCCCGTCAGGGATGCTCATTTGTTTTCACGTAAGTTCAACTGATCACTGCCGCCTCCACCGGATTATGGTCTCCCTTGAATAACTTCTTGGGCTTTCAATTTTTTTTCCTTCTTATCTTTCTTTAAAACTATAGGGGTGGAAAAAATTTTGGGATACTTTACGAAGACCTTAACCTTTACTTAAGGTGACCTTAAGCATTTTTCAAAAACACCCCATCATCGTGTTTCAGAAAAAAACAAACACACCTGTGCTATAAAATTTATCAGGTATATTCCAAACCAAATCCACAGGTCGGAAAGGATATTCTGATCAATCGGACCGTAGGTGCCTGAATGACATTATATTTTCATATATTTTTAAAAATGGGTACTTTGTCTGTATCTCAAAAATGGTCAGGATTTCGGCATTTTCTTGGAATAACTTATTCAGCTACTTTTTGATAATCTTTCACATGCCGAAGTTTTAGCCCTGTATCTGCAATCTTAATGTCACCTTAATGTCAAAAAAGGGGGGTTTAGCCCTCCAGTTCACTTAGTTTTTCACTTTTTTCAACCAAACTTGGCATATATATTCAGATTTACCAAAGGATTATCCTAAGTTTATGGTGACATTAAACTGTTAATATACTTGGAGGTATTTCCCCCCCCTAAAGTCATAAAATTGGAATAAAGCCATCTGGCCCCTTTCTTTTTCCATATCTAACGTATATTGATATTGAAGTAGATCAAAAGAAGACTGTTACTACCTTCTGATTTAAATATTAATGTTATGGCCATCTTAAACTTAAAATGTAGGTTTTCAGCCCTTAGATCAGTTAATGTTTAAATTTTTAAAATAAAACTTCGCACATTTATAAAGGTTGGCAGAAAGGACATTCTCATTTTATGGTCACCTTAAAGTTGCAATATGCATGCAGTTATGGTCACCTTACAGTGAAAAGAGGAAATTTTCAGCTATCTTATTGTTCAACTGACCTAAGCTAAAACTTTATGCACTGATAAAGGGTGGCAAAAGTGGCCTTCTTATTTATGGTAACCTTAAAGTCCCAATATAAATGAAGTTATGGCCACGTTGCAGTGAAATTATGTAATTTTTAATCTCCAGCTATCGTATTGTTCAGCTGACCTCAGTTAAATTTTGCACACTTTTTAAAGATGACGATAGGGACATTCTTATTTTCTTTCCACCTTGGAGTTCCAATACAAGTACAGTCATGGCCATCTTGAAGTAAAAATTAGGGTTTTCAGCTCCCAACTGACTTACTGTTCAATGACATCAGTTCAACTTGACACATTGATTAAGCTTAAGGAAGATTTTTAATGACCTTTTTACTTACAATTCCTGTATTTAAGAGACTTTGGCCATCTTAACATAATAAATATATAGTTTTTGCTCCCACCTCATTTATTTTAAGACATTTTAAAACCACAACGGGCACATGTATACTTAAAACAAAATTTGTTGTCTGGCAAAACTAACCTCTTAGTGTTTTTGAAGTTATGGCATCTTCAAAGAAAAACATGAGGTATTTAGCATGCAATGATGTGGTTATTAATATATTGCAACTGATCAGTGTTCATATAGTATAAATTCACAATTTTAGACACATTAAAAAATCCCACATTCTTCTAATTCTATTCTTTTGGAATTGTGTGGATATGACTTTTCCTTTTGGGAAAAAAACTTTAGTTAATTTAGCTTTTGTTTAACAGCAGGAGTGGTTGATCTAGCTATTTATTCACATACACTATGTAAATTGGTGAAATGTATAGACTTGACTTCTTTCAGAAGATAAGATGACTGGAAAAAAACACTTTCTCATAAACAGATTTTCTTGTACAGTATTTTATGTATCTCCAGCTAATTGAAATGAATGAGTTCTCTTTTTGTTTCTCCTCCAATCTGGTGATATCTATCTGGAGGAAAATTCATGGCAAGTCCCAGTCACTCACTGATGTCCCACTGTGCTTTGTGTGTTAACATTTGTGTGTTATATAATGTGTCTGCACACTGAGTGAAAAAGTTGATAAGGGATATTAAGATGTATTCATTTCTTTTCATCAAGGGATATGCTTACAGTAAATCTTTTTGGGGGTAAACAATTCAAACAAGGATATTTATCTTCAGGTTTATGGAAGTGGAGCCTTGTGGAAATAATGCCTTGTCTGTTTTGAGAGAATGGAAAAAACCTTAGTGATATGTAAAAACCTTGGGCTTTCATGATATTTAGATATAGTCATTTGTGAATTTAAAAATGTTAACAATAACATCTGACAACATGACTGTGTGTTTTTTTACAATGAAACAATAAATAATTTCACAAATACGATTATCTTAAGCATATTAGATAATAATTAGATAATTTTTAGATAATCCACTTTTTTCCATCAGATACAAAACACTGTAAAGCTTACCTTTTCCGTACAATCTCATACCACAACTACTACAGCTTTATTAACTCATGTCTCCATCTGGGCCGCTCGTTTTTGTTAGCAAAAACCTTTTTCTAGTTTATTTTGTATTAATTCTGTGATTTCAAAGAATTTAACTAAATTATTTTATAATCCAGAATCTTTTGGCCTTTCATTATTATTGAAATGTTTACAATTTCAGGGAATCACTGAAGTGAATCAGTCACAGGATAATACATCGCTTCACAGGAAATTGGCAAAGGCACCAAGAACACGTTTTCCAAGATGATGCCAGAACAACATCATGCTTAAAGACTGGTGTTAGCCATTTTGCATTGATATTCGGTACTTTATCTGCCAAGAAAGTGAAGATTTTATTATCCCAGTTTCCTTAGAGAAAAATGGAATCCTGTGACAAACAACTCACAGACCATGATCTACCAATCATGCAAGTACAGACTAATGATACCCCTGAGAACCAAACTTATCCCATTCAAGCAATGACACATTTGCCAAGTGATACAAAAGTGGAGAACAGCATTGAGCAGGTTCCCACACACCAGAGGTTATTAAAGGATTTCACTTCTGAGAACCAGCATTGTCACATTTATAATGTTTGTATTTTTGTATATTTGCATATTTATAGGTGCAGGACACAGTTTGGTCTACCTGTCTGTCTCATCAACAGTTCAGAAGTATTTCAACCTGAGCAACAATGGCAAGTGGCATCACACTAACTGGTTACAGTATGGCTGGTTTCATCTACCCACCACTTGCCAGGTATCTTCTGGATAATTATGGATGGAATGGAACATTGATAATTTTTTGTGGAGCACACATGCAAAACATTTGGCTTTGTGCCCTTTTAAGACAAGTGACACCAGTAAGGGAACAACAGCAAAAACAACATGGATCAGGTCAAACTAAGAAACGGTTTAACTGTGAAAAAGCTGCAATGGAAATAATCAAGCATCTGGCCTTGTTGAAACAGATGTCTTTGCTGTTATTCCTCACAATTAACCTGGGTTTTAACATTGGATACAATGGATTCTTCTTTCATATTGTGAATAAGGCTTTGTTCCTGGGTATGGAGAAATCTGTAGTAGCTTTTCTACCAACAATATCTGCCATCACAAACATCATCTGGAGGCCTCTGTTTGGTCTGGTGGCTACCTTACTTGTGAAATACATAAACAACATTGTTGTCTATGGAATTGCCTTTGCTCTGATATCTATTTCTACCTTTGTTTTCACTTTAGTGCATCACTTTCATTGAATGGTAGGTATATTGGTTGTCTTTGGCCTTGCTAGTGGTAAGCTTTTTTTTACTCGGTTTTACCGTATTTACAAAATTTTTAGTCAAAGCAATACGCCTTGAATGTGAACATTTTTATGGAAATATTGACTGATATTAGGTATCATTCAAACATCCTTTACCATTATCACAGTAGCAAATGGATAGTAAAAGTCAAACAACTCACCAAAGCAATATGTATCCTGAATATTCGAATTGTATGTATTTGTTACCTGTAGCGATACCATTTGAACTAAATGCAAGCACTCAATTAACCTATCCATTGTATATCAGCATCCATGGCCACAGTGCAGCATCCAATGCTGGTAGACCTGGTAGGCATCAAGAATATCACGAAAGGAATTGCTCTTTTGATGGTCTTTTGTGATGTGGGTCAAATAGTAGCCTCACTGTTTGCAGGTATGCTGTGAATGATCTGTTTATTATGTTAACTTTAAACTTAAATACAGTATACAAGCGCCTTTAGATAGGTAATATGTATAGGATTTTTCACCATCATAACATTAGTATCTGCCACAAATTGGCATTGTATCACAAACAGGTTAACTTAACAAGATCATGTAGTGAAAATGGCAACAGTTGTTCCATTTGAGATTGGTATATTTTGTGGCAAAGATCAGAAGACAGTTGACAAAAATATAGGACATCTTCTGAAAATTGTATAACTTTATCATTATTCCCTGTCTGTTTCAGGGTGGATATTTGAGATAACAGAAGACTACAATGTGACATATTATGTGTCAGCTTCACTGGTCCTTTCATCAGCACTTGTGTGTTTTGTCATCTTTACAATGTCCAACTGGGAACACAAAGCAAGTGTATCAAGTGGACCTGAACACGAAGTTGCAACGAATACAGTCTAAAGAGACATTTAAACAAAAATATCAAAAACCTAGGCCTCACCTTCATCTTAGACATCATTGTTTGGATTTGACTTTAAAATGGAAGATACTAAAAGTGATTAATTAAAAGTAATTGATAAAAGTATCATCAGCCCTCATCCAAATAAAAACTCCTAACTAGATATCACCACAATGCAATTAACTGTAGTGTACAAAACAGAGTTACTTATCATGTACATCTGTTTACATACATATTACACTTATCTGATGTACTGCTAATGGCTCTGATAGTGATTTAAACATATACTTATGTATCATGTATTAGAACACATGTTAGTTTTCTACCTGCATCTCTGTAAATATTTTGAGATGAGAAAATGAGAATAGAGTGCATTAACTAATGTGTAAACCAATTTCACCAATAAAAGGCATCAGAATTTCGTTTATTTAATCTTATGGGTTCCAATCCTTGTCTTCTGGAAATTTTTCGAAGAAAGTGTTAATCCAGTCCAACCATTATGGCATCACAAACAGCACCAGAAGGAGGCTTTGGTTGGGTGATTGTTGCTGTTACCTTCTTTTCAAACTCAATTATGTGCATACTGATGGCTTCATTTCCTGTGATGTACACAGAGTATATGCATGCATTTGATTCTGGGGCAGTTATTGTTGGAACGGTTTTCTCTTACCATGTGGTATTCACAGACATATCAGGTACATAATTAAAGACTGGTGTCATGCAATAATTTAATTACACATTTTAAAATATGTTGTATTGTTAAGCATAACTAATGAAACCTAAAGAATTTTTAGAGAAAATCTAAATTTTGTTTATCAAATGAGTATACTGGTCTAAACTTTGTGCAATATAGCACACATCAATGTATTTTTTTAACAACATGAGACTTTTTATGTTAATAATATTTTTTATTTCATGCTGGGATGTTTGCAGCTTCATTGCCTCCTTCCTTTTAACTAGTTTATGCATTGAAATATTAGTGTACAATTGTGTTGCTAATAGGCTAGTTTTAATTGTTACCATCTTAATAATTATGGTTTTGTAAGCATATTAACAGAAATAGCCTCATGCAACAATTATTCTCTTGCAGGCTTTGTCTTCAGTGGTTTTCTCAGACATATAGACTTGCGTATTATGGCTGCTACAGGCTCTCTTATTTCTGCTCTGTCTTGTTTCACAGCCTCCTTTAGTAATAGCATATCCATGCTAGCCATATGTTATGCACTATCAGGTATATAATTGAAAAATTTCCTGAGTAACTTATACAATATTTATATATATAACATTACCTAGTAAACATTATGACTTTAAAAGGTTTAAACGTTTACTAATTACCATGAAATCCTATCTTTGTGTAACCAACTATTTCCAAGGGTTTTGTTAATTTTTGCAAAGTATATTACTCATTCTGTTTGCCTGTTTGTTTGTAAGTTTGTTACAACAACTGGTTTTCATACCGATCATTTTAAAACTTTTTAAAATATTTTCTATCAAATGTTTTCAGAATGGCCATGTTTTTAGAATGCTTATTAAATGTTTATCTTCAAACACTTGCAAACAAAGATTGCGGTGAGCAATAAAAGGGGATTTTAGAAAACTTTGTTAAACAATTAACCACATGCAATGCCTAAAAGTTAGAATTGAACAGGAACACAATTTTAAAGCCACAACCTCACAATTTTAGACATAAAAATAATATTTTAATTGGTGAGGAACCTAAAACATGTTTAATTTGACCTGTGACAATTTTACTAACATTTGTCATTAAATGTTCAATAAATGATGCACCTAAAATGTTTTGATAAATTGTTATAAATAGGTTTAGTACCCATTATTTTTTAACCTTTGCAAAATATTTTCCTTGAAACATTTGCAAATATTAAAAATATTTACTGGGTATCATACAAGTGAATAGCACATGTATAATATTGTTCATCATCATGTGTGATATTTTTGTAAATGTCTAATAAGGTAGGTTTTACTTTGTTATCCACTCTTTTGTATGAATAATACGTCAAATAAAGAAGTCCATACTTAAAAAAAGAATACTCTGTAAAAATACTTTTCTACTCGTGTATATCATACATGTTTATCTCTCACAGTTAATTAAATGTCGACTGCAAATTTACATTCACAAATTTCTAACATTTGTGTTCACCAACTAGTTATTGACTGCATATATTGTTTTGCTACTGATTACAACAAGGTGACCTTAACAGAGGTTTAGTTTAGCTTAAGTAAGAAGTATTAAAAGTTGATGTAAACATCCTCTAAGCCACTGATGTCCAAAAGGGGATAGTCCAGTTAAAAAAGTCAGTCTGAATAGTTAAGCCTTCAACTGTTTTCTACATCTAATGATACTTTTCATGGGTTCTTTTATTAAGCGAATATCAAATTATTCAAGTAAGGTCGACTCAAACATTATAATAATAATAATAGTAGGATTTATATAGCCACCTGATAGTAAGAAGATACAGTATCTTGTGATTATACAAATTACGTATAAAGTTAGTTACATTGCATATGTTTTGCAGGAAAAATCTTTATTTTGCAATTTTAACTATTTAAGGAAAATAGAAAATTTATGTTTTTTTTCGTCATGACCCTGCAGATTTACTGCACCTTAACCTGAAAAAGTGGGTCATTCTTGTAACAGAGATTAACTTCCCCTGCAGAACAAAGGGGAAAAAGTTTCAGTAAAGGGAAATGATAAAAAAGAACTCTGTAATGAATCTGAATTGATTTTAAACATTTTTACCAATTTTGGCAAAAGTAATGTTGGCCAGAGCTAAATGGCAAGATGGTTCAAATTCGGACAAAGAGTGAGGGTATCAATTAGGGATGTGTAAGAAGCATTCTAGGGATTATGCTAAGAGATATATAGCTTCAAAAAGGTGACCCATATACATGGGATTACAAGCTGACATAATTAAGAATCCCTGAAAGGGCGCTTATTTGTTTTCACATCAGTTTCCTCGCCGCCGCTCCATTATGGTCTCTCCTCAATATCTCCCTTATTATTTGAAGCTTTTTAACCATATTTGGCAGTTATATACCTTAAACGTGTGAAAAGTTTTCCACATGCTTAAATTTGACCTTTGATCTTTATCAAGGTCACATGATGTTTTTGGTCCGTTATTAGGAAAATCTACTCACCGCAGAAAGGTCAAAGTTGGGGTTTTACGTCCCGTTCAACAGCCAGGGTCATATTGGGACAGGTCCTCAGAATTGCCACTTGTGGGACTCGAACCCACAGAGGTGACAGCCTATGATTAGATGCCAAACTTGCTAACCACTAGGCCACTGAGGACCTTTACTCACCGCAGAAGCTTGTAATTATACACACATGTTCATACTATCAAAAACGCAAACTGATTAGATTTTGGGAGTGATCCGATGAAAAATGACTGATTTATGAGCTATTTTCTTTTTTTTTGGTTTGTTTGTTGTTTTTTTTTTGTTTCTTTTTCACAAGCTTTTATTCACTCTTTTTTCCCATTGCACTTGTGATAGCCGGGGGGGCGAGAGTGGACAACCCCCCATCGGTGTCTTACAAAATTGTCATATAGGCAGTATGACTTGTAATGCTGAAAACTGTTTTAGCATTGTGTTAACAAAATATGTTCCAATTTACAAATAGAGCTACAAACTTTCTATGCGTATTTTTCCTGTTAAAGGTTATCAGTACAAAGAGTGGTGGTTTATTAGACTAATGACAACAAGGGATATGGAAGTCATGATTTCGGGATTAGGTTATAACTTTAACCGGACGATTCTACCTGTCAATGAGCTATTTTCTCACACCTACCAACCAGAAAGCTTGAAAGTCATGTGAACCTTCCCCGCCCCCCCCCCCCTGTATTTCATTTACAGCCATAAAATGTATTGAGAGGTAGTGGGAAACCATATGTGGAGAGTCTAGAAAGCAAGTCAAATTTCACCCCCGACCCCCCTGTTGGGGTCAAACTAGGGTCATAAAATAGCCAATTTTCACATTTTCCTTATATCTCCTTTATTATTGGCTTTAGAATGTATTAAGAGGTATTGGGAAACCATATGTGAAGAGTCAAGATAGCCGGTCAGATTTACCCCCTAACCCCCCTTATGGGTCAAACTGGGGTAATAAAATAGCCAATTTAGTCTTTTTGCCTTATATATCCTTCATTCTTGCTTTTTCAGCTTTAGATTGTATTAAGAGGTATTGGGAAACCATATCTGTAAAGTCTATATAGACAGTCAGATTCATCCCCTGACCCTCCCTTATGGGTCAAACAGGGGTCATAAAATAGCCGATTTTCTGTTTTGCCTTATATCTCCTTTATTCTTGCTTTTAGAGCTTTAGAATGCATTATGAGGTATTGGGAAACCATATGTGAAGAGTCTAGATAACCGGTCAGATTTACCCCCTGAAGCCCCCCTCTCTTTTGGGTCATACTGAAGTCATAAAATCGTTGAATTTGTGTTTTTGCCTTATATCTACTTTATTCTTGCTTGTAGAGCTTTAGAAAGTATTAAGACGTATTGGGAAAGCTTATGTGAATACTCTAGATAGCTGGTCAGATTTACCCCCTGACCCTCTCTTGTGAGTCAAACTGGGGTGTGTTTTTGCCTTATATCTCCTTCATTCTTCTTATACAGCTTTAGAATGTATTAAGAGGTATTGGGGAACCTTATGTGAAGAGTCTAAATAGCTGACCATGTTTACCCTCTGACTCCCCGTTATGGGTCAAACTGGGGTCGTAAAATAGCCGATTTTGTGTTTTTGCCTCATATGTCCTTCGGATTTTTGCTTTCACAGGTTTAGAATGTCTTAACAGGTAGTTGAAATTCGTGGAGAGTCTAGGTAGCCTTTCAAATTAGCCCTCTGACCCCATCTTATGAATCAAACGGAGGTCATAAAATATCACTTTTTCTGTTTTTGCCTCATATCTTCTTTATTATTGGTTTTACAGCTTTACAATTTTGAAAGAGGTAGTGGGAAACCATATGTGGAGAGTCTTAATAGTTGGTCACAGTGGGGTCATAGATTGCAATTTCTACTTTAATATTTCAATATTAATGATGTCATTATCTTAATGTTATTTTCATATCTTAGTGCAAAGGGTGTCATTTTTTGAAATTGCACTAATGTCTTATACATACTATTAAAACAGGCAAAATACTTTCCTTTTTTGTCATTATCTAAAATTATTATAGGCATAAAAAACTGGATCCAAATATTTACAAACTTATTTCAGTGCAGCAGTTTGATAATGACACATTTATAAATTCCCATTTTCAGCTCATTATCATTTTTTCTGACTTCCATTCTTCTGCAGTAAACTAATAACTCAGAAATACAAACATATTCTTTAATGGATTCTCGCTTTACTATGTCCCTTATTTATACATAAAATCTACATATCACTGACCCTTTCAACAGAGCATAGATAGAGATAACATCTTACTCGTTCTATGAGCATTTCTTCATGCATAGACTTAATCAGGGGGAGAGGGGGTGTTGGGGGAGACACATTAACTATTGATTTTATCCCTTATCAGCATATACCCAGTGGACTAATTCTCTGGGGACTCATCAAAGACTGGCAATTATATGTAAATAGAAATGAGCATTAATCATAAGATATAAATAGGCATGTGGGAACATTGACCTTTTATTTACTCATTGGGATAAATGTGTTCAAAGCATTGTGTCATAAACTTCTTGTCTTTCGAAAGGCTCAAATTTTACTATTCCTTTTTCTAAAATGTAAATAGATATATGCACTGTTACTCTTTAATTAGGTAGTTTTATGGTGTAACTTTCAACCTATTATAAGTATTGATGCTTTATGCATTCTGAATCTGAGCATTTATTCAATTAACTTTTCACAATTTATGACAATAGAAAACAAAATAAAGCTTAAATTTTTATTTCATGTTGATGCATAAACTTCCACACATTCTGCTTAACTTTCACTTCTTCTCTCAGTGCTGCATGTTTTTATTTTCAGAAACGTTTTTCTACTATATATTATATTGCATTGAACCTTTTTGGGATGCTTAGTTTTTGTAAGCAAAAATATTTTTCTAGTTTTATTCAGAATAACAGAAAAATGCCAGACCTACTAGGAGCCTATTTAACTTCATGAATCTAAGAAAAAAATTATATCTGGGAATTCATGCAGGATTATGGGAGGTCACGAAAGCCTAACAGAGATATAATGGCTGACACACAATCGCTTACTAACGAGTTAGAACAATTTATTGCCAAGTTTCTTTAAAAGGCCATTATTGATGTAGAAGAAAAGGCAAAAACAGAGATGTTCATAAATACATAAACCCCCAAATAACCCGAACATGCTATATAAGTTCTTTGTGTGTTTGCCCTGAAGTTAGAATGAGCCCTGACAAATGCTTTCTCAGCCACAGAAGCCGTCAATATTTGAAGACATTACATTGCATAAAATGCATTGTATGATCCATCTAGATCCTGTTTATGAGCTTCCTAGCATAACTAAGCTCTCCTGGCCTTTTTCCCATCAAGAGAACAAATCTCCTACTTTATTATTCATACCTGGTAAAATCAAGATTCACAACTTGACATAAAATAAGTATTCTAAAATTCTTGCTGTGTGCGGCCACAATGACATCTGTGATCTTGATCTTGACCATTGTCAAAACAGTGAGCACTGCCTCCTTTGCGACTAGCCTAAAAATTCTCTCAGACTCTCTCAGCCAGGAAGCCTTGATCTTTGTTAAGCTCTACCAAGTCTAGGCTAGGAAAAATTGCCTCTCGCAGATAATTTATAACCTTGGTCATCTTAGCTGTCTCCTAAACCATGTAAAGATATGTCAACTTTAATGATTCCTGAAACTTGTCTGTAGTCATACAGACACCACTGAAAAGAACTTCAAATTTATGAAATAATTTTAGGTCTTCTGTATTCCTTTCTCTAATGGAATTTACATTGTTTTGTGAGGTGACCTGAGAGTTGCAAGCATACGGTATAACACTCTTTTTACAGCTTTTACATAATAATTGAGCATCAGTTGGATCTGCCTTTTAGTACATTTCATATTACCTGTCCAATCATTACACATTTTCTTTATATTGTCTAGGGGACCTGATTTGATTCCTTGAATAGTGTCAGTCAAGACACCTAGTCATATCCTTTTCTCAGTGATTGCTAAACCCAATTTTTGAATGTAGCAAACAGGGTAAAACCTTTATGAATATTGTAGGTGAGGCCATATCTGATTAAATCATCTATATAATTTATATATGGAAAGCTCTGTTCAGCATTATATAACTGGTTGCATGCCGGTAATGCTGGTTTTAATTTTGCCATAACAAAACCCAAAGGGCAAACAAAAATCAAGTAAAAACTCATCCATTCCAGTCCAAACTGCAATTCCCAGGGTCAATTTTGAAATGTCTGAATGCCTGGATGATATTGACCTGATATAGGAGGCTGACTCTTCTTAGCTTGGTGACTTTGGGCCCTGACGCCATCGATTAAAAGATATGTGAGAAAGAATGTGTCACAGTTTAGCCAGAGTGTAGTTTTATTGGGCTGCGTTGCATAATATTACTGCTGAGTTTTCTTTTGAAATTCAAGGAGAAAGCCGAAATTTGAAGAGACACAAGTTACTAGTTCCAACATTCAAACAGGCTTCCCAGGTCTCAAAGATTAACTCTGGGATCAGTCAGATCCTGCCTTTCCCATAGTTATAGTTTAATCACCAGAGGCGAATACTTTTAAGTGAGCCTTAACTCTGGGACAAGTAGTTATTTTATATTCTACCCAAACTTCTTTAGCAATGAGGGAACCGAGGGAAATAAAGCATTGCCATCTTCTGATTTTTTCCATTTGTTAAAACTTTCATATGAACAATGACCAACAATGACCAAGCTTGCACTTATTTTGTGCAATATATAAATGCCTACAACTGCCGTGACAGTTGTAGTTATCTATGCTTTGAGAGCTGTCTCTTAATGTCATTGCCACTAGCCTGAATCTCTGCATTCTAGATGGGCTGCTTTGTATAATTGTACCCTTATTGGGTTTTTAACACTTCTACAAATTGTTTTACCTACCCACCAACTTGCCATGACATTTGTGTTTCTGGTCCATATTTACCCACCTAACAATCGCTTCAAACACTGGCTATTGTCTTTAACTCGGGTGTTATTTACCTTACCACAAAACTAACTGGACCTCTGAATCAATTAGAAACCGTCACTGAAGTGATAATTTGTACAAAAAGTGTTTTTCTACTATTTAGATTTTCAGCAGATCTATTGAATGTATCACTTTTCATTACAATAGAAGTCTGTGTTGAACACCTTCGATACTTTGATATTTTTACATTGGTAGAACTACAATTAATAAATGAATAATTTCAAAGCGCCAAGATAATCCAGTTGCCAAAACAGAATCTGTGTGAATGATTGCATTTGGTAGGGGAGAAAACTATGGAAGAGGAAAGGCTAATCTGAATAGACCAGATACTCCGACTGTTGTCCAAACCTTTTGAGACTAACTTTATTTATGATGAGAGCTTGTTGCATTCAGTACGAACAGCTACTGCATAACCAAGCATCCCCAAGTTGTTGTTTTTTGGGGTCTGGTTTAGGGAAACTTGATGAGAGATGAAAGATATGGAGGTTGCTTCAAACTTATTGCTTTGCATGTTAGCATGTTACATTTAAAATTGTGTCATAACCAATGGGGATCTAAAGTAGTTTATTCAAGAATGGTGTACAATTACAACTGGAAACATTGTGATAATGCTTTCCCTGTGACATGAACTTTTCTCTGGCCGTAAGTACCAGGCTGGAAAAATTTCAGCTATAATTTTTCCCCTTTGATAATTACAACCGTGACTATTTTATACATCTTTGAATATCTTTTGACTTGATCTCTTATAAGCCTATCTATTTTTCTGTGTTTGATAACTGACCTTGCCTTCACCCTTGCGTTTGCAGGTTTAAAGAAAAGAGATATAGTAAAATAAAACAAAGTATGATGGGCGAGGCGGAAGGAAGGTACCACATCTGTTCAGTGGACAAGGAGGTACTTGGCTTGGACTGTAACAACTAGTTAGCCCTAGGCTAAAGTGTCTCATATTGTAACATAATATACTAGCTCATGAATATTCATGAACCCACGTTTGGCGATAGGTTTGAAGCATTCAAGTACTAGAAAACTCCCACAAAAATTGATAATATAAATGGCTTGCACGTTGGCAACCAGTGCTGTGAGGTTCATGTTGCCTGGCACATGAAAGCTCGAGAATTCTGCCCGAAACTTAGACGAATCTTTTAATTATTATAGTGGGCTTTGCAATTTTTGGAAATTCTCCTCACAAATGACAGCCAGATTCCTCGATATTAATTCTTTAAATTTGCGATACAGTGTCGAGACATTGTACAGATACCAGATGAGAGACACACAGTGAACAAGCATGGTACTGAGGCATCTGTGTCACAAAAGTTGGACGACGAGATCTAAGGTGGGAGCTACCCTGGGGACAGAAGAAGGTGAGATGCCAGGTAGTTGCAGAAGGCTAACAGCATGGTTTTCATCTGGTCTATGACCTGCTGGTTGACTGTTGAACATGCGAAAACTATGCTGGGGCTTGTAACTGAAGTCTGTATTGTGGTGTCTGATCGTATGCTGATCTCCTTACTACCCATGTCGGTTGAACCTCTGAAGGTGTCATGTGCTGAGGCAGCTGATGCACTGGCTCCTCAGGCAAGGGATTTGAAGGCTGAAGATTTGTCCCTTTCGTCTTATGTGTGTCTTCAAGTAGTTAAATTTATCCTAAATCCAGTTCTGCCTGTTTGTAATTTCCTTAGGAGCCTGGCCAGACTTAGACTGGGTGTGTTTTCTGTAGTGAGTCCTTTGCATTATGAAACAAGTCTTGCACACTTTGACAGATAGCTTGCAGCTGCTGGTGAACTTCTGCCACAGGCGTTCCTCCCTGGCCTTGTCCTTGTCCTCATGATCCTTGACAAATTCCACAATAGCCTCCTCATCTGAGTATGTTATGTAAATGTGGGTAATATTGAACTGTGCCCGCCTCTCCTGCAGCCTCTACTCCAGCCTCTGTGTCCATTCCACTGTCATTCATCTCCCTTCTTGGTCACTTTTGGCCAATCCCTGACTATGTAGTTTCCTCCCCCCTGGCTTCCTCCCTCTCCTTCTCCTGTTGTTTCTGTGCCTCTTCCCTATTCCATTATTCTCTCTCCTGCCTTCTCCTCTGTATGTCAGTAGCTGTATCTCCCAACTCAAACAAAAGCCTATCAGCAAGTCAGCCTAACTTGTATTTCAACACTAAGTCCTAAGGTAATTTATAAAAAAATCCTATCTAAAAGCTGCCAGGTGTAATCCATCAGATGCTAGATAACAATGATGAATTGTATAAACCGAATCGCCTTATATAGATATAGATTTTATAGCTAACTGGCCATGGGTTGGTAAAATGAGGCTGTCCTGTCCTACACACTTCCTAGCTTGTCTGCTGCTGTAACTCTACAGTCAAAGAATTGGAAACTTTCTATCTTGATGGGAAGTGACCAGGTCAGGTCAGGTCATGTTCATGACAGGCCGGTTTCCTTTCAGGTACTGTTGTTTTGTGTCTTAAGTCTGTTGTGAAGTGGTGTCCAGGTAGTGAACCATGACAGGCCAGCAAGTGCTTCCAGATAAGATGGTTACAGCATAGAAGTGTGTTTGATAAGCCATAGAGACACATGACAAGATGGTTACCAGGTGGGCAGAGCCAAGGTTCTGGATAGAGAGTCGGGGAGGGTCCGACAAACATGTTTAATATTTTGCTGATCCACTGCAACAAGCCTGGAATCTTCAACCGATCCCTATACACTCTGTAACATTTCTCACGACCCTCAAAAAATCCAAAGTTACTGACAAGCCGGCCTCAGTAGAACACCTCCCATAACATAATCATGTGGCAGCATTTTCTTGGATTTCTTTGATTGGCCAGTACAGGTCCTGAGTAATTGACAGGTCTAGCTGTTAATTAAATCAGTTCAGGTGAATGCTAGGATGTACATCCGTGTTTAGGGTATTATTTCTATTTGTATGTTGATAAACTATTTTTGTCTTTATTTTTGGTAGCTGTTTTTAGACTCTTTTTTTCGGTTGGCCTCCTTGCTTCCTTCTGTAGCATCACACTTTGACAAAACTAGACTACGGTCAAAGATGAAATTTGTCATAGCCCTGGAGTGCATTTGGTGATCAGTTGTGCTTAAAACATGAAACAGACAGGTCAAGTCCGAGTAGTGTAATATCCTAAAGTTGAAAGACACACAAATATTCCCAGTACTCCAGTACTAGCACCGAAACAATAATACAAGAAATACATATAGTGAGCTAGAGATGCCTCAAGATTTCAAAGTGAAGTATATGAAGCTAAACTAGTTTGGCCGCTTACAAGTCTAGGTTTGCATTGAAGATAGTGGTGCTGCCCCTGTCAGAACTTCACTTTGAAATCTTAAAAGGATAAGATTGATATAGTGGTTAATTGTATCATACTGTACATAGAAGTAGCATACTGGCGCAGGTCTACTGGTAGAAAGTTTATACACGTTATAGTGTACTTGCACATAGTAGTGGCATAGCAGCATAGGAGTACTTTGTAGATGACATGGTTATACTGTGGGTAGTAGCTCTTATAACTTTGCTTTATTAGTACAATATCTGTCTGGTTTTAAAAAATTCTACACTTAATCACAGGTTAATGCATGATTAAAGTCGAATGATATTGTACTGTTTGTGTTAACAACTAACTAGTAAATTAATACACTACACGTTAGTGTTTTAAGTGATATTTTAACAGTTTATGTACTACTAAAACTCCAAGTATGTTAAATGATCGTATTTGTCATTGTGTTCCTCCTTGGCTACTGAAGCATACTCTGGTGGTTTTAAACCCAGAAGAAAAAGGACTGTGGGAATCTCACCATTTTACCCTGTCCTCTCAATGCTTTACAGTCAAGCCTTCATTCACTCACAGTCATTCATCCCTTTGGGCATCGTACACTACCCCACTAAGCCTGCCAAAAACCAGAAATCCCTAAGCAACAATACACCAAACAAAGATAAAAGGGGACCTGAATTAAGGGAAATACTGGTGTAGATACAAATTATCAATAAAAAGTTAAAGAATATCAATGTAATAACCAGAGATAATGGAAAACATGAATATAGAAACAGATATAAGTATTAGTACGCTCATTGAATGTTTGAGTTCCTGGTTTGGTGTTGGAGATGTGGTTTTGGACTGGTTCAGGTCATACCTTTCTGACCGCTATCAGTGTATCAAGATTGGTTCTGTTTTATCTAATGCTAAAAGGCTGTTGTATGGTGTGCCCCAGGGCTCTGTCTTGGGGCCGATCCTTTTCTCATTATACACTACAACCCTAAGTAATGTTATTCAGAATCATCCTGGCATATGTTTCCACTTTTATGCGGATGACATGCAGTTATACGTTCATCTCACACACAAGCATGCCACTCTGGTCTTTGAAAGGCTGAAAAACTACTTGGATGATGTTAGAAAGTGGCTCTCAGCAAACAAGGCTCTCAGCAAATGTCTGTACAAAACTTGGCAAATTTTTCCCAGTTAATATACTTGGTACCCTCCTGTCACCTGCCGAGGCAATTAGAAACCGTGGTGTCTGGTTTGATTCTGATTTTTCCTTCTCTTGCCATGTCAGGAATATCTGTAAGGCTTGTTTTGTTCATATCAGTGATTTAAATCGTCGACTTGACTACTGTAATTCTCTATTCAGAAGTCTGTCTGCTCTTGACCTTTGTAGGCTCCAATGTGTTCGGAACAGTCTAGCTAGAATTGTGGCGAATACCACCAAGTACTCACATACCACTCCTGTAAGAAAGAGTCTTCATTGGTTGCCTATCATGCATCGCTCTATTTTCAAGGTTGCCCTTTTGGTGTACAAGTTTCTACATAGTGGCCATCCAAAATACTTCGAACCTTTCCTTAAACCTAAACACAGTATGTACAGAACGCGTAGAAGTCAATCTCAGGGTGTTTTGCTTGAGGTCCCACATTTTGCATCAATATATAAGTCAAAAAAACATTTTGGCCTTAGCTTTGCATACGATGCTCCGATGATTTGGAATGATCTCCCTGATGATGTACACTCAGCTAAATCTCTCTCCTCATTTCAAAAACTTACCTCTTTGAAAAAGCCTACCCACCCTAGTTTTTTCCTCAGTTTTCATTTCGTCTTTCTCCGTGGTGCCGACCCCTGCAATGTCTCTGATTTAACGATTACGATCTCTGATTTTTGGCTTTAAGCGTCTTAGAGTCTGTCAATAGATAGAGATTAAGCGCTATAAAAGCACTATTAGAATTTAGAATTAGAATATAACAGGTAAAAAGTTAAGGACAATGAATACAATAATCAGGGATCAAGGAATATGAAGATATAAACAGGTGCACAGACAGTTTTAAACGAATAATTCCTGTTTGGTGGCGATAATATCTGAAGGTCATCAAAACCAAACTACTATCTCAGATAACAGAGGAAAAAGCAAGTAAAATACCAGAAATTTACAAAATAGCTTCATCTTGTACAAAAAGGGATTTAAAAATTTTTAAATATCACTGAAAATGATCTGTTTTTTTTTTTGTAAAAATTTTAATATCTTTGTAATTAAATCTGTTACTTTACTACATGTTTCAGTACGTTTAACATTTTGTGTACTGTTTTACAGGTGCTGCATTTGGGGTGACTCTTGTTTCAATCGCTCCGGTAGTACACCAGTATTTTTGCAAAAAGCGCACTCTAGTCAGTGGTATTACAGCTGCAGGAGTCAGTTTAGGAGTGTTCATCTTCCCACCACTGGCAAGATTCTCTGTGGACTTTTTTGGATGGCGTGGCGCGGTGCGGATCTTTGCTGCTATAATAATGCAGAATGTCTGGCTTTGCACACTTCAGAGGCCCTGGATAGCAGCTGCAAAGATATCCAGTGATGATCCTAGCAATGAGAAGTTTGGATATAAGCTTTGTAACTTTATCAAGTCTCTGTTGGATCTGAAACTATTTAAAAACCCAGGCTACTGGCTGTATTTCTTGGCACTGTTTTTACAAAGCGTGGGCTACACCGGATACATAATGCATATCACCAACAAATGTCTTAGGGATGGAATAGATCAGTATAGGGCTGCTCTGGCTCCCTCTGTTGCTGGAATTGTAAACTTGATCTGGAGACCAATATTTGGGCTGATTGCCACAAAACCACTATTAAGAAATAATACCTGTATTGTGTTTGGAATAGCAGCTGTATTTAAGGGAGTAGCAATTGCATTAGTTGCTGCTACATCTACCTTTTTGTACACAACTATTGCAATCATTATTGTATCAGTTGCCCTGGGTAAGTAATGTTATGGCCAACATGTCTATTCTAAAAGCTATAAAGCTATAAAAGCTATTCCTGTATCAATGAAACCATAATCTGATAATTTGTGACACAAATTACCTTTTACTTGAAATTTTGGCAAAATGTTTTGGTTAAGTTGATAGACTGAGTTTTTTTCTGTCAAATACATATTGTAATGATGCAGTTAGACTATGAGCTGGAATTAGGTCCTATTTAAAGAAATAGAAATGAAATCATGAAATTTATGTAACTTATTATAGTTTATAAGTATGAATGACATTGCTTTTCTTATTACAGCCACATCAGTCACAATGTTACAGCCTGGTCTGGTGGCTCTAGTTGGTTTGGAGAACATGCCTTTTCTTCTTAGTGCGTTGATGCTGGCCATGGGCACAGGGCAATTCATAGCATCGCCTTTTACAGGTGGCAAAATATGTGTAATGTTGCAAGATCATTAATGTTTAATAACCAGAGGACTTAGCTTGATTTATCTGGCTGTTGAGGGGCTGTAAATACCAATTTCATTTTTGATATGTGTTACAACTACCACTTGAATAACTTAAATACAAACGAGTGCCCTAAAGCTTAAGCTTAACTGCATTGCAAATGGAAGTGTTGGCTTTGTGTTAATACCAACTGAAAATATAACAAGTGCCTTTATACTTAACTAACTTCATACTAAAACCAAGTACATACTTGGTATAATTATTATTTTAAATTATTGAAATAATTTAACTTATCAGAAATTCAACTCTGCTTATACTTATCAAGCTAAGTATATATTAAATACACTTTTAAGTGAATGAAAATGATGTAAATAAATCGGCAATGGTATGTGATGATTTCACTGGGTTTTAGAGTTTTATTTGATTTATGATGATAAACATAACATACCGTAAACATTTCTACAACATGTAACATCACTGTTTGTTTTTGTATAATCCATTGATTGATTGATTGATTTAAATATTTTCTATCTTTTAATTATAGCTTGGCTATATGAGATATATGGATCCTACACCATTCCATACTTAGTGATGGCTGGTATTTGTGTAGTAGGTGGTGTGTCTGCTCTGCTTATTGGTCCAGTAACCAGAAAATATCCAAATGTTTCGAATAATCCATCAAGTCCTGATAACACATTCGAGCACATGGAAGAACAGCATATGTGATAAACTCAAAACATTTAATATACTGCTGATACAAGTTATATTCGACACCATGTTTGTTTTACACCACCTTTGATTGAATTTCATAGTTGTAAGCAAGCAAATATTTCTAGTTTAATTAGATGTTTCACCTAAATATACCATTTTGGAGATTTTCATAATATTGACAGTAATAATTTGTTATAAGTGTAGAGTAGAGTAGTGTAGAGTATAAATCACATATGTCCGTGTCACTGATGTAAAATCATTGTCATGTCAGTACTGTCATGTGTATGTTAACCCTATCCATGCAAAAAATGATCCATGAAGACCTATAAATCTGAACATTAGTTACTGTTCTTTATTCTGGTTTGCTGCCCTATGTGTACTTAATAATAAAGCACGATAAATTGATATGCAGTTGTTTATCTCTATACTGAGAGAATGTTCGTGTATTGTGTTCAACACTTATTGATATTATATTGTGTTATGTCTTAATATACTTGTCATACCAGAAAAACATATAATTTTAGTCCAGACTGGTTATGATTAAATGTCATTGTGTTTTCTATCTTTACTGTCCGAGTTTCAGCTGGTGGATGCGGTACAATAAATGAGTACACAGTGCCCTACTGTTGCATATGGAATAACACAATATATATAACACAGCCACATGTCATTATATATTTATTATTATTATTCAATTTTTATGTACAATAATAAAAGGTATCTATATTTAAGTTCACTTTAAAGATTTTAAAAAACTTAATTTAAGGCTCCCTCAAATGACTTTAAGTTATCATGAATTTAAGATTGGTTTCAATTACTAACTTTACTGTCCATTAAGAGTCCATAGTAACATAACCTTAGGGTGGCCTTAAATGGAGAATGAATTTAAGCTTACTTGCTGCCAATGTAAGGTGGTCTTTAGCATTACATCATTAAAATGATTAAAAATAAAATGTTTCAGGTAGATGCCAACCTGCGATTAAAGGAAATAGTAAGACACATTCCTGGCTACTATAACCCTAAGCTCAAGACATTAGAGTCTCGAAATGCAACAATAGTTGTTATGGCAGCCATCTTGTGGGAGGCTCTTTTATGGACCACTCAGCATCTACAACTACAGACACTGTGTTAGCAAACTGTGACTACTCAAAGATAGATAAATTGAACACATGGTATTAAATACCGACACTTAGACACATATATTACAATCAATAAACTGTGGCAAGTAAGATTACACACATTTAACCAACTTGCGTAATGACATGTAGCCCCTTTCCCAAGCCTAGTACTTTTATTAGATTGTTCCCTCTCATCTGTACTTGATATAATATATAGACTACTTTTGCACCCTGAATAATAAAAGATGACTTAAAATTTTAGACCCCAGAGGGGTCAACTCAAGGAGGAAGGCCCCCATACTAGTTAACAAGCGTCTTTGCTGTGAACCCCATTGTTAACAAGACAGGGGCACATACGTGGAACTCACCCCCTCCCCTGCGCCAAAGGAGGTGTTAAGTTAGGTTTGCAGAAGGCCAGCCTCCTGACACTTGTTCCTATATGAAATAAGATGAACCAGGGTGGGAGGTAGGAAAATCTTTGTTTCTAAAAATGGCGTCTTGCCCCTTTGACTTCCCAATGTTGAATGAATGTTTTGTTATATTTGGCGCCAGAATCAATAACCAATAACCCCATACCCGATCGAAGGTATTGACACACAAGAACAATCTTTACAGGGGTGCACTGAAAAAGGTCTGGGCCTATCGCTCCAACCCCCCAACCCCCCCGCCATAGTGCCCCTACTGTTGCATAATGGAATAACACAATATATAACACAGCCACATGGGATTATATATTTATAATTATTATTATTCTACTTTTATGTACAATACTAAAAGGCATCTATATTTAAGGTCACCTTAATGATTTGAAAAACTTAATTTAAGGCCCCCTCAAATGACTTTAAGTTATCATGAATTTAAGATTGGTTTCAATTACTAACTTTACTGTCCATTAAAAGTCCATAGTAACATAGCCTTAGGGTGGCCTTAAATAGAGAATGAATATAAGCTTACTTGATGCCAATGTAAGGTGACCTTTAGCGTTACATCATTAAAATGATTAAAAATAAAATGTTTGAGGTAGATGCCAACCTCCGCCAATGTCCAACTAGGAAGTAGGAAAACTAAGGGCGATGAAGTAAATTTTTGAAAGAGTCAGCCACCTGCTGTGAAGCATTATGATCCTGAACAATATATCTCCAGACACATTCAGACGTCCAGGTGCAATGGCTTTGGATGTTTTGAATTGAAACATTTGAATTAAAAGCTAGGGTGGCACCTGAATGTCTGAATGTGTGTAAGGATATACCTGAATGTTAGAGACCTAATCTGATGAGAATCTGGGTAAAATTTCGCCTAACCTTGGTATCCATAAGGGGCACCCATTGTGCACATTCATTTTTTATTGGATATAATGATGAATTTTCTGTGCCTGGTGCAAGGACCATTGCGTTTCTAATTGCTCGAACAGGACACAACGGGGAAGTACCAAGGGCTGGAATCTTTAACATTCTGGTTGTGTCTCTGGTTTGCATAGTCTTACTCCACTTAATAAGCAGGTGGGTGCCTGGACTAGCAAAGAATATGTCACCTCCAGCCATTTGTTTGATTGCCGAAAACAATTTCATCGAATAGGGAACTAGGTTTGAAATTCACAAGAATGAAAAAAATGCAGTCAAATATAAAGCCATAAAGATTTGCCCCATCCACATAGTATCGCAAATGCTGACTATAGCTATCAGGAAGGGGATGTCAATAATCCTTTTAACTACTGATGAGAAAGGTTTATGAATTGAGAGGGATTTTTGAAAGTATGACACTCTGGAGTCTTGGAATGAATATACCGGCAGACCATAGAGGGCCAGGTTGGCCTTAATTGCAGAGATCTAGTTGGCAATGGCCGAAGGAGAGGTACTATTTTCAACTAAAAATTCTGCCATAATGATAAGTGGGGTTATCTGATGACACTGTACCCCAATGCCACAACAGTAAGCCACAAATAGACGTAATTTCCTTATGTATGAAGCCTGAGTGGCTGGTCTGAAGGCCTGATGGGCTCTGGTTGCCGCTTTTGAAGCCAAATGATGAGATGTATCAGGCACACCTGTGTTATATAGACCAATCCAATTTAAGAATTTAATTATCCACCTGCAACCAGAGAGGGTTTTGTACAATTATATCTACTGGAATGTCATCTCTATCAAAGTGACTTCTAACATACGGTTCAAGAAAATTCTAGCACTATGGACATATTTTGAGATATAAAGGAGCAACACCAGGAGGGACTGGAGCTCCTTTTTACTACACTTTTCCTGCCAACCCACTGAGCACATATATTTTGAATAGTGACTAATTTTTCGGGTGGGACAGCCACCGTAAAGTTAGTGGTGTCCACCTCCACCCCCAGACATGTGGCCTTTGTACATGGCTGTATCAGCTTCTTAATGCTTACATCAAGTCCTAATTTTTTAAGGAGGTGGACTAAAGTATGATAAGATGGGTCTGCAGTGAAAATGGTGCAAAAACCGATGACATCATCAATATAATTGATGACTTTATAACCGATATTCTTCCTTATGAACCTAATGGCATCACTGAGTCTCTGAAAAATTTCAGATCCGTTTCTGTATCTGAATGGGAGACAAGTATCCATATAATAGTTCTTATGCTTTAAACCTAACAAAAAGTAATCCCTAGGGTCGATTTTGATATGGCGAAAAGCCCTACTTATGTCAACTTTGTATAACAAGGAACTTTTACCTAATTGCTTAACTTTATTAGTTATATGATCAATCGAGGGAAGGGTTAAAATGAAATCAGTACCCAAATAAGAATCTTTACTTATATTAGTATTTACAGCTATGCCATGTGGGAAGTTAAGATCCATAATTACACGCCATAATATGCACCCCCAGGCTTTTCCCTAGTCCTAGACAGGGAAATGTGCAATTCTTGAAACGGCGGATCCGAAAAAGGTCGGACTATTGCCCCAAATTGAATTTCCTCTGCAATATATGCTTCCACGTCTTGTGGGAACATAAGGGCTGATTTATTTATGTTTTTTGTGTGTGTGTGTGTTTTTGTTGGGTGAATGCAGCTTGTTTGCAATTTTTCCTATCCCACTATGGGGCTATACTGGTATTTTTCAACAATTTTCGCGGGGGCCACGGTGGCAGAGTGGTAACACTCTCGCCTCCCACCTCTGCGGCCGGGGATCGATCCCCGTCATGGCCATAAGTGGGAAAGCTGGTAGTTGCTTGCCGTTGGTTGGCAGTTTACAGTACACAACCCTAGCGAACTCTATGTACTGGTTTCCTCTGCCCTTCCAACTACCCGTCGTGATATGACCTGTACAGTGTTGAAAGCGACGTAAAACCTCAAATAAACAAACAAATCAACAATTTTCGCAGCACACTTACATGTATATACATGTAGGGTGGGATGTAAAAGAGGTTTTACATACAGAAAAAAGTACAAAATCAGATGAATTAACAAGGCCAGTTAATCCAAGCAATGTGGGTGATTGTATCCAATATAACCAAAACTCTAAAATAAATCAAGCAACATTAAGACTTAAGATGACAACACAAATTACTACATAGTACAAATAATATTTTTCAAAACGCAAAGGTGCTGTACTGCTTATTAAACGGGCCAAAACTCAAAATAGAAAGGATATTGCCACCATTTCTATCCCCTGCTAGGAATCACCTCTGTGCCCAATTGTGGCTTTAAACAAAATAATATGGTTATATCCGGTATCCAACAATTTGTTGTGCCTAGATCTCAAGGTTTGGTACCTTTCAAAAACATTAACATTTCATGATTTTCGCAGAGCAGGTGCTTCTTGGGCATTCCAGAATGGAGTTCCACTTTAACACATTATGAAACATGGTACTTGGCAATCAAACGCCATATCTTTCCTCTTCCCCTACCCTTGAATCCCCTGTTTCGAGGGCATTCAAGTCTGTACTGCATTCCTAGTTTCATACTTAGTGCTTGAGTGCCATCATTGCACATCCAAAACTCAATTTTAACATATCTTTTATATGTATTATACCCACTCTATGTGGTACATGACGTTTGACCTTTCATTATTTCTTTCAAGGTCATGAACAACCCTGGCGGGGACCATGGTGGCACAGTGGTAACACTCTTTCCTCCCATCTCTGAGGCCAGGGTTTGGTTCACAGTTCTACCTCAACCCGAAGGGCTGAGTGCTTTAATACAGCAGACTGATAGTTTAAAACCATCATAAAGCACGATAATTTGTCTTTTATTCCTATTCTAAAATGGTTACACTAATATTTTGGTCAAAATAAGTAGTAAATCTTATGCAAAATTCAAAACAAATCCAGCACCATGTTGGCTGTTCCATTAGCTAAATATGCATAGTGATGGATGTGCAAACAACCTTTTGGTTAAAATATTGTTAGGAAATCCCCCACCGTGATCTCATAAATATTAATGAATAGTCGATCTTTAAATAAAATATTGACAAAAATGTGATTTTATATTTGCTGCATATAATTTACATTTTATTTTACCGCGAGTTGTTTGTTTACATTTGTACGCCAAGGGACGATGTATGCAGAATTCAACAGTGTTGTTTTATTTACCTTTCTATATTCGTGATTCCAGCATTGCGCAAAAGACGTGTCCACGTTCACTGAGCAGCCTATCATTTTAGAATAACGGTCAAGGTACTGTTCTGTAAACTGCCGAGCATCAGTAAGCAACTACCAACTTTTACACATAAGGGCCGGGGTTCAAACCACAGACCTCAGATGTGTGAGGCGAGTCTCTCTCTCTTACTCTCTGGCCCAAATTGTGTGATCGTAACTCACTTCGAGAAGTGGAATACAATAAGGTGACTATAAACTCCCAGTTATAATTATATTCACTTTAACTTTTACCATTTAATAGTGAGTTTTTGTTTGCATGTGTTGATTAAATCTTATGTTGTAATTGGCAGTCTCAAAGAAATTACAATTCATTTCCATATGATATCCCCCAAAATAGCTGAAATTTGGCATGTAGATATATCTGCCTGTTTGTGGACAGTATCTCCAAAACAGTTCAATAGATTAAATTCAACTTTGGCATGTGGATTTAAGTAGTTGTCAAGGTGTGTCCTATTTTAAAGTGGCTGTAAAATCCCATGTATAAAAACATACATTGAGTTAATGCCCCTGTTCCACCAAAGGACAATCGGTGAATAAAAAGGTAAAATGGGCAGGAATACTGAATTAGTATCAAAGCCTGGGATTAAGTTCAGATCGGCCTCAGGAAGCCTGACACAGGCCCGATTAAGCCATGTTTCTGGTCTGTTTTAACCATGATCTTGTCGAAGACATACCGACTGGGTCTCAGGACTACCCAGGACTCCTGGCACTAAGCCCCGACTAACCCCTGATTAAGTCCCGACTTCCTCAGGTGTCCTGAGGCCCCCTCAGTGTTCCTCAGACCACGATGGCCGATTCTTGTTTTGCAATAAAACTGCATTCTCTGGGTATATATATTAATTCCGGGATGTAATTATTATTACTTTTCTAGGAACACAGCAGGATGCCACCTCTCAATAGAAGACAGCTTCAGCAACAATTTAGGGCTTTTTTAGTTTTTATTCAGTTACATATAATGACGTATTTGCTATTTCTACGTCGACCACAGCAACCACCACCAGCAGCACCTCCACCACCACCAGCCAGACAGAGACCTAGAAGAAGGCACAACATGTGGGTCAGACCATGGCTACTACAGAGAGAGGAGAGGGGGGCCTACCACAACATTATGGCTGAACTGTATGCCACAGACATTCCAGGATTCACCAATTTCATGAGGATGACCCCAGAATTCTTTGAAATGATAAAGACCAGACTGGAACCACGTCTAGCCAGGCAGGCCACCAACTACCGAGCTCCAATCAGTGTTGGGGAAAAGTTAGCCCTCACCATCAGATATCTGGCTACTGGAGAGTCTGCAGGGCCATCCAGGATAAGTTCACCAGAGAGTACCTTAGATGCCCTACTACTCCAGCTGAGTGGAAAGAACTGGAAACAGAATTCAGGATCAGGTGGAACGTTCCACATGCCCTGGGAGCCCTTGATGGCAAGCATGTGGCCCTGAAGAAACCCAAGAACTCTAGAGCCCAGTACCACAACTATAAGGGATTCTCTTCAATAGTAATGTTGGCCTTGGTTGATGGACAGTACAAGTTCAGATGGGTGGATGTGGGTACAGCTGGATCTTGCTGAGATGCCCAGATATTTAATACCTGTCACCTGAAGAGGAAGATTGATGATGGCAGCATGGGCTTCCCTCACCCAGCACCTATTACCCAGGGTGGTCGAGATGTCCCCTACTTCATCCTGGCAGATTATGCATTTGCCCTGAAAACCTGGCTAATAAAACCCTATGGCAGAAGGATGTTAACCAGAGAGGAAAGGATTGCCAACTACAGAATATCAAGGGGCAGGAGAGTTGCTGAGAATGCTTTTGGCATCCTGGTTTCAAGATTTAAGAGTTATGATGACCACTATGCACAACATACTGAGAAGCCAGTATCAAGGTCAACATGGTGGTCAACAGCCTGGTGGTGGTGATGATGATGATGTGCCTGGTGATGGTCAGTTGATTGGTGGTGCTGCTGATTGTGGTCGAGACAGAAACCCTGCCAGAGAAGCCAAAAGACTGAGGGATTATCTCAAGGACTAATTCAATAATGAGGGAGCAGTGGCCTGGCAAGATGGCAGAATATAACTGCTACTGCAGTAACCAGCCCTTTTCAGGACTACCAATTATTCCAAAAACAATTAATCAGCTGTGCTTGTTCCAAATAACTCAACCATTACCAAACATAAGTCACCCAACCAACAAACAGACAAACCCAATGCCCAACATAAGTCCCACAAATAACAGACAAATGCAGTGCCAAACATAAGTCACCCAACCAACAAACAAACCCAATGCCCCCCATAAGTCCCACAAAAAAGCAGATAAACACAATGCCCAACATAACTTGCTAAATGGAATAAATATTTCAGACATTTTGAAAGCTACACCCTATTTTGAGTTAAATTTTTCTTGTCTTCTGGGAAAATAACTGAAACTAAAAGTTTTACCTTTATTGCAAATCTCAAAATAAATTTTTTTCCTCTACTTCAAGAAAATTTAGAAAATATAACCACCCAAGTGGTTCTCTTTAGAGTATGGTTTATCTGTCTGTTGGTTGTGGGGAGTTATGTTTGCAAATTTGGTTTGTCAGTCCGTTGGTTGGGGGTTATGTTTGGTATTGCGTTTGTCTGTTTGTTGGTTGGTGGCTATGTGATAGCATAATATCTTTGACTCTAGGGATGGTATCAATATTGGACTTTTTTATTACAGATTTAAACCAATCCCATGAATTTTGAGCTACAAATGGGCAGATTATTGGCCATATTTGGAGTTCATTTATCTAATTTTTTCTATGTGGCCTTCTGTTGTTATGTGTATTACCATGGGTTATTTGTTTCATGTTTGGCGTGGTGTGGGTGTTGGGCTTTGTTTGTTTTTTTTTGTGTTGTGATAAGTATTTGTACTGAACTGTTATGTTTTGGGAGAGGAATTTGAGCAACATGCAGCTATTAATTGTTTTTGGAATATTTAGGCAGCCCTGAAAAGGGCCTATGGGGGGTACGAGACCCACCCGGACTGGCTGGCTACTGAGGAGGCTACTGCTGTTTATGCGGTGCTGTGGTGGTGATGGTGTAGAGCTGCTGCTGTGGCTGCTGAGACTGCTCAATGATCTGTGTAGATCTGTTGTTAGATCTGGTAGCTGGCTTAGTATTCCACTTAAGTTGTGTCTGCTGCCTTCGTCTTGTACTGTGACCACTGATGGAGGGTTTCCAAAGCCAATGGGGCTGGGTGTGTAGTAGACATAACTGCTGGAACTGCTGTCTGCTGCTGCCTGGGTGGAACTAGACACCTGTTGAGTGGTTGTTGGCAGTATCCCGACCCTCTGTGACTCTTTGGTAATAGTGGCTGATCTCTTGGGTAGTACTTGATGTCTATGAATGTTCTTTACTGCTTCAATGTCTCTAAAAATCCTGCCCTTGAGGTCCTCAAACTCCTCTTAGATCATCTTTTCAGCCTCTGATGCCACGTAGTCAAAGAAAGGCTGCCTGTCTGACTTCTGCTGCAGGAAACCTGAGATCAGTGTCCTCATCTGGTCAAAGTGCTCGAGTATCTTGGAATCTGTAGAAACTGGTGTAGATGTAAGTATTGGTTGTCTTCTACTCTCCCTCAGGACACTGTAGTCAAGATGTTCTGTATCAGTAGTAGATCCCCGAGCTTCTTCATGCCTGCTGGTGTTGGGACTGGCCTCGAACCCAGAGCTTCTGTTGGCCCCCTTACATCTGATGTGGGTCTTAAGGAAACCCATCTGCTGGTAGACCTAGGACTGTCTCTTGGTCATCTCCCTTGGGGCTTGGCCAGACTGTAGCTTGGAGAGCTTGCCATAACGAGTTTTCTGTGACTCAAACCACCTTCTGACATCAAAGGGCTGGAAGTTCAGTTCTGCAGAGATTTCTGCCCAGAGAGCCTCCTTCCTATGTCTGTCGTGGAAACGTCCATGCTCCTTGTTGTACAGCTCTGGGTGCTCCTTCACAAACTCTACCATGGCATTTTCTTGGTTGTCATACAAATCGGGAAGCTTAATCGTGTGGTGGAACACCCACATTAAGTTTTCTGTATTTCAATGGTGTGTACAGTAAATGGTTTGAAAGATTTCATTCTATGTTTAAGTACTGTTCAAGTACTTGATTCAACAAACCTGACCAGAACCTACATACACATATGACATTAAACTCTTCACAGCTGCAAACTAAGATTGAGTTTAAGGTTAGGACAATTGTTATTTAGTGTTTGAATGATTTTTGGTTTACTAATTGAAAGATTTTATTAAAATAAAAAATGTACATATCTCTAGAATCTCGTTTTTAAACAGGGTCTATCAAGTTCAAATTTTGCGTTTGAATGTAGCTGTTTATAGAGATGTGTCCAATTTTAAGGTGACGTTCAACTCCCAGTAATAACATAACTATATTGAATTTAAGTTTTTGTATTTCTGGACAGTATCTAAAAAGTGCCTGACTGATGCAATCAAAATTTGCAACTTCGATATATCTAGTCCTAAAAGTATGTTCTATTTTAAGGTGATCTTAAACTCCTGTGAATAAAAGAATAATATTCAGTTTATGTTTTATCTACCTTTCTACGCAGCGTACCCAAACCGGCTAGACATATTGAATATATATTTGGCATGTACATGTCACTGACCTTAAAGAAATTTCAAACATAAGTTTTGTGGTTTCTTAACAGTATCTACAAGAGGGTTTCACAGATTCAATTCAAATGTGGCATCTTATTTTAAAGTGAATTTAAACTGCCATGTTTAAAATAAGTATATTGAGTTTAATTATTTCCTTCTGCAGAGTGTCCCAAAAAAATGTCTAATTTTTTTTTTGCTGGTATAAGTAACTGGTCTCAGATAAGTTTCCCACATTAACATGATCTTAAACTCCTGGTAATAGCAGATTTATATTTGATTCAAGTTTGCAATTTTTAAAAATGTATTAAATTTTGTGCAATAGATTCTAAGCATATTTAAGATCTAGATATAACTAACCTTGAATAGGGCCCACATGGAAAGATGACCTTAAACTTATACAGTTACAAACTTACATTGAGTTTAAGTTTAGGACAAATTTTATGATGTTCATGATGGACGATATTAAAAGTAGTAATTGAGAGTTTTCATTTAAATTATTGTAACCATAGTTTTGTTACCAAAGAGCGAGGACAGAAAAAGAAACTTCTGACATTAAGGTTACACCATTTTTAATTACTTTGTCGACTCTGCTGGTAATGGACATGTGTATTTTCTTATGCATGAGCAAATAAATGCTACCTCTGGATTGCATTGCCATAAGTTCACAGGAGTGCCATATATTATGTTAAATATTAACATAATTATATCGAATTTAAATTTTGGTTTCCGCCCAGTATCTCCAAAAATGGTTAGATAGAATCATTTCAAATTTGACAAGTAAATATCACTTGTTCTCAAGGTGTGTCCTATTTTAAAGCGACCTTAAATTGCCATGTATTAAGGATATTATATAATATACTGAAAATGGCTCGACAGATTTCATTTAATTTTTTTCATGTATGTGTAACTAATTGAACCAATTTTTCCCAATATTCTCATAGTAAAAATACCTATTAGAAGAGTTTTTATAGAAATTTAAGACAAAGATTAACCATTTTATTTTAGGACAAAAGAACATGTGTCCTTGAAACTTGTATAGAAATAATGTATCTTTGGTCACGTTTCTGTCTTTAACAGGCATCTTGTTATCGATGACAAAGTGCGAGTCATTGAATTTAAACTACATAAGTGAGGCAAATAACTATAAATTTGACCATAGTTTTGTGGCTTGCGGGTGACAGGCTTGAAAAGGCAATGAATGGGTGCATTGTGTAATGGGTTTCAACTTGGATTCCACGGGGTTCTCATATAATGCAGATATAAACTGATACATACATGTTTATATTTGAACTATTGCCTATAGGCGCCTGGGCTGGGTTTATTGTATTTAGTTGTATATGAAAATGATGTTGGTCCAGGCAAACGTGTTATGTTGATTAATTAACTGATAAAATGTTTTAGCCCCCATGGTTGTCTTTTCATGAGGGTGCCTGGGGGCCTTTCCGTTGGACTGATACATTGGACTGATACATCTGTTTCATCATACACATATTGCAACATGATGTCATACTCAGCTTTTTGATATGAGCCTACTCTTTATCATAATGATGTAACATCGCATTTGTGTGTGTGTATGTGTGTGTGGGAGGGGGGATCAGTACTACAATGGATTGCATCAACTAATCTATCAATCTAATCTTCTATCCTTAAATGCATCATAAGGTGTGCACTATATAAAGCTGCATGACGCAGTCATATTGTTAGTTTACTGAGATCCTGAACTGTAGTATCAGCCAATAGGATATTATAAGGAGAAAGTGTTCAGCCATTTATAATATCCACAGCACAACCAGAAGGGATTTTGTTGGATGATTGTTGCTTTCACCTTCCTCATAAACTCCCTAATGGCAATTCTGATGGTTTCTTTTCCAGTCATGTACAAGGAGTGTATGTATGCCTTTGATTCTGGGGCTGTTCTTGTTGGGACTGTTTTCTCATACCATGTGTTATTTACTGATATAGCAGGTATAAAATTTAGGGCTGTTGTTACTGGCAATTACAACTGTGAAGCAAAATTGCTGAAAAAAAGAATAGAGATAAGCTATAAGGTTGAATATGTCAATGTATGAACTGTTGTTCACTATTATTCACAGCATTTATGAATGTATTTTATTGACAACTTTGCATTCATGACTTTATGATGATGTCATTCATTCTGATATGTTTACAATTTTTTTCTCTCTCTAATTTTAATTTCTGTGCATTAAAAGACATTTTTGTTTTTTTATCTCATATGATTTCTCTTCAGTGGGTTTCACAGACATTTCGACTTACGTATCATGATTTTTAGTGTTGGTATATATCTATTGGTTTGTTTTTTTTTCATATTTCATACTTATTTTTTTTCTTCAAATATCTGATTTTCTAAAGTTTCCTTTACACTTGAATTCTTCCAAAATGATCCACATATTTCTATTATTTAAGATTTTTAATTATGTGTATACACAATACAGCTACAGTATGTAGAATATAATTATTAAAACATAATCGGAGGAAAGCTCAGAATGTTGCATTGTTTAAGATTTACAAATATGTGTACTGTGTGTTGCAGGTGTAGGCTGTGGAGTGACCTACATTTCAATTTCACCAGTAGTGCACCAGTATTTTTGCAAAAGACGCACTCTAATCAGTGGTATTACAACTGCAGGAGTAAGTTTAGGATCATTCATTTTCCCACAGCTTGCAAGAGTCTCTGTGGATTTTTTGGGATGGCGTGGGGCTGTCCGGATCTTTGCCGCTTTAATGATGCAGAATGTCTGGCTTTGCACACTTCAGAGGCCCCGGCTAACAGCAGCCAAAAAACTAGTTGATGACCTTAACACTATGAAGTGGCGTCATAAGCTTTCCAACTATATCAAATCTATCTTGGATTTTAGGATATTTAAAAACACAGGCTATTGGCTGTATTTCTTGGCCGTGTTTTCCACAAACATAGGTTACACTGGATATTTAATGCATCAGTACGAATCAGTATAGGGGTGCACTGGCTCCCTCCATTGCTGGTATAGTAAACTTGGTCTGGAGACCTATATTTGGGATGATTGCAACGAAATCAATTTTACCAAATAATACGAGTGTTGTCTATGGAGCGGCAGCAGTATTGATGGGGCTGGCAATAACACTTGTTGCTTTAACATATATCTTTTTGTACACAGCTATTGCAATTATTCTGGTATCAATTGCAATCGGTAAGTAACGTTATGACAGTATGCCATTCTAAAATAACTCTAAAATCATTAATTGATACTTTGTTAATGCATAGCTTTGTACTTCTGCTTTTAGCTGTAAAGTTCCGGCTGTTTTGGTAACATTGATTGAAAAAGACAATCATGTTGTGATATCATATAACTTTCTTCCCTTTTGAGGAACTTAAATACAAAAGATAACATTACTGTGAACTGTTATAGAAGGTTTACTTTTTTGTTACAGCCACAATAATCACAATGTTCCAGCCTGCCGTGGTGGCTTTAGTTGGTTTGGAGAACATGTCGTCCCTTCTTAGTACATTGATGCTGGGCATGGGCGCAGGACAGTTCATAGCATCACCTTTCGCAGGTAGCGAAAGCATTTGTAATGTCTTAAAATCATATTTTACAACCAAGGTGTTTGAAATGATACATCTGTGCATACATACAACTGGTAAGTATCACCATTTATCATTGGGATATCTTAACTTTAAACAAGTGCTTTAAATTAAAGTTTGATCTGATAGCAAGTGAGGGGAAGCCATTGTGATCAACACTATCAAATCATAATGTGTCATTGTAAAACAAATACTTGTGTGTAGTTTACATATTACTTCTATAACGTGTTATAAAATTATAAGACGTCACAAACAACAGTCAATCTGTATTCTGTTTTCAAGAAGGTAACGCACTTTTTTATACATGTTAATTCAGCTAATCAATGTAAACATGTAATATATAAGAAGTACCTGACTACTGGGATTAGTACTGCAAGCATGCAGGTTATAAAAAATGTAGTACATCCTTTCATTTCAAACACTCGCATGTTATGCAGGATTGATGGCTTTTTATGGGTTTTAGAATTTGTATTGCATTCATAAAGGTCCTAAGAAACATTTAATAAACATTTACACAACACTGGCATAACGATTTCTTGATAATCTAATTGATGAAGCTTGATTATAACCTCTAGAGCCTTTTTACTTGTAGCTTAGCTGTTTGACATCAGTGGATCTCACACACTTCCATACTTAGTGCTTTCTGGTATCTGTGCAGTAGGGGGTATAGCTTCTCTACTTATTGGTCCAGTATCCAGAAAATCCAAGAATGTTTTGCATGATCCACCAAGCTCAGACAACCCATGTGAACATATGAAAGAAATACAACTCAACAGATGTAATTTAGTATTTTTGTGTGATTAAGCTTTAAGCAAAAAAAAATTGTGGAACAACTTTTTACTAAAATTAGCTCTGTTACCCAAAAGTGCTACTAAAAGGATGCTGATCAGTAATTCAATATCTATATTCCAGGAAGAGTATCTTTGGATGAAAAAGCAGAAATTAAATTCGTGACCATTTATATGTCTGTTTGTTAGCAGGATTATGTAAACAAATGAGAAGGGTTAGTCTGGCGCCAACTTGGATCCCATTAAATTTTGAAAGTGATCACCGCCCGGATATGGATTTACTAATCCACTTATTATTGAGCCGTTTTGCTTTGGAAAAGAGATATAACGTTCTGATATAATCTTTACATGCCTTGGTGGAGGTCTGTGCTCTCCAAGTGTTCTTGTTATCATTATTCTATAACAATATGACAGTGTTTTATGTATTCTTCTTTTTATATTGAGTATAACTGAAGATGAATTGATGTTCTGTACTTTGCTATCAGTCTTTTCAGTTATCATGAATAGTATGATAGAAAATTAAAAGCAAGTGGTTTAAAAATAAAAACCACCATGTATTCCATCAATGTTATGTCATACCAGAGCTCTGATTGTGACATGATTGATGCTATAGAACCCGAGAAAATGATCAGATGTAATTTACATGAACTGACATTATTGTGAGCAAATTATTAAAGGTTTATGATATGATGTTTATGTTATGATAGTTAGACTTGGGATACTAATATTCTTCTGATTTTGCTGGTTTATTTTTATTTATGTATTATTATTTTATGCAGATAGTCTAGATTTGAGCTCTCCACAGGCTAAGGCATAAACCACAGCAGAAACTACTGTTAATAAATGTATATATGTTGTATTGAATGTGGATAACCATTGAATGTATACAATCAATGGGTCAAGCTATTGAATGTGTATCTATGGCATGGAATCAAATTTCTATGCTCGTAAAACTGCCATTGTGACAATACTGAAATACTGTATATCTGACTGAAAGAATGTAATTCAGTTAACAGTAAAGTAACATGATTTAAGAGCATTATAGGTTTACCTTAGCGAAAATAGCCATCTGTTCATCTTGTCTAGAAGTACTGGATGTAGTTCCTGTTCCTTTATACCCCAGGGTCCTTGGTGGGTTAGTGGTTAGCAAATGTTACATCTAATCATAGGCTGTCACCTCTGTGTGGTTCGAGTACTACAAGTGCCAATGTTGAGGACCTGTCCCAATATGACCCTCGCTGTTGAATAGGACGTAAAACCCCAACTTTGACTTAAAATCCCATCTTTTATATTCTATTCCATTTCATACTGGACATTTACAACACTTAATTTCTGCGTTAAAACAGACTCTAAGGCCCGACAATCATAAGCAGCATTGCAACATTTGTCAGTCCATGGGCATGTGAATTGTCATTAGCACAGAGACACACGCTGAATACTATGGTGGAAAGGCCTTGGTAGAAATGGTGGAAATCAGACACATCATGTGGTATTAAACACAAAACTGCGGTACATAGAGAAATCTAGAAAGACAGAATAACAGTGGTGAACCATATTTAGAAAACAAGAACCAAAGCTCTTAAACTTGAAACACTAAATGGTCTAAATAAGCCAACAAACTAATATTTTGGCTGTGTTGTCAAACAGGCTATTTTGTATAGACCATCACATGTTTAAATTGTCATATGTGTACTGTCTGTAAGACTAAGCCTGACTATCAACAATGGCAATGTCAAACTTTGAACACGGCTTTATACACAAAGCAGCCAAAGGTGAATAGTTAAATGTAATCAATACACATTTTATCAGCTGTTATCTAACTTACCACAATGTAATGAACTAGAGTACTCACAGGTACAAAGCTTTTTGCTCTGTTCATCTGTGCATCTTGTACTTACAAGTGACAAGGCTTTTAATAGTAGTATTACCTAAGTATACTGATATATTTGTAAACAAAACCTGAATGACATTGCATCTGCTAATCTTTAAACATTTCAACTGATCAAATGCATGGTCATGTTGTATACAAGAAATCTGATGGATTTATTCCTCTCTCTGATTTCTGGAGACCATTGGGTGTGAATAGTATTTACAAAATGTGCATTTCCACAGGATAGTGTTTATCCATTTTATTTATTATGATGTCACAAACGGTGCCAGAAGGAGGCTATGGTTGGGCAGTTGTTGCTGTCACCTTCTTTACAACATCTTTAATGGCAATACTGATGGCTTCATTTCCAGTCATGTACAATGAGTATATGTATGCATTTGATTCAGGGGCAGTTCTTGTAGGAACTGTATTCTCATACCATGTGATAGCCATTGATATATCAGGTATATACTTTTATCAGTTTTATTTGTGTCACAAAAGTACTAAATAACCCTACATTTTGGAGAAAATGACCTTAAATTTGTATTTATTACAGACACAATTTTATTATACGGCATATCTGATACAGGTAGGTTTTTTAAACATACACTTTTTATTACAAAAATTACCGTCCATATTAACAACATAAATGACTTGATTATGTTCTTTTTACGATCCATTCTAGAACAAAAAAGTAATATGTATTTGATATTTATAGTAAATAGTAATAAAAAATTCTGAAAATGTCATTAAAATGGTAAACTCATAAGTGTTCCAGGCAATTTTTGGCTATAAAATCATACCAGATAATCAGTTGATTAACATAGAAATCAAGTTTATTATTAATTGATCTAACGTTATATAATACGCGGATTTTGACTTCATTTTATGAGAGTGTAGTGACACTTTTGAACCATACCTACTTAAAAAGGACAAATTTTTGGAGCAACATTTGTGTTAGTATTTGGAGTGAACTATTCTTATCATTTTATTGTATGCATTAGTTTTATGGTTCAGTTATATCTTTTCCGTTATCTTATCTATGGGTTTAGCAATTTCCTATCTTGCATGATATGAATAGCGTGTGCAGAAAGACACTGCTACCGTGTGCATAAAGGAAAACCCTCAACTAGTTTTTGTCTTCAATTAGTTTTTGGTTGTTGATGCCTGGGCACAACTTTTCAGTCGAAGCCTGATTAATGGTACACTTCAAGTGTCACTCTTTACACATAATTACTAGCGTGTTTGTTTTATGTTATGCTTGTCACCTAATGAATTATGTTCAGTCATTAGTTTTCCCTCCTTGGGGCCACCAAAGCTTCCAAACTGTACACCCCTCCACTTTGAATTTACAAGTCGTGGGGATTAAAAGCACCCCCCTCCTCCCCAACCTCACCATGGTTCACACTACACCTTTCTACAGGTTATGTGTTCCTTCGCACTACTGTGTCACGTGCAAGGAGTAAATGTCTGTTTTAAAAACATGTCAGAATTTTAATATTTATGTGACATTACATATCTTTTTAAACTTATTTTAGTGTTTTATGTATAGTGTAACTGGCATGACGTTTCACTTATCTGTGTGGGGCCTTTTTGTCCTTTGTACTTTAATTGATAGTCTAATTTTACTAATTTATGTGTATGTAGTTGTGTAAAACATGTTTGTAAAATAAAGGCTCTTTCCCCAACTTCCTACTGTTATTCAATTCTTGTTATCACCACTCACCCCCAAAGAGTGAACGCAGCTTAACTTGTATATTACAATACGCTTAAAATTGACTTGACTGATGCATATAACTTTGTTTACATTAAAATGTAATTAGTTTTGTGTAATGTTTTTTTACTTGTAGGATTTCTCTTCAGTGGTTTTCTCAGGCACATAGACTTACGTATCATGGCTGCTACAAGCTCTCTTATTTCTGCTCTGTCTTGTTTCGCAGCCTCCTTTAGCAATAATATATCGATGCTTGCATTCTGTTATGCACTCTCAGGTATATACATTCACAAAACTGAGGAATACCTACCTGGCTTTCAACTGTTATTAAGCGACTTCATATCCTCAGTTTTGTGTCAATTTATTTTTGTTTCCTGGTTTGGGGTTATATTTTGGTGTAAAACATTTCTGGATCAAGAGACTACATAATTTAAAACACCCTTTACTGTCAGAACCTTAAAATATGAATCTAGATATTTCTATTATCTATATAATTTTATATTTCATACTCTTGACGTCATATTCTATTAGATATTCATCATATTTTTATGTCTACACAAAATGGACGTGATAAGATATTTTCAGTTTTTAATCAATAAAATATCCTAAGCATGTTACATATTTTGTATATTTTTATAAATTTGTGTACCATGTTTACAGGTGCAGGCTTTGGAGTTAGTTACATTTCAATCTCCCCAGTAGTACATCAGTACTTTTACAAAAGACGCACTTTGGTCAGTGGCATCACAACTGCTGGAGTTGGTCTTGGGTCATTCACATTTCCACAACTTGCACGATTCTCTGTGGACTTTTTTGGATGGCGTGGGGCTGTGCGGATCTTTGCTGCTTTGATTATGCAAAATGTTTGGCTTTGCACTCTTCAGAGGCCCCGGATAATAGCACACAAGAGAACCAGTGATGAGTTTAACACCACACAGTGGCAGACTAAGCTTAGTCACTATATTAAGTCTATGTTTGATTTGAAAATGCTCAAAAACCCAGGTTATGGTCTGTACTTTGTGGGCCTAACTTTTATAAATGTTGGCTATACAGGATGCATAATGCACATCACAAACAAATGTCTTACTCATGGGATAGACCAATACAGAGCTGCATTGGCTCCATCTGTTTTTGGAATAATAAACCTGATCTGGAGACCTATATTTGGGATGATTGCAACAAAGGCACTATTAAGAAATAATACTTGTGTTATACTTGCAGTGGCAGCTGTATTTATGGGAGTGGCAATAGCATTGGTTGCTGCTACATCAACATTTTTATACATAATTATTGCTATTATTCCTGTATCAATTGGTCTAGGTAAGTGGATTTAGAATTTAAACAAAACCATGTAATATCAATATTTCTATTCTAAATAGACTAAGATAACCTTTGTAAATATGTATTGGTAATGACTAATATGTATTGGTAATGACTAATAGACTCTACTAAAACAGTAGCTACAGTCAGACCTAAATTTATTTTTGGAGGTCTCTTTGTTCATAAGTACCAATGTGATTACATTTTTTGTTACAGCCACCATAGTCACAGTGTTCCAGCCTTCTGTTGTGGCTTTAGTTGGTTTGGAGAACATGTCACGTCTCCTTAGTGCATTGATGCCAGCCATTGGTGCAGGGCAGTTCATAGCATCACCTTTCACAGGTAGCAAAACCATAGTTTATGGTATATTTAAATACAACAAAAATATAATGGAATAATTAGACATATTCTTTTTAAATTTTAAGCAATAACAAAACCTCATCACAGAGAAAAAAGTTATATCAAAATATCATAATAATCATTCATGTTATGATAAGCCATTAAAGAAATGACAAATGAATGATAAAATGTCATGCAAAGACAAATAGTCAAGTCTTTTAAACTATTCTAATTTGGCAAGAATAACTTTTAAATGTTATTCAATAAAACGGCAGGTTTTCAAATTCATCTATTTTGTTTTGACGTTTTTGCCATTCTATTCCTTCATTTAATGACTTCTTTAAACAGTGCTAAAATGTTGAGAATGTTTGGTTCTGTTTTTGTAACGATGTATGTAATGTATTTAACATGTATGAAAACATTTTTGGAACGTTTACAAAACACAAAATGTCATTGGTTTAATACTTCAGTTAAAGGCCTATCGGTAACATGTGTAAAAACCATACATGAAAACATACATTTTGATTATTACAATGATGAAACAGGGATGAATCAGATATAACACACTATCATCAGTAAAATATACATAGTACATACATTTACAAGTTTGGTATTTACTGTATACTTTCCAATGTTTGTAAATAATTTTCCCACTCATTCTTACAGCAGCTTATATATTATTTTGACACTGGTGGCAGGAGTGAGATATACACTCATGCGTGTGTTTAGTAATTTGTAACAGTAAATTCAAATTTCATGTTTTGCACGAGTAGTATCAGTAATTTTAAAGTTCATGTTTAGCATGGGCAGTGTTCTTACTCATGCCTTGGTTAGTAATGTGACTTAACTGAGTTCATGTGTAGCATGAGCAGTGTTCTTACTCATGCCTTGGTTAGTAATGTGACTTAACTGAGTTCATGTGTAGCATGGGCAGTGTTCTTACTCATGCCATGGTTAGTAATGTGACTTAACTGAGTTCATGTTTAGCATGAGCAGTGTTCTTACTCATGCCTTGGTTAGTAATGTGACTTAACTGAGTTCATGTGTAGCATGGGTAGAGTTTGCTACTCATGCTGTGATTAGTAATGTGACTTAACTGAGAGTCTTGATGAAGTATTGACATTGCTTAGTCTGTAGTTTCATTCACTTGTGTAATCGACTGGGACTGTAATATACTAGTAGTATAGTCCAATTATATATTTTTAGTATTTTGTTGTAACCATATACTATTGTTGTATTATAATAAACTTTGGCCCGCACATTTTGTGTTTGTACCCCGGGGGGCTGTATATTATTTTGACACACAATAAGTTTTGCAAGTTGACACAATCAAGGAGGATTTTATAAAATGCCAGGAGATGTTTTTTTTTTAATTGATATGTATTTAATTTCTATGCTTTGGGGTGTAGCTTCTTCAGTTATTCTCTGTTTCTCGCCCATACATAATTTACAAACCTTTGCTAATATATTAAGTGTTGCATCTAGACTCAGGCAAGTATAGAAACTGCATGTTTTTCACCAGTCAGAGTAGAAATGACTGAAATATTTTTCAGTTACTGTTATAGGATCTTTATTTTCCTGATACAAAGTATGTTGTATTTATGCATAAAATGCTGGGAAAACTTAGAAAACCGTTTCAAATTGTGCTTTAAATCGATATTTGGACAAATATTTTCACAGATTGCGACCATAAATCTTGAGAAAAGGATAACATTCATTTCATCTATTATTGTTTTAACTTTCACATAATGTGCAACATCTGGGGCTGCAATATAAAATATTATTTTCCAGTAGTAACGTTGCAACATGAAGTTTTGTACACAAACTGATGTAATTCTCTTATTATTTATGTTTATGGGAATAAATGTAGTGTACAGCCTCTGTATTGTGTTCAGTAGCCAAAAACATTCATACACAGATAATCATATAATGAGATTCCTAATAATTCACAAAATGAAGTGTATTACATTTCAATTTGCAGCATGGCTCTTTGAGGTCAGTGGTTCTTACACACTTCCTTACATAGTATTGGGTGGCACCAGTGTACTGGGAGGTCTGGCTTTTCTACTGATTGGTCCACTATCCAGGAAGTACCCGTATGTTTTGCATGATCCTTCAGTTGAAGAAAAAACATGTGAGCAATTTGAAGAAGCCCAAAATGTGACAGACTTTACCGATGCAGTTTGATATATTTCAAGCCATAATCACATCCAACATTATACTAATACACAATTTGTTCTTGTATTCACACTTACTGATTCACGTATGTCATACTGGCAGCACTTTTCACTATAATTACCTCAGTATACAATTTCACTGAGAAACTAATGACAGTGGTAATTTGGGAGTGTTATTCAGTCAAGGATATTATATTTTATTGTTTACAGTTATAGTCATTCCGGTTTAGCTATAGGTATACTGACAGCTACTGCAGGAAAGGGTGATCCCTGAAAGCATATAAATGTGACTGTTACTTGCATTACAATTTCTGGTCTTTATTTATTCTTATATATATGCAACAATAAAATTTCCTTCCATTTTCAGTCTCTTCTGATGAAACCATTTTTGTACCCCAATGTGATTTATAAATTGTCGCTAATCATCAATATTTGTACTGTAGAAGAGGAAATAAGTCTTTAGAGTAGTTGTTCAGAGTCATGGAAAGACCCTGTATTTTATATTTACCTCAAATGAATGAAGATTGACGTTTTTCCATTTTCAAAAAGAAACTAATTAATGAAACCAAACACTATCACTTGTCAATTTGATAATTGAAACTAAAACACTGTGTTAGCCAATAAAGAAAATTTTATTCAATACACTGGTGTTTGACAGGCCAAGGCTTTGGAATTACTTACATATTAGTCTCTCCAGTGCTCCAGTGTTTAACAAAAATTACACTTTACCAAATGATATTGCCACTGCAGGAATCTATCTGAAAAAGTTCTCATTCCCACGAGTGACCATATTTCATGTGAACTTTCTCTGATTTTGTGAACTTTTCTGACCTTTACTACTTTTGTATGGTTTTGAGCTCTCCAGAGGCCCTGAATAACTGCGTCAAAGTTGCAAAATAGTACAGTTTACTTGGCAGTTCAAGCTTTATAACTAGTAAATGCATTACACGTATCACAGAAATCTAAGTGGAAGTATAAGCTTTGTAACTAGTAGCTGCATGACACATATGTTAAATGACAAAGTGGTTAAATATATCCATTTACAGCTGCACTACATTCATTCGATGGTAATATGACATATTTGATCAGGATGATAATTTCGAAGTTACCATAAGAAAATGGTCACAATTACCTTGATATTTTAATATAGCATTGTCTTATAATTCAAATGACGTTTTCAAAGTTTTGATGATACCTATTAAAGCTTCACAAGCCATGGCTGTCCATAAGATGAAGTGTGTTGTCCTAGCTATAGGCAGTTGTTTAGGTAGTTCAACCTTATAATTTCCCTGTTGAAGGACTACTTTGATTGTCAAGCTAATAGGAGCTGATGAGATTCAGGCATTCTACTGAATATAGCTATCTGGCTGGTTGTTCTCTATGGTTGTTATAACAAACATGTCTGATCCAGGGGTTTAGAAAATCTGGTGGTCATAGTCATATCAAGATTTGTAGAATTGAAAACTGCTAGTACACCCGAAGAGATGTATAAACCTATACATTCAGAATGGACCAGTATACGGTGTTTTTGCAGTTATCTCTTTTCCAGAAGTGAAAATATGTCAAATCAGGGCAAAATTAGATAATGGAACTGTCTGAACCAAAGCAAAAAACAGTATTTGAGACTGTTGCCCACAAGTAGTGCTGATAAAATAGCATCAGAGATACCAGCACCTACCTACATGGAGAAATAGCATTGAACACCATGAGATATACAAGAGGTAAATCAGAATAAAGGTCAGAGGTCAGAAGACTTTCACAATTGTCAGCATCAGTTTTGTAAAGGTAAAGGAGAAATAAGATGTAACATATTAAATGGGTATGTAAAGACAAAGTTTGAAAGAGAAGCATTTCAACAGCAAAGTGACTGCATTAATAAGTGAAAGTTATGAAGCTGCAAAATTTCTTAATTGAAGTATAGCTATCAAAGGAAATAGTATAATTAGGTAAAAGTACATATAATAATCAGGTACAGCAACCCATTTATCTTTGTGATAGTAATATGTTTCACAAATACCAAGTTTGGCAAAGCTAAAGTCAAACGTTACACCAAGTTGCACACATCCATGTTTCAACAAATAACCTACAAGCATCACTTTTTTACTTTTTACACCTTACTGTTTTGAGATATATCCGTTCAAATTCAAGTGTCAATTCAAGGTCTTACCATGACATTGTGCACCTACCAACCAATCTTCCTACCGAGTATCACCTTTCTACACCTAATGGTGTCTGAGAAATAGCCTGGACAAGATTTCAAAGGTCAAAGCAAAGATATATCCTGGACATGATTTTTAGAGCCAAGGTCATTATGACAAGGTCAAAAGTTAAATCAAGATCAGACCATGACGTTGCATGTCTACATCTCCTAACCAATGTCACTTCCAAGTATCATCTTACTGTTCCCAAAATATAGCCCCGTCACAAATGTTTGGATTATAATTTTAGATCCAGGTAAAAAAATGAATCTAGACTATTTTTCAGGTGGAATGAACCACAGTGACATCCAACAGGTGTTAAAGTTTGACTCAGATATATTGTACATTTTTTAGTTATGTGCTCAAACAGACAGACAAACAAAGATACCCCTCGTGAAACAACGGTAATCAGTAGGATAAAGCAGATGGATGGTAGTAATATAATGAGTAATAGTAAATAAACCTTCAGATTCACTTAAGGGTATTAATTAGTCCAGTTGCTGCCTCGGAGATTACTTAAAGGGTTGTGGATGGATATATTTTATTTTGATTTCCCTCAAAAAAGTTGGGACAGTCCCCATGGATTTGAAATTTGGTGTCCCGCAAGGCTCTGTCCTGGGGCCACTCCTTTTTTCCATGTATACAATTTTCCACTCAGTTCAATTATTCAATCTCATAGGGGTATCAAACACCACTTTTATGCAGACAAAATTAAACCCAGACAAAACAGAATTCATCCTTATTGGTTCAAAATACAGTCGTAAACAACTTCATTCGCTTTTTCCCACTGATGTTCTTGGGAATAAAGTGGCACCTGCCTCAAATGTCAAAAACCTAGGAGTGGTGTTCGACCCCAACCTGACCCTCACAGATCACATTTCCCAAGTCATTAAGTCTACTCGGTTCCATATAAGAGATTGATATAGGATTCGTCATCTCTTTGACCTTAACACAGCAATACTCCTTGCAAATGCTCTCATCAGTAGCCGAATTGACTACTGTAATTCCCTCTTTGCCTCGCTTACTCTTTCTGAGCTCAAGAGGTTGCAGGGTGTTCAGAACTCTCTCTGTCGAGTAGTCACTAGATCCTCGAGGTACACTCATGCAACTCCAAATCTGGAAAAACTACATTGGCTACCAGTCAAATACAGGGTTCTTTTTAAAATTGGGTTGATCACATATAAGGTCCTCAAGTATGGTCAACCTGTGTACCTCAAGGATAAACTTCATCCATATACCTCATCAAGGAACACCAGATGTAGCAGTCCAAAATACAAATTCCTTCAAGTTCCTTCTTTTGACTCTAAAATACATAAATCTCATAAGTATCTTACCAAATCTTTCAGTCATCATGCACCTGTTTTCTGGAACTCACTTCCTGTCTATGTAAGAACCAGTCCATCTGTCACATCCTTCAGGAAGCACCTGAAAACCCACCTTTTCAAATCTGCTTTTCCGACCTAGCTTTCTTCCCCACGTTCACACCCACAACCATCGGAATACAGACCTGGACACGTCCCCCACTTATGACTCGGATATTATATATGATTAGTTAGCGCACTGAGTTCCCCTTCGGGGAAGATATTGCGCCTGCAAAGCAGTAGATTTAGATTTAGATAAAAAATAGAGAGTACCCATAGAGCACAGTCCTCCAAAAGAGGGATATTTCCGACAATTCGGACAATATTTGTATCCAGAACATGAACTTATGATGGAAGTAAAATGTCATCAATCAGGCAACAGCAAAATTACTGCACAAAATATACATATTTAACATAGTTACTATATGAAATCGTTTTATCATATCCAAATGATGTAATTTAAATGAATAATTGTGCAATGAGCGTATATAAGCTAATATAGTTTATATTTTTAGTTATAACTAGGTTTCATGTACTTGTCATCATTATGATGCAATTTCCTAAAATATAGATTTCTGTTGCAAATGTCTCATTTGTCTTATCACACATGTGAAGAGTCTGACCCACTTTACCTGTACTTAAATACACTTTCAGTGTTTATCTATTTAGATACCTAATGTGGAAATTAACTAAATCTCCAGGTTTCTACAAGGACAATAACATTTTAAAAGCTTATACAACCTTAACATATAAAGGTAGTGTTTTGACATCATTTTTGTTAAATATGTGTGGATAGTATGACTGTTATTACAAGCATATGCAAGGACAGGCTGGATGATTAAGTTACCATACCAGTTATGACATCAGGCAAGGTGTCAGAAGAAGTTCAGCCAGTGCCAGAAGGCGGCTATGGTTGGGTGGTGGTCATTGTTACTTTCTTCATATACTCCCTAATGGGAATGCTGCTTGCTTCCTTTCCAGTCATGTACAAAGAGTATATGTATGCCTTTGACACTGGGGCTGTTTTAGTTGGAAGTGTTTTGTCATGCCATGTGATATTCAATAATCTTGCAGGTACTCTGTTTATTCTGCTCTCTAATATATATATAATTTATCATACCATAAAACAGCAGATGCATTATTCTTATAATTTCTCGCGTCAAAATTTGGTGGGATTTATATTGATATATTTTTTCTGTGTCAGATTTAACTGTGCAATATTGACATCAGTTGCATCATGCATTCAGGTATATTTATAAATATTGAAGAGTATTATCAGCAGAAAATTAACTGTAATGGCCTAGTTTGTAAACTATAAATTTGTAGTCAGAAAGATGGTAGTTTCTTACCGATGGTCGGCAGTTTAGAGAACAGAACCTTGACCAATGGTATTGTACTGTAAAGTATTGAAAGCGACGTTAACCCCCCCCCCTCCCCCCCCTCCCAAAAAAAAAACAAAAAAAAACATTTGACTATTTTGCTACATAATATTATCTAATGAACCAGTATTGCACCAACTATATAAATTGAGTGGCATCACAGTAGGAAGATTAGTTTCTGACACTGTGACTTTGAGTACTCAGACACTATGGCTGTATACATTGTAACTTATGATGTAATTAAAATGAATTAGATACAAGTTGTAGAAATTTCATATTGTGTTTTATGATCCTCCTGTTTATAAAATGGTTTTACACATGTAATTACTATGATGCAGTATCCATCAGTATACATTTCCCTTATCAAATGCATTTGTCTTATCACGCATGTAAAGACTCTGACCAAGACTGACAAACTTAAATGCACAGTCACTGTTTATCTATTCATTTACTGAATATGAAAATAAACTAAATCTTCCTGTATTAATCATGTTGATGCACAAGCCCTAATTTTTTGTAATATTCATTAACGGGGGCAGCATTTCACAACACAACAAAATCCTTTTCTCCAAAGTAATTGAAAAACAAAACGTGCTTTTTAGGAATCAAAGAGAAATTTTTATCATTATTTTCTCCAGGGTTTCTGTTTAGTGGGATTCTCAGACACATAGATCTCCGCATTGTGGCTGCAACAGGCTCTCTCGTTTCTGCTTTTTCATGTTTTCTGGCTTCCTTCAGTGATGGTATACTGATGCTTGCTGTCAGTTACGCACTGTCAGGTATACTGTTGTCCATTGGTCACTAATTCTCCAGATCTATTAGTTAACTTGTTTTTAAAAAGATCATCCTCTTCAAACATACATATTTCCATACACCTTAACAGTTAAATGCCTTTCATTATAAAAAAAGTTAGTATTGTTCACCGTCTGCAGGATCCTAAAATATGCCACCTTTAGTCCCTGTATTCTTATTTGACAATAATTTGTTTCATACCACCACAGGGATGTTTAATTTTGCATAGATTTTGGAAGACTAATTAGTTATTTTTGCTATTTAGAATACTATTTAGTTTTTAATTGTATACCCTCCCCAGTACTAAAATGTATCCACATAACTACCTGAATGTTTCTTTGACAAGATTTACTAATATAATAAAAAGGGGAAGTACATTTGGCATAAATTTCAGGAAGCTTTTAATATAACTACATATGAATATTACTGGTACAGGTGCAGGTATTGGAGTCACTTACATCTCAATCTCTCCTGTAGTACACCAGTATTTTTGCAAGAAACGTACACTAGTTAGTGGCATAACCATTGCCGGAATGAGTCTGGGGACATTCATATTGCCACAACTGGCCAGGTACTCAGTGGACTTTCTTGGATGGCGAGGGGCTGTCCGGGTATTTGCTGCATTGCTGATGCAAAATGTATGGCTTAGTGTTCTCCAACGACCACGGCTGAAAGCAACAGTGGGCACATCTAGTGATAAACATACATCTAGGAATTGGCACCAAAAATGTTGTAACTACATCACATCATTAATGGATTTGACAGTACTGAAGAAGCCAGGTTATTTGTTGTATGTCTCGGCTACTTTCTGTACAAGTTTGGGGTGTACTGGGTATATGATGCACATCACAAACAAATGTCTGAGCGACGGAATAGACCAGCATAGTGCTGCTCTGGCTCCATCTATCAGTGGCATAGTGAACTTAATCTGGCGACCAGCATTTGGGATGATTGCCACAAAAGCACCACTAAGAAATAATACTTGTGTACTGTATGGAGTTGCAGGAATATTTATGGGAATAGCAATATCTCTGGTTGCGGCTACACATACATTTGTATACACAGTCATTGCTATTATCCCTGTTTCAATCGGGTTAGGTAAGTTTGTATACAAAATTAATAGAATAAAAGCCCACCAGATGAGTTAGATACAGAATAACAACTATGTTATTTTAAAATTTCGAGGATTACCTAATTGTATGTAGTTTTGGAGAGTTAAAATGGTGTGTGTGTGGACTCTTGTATAAAATGCCTTTATTACTAAATGTCTTCTTTATTGAAATAGATTCTGTGACCAACAGTGACATGTATAACTATTACTTTTCTTGATGGTAGCTACCCTTGCCATAATGCTGCAGCCTGCACTCGTGTCTCTAGTTGGTTTGGAGAACATGTCTCGTGCTCTAAGTGTTTTAATGCCTGCCATGGGTGCAGGTCAGTTCACAGCTCCGCCTTTTGCAGGTATGTCAAGCATTAAGACCACTAGGATTATTGAAAAACAATGCCAGAAACAGAAACAATTGTCAGATAAACTAATAATTTTAAGGTGTTTTTGTGTGTGTATGTTTTGAGACAAGACACATAAAATAATTAAAATTACATTTTTGTATATACTTAATTGCCAGTGACTACAGGCATAAAAAACACAGATTTAAATTTGATTTACAGCCTGGCTGTTTGAATTTAGTGGTTCTTACACACTACCATACATAGTGTTGGGATGTACCAGCGTAGTTGGAGGTCTAGCAGCTCTGTTGATTGGTCCAGTATCACGGAAGTGCTCTGATATTCCCCATGATGATGACAAAGACAATACTGACTTGTGTACGGAGAAAGGAGAAACAATGAAAGATACAAACTTAAAATAATTTTACAACAGTGAACACAAAAATCAAATATACAGTGTTTAAAAGATTTTTTTTTCAAAACGAAAAATGCATAAAAGACAATAAACTGCTCTAAAAATACATGAAAATACTTAAGATCCTTAAACATTTCTTAAGTAAGAAATACAGATTTCTTATCCCAGTTTACATTAAAAATTGTAACATCCAATTTAAAAATGTCCTTTCTGGTTTCTCACATTGAGAAACATACAAGAAAATTCTAAGATAGGACTGGAGCTTTCATTTAGAGCAAAACCACTTTTCGCTGTCATTCTAGGTACAAAAGATATTATCTAGACTTATTGGAAGGTGTGGAAATGGTTCTACGTTCAGTATAATTTAAAATGTCCAAACAAACAACAGACGTAGATTATAGTACTATTTTATTTATTTATTTTAAACCCAATTGACTGAAAATTTTAAAGAGGGATTTATCTGAGAAGGTGTGCCTCTGTATACATAACATTGAAGATATGATTTATTTTATGATAGGCCTGATAAAAATGAACCATGGAAAAATCTGAATTTGATTGACTGATCAACGAAGAAAAACTGCTGCTTAAGCCAAAAAAGGTCAATATCATCAAGAGCTACCTATTTTAAGCTACCTAATTGTCCAGCTGATGTCGAATTTATGTTTCAGATGAATAATTTAGTACCAATGCAGAATCAATATATCTGCTGACCTCAGAATGGTCTTTGGATCAGCTAAAGTCACCAATGGTGCACTTAACGTCCAAGTCTGGCTTGTCCCTGGTAAACATGCAGTTTAACTTGCTTACAACAAAGGGCACAGAATAGCCCCATACTTAAATGATTCAATGACTCATTTCTCATTACTTAATTCTTAAGATTTTTGTTATGTGTAAGCTGGCTTATCAAATCTTTGACTCCCATTATTGGTCTTGAGTTACAGAGACATGTTTTTAAGCAATGACTCTGAATATTTTATCATTTTCTTCTGTTTCTGACCAACTGATAATCTCACCTAGTTCCATCCAACATGGACGAGCACAAGTTTTCAGGTCCCTGCTGGGGCAGTTGATTATGTCGACCTTAACTTTATAGGTTATTCTTCTGTCTATCCCAAACCTTGGGTATACATTACTTGCAGATATGTTGTTATTATGTCAGATGATCATACCCAGCCAAATGTCAGATTACAGATGGAAGACAATATACAGTTACCACAAAAATCTCATGGGTTACCCGCAATGCAGTCTGCTCAACCAACTGCCACAGTATGCAACCCAGTTCTGCCCCCTGTGGCAGCCATTCAACAGATACAAGTACAACCGGGAAATGGATCCATCAGAACTCCACAAACAAGCAACCCATTCCTGCCAACCTCAACTTTGGCAAGTATGTCTAGAGGTAATCTCTCAAGTGATGTAAATACTCAAAGTTCTGCAAACTTTCCTCAACTCTCACAACCAGAGGTAATGCCAACAGTTAACACTCTTAATCACAGTATAACTAGACCACATACACAAATGAACTTCCATGATGGGTCAAAAAGTGGCTCTTTTGCCAAACACTCCAAGTGATTGTAGTCCTGTGCCAAGACACATAGTAAATAAATTCTCCACACCAAACACTAGAAATGTTACACCAAATGCTGTAGACGGGAGTACTACTGAGAATCTCCTCGAGCACTGAAAATTTGTTCTTGGAATGTCAAAGGGTGGACCTTGCAAAATAGTTCTCTGAGAAAAAATGTTATTTCACGTATAAACCCAGACATTGTTTGCATCCAAGAAACCCATCTTGAGAACAGAGGGGATATTAATTGTGAAAACTATAAATGGTTTGGTTTTAATAGAACTTTAAATAAAAAGAACTCTAGAAAAGGTTCTGGTGGCATTGATACCCTAGTAAAGGAAGATATATTACATTTGTATAATATTGAAGTTGTTGCAAAAAGAATTGATGGTATTCTTGGTTTAAAATTTATTTATAAGTTATGTCCTTTCTCATTTGTATTACATTGCTGTTACCTGCCACCAGAGGGTTCTTGTATGCTAACCCGAACAATTTCTACTCTGAATTAATATGTTGTATCTATCTCAACAGCATTGTTGATCTACTTATAATCTGTGGAGATTTTAATTCTAGAATTGGGAAAGAACAATACTTTATTGAAAATATTGACAGTTTACCTGTCCTACAGAATTTCAACAAAGTTAAAAATGTATAGAGCGATACTTGAATTTCTAAAAGATTTGAATCTGTGTGTTATAAATGGTCGGGTGACTCCAGAGAAAAATGCATTTACATGTATAAATAGTACTGGAATGTCATTTGTTGACTATTTTGTAACCTTCCAAGATGATCTAAAATATATTAAAAGTTGTAAAATTTATACTTTAGCAGATTTGCTAAATAAGTGTAACCTATGTTCACAACTTGGAGATAGGTGTACGGCCTCAGATCATTCTGTTCTGTGCATTGATATATCACCCAGCGGAGATAATATCAGTGAATTGAGTACAAATTTTAGAATCACAAATAAAGATTACAAACAAAACTCTGTAAATAATAATGCAAATAACTTAAAAGGCAGGAAATTTTATTTTGACCAGTGTTCTTCAGACTTTATGAATAGTAAAAAATAGGAGAAAGCAATACTTAATATTATAAATGTATTGGAAAATAATATAAATGATAAAGAGGAATTAGATAAGATTTATAGTCAAATTACTAAAACCATAACAAATGAAATGGAATTGTATTTAAAATTTAAAGAGTGTTAAAAAATGTAAACAGAAGTTTAGGCAGAGTAAACCTTATTGATCTGGCTCTGCTATGGAAGGAAAGGAATAAAAAATTCATAAAGATCACAGGTCACAAAATTCACAAAACTTTATTAAAAATGACTTCTTCCTGACCAGGAAAACATTTGATAAAGTACTGAAAGACTTCAAACAAACAATCCGAAAGAATTCTTGAATAAAATTAGAAATCTTGGTCCATGAAAGCAGAATGTCCCTGAAAAGGTTGAAATAAATAAGGTACTATTTGAAAATTTGTACATAGTACTAGATAATCGGGCTTCTGATTTTGAAAACCTATTAAATGAAAAAACAAACAACCCTAATTTGATGAAAATTTTTATAATAAGATTATTGAACAAAAACAAGACAGGGAAGCAAATATAAATGATCTAAATAATTTTCACAATCATGATTCACTATTGAGGAAGTTGCTTATCATGTAAACAAATCAAAGACTAAGAAATCAGCTGGGTTTGACAATATTCCCAATGAAATTCTAAAACATAATGATGTTGTGCAACTTTTGTATAAACTCTTTCAGTTCTGCTTCAAAAACATGGTACCAAGTGACTGGGGAAAGGCAATAAATACCCCTATCCCAAAGTGTTCCTCAAAAACCCCTACTTGCATGTGTCATATAGAGGCATCAGTTTTCTTCAATGTATCAGTAAGATTTACAGCAATATTCTAAAATGTTTACCATGTTTTCTCTGTTACAACAATAGTGCAGAATAGACTCTACCATGGGAAAGATACTTTTGTGGCATTCATTTATTTTACAAAGGCTTTTGATAGTATTGATGGAAACCTGTTGCTTTTCAAATTACTGGACTAAAATATTAATGGGAATATGTATTTGCTATTAAAAAGTTGTATAGTGAAACTCAGAATTGTATTAGAGTCAATAGCATGTACACAAGGTTTCTTTCTTTGTATGACAAGGGGATAGCCTGTCACCAACCTTATTCTCCATCTTTCTTAATGACCTCACTCTTATTACTATATGCAGATGACATTGTTCTACTAGCTGAAGATGAATTAAATCTTCAAAGGCAATTGGATATCTTAAATAATTGGTGTAACAAATGGATGTTAAATTTTAATTTAACAAAAAGTGAAATTATACACTTTAGGAAAACTAGAAAAAAACAAACTAAATATATTTTCAAATTTGGAAATAACTCTTTAACAATGGTGTTGAAGTATAAACATTTAAGTATAATACTGGATGAACATTTGACATACAATGAGTGTGCGACAACACTTGCTGATTCTGCTGGGAGGAATCTCGGAAGTGTAATTTCAAAATTTTATTCTTTTAAAAATATAGGGTATTCTACATTTTCAAAGTTATATGACACAACTGTTTGGCCTATTTTAGATTATTATTCCAGCATTTGGAGTTTTAAAAAACATAATTATGCTGCCAAAGTACAAGACAGACCTGCTAGGTACTTTCTGGGAGTTCATAAGAATGCACCTTCCTTAGCCATGCAGGGTAAAATATGTTGGATACTACCAGAATTTAAATATTATGTGTCTATGTTACATCTTTGGAATAAACTAATAAGCCTGGATCCAACACGAATAACACACTTAATCTTTGAATGGGACCATCAAAATTTTAATCCGGATTCTTGGAATGGTAAAATATGAAATGTCTTTGATTTATTAAATTTAAGCAATACATTTTTAAATGGTACAAAAGTAAACATTTTGCAAGAAAAAAAGCAAATTAAATATGATTATGCACCATACTTGGTGTAAAAAGCTACCATTTAAGCCTAAGCTTAGAACATATATGCTTATAAAAATAGTCTTGAACCTGAGTCTTTTGTGACAGGCTTTTTAAATAAATTTCAACGATCACTTATAACTCAACTACATATTGGTATTCTCCCTCTTGCTGTTGAAACTGGTCATTATTAGCGTACCCCACTAGAAAATCGTATTTGTCAAATTTGTAATGATAACTTAGTTGAAGATGAGTTTCATTTTGTATGCAACTGTATAGCGTTTTCAGATGGAAGACTGAAATATTTTCCACATTTTAACAAACTTTCTAAAATTTATGAAATGGATGTATATGAACACTTTTATACTATAATTAAAACACAGAAATAGAAGTTGTCTGTAAATTACATTAATGAGATATGGCAAACCAGCAAAAGTATGCTGTATTGTTAGTTCTCGTTTTTGCTATTTTCTGACCACTGTGTAAAAAATGGATTTTAATTGACATATAAGCCCATTTTGGGCTGGGTATAACATCTGTTATATTTTTTGTTGTTTGCATATATACATTGTATACATGTCACTATAATAAATGAAATAAAATTTTAAAAAAATAAAAAAATTGCTGTATATTAGTGGCTACATGTTTGCCTCCCACTGTGTTAGAGGCCACTTTGCTCAGAGATATTGACCTGAAAGAATGAAAGAAATTGAATTACCCTCCTTCCACCCATGCATCCTCCATTTCTGCTTTGACGGGCAATAACAATTATAAGTGTCTTAAGGCCCAAATATTGGTACCCATTTGGTTTCTGGAGTTTTCTTACTGGTTGAAGCCACTAATTTTGGCTGTTGGCTTTGGAAACCCGTGGGTTTTACATACACAATTGTGTCCGAGTTTATGACTGAATACTTAATTACTTTGGTCATCAGACATATTGTAATGGTCAAGAATTTAAGTAAAACAGCTAAATGGAAACAAACCTCAAAATTCCTTAATAACAGGCAAACAATCCCAGAGAGCTTTTGCTGGCTGCAGCACAGACACAAATCAATACTCGTGGCAGTCCACTCCTAATTAAAGCCTTAGCCAATCCTTGCTCTTTTAGGTGACGCAGCCCTTATAAAGTAACTGATATAATAACCCGGCTTGCCGCTAGAGAAGAGATAGAGATGTACAGTCTAGTGTTTTAACAACTAACATTCTGAGGACTAAGTTGAGTTCACACTTCCCCAGAATGACTGAGTTTCAGTTATCAAAATATAACATGAATTGTACTTGTGAATTGTTACAAGATGAGTGAATAAACTATGAAGGAAACATGTGTTTCGCTTCTGCCATTGTGGCGACCTGGACCTCTCATAAACAGCAGCCAAGCGAGTCAAGGCTGAAGTGGACATAGTGGAGATCTGGGAATCCACAGCTGCCGTCAGGCACTGCTGGAGTCCACCAAAATCACGCTCTCTACCCCCAAAACAATAATTTGGACACATATCACTATCCTGTCTTCAGGTTCTGTTCTCTGGTAAAAATTTACAATATATTTTATGTTGGTGACATTTCCAAAACATCTTTATTTTTATCTAAATATGTTTTAAATTATTGTACTAACATGTAAAATAAAAATCCACAAACTACTTGACCTTGTTCTGATCTTACCCATTAATTAGCAATGAGCAACTGAACAACACTACATGGCTGGCCATTGCTGCTTGCCAATGAAATTATTACTATAATGTAACAAAGCAATAAAATAGTTTTACACAATTTTCTTCCCTCGCAATGCGACAAACAATTGTTTGTGCTTAGTATTTCTGGCAAAGACAAATGCATTAGACCGCTTAACCCATTGCTTACCATAAATGCCAACTGATCTAACCCTATGCGAATAAATTTTTTGATCCATACCTTCTTTATCAAGATCAGACACTTGGAATTCAGTCGGAATGTTAACTGGGCAGTAGAACCATCTTCCCTACCATTATAACCTCTGCTAAATTCAGAACATATGAGACATATACACTGTCTATTACATCTGACAACAGATATTTCTTGTTGTTTGTACCACTACCCTTCGCACACACACCCTCCCCACCCTTGGTTCATACACTACTTGGTTTATTAGCTTTCTCCAGCTTTTTGTCCTTTTTGTGGTGATATTAATACTAAATTTGGATGCACTGGCAAGTACAGATTTAATGTCGTTCTAGAGTGTTTGCAATGTAGTCCAGGGTGTTACAGGCCCGACAATTATTCTTGGGTGTACACCTGTTGTAGTAATATTCCCCTGTGACCCGAGTTTGCTCTGGGAATCCACAGCTGCCGTCAGGCACTGCTGGAGTCCACCAAAATCATGCTCTCTACCCCCAAAACAATAATTTGGACACATATCACTATCCTGTCTTCAGGTTCTGTTCTCTGGTAAAAATTTACAATATATTTTATGTTGGCGACATTTCCAAAACATCTTTATTTTTATCTAAATATGTTTTAAATTATTGTACTAACATGTAAAATAAAAATCCACAAACTACTTGACCTTGTTCTGATCTTACCCATTAATTAGCAATGAGCAACTGAACAACACTACATGGCTGGCCATTGCTGCTTGCCAATGAAATTATTACTATAATGTAACAAAGCAATAAAATAGTTTTACACAATTTTCTTCCCTCACAATGTGACAAACAATTGTTTGTGCTTAGTATTTCTGGCAAAGACAAATGCATTAGACCGCTTAACCCATTGCTTACCATAAATGCCAACTGATCTAACCCTATGCGAATAAATTTTTTGATCCATACCTTCTTTATCAAGATCAGACACTTGGAATTCAGTCGGAATGTTAACTGGGCAGTAGAACCATCTTCCCTACCATTATAACCTCTGCTAAATTCAGAACATATGGGACGTATACACTGTCTATTACATCTGACAACAGATATTTCTTGTTGTTTGTACCACTACCCTTCGCACACACACCCTCCCCACCCTTGGTTCATACACTACTTGGTTTATTAGCTTTCTCCAGCTTTTTGTCCTTTTTTGTGGTGATATTAATACTAAATTTGGATGCACTGGCAAGTACAGATTTAATGTCGTTCTAGAGTGTTTACAATGTAGTCCAGGGTGTTACAGGCCCGACAATTATTCTTGGGTGTACACCTGTTGTAGTAATATTTCCCTGTGACCCAAGTTTGCTTGTCAGTGTGGTTGATTTCACATTGGACAACACTGGGCATAAGATGACCTCAGGATTTCTCCCGCATTGTAACAACCACTGAACAGCAGGTCTAACATTGGTATCATATCAAGCTTTACTTGTCAGAGGCCTTTTTGATAGGACTGGCCATTAATACTCTTCTTGGCTAACTCAAATCTTGCTTTCGTCTAAGTTGAATTGGTTTGTCTCCTACATGGTTGATCATTGTAAGGCCATTAAATTAAGCTCAATACTATATGCACTAAACAAGCTCATCTATGGCGCCCACAGGGTATCAATGTTGTGTCCATTGTTGTTCTCACTTTATACAACTCCACTAAGAAATATAACTGTCTAATCGTAATATTAGATTTAATTTTTATGCAGATGATACCCAGTTATATGTTCATTGATCCCTCAAGAATGCTTCCTCTGCTTTGATTAAGCTTAATGCGTATGGTGTACTTAGGTTCAACATAAAGAAACTCTCTTCACATTTGTTCTTCAGCCTTCTTGGTAATCTTCTTCATCCTGTTGACACCGTCTGAAACCTAGGGGTGTGGTTTGATGCAAACTTCTCCTTGTTCAAAGACTTGAAAGAACTGTGTCCTCTAAATGCATGACCTCCATTGAATTAGAAAGCATCTTACTCAAGAAGTGGCTGTCCTTGCCTCAGTCAGCAATAGTTGGATTGTTGTATCTCTCTGTTCAGAGTTTTTTCAGTCTCAACTTATATAAGCTGCAGCATATTCAAAATAGTGTTGCAAGTATAGTCACAAATCTTAGAAAATATGTTCATGTAACACCCATACTTAAGCCACTCCACTAGTTGCCTGTTGAGGAATGTTGCATGTTCAAAACTGCAATGCTGGTCACTGCAAATTTCTCCATAATAGCCCCCTTTGGTATTTTGGACCATCCTTGTTTCAGAGCAGTTATACCTACATCACCAGGCATAAGCACCCTGATCGTCAGAACCTGGCAGTTCTTCCTCGTCACTCTTCACTTTACAAGTCAAACACTGGTTAATAGCTTTGCTTTTATGATCCTTAAATTTGGAATGACCCGCCAGACAATATATGCAATGCAAAATATATTGTATCTTTTAGTAAAAGTTCAAAACCCACCTGTTTGAAAAAGCCTAACCATCTTAGCCACCTCGCCACTCCTTGTGTTTTTCAGGCATGATTTGGTTTTGTCAATGGACTTATTTCAAATCAATAGGTTTATCTGTAGTTGCACCTTATAGTCTGTCGTATGACGGAAACTATGCACATGTATGTTAAATTGTTTTCATTCCCTCACCCCAAAAAGTGATGGTCAAAGGTCAAAATGGACCAGTAAGGTCAAGCCTACAACCAGTAGGTGTGCAACCAGAGTAATTTATCTAACTCTGTGGCAGTTATTTGAAGTAATTCATATTTACCTCATATTTGCAGTGACCTTGGGTTCAATCGCTAAAGGTCACAAGTGAGGTCAAAAGTCAGAAGTACCTAATCAGGTGGGATGGGCAGACTGTAGCCCTGCAAAGCATTTTATAATGTCTCATGTAGAACGATCAGTGGTGAGAGATTGACCTCGAATTGACCTAAAGGTCGGTCACATAAGGTCAAGTAGTCACCCTTGCCCAATCTTAACAATTCATAATCTCCCTTTAGAGATAATCAAGGTCAGAGGTGAGAACATGGTCACAGGATCAATTCTATAATGCATATTTGCCTTTCAAAATGGGAAATACCCGATTGGGTTTCTAATTTTATTATACAATTACACACAATATTTCTATCACTAAAAGAATACATAATTATAAAAATAACTTCAGAATACAAATTATAATTGCACCTGCACCACGGACGGACGGGGTGCCCGAGCCCACAGCACCACCAAGGTGTAAACCATAAACGTGGCTACGGGCAAGCAAGGCACCAAACTGAAAATTTTTAATTTTCACAGAAATGTAAATCTGAATAAGATGCAGGTGATGAATAATGTACTCCTATAGATAACATTTTTACAATTAAGCCCTAATATAGTACCAAATAAAAATAAATAATTTGTCTGAACAATAAGTTGGAATACCATAACATGGCTTCAAAATAATAAGACTTGAAGCCACAGTTAGCAATATAATGACCCAATGTAACAATTATTAAGAACAAAGAGGTTACCCTCGAGTAGGAACTTAATTTTTGGTGATATCGAAATACAAATGAATTTTCAATAAGCTAAACCCCCGGAAATGGTTGTAATTTTGTTATCCACCACTTTGCTTAAATAATTAGTAAAATAAACCCTTATATATTAAAAGAGTGCAATTATCTATGAGTAGGTGTCATATTCACTGGCATAAGTGCATATAAAAACTTCAATTTTTAACCTTAGATTTTTCAGCCAGTTTGTCATAGGTTTTAATGTAACAAGATCCAAAACAGACAAGCAGAAGCTCTAACCTTCTTATTATATGTGTAACCTTGTTTATTCCCGCTTTATGCTCAAATCTACAACATTGGTTTACAAATTTCTCCACAGTGATTTTCCAAGCTATCGTCTTTCCATCCTTGTCTCTGACCAGCTGCTCCTACAGTTCCAGGTATAGTAATCCTGACTGTCAATACGTGACATTTCCCCCTTTCCACACTTCACTTTAAATTTCATTCAAACACTTTGGCTATAGTTTTGCCTTCGAGGCACCTAAAATTTGGAATGAACTTCCAGACTGTGTACACAGAGCAACATATTTTGCCTTCTTAAGTAAAAACCTCAAAAGTTACCTGCTTGCTAAAACCTATCCACCATAGCCTCACAGTCACCCATGCTTCTTCCTTGGTATGGCCTGGTTGTTTTATTTTAACTCATGCTAATTCACCTTGTTTATGTTTTAGTTGCGCCTTAGACTCTGTCAATTGATGGAGGTTAAGCGCTAGAAAAGTTCATATTAGATTACATTACATATAACATATTTGTAGCTTACATATTCATTAGTGATATATATATATCCACATATTTCAATGCTAGTTATCCATAGTCAGGGGCGCCAGTAATACAAAAAAATTCCCTGTCCTGGTATTTAGGTCAAAAACATTGTGTGGTACATATCAAAGACCAATATCATGTTTGGATACTTGAGTTAGACAACCCACAAGTAGTATTGTTTGCAAAAATACATATCTGCATTACATTGAGAACGAGCCCCACATGATACTAGTATTTATTTCAAAGCACGCACACTTGAACATATTGGTAAATTTATGGATATCAGTGTCTTATGTTCACAATTGTACTGTATAAATTGCAAGAAATAGTTTTGGAGCAGAATATTTACATTGTATACGGCCATTGTTTGCGGGAATGGTATCAACAAGCTTTATATTGATACGAAGTTATTACTTAACAGTCATGTTTTACCTCATCCTATTTTATGTGTGACTAAAGGAATAATATAACATCAAAATTCAAAGGTGTAAGTTAGGGAAAATATCCATAGTTATGTGCTATCGACTTTTCGGCTGTATGGCGGCCAGTACATGTTACATTTTAAATTTACGATTGTTACTGATACTTACGGAGCCCCTAATAGGACATGCTAAAATAAAAATTACACCATGTATTAAGTAGTGCGCACGAGATGATCTCGTGATAACGAGAAAATAAATCGTGATAATGAGATGATCTCATTATAATGAGATAATAAGTCGTGATAACAAGATCATCTCATGATATCAAGATGATTTGGTGATAATGAGATCATCTTGTGACATCAAGATCATCTTGTGATATCAAGAAAATAAGTGGTGCGCACGAGATGATCTCATTATCACAAGAAAATAACTTGTGATAATGAGATCATCTTGTGCACACCACTTATTTTCTTGATATCACAAGATGATCTTGTGCTCACTAGATAAAGTGGTGAGCTCCAGATGAAGTGGTGATAACGACTTAATAAGTGGTGAGCACTAGTTGATATGGTGCTCACTACTTATTTTCTTGCTATCACAAGATGATGTAGTGATCACCACATCATTTAGTTATAACCAGATCATCTCATGCTCACCACATCATCTGGTGATAACAAGAAAATAAGTAGTGAGCACCACATCATCTGGTGATAACAAGAAAATAAGTAGTGAGCACCACATCATCTGGTGATCACTAGATGAAGTGGTGAGCACAAGATGAACTAGTGATAATAGAATGATCTGGTTAGCACCAGATTATGTAGTGCTCACTACTTCATCTGGTGATAACAACATAATAAGTAGTGATCACCACATAAACTAGTGCTCACTACTTATTATGTCGTGATAACTACTTCATCTGGTGATCACCACTTTATCTAGTGAGCACAAGATCATCTGGTGAGCACGAGATGATCTTGTGATATCAAGAAAACAAGTGGTGCTAACGAGATCATCTCATTAGCACGACTTATTTTCTCGTTATCACGAGATTATCTTGTGCGCACGACTTAATACATGGTGCAATATTTATTTTACCATGTCCTATTAGGGGCTCCGTAGATACTTGCGCTGAGGATATAAACTTGTGGCAGCTGAAATGTCAACGTCACTGCTTAGATAAATGTAGATTTATTTTCTTAAATATGACAAATTTGCACTACCTACAGTGTTTGCTTTTAAACAGGATAATTTTTGAAAGGATTACTCGACGGATACTACACTATCGCCATGTGTGTATGCAACAGACATTGAGGGCATATTGAAAAGATATCACTAGTAAGTGAAGTAGTAATAATATTAATAAAAGTGGTTTACAGAATTTAATATTGTAACTAACACTGGAACTTATGGTAGCCCAAATGGGATACGTATATGTTAGTACAAGTAATTTTAACCCAATTGTGATATATTACATCATCATAATCTGCAATTACGGGGAATGGATCAAACTATGTTTAAATTCTCACAAAAGAAACTGGACAGTGTAACTGTTAATGCTATTCTATTCTAATTCTATTCTAATTGGACTTTTATGGCGCTTAATCTTCCCATACAAGAGGATTCTAAGGCGCAACAAATCCAAAAAAGCAGTCAACCAAATATCAGTATGCAGAGACAGAGGAGGGGTCAAACACCACAGAGAACGCCAGGGAATGATTCAGGCATTCCAAATAGTGGGAGCATCAAAAGCGAAACTATAACCAAACTGTTTGACAGATTTATAAACAGAAGGGTAGAACTTTGGATGACAAGCAAATTGCCACCACTTTGACTGCGACTGGTACTATAAGAACTTCTGTAGGAAGAGAGATATGGAGCAAAATACCTAGGAAAACCTGTGTGAAGAAACTTATAAACAAATGTGGCTGTCTTAAACACTGTACGCTGTTCAACGGGAAGCCAATGCAATTTCTTAAGCACAGGAGTTATACTGGTGTATCGAGTGGTGTTTGATACAATTCTGGCTGCACTAATTTGGATACACTGTAATTTGCTTAGATTGAACTTGGAGACGCTCCTGAAAAGTGAGTTGCAGTAATCCCACCAACTACTAGCAAGAGCATTAGCCACAAGTACAGAAACAGCATGAGTAAGAAATTGCCTGACATGTCTGAAATCATAGAGTTTAACAAAACAACAGTCTGAACATGCTTGGACAAGGAAAAATCTGAATCAAACCAGACACCCAAATTCTTGACTGAGTCAAAAGGGCAGAGTGGACTGGCCAAGATATCAATTGGAAAACATGCTTTCATCTTGTCTGTCTCTTTGAACCAAAGATGATCAACTCAGTCTTGTCAGGATTCAATTTGAGCTTACTAGTTGACATCCACTCTTTAACATCATCTAGGCACCTGTTCAACAGTCTTCTGTTATAAGTGCACATAAACTTCGCTGTCATCTGCATAGAAATGAAACTTTATTTCTTTATGTTTACTGATACTCAAACCCAGGGGATAGGTGTACAATGACAACAACAAAGGGCCCAGGACAGAACCTTGGGGACGTCAAATACAAATTAACAAACATCTGACAAAGTAGAACCAATTTTTATTGACTGATAATGGTCTGTTCGGTAGAAAGTGAACCATTTCAGAACAGAGCCATGGACGCTAAACCAAACTAAGAAGAGTGGAATGATCTATGGTACTGAAAGCGGCAAACAAGTCGAGCAATACTAAGGCAGTGGGTTCACTTGACAATGATAAGTGAACTTAAATTTTTATGGAGAGAAGAGCTGTCTCAGTTGAGTGACTAGCTTTATATGCCAACTATAATTTGTGTAGAGTGCTATATATATACTGGCTTTTTCATTAGCATACAGCTGTCTGATAAGCTTATATCTCTTAACATATTTGGGTGTTTTATGAATGCCACATATTTGTGTGCATGTTTGATAAAGATAAGCAAGACAATATTCAGTGGCCAATGACGTTTGAAGTCATTCTCGACTGTTTCATGGGTTCAAACAGTGTATCCTAATATAATTGCAGGTGTATCCATCAAAAGGGTGCAGAAAACCTGTTGTCTTTATTTCACTGAGCATGAAAATAAAACAATCGGAGTACACCAGTTTTATTACAGTTCATAACATATCTGGGTGCAGACAAGTAACTTCATTAATTTAATTTATTTATTGGGGTTTTAACATTGTTTTCAACACATTGTAGGAGGTCATACCACAACGGGTATTTTTATGGGCAGAGGAAACCATTACATACAGTTGGTCAAGGATCTGTACTGTAAACTGCCGACCAAAGGTAAGCACCAAGGACTACCCATGACTTTGTTTGTTTATGCTTACTCACTGTTGAATATATGTCATTAAAAACAGAACCTTTAGTTTTTGACAAACTCACGTGAAATTCTCACTTTTCATTTCAGTGTAAATCATAGGCAACAGAAGTTGCAGCAACTTTTGCTTTTTATCAGTCCAATACAAATGAATGCTGTGAAAGACACCAGTCTGTGATGAACTTGTATGTCTCTGATTGGCAGACAGGGAGCTATTTCTAACACAGGGGTTATACTTACAAAAACTGTATGTGACAGATCATCAAAAAATTAGATAAAGTTAATCCAAAATGGGATAAGGATTAAGGTTAGTTTTCATGCAGGAGTTAGGCTAATTTTTTGGATTAACTTTTGGATTCAGTTTAATCCATCTATCAAAATGTAATAAATTTGGAATTAAATGTAATTGAAACTGCTGCACTTAATCTAAGATTAGCTAAAACTTTTTGATTGCCCATTTAATCCGAAAATGAGCTAAGAATTTTTTCTGCAAAGATTAAGCAAATTGTTAGGATAACTTGATCCCCTTTATGAATTTTCCCCCAGAGTGTTTGTGTTTACAGTAAAGCAGACTTTGATTGCATCTATCAGTAATCGAGATGAAATCAGATGACAATTATTGCCCTTCAGCCATCACCCCACCAGACGGAGGGTACGGTTGGGTAGTGGTCGTGGCCTGTTTCTTTAACTATTCCATGGTCCTGCTCCTTTCCATGTCCTTCTCTGTTCTTTACAAAGAATACATGGAGGTTTTTGATGCTGATGTGGTTTCTGTGGGAACTGTGGCTGCTTACCAGACCATTACTTTACATATTGCAGGTAAGTTGATGTATACTTGAACCACTTTAATAAGAATTGAAATAAATAGATTTCCTCTGTTTGTATCAGTAAATGTCGCAATCTCAGAGGCCCTATTTCACTTATATATAAACCAAAATTTTTAAAATAATCCTACTGATATGGAAGTGTTCTATAGCACCTTAAAATTAGTTTTAGCTTCGGCTGTTGAGGTTCTAGTTCGGACATATTGCAATGAGTTGGTCAACACCTCTCTGGATGGAGAAACTTCTGACAGAGGTAATTGTGGTTTGTTGTTTGTGATTAATGTGGCTAACTTTTGACAATATAACATGTTACCATTGTGTTAAGCCTTAACGGGAGGATAGAGCCTAACTTTGTCTTGACAATAATCGGGGTGTTCCACTGGGGCCGAATTGTTGGTAATTATGGATTTTTTGAGGGTCGGAAGCAATGTTTTACAGAGTCAGTTAGGATTGGTTGTGATTTCCTGTTTGTCATGGTGGCTTGGTGAAATGTCACACATGTTTAATATTTCACCAACCCTCCCTGACTCTTGATCCTGATTGTGGATTTGCCTACCTGGAAACTGCCCTGTCTTTTCTGTCTATGACTTGTCAATACCAACAACACTTGAATAGAAACCAACCTAACTTAGTCACTTCCTATCAAGACGGAAGTTGTAAAATCAGTTATTTCACAGAAGGACAAGCTGGGAAGAGAGCAATATAGGACATAAAAGGAAACCAACAAGGCGGTTACATTAACACACAAGTGAGGAAATGGGTAATGGGGGTGTTCCACAGGAAACGACCCAGTAATCGACTCTATGACTCTAGGATCAGTTGCAAAAGTTGTGGAATCGGGGACGAAAACCACAAAAAAAGCACGTGAAAATGATGGATCGGTTACATCTTCCCAACAGGACGTAGAACATTCCGGCTTGTCTGGATTAAGATCCCACCCTGACTTGGAATCGGGATCATTTTCTTCACGACAAGATGGGAAACTACCAGGACAAGCTATAAAGCCCTTACAAACAAGCTGTCGCAACCCCCGACAAGCTGTAATCAGTAAACAAACAGGAGTATTTTCCCAACTCCCCATGACTGGATTGATTAAATCCTGGAGTCGGGATCCAGAGTGGGGATCAAACCAAACCTATATAAACCCCCTCTGACTGACAAAAAACATCATTTCTCACTGCAAAGATGCCAGCTTCACATCACAGAGTCTTCCTACATCAGCTCAGGGTACTTTTGGTTTTTATTGAGTTTAATATTTTGATTTTCATCTTGATGGAAAGACAGAGGGCACATTGGAACCCAGCACCATCACCTGCCATACAACCACCAGCACAGCCTAAGCCCCAGCCATCCCCCCAGAAGAAGAACAAAGCCACCAAACCCCTGGGTCATGCCCTGGATACTTCAGAGACAAGAAAAGGGATGCTACAGCAACCTCCTGGCCCACCTCATCCACACAGACATCCCAGGGTATCAGAATTTTGTCAGGATGCGTCCTGCCTTTTATTACCTCATCGAGGAACGCATTTCAGTTGGACTGAAACTGGCCATAATCCTGAGACACCTGGTCACTGGAGAGACCTACACCTCCCTGCAATACCACTGGTTGGTTGGCCACACCACCATGTGCAAATTCGTCCCCCAGGTCTGCTGAGCCACCCTTTCTGAAATTCCAGGATGAATATTTGCACTGTCCTGATAGCCCTGATGAATGGAAAAGGGTGGAGGAGAAATTCAGAACCAGATGGAATGTCCCCCATGCTGTAAGTGCCATAGACGGGAAGCATATCACCATGAAGAAGCCAAAGAAAACAGACAGGTGACTATTACAACTACAAGGGCTTCTTTCGCCTGGTTCTTTTGGTCCTGGTAGACGCAGATACAGATTCCTGTGGATAGACTGTGGGTTCAGTGGTTCCTGCTCTTGAGACAAAAGTGTTTTGTGTGGGGCGGTATAATACTTCTTGTTTGTTTTTTTTAGAACTGCAGCTTCTTAGTTGTTTTGGGAAGATTCAGGTGGTCCTGAAAAGGACCCTGAAATGGTTTACAGCAGTGGTCCTCAAAAGGACCGATTGAAGGCTTGGCAGATGTTCTACTGTGGCTGCTGTTTGGCATCGACTGACTGGCAGAGGTGGAGACTTCAAGGTCAAACAAGCATAGCCAAACTTAAAAGTGCTTATAACTCGCTTATTATTGGTCATACAGGTTTGGAATGGTAAACCAACATATAGGAAATCATGTGCTGGGAATCTTCTGGTGTGGTCGGATTTGACCTTGGCCCCTCATTCAAGGTCAAACGAGGCTAGCCAAACTTAAAAGTGCTTATAACTCGCTTATTATTGGTCCTAAAGTTTTGGGATGGTATACCAACATATAGCAAATCATGGGCTGGGAATCTTTTGGTGTGGTCGGATTTGACCTTGGGCCTCTTCTTCAAGGTCAAATGAGCATAGCCAAACTTAGAAGTGCTTATAACTCACTTATTATTGGTCCTACAGGTTTGGGATGGTAAAGCAACATATAGGAAATCATGGGCTGGAAATCTTTTGGTGTGGTGGAATTTGACCTTGGGCCTCTCCTTCAAGGTCAAATGAGCATAGCCAAACTTAAAAGTGCTTATAACTCGCTTATTATTGGTCATACAGGTTTGGAATGGTAAACCAACATATAGGAAATCATGTGCTGGGAATCTTCTGGTGTGGTCGGATTTGACCTTGGGCCCCTCGTTCAAGGACAAACGAGGATAGCCAAACTTAAAAGTGCTTATAACTCGCTTATTATTGCTCCTAGAGTTTTGGGATGGTATACCAACATGTAGGAAGTCATGTGCTGGGAATCTTCTGGTGTGGTCAGATTTGACCTTGGGCCCCTCGTTCAAGGTCAAACGAGGATAGCCAAACTTAGTGCTTATAACTCGCTTATTATTGGTCCTAGAGGTTTGGGATGGTAAACGAACATGTAGGAATTCATGGGCTGGGAATCTTCTGGTGTGGTCGGATTTGACCTTGGGCCTCTCCTTCAAGGTCAAACGAGCATAGCCATACTTAGAAGTGCTTATAACTTGCTTATTATTGATCCTAGAGGTTTGGGATGGTAAACGAACATGTAGGAAATCATGGACTGGGAATCTTCTGGTGTGGAGGGATTTGACCTTGGGCCTTTCCCTCAAGGTCAAATGAGGATAGCCAAACTTAGAAGTGCTTATAACTCGCTTATTTTTGGTCCTAGAGGTTTGGGATGGTAAACCAACATGTAGGAAATCATGGACTGGGAATCTTCTGGTGTGGAGGGATTTGACCTTGGGCCTTTCCCTCAAGGTCAAACGGTGATAGCCAAACTTAGAAGTGCTTATAACTCGCTTATTATTGGTTGTAGAGGTTTTGGGTGTGAAACCAACCTATAGGAAATCTTTTGGCTTTCCTAAAATTAATACTGCTAATATCCTATATTACTTACCTACAGATAAGTTGTGTTATAAATTCAGGTGTAACAAGTCATATATTCTGTGTAAATGACTAAAGACAAGGTACACATGTTATTCTACTAACTCATCTTACAATCACATGGAAGTTGTTTTTTTATGTTTTTGAAATGTTTCACAGTTGGCCTTCATATCTCTCACAAGTGTATTTACTTTGCAACCTGGTTTTGTAAAAATATACAGGTTCATGCCACTGGGAGAAAGACACTGTTGTAAACTTCAAGGATGAAAACACCATGTAGCCTTGTTAAGATGCACTGATTGTTTCCCCAATTTAATCAGCTCTTGAATATCAGACCAGTTTATATCATTGTCCGATGGTATATTGGTGATCGATGTGCCCAAGATGAATACAAATAATATTTCACAAGTCCATATAATAATATACATTGCATTGTATTCACTTTATTTCCTGTAATATGCCACAGTACATTATAAAAATAATATCCTGTGTTACTGACATTATATACAGATAATATAGGTTTCACATAATTTGTTAATTTATACACTGGACACATTTTTTGTTAATGAAAGCAATGACCTACAATATTATAATTGCTTCATTTTTAAAGCCAGCAATGTACACAAGTAGAATAGATTGAAATATACGAAGTCTGGGACAGGTAACATTTCATCCCACTTTATAAAAACAACTTGTGCACTCTTATTAGCCATGCCACAGGCATTTATATGTACAATATAGACACAACAGTTTGATTGCATTATAAGTATTTTTCATAATGTTCTCAAATATTTGCTGAAAAATGTGCTGGGAATTATGTTAAAAAAATCAAATCAAATATAATTTAAAATAAAAAAGAAAGTGCATTTGTTTGTCAATGTCTAGCAGTCTACTGATGAAGTCAGATTCTCCAATTTCCAGCACTTCAGTCATGCAGTGTACATACATGGGTTTTACCCATGATTGAGTTTATGAAATCTTATTATTGGTTATTAAGTGGTCCATCTGAGCAGCTCTGATGATCAGTAATGCACAAAAAAATTATGGTTTCTTTGTTTCTATGTCAGCTGACATGGTATCACTCTGCATTGTCTGGTATGCATCCACATCCTCATGAACAACTCCAAAAGTACAAGGCCCAGAGACAGGCTTTTACATTTAAAAGATACCTTGTCTATTGAGGATGATAAATTGTTCAAGGCATGCATATCGGTCTGTTCATCTGTTAGGAATCTTCTGATGTGGTTAGATTTGGCCTTGGGCCCTGTTTAGAGGTATACAGTTGTAAGTAGAGACTTTGGGAAAGGCTAAGACAGTTATGAAGTAGAGTATGCCATCCAAGTATATCAGTTTACATGTTTATGGGAATGACCTCCTCTTGAACTGTAGGATCCTTTTATAAAGGTAAACAGCAGTAGTTTTAAATGTTGGGAACAAGACCAAAAATACATTTATATATGTGTGTCTGTGATTATACAATACAATAGAAACATATATAACTTCTATGTAACTATCTCTTGCAATTCTTAAAAAAATATATAAACATGTTGTCAGGTGTGTGACTATTAGAGAGGAATACATCTCACAATAGGATACAAATAGTGATAACAGCATATAATGCACAGAACATTGAAAATATTCTGAATGGCTTTTGTTAATATCCCTTTTCCAGCTCCAATGAAGGTGAAAGGTGACTTATTTAGTAATTGGACATTTTTCATAGCTGAATGGCAAAATAACGAAATTGCCACTGGACTAAGGGAGAAATAAAAGAATGTAAGGGTTGCAACTTTAAGATCTGTTATGGGTAGAGATTGTTTTAGATTCTTAAGAAATCATGAGATAACAGATAAAAACTGCAAAGATCCAGCAAAGTGTAGAAAGGCACTGGAAAGTTATTTCAAACCAACCCAAAATGAGATTTACGGATTGTATATGTTCTGTTCATGTGATGAAGGACCCAATGAAAATGTGGATCAGTGGGTTAACAGACCAAGACTACTTTCAAAGTCTTGCAACTTTGAAGCAATGACTGACAGTTTGTTAAGAGACCGTGTCATTCTTGGGACGAAAGACAAGGCTACAAGAGCATGGATGTTTAGAGAGAAGGTAAAAAAGTCAATCTGAATGAAGCAGTTGAAATTCTGAGAGCTAGTGAAGTAGCTGCTTAACACATAACATAAAGGAGTGTGACCAAGGGACATCGGAGGAAGTGGTACACTTCAACAATCAGGAGAAGGCTAACAGATGTCCAGCAAAAATTCTCTACTTATAACTGTGTACGCTTAATCAGGCCCCTCCTTCAAGGTCAAATGAGGGTAGGCAAACTTAAAAGTGCTTATAACTTGCTTATTATTGAAAATTGCTGTTTATCTTCAAAACCATGTTAGTTGTCCTTTTCCACTGGATACATCAAATGTGTCCTTGGCCTATTTTTTTAATGAATTTTAACATAATTTTTAAGACATTAAAATTCATGAAATCGTGCACTAAATCAATTATAACTAAAAAAGTATTGCACTTACAGTATTTTGTTAAAGTATGTTACTCAGCTACTTTATCCATAGCTACAACAAGGTAACTTGGAAACCTTTCCCAATAGCTAAGTGAGTAAAAGCTACTTCCTGATTTTTCAGTAGCTTCCATAGTTAGTAAAATTACTTGTAAATTGAAAACTATTGCATTTAGAGAATTTTGTATAAATATGTTATTAAACTACTTTTGGGTGAGCTATAATATAGCAAAATTGCAGACCTGTAGCTCGTTGCATAGCTGAGCAATATTTACTTTCAGGTTTTCACTGTTGCATAAATCACTTGTAACTTGAAAACTATTGCTGTTAGAGAATTGTGTTTAAATATGTTATTCACCCACTTTTGGATGAGCTACAGCATAGTAATATTGCAGACCTGTGGCTCATTGCATAGCTGAGCAAAAGCTACCTTCGTTTTCTCACTGTTGAGTAAATCGGTTGTATTTTGATAACTATTACATTTAGAGTTTTTTCTGTAAATTTGTTATTCATCTACTTTTGGATCAGCTATAACATTGTGAATTTTGCAGACTACTTTATCCATAGCTACAATATTGTGAGTAACTTGGAAACCTTTCCCAATAGCTAAGTTAGTAATAGCTACTTTGTGACCTTTCAGTAGCTTCCGTAATGAGTAAATCACGTGTAACTTGAAAACTATTTCATTTACAGCATTTTCTTTAAATATGTTATTCACCTACTTTCTTTGTCAGCTATAAGATAGTTTACTTTTCAGACCTGTAGCTCATTGCATAACTGAGGAATAGCTACTTCAAGTTTCCACTGTTGAGTAAATCGCTTGTACCTCAAAAATATTACATTAATTTTACAGTATCTTCTTTAAATGTGTTTTTCACCTACTTTTTTCACTGTAACAGTTAACTTTGTACTTTACTTCTGATTACCATTTCCAGGGCACAACTTTTGTGTCCTTTTATGCTTTTACTTCTACTTTGCAGCTGAAAACACACTGTCACCTGATACAGAACCCGTTCACAGGCACTGATTGCTTTTTTCGTTTTAAGGTCACTCTTGTGACCCTAACATGGTCCTTTCAGGAGAATTTCTCTACACCGATAACATTTGCCTCTTCACATTGATCCTTGAGCATTTTATATAAAACTTACAAGCTGTAGGGACGCTTTGTTTTTGTGTACAAAAACCTTTTGTCTAGTTGGGTTAAATATTCAATGCGTGTGCTGGCTTTAGGATGAGTTACTCTGTAAACCTAGACAATCTCCCGCCAAATACGCTTTATAAACTAGTTCACGACAACGTGGCTTTCAGTTGTGGGGTTGAAAGTCGAGAGTCATATAAATGCTGTAGAAATATATGCTGTCTGTACACGTGGTGAACTGAGTTATATGAACTGGTGCAGGCCGTAGTATTTCACAGCATTTTTATGCAATGGCGACTAAAGATAAGAAGAAAAATTCAAAGAAAAGCAGTAATAAAAGTCAAGAAAGCGAGTTTATGGAAGAGAATTCAAGCTCGCAGTTAAAAGACAAGTCAATGAATCAGAAACTGGACATATTATTAGAAGCTGTGAAGGGTTTAGATGCAAAAGTTCAAGATCAAGACGCACGTCTACAGAAGCAAGAAGAACGAGTTAGCAGTGCCAATGTTTCTGCTTTACCCTCTGCACATAGCTCGCCTAAGAAGGTTTCTGATCAGCCAGATAAGTTGCCGTCCTTTGAAGAATTGAAGTCGAATTCGAAGATACAGGCGGAGGTCGACAGACGACTACAAGAGTACCATAGCGCATCCAGAAGTGAATTCTCTGGTAAGCCGAATACTGTTTTAAAGTCAGGTCGTTTTAGAACTGGGGTAGCTCGTGTTAAAAATCAAATTTGCTGGCCACAGGATTTTTGCACAGTAATAGGTACGAAGCAACCTACGTACGATGAGATGAATCTTGAACAATGGATACAAGGATTTATGTATTGCATTCTTGATCAAACAGATAACAAAATTCCTGAGAATATTTTTTTTTTTTCAAACTCTTTATTTTCCCTTTTTTATACAAATGTGCAACAGTTTCTGGAGGGGCGAGGGAAGCGAACCCCCCCCCATCAGAAACCTTACAGTGTTTATCATACACAGTATGATGTCAACTAATTGTTAGTTTATTTACACTTTTTTTCAACTTTAGAATACACTTTTAACTGGGAAATAGAGCTTTTTTTTACATATATATATATACACTAAACACGGATACACTCATACAAGACAGGACAGAACACAGAGAACAACAATAGGTGTGTTTATTATTCCATTTTCTTTATACTTTACTCACAAGCTTTTTAATTTCCTGTACTATTTTGTATTCCGATGTGTTTTTTGTTGCTAAGATATATATTGAGACGTAATATTTCAAATGGACAAAGAATTCCGGCAAATTGACACTTTTTTCTTTTAAATGACAATTGTAAATGTATGCTTTTGCTTGCAAAATTAGAGTGTTCAAAGGTTTGTGCATAGTAATGTCATCTGTATTATAGCCAAACAAAATATCTTTCATACTATATTGTATATTATATTCATTATGGCAAACATTCCAAAATTCAAGCAATTTAATCCAAAAATTTTTGATATATGGGCACTCTAAAATTAGATGTTCAATAGTTTGAACTTGAAACAAACACCATCTGCAATTTGGATTGTTTATTTTCTTGATTTTATACAAAAGCTTATTAGTTGTAAGAAACCTAAATAGAATTTTATATTGAATATCTCGTATTTTATTTTCTACTGGCAAAGTATGAGACAACAAGAAAATATTTTGCCAATCTTTCTCTGTGATCTGACCAAATATTGAATTATAATGTTCTATATTCTTGTAGATGAATGTACTCTTTTTTAAATGTGAGCTATTTGCTGCATAATATTCTTTCAAAGTTTTAATTTTTATTTTGCTCAAACTAATTCTTTTACCAGATAGCTCTATTCCTGTAAAAATATTAATATCCGAAATATTATTTAACTCTTGTATCTTTTTCTTAACTGTCATTTCAACAAGAGAGATAACTTTTCTCCAAGCAAGGTAATGTTTATATGTTACTCCTCTTTTAAGCCAAATTTCAAATGATACTATTTTGCCCTCTTTGTCAAATATGTCCTTAATGTACCATAAACCAGCATGAAACAATGATTTGTTATAAAATGGTCCATCATCTTTTCTAAATACATCTGAGTTATACCAAACAAACTGACTTTTTATTTCTTGTGCATTGTCATTATTTTTATATTCTACAAACTTCCAGTGTGTAAAAACTTCTTTGTAAAATAACGGTAATTTAGAAAAGGATGGAACCATATACTCTGTATATTTGCTTCTAAATAGTATATTAATATTTTCTTTACCTAAAACTTCTAAAATGTATCTTTTCCACATATTATTATTTTCATCTAGTAAATATTTCATTCACATTATTTTTAAACTTTTGTCAACTGTATTAAAATCATGCATATTGTACCCACCATTACATATCTTTTGCATAAATATATTTCTACGAACTTTATCTGTATTACCATTCCATATAAAGTTATAAATTAACCGATCAATTTCATTTTTGATTAATATTGGAATATGCATCACCTTGGATAAGAAAAAAAATTTTGATAATCCTAATGTTTTGGCTATTAGCATTTTTCCTTTCAATGATAAATACCTTCCCTTCCATGCATTTAGGGTTTGTTTTAATGATAATAAAGGTTTTTCAAAATTGGCCTTTTCAACTTCTGTTGTTTCGTGTCCCACATATACACCTAATATTCATATTGGAGTCTTTGGCCATGCTATGTCAAACGGGGTTTCACTATTTCCTTTATTTTTTCTTAACCATAGTCCTTCAGTTTTGGTTTTGTTAACTCGTAGCCCTGAACAGGATTCAAATCGATTAAACAATTTAAATAATTCACCACCTGATTTTATATCCATCAATGAGCAGGTTAAATCGTCCGCAAACTGTAATAATTTTATTTCATTTTCTGCTATTTTTATACCTTTGATTTGATCATTTTGTCTTATTGCAATTGACAGTAATTCAATGCATATAATGAATAGATAAGGTGACAATGGGTCACCTTGTCTTACCCCTCGTCCAATTTGGAAATATTGGCATGTGTGTCCGTTGTTTATTATACAGCTAGAAATGTTATTATAAAAAGTTTGAATCCATTTAATAAAATCCTGTCCAAAATTGAATTTTTCTAGAGATTTAACAATAAAGTTCCATTCAAGAAAATCAAAAGCTTTTTCAAAATCCACAAATAAGAAATAAGATAAAAGATCATTTTCATCTGAATAGTACATCAAATCTTGAATTGTCCTAACAGTGAATTCAAGTTTTCTGTTAGAAACAAATCCTGATTGGTTTTCATGAATTATATCTGGTAGTATATCCTGTATTCTCTGACAAATTGTTTTGGTCAAAATTTTGTAGTCCAAATTTAATAAAGATATTGGTCTCCAGTTGGACAAAAGTAATCTATCTTTTCCAGGTTTTTGTAACAGTGTTATGACCGCTTGTTTTTGGCTGGTACTTAATTCACCTTTTTCAAAACTTTCATTGAAGCTGTTGACCACAACTTCTTTAATGCTATTCCCGAAAATTTGTAAAATTCAATGGTTAACCCATCATTTCCAGGAGATTTATTTTCTTTGAAACTTTTTAATACATTGGTACACTCTTCTATCGTAACTTTCCCTTCACAACTAAGTTTTTGTTGCCTGCTTAACTTTGGGATATTTTTTTGATTTAAAAAATATTTTAAATTTTCATTATTTATTTTTATGTTTTTTGGACCAAGTAATTCAGAATAATATTTTCTTTGGTGCTGTGTAATTTCTTTAGGGTTAGTGATGATTTCACCTGTTTTTGTTTGTAGTTTTCGTATATGTTTTTTAACAAAGTTATTCTTTTCCATACTAAAGAAAGATTTTGAACTTTTTTCTCCTTGCTCTACCCATTTAATTCTTGATCTTACAATCGCACCATTTAATTTATCATTATCTATTTTTTCAAGTTGTTTTTTTACACTTTGTATCTCTGTAAATATTTCTTCAGTGGGATTTATTGCAAAGCTACTTTCAAGATTTTCTGAAGTATTTAAAAGAACTTTTTTGGAACCTCTTTCCTTCTTCTTATTTTTTGGGGAATAGTTTATTGTGAATTTTCTAATTTCATATTTAATTAGTTCCCAGAGACCTTGTTTGCTCTGAAATTCTTCATAGAGACTTCTCCATTCCATTAGTTTCATCTTTAAATGTTCCATAGAGAGTCATAGAGAAGTCATAGAGACTTCTTTGCTTTAAAAGTGAACTGTTAAATTTCCAGTATCCTTTTCCTCTATTGTCATTTTTTAATAGTTTTGCACCTAAAATAATTGCTGAATGGTCCGAGTAAAGACTTGAAATGATATCTGTCACTGTTATTATATCTTGTATAGAATTTGAAATCATCCAGTAGTCCAATCTACTTTGATATAATAACTTTTTGGTTCTGTAGGTATATCTTTTAGTTTGTGGGTTTCTAACTCTCCAAATATCACATAAGTCAAATTGAGTTATCATATTATTCAAATTATTTAAAGATTTTTCATCACCTAAAACATGAGTTTTTGTACTTTGTCTGTCTATATTCTTTTGAATAGTGTTCCAGTCTCCACCTAATATAATACTGCTATTTTCATCTACACCAATATGTTGTAATGTTTGAGTTAATTCTTTGTAATAGACCTCTCTTTCCTTAGAATTTGTTGGACAGTATATATTTCCTATTATATAATCTTCTCCATTAATTTCTACCTGTAAAATTACATGTCTGCCTTCACTATGTAGTTCCTTTCCTTTCAAAGTACAATCTATTTTTTTGTTTATTAACACCAAACATCCCTTTGAATGGTTAGTACCATGTGCAAAATAGTAATGTTTATCATTAAAATCCTTTGACCACTCTAGTTCATACTCTTTTACACTGTATGTTTCTTGAAAGAAGGTTATGTCTATATTTAAATTATCTATCCATTCGTGAGAATATGATGTTATATTTTATTTTGTTAATGCAAGATGCAATCGAATTGTCACCAAATACGGCTCGTAGAGCCCATGCTGCTGTTCTCCAGGAAATGGAGAGAGGCAAGGTATCTTGGTCCCAGATAGATTTGGTTGAAAAAATCAAGTGTAGGCATACGCAACGTATCTTGCAAAGCCACAAACCTACAAACTCGGGACTTCAGAGTCAAGTTTGTGTGCATTATAACAAGGGCCAATGCAAGTTTGAAAATGAACATGTGTCAAACAATGTACTGTATCAGCCTCATTGTTCTTATTGCATAAAAGAAACCCAAAGGAAGTACGACCACCCTGCAAGTAAATGTATGAGAATGAAAAATGCCAATGGTAATGTTAAATCTGAATCTAGCAAACCAAAGCAAACTGAACAGCGAGTTTGATATATTAAACTTTCTACCTAGAATATATGTCGATAACCAAGTTAATAACACTTGTAATGTCGAAGATATATACGGTAAAAGTTGTTGGAATGATGACAATAAATTGTATGCAAGTGATAATAGTTCTAATCAGTTATTAATTCACAGTAGGGCCTGTTCTTGCCCGTATTATTCATGTTTATGCAATGTTACAGTCATAAATGACTATCCATATCCTATCAGTGATATAAAGGTTAATATCAATGATATTTTAGAATTTAAAAGAAGTCAGTTGAGCGAATGCTCGTCTGATGTTGTTGAAAAGTGTAGTAATGATTCTATGTATTTAAAAGTAATGAATGGAGAAATAGTAAAGTGTACATCTGGTGTGATAATATGGCCGTAGTTGCAGCTTGGCAATCCAATAAAATTAGAGACAACTGGTTAATGGCCTGCTGCAGAATGTTATGGTGGCTGTCAGCTATATATAATTTGGACATTGTAGTTAAACACATTTATGGTGCAGACAATATTAAGGCTGATATCCTGTCACGTTGGGATGTATATAAAGAACATAATAACACTCAAGTTAAATTTCTAAAAAATTGCATCTGGGAAGAAACCTCCAGTGATATGTTATGGCCTGATTTTAAAATTTAAAGTATTTGGCTGAAGGGCCTAAACTGTATCTGAATACTTTGCTGCTCTGCTCGATTTATACTTTCAGACAAGCCTATGATCAACACTTTTCGAATTCAAGCCAACAACAGGATTGCTACTGCACTGCGACCAAGGCCTTCTGCCAGTTACAGCATGGCCTTCAAACAATTCATGGCTTTTGTTGTGTACATGAACTTAATAGAACCATTTACTGAAGGTGTTATCTTATCTAGAGTACTTGTCACAAAATGGTCTGAGAAGTTGTTCATTAAGAAATCATCTGTCAATTCTCAAACATTTCTTTGCAATGTTTAATTGGCCTACTGTATGTCTAACAACTTACTTACTTTGTTTCTTAAGTCGGTCCAAGTCAATGCCAGTATGAGGGTTAAGATTAAAGGTGTCTTTACAGTCAAAATGTTGGAGCAATTGATTAAAAAATCTAGAAAATTCAAAACGGCCAGACCTTTGCTGCCTTATTTTTGACAGCCTTTTTTGGATTTTTTCGACTGTGAACTTTAGTCCCAAATAATTTGCATGGTTTCGAAAAAACACGATTTCCAACTAAAAATGATTTGATCTGGGCAAAGCCTGGGGCTGACATCATAATAACATGCAGCAAAACTATGCAAGCTTCTGGTAAAGTTCAAATAGTCCAGTTGCCATCACTAGGTAACCTTGAGATATGTCCAATTAAAGGTTTGAAATGGGTAATGGCTCACATTCCACAAGGAAATCAACAACCTCTATTCCAAATTTATACTAGGAATGGGTGGCAAATACTTACAGCTCCAAAAGTTAGATCTTTTTTAAAACTAGTAGTTATAGCTTTGGGTTGGAACCCAACAACCTGTACCTTTCACGCCTTCAGGCGTAGTGGTGCTTCTTTGGCGTTTGACAATGAGATTGACCTTGCAAAAATCAAACAGCATGGTAGTTGGAAGTCTGAGGCTGTTTGGACATATCTCAATTCAACTCCCACTGCTGCTAGTATGGTACCCACTACATTTCAACGCTTGCTATTAACCATGTAAAAGTTTGGAGTTTGGCATTTTATTCTTCATTTTTACTACAGTTTGGTAACATTCTTCATATGATAGGAATTAAATCCAAACATACACTGCAATTATGTATCATTTATTTTTAAATTCTATGGCAGTGTTTTCAGGCTTGAACACTTTAATACAAGCTACAAATCTGTGTGCATATCGTAAAAAATTATTTTAACATAGTGGTAGTTGTTATCAAAGAGTTGCTTAACTAGACTGTAACTGATACTTGTAGTGAAAAGTTCTTTGAAAATCTCTAAATAGGCAATTCAGATAACTGTAATGGTAGTAACTTGGTGTATCACAAGACTAATTGTGTTAATTAACATGTATGTACTCACACTTGTTCATATAAATGTTGTTTTATAATAAAACTCCAAACTATAATGGTTAAAGAATATATCAGTGTCTTTCCTTCCAACTGTGTTCACCTCCTGCAACTGGCGGAGCCACAGTCCGAATGCAGAGTCGTGGAGGGTTGGTAAAATTTCAAACATATTTGATATTTTACCGATCCACCGCAATAAGACGGGAAACTACAACTGACCCTGAATCTGTAAACATTGCTCCTGACCCTCCAAAAATACCTAGTTACCGACAGGTCGGCTCCAGTGGAACACCCCATAAGACAGGCCCGTTTCATTTTATCGCTCACAGCATGTCGGATATGTAATCTGTGTCTCTAAAATGTGAGTCTGCGTGCTGAATGCATCATTTGGATTTCCAACTCTGACAGATTACAACTGACAGTGTTTGGATATGCTTTTGTTTTTTTTCACAAATTAACATAGGATTTAGTGTACAGATATAACTTAGGCTGGCTAGCTCCTTTTGTTTTATTCAAAGCTACTTTCATTTGATTTATAAGATGGATCCTAAAAAGGCTAGAAAGAATGTAAGAAAGATAAAAGTCCTCACACCTACAGTGTTTGAGTTGGGACAGAGGGTGGGGGAGAAGGCAGAGAAACAGCCTAGGGTGGAGAGGGACAGAGGAGGCTGAGGCCGAAAAAAAGCCCATTAACTGAGAGGAGTGATAAGGAGGCTATTGTAGACTTTAACTTGTGAGTGAGTGAAAATTGGACCTAAAAATTTTGGACATTTGAAAAAACTGTCAAAAACATTTTAATCTTACGAAACTAGAAATTTTTAAAAATATTTTTGCCTTTAAGGAATTTCTTAGATCTGAAAAACACTTGAACCTTACAATAACTATGGCAAATTTTAAGTGAGGTTAAACTTTGAAAAATTTCTAAAATTGAAAAAAAAATTGTTTTTTTTGAAAAGCTTTGACAATTTTTAAATGATTTTTATCTTTCCATTTCGCTTGTGACCTTTGAGAAATTTCTCAGATTTGATAAACACTTGGATGTTACAAGAACTTTTTTTACAAATTCTAAGTGGGTTTCAACTTTGAGAATTTTCTACAAATGGAAAAAACTTGGACTTTTCATAAACTTTGACAATTTTTAAATGATTTTGACTTTGGATATAACCTTTCAATTTTAATTTTGTAAAATTATTAACTTTAAGCCATTTTAAAAGATGAATAAAATCTAAGGGTTTAGAAATTTTGACATTTACTATGGGTCATTTCAAAAAACTTGTGTTGAAGTAATTAAACATTATTATGTGACTTGTGATTTGTTTGGAAAGTTTTTGGAAAATCCTTAGAAGTATATTGGAGAGTTTTCGGATATTTGTGGGACATTAGTGTAACATCAGGTTTAATAAAGGTTCTTTGAATAATTGGTTAGTCCTGAAAAGGGCTGATAGGTGCCAGCTTCTTCTGTCTTCAGTGTAGTTACTCTTCACATCTCAGATCCTGTCCTCCTGCTCAGCCAGTGAACCAATGTGATTGAAGTAATCCTTCAGTAGGTCTACCTGATGCTCTGCCTTCCTTGGAGGATTCCTGTAGTTTTCATCAGGCGCATATACTACTGGTTCATTTGCTATGGCTACTATGTCATCTACTGGGATGGGTGCCTTTTCCAGTCCGCCTTGATGTGTTCTCAGTATGTTGTGCAACAAAACACATATTAAAAAAATGTCTCTGACAACCTTTGGCCTTTGCTCCATCATGCCTGGAAGGACCCTGAATTTGCATGCCAGAACTCCTGTGCATTCTCTCCTACCTTCCTACCTCTGGTGATCCTGTAGTTTGTTATTCTCTCCTCCCTTATGAGTTACCTTCTGCAGTAGGGTTTAACAAGCCATGGCATCAAGGCAAATGCGTTGTTATCCAGCAAATGTGGATCTCCCTCTCCGAGGGGTTAGGTGCTAGAAGCTCCAAGGTTCCATCTTCGATCTTTGTCCTCAACATCTTGTGGTTAAATATTTGTGCATCTGATGAAGATCCACTTGACCCAACATCTACCCAGAGGAATCTGTTGTCTGTGTCGACCAGGGCTAGCATCACCAGGGAAAAGAAGCACTTGTAATTGTGATATTTCAGATTTCTTTGGCTTCTTCCTGTATAGTGCCCCAAGAGCATGGGGATGTTCCATCTGGTTCTGAACTTCTCAATCAGTTCCCAGTCTTTGAGAGTGGTGGGGGGGGTCAAATAATCTTTCAGGATTGCTCAGCAGACAATAGGGTTGAATTTACATATGGTCATTCTGCCAACCAGCCAGTGATACTGTAAAGACATGTACGTTTCTCCTGTGTGCCAGGTGTCTCAGTGTTATTGTCAGTTTCAATCCAACTTCTAAGGGCTTCTTGAAATTTATGACTCCCTTCTCGATGTGGTGGTGTATGTATTATTCAGGTAAAACTGCAGCTGGCAGCTAGCAGACAAAATTCTGGTAACCTGGGATATTAGTCTGTATTAAGTTGACCAGGATGTTGTTATAGCATTTTCTTTCTCCTCTTTGGAGGATCCAGGGCTTTATCCAGGGGTTATGTAGCTTTTGTCATTTCCTGGGTGGTGGTGGGGCATTGTTGAGGGTGCTGGCTGAATGGCAGGTGCTGGTTCAGATTAGTCCTTTTTTGTCTGTAAAACAGAATTAAAATCAAAATATTTCTCAGTTTTAGTTTCATGTACAAAATAAACTGATACATGATGGAATAACAATCTATTCAGCAGTCCAAAATTCAATATTAACTTCTACTATTAAAAATACACCTGGCACACACTATACATATATATACATACATTTTTCATTTAACTACGAAATGATAGAAAATTAATTTAAAGATTCACAAAGGAAAACTGGTTCTCACTTTTCCCATATTTAAAAACTGGGTTTTTTTCTTATTATTTAAATGAGCCATAGACTTTTCTTCTTCAAATGCTCGTTATAATCTATGTTGTAATACAGGAAAGGTAAAAAGCTATTTGTACTACAAGAGTCAAATATATATTAATTTGTTACCAATGACAATCTGTTTATTGACACCTTATTTTGATCAAAGTTCATACAACCAAATGATATACTAAAATTGCTGAAATTTATGTATAGGTGGATTTTAGTGTAAACATATTCAGCTATTTCAGCCTACAATTCTTTTACATTGAGACACTCAACAAACTTATGCATTAATGTCTCAGTTTGATGACAGAAATTACGTTTGTCATTGTCTGTAATATTAAGCTGCATTATATAACTTTTCGTACCTAAAACTGTATATTAACTTAAGTTAAAACCATGTCAGATTGTTGTCACAGTATTGAAACAATGGGTGAAAATTTCCATGATTGATTAGCAGTATCAATTTCTAATTGTTTGTTTCATTTATTTTCTATGGAATGATCATTTACAAATGTTTCAGTGAGATTCTTATAGAAGCCTTTTATGCCTTTTGGGTTAGCACAAAATATTTTAGTGTGAAATGGAACATAAGGTCAAAAATAAGGTCGAAAAATATTTAACACAATAAAAAAACAACATGGCCCTAAGCTTTTGTAGAAAATCTCTGATATTGAGCTGGCATCTTTGCAGTGATAAATGACAAGTTAACACTGCAACAAGGGGTTTATATAGTGTTGACTCACGAATGTAACTCCAGAATTTCATCAAGGCAGAGCAGACCGGGTGAATCGTACAAAAAAGTATTAGCGCCACCAGTGGGGTTGTCTTTGTTGGAAATATCTGCATTAGCGACGTACAATGTACATAATTTTCCACCAACACAGATGAAAATACAGCCAACACAGATAATATTTTCACCAACACACATTATATTTTTACCAATGCACATTATATATTCACCAACACATATTATATTTTCGCAAATGCAGATGAATATATAGCCGAGACAGATGATATTTTTGCCAACGCAGATAAAAACAATATACATAATTTTCCCACCAACACAGATGATATTTTAGCCACCACAGATGAAAATAACACCAACACAGATTATATTTTTGCTACCACAGATAAAAATAACACCAACGCAGATGATATTGTCACCACCACAGATGAAAATAACACCCACCGCAGATGATATTTTCACCCAATACTTGTAGATAAAAAAATCGCCACCACAGACAACATTGTAGCCAACGCATATGAAAATATAGCAAACACAGATGATATTTTCGCCAACACAGACAAAAATGCTGCAGGCTATTATAAATAGAATGTCTACTGTACATGGAATAATCTGCACTTGGATAGCAATTTAATCTAATCTAATGTGGACTTTTATAGTGCTTAATCTCCATCAATTGACAGACTCTAAGGTACAACTGAATATAAAACAAGGTAATTAATGTTAATCCAGTGACATAGCCAGGTCATAGCAAGGAGACATTTAGGAAGTTTAAGAAATATGTTTACAAGTTAAGGTGACCATAACATAAGTTAAGGGCCAGTTCATAATTCAATGAACCTATACACCACTTTAATGTGATCTGTATACACGAATGACGTCACAACACAGTTAATTTGTATAATATAAGATATAAAAATTCCCTATGACTAATATAAACACAGACTTAACATATTTCTAGTTACCATTAAAAATGAAACACACATAAAAACTGGGCTTGGTAGGGTGGGAAAGGGTAACATGTCCTGCCCCTTGCAAAACAATATTCAAAATACTCATAATTTCAAGGTCATAGTTCTGCTTCACTAGGCAGTAACCAATCATTCTAGGGTGCACTCAAGTAGTCCTTGGTAATGGGTATTCCCCAGGGAATTCCTGGCATTCAAACCCACTTAGACCTCTTTCACACTGCCCCCACTAAAGCATTCCAGGACTGACAGACATGGTGCACCGATAATAAAATGTGTACAAGTTACTTTAAATAATTAACCGGTTTTTATTTGTGTTGGCTAAAGTTTTATCAGTGTTGGCTAAATTTCCATCTTTGTGGGCTAAAATATTCATCTGCCTGGGCTAAAGTTTTCATGTGTGTTTTCTAAAATATCGTCTGTTTTGGCAAAAGTGTTGTCTGTGGTGGCGAATATTTTATCTGTAAGTGTTGGTGAAAATATCATCTGTGTTGGTGAAAATATCATCTGTGTTGGGGAAAATCTCATCCGTGTTGGCTATATATTCATATGTGTGTTGGCTAAAATATCATCTGTGTTGGCGAATTTTTCATCTGTGTTGGCGAATTTTTCATCTGTGTTGGCGAAAATATCACCTGTGTTGGCAAAGTTTTCATCTGTGTTTGTGGGAAATTATGATTGTGTAAGTCGCCAACACAGATATTTCCAATCAAAAACAAGCCCACTGGTGGAGCTAATACTCTTTCATAGAATCGGGAAACTGCTCCAGTCTTGTTGGTTTGTCACTGTGGCTTGTCATAACCTAATACAGCTTTTAGGTTAGGCGTTTACAACTTGTCCTGATAGTTTACCATCTAGTTGTGGAGCAAAAACACCCCAACCCAAAGTCAGGTCTGGAGGTTGATTGCGATGGGCAACAATAAAAAATAGGCCTCTATCAAATCAAAACTGTATCTTCCCTGCTGGGTGCTGCTTTAGTTTTGGCCTGCAACTATCTTTGATAGATCAATTTGGTGCTCTAAAAATTCCTTTATACAAATGTTCAATACAGTCATAATTTTGTGGACAGGTTTCTTGTCCAGCTGTCTCTTACAAGGTGTGGATCCCCGTGTGGTAGCTATGTGCGGGTCAGCCTTAGCCGCCATCTGCTGTTTTCTGGCATCTTTCAGTAGCAACATCACCATGCTGGCTGTGTGCTACACAGTGTCAGGTAGGGCATTGTTTTTTCATTGATGGTGTAGGTCTTGTTTGGCCTAGGGGTTAGCAAATAAAGTCTGCATTCTCAGTGTGGTTTCCAATCCCACGAGTGGCAATGCTGGAAACCTGTTTCAATATGACATTGGCTGTTGAACGGGAAGTAAAATTATAAGTTGTTATATTAATTATAAGTAAATCAAAATTACACATGTGTAAAGTCTATTTGTTGTGACATGTTAAAAAATCATACGTTCATCCACATTAAAAGAGATTTTTGTATACTTGCATATTTTACCTTGATATTAATCATTCTACTTTTAAAGGTGCTGGCTATGGTGTCATGTATGTAGCAGTCTCACCAATTGTACAGCAGTACTTTGACAAGAAGCGAACACTCGTGAGCGGTCTGACAATTGCTGGATTTAGTTTTGGGTCCATCATTTTCCCACTTCTAACGAGATATAGTGTTGACCTTCTAGGATGGCGAGGTACCTTGGTGCTTTATTCTGTCATAACTATGCAGAATGTCTGGCTGTGTGCTCTGCATAGACCATTTTTGAAACAATATGGATCATCAGAATCATCTGATGAAATCTCTGCACGTTGCTTTTACATGAAGAATCTAATACCTTTGGATATACTTAAAAGACCATCTTACTTGATGTTTGCTTTCACTTCATTTGCAGTAAATGTGAATGTCTCTGTGTACATGTTTCACATAGTCAACAAATGCCTGAGTGACGGTCTAGGCAAATATCAGGCAGCTTTTGTACCCTCAGTTGGGGGTGTTATTGAAGCAGTGTTTGGGCCAGTGGTTGGTATGCTGGCGTCCATTCCATTTCTTAGGATGAAGAAGGTTTGTCTCTGTGGTCTCACAGCTGCTGGTTTGGGATTATTTCTGATGCTCCTGGGGGTACCAAGGACATTACAACTATTATTATAGCTGTTGGACTCCTTTCAATATGCAAAGGTGAGTCATTAAAAAGTTTCTAGCAATTTTATATATTTTCTTTTCGGTAGATTTAGTTTACAATATAGACTCAGCAATATCTAGTTTTGGCTGATCCAGTTATACAACGTAATGGGGCCGACTCTACGACTCTAGGGTTGGTTAAAAAAGTCAGGGGTCGGGGCCATTTTTGGGCGGGAAAATGAAAAGTTTGTCCAATCTCCATGACAGGAGGTAATACAGCCGACCTGTCGGTAACTAGGTATTTTTCAAGGGTCGGGAGCAAGAGTCAGTTAGGATTGGTTGTAGTTTCCAGGTTTGTCGCACTAGATCAACAAACTATTAAACATGTTTGACATTTCAATAACCCTTCATGACTCTGCATCCGGACTTTGGCTCCGTCTTTACAGCTTGTCAGTTACACTTCCCATCCTGTCCTACACTGTAATCATCTTGTCTTTAAAAATGTCCCATCCTGTCCTGCTTCAGTACCAGGACTCCACCTCCAGACAGGCCGCGAATGCTCACCAACCGTACTTGAAACAAACTGGACTGTCATAAACATGACCAATGTGATTTACACACTTGCATTCAAGACAGGAAGTCTCCCAGGCTTCAGCCATAGGGTCGGTAACATCTCATCAGGACACTCAAAAAAAGCATACAGAGAAGCCTTAAACCTATAGCCAACAAGCTGATTACACAACAAATAAGCCAGGAAGTGTGTAGGACAGGCCAGCTTCATTTTTACATCACACGGCATGTCTACTGATGCAATCTCTGTCTATATAAGGCGAGTTGGTTTGCACAGTGCATCATTTGGATTCTGGCATTTGACGGATTATATCTGGCAACATTTGAAGGATGTTTTTTACAATTATTCTAGATCAGTTTTGAGTTGAAGTTGGCTTACCTTAAACTTTAGGATTTTGTTTTTTTATGAAAACGCTGCTGCTTATTATTTAACAATGTGTCCTAAGAAAGGCAGAAGAGTGAGGAAGTTAGAACTTCCCACTGACAGTGTTCCTGAATCTGAGCTGGGGATACAGCGGCAGATATCCAGCAGAGGAGGGAGGAGAGGGAGGCAAGAGAGATGAAGGAGGCATGACAACAGCAACAGAGGAAGAAGAGGGCAAGGAGGGAAGAGGCAAGAGAGGAGGAATCGCACTCGCAAGAGGTTTGAGTTGCAGAATTAAGGCCCATGGCAGAAAGATGTGACACTGAAACAGAGGCTGCTGGAAGAGAGGAGGGATCATCACAGCTCTGTTACAAGAAGGGGCACATGACCAACATCTATCTCACTGATTCTGATGAGGAGGCTATTGTGGACTTAGTGAAGGACAACTAAGAGTTGTACGACAAGACTAGTGAACATTTCAAGGACAAAGCAAGGAAGTAGTTTCTCTGGGAGCACTTTGCCAAGAGTCGAAAGTTGTCTGTCAAGGTGTGCAAGACCTGGTTTGACTCGCAAAGGACACTTTACCAAAGATGACAAAGTCGAAGTCTGGAAGGCCCCAAAAGAGATGATGGAGCATCAGAACTGAATGCAGGGCAAGTTAGGATTCCTGAGGTCACACATCAGACGCAAGGGCTCAGCAAGTCTTCAGCCTTCAAGTTACAAGCCCGAGGAGCTAGTTCTTCAGCTACTACAGCACACAACTGACACAGACAGTATGGAGATAAGGATGCGGTCAACAGACACCATGTTACAGCCTCAACAAGTCATGAGCGCCACCGCAGTTTCAGGGTGCTCATCAGTTGACCAGCAGGTCATGGACCAGTTCACACAGATGAGAAGCATGCTGTCATCATTCCTTAGGCAAAAGCAGGCAACAACAACATGTACAGCCTTCTGCAACTACCTGGCATCGAAGGTGGGGGATAAGAGGAGAAAGACCTTCACACATATAGAAATGATGCTGTCAAGCTCCTTGGCAACATTCAAAGCAAGGCAGAAGAACGTGGTCATCAGCTCCAACAGCCACAGCAACTTTCATGTAGATCAAGTGCAGCTTCAAAATTTGTACCATAGACATTTCAACAGCCACAGCAGCCAGCTCTAGCTGCAAGGTAATACATCTTAACCATCCCAAAGACTCAGATGCCTGCACACCAGGTCATCCAACCCGCTCAGCAGAGCCAAGTGGCCAACAAAGGATAGCAGCAGCAATCCTGAGGGCAGCCAACTTCCTTCCTAGATATTGACTACCAATGGGCTGGACCTTCAAGACCACTTACATTCACATTGACACCAATGAAGCACTTCAGCTCTGCATCAGTTGCCTGAGCTACAGGCGAAGAGAAAGCCAACACAACATGTCAAGCTTATTCAAATATCTTCAGTCTGTGATGAGCTACAAACAGATTGACACACTGCAGCCGCTTTCACCAGCTGACACACCAGCCACCTCTCTTCCAAACACCACTGTCTCGCAGCAAGAACATCAACAGCCAGAAACCCAGCCTCTGCCTCCTCAGCAGTCAGCCAACACCAAACAACAGCCACAGTAGAACATCTGCCAAGCCTTCAATCGGTCGTTTTCAGGACCACTGCTGTAAACCATTTAAAGGTCCTGTTCAGGACAACCCACATCTTCCAAAACCAATTAATAAGCTGCTGTTCTAAAAAAATCTAAAACAAAAAGCATTACACCGCCCCACACGAAACTTTTGTCCAAAACACACACACAAAAAACAACAAAAAATGAATGAATGAATGAATGAAAAGAAAAACTTAAATTTTTAAACCCAAAAAATGTAAAAAAAAAACGTTTTGAAACGACACACACATCAAAAACCCGAAAATGATAATGAATTTCTAAATCTTTGGCAAAAAAACAAATGGGCCAAAGGCTAAGATATTTTGCCCCCCCCCCCCCCCCCCCCCCCCCCCCCCCCCCAAAAAAAAAAAATAACACAGATTAAAAACAATAAAAAGATTGATTTTTAACAAGTATTTTGACATTTGGATTCAACCTTGTAATCTTTGACCCTTTGCTAAACCTTTCAACTTCCCCTGTTTTGTAGATTTTTGACCTTAAAATATCTGGCCAGTTTGCACCAAAATAAGTAAAAAAAAATTGTTTAGAAATTTTTAAATTTAATGGTGCCCAGTAGTGCCCTGAAGCAGCTCACGGTACTACTGATTACAAAGGCGTTTTCTACCACCCTCCTGCCTCTGGAGATCCTGTAGTTGGCTATTCTTTCTTCCCTAAGTCAGTTGTCTTCGGCTGTAGGGTATGACCATCCATGGCATCAAGGCAAAGGCATCGTTACCCAGCAAGAAGTAGTGTAAGTGTGGCTCTGCCACCCCCAGGGGTTCAGATGGTGGAAGCCCCAAGCTGCCATCATCAATATTCTCCCTCAAATTGCCTCTGTTGAAAATATGTGCATATGAGCAGGAAGCACTTGACCCACAGTCTATCCACAGGAATCTGTGTTCTGTGTCCACCAGGGCCAGGAGAACTATGGAAAAGAAGCCCTTGTAGTTGTAATAGTCACTGCCTGTTTTCTTGGGATTCTTTATGGTGATATACTTCCCATCTAGTGGCCCTACAGCGTGGGGGATATTCCACCTGGCAGTGCCAATATTCATCCTGAAATTCAGCAAGGATGGCTCGGAATACCTGGGGGACAAACTTACAGTTGGTGGTGTGGCCAACCAACTAGTGGTACTGAAGGGAGGTGTAGGTCTCTCCAGTGGCCAGGTGTCTCCTGGTGTCTGGTATGGCCAGTTTGAGTCCAACTTCCAATGGCTACCTGATATTAGTGGAAGACTTTTTGATGCGGTGGTGAATGCGTTCCTCGATGAGGTAAAAAAGGCAGGTGGCATCCTAACAAAATTCTCGTACCGTTTGATGTCTGTGTGTATGAGGTCGGCCAGCAGGTTGCTGTAGTATCTCTTTTCTTTTCGCTGAAGAATCCATGGCATAACCCAGGCATTTTGTGACTTCTTTCTTGTCCTGGGGGCTGGCTGGGGCTGAGGCTGTGCTGGTGGCGGTATGGCAGGTGATAGCACTGGGTTCAGATGTTTTCTTCTCTGTCATTCCATCGTGATGCAAGTCAAGATATTAAACTCAATAAAAACCAAAAGTACCCTAAACTGATGTATGAAGTCTCTACGATGTGTAGCTGGCATTTACAGTAACAAATGATGTTTTTGTCAGCCAGAGGGGGTTTATATAGTTTCGGTTTGAACCTGACTCTCGATCCCGACTCCAGGATTTAATCAGTCCAGTCATGGTGAGTCGGGACAATACTCCAGTCCTGTCTGTTTGTGATTACAGCTTGTCAGGGGTTGCTATAGCTTGTATTAGGGATTTGCGGCTTGTCCTGGTAGTTTCCTGTCTGTTGTGAAGAAAATTATCCAGACCCAAAGTCAGGTTGGATCTTGACCAAGACAAGCCGGTATGATGTACATCCTGTTGGGGAGATGTTACTGACCCATCATTTTTGGATGCTTGTTGTGGTTTTCGTCCCCAATTCCACAACTTTTGCAACTAGCCCTAGAGTTGTATAGTCCGTTACTGGGTCAGTTCCAGTAGAAGGCCAAGCTCTAGAGGCACGACAGACAAGCCCTATCCGACCACGACAAGCCCTAGTGACAAACCGAAAGGACTGGAGAAGTGTACAAAATCATCACAACCAGCCTTGTAGTCGGTATTATCGATTTTTGATGAATTTCTGGGAGAAAGTTGGATCAAGTTTTGACCAGTAAACAAATTGAAAAAAAATAGATCAACACTAAATATTTGGATCCCATCACAAGAATAACATTGACTCTTTTTTAATTATGATTTTCAGGTTTGAACTTTAATATTATATAAGAAATAAATCAACCGATTTCAACCTCTGATTATGGATAAAAAAGACATTTATAAAAAAAGACAATTTTCGGAAAACAATATTGCATCTTATTCAAACAAGCAGAGGGAGATATGTTTCTGGCATTATCTGACGTGACAATAAAACATAATTTGTTTCATTGTAATATTTTCACATCGCACTGGAAATGGATTGCAAATAACCAGCATAACACAAATGAGCAAGAGATAAGTGTTCAAGGCAAGCTGGTTTCATGATAGGACAAGACTAGAGTGCTTAGGACAAGATGGAAAGTGACTAGGACAAGCCGGTTACCAGGTGGGTGGAGCCATGGTCAGGAACAAGAGTTGGGGAGGGTCGGGGAAAATCAAACATGATTGATTATTTTGCCGATCCACCACAACAAGCCTGGAAAATGCAACCAATCATGACTGACTATGTAAAAAAAGTACCCGACCCTAAATACCTAGTTACTAACTGGTCGGCTCCAGTGGAACACCCCCATAACTTAAAATATTTTCTTCCAATGTTGAAGAGGTCCACTTTCGGTACAGTTCAAGTTCATGTCTGATTTATGATTGCTTCGACATAGTTTGAGATAACAGAATTAATAACAGAAATAATCTAGGGTACGTGAAAATGTTAGGCATTTAATCATGGATAAAGGTTCCAGCTCCAAGAGTCCAGCTCATGGAAACCTGAAACATATGACCTGTCATCACATTACCATACTTGAGTAAATGGCCATGTAACTCTGGCATTTGATTTTTAAAGATATTTTCCAATGTTCATATAACATGAAGAAATAAACTTTTGGGCTTCTGTTTTATCTGTAGTTGGATATGCAACAATGCAGCATCCAGCACTTGTATATCTGGTTGGAATAAAAAAGATGTCCAGTGGTCTGGGCTTACTAATGATCTTCTCTGGAGTAGGTCAATCTCTGGGTGCTCCACTAGCAGGTATGAACACAGGTGTACATTGATCTGTTAATTTACTGATTTGATTGATTTTATTTTTATATTCCTTAACCATTCTGAATAATATACACAGAGTAAATGTTATTTCAATAAACCCTTTGAATGGAAGGAGAACACTGCATACTGAACTGAGATCCTACACTTGTTGCAACTACATGTGTATGATATTTGATGACCTTGTGTTCTATCAGATTGTTCATAGTTGTTGTCAAGGTTCAAGCCTTTGTCACAACGTGCAGATAAGAAAGTTCCCAACACATAAGCTACAGAGTATTGATTTACAGTGTAGATTGTTGATAGTTGTGGTCTCCATTCAAACTTTGTTTGGGATATTTTGATAATATTTTTGACAATGTATAAGCCACAGGTCATTGGTGTACAGTGTCAGAGATCTTGATAAAATTCTCAGTAATGGTTCACTTTACTGGAAATGTAAACTTAAAGAAACCTAACCAAACTGGTAAATTATTCTGGTTGCTGTAAGTACAACCTATGCCCCACCTGTGGACATGCTGATTTTTTTATCTTTAATAAAGGATGCCACTACTGTTTAAACACTAACTAGCATATGTCAATACACACTCTTTTGTACAGGTTGTTTGTATGAATTGAGTGGCAGCTATTTCCTTCTCACTTTACACCAGTGGTATTTTTGTAATAGTTTCAGCTGTGATGCCACTTTAAATAGTAACCGTCATATATAAATACATTCTTATATTTTGTACGGGACATATTTATTAAGTCCGTGGCATCTATTCCCTTTCATACTTTCTCATCATTGGTCTGCGTGTATAGAAGTCCTCTCAGATGCCAAAAATGTTTCAAACAGTAACTATCGTATGTAAATACAACTTATATTTTGCATAGGGTATCTGTATGAAGCAAGTGGCAGCTATTCCATTTTATACTTTCTTGACCACCTAGTGGATAACACACTCGCCTGGAAACACAGGGGACGTGGGTTCAATCCCAGGTGCAGGCAGATACATAGTGGCTCGGATGACCACTTAAAATGACGGTGCTCTGTCATTGGGTCCCCAGTGACAAGTTAAAGAACCTCAAGGACATTGATAAATGGTCATCATTGAGCCTCTGTCTTTCAGTTAGGGGGATGTCAGTAATTTGTACAGTCGAATGACCCATACAATGCTTTGAGTCCTGTAGTACACAGAGATATTGCTCTAAGTATAAATACAAAATAGAAAAAGTCATCTCCGATGCCAAATTTTTCAAACAAAATAACTGTTATATGTAAATACATTCTTATGTTCTCTATAGGGTATCTGTATGAAGTGAATGGAGGCTATTCCCTTTCATACTTCCTCACTGGTGGTTTGGGTGTTCTCGGTGGGCTGATGTCATTCCTGATTATTCCTCTCTCACGCAGACAAATCCTGAAACAAAGTGACAATCTTCAACTGCCAGTTGATGAAACCCACCCTTTAAAGTAATCCTTTGAACTTTAATAAACAAGTACAGTACACATCTTTGAAGAGGTATGCCTCAGGAATATATATCTCAGGAACTGGTGCTTGTATACAGAGAGTTCCAAAAAGTTGGCGGACAGACTTTGGAAAATGTTTGTAGGATTTGTGCAAAGTTGGAACTTTATGTCCCGTTCAAGAGCTAGGGTCATATTTGGACATGTCCAAAGCATTTGTCACTTGTGGGAATCGAACCCACACAGAGGTGACAGCCTGTAATTTCATGCCAAACTTCTAACCACTAGGCCACTGAGGACTTCCTTGCAGGGTTTGTGAATTTTATTGCTAAAAAGAGGAATAATATTTAATCTTGTGAAACATTCATTATTTGTTTCAGTTTGTGTTAACCTGCTATTTTAGTCTTTTTCAAAATTATATTGATTAACATTACAAACTGGAATCCTTTCTTAAATTTATGTAAACCTGTTTACTTATTTCATTGCAAATATTAGCCTAGTTTTTTTTTCTGGAAATATGTGGAAGCCGATTATATAGTTCTGGTTTTAAACTTGCTTGGTGTAATATTTACACTTTTTTACACTTTACACTTTTGCCTCCCAAAAAAATCTAAATCTAACCATCAAGTAGGTACATTACCACGGAACCAAAAAAAAGCATACTGGGATTAAATATTTTCATTTAAATTCTTAATATTTTTTCATATAGCACAATTATTCCAGTATACACATATAAAACTGTTTAATGTAAAATGTCTTGAAAATAAATGTATGGATGTCCAGTCAAACTTCAGCAACATACTATTTTACTTTGTAAACTCCACTAAATTGCAGTGTTAATTTACTAATAACACTATTCAAACTTCATTGACTTGAATTCAGACGTACACAGTATACTCAGCCATGCTAACAAACCAAGAGAGTTGGAAGGGAGTAAAAACTTACTTAATGTGAAATAGGTCAAAGGTCAAGAATGGGCGACCTTGAGTTGGGTAAGGTTCAAACACCTGAGGAAGCAAATGGTGGAACTATGTAAAAGTTCCAAAATAGATGAAAGGGGGGAGATAGTATGAATGTCCGTTCCAGCGCACTCAGTCAAAATTGAAAATGCAAGAAGTTGTTTCTTGTTTCTGCCTTGTTTTCTGCGAATTTCATTGTAAATGTGACTCCTAAGAGGCCAAACTATATGCGAAAATGTCCAGACGGTAATCAAAATTACCACCAAAATTGAAAAATCCGTTCTTTATGCCATTGTCAGTATTTCCTGAAAATTTTATAAAAATCTATCTATTACCTTTCTAGCCTGGTGGATGTCGGTCTGTTCAGTCAGTCTGGTCAGTGGCAATCAAACAGGCAACACACACTGCCCAAAGCGATTATCTCCTTTGCTGAAGTAATAAAGGTTCAAAACTATGTATGACCTTGACTGAAAAATAGTTTTACAAAAGAATAGAATAAAATATTATTCAATGTTTAAAATAAGTTTTGAGAACAAAAGGTAATAACAGTATTTTTTCTGAAACCTTTCATGGAATAGAAAGGAACACAGGTCATTATTTAGATGTTGTTACTACATTTATAATATTTAGTTCAGAATTTTGTAAAATGTTAAAATTGTAATTCAGTACATTTCATATATAAGTTTTCAATCAACTGGATATCTTTCAATCAGATAGTTTCATGGGATTTCATAAATTCATCAGTTCCAATTACTTTTAGATGTATCTTGAATACCAAATATCGTACCACAAATGGTAAATCAAATATGCACCCGGGAGCAGCGATTTCACCATCAAATGATGAAAATACATAAACTACAAACAAGATGGCTTTCTCTGTCACTTATATGGCATAATATTGTGACAATCACAAATTGCTTCTTTTGAGACTTTTTCTTTCGAAACTTGTTTTGTTTACATTTAATGGGTTTCATTTGTTATTTCTTCTGAACAGTAAGTCTGTGTACTGGTATATTGATGTTCAAAATGTTTGAATTGTATATTAATTCCCTAGACCCCCAAAAGCAATAAATTGGCATTTGGAATTAAAATATATTTGTTTAACATTAACAATAGAATCAATGTGACTACTGAAATATTATTATTTACACTTTATATTGGTTGCTAGTGTCACTCCCTTAATGTTTGGCCCAAATTGCAGCATTACATCCTATTATTTGGCTTAGTTATGCTGCCAAAATGGCGCACTAGGTATATGGGTTTTATGCAGCTAGACCACTTCATTACAGGTTACAGAGCAATGTGACATGGGTTAACCCATTTTATAGGTCTCAATATCCATTAGTATTTTTTACTTAGTGTTTGTACCAAATTGCAGTATTATATTTCAATATTTAGCTTCGTTATGGTGGGAACATGACCCCCTGTATATGTGAGTTACTGCAAACAGTATAGCTCATTTCAGGTCGTGGAATCTTCTTACATGAGATTTAAACCTAGATGTAAGTCCCAAAGCTGCTCCATATTTATTAGTGTCACTCCCTTAATAACACAGTACATTATTGGAAATTTTTATGAAAATTAAAGAGCATTATTAATGACCTATATGAGAACATACCAGAGTTACAAAGACACATCATCAATACAGGAAGGTGTGGTCCCCAAGCATAAGGCAATTAAATTTAAAAGACTAGAAGTGAGCTGGTATTTAAGATGAAGTATTTGAGGAACAAACAGGGCCAACAAAATGTGACTCTGATGACCCTGGACATCCAATGCAGACCCAGTCACCACAAAATAATTTCAACAGACATGTAAAGGAACCATAGCGACATCCATCCATTGTCGTGACCTCAAGGTCAAGATGAAGCATTAAAGGAAATAGGCATATAAATTAAACATGTGCATAGAAAACACATAACTAGAGAGATATTGTGTACCCAAATATACTCCCACACTCTGGCCTGTGAATTTATGCACTAAACCAACTGTAATTACCTTTTTATCTCCACTGCAGAGAAATGTGTGTGTTTCTCTGGAGAAACTCTCTCACTGCTGTGTGACGTAAGCCTGAACATACTGAATATATGCTTTTTATTGTGTGTGCATATATTTTAGTCCATTTTGTTTTGTTTGTTTTTTTTTGTATACTTTTTGAGAAGTCCTGTGTCTTTTAGTAAATTGAGTGTTTCAGAACAGAAACATACTCTGAATGCATTTAAGCTTATCCAACTAAAAAGTAAAAGATGTTTCATTTTATGTAAAGTTTATACATAGACAAGTGCTACAGTTAGAACATACACAGTATGGCTAAATATTCTAATCATGATTCTGATAGTGATGAGCATATTCATGAAGAAGATTTCAGGGGAATATTAAAACCTTACTGTTTTGAACCTCAAGTAAGCAGTCATGATTATAGTGCTCTAAGTGAAACTACTTCCCAAAGCAGTGAAGATGAAACTACTGCCACCATCATTGACTGGTAAGTGTCTTTTAAATGAAATTTACTTTATGTAGGATATATTTATAACTATATCACTCTCCAATTTTGTACACACACATATATAGTTTAAAATATACATTTGTATTTTAATACATCAGTACTACATTTTAAAATATGTAATTGTTAGCCAACATAAATCTATGTGGTATCAAATGTACTGAACACTTATTTTTGGTAGTAAGATTATATCAATTCTACTTGTGAATACTGTGGTCAGCTAGTGAACTTTGCTGATCAATGAATTGTGCCAGGTGATGTTTTCAGTCACCTTTTTGAAACACATTTCTGAAACAGAATACATGCACATATAGTTTATCCACATGATGTATTGCATGAATTAAATTTCACAAAATTGCTTTGTAAAGTGGGTTATTTTGGTTGGCAAAATTCATTGAGTAACTATTTAATGATCATGATGATCACGTCTCACAAAGGCCCATCCAAATAATTACTTTATATGCAAAGTACAACCATGACAATTACTGATTACAGCACTATATTACTGGAGAGAAATATAAGTTCACTTCCCCTAACAGAGTAAACAACTAATAGTAAGGACACCAATATCTGTGGTATTTTAGGTGCTGCTGTGGAAGATGCAGGACAGTTGATGGGCAAATCAACAAGTGCTGCCATAATTACTCACAGATAAAACTAAGGCTGGATGGAACAACATTTAAATGCATAACAGAACACCCTGGATTTCTATCAAACTGTTTGGATATATATGTTCTTGAGGCATCTTTCTATGAATTCTGCCAAGAACAAGGACCACCTGGAGATGATGAACTATTGGAAGATACCTTAAGATATTTAGCATACAGGAGATTTATTCGGTGGATCTTCAAAAAACTTGGCAAAAAAGTCCGCAAAGTAATCCCATGCTGTGCAGTCTTACGTATCCGGGAGTCATTTCCAGCAGACAGTGGAAATTACACCGGTTTTAAATACCCATAATTGAGTAATCTCATTTATTTTGGTTTATTAGGAAACCTGGTGATGAAACTTGAAATAAGTAGCTGCTTATCCTGTTTTTCTACCATAGAAGTCAGAGATGGGGGATTTGTAGCAACGTAATGAGCTTTGAGTTCCTTTGCTTTTCGGTAACTTGGATATTCTTGTCTGATTTTCTGAACCATCCTGTTTAACCTTTTAATATATTCAAAAGTACATGAGATTTTGACCTCTTTCACTATGCCACCTTCTTTATATTTTGGATAGGCAACACCATATTAACTCTCCAGTATCTGAATGGGCTTGGGCTCTATCAGAATTTTCGTTGAAATGTAAACAGGCTAACAATAATCGTGCTTTCATTGTCAAATAAAAGTAGTGTGTCATTTTGGGGGCAAAATAAATCACAACACTGTGATATGCTTCAACGGAAGATGTTTGACCTGATGGAGATAACTTTCCAATATCTTTCAAAAAAACCTTATTATTCAGCAATAGTTGTAAACTTTTATGAGCACGAGAGCCGAAAACAATCCAGTCACGGTCATTTAATGGTCCATGTAAACATTTTGGAAATTTTGCTCCATGGCCTTCGTGAATGTTAGCCACATGGTTACCAATTGACTGCCATTTCTGTCGAATAAGATCTGCATCTCCGTGGCTACTAGCAGCACACTAGTATAAATGGTTAGAAATGGACTTCGCCCATGCTTTGATCACACCACAACCTGCTTTTTTAGCCAGTGCAAGTAGCTTTTTATACATAGATTTGGCCATATGCCAAACATCATAAAAGTGCTTCACAAGTGGTCGATTTTCACGCATATACTTTTGGACACTCCTGTGTCTGTCAGTTGTCAAACTCTCAGTTTCAATTCTGTTATTGTCTAGTGTACGAAAACATCTCTGCAAACCTTCAACTTCCATGGCATTAGAGCTTGATACCTCACTTGATTGAACAAGCTGCATCTCTAATATTTTACTATTTTCTAAATCTATTAATGAGTAACTACAATATTTAGCACTATGCCCAGGAGAATCACACCTCCCATCACCCCTTAAGACTACCTTCTGTCCAGAAAGTCTTACTTTTTCTAAGAGCATTTGTTGCTCTAAGTTCCATACATGAAAAACAGAAGGCAATAGATAATGACTTTGAATGACATTAAATGTTCTATAGGCAATAGTAAGCACATTTATATGCCTTAACATGTTAATCACTTTGATAGGGTTGAACCCGAAAACAGTATTCCAGCAGCCAACTGAAGATTCCCTTGAGGGAGTGTGCCATGAAGAGGTTGACTTGACCAAGTCCTTGAGTGACCTTTGGCACAAATCTGCTGCACAACCACAAAAGAACCTTTCACATATTTCAGAAGCACACGGCATGGCATAGAACAAATGAGACATACAGAGAGTAGAGCTAGTAAACAACTTTCAAATACAATGAATTTCCTTTCTTCTTGTACTGGTTTATCTTTGACCAGCTCCTCATCCACCTCTTCCAATTCTTCATCATTTTCAAATGTTGTTTCTTCATCTGATTCATCACATTGCATATCTGGTATCCAATCTGGATCATATTCCAATTTGTCGTCTTGAATATCTTCCTGTTCAATGTCTGTATCCTCTTCCATAGGTGGTACAGGTTTCAGAATGTTACACTGACATGCCACACTTTTCATTTGTTTGGTAACCTGCACACCTTTTGATAGTCCCTTAAATCTAGTCATACTGCCCTTATGTTCCACTGGAGGTTTAAGTGAACACTGTAGTGACTTGTCCTGGGAACACTGGACATTTGCTGGAAGCTCTTCCCAGTCCATATGTTCTGCTTGAGAGCTTGTCTGCACCAGTAACTAAAAGAAATTATCAATATCGTGAAAAGTTGAATTCTATTATCTGAGTGGCAAATGTTTGTGATTGGTCCTAGAGTGTTGGGATGTGAAAATGTCTAGAAAATCACTGGTTAGATTTAACCTTGGCTCCCTTATTTAGTTTTAGATAATTGTCAGATTTTTGTGGCAAAGTGAGGTATCTATGGGTTAGTCAAAGTTAACCTGCCAAGAGAAGCCCAAAAAGTGGTATTTATAGACAAGTGGTTTTTAAATATAGGACTGGTCAAATAAAGTTAAAACCAGATCAAAGGGTGTTTGACAAGGCAGTTTTTATAGACAGATGGTTGCTTAATAAGGTGTTCTCCCATACAGGATTGACTGTATATAATTTGTAGTTTGCTTATTAGATTATAAATATTCTTTTGATGACAGTTTTGCAACTGAAAAATCTTGATGTTGAAACAGAACACACATGTACTTGAGTACTATGTTTTTGCTATGACTGTCATGTTTTTATATTAAATCTACATTTGGGTATGATCAACTAAGTTGAATAAATGGTACACTACTTTACTTACTTCACGGTTCTGTCGCTTTTGAAAAGCTAAACTTTTCCTCCCTGTCCTTTCCTGTGGATCAAACAAGGATCTACTGAATTTTGTTTTTGACTCTACTGACTGTCTAATGAAACGCTGTGGATCTGGGACAGCATCTGGCTTTAAATCTAATCTAAATCCAGCTGCTCTGGCTAGTTCAGGTAGTTTTGTGAATGACTCTGGAGAAAAATGTTCTTCACAAAGTCTAGGGTTTTTGGCACTTTCAATATCTTGCCTGCGCCTATTACAAACAGCTATCCATTTTCTTCGTAGCTCTCTTTTTGCAGGGGTATTGGGTGGAAATTGAAAAGTACATTTTCCTGAGTTACTGCCAATTTTACAACCATAGGCAAAACAATACACCATTTTAATTCCTCTGCTGCAAAGTGATAAGTAATGGATGTAACTACCAGTGAAAGTAAACTCCAAATGTAACTTTACAAAAGCATTAGAATCTGGCTATCTGTTTAAAACTGAAAAAAAAGAAGTTCTAAAACTCTGTGTGTGTAAATCTGGATGTAGAAATTACATAAGTGTGTGTGTGAAAGCACATTGCATTTAGGAGAAGATAGGAAGTAAATCTCAGCACACACAGGAGTTTTCAACTGCACTCTGTGTTGTCAGGTTTACGTCATCACACAAATTCCCCACTTGCAGTGAGAGTGATGGATAAGTTGTCAGATTTCCCATAAAATTCTCTGTTTACTGGCAAACCAGTGTAGATGTGCTTGTGGGATGTAGTGATTTTACACTTTCAAGTACAGACTTTTGAAATATGTTAAGATAAATTTTTATGCCTATTTCCTTTAATAGAAGAAACAGAAAGTGAGCCCAAAATCTACTGTTCTAAGCGTAACATAAACAAGCGCTCAAGGGTGGCTGCTGGAAGCCTGCTACTAAATCTAGCCAGGGTTAATATGTTTTTATTCACCTTTTTCTTTTTAATATGCTTCCGAAACAAGAAAAACTTTAAATGGGCCTTGAGTGCAAATCTACAATATCAAAACTACAATGCCTTTTCATTAATATTCCTATGGAGTCATTACGTCACAATCATGTGACAAATCTGTCCAGACGGCAATACTTGTGCATCCCCCTCCTTAGTCACTTTCAGAATGCAGCTCAAAACCTACCTATACACCAAGGAATACCCGCCTTAAGTCTTACTTGCCCCCTGGCATTCTCTGTAGTGCTCAGCCTTTTGTCTGTCCCCGAATACTGAAATTGGTTGACTGTTTTGGTTTTGTTATGCCTTAGAGTCCCCCTTTTGAATAGGGGAGATTAGGTGCTATCAAAGTCCAATTAGAATAAGAATACTCGTCTTCTAGTCGAATCCCATGGCTCTCCAGTATATAAACAAACAGAGAGCATAAAAGGTTAAGAGGGGGCCACAGTGGCAGAGTGGTAACACTCTCCCCTCCCACCTCTGAGATCGGGGTTTGGTTCCCAGCCCGACCTCAAATGGGAAAGCTGATAGTTGCTTGCCGTTGGTCGGCAGTTTACAGTACAGAACCTTGACCAACTGTATGTACAGGTTTCGCCTGTCCTCCCCACTACCCACCGTTACATGACCTGTAAATTGTTGAAAGCGACATGAAACCCCAAATAAAAAAATAATAAGCCAGAGAAACCACTCCAAACGGTGTACTCTCACGCATGCTTTCTCGGCACAGACTGGAATAAAAGTCGAAGTGCATGAACATCTGATGAGTTACGAAAGTTTTAATTTTGCATTTATTTTTTATTATTATATTTTGCATCATAATCTCAATATAAATAAAGCGTTATCTTTTTCAAACCTTTTCTTAGTTTTTTTTGCATATTCTTGCATTTGATAGTGTCACATATATTCCAGTAGGAATTATATGTAGTGTGTAATGTACAATAGGCCATAGATACAACATTTTCTGGGAGTGTTTTCATGCAATACCTTGTGATGAAATATTGCAAGCTGCATGACTTCATTACCATATATGCCAACTGTTGTAATCATAACGTCCACGATCCCTATTGGACCTCCAAAGAACAACCATCCATTATGTACTCATACATGTAATGTTAAAATTGTAATAATAATCTCTTACAAGTAAACAAAAGTTCAAAATAGCAAGTAAACAGATGTTATCCCTCTGTGGTTAGATTTCCGATTGCTTAAATTGTGTATTAAGAAGTGAAGTCTTGTCTTTGGTACCCTCACTCTTTTCACTTTACAAGCTATAATAGCAGTCACAGTAGACCCTAATGAAAAATATTACTACCTCAAAATGTATTTTTGGGTGTTGTTTGCCATATCTTCACGCTCTATGAACAGTTCTGTCAATTCTCATCATTGGAAAAAATCATCCTGTAAATACGTAGCGTCAAGTGACCTAGACTTCCGTCAAGTTGTTTCGTCCTAGGTATTACATGAGGACTGTATGATGTTTTATCAAAATATGGGGCTGACAAAAATTCGTATTTCAGCAGACTGAGGGTTTTCACTCATCAAGTGGATTCATTATGATTCCATGTATGTCAAGATTTAGTGCAATGAGAAATACAAAGACTTGGAGCAAGTCTATAAGTGATCTTGCCCTAAGTGTATCTTTATCATGCGAGTTTTACAGTATCTTCTCCGATACTCACAATTGTATCAAACTTTAGTGTTAGATAATTATCACAAATCTTTTATTAGAAGATATGACTGAGCCACTTGTTCAGGTCTACAGCTCACCTGAATTTTGGGCTCTGCGCCATTTCACACAGAGAGACAAAGATTGGCCTGAGTCAAAGGTCTGACCTTTTTAATTGTTAGTTTCAACACATGCAGCGTGTTCTATGTCTCATAAATATAAGTATAACCACGAGTGATATTACAAACACAAAAAAAAATCATAAAATTTTATTATAAGCCAGGTTGGTACAGAGTACTGATATAAGTCCCCTTCTGTGATCTCTCATATGAGAAACACTCCAAAAGGCATGTCTACTTTGTTAAGTTTGAATCTATTAACAATTGTCCGTAGCCTTATGATCATGTTACTGAATAAAAACTAAAAACTTTTAAAATTGTTAAACTGTTATTTGACCCAATATCATTTATTTATACGCCAAATCTCTCTATACACTGCCTTGGTAGGAAAACTGAGCCCCACAACACAGCTGAATCTTAAAATACATCTCTCTTTGACATTCCTTGACTCTGAGTCCACGGACTCAACAAAATAGTGTCGAAAATCATTATTTAAATATAAATTGCTATAAATCTGTCACTTTTTTCTTACACCTGGGTTATATAAGAGCATTCATTTTAATGGTAATGGTTGAAGCTTGTGTTACAACATGGCTTAAGTGAATACATAAAGTTAATTCTGGTATGGCTGATTAATTCTTTTCCTACATGCTTTCATATCTATTAATCTGGTGGTTAAGGTGTTATGTCTCCATATGTTTTCCCCAAACTCTAACACAGGGGCAAAAAAAAAACATTTTCTACTGCAGTTAAGCCTCCTTTGTTGTGATATTTAGACAACCTGCAAAAAATGTGTTTACAAAGCTTGTTTTCTCATTTGCCAAAGGTAGTGTTGACAGTCACGAACTGCTAATGGTACGTTCCCACTTTCCCAGACATTTTTATGCGATAGGCAAGGGATTGTGAAGCAGGATATATTGCTGTTCTAGCATGAAGGATTATTATTACAAGACCACAACATATGCCTACATAACTCAAGTACTGATTAACTTCTACCGGTTACCAGTTCTGCATTTAAAATAGCATGATTGGACTACAAGTTCCTTCTACCAGACAGTCCTAGATAGCTCAGGGTTTTTTTTTTCAAAAAAGCAGAAAGAGTGGGTATTATACAAGGGGGAAATCACTTACATGGTGATGTTTTAGAATTTGTCCCATCACTCTCAAAGTGCACCAAAGTTTGATTTGAACTTTGTCTATGACACTGCAAAGGTTTGGAATGAATTGACTGATAATATGCCTCTGTGGCCTAGTGGGTAATATACTCGCCTAGGAACACAGAGGAACTTGGTTCAATCCCAGGTACTGGCAGATACATAGTGGCTTGGATTTTAAATGGTGGTCCTCTCTCTCCTATTTCCTATTACCAGTGGCAGATTAAAGAACCTCAAGGATATTGATAAACGGTCATCCTTGAGCCTCTGTCTTTCACTTAGGGGAATGCCAGTTATTTGAGGGTTGGACTGTAGTTGTGCAGTCAGTTGGGTCATATGGCGCTTTGAGTCCTGTAGTACATGGAGATATTGCACTGGCTATAGATACAAATGCAATAATATCTTTCGAGCCTTTTCTTCCTTCTTTTTTTAGAAATAAGCTGAAACCCCATGTTTTAACAAAGACATATCCACCTGTGATTAATGCGTATACATGTATTTCGGTTTCATCTATTGTACTGACCCATTTTAATGACCCTGGGTTTTTTCTTGAGATTTGTAGTTTTTATATTTGATGTACCTTGGTATTTGTCTTTTCACGGAGACTAAGAGAAACCAAAGAGGTATTAGAGTGTTTAGAATCACAGATGTAGGTTAAACATAGAGACAATAGTTGTGACAAATTCATAAAGTAGCAAATCCATAAAATTTAAAGTCACAAGCCTTACATGACTAAAAGGGCCAAAAAGAAGCTGTGTTTATGGTTTGGATAACAATAGTCTTAAACAATATAAAATATACAGGGTGATTTTGTAACTGATTCAGGCTGATCGTAGAACTGAAATAGCAAAGTGACAAAACTAGACATTATAAATAAGCTTCCAAATGTGGGTTCATCAAGGTATCTTATCGCAGAAGTGTGAATGGTCTATAACTAGTTAAGTTACAATTCACTCCCATATAGTGGTGCCTGGTTCAGTTGGCTGTAAACAGGTTCTGCATATCCACACAAAAGAAACGAGTTTTTAATCATATTCACCTCTCCAATTTACACCACATTGAAATACTCCGTGTTCTTCTTGGTGAAATTTCTACCAAAATCCTTTTCAAACCTGCATGCAAAAGCCTGGAGTTCATTAAGCACTCATATATGTTACGATACAGTGACTCACTCTGTGTAAACAACAGGCTAAGGGACAATAGCAAAACCTCCATATGAAAAATATACACCAAGAATGATAAAAGTATAGTATAAGAGTACTATATTGTTCATCGTCTAACTGTCCACCATTCTCTATGAATAATAAGTAAGATAAGTAAATAAAAGTAGCTTTGAATTCCTTAACACCAATTTGAATGTTAGAATTTGCAATTTTAACTTAAGATTGCTCCGCCATTTCAGGATAGATTTTAATGAAACCAAAACGAAGACTAGTCCCCCTTAACTTTCTAAAGATCTATATAATGTATTTGTAGCTTACACAGTTATTGAAATATTAACAAAAAAACGGGACTTGTAGACGAAGATGTAATGTTATATTATGTATAGTAAGTGGTACTATGTAATAAAAAAATAATTCTCAGTCTGTATGTCTCTGTATTTAGATCAAATGTGGCTTGTAGTGGGCAATAAAAAGGAGTATGGGTATACGTTTACGCAAACAAAAGCTTGATCATACAAACTGAAAGCTTTGCCCCTCAAAGGCTATGAGTTTCTTAGAATAAACAGGGAATTCTAAGTATAAAGAGATTATCCTAAATAAGAAAAAGAGATAATCCTTCAGGAGGAGAGAGGATTTTAAATAAGAAGAATCAATGCATTTAAAATACGCTATAGTGTTGGCAATATTTTTTTGTAAATTATTATGACATTGTGCTTCTTTTACACTAGTTTTAATGTTGGAGTCCCTGCTTCATTTTCAGATAGCTCTGGCGAATGGTATTCTAAAATGTACTTGAATGCTCTTTCAGACGGATGGTCAGTCTTTAACATTGATAAGCACAGATATAAGTTGATAACTTATAAACTGTCTTTGATAATAAATCCGCCTATTATGTTCTATGTGAATGTATGCCCCTCCCCTCCCGCTTACACCTTTGAAAAAAATGGCCTCTTTTGGATTTGTTCCACAATAATTGTCAATAGTTTTAAATATCCATCGTTGGTATTCACAAAAAGGACCAAGCCCAACTTGACACACACATCCCCCACCCCCGAAACAAAATATATCAGCTGAAGTTTACAGCTGTTTACACTGAACGTGGGCTGATTTTTGGCTCAACTTGAGCTTGGCCCTATTTTGTGAATTCCAACCCTGGATATTTAAAATTATTGAACTTGATGACTTTTTGTGAATTCGGCCCCATGGTGACTTTTTTCCTGATTCAAATACTACGAATCACACATTCCAATGAAATGTTTTCAATCGTGAATATACCAGTTATCTTGTTGGGAAATATTTAACCAGGGTATAACCCTTAACATAGAACTGTATCAGTAAAACCGTGTTAGCTTACGAGTCGGGAGAGACAAAATTAATTTCTACTGGAGTTTCAAATGTGTAAATTTCCTTTCAGTGGAAACTGACCCTCGGCAAAATATTTTGTGAGCTTAATGGTACTTCAATATACTCTGAATATATTACAGTGATCCAACGAGTTATGTTATTTACATTTCTTTCATAGAGGAAATTAGATCAATTCAGAGACTAGGAAGTAATGACCTGCCATGTTTACATCAAGAATGAATGACTCAGAATATTCAAAACCGTTCACACACTCACTTCCACCTACATACTTTGAACTGGTCTCTTTCAAAATTACTTAAAAACATAAATTATACACATATAAAGGTAACACATAGATATTATATGCATATGAATGGCCTGTGTAGGAAATATACACTATTTATGAAAGGCATCACAAGGCCAGGGTTGAAAAGCATCCACCAGTCAATAGTTGATGCTGAATGTGTCTCACTAATTGGCCTTAAGATGTGGCAGAAACACAGGTATGGTTTCATAAACCAGGTTTTTTTTCTATAAATCTGGTCACCTAGCCTTCAGCAAGACTTTAATGGGAGAGGTTCTCCCAGTAAGGCCTCAGTACCACAGACGTTCACAAGCACGAAACTTAAATCTCTTGCATCTCAACCGTATGGTCGTTGGATCGGGCCCATCTCATGACAACATGTGGATGCACTAAAATCTGTTCTAGTGTGACTTTGTCTATTAGTAAACCCAAGATTGACATTTGCACCTCAGAGATGGAGTAATGAATTTTTCAATTGGATTTTAACATTTGCAATTGTATATCCCTGTTACAAGCAAGAGTTGTATTATGAGAGACCTTCAGTGCTTCTTGCATATTGTCACAAACTGGATTCGAACCCATGGTGACTCAATTAAGTGAATATCACATGTAATTTTTATGTGTGTTCATAGATTCATGCAGTGAATTAGACTGGTGTATTGGTAGCAGGTTTACTTGAATAAGCAAAAAAAATATATAAAAATATATTTTTTTTTCCAAAAAGAGACAATAGTTACAATACATCAGTTTTACATCTCTTTTCACAGCTATCGTCCTGTCAGAAGAGGCTATTTGGGAATCCTTCTTCAGAGCCGACTGACTGAAAGGAAATTTGTTTTCGACTTGGCAACTCAGACCTTTCCTCCACCAGAAGGAGTGATGGTACAGATGGTAACACCTGCCTGTCACCTTGATGGTACTGGGTTTGAATCCGCGCCTATACCATAATGGGAGAGTAATTAGTGTCTTGCCAGTGCCTAGGGATACTTAGTGCAGAATTTTGATAGACTATCATGTAATGCTTTTCTAGATTCCCTCAACTGCACATAACAATATGTTCTGAAAGCAGTGTCATATTTCATAATAGGATTGACAGCTATCTGAGATGAAACTACTTAATGATAAGCCAGCTTATTACGGTGTACACTTGTTTAGCAAGGTGTAAAGCCAAACACCTACACTGTAAACTTAATGGGAACCAGAATAATTGCCCATATTTCCACCTGAAGTCGTGATTTCTGATAACCATTTTAACACGCAGCAACAACTTATTCAAGAAGAAGAATACTCTGAAAAATGTTTCAAAAGTTTGTAATAAATCATATGTCTAAAGCTTATGGAACCTCACTGTACTAGCCGTTTGCACATGAGGTCTATTGTGGTATCGCGTGCAGTGTTCGGAAAATAAATTGACAAACATCTAACAGACTTAGTGGCCAAGTGATGGATCAGTTGGGCATGTTATCACTTGTCTCTCACCTGTTCATCCCAGTTCATGGGAATGTAAATGATGCATTGTGGGGCTTACCCTGATATGACCTTGGCTGCTTTAACCTCCTTATTTAGATCTGAGTCTTGAGCAAGATTGCTAGAAATTTTATGTTTGCTAGTTTCCACTGACACTTTGACATAATGTAGATACTATTGAACTTTCAAATTATGTACATGTAAGTTCCAAATTTAAACTCTTATGGCACCTGCAATAATGCCACCGAGTGACACGACATATTACATTGTATCTGCTGTGTCAGAGACGGCTCCTTTTTCTGTTGATATCTTACCCACTCATTTAGGACAAGGGCTGTGCTTGAAAAATAGAAAATGTCTCCCAGACACAATAACCCTGCTTACATTATTTTACCCTCAGACATTATGCCTAATGACCCATTTTGTTTCTCTTTTTTTCACAATTCAGTTGATGGGAAAAGTATTTTCATGTTGAAATAAATATGTATTACAGCCGAAGGCCAAAAAAGAATATGTAGACCAAAGAAAAATGACAAAGGCTGAACACTTAGCTTTTCAGCAGCCTCTGCTTATTGCTTATTTTGCAGATGATTATCTTTCTATATTTAACTCTAAAAAATACTAACCACTCCCCCAAACCTCCTTATAGAATGTATATGATGCTACCCTTGCAGACAGAGAACGTATTGACCAGCCATTCTAGACGGGGAACCAGCCAACCTTTAATAATAAAGGGACTGGTATCGCCCACGACGGCCTTCCTGCATTCTTTTTTACGTCGTGAGATGGTGCTATTTTCCCGCGAAACAGTTGTTTGCATTTTCAACGGTATTTTTCCGGGGTGTGAACTAGTAAGTACTAGTGCTGAATAACCAAAAGAATGCATCATTAATATTGGGCAATCTCGATCGTTATTTCAATTATTCATATGCATTTTATATGTAGTTAAAATATTTTTACCATATATTATTGGACTTATGACATCATATAATGCCAATTAAACTTTAAAATATTTTGAAAAGACAATAATCTTTAGAAGCAAATGCGTGGTTTTGGGCGATAATAGAGGATAGACAACACTTAAAGTGATGCACATTTTGTGTTTATCACAAATATTGTTTAATTATTATGATATATCATTACACAGTAAATGGGGGATATTGTGTCAAAACGTGCACCAAATGTGTTAACTAGAAATATTTTTATTTAATTTCTTCTTGATCATTGCTCGGTGGTAACTACGGAAGCGTAGTACCCAAGACGGTGGGTGATACCTGACCCTATATTGCAGAGTTGGGTCGGGAACCAGACTACAGCCATTCCAGCACCTGAAGGTTGAACTATGGTTACCAATTACAGGCAATAAATATACCTTGGATCAGGTGGCAATTAAATTATATTTATTTATAAATAACTTATTTATTCAATCTATAAGTAGAACTCAGTCATTGTAGCAGGGGTTGATAATGACAAGCCCCTCTATCAATAACTGACAATAGTGTCATATACAATATGTAAATGAATTTACGTTATTTTTGTTTTCAAGTTTCATGTTATTAAGGGGTTTTTCTGTACAGAATTTAAAAAAATCGCCCAAATACAGAACAAACAGAATGGAATAGAAACGGGAAAACAGCATGAGGATTGATTTTTTTTCTGAAAAATTAAAAAGAAACAATACTCTAATCACATAACTTTGATTTGTTATTTACTAAACCTTTGAAGTGACATATATAAGACCATAAATGGTTAAGTATTAATTTCGTACTTTTTATAATGTTTGTCACTATAATAAGCTAACAAACTCTCATTTGTATCATTGCCCCTCCCCCAACCCCCCAAAATAATAACAAACACTTCACCCTACGCTTGGCCGGTGGTCTGTGACCTTGTGACGTCACGCTTGGCTGTGTGTGTGTATGTTTTACGGTATATGAACTGGACATGATTTCTCCAGTATTATTACATGTAACTTATTATAGTGATATGCAACTATTGACAAGTACTAAAATATAAACAGAAGATTTAAATATGAAACAGCAATCAACTGGCCAGGCACCATGGGGCTTATATCTCACATATGTAAACTTACAGTCAAATAATAATGGTTTCAATCAAAATATAAATAAATCAATGTGAGTAATAGGTGACTGTGATGGGAAGGACAATGCACATTCATATCCCCTTCTATCATACCATCACATCTAAAATCGCTCAAGTATGACTGATGAACCTTCAAGTGTGGCAATATAATAATCAAGCCACCGCCTCCACAGGGGAGTGTAGGTCATCTGGGGTGTTTGGCATCTCAATAGGTGTGAGTTATTTGGACCTCATTGTGATCAGTTGATTACATATATGTGTGACAGGTATAGCTGGGTCTGGCAGGACATCTGGGAGTGATATGGTTTTGTAGAAACTCAGTCACGCCAAAGAAACTCATTTAGAAGTATTGGTCCATTAAATGAGGTTTTGAGTGGTATCCTTAGATTAATTGATTTTATAATCTAAAATAAATAAGGTGCTAAGGATTGAAGTATTAACATAAAATTTACCTATTGGAGTGCTATTTTTGAAAAGTTTAATGCAATATTCATGAAAATAAGTCGTGGCATTCATATGCATTAATGTCATAATTCTCAGGATTTTCTTATTTTTTGTTCAGAGAACAAGAAAATATTCTAATAAGAAGATTATATTTCATAATCGAGAGAAAACTGTAAAATATATGTTTGGTGCTAATACATTACCTTCCTGCAAGTCAACGACAGAAATACATCTTGATTTCTGTACGGAAAACTGTATCCAATTTCTCATTATAATGTTGAAAAGTCAAAAATATTGTTATAGGGTGATTTCTTATATGAGATGTTTTCATGATAAATTCACAAAATACACATAATCTTTTTCCTTAAATATTTGGAAATCTGTACTCTTTTTTATTTGAAAACTTTGTAGTCAATCTAAGGTGAAGGAGATAATTTAATATTGAGAAAAAATTTGTAAAAAAATATTGACACCTACCAACTTTTTATATTTTTATATTCATTCTTTTTAGTTCATTGTTACAGACAATGTAATAGAGACATTCCTATATTGTTCTTTTTTAATGTTCTCATTAGTATACTACCTTATTGTCCAAGTGAATTTACTTCCTTAGGTTTGACCGATGACCTACTAGTAAACCTTTTTCTTACCATGGTTCCTGCCTTATGTAAATTTTTTTCTCCCCTCCCACCTCTGAGATCGGGGTTCAGTTCCCGGTCCGGCCTCAAGTGGGAAAGCTGGTAGTTGCTTGCCTCTGGTTGGCAGTTTACAGCACAGAACCTTGACCAACTGTATGTACTGGTTTCCTCTGCCCTTCCAACTACCCATCGTGATATGATCTGTACAGTGTTGAAAGCAACGTAAAACCCCGAATAAATAACTTATGTACATTTTTGTACTATGTGTATTTATAGTCCGATGGCAGAGTCTGGTGTTGGAGTCACTGGACTCCCGCCTATGTGGACACACGTTTAAATTTATTTTGAGAACAAAACTAAGGATGCCTCAAAGGCTTGGAAAGGGTGAAAAGCCCCAATACTTTTACTTCGGAGGAACTTTAATTGCAATGAATGTCCTAAGACATGAACTATCTGGACCACTAGTATTCTACCACTGACCCTAAAGTGTCACTGTGATTAATGAAAGATTCTGCTGTACTTATTTTGTAAGCCGTCAGTAGTAATTGATACTGCCACGGTCTGTAGGACAGTCGGTCTGATCCTATCTGCACAACTCTTCATGTGCTTGCAACAATATTTCTTTTTCTTTCCTGCGATTTACTCGAGTATCTTTGCATTTTTAACATCTTTTAGAAAATAAATATACAGTGTGATTGTGCCTTACGGAAACTGTGGCTGTGAAAAGAGCAAAAGAGCTAAAGCTGTCCAATATTTTCCTTACTTTACTAGTACTGAGCTTGGATTGATAGGTTCATTTTGGCTTCTCACCTTGGACAGAACAAGGAATCAAACTCAAGGCCTGAAATATTTGATGTTAGGGTGTTGTCCACTACACAACCGTGTCTCCTCATCATATATATTAAAAAGACTTTATTTCAACTTTGCTCCCACATCTGTGACTGTTGGTTGAACTCGGACTCGTGGCTAAAATGTAGAAAATGTTTACCTTTGGACCCAAGCTTCACGGTAACAAATGGAAGCTTATACAGATTTTGTGAGGCTTCAAATGTCCTTAAGAGGTTTCATGGTCTAAATGATTCTAGATCTAAGTCAAGGCACAGTACTCTCAAGATGTAGGGGTTGGTAGGAATTCCAACTGGTACATTTTAGTGAGATACTAAATTTAGTGAGTATTTCAATGACTGACCGTGTCATCCTGTTTGGAGGGATATTCTTCGTTTTGTTAACAATGTTTACACCTTTTTAGCCATCATAAATAAATATGTGGGGTGGCAATTGAGGAATATTTCCCTCAGTTTATTCCTATATTTGAACTGTTAAGGTGATATATGTTATGTACAAGTTGAGATTTTGTACAAGTTGCAACTTGTACACAGAGTGGTAACACTCTTACCTCCCACCTCTGAGGCCGGGGTTCGATTTCCGGCACGGCCTCAAGTGGGAAAGCTGGTAGTTGCTAGGCGTTGGTTGGCAGTTTACAGTACAGAACCCTAACAAACTGTATGTACTTGTTTCCTCTGCCATTCTAACTACCCATCGTGATATGACCTGTACAGTGTTGAAAGCGACGTAAAACCCCAAATAAATAAATAAAGCATCTTGTACAAGGAGCCTGTACAAGTTGCAACTTGTACAAGCAGTTTGTACAAGTTGCAACTCGTACAAGATAGGCTGTACAAGTTGTAACTTGTACAGAATTTCACTATAAAAAAACGCAACTTGTACAATGTTGTTGTACGAGTTGGATTTAAAAGGAAGTTTGGTTAAATAAACAATTTTATTGAAAATATTTCCTATGTTATGCGTATAAATATCCAAAATAAGGTGAGAATGTCCTATGTGTATATAATTGTTCCATAAAGAATTAACACTGAATTTATAGAAAACCCTTGAAAATCTTAACACTTAAACACTAATTAACACTTATTTACAAAAAAAAGTGTTTAAATATTTATTTATAAAATTATTACTTTAACACTCAAGGTAAAGTTATTAACATTGTTTATCATGGAGAAAAAAATAAGCTTTTGTGCGAAATACTAAGTTCAGCATGTGTGCATTTCCTTATTAATAATTGTAAGACTCCAGCTTTGTTCTCACAGGAGTTATGGAACTGTGGACTCGGGTCTTTTTCTGTTTAAAAAAGTTAGGCAGAAAAATATTAATAATAACAATCAGACTTCAAAGATAATGTTTAAAAAAGTAATAAATCAGAAATAGAAATCTTGTAAATGCAATCAACTGTCTTAGTGTCGCTTCCTACAGCATCAGGGCTATTTTGTTTTTGTTATTTACCTCTTGGCAATAAATTAAAATTGGATCACAAGTGGGTAAGGTTAGGCATTAAATGACAGATGATAGCATATGCATAATTGTAATTGACACATGCTTTTCATAAATAATATCATTGCAAAGACTTAAAATTCAGATGTGGTTTTAATACACTTTATTATTGATTTAGGTTTTCACAGTGTACTACCAGGCTTCTGTCAGTAAACTTTGCATGCTGTGATGTTCTGTGCCTTGCAACTTAAACAGAAATGTACGACTGCTCGCAATTTCTGTGTGTTGGAAGACGTTTTCACTCTTTGTTTTGCATGAAATTTGGAAGACTCCGCATCTAGGCAATATTGACTGTAGTGCAATAAGTGCATTAGTTAAACCCAACATATGCCCATTCTGTGTTAAACCGCTGAACTATTTTTATTACACAGTGAATTATGAAGCGAATCCTTTTGTCGAATGTGTGTCCAAAGAGTTGCAAGAACCTTGATTGTAGAAATTACAAGGCATAGCTTTGTGCGTTTTCCTTTCTTTGAATCTTGACTAGAATTTAAGGCATTTGAGGTAATATGTTTTGGGGTATAAGCCTTTCTAACTCTGTCTACTAATCAGTCTGTGTACAATCAAGGATTTCACCTTTGCTCCATTTGACGCATAGAAGCACTGCATGGCTGGCCTTTGCTGCCGCCCATGAGAAATCGTTTGACCCAGTAAACATTAGAAACGTTTTAAATTGGTTTAAAAGTTTACAAAACGTTTTAAAACCTATTTAAACCCCATCTTGAGGTTTTCTAAACGTATCTACTTGGCCCCTGGTTGTCACAACTACTTTTGCTTGTAACCTATATAAAGCAGTATTTACTCTATATAACATCTTGCCGTGTCCTCTTCAATGGTTCATTTACAACTAGATTTACTGGGCTGTGGTTTTGCTTTCCTCCACCTATGTAATTGCAGACAAACAGATGCACTGAGTAGCCACTGATTGGAGAGTCTTACTTTCACCATGGTCTTTGGTACGTTGGTGTTTCAGGTGCTTTCCCACACATTTGTTGTTTGCCCTTTCACTTCAAGGTCGTGCAGAAATTGCTTGACCTTGAACTAAACTTGTTTGACCTCTATATTCATGTATTTATTTTCCTCTGTAAGCTCCTCCAACCAGTGGTTTTAGCAAGTCAGTTTAAAGCATTTCTAAAAAACTATTTGTGAATAATCTGTAAATAACAAAATTAAATAATAATTCGTGAAAATGTGCATAAAAAGTTTGCAGTAGTTTGAATAGATTTTAAACATTTAAAATATTTAAATAGATTTTTAAACCCATTCTGTTCTTTGATTGTCTTTGGTTGGCCTATGTGGGGACTGATATTGACATATAGGAGTACGTATAAAGTACCTGGAGTTTGTATGTAAAATATAATAGCCACACGCTTCAGCTATAATTGTACTTTAGTTTTATATTGAGAAGGGACATAATTTTACCTGTCTTAAACACAATTTAGTAAGTTAACCCTTTTCTGATGAAGATACCTGGGGCAGTATTCACTGAAGGTCTTAGCCAAGTCTTAGGCTTAAGTTAACTATGTATACAAAAGTTCAACCTAAAACTTGGATAAGATCGTTCATGAATGCGGTCCCTACAGAAAACAGGATTTGACTGGGCATGAGCCAGTGAGGGGTTTGCCATAGCATGTGCTCTCTACCTTAATCCTAGCACTACCTTTAGGGCCTACAGCCTCAATGCCACTGTTGACCCATGGTGACCCAATTAGAAATCAGGACAACCGCTATGCTAGCTTCAGCTTGAATCTGGGGTCACATTCAAATTGGACTCCACTGTGACTACATGAAGATTTTGACCCACCACCCTACCTATTTACCAAACATCGTATCTAAACCTAGGGCTAACCTAACTTTTGTTTTTGATTAATGAGTAGGACCCCTTTAGTCTTAACTCACCTTTAGGGAGGTCTGTTTGGATTGATGTACCTTATTACAGATCAGGGTCTCTGACTGATTTATCAGTCATCAGTATTCAAACTCAGACCCATCCCACCTGAGACGATTCAGATATTATGTTATGGGATTCAAGCAGGGCCCGGCTTGACCTTCACATGACCTTGGAACTGGTAGTTGGTCTTGCTTCATTTCTGATGGCAGGAGGTGAACAACACATTTCATCTCATTAACCCTCAGCAGACACCAAGAATATCTGCTAGAAGAGTGAACCGCAAATGCTTAATCTCAGGTTCGAATCTTGGCAACTGTAAATTCAAGGCTTCTTGTGACTATTGGGTACAATTTGAACATATTAAGTGTGTCTAGTTGCATCTGACTTCCTTTCATCAAAAATATGAAACAAATGCCCCTTTTATGCACACTTTCCATGAAACTGTAACATGTTCACAGGATTTCAAATACATTTTGTGCCCTGTTAAAGTTGTAAAAACTTAATTGGGCGGAGTACTCTGGCAGTTAATAAAAGATTATTCTTTCAAAATGTTGTATAAATTTGCGGTGATTTACCGGAAGAGTGCCAACGCAGCATTAAGTCAAAGATGTATAAATATGTTAAACCTATTAAGAGGATCTAGTACTCTTAGAAAACCACATCCTTTCACATTTCCCACATGATATTCGTTCTTTTGCTATTTGAAGTTTCTATATACCCCGAACCCCACCTCCTTATAATTGTGAGAATGTGTCAGTGAATTCCTACCTCTTCTTGTAATAAGCATTTAAACCTGATTAACTTCTCTTCGCGTTTGGACTCTGACACTTTTTTTTCACTAGAGTGAGTTGCCCACTCAACATTGTTCATTCCAAGGTATACAGCGGACGGCTCTAAACTATTTAAATATACAAAAGAACAACTGTAATAAAATATCTCTCATATCAAAACTTTTCTTGAAACCTGTTTCAATTAATTGTTTCAATAGTATGAAGCCCTTAATAGGATACTGCAGAACATATATTATATGACAAGTCACAAGTAATCACAAGAGTATTTCCTCGAGTGAAGAACTTAATTATCTTGTGCTCACAAGATGATGTAATTATCACAAGATAGATTCTAATTACATTGTGTGTATGACATAATCTTGTGAGCACAAGATCAAATTATGATCACGGAATGATCTCATGCATACAATATAATTTACTTGACCACCTGAGATGATCTTATGTGTGTAAAATCATCTTACGATCACATGTAGGTCATGACTTAGACCCCAGTTACACATCCAAGGATGATCCGCCACGTTTCCCAATATGGAAAATGTTGAGTAATTTGGGGATCAGATTTTTCATCCCTGAGCTCGTCCTTAATGTCCATAATGTCCTTGTGGCATCCGCCACGGATGCAATGTGTCTGCAAGGACACTACACAAAAATCAAACTGCTTGCTTTTTCCATAAATGCTTTGCAGACCTTATCTGTAATTGATATCTGTAACACATCCGTAACGTCCTTAAACCAATCGGGTATGTCCTTATGGCATCTCTAACATAATTGGCTCTTCCGTGCCTATAAAGGCTCGGAAAATGTCTGCGGATAACATTACCGGGAACCCCATGCACCAATCAGAATGCTCCTGGAAGAAGGTCACGGAAATGAAAATTTCTTGCGGATATGCACGGGCATTCACGGACCTGTCCCAGGACAATAGGGATGGGGTTTAAGGAAAATAAAGATGCCTCAAGGCCAATAAGGACGGGGTTTACAGATAGATTTGTGGTTTTACACGCCACTCAGGAAGTTAAGGAAAGACGCTTTCTCATGGACGAAAGCCTATATAAAGGGCACTTGGCTTGGCTTTTGCTTATACATATTTTGCATTTTGATGAAGATACATAAAGTCAACAACTTTACAACAGATGCTGGATATATTTTGCTGGCACATTTTGTCAAAATTATTGAGACTTTTGTTGTTGTTTTTTCGGAAAGGAAATTTGGTGAATATTTCTGTAAAGCCACCAAGGAAAAGGTCAAAGAGGAGAAGCAGTCAAGAGGGAGACAGGATGTCCACCCAGACCCAGGCCAGAGGTGGATGAGTTGAGTTGTGTACCAGAGACTTAGCAGAGCCAGCAGGCAGCTGGGGTGGAGGAGTTGGTAGTGGGAGTGGAGGATCCTCTGTAGATGTCGTATACAGAACAGGGTGATATTGCTCTTGAGACACAGCAGGATTTGAATTCAAGTGATGAGGACACACATGACACACAGGCTGCTGGGGGACACAGAAGGGCAAAGGCAAGGGCAAGGGTAAGTCATATCGGGAAGGGTAATGTGTATCAGACAAGAAGGCTGACAAAAGGAGCAAGAAACCCACTGTTCTGTTCAGTGTTGAGGAGGAGCAGAAATTAGTGGACTTTTTGCGTGACAACGAAATTCTCTACAACAAGCGTTTAATGGACTACAAAGATAGGTCAAACAGGGAGGCTGTGGGGATCAGTTTTGTGAGGAGAACAACATGGACAAAGATGAGTGCCAAAGATTGTTTTAGAGCCAGCGCACACTCTTTGGAAAGGTCACTCACACTCTTTGGAAAGGTCACTCACAGCTGACAGAGAGGAAGAAATAGACCAGAGACAATTTTGACTTCCTGAGGGACCACATCGTGTGCCATCTTACAGCAAAAAGAGAAATCATGGTTCCCAAGGAGTCTGCTTCCCAGGTCAGTGCAGCAGTTGGCTCAGCATCCAGAGGGGAGACTGTGCACATGGAACCGTTTCAGGATACTTCTCATCAAGAATCCACTGATGACCCAGCAGACATGTCCCACCTGGATAGACATATGCCTGCTACTAGACTGCGTGCCATCAGTGTGACCTCAAGCTTAGCAGATTCCGACCTCCAAACAGCTCTTGCAGAAACTCATAGGTGGATAACAGAGTTAAAAGACATTGTGGTTAAAAAGCTGAGTGATGACAAGCCTGATGACCCAAGACTGGGCTTCTGCAACTTTCTAGAGGTGGAGGTGGTATAACTAACAAGCGACTCGTATGATGCGTAGTGATGAGACTTAAACATAGGGACAAGCAGCCGCAAAGATACCAAAACCAAAATTGCCCCAGACCTCCACATACAGCCAGGCCTTGACTTCACACCAGTATCCTCTGTCTTACACCCAGATGCAGGCCCCAGAGCAGCAGATGCAACCGAAATCTACACATGTACCACAGGCACTTCCACAGCAGCAACATTTACAACATTCACAGCAGCATTTTCAACAGACATTTACTCAGACACATGGACCAGCTCAACAGCACATCCACGGCCAGGCTCCACAGCAAAGCATGCAGCCATAGCACTACATGCCAGTGATGTCAGAGCCACAGCAGCTGATGCATCAGCAGCAGGCAATTCAACCACATCAGCCAATACAACAACAGCAGCATCAACAGCCAATCCAAACACATCAGCCAATACATCAGCAGCAGCATCAACAGCCAATCCAAACACATCAGCCGATACAGCAGCAGCCCATTCAACAGCAGCAGCATCATCAACAAACTGTCCAAAGTTCACAGCAGCAGCCCACACAACAACTTAGCCAACAAACATCACAGCAGCAAGTCTCACAGAGCTCCACTTCTTCACAGCAGGATGTCATGTCACCACCACTTACAGACACAGAGACTAGGATGGAAAGCAGCCCACCACTCACCAGTACACCAACCAAATTCACCTTTTCACCACCAACAAATCCACCGTCAGTTGACAGCCAGTACTTAAGCAACATTCCTAACACATCACAAGATGTCAGCTTTGGTGCCATGAACACGCCTGAGTTCCAGCCAGTCAATGAAACAGCCACCACCCATCCAGACCAACCAGCCTCAGGGGACCAGTAGCCAGCCACTGCCAGCCAACATATCAGCACTAGCTGATAATTTTTACAGGCCCTTCTTAGGGCTGCCATATCTTTGCAATGTTTCGCATTTTAACATTAGGTGTTTTCATAACCTCTTCATTATCTTTTCATTGTGTGACCATTAACAAGTGACCAGTGACCAAAGGTTGTTTTAAGTTAGGAAACAACATCCTTCTTTACCAAATAGATGACATTATTACTGGTAGGATTCGAAATCAAAGTTATGAAAACAAAGCAAAAACATTTTATTGACAATAGTGACATAGACAAATTGTAACATAGACACAGGCAATAATGTATGACACATGAAAAAGCATAAAAGACAAGAATGATCATTAGACAAATATTGCTAGAGCTATTTCACCATAAGTGTCCATAATAACTTGGTAAAGTTCTTAACAGTCCTTGAAGTAGTATATAAATTTGAGCACAAGTGTCATTCATTTTAACTGTGTTTGTATTTAAGTGCTGCACTGTTCTATTTACATTGAAAGAGTCACAGCATCACAATATTTTAAATTCTGTCCATTTGCCCGGGGACCTGCCCACATTCATGAAATAGTCCCTGAAAATATTCCTCTGTCTTTTAGCTGCCTCCATTGGGGTGCAATTACCATATGGAATGTTATTGCCCTCGAGTACTAACGGAGGCTGGCCCTCTCCCCCAAAGTCAGCCTGTTGACCTGCAGGGTATCTGATCCTTAGTAGGATGTGCAGTACAAGGCAGGCCATGACCAGTGTGGTCACCACCAGGGCTTCTGTTGCAACAGGCTCTGGAAAATCCTAAAGCAAGACATGAGGGTCCCAAACGCGTTCGCCATCACCCTTCTTCCCCAGCTGATGCTGTAGTTGAATACCCTCTCCTCCAAGTCCATACCGTGTCTGGTATAGGGCTTCATTAACCAGAACTTGAAGGGAAAAGCATCGTCCCAGAGGATGAAAAAGCTCACCTTTGGTCCACCAATCCCCAGGGGTTCACTCTCACCGAAGCCGATGATGCCATCCTCTATTTTGTGCCTCATATCGGAGTGCTTGAAAATACGAGCATTTGAGCTTGTCCGGACAGCCCCACATCCACCCAGAGGAACTTGCACTGCATCACCTGATCTTGATAGGCCCTAAAGATAGCATCACAGACCTCAGGTACAAATTTGTTGATGGTCAAACTGGCCACCCTGAAGGCATAGCTGCAGGGTGGTGTAGCTATCTCAGTGGCCAGATGTCTGATGGTGACTGCCAACTTGACTCCTGGACTCACGGGTTCACTCATCCAGGTCCTGTCCCTCTGGAGCTCAGCAGTGACTCTCTGCTCCAACTCTTGAAAGAGCTCAGGCGGCATCTGGATAAAGTTTTGGTATGCCATAGGGTCATCAAACTGGAGCCTTGGTATCAGTCTAGTGTACTGACCCTCTTTTTTACTCTGCCCTGCCTAGCCAAGGCCTGAATCTATATCTTCTGTGTCTTCTCTGTTTAATAACTGGCAGAGCCCTTCTGCTTCTCACCCTCTCTATCATAACTGTCTCTCCATTTCTAAGAGTAAGAGTTGAAGTTGTGCCAGATTTCTGTCCTCTCTGTCCATATTGGCATTTAGATTCAATCTGAATTGAACCCTACACTGGCTGAGGCGGGTGGACTTCTTTAAATTTAGAGCTATATATTATGATAGCCAAGTATATTTGAAATTTATCTATTTATTTATTATTTGGGGTTTAACGTCACTTTCAACACTTTACAGGTCATATCACGACGGGTAGTTGGAAGGGCAGAGGAAACCAGTACATACAGTTCGTTAGGGTTCTGTACTGTAAACTGCCGACCAACGGCAAGCAACTACCAGCTTTCCCACTTGAGGCCGTGCCGGGAATCGAACCCCGGCCTCAGAGGTGGGAGGCGAGAGTGTTACCACTCTGCCACTGTGGCCCCTTGAAATTTATCTATACATGCAATAAAAAAATTTCATCATTTTTAATATTTGGGTTTTATATATATATATATGTCGTGACAGAACTTAAAATTTGACAGAATTTTAAATTCTGTCGACAGAACTTTAAATCCTGATAAAATGATGATGATTCTCTACATGCTGTAACTTATTTTACAGTAAGTAAGGGGGGCTTAGTACTTGTGCTAAATTAAAAGTAATATATAAAACAGATATTAAATAGATTCTTTACTGGCATAGATCCTTTACTGGCATTCACTTTCATTTATTTTAGTACATTAATATGCACACTAACTTTTCAACATATGTATTTTAAAATCCCCCCCCCCCCCCCCCGAGTAGTTGATCTCTCTCTCTGTGATCTGCTTAATAACCTGCTCTGGTGAACTTTGATCTCTACTCCAGCACCTAAACTTTGTAGGTTTCTTCAATAGATGTCTTTTCATGTTTCTTCACTAGAATTTTCTATGATCGTAGAATTTATGTGTTTAATGTTGCATGTCACCAATAAAGTTTAAAATGAATATATTACACTTTATTTCTGATTATATAGTTATATACACATGATTTTAAGTTCTGTCGACAGGTTTTAAATTCTGTCAAATTTTAAGTTCTGTCACGACATATATATCCTTCTACAGTCAGTATGAGAGATTTTAGCTGAAGGGCACAATGTCTTCATGTTTTGTTTTATTCATAACAAACCTGTTTCATGCAACCATTCTTACACTGAGTCATTCAAACATATGAATCAAAGTTGCGCAGTGTCACTATCTGTTATCATTGTGTTCTTGTGGGTGTACTTATGAAAAGTTCCCACCCCGAAAAAACCTTTCCGGGTGGAACTTTTTTGGTGGGAACTTTTAAGGGATTCTTAAACCACAACTTCGACTAATGTGTTTGTATCTTAAAAATTAAATCATAATGGAATATGAAATTTCTATATTAATTTCTTAAGTAGACATTATTAACCTGCTGGAGACAATTAACTCAGGCGCATTCCTTAAAATATGGGGAAAAGAGTAAACTTTATGGTCGGACCAAATATCCAAGAGTGAAGTCCTTTTCAACAAGCCTTAAACTCAGATCAAGATTGACCGTTGGTTAAACCCGGTGCACTGAACAAATGTTGGTAGATAAAATGTGAGTCAAAATTATGGGTGGACATAATTACTTTTTCTTGCTCCGACTCAACGAAGTAGAAATTAATAAGCCACTTCAGGACATGAAGTTTTGGTTGGAAAATGATGGTTGGAAATAATATATATTTTTCCTTAAGTGTAAATTCCACATCTTGGTTAGCTGGTGATTGCCAACTGATTGAATACTCAACCCCCACCCAGCGCCACCCACCCCCACACCCCCACCCAAAAAAAATCCAACAGAAATAAAAATTAAAGATTTTTAACGAACATATGCGTTAATTGTAAACAATGACACTTATGCTTAAATGGATTGAATAATCCCACACAATACCTGCTAATTATTACCCTTTGCTGACCAGCAGTGGCGTTATCCCGTTGCTAAACATCATTGTGGCACATACATGGGTGCATTCATTTCTATATAAGCCCCTTGTATTAATTGTATTTGAAAAAGGTTGTGTACACAATACATGACATTGTTTTATTGTCAACATAATGACATCACACGAAGAGGACTAACACTAAGTAGCCACTAATTACACACCCTCAAATCCTTGTTTTCTTATTACATCAAAGTTTGGGTCCTTATTATATACAACATTATTATTGACACGATTACAAAGGAACATGAAAGGGATTCTTTCTTACAAGACTTATAAGTGTTTTGTTAAACTTTCATCTCGTAGGTATTAGGTGTCAATAATAAGGATTTTTTTTGTAAAAGTAAGCTATCAAAAGCCTTCCCAAAATCTATAAAAAGCTGTGTTAACTTCAACCTGATGTCAGAAAGGAGGGACGTCATTGCATTTATAGTGTGAGTTTTGTGCTGTTGAAAAAAAAACATTCAGGCCTTTTTTGTTGGCCTATGTTTCACAATTATTGGATTTGTTTTGCATTGTCACGCATAACTGGTAAGATTTTTCCTACATTCAGCATAAACCAGCTTAGGAGATTCAGAGTTTTATTTTCCACTGAGTTATCAATTTATGTGGGTTAAAAGAGATATACTGTTATGCCTTCTAATAACAATTTTCAGTGAAAAATTACTCATCAATGGTACAACGAAAGCTTGGCAGTAAATAACGTTAGCAGTAAATAAAATTAGCTCAGTGACCACAATGTAGGTTAAGTCAAATCACGGACCTTATATATAAGGATAAAACAGGTATAAATCATTTTAAATCAGAAAGTAATCTTCAAATAAATTTTAGCACAGTGTTTAGACTTGGGTATTGTCACTTCGAGTAGAAACTGTATAGTTTTAACTGTAGACCCAATAACCTCACCCCGTGGAAAACAAATTTTAAAAAAATGACATCATGCAAGCTTGTAACAACAAATTAGCAATTGTTGAAAATAAAAATATTTATACTTTTATTCAAAGCTGTGAAAGTGTTGCATGTTGGCCATATTCTGCCTGGCTATATTGTTAAGACTATTGTGGATGTATTGATTAACAGTCAAACCTATCCCGAAGACCTAGATATGACAAAAAATGTTGTAATAGATTTCAGTGACTATTTATGAAGAGCATTATAGCATGTACTGACACATTTCGGTAGGTTCATAGCTCACAGCCCTGGTATTAGACTGTTTAGGGATGAAAATAGACATTTGATTCTCTTGCACACTTTTTAAAGTGTAACCCAGACTCAGGCTTTTACGAATTGCCTGGAGATGCTTGTTCTAATTCCTCTGTCACCTCCTTCAGGAGGAAACTTAAATCATATTTGTTTTCTAAGACCTTTCTACCATAGTGTTTGATTCAGTTGGTGTCTCTGTGGTAACTACCGTTGCTATGTCCATGAACTGGTTAGTTTAGGAATACTGCTTCTCTTGTTGTTGCCTAGAGTCTGTTTTAATGCTGAGATTAAGCACTATTAACATATAGCATAGAATATCATAGGAAAAAATAGAAAAGAATGACCCATTTACAAATGAGGATATATCAGACTGCCTTATCAGAAGAGTGTGGAGCATGTACTGCATACTTACATCATGAATCAATGAGCCTGTTTGTCTTATTATTTGTACATTGTTAAATGCAGCATCTGATTTTTGTTTGCAGTTTAATTATACTTTGTCTAAGTTGAGAAAAGGTCTGTAGCAAAGCAATGAATAGCAAATATTACAGTTGGCGTTTAATTATTCTTTTTCACAACTAATACCGCAGTGGTATACTCCTCTTTTCAAAAATGCTAATCTTGCAGCAGATGATCTGAAGAACTTTCGCCCTGTATCTGGCCTTAGTTTCATATCAAAACTGGTTGAATTCATGGTTGCTAAGCAACTGTTAGAACACATCCACTGTTAGAACACATTCATGTCAACTGCCCTGTTGAGTCAGTCAAGAATTTGGGTGTATGGTTCGATTCTGATTTTCCCTGTCCAAACATCTTCAGAATGTTTGCAAAAGTTGTTTTGTGCAACTCTATGGCTTCAGATGTGTAAGGTGGTTTCTTACTCATGATGCTTCTGTAATTGTAGCTAATGGTCTTGTTAGTAGACGGTTGTATTACTAAAACTCACTTTTCAGGAGTCTATCCAACTTCATTCTATGTAAATTACAGTGCATCTAAAATAGTACAGCTAGAATTGTATCAAATACCAGTAGATGCACCAACATAACTCCTGTGCTTAAGAAATTGCATTGGCGTCCTGTTGAGCATTGCGCAGTTTTTAAAACAGCCACACTTGTTTACAAGGTTCTTCACATTCATCTTCCTAAGTATTTTGCTCCATATCTTTCTTTCTACCACATTTCTTATAGTACCAGGCACAGTCGGAGTGGTGGTGATTTCCTTGTCATTCCAAAGTTCCAAACCTCTATTCATAAATCTGTCAAATAGTTTGGTTATAGTTTTGTTTTTGATGCCCCCACTGTTTGGAATGCTCTTCCTGATGAGATTCATGCTTCTCCCTCCCTAGTCTCTTTCAGAAAGCAGCTTAAAATCTACCTGCACACCAAGGCATACCCATTCTTAATCACCCCCTGGTGTTCTCTGTGGTGCTTGACCTCCTTTCTGTTCCTGGATACTGAAATTGGTTACTGGTTTTTGGTTATGTTGAGTTCTCTTTGTAAAGAGGGGATTAAGCGCCATAAAAGTTCAATTAGAATTAGAATTAATACCTAGGCCACACCTTTCCTTCCTGGGGTCATGACGTACATACAGGCTCATGTACTGTCAGTTGTGGATCATCATGCTGAAGTCCACTTTGTGTCTTAGTAGGGCTTTTTAGCACAATTCAGAGGGACTCGCATCTGGGTATGACACCGTGACACAAGACAGAATGAGATTTATATTAAGGAACACTTTTTAAATGTTTGAAAAAATATCCCACTGCCTCTCAAGATGTTATAGACTCTAACCACTGGATGAGTGATGGACATGAAGGGGCAGAATAGGTCATATGGGACGGCTTGTTTTAGTGTGCACTATTCAGATATAAGGTCGTTTTGGAAGGATAAGGATGAGATTTTGAAGCAGAAATCAAGTACATACAACACAAACTGCACAGAAATTTGTTACCTATGCATTTTAGGGTAGCCACTAATTATAACTGCACCTATCATGTGGCAATGAGTTGAACTCACACCCATAAACACAGATGTGAGAGATATGCAATTAAAGCTTATCTTACAGAGTTGCATGTATATAAACCCACTGTGGGGTCTGTAGGTAGTCACAGTCTGTTCTTTGATGTTCAAGTAATGAAACTCTTAGGAAAATACACCTTGTTTCCATGTGCAAATGTCTGCTACCCCACTACCAGGTATAGGCTACACACAATTTTTTCCACAATGTTTGTTATCCACTTATTATTGTTTTCACGTAAGATGGGACGTAAGAGAAGCTTGTAGTGTCCCAGTCAGTAATTACCAGGATGTGCTTGCACGTATGATGGGATTTAAAAGAGGCTTAAATATGAAACTAAAATCACTAAAGCTTCTTTTACATCCCATCGTACGTGTATATGCACATAATTCTGCTGTAAATATTGTTGAAATATATTAACGTAGCCTGGTAGTGGGGTTACAGAGATTTTCACATGCAAACAAGGAATATTTTTCTGGCAAGAGTGTCAGTACTTGAACATCAAAGAACAGACTGTGACGACTAGCTACGGGCCCACCGTGGGTTAATATGGATGCAAGCTAAAGCTTCTCTTACATCCCATCGTACGTGGATATACACGTAAGTGTGCTGCAAATATTGTTGAAAAATATGAATGTAGCTTGGTAGTAGGGTAGCAGAGATTTGCACGTGCAAACAAGGTATATTTTCCCAACAAGAGTGTCACTACTTGAAGATCAAAGAACAGACTGCTACAGGTCGTACAGTGGGTTTATATACATGCAAAGTACACGTGAATGTATCTTACAGCACATGGAAACAATGTAAGTAAATGGGGAGAACCTACAACACTAGTAAGGAGAATGCACGTGCCTAAGTCTCCCTTACGTTACCCTTGAGATATGGATGCATTTGTAGCCATGCTGTGAGCACACAGAGAATAATGTGCATGTGAATTTTTATTGCGGGGTGTGTGCGACCTTGAAATTCTGTTATAAAATCGTAGGTGTAGCTTAAGTATCCCTAGCAAATCAGGCGAGTTTTCTCTGTAACCAGGACATACATGCACGTACAACGGGATGTAAGAGGGCCTGCAATGAATAGCAGTGTTTCCTGACAGTTTATTCCTTGGGCTTGGCGAGGTGTTGCACTCGTGAAGTCTTCTGCTTTGTTTCTTATCGTTAGGCTAATGTAGGTATTATTGTTTTGAGATATTGGATGCCCATTAGTATCACAGTAGTTAATGCATGTTTGCATAGGCGAGTGTAGGTCCATTCAAACTCTGGCAGTTGTTGAATAAAGCAGTATGACTGAAAGGACTCGGCTGCTTCATGTATGCTTCAGTTGTTGGCCAAATGCAGTGTACATGTATCAGTTTGTTTGGAAGCTAAGCATTGGCTTGTCCAAATTCTGGTCTGGTACCTTTTAATGAGAAAACAATCATTTATTTCATGTGGTCCATTTGTAAGATAAATACATAGGATTAATTTGTTTACCCCTTCTTCAGATACCAAACAAACAGGCCAATGGGTGAATAACTAAGGTATTTTCAAACTTTTTTTCTATTAGAGTCAAGCACTAAATGTTTAAATGATATTTGCAACCACAACACAACATTTTACAATATTCCTTTGCCAAATGTGATGCTATATAGGTTTCTGTTTTGTGTTGATCTATATCCGTTGTACACTTCAGTTCTTGATACAAAAACCCTCAACAAATGGATATAATTTTAAAAGTACAAAATCTTGTGTTTGAAAATATCAGCAATAACTATTTAGGACTATAATTATTTAAGTTTTCGTGCATCCATTTCACAAAGCGGCATTAAGTAAGTGTCTTAAGCAAGAACTTTTGCTTAAGTCTAAGCCTTAACTTAAGTGTATTTTTTTGTCTCAGCTAAGTTTTGGGCCTAAGTTGGTATTCCCTTATAGGAATCAAAAGGATTCACCAAAGGAACTAAGTCCTGTCGGCTTCTTATTACTATGTCTATATTATCTAATAAACAACATTAATTGTTTTGGAACACTTAAATCACCATTTCTCATGTTCAAAGTTAAGCGAAAACTCACATCCACCAAGAAAGAGCTACACCCTTTGGTTGTGAATCCCAGAACATATTTTGAACGAAAGTCTAAAATTATAACTAAGTCTTTTATTGCATCTTTATTGCAGGAATTTTAATTTTATAAGTCAGATCTTGTATTGACAAAAAAATTGTCACAGACATATACATGTATGGTATAAATCTAGTATCTCAGGTTGTATAGCTGCAACGGAAAACCTGATTGCAACCCCATATATGGCCCACCAATTTTCTTGTAAGAGGGACCATCATTGTTACAAAAGGTAAAACTGCATCAGATATTTTTTTTTTTGGTAACTTGAAGGCTCTGCTTCATAAGGATGGTAAGTTTAAACTTGTGTTTATTTAAATATTTTTTCAGCTTCGTAAGATCTGGTTAGCATGATGTTTATTTTTAATTAATTTGTTATGGTGACATGCAATTCACAACCTATATACATATGGAAAAATGGAAATTAACACAAGAATGATGAGAATTTGGGCAATGGAACAACTTTTAATTCAAGCAAATGAATTTATAATGTGAGTTTCATATACATATATTGATTGGATTTTGTACTTCAGGACATACATGTATTTAAAATCAAGTACACCAGGTGATGAATGTCAAACAGAAACACACTTATACATTGAAAAATACAATAAATCTTTCAAAAACAAATGAATCATCAGCCTAACAAGATAAAAAAAACCTTTAATTCAAGTTATTTATGGGAAGGAAAACTTCACATATTTCTTTAAGTTATTGTGAACATGTAAATTATTAGTCTTAATACAGTAACATATCTCACAATGATATAAGAGTCAATTTTTTTCAAATATAATATAGTTCCTTAGAAATTAGATTGGAACCTTTCCTACCCATCAATTTTATGGACGGGAAGTTTTTTCCTGAGGGTAATCATGTGGTGGGTACTTTTCATGATGGTGGTTTTTCCTAAGAGATAAAATTCTGTACTTTTGTATACTTGTGCAGGACATCCTTTTGGATGGTGTTATACGTCCTAATCACTGAAAGGTGACAATAACACATTAACAGGATCTAATCCTTCTCCTTGAATAGCATCTCTCAATGACCGGTTTTATGTGGAGATCATCAGTGGGTATCAATGGAGGCCTAGTATTCAGACTGACTTCATTCACCCATGTAATTACCTGCGAGCATTAGACCTTTAATTATATCTTAGAGGCCTTTTGCAGATCATACTACTCTATATATGGCTCTTAATACCTTTGCTGGAATGCTTTTGAACAAAACCAACCACTTAAGATTCCTTAATATGATTCCACATTTTTTTCAACCATTTTGTACATTCTATGGGGGTGACTGTAACCCCCACAATTTTAAAAAGTTATTGTTTTCATTGAGTATTATTAAATAGATTTGCTTCCTGCAAACACTCCACACACCCACCATCTTTTATTGTTACAAAGGAGGTATTTTTAGCGTACAGCACTGGAAAGAATAACACAATATACTTCTGGCATGGCTCGCATTAAACATTCTAAAGGAAAGCATAAATTAAGGTACTAATGTAAATCCTACTTGTTGCAACTGTTATAAAAATAAATGTTTAAACAATAATCATAATGGTTCTCACATATTTATAATTGTACACAATGTATTTACTACAGCATACTCCGGATATAGAATTCAATATTTGCTAAAAGAAAACTACTGAAGTCACTGAAGCATAATACACACCAAAATCTCCTTAAACCAGTTTCTTAGAAGACCATGCTAATATAATTTTAACTGAGGTACAGTAAGCACAAAATAATATACTTTATGGGGTTATTCATGAAACTTTTTTATATTTCATCCAGTTGTAGTCAGCCGAATGAATCGCTCTGAATGTGAAATTGTGCTGACATTCTGTTAAAAAGACTCTTCAACGTAGTCAAATCGCCGAGAGGTCTTTATAGTGCTGTAGCCTTGTATAAGGCTTGGCACCTTGGGTAGAAATCAAACATTTATTTTACGTTCAGCTACAGTTTACATATTGGAACTAGCTATTAGTACTTTTCCACGGGTTGTTTTGAAATGTATAACTATTGGCTCAAACGCAATGCCACGATTGCATATTCTGAAAAATAATTTTGTACATAATGTTAGTTAAGGGTTAGTTGTGATATTTGGCATTATCAATTGGAATGTTAGTAACACCTGGATTTCAACATTTAACTCAAAAGTATATTCATGCTTATTGTATTTCAATAACATATCAGCGCCTTTAGAAGGCCCAATAAAGCACTGAGTAACGGTTTTTATAAGTATTAACTCACAAAGAAAGTAATGGTTTATTTAACAGATCGCTTCATCAGTCCTGTCATTTATTATATTGACGGCAAGTAATCCAATGTGATATTTACTCTAGCATTTCTTGATCCAACTGTGTCTATTGAAAATCACTTGAAAAACAGGTTCTGTTGAATACTGATAATGTACACCACTTAACAGTCTGTTGTTATTGAATACAATGTAGGTCCCGTGTAATCTTCACTGAGTAGAAATCTATCTGACCTATTTCATTGTCATTATTTCTTTTCTATTTATTTATTTGGGGTTTTACGTCGCTTTCAACACTGTACAGGTCATATCATGACGGGTAGTTGGAAGGGCAGAGGAAACCAGTACATAAAGTTTGTTAGGGTTCTGTACTGTAAACTGCCGACCAACGGCAAGCAACTACCAGCTTTCCCACTTGAGGCCGTGCCGGGAATCGAACCCCGGCCTCAGAGGTGGGAGGCGAGAGTGTTACCACTTACCCCCCTTATTTCTTTTCTAAGAACATTAAATAATTCTACTATAATATGGGATTTTGTGGTGCTTATGCTCCGCCGCTTAATGCATTATTAATAATGTTATTTCATTTATTTTAAGTGACACTATAGAGTTAGTGGTTTACATAAAGTAAATTACAAGTGACGTCCAGCCCTAAAGGGCTTATCAGTGACTAGTAAACAGATTAAAGTAAGTGGCAAGACACTTTTATTTTAGGTTTTTAAATATTTATTAGCAAGACTATTTTGTCCTCTGTACAGTACAATTTGAGAAAAAAAACAATATTTCTATACTTCTAGAGGACTACAACAGTACTTCCATTCCTGTAGTTCCTTACACAAATCACAAGTAAACTTAGGTCTTGTGTCATTTTCTATCTTCCATCAATTCATAAGTTAAAAAAAGCCGAAGAAGCACAACATTTTAACAATATTATTTTTATTTCCTATGATGATCCTGAAGTCTGGAATAAATTGTCCCTCCATGTCTGCAGCTCTTCCTGTCTAAGTGCAATCTTCTGGAAAAATAAAACCGTTGAAAAGCATTACTGGATAAAATTGGCTTGTCGATATATTACGGTGAATTTGTTTCTGCATCTTAATTTATTCATTTATTATAGAAACATAGTATTTACAGTTAGAATTACAGGGATGTTCACTTTGGCTATAGCCAGCTTTAATGGTAAAGTTTGTCACTGCAAATCCAAAATACCAACAGATGTAAGTCCAACATATAAACTACATATGTTTTATGTTACGGATAACATTAATATTAATTCTAAAGCCCCAAAATGTCATGTACAAAACAAGAATGGCATGAAAACACACAAGCCCTCGCTCATGGTTAATGAAAAATCAAAGAAAACAATTCTGGATTTGTGATTCAAATCCTGACCTGCCCTTTTTAGGCCAAGTCTAAGTTGTGGAACTAACATTCTGAGGGTTACAGTGGCTTAAAAATGTTAAGTTATATGAACCAACTTGAGGGAACAAGTGCCACATAAATAAGAATAAGCAGTAACGAGATTATCAATCTTACAGGCAACCCAATAATTAACCCGCATTGCAATTAATGCTATGAAACTAAGGGGTTCTTTACCGGTGGACCACAGACACATTTGACACACATTAGTGATATATATATTTCAAATTTGAAAAAGTCCCTCCAGAGTTCATGAAATCAAACATGTGGAAAGATACTATTTTAACATTAACTGAAAACATTGAAAAAATGTTATATTCTCAAGAAAGTATTGATAATATGTACACAAAGATCACTAAAAGTTTCTTTGATGAAATGGACAGGTATCTTAACACAAAAGGAGCAAGTCGAAAAACTAGACAATGCCTGAAATTTTCAAAACCTTATTGGGATGATAATTTAACTGTCTTATGGGAAAATATGTGCAAGTGTGAAAAGGTATTCTTAAAAGTAAATTACTCAAAATCTGCAAAAGGTCAAGCAAGGCATGAATACAAAACAGCAAGAGACATATTTGATAAAGCTTTACGTAAAGGCAAGCGCAACTAGAACAGAAAAGTAATAAATGACATTGAAACTGTAAATACAACAAATCCAAAAGAATTTTGGCGACATATTAAAAATTTAGGGTCAAACAAGAAACAACAAATCCCTATGATGGTTAAAGTTAATAATAACTATACAACAGACACAAAGTCTGTACTTGATAAGTGGAAAACTGACTTTGAAAATCTGTACAACAAACCAAGTCAAACTGAAAATTTTGACATTCGCTTTTACCAAGAAATTCTACAGCAAAAAAACTTTTTAAAACAACCATTATACTTAAACTTTGAAATTTCAAATAATCCATTAAATAAACCAATTATGTATGGTGAAGTTGAAAAAGTTTAAATAAGTTAAAAAGTAACAAGTCAGCCGGTTCGGATAATATACCAAATGAAGTTATAAAAAATAAATCTGTTTATGTATTACTTCTGAAGTACTTTCAGAAATGTTTCGATAGCAGTCTTGTCCCATCCATTTGGCTTAAATCAATTGTTAGCCCGATTCCAAAAAGTGGAACAAAAGACCCACATACACCATTAAATTATCGTGGTATCAGTCTTCTGTCATGTTTATCTAAAGTTTACCTTCTTTATTAAATGATCAAATTTTACTGTACTGTAACATGTCAGATATCTTAGTGGATGAACAAAATGGTTTTCATTCAGGTCGGTCTTGCGAGGAACATATTTCTTCTCTGACAACCCTAATAAGAAATCAGTTTACAAAATCAGAGCCGGTATTTGCATCTTTTATTGACTTACCAAAACAATTTGATTGGGTTGATCAGGATTTATTAATGTCTCAGTTGTTGAGCTATGGAATAAATGGTAAAATTTACAAAGCCATACATTCTCTTTATAACAAAATTGTTTCATGTGTGCGTCTGAATCAAAATATAACTGATTGGTTTCCAGTGACATCAGGAGTAAAACAGGGAAATAATCTTTCCCCAACACTTTTTTGCATTTATATTAATGACTTTGCAAAGACATTAAAAAGATTAAACATTGGTATTAAAGTGAATGGTAAAAATATATGTGTGCTTTTATATGCAGATGATATTTTATTAGCTGAAAATGAAAAAGATCTCCAAACCTTGTTAAATACAACCCATGAATGGTGCTCCAAATGGAAACTAAATATAAATATAGAAAAAGTAAAATAATACACTTTAGACAAAATAGGAAACAACAATCAAATTTCCAATTTAAGTATGGAAGTACTACACTTGAATACTGCCCATATTACAAATACTTGGGATTATACCTTGATGTTAACCTTAACTTTAACAATAATATTAGACACTTGCTGATTCAGGAGGCCGGGCATTTGGTACTGTGATATCCAAATTAAAACATCTTAAAAATGTTAGATATAGAACATTTACTACTATATTTAACTCACAAATTGCAACTATCTTAGATTACTCTTCATCTATTTGGTCACATAAAAAAGCTCCAGAGTGCGATGTTATTCAAAATAAGGCAATGCGATATTTTTAGGTGTGCATGGGTTTACACCAGTTCCAGCTCTAAATGGAGAAATGGGATGGTTGCCCAGTAGATTCAGAAGATACTTAAACACAATATGACTATAGAATATATTAATAAAAATGGATAATAATCGTCTAACAAAATCAATATTCCTGTGTCGACTATCAACAAACTCAGTCCAGCTGGTGCCAAAATGTAAAGGAAATTTTAAGTAAACTAAATTTTGATAATGAATATAATCTAAAATAATTCGTTGATATTGAAAAGGCAAAGACTAATTTGTTTAAACTTGCAGAACATGAATGGAAGCAAGATGTCGAATTAAAACCAAAGTTAAGACTTTATAAAACTTTTAAAATCAATTTAAAACCAACAAATCATCTTCAATCTTACATGCCACGATATAAACGTTCCCTTCTTTCACAGTTTAGAACTGGGGTATTACCCTTATTACTCTTACCCTGGAAGATATCACCTCATAAAAGATTCACAAAATAAAAAATATAGAAAACTTAACATTGAAGAAAGACCATGCCTTATATGTAATACAGAATCTGTGGAGGATGAAATTCACTTTCTTTGTAAATGTTGTATATTTAAGGAGCCAAGGGAAAAAATGTTCAATGAGATATGTCTTAAAGTAAAAAATTTTGTAAGTTTGACTGATGAAGAAAAATTTCAAATAGTGTTAAGAGATTTTGAGAACTTGTTAATTGATTATTTAAAGACATCCTGGAATATTAGACAAAGTATAATCAATAGAAAAATTTATACAATTTTCTATTTTCTTTCATGTTGAATTTAATATTTATTGTGTGTGTGTGTGTTTTTTTGTTACTACCATGTTTCCATACTTAAATCAAAAATATTTGTGTTACATAACTAATTATGAAAGTGTATTATGTTCAACCAACAAATGAAATACTGTGTATTTGAAGTGACTTTTTAGCTCATTAGGGGCTGGGCAATTGGTAAAATTTATTTAAAACATGTTTTTGTGAATTGCATGTCACTATAATAAATAAATAATAAAAAATATACACCATGTTAGAACTCTGCTAGCCCCTGTTTCCATTATGACGCCAAAACTTGAAATTTGTAAGATACATGGACACATTTTTATTCCATTTGTTGCCTTACTTGGTGTGACAAGTTTAACCAAAGAAATCTGAGATTCTGATAAGTGTGAAACTACCATACAGCCTAAGAGTTATCAAGATGCATTTTGTAAACATGTTACTTGTATAGTTGTTTTTGCATCAAATGAAATTTAATGTGTACCTTGTAGTGTGAACCTTATAAATAGGTAACAGAAAGAATATGATGAAAAAAGACAACCATGAATGTTCATTTAGTTTACTTGTTATATTCAACAGGTAAACTTCAACCATAATTTAATAGCCTTGGCTGAGACTTAAATTTCACTTTAATTCTATAAAATAACCAACATTTATTAGATTTTAGATTTAGATTTGTTTGTTGTTTTACGTCACATTCAACAGCCAGGGTCATATTGCGACGGGTAGTTTACGTGTGGAGGAACCAGTGCATACTAGTTGGTCAAGATTCTGCACTGTAAACCACCGGGCATCGGCAAGTAACTACCAACTTTCCAACACCAACATTTATTAGACTTTAGACTGTTCCCCGTGCTTTAATTAAGAGTCAAACTTAAAGTGGTAAAAGTTATAAGTATTTAAATGGTCTGGAGCAAACCCTGCTTGTCTCATAGCTTCTGTATTTGTCTGCTAAACCACTAGTGTGTCAGAGCCCTTTCTGTTGACAGAGATTATTCAATTACATAACAAAGGTTAAAGGGGTATTTAAGATAGATCTGATTCTGGACTCAACATCCTTACATATACATAGAAAGTGTCACTCAATTAATATTAAATCAGTGGCACTGCTCTGAATGTAAGAGTTTACAGAGGACTGTCACAGAGACGAAATTTTATCAGTCAGCAACCAGTTGGATTTGTTTATTCTCAGATAACATGTTTTGACAGTACAGGCGAAATGTAGCACTGAGAACTGTTACCGTTAAGAAGCCAGAGCTACTTTATAATTTAAAGGTAAATGTCACATACATGCATGTACATACATATGCATACATACATTTTTGGAGGGCTGAGATTAGTAAATACGGTGCTAGGGAAAGACTAGGTTCATCTCAACGCAGAATCATTTTTCACGTCATTATTATTCTGCACATTCATATGTACGGTTTTTTATATGTAGCTTGCACCTATGTCATCTTGCTGTTGTGCTCAATGTTACACATAGTGCATCTGATAACCTCATACTTTTTCATCTCTGATGTTTCAATGTTTTTTTTCTTTATCGTGTCAGTATTTATTAATGGCCTCTGTTAAGAAAACAAGTTTGCAATATTTTGAGGTCACAAAATAGGATTGTTCTGCACCACCCTTACGATTGGATGGTGCAAAAAGGTTCCTATTAACCTTAAGGAATTAGGGCAATTAACCAACATCTACAAATAACAAGTGTTCCTTAAATAAATATTTAATGGCCATATATTAATGTAAATAAACGCAATGTATGCATAGTGACCGTATTACATATACTTAAGTATATTTGACATAAATTAAGCAAGTAAGAGTATAAAGTAAAGTTGTGGGAATGTGTAACATGTGCCTGAAGACGGAACAGTTTCTGAGAGAGATACTTTCCTTCGAGATTGGTTTCTCAGGAGAGAACATTTTTTTGCACTCGGCTAAATCCGCGTGTGTGTGAAATGGGCTTTAGTCAACCGGTCTCTGGTAATTGAGTTATTCAGCCATGCTATTACACAAAAAGATGACACATTGTCAAATAGTTTAGTATTGTACGGAATTGGGGTTTCAGTCCACGGGAAACAGAGGTGAAGAGAGGTCGCGCATGTGCTACGTTGATACCGTGGAATTTCAGGAAGGCGACATATTTTTAAGAACTGAGACAAAAGTTTTGAGTAAAAACTCCTTAGATTCGGCAAGTGGTCGATTGAAGGAAAAGGTTTTTCATGTGTAAGGTAAGGTTTTATTGGTCATGTTTTCTATTCAAGAAAAATGGTTTATATTTTCGTATAGCAAGTGTCTATTTTTTTTTTCGTTTTGGAGGGAACACCATCATTGATGATTCTTTTAGTGGTAAGCCCAAACAGTTCTTGTGCCATTTAAATTCGTCAACTACTGCTTCCCTGCATAAGTTGGCCGCAGTCATAAGTTGGCCGCCCTCACCACAGCTTCACAGGGCTTTAACATGAGTGGCCTACTACACTCTTAAACTATGTATCATGGTTAAACTTATTAAATGCAACAGTTTTTATTGGTGTGCAATAACCTATTGGTCTTTCTGGAGCTTGTAGATGAGCCGCGGCCAACTTAAGCAGGGAAGCAGTACAGGATATATTAATATCACGGACGTAATTTAATTGTGTAAAGTTAGACGTTTTGATTTCTTGGGAGAGAATGGTTTTGCACTAAATTCGGGTGTGTAAAAACTTCATTGGCTCAACCGTTAAGAGTGATATGTCATTTTTGTTGGTTATGGTAGCAGGTTTCCTTCAGATCATATAATTTACATCAGTTGTTAGGCCTTTTTACAACTATTATCCAGGGAGTAAATGCTTTAAACCAACCTAAAACATGTGAATTTAGAAATAAGCTTGCAAATATTACAACGCACATCTGATAAAGCTAAAATGTCACTCTGGTGGTTAAAATCTTTGACTATTGGCGATGGAACTGTTAGTATACTGGCTGTGTGTGAGTGACAATGGAATATAAATATTGCCATGCCTGGACACTTGTCAGGTGCTTGGCAAAGCCACACAGTCACATGTGTTAGACTTTGACAAAAAGCAATATATAATGCACAGATATTATGCATGTAATTGTATAAAGCTGTACCTTGTTTGTGAGTACTGTCAGGTTATGCATATCCTGACATATTTCTGTTTTAATTGTATTTGAATATTTTCTGCAAAAAGAAATTTTATTAAAATACCTGACTTGTGATTCAATAATAAAGTCCCATAATCTAGTCCATGCAAAAAAAATACCAACATAGGAAGAAACCCGAATATACCCATATAACTGAGACTACACCAAAAAACACCTATTCCTGTGTACAAATGCAAGTTATTATTTGGATTTTTAACGTTCCTTTCAACACCGGACAGGTCGTGTCATGAGTAGTTTTATGGGCAGAGGAAACCAGTTCCAACAGATGGTCAAGGTTCTGTACAGTAACCTGCTGACCATTAGTAAGGAACTACAAAATTTTCCACATAGGGTCCGGGATTTGAACCATAGACCTCAGAGGTCGGATGTGAATGTTACAACTGCGCCACTGTGGCCCCTAAAATTACGTGGAAGCCAAATTTTGAGATGAAGAAAAACAAAATCAATGTTTTGTTGTTTTTTTTTGTTTTTTTTTTTTTTGCAAAATACAAAATCTGTGCAGTATTTTTTTCTAAAGCTAATAATTGCCAGTAATAATAATTACTGCAACTTATAAATAAAATATTCATTTATCAACATCCACAGGTGTTTAAAGTCTGGATGAACTAATCCTGTTCAGATTAATACTCAGGCCTGCTTTATTTAACAAATAACTTGTAGCTACTGTACTTGTTATGCTGTTATTCAAGCTTTTTGCCAGTAATCGGTACATCCCGATGAAGAAACGTAGTTGGGCGGGATCTTCTACAAGTTGTTCCAAGTCTATCCCTATGTTACTAGTATAAGATTTAAACTGCATAGCACTTAACATATACAACTGGGACAATTCACTGTAATAACAAAAGAGCTTTTGAGCGCCACCATTCTGTATAAACTCCTGTGTTTTTTAGTAGGTAAAAAAACCCAGATTATTTCAGCAGAACATATAGTGGTGGTGACCAATTCACACCCGTGTACCAATTCATGCCCACCCCTGAATTTATCCAAAACAATCACAGCTAAACAATATACTACAAATGTATATGATCAATTTGATGATTATCTATGATGTGGTAAACATCTTCTTTATGAAAAATTATAAATCTTCAAGAAAATTGGGGGTGGGCCTGAATTGGTACCTGGGCGTGGATTGGTCCACCACCGCTACTTGTACACACAGTTTCAAAAACCTGATCTCAAAGAAGTTAAATATTTGCCATGCTCTAAACCCAAATGGTTCCGAGTTTATATTATACTAGTTAAAATCTTTGCAGTGGTATTTTTACAATTGGTATTTAATACCTCGGTTTCACTGTGCGAGGTAGTATCTCGGACCCCTCCGGATTATCTTGCCGGGAGCATAAGTTTTGGTGAGTCAAATTACTTATCTTAATATTTTTGAAGGCTTACGTACTGCACATTTGTGTTCTGACTTCTGTGGTTGATATTATTGGATGTTGCAGTCTATTTTGTCCACTCACTACATTAATTGACCAATCATCCACTGAAAATAGAGTCTAGTAATATTGCCTCATTAGAAGATAAGTCATAAATCTGTCGACTATTTTTCCCCGGAAGTGATTCGGACTCGGTATTACGAGTGATCTTTCCAAGTCGTGGTCTTCAAGTCATGGTCGTAAGTCGTGGTTTACTTGGGACAAACGTCTTCTTTTCAGTTTTACTGTCAACAAATTCAATCAAAACAGGCCCCAAAATCAGAGTGGACTGGATTGTACGATACATGGTGACTGTGGAGTGGGTTTTTCGGCATTATCGTACTTGGGTTATCTGCGAGAGAAAAATAATTGTGCAGGACATAAACTTTGTGAGCGATAACTTAACTTAATTTAAGGAATTGTCATGTTTTGAATTGTCACTGGTGCTGTACAATGGGTGCCATTTGGACAAGGCAAAAAAGGTTATTTATTTGGGGGTGAGGCTAAATAATAAATGACTTTACAAAATCTCCCCTTTGATGGTCATTGGTTCAAACCCAAATCATGGCATTATGACCTGTAAGATTTACTTACGGTCTGAATTTTTAAAGTTAGCCCAGAAAGTGATAAACCTTAATCTTTAGAGAGTTATTAATAATTAATTCTTATTTAAAATTTGTACTAATCACCCAAAGTACAAAAAGACCATGCCTATAGGCAATGACTTAAGATGTGTAAGATATTAAGCTGACATTTATAAATGTGTATGCATGTACATCATATATTATTCCATACATTTACATGGGTAAATCTAACTGAAACCACAATCAAAAGCTTTGGATATTTACCAAATAAGTTTCCTACACAAGTGGTGGTATATTTTTAAACCCTGTAACACAAATGTAGTCTCTTCAAAACAAAAAAAGTCCGCATTATTTACAAGACATATCTAATACACGAAGACCTACATGCATTGCATAACTAGTACGTATATTGTATTTTCACTTTGGGTCTGTTTTAATTATTGCTGCACAAGTTTTGTAATTATTCATGGACAGCCTGCATGCTGTGTTTTCTACAAAGAGCCCCAAAATAAGACATTAAAGATCAGAAAATGTGGCTAGGTCATGGGAAGTGTATTCATACAAACACCAAGAAAGGAATTAAATGGTATTAATATTACTACGAGTGGCTTAAATATATGTACATATACGCTTGGTAGGCTTTGGTGGTCAATAAAGTGAGGTCTCGAACGAAAGCGAGGCTGAATGTGTTTATCTTTACCTTCCAATTTGGGCGTTTTCTTCCCACGACCAGAGTGTTTGGTGGTGTATTTGTGAGAGGGGATTTCAATGCTCTAGTGTTGGGCTAGGTCTGTCTTTTTTCTGTGGTTTCAGACAGTTTTTTTTGTATCTTAATATTGCAGATTCTGGTGGATTGTTTGATGTGAAAGAAACGTCTATAATACAGGGTTGTATGAGGTTTTAAAGTAACCTTTTTAGCAATGGCGGAAAGCAATGAAGTGCTGAGTGGGAAGATTGATGATCTTCATCGCTCCATGAATAGATTGTCCAAAACCTTTGAGGATTATGTCAACCAGCAACAGAATACAGGGGGTGCTCCAGTGGTAAGTCTCTGCAATTTTATGTTTTTATTATATTATTTACTTCGGTTTGAGAGTTTCTTTAATGCAGTAACTATGAACATGTCATCAAATGTATGGACATCCCTAATATATATTTTATATCGGCAATAGTTTTACCAGTTTCAGACGAAACCTAGACTGTTTGGAAATGGCCGTACATCAATTCAGAAAAGTTCTGTAATAAGTTGTCCACCTGATTTGAAATTGTGTCTTGAAATAAAAATAAATCTTGAAATTATTTTTGGGGTAACTTGAAGTACTGTTATTGACTTTTGATATAATTAACTGCTTGGCAAAATATAAAAAATGTATAAGTATAATCAAGAGAAAACTGCATTTATTAAGCAATCAATTTCAGAGTGTCAATTAAATAAGCATTTAATTTTTTTTAAATGTAAACAAATAGAGACTGCATTTCATGTAACACTGCAATGCTCTGTTCTTGTTCAACGCTATATATTCATGTTCAACCCACAGTTTTATGTGAATATAAACCTTTGCAATGAGGAAATTAAAATGAAAGATTTACTAATGTTTTTCCTCAGTAACATGAGGAAACTTAATAAAATATTCAAGTCCTATAGGCAACACATACATACAGATAGCCTGTTAGCATCTCCATTCATAAAGGATTATTCATTCTCTGTGAGTCATGCCACTGTATATCTGTGTGCCAAGGTTTTTGTTGACCTGAAAACTGGGTTTTGTCCAATACTGTCGTCACACCTCTAAGGTTGAATGTAATGTTACGTTTCAAAATTTTGATCCCAATATAGTTCAACAGGACAGTTAAGGTTGATTGGTAGAAATTATTTTCAAAAAAATCACTTTTGTTCCTACACTTTTTGCTAATTGCCCAAGGAATGAATTAGATCAGAAGTTGAAATCCTGCAGCTTTGTTTTTTATTCACACTTTCTCTGTGACCCTGACCCCTGCTTTGTCTCTGGTTAAATGATTATGGATCTTTGTTTACCTGCATTATGTACATAGTCTGTCTTTTAAGATAGAGATTGAGCACTATAAATGTACCATTACTATACAAATCTCAAACACAGGTCAAAGGTTGAATCTATTGATCTATAATACATGTATTCATATTTAAGCACTATGAAAATCTCCATAAAAGTCCATGTATCTGGAACAAAGGCAGCTATGAATGATATTTGTATTTGCACTTCAGTAGTTTAAGAAACTTTAAAACATCTGGTGAAGCTTTTAAAACTGGCTGAAAACTAAGGCAATCCTACTAAAATGGCCTGAGATAATATCTGGTTTATGGACATATTTCTTAATGTTAGTACATTGGCTCTGTTATCAGTACAGTGCGAAAAAGATATTAAATGAACAGCACAGGTTACCACAAAAAACAGTTTGTAAAATAACCTTTCAAAGTAACATTAGTACGAGATTGCATTGCTTAAAATTTGTGTTTTGTACATGCATAATAATGACTGAGTTAAGATGTCATAGTTGGCCAGAAACTTTTTAAAGCTCTTCCATAGTGCATTAAAGAGGCCTATTTCAATTTGCATTTTTCATCTTAAACAATTCTGTGTCTTCGACTTTTTTGAGGAGTGGGGGAGGGGGGGGATAATTTGGATATTGGAATAAAGAAGTTTTAATTTTAAAATATGACTACTTAGGGTAAAAGGAAGGTCCATAGTGGCTAGCGAGTTTGGCATCTAATCATAGCCAGTCCCCTCTGTGTGGGTTCGACTCTCACTAGTCAGATAAATGCTGTAGGTCTGTCCCAATATGACCCTGGCTGTTGAACGGGAGGTAAAAGCCTCACTTTAACCTTTGAAGTTTGATCAAGGGAAAACGATTGTTTTACTATCATGTACTCGCATAGGACTTGTCCCATTATGGTCACAGTTCGGTGCAGCTTGAATAAAATCCTTAAAATAAACCCAGTGCTAGTCTCTGTGCAAAGCTTAATTTCAACAAATTGAAAGATTACATTGTAAAAGAAAAATGTAATAAAAAAAGGCCACTGCTGCAGCAGTTATCTCGCGCCTTAGAATCAGTAACAATGGAGAACTAAAGGAAATATAAGGCCTTTGTAATAAGATAACCCAACTTGACATTGACAAAGGGATCAAAGGTAAAAGTCAGCAGTTGGAAAAGTCTCAGGCCATGACTTCCTTTAAGTTGTTTTCACATTTGGAACCCCTAATAGCAATGATAAGAGAGATATAAGGCCTTTGTAATAGGATAATCCCATTTAACATTAAACATGTGATATGACAGCTATTTTGTTTTCGAAACTAGGCCAAATTACTATCAGGATAACTGTCCTAGCCTTATATCATTTGTGCAAATTTTATTAACCTAGCTGCAATATTTCAGGTTTTAGAGCATCTTAATGATTTTGAAATAATTGGCTATGGTGGCCATTTTGTTTTTCAAAATAAGGCCAAAATTTTTCAGACAAAATATTTGCATGCCAGGACTTTTCATGGTCTGTCTTTACATTCTAAAGCCATAGCACTAATAAAAGGGGAGAAATAAGGCTGTTTTAGTGTGATGACCCGATTTAACCTTGAAGAAGGGCTCAAAGGTCAAATTCAACACCTGGAAAAGATTCCCAGGCCATGACTTCCTACAAGTTGTTTTCACATGCTGTACCTCTAGGAGCAATTTTAGGGAAGATAGGCCTTTTTAATAGGATAACCCTGTTTGACATAAAACATGCGATATGGTGGCTATTTTGTTTTTGGAATTAGGCCAAAATTACTATCAGGCTACCTTTTCTAGCTATATAGCTTTTGTGCAAATTTGATGAAACTAGCTGGAATATTTCAAGATTTAGAGCACCTTGATGATTTTCAAACAATTAGCTATGGCGGCCATTTTGTTTTTCAAAGTGAGGCTAAAATTTTGCACAGACAGGTTTTCATAGCCATAAACATTCCCTGCAAATTTGGTGAAGATGTCTTTATAAATGTACGGAAGGTGTTTTATAATCTCCCGATCACGGCCTTCGGCCACAGGCGGGAGATAAAAAACTAAAAGAAGCCAAACACGAGTTAGGGTTGAGTTTATTATTTGATACAATATAATTGTCTTCTCTCGACCTCTAAAGTATAAAAGAAGTGTTTCGCATAAATCGTTATAAGTTAAAATAATGTTAAAAGTAAATAAACAGTAGATCTGTGACATCACTTTTAATTTCAAATTTATGAAATATGACCTCCATCATGAAGGGAAACTAGTTAAGTGTGGGCCCAGTTTGTATAAATGTTTGTCAGCCAAGCTTGTACTGTAATAAAAGGGTCCAGTTTAGTAATAAAACAAGTTGTATCAGAATTCAACCTGAAGAATGGCCTCCATGTTTAGGCTATTTAGAGACTGAGATGACAAAAAGACATGACAAAGTACAAATACATAATATTATTCACCATTTCATATTTGCACTCAATTTGTTTCATGATGTCCTCTGAGATAACATTAACTTTCTTGACTTCAAAAGTCGAAATATTGTCAAATTTGTGCAAATTCAAACAAGATAATTGTGATGTTTTAATTCATATTGTATGAAATACAAAATAATAATTTCATACTAAGTTAACTGAAGTTCTGTATAACCCGCAAATAATAGCGATAACTCCTGAATCTTATTCTGATTACAAAATGGAACTTCTCCAAGTTTACTTTGATGAATTTTGTGTTGTTCTAACAACTTTTTCACTCTGTTCATCTGCTAAAAGATCAAAATGAAACACTTTTTACCAAATTACTTGGTTTTACTTGATTTCATATAGAGCCTTTGTACAGGCCATGGTGTGTGCTCTGTATATATTTACAGATGACACAAGTGCTACCTGTATATTTACTTCCATACGCTTTATGGCAATCACCACTTTTTTGGTGATGTACAGTACAATGTATGTCTTCTCAAATACATCTAGTCTTGATATGATAAAGCATACAATTTGGTCATTCACATGTGAAAAATTTGCTTTGATCTGAAGTCATTAAATAACTAGTTCTTTTCATAAGTGCATGCCAAACTAGCATTATAAAACTTCTAAAATATTTGAATTGAAAGAATTTTAATATGTTAACGGAGTGGAACATATCCAAAGCTATGGCTGTGGGATATAATTTTTACAGATATCTAGTCAGAGAAATAACTTGTGTGCATTGTGCAGTTTGTGTCCTCAATATTTCATATTTTATACCAAACCAAATAGACTGTAAAATGGTAACCTTAAACCTATGTTATCAGAACTGTTTAAATAGAATACATATTTAAGTAGAAGTTACTTTAAATATGGAATTCCTGATTAAGTATAAATATTTCCTTTCTCTTCAGATTCCCCTACACAGTTTTCACTACACATTTCATTACAGTTGTTACAACTAGACTGTCATTAATTGTATTGGTGTACATTTTGAATAAGATAAGCTCTTGTTTTAAATGTTAACAAACTATTACAAAGATTGTATTATATATTATATCATTAAGTATATAGCAGTCCATAGTGTTAAGTTACAGCAAACGCTTAATTGATTATGCATATTTGAAGCACTTGCACCCATGTTTCTCCTGTTAAAAGTTACATATTATTAAAATACAGTAGTGACGTCACTCTATTGTTAAAACAGTAGATTCCTACAACAGAATGTGCTGTTTTTTTCTACTGTTTTTGTAAAGGGACCCAAGGTACAAAGCTTGACCATTTACAGTTTAGCCTTCAATTAACACTACATTTTAAATTCCTGTATCAGTATTTTACATTCTTTAAAAATGCATTCAAGATAGACTTATTTTGTGTGTAATATTCGTATTTTTATGTAATACAAGTTGGGATTTAAGAAGTATGTAAAAATGTTAACATTTACCTACATTTGTTTTTTGTAGTGCAAAACTTTAAAGAGAAAATATTAAATATAGCAATATTTCAAGGCATTATGTTTTGCAAGACTATGTGTAATATGTATACTCAGATCTATTTGGCATTCTAATTTATACAGTTTAAGTATTTAAGATCTTAGTTAGGCTGAAATGTTTATGATTTGACATATTTACAACCAGTAATGATGTGATTATTTTGGAAAGTAACTAAAAATATTTCCATGCTATGAGAAATGTCTATTAAAATGTGGAATTAACTTGAAACCAAAAAACTACTATCATTATTAAACAGTATTTTAAGTCAGAGAAAGCACTTGGAACAGTAGATTCGTAGTACAAATGTACTCGGGCCTTCGGCCCTCGTACATTCGTATCTACGAATCTACTGTTCCTTGTGCTTTCTCCATGACTTACGCAAAGAGATGCTGGATATTCTTCAAAAGAAGCTTAGTATATCAATAGAATATGCATATGTATCGCACCACAATAAAAAATGTAAATGTATGTACGTGGACAGTATCAAATTGATAATGCGAATGTTTGCAGTGCAACTCTTCCGCCTGTGAGTCATTTTGAAATACAAGAATTGGAATAAATGGAAACTTTTTTTATATATATATAAACATCAATAGTCTGAATACATAAACCAGTGAAATGAATGGTTCTTTATTTTTGCATCTCGATAAATTCAACTTACAAAATGTCATTATTTCCAGAGATGAATGCCTTCATCAAAGTAAATAAAACCTCATTGGCCAAATAAGATTAAGAAGAATTTTCTGTCTGAAGCCAAGAATAAACACACTGTGTAAATATGGCCCCTGTGGTCTTTCAAGCATTTTACATAATCTTTGCATGCACAAATGCACTGGACAGGGAATATTGTATGCTTAATCATTGACAAGGTTTCTTGTTGCATGGTTTACCATGTGGAACCTTTTCTTCAATATTTACTTCATTTCAGCAGAATTATTTGTACCCCCCCCTCACTAGTATTTTTGATGTACCATGTAATGTATTTAACTGGTATGTATAGTTAATATGTACAGAACAGATGTCTTAAATAAATTAAGTATATTATTGAAATTTGCATTCAAAAGTATGTTTGTACTTATGTAATGGACATAAGAAGTAATATTGTACATTTTTGTGTAAACATTATTTGTAAAACTTGCTGATTGGTTGTTACTTAACCACATTCTGGAAATATGAAACAGATGACATTAATAGATTTGGTGTAAATTTCTCTCCATTAATGTTAAATTCCAGAATGTATTGAAATGCCGATTTGTGACCCCATTGGGGGCTGGACATGCAATTTAATAAATTTTTCATTTGTGAATTGCATGTTATTATTAGAAATAAAAAAAATACATATATATGTATTTGTTTATATAGAACAGACTAAGTATAGCTATAGCACTATCCACAGAAAACAAATTTATTTGGATAATTACCCACTTCCACTAACACCTGTAAATCTTGATTATAAATTCTAACTTCAGTTATGCCTATAAATTTTGACTAGCTAAATTCCAGTTACACCTACACATTTTGATTACAGTTGACTTATTGAAGCTGTACCTATTAAAATGCTTTACTAAATGTTTGGTCATCGATTGTTTCTTATACTTCAGTGCAACTAACACTGGTTTTTATTTGAAGAATCTACTACATATACATGAATATATTTTACATCAAATTACGATATAGACATACATTCAGACATTGTGGTTGTGAAGGGGAATATGAAAAAAACATACATTATTAAGATTTGTGTACTTATGTTAACAGCGCCAGTGAAGCATACACTTCCAGCTTTTTTTTAACATAACGAGTGTTGAAAGTTATTTTGATTCAGTCACATGAAATAATCATGTAAAAGTGAATTTCTTTTTCCCAGACTAAAGTTATTTCAAGTTGTGGTCACATTTCTGATATGGTGAGATTTTAATGCAAACCAACAAACCCAACTACCAGATGATGTACCTGTATTATTTGTGTCTCCCATAATTTCTATTTAAGCACAAAGTTCAGCAAGAGGTATTCTTTTCAGTGATAGATACAACTGTATATTGGCTATTATACTAACCATATATTACTGTAAAATATTTCTACAAATATATTTCAAAATATACACAGAAACCCTCACAGTGAGTGGTAGTTTGTTGATCCCTGCATAAACAGGAACACTTGGAGAGTGCACACATCTCCATCAAAGCCCAACACCTCGAATATTGCCTCCGAGTGCAATGATACAAAAATCTTTTAACAACTTCATGGATCCGGATGTGGATCCTGGATCAACACAAATTCAAACCGTCTAATCCTCGTGCCAGTGTGAACAATTGCTGAAAATTTTGCCACAATCTCTCTATAATGTTTTCAAGTATTTTGCCAACAAATGCATGCCAACAAAAACATTTATCCTTGTTGGAGAAAAATTTTGTGGCACTTGCCATTTTTTGACAACTGTATATTTTGTACATTGCAGGTGAATGCTGACGGGACAGTTGTAGTAAAAGATGTAAGTGAACAGACTTTTACTATTCTAAAGAGTATTGTGATACTTGTATCTGAATAAGTTATTCATTTGTCCAGTAGACAAAGAAACATGTTTGTATTGACCATGTACCGTGTAATATATTGTCATTCATGTAATCTAATAAGATATAATGTGGAGATGAATCCAGACTTGTGAACAATGATATGTGTGATAGAAAAGCACTTCACTGATGACAGTTTTAATGTAATAGTAACAGATTGAATTTAGTAATAAGTAGTAAAACGGTCTGTTACATCTGGGACTTCTTTATTACATTTTGTTACTTTTATTGAAATGATTAGAATCTTCAAACAACTGAGAAATCCTTGATTAATGTATATAAAATCACCTGTGAAATACAAGTACACAAACTGTCTTTCACAGAAAATTATTTTAAAAACCTTCGACAGGAGGCACAATTAACTGCACACTCTTGGTAATGAGCAATGTTAAAAGTAGATTTTATTACGCTACAATAGCTTACCATGTGGGACTTAATGCTGTTCTCGGGTTGCCACACCCGGGGCCAACGTCTTAGAAAAAAAGATCGTTCTTGTTAGCCACCGGATATACTGGTAGTTGTTGTCACGTGATAACTTCTGACCAATCGCCCTACTTTCTCGTTGGCCACGATGACTGGTAGCAGTTTGTAAATATACAGACATTTTCATTTATTTCTCAGTATTCACGTATTGTTGGAGGCTAATATTTGGATATTTCTTTAAATATATTTCATAGATTATACTGTAAAATTTTTAATTTCACAGCTTAAATATTTTCCTTACAATCCGCGTGTTTTGAGTTTCCTCGGTTCAGGCAATTTCAATTGTACGTCTTTTTATTGCGTTAAAATGTCGCTTCATCAAGCAAACAAAGACAAACCGAGAGCTCAGAAATGCCGCCATTTTTGCTTTAGTTTTGATACTCATAATTTCTGCCCTACCTGTAGGGAGGCTGGCAAGGGAGATGACCCCTGTGTCACTTTTGAAGCACCCTGCCATATTTGCACGTCTCTCTCTGATGAACAATTGCAAAAAATTCAAAACAGGAAGCGGTACTTAAAAAAGCAAAAAGCGGAAACTAGTTCCAAAGATGAACTAGATCTCTTGGGTGAAGGCGATGGGGACTCTTTTACTGGTTCTAATGCAGACCTTGAGAGTGCTGCCGATAACCTCTTTACCTCACCCCCCCCGTCCTCAACCTCTCGCCTTCAGTTCTTTATCACTAAAGACCCCAGCTAAAGCTGTCCCTCCCACCCCAGGTACTGTTTTACAAAACAAAATTCAAAGAAATCTAGAGAAATCCCTGGGTGATTCCTTAAATATACATATCCAGCAGCAAATGGGTTCCTTTCAGGCATCCATGTTAGAAGCATTTCAATCACTCCGAGAGGAGTTGGCAGTTAAAAAGCCTGCCGAGGTTGATCCCTCGCCTCATGCTTCAAAAGCTGGTCCATCCAGCAAATCTGCTGCTCATCTGGACTTACCCCCTCCGAGGTCTAGTACTAATGCACAGTCCGAGGCAATGGATGTGGACGTTGGTCCAGCACTCCCTCCTCGACTAGTACTTAATCAAACTTCCTCGGATCAGTACGTTGCCCCTACTGAAGCTATACCGAAGGATTCCTCGTACTCACACAAAAAACAAAGCCACAGGCAAACAGTAACACCGAGCTCTGCCTCGGATCAACTGGATGAGGATTCCGAAGAACCTCGGATCCATCCTAGACCTAAGAAACACTCTGACAAGAGCAAGCATAAATCTAGGTCCAGATATGTGTCATCTTCAGAGGAAGATCACTCCCCTGTGGCCAGACACAGGAATTCTAAGCCCTCTAGCGCTCAGCCCTCAGGTGCAGCTTCTGATCAAGACCTCCCACAACATGATCCAGATCCCCCTTATTATAGGGAAGTAGCCCTGTCTGACATTCCCTCCCAATACTCTGAAGAGGTAGACACCTTCAGGCGCATTCTTTCTCTCCCTGACCCCAGGGACTCTATGCCTAGGTCGTCAACTTCAGTGTTGGGTCTGGATGACGAAAAAGGCCGTCAAGAGCTCAGACCTAGAGGTCCTTCCTCTATCCTACCACTTAACTCAGTTATCAAGGACGCCTTTGATAAATTTCAACATGATTTCAAAGCTGCCAATTTATCTGAGGGAAAATGTCAAGCCTCCTCCATCCACTTCTAAGTGGTATAAGGTTGGACAGCCCACTTTTCAAGACAAAATCCAGGAGTTGAATAGACTTTGCCAAGATCTGTATTACTCCTAGACCTCCTGGGGCACCAGTAGGCAAAGTCCCTCTGCCAGTCCTCAAGGAGCTGGAACATCAGGCTAGACAAAATATTTCAACCCTCAATTTCACCGCTGCCTTTGCCAAAACCTCTTCTTCTTGCAATGCTTCCTTGGAAAAGTGCCAACATAGCATCAAGTCGACTGTCAAGAAGATAAAGTCTCAGATCCAGAAAGGTGCCAATCCTGAGAAAGCAGCAAAGCGCGGATATGAGGAAGTTACTGAGTACTTGGATTTTTGGAACAAGACGGTTCTTGTCCAACATAGAGCTCTTACCTGTCTCAGCAAATCGCTAGCCCATATTCTTCAGAGGGAATTATATTCCATGGCTAATACCGGCTTGCTCAGGCGCGAAGCCAAAATGACTCTATTACATCCCCAGCTAGGGGAAACTGACTCTATTACATCCCCAGCTAGGGGAAACGAGACACCAAGAACATCCTCCTTGTTCGAGTCTCAACTTGTAAAGGAAGGTGAGGACTTCCTTCTCAAAAAAGGCACCTCAAAAGATTCTCCGGGTTTTGTACCCTACCAGAATAAGCCCTTTCGTGGCCCCCACAAGAAAAGAGGCTCCTACAGGAAACGCCCCTATGGGGGCAATACCTCTCAAAGCAGTAACCAATCCTTTCCCTCGGGAAGAGGAAAATCCAACTTCAGAGGCTCCAGGGGTCGTTTTCGACCCCACAATAGGGGAAGGGGACGTGGAAACCCCCCTTCCCAATGACTCCTCCAAAGCCTCGCTCAGTCCACCAGTAGGAAGTCGCCTCCGTTCTTTCAAGAGAGACTGGCTAACAAACAAATGTTCTCAAAACGTGTTAAACATTATCACCAATGGCTACGTTCTGCCATTCCGTTCAAAGCCAAACTTGATCAGATTTCCTCTGATTCTATCAGAGTACAAGGCCCAACAAAAAGACCAAGCCTTGGCCACTTGTATCCAGTCTCTCTTGTCAAAGAACGCCATCGAAAGGGTGGAAAACGTAAAATCTCTCGGGTTTTACAGTCGCCTGTTCCTAGTACCCAAGCCTCACCAAAGGTGGAGGCCAGTCATAGACTTAAGCAGGCTCAACACTTTTCTACATGTAGAAAAGTTCAAAATGGAAACCCCGGAATCCATCCGGACTTCCCTGGTTCCAGGGGAGTGGGTATCGTCGATAGACCTGTCGGACGCATACCTTCACATCCCCATCCATCCAAACTCAAGGAAGTACCTAAGGTTTTGCTACAAGGCCCAGGTGTTCCAGTTCACCTCCCTACCTTTCGGACTGGCCACAGCCCCCCAGGTCTTTACGATGATCGTAAAGGAAGTGAAACTAATGGCCCTCTCAAGAGGACTCAGAATTCACCAATACCTGGACGACTGGCTGATCAGGTCCCAGTCCCAGGAGGAATCCCAAAGGGACACACAGGCAGTGGTAGACCTAACCCAATCCTTGGGTTGGATAATCAACCAGGAAAAATCAGAACTGAAACCTACTCAGGTGTTTTCGTTCGTGGGCTACGAATACCACCTAGATTCAGCCCTTGTAAGACCCACTCACGAGAGATGGCTCAAACTTCAGGATTTGATCCTACGACTCAAGTCAAAACGTGTTTTGACTGCAAGATGTTTGTCTCTAATTGGGTTGCTAGCCTCAACGGAGAAAATGGTCCCGGAGGGACGCCTTCACATGAGGCCCTTTCAGTTTGATCTCAAGGAGCACTGGAGATATCCTCAGTCGCTGGACAACCTCCTTCCTTGGACAGAAGCCATTGTAGCCCATCTAGATTGGTGGCAAAACCCCTCAAATGTGATGAAAGGCGCAGACCTTCATCCCAAGGACCACAGTATCCAACTCTTTACCGACGCCTCAAACGAAGGTTGGGGCGCTCACTTAGATCAAAATTCTACAAAAGGGCTGTGGTCAGAGCGGGAAAAAAGGCTACACATAAATGTCCTGGAATTGAAGGCGGTCTCCCTGGCCCTTTGAGACTTCAAGGACCAGTGCCAGAATCAAACAGTGTTAGTTGCGACGGACAACTCAACAGTGGTAGCCTACATCAACAAGCAAGGGGGAACTCACTCACCAGAGATGTGCGCTCTCCTGTGGAGAATCATGACCTGGTGCCATCACTACCATATAACATTGAAAGCACATTCCAGGGTGTCTGAATGTGATGGCCGACCTCCTATCCAGGTCCAACCAAGTGCAGTCAACAGAATGGTCTCTGCACCCTCAGGTCTTCAAGCAAATCTGCCGAAAGTGGTTCACCCCTCATGTAGACTTATTCGCCACTCACCTGAATCACAAACTCCCTCTATATGTGTCTCCTATCCCAGACCCAAGGGCCTGGAACATAGATGCTCTGAATATAAACTGGACCAACCTCACGGCCTACGCCTACCCTCCTACGGCTCTCCTTCACAAGGTGATCCAAAAGATCAAGCAATGCCATTGCCTGATCATCGTGATAGCCCCAGGCTGGCCAGGGATGCCCTGGTTTTGGGACCTAGTGCAGCTCTCAACAGAGATCCCACTACAACTCCCAGTGTCAACGACCCTACTCAAACAGTCCCACAACTATGTGTTCCACAACAACCCACAACAGCTGAACCTCCACGCCTGGTGTCTAGGAGCGGACAACTCCCAAGAACAAGGCTTCTCTGTGGAGGTGGCAGAGAGAATTGCTGCCCCTCAGCGGTCATCAACAAGGACCATCTACAGGTCAAAGTGGGCCCTATTTGAAAAATGGTGCAGAGAAAATTCGGTGGATTTCTCCACTCCATCTGTGAAACAAATCTCAGATTTTTTCATGTACCTATACCAAGACCTAAACAGGCTCCCCTCGACCAATGATGGTTACAGGACTGCTATCGTTGACACTTTGGGCCCAACGGCCCAACACATTGCGCACAATGCAGACCTTCATAGGTTACTCTCCAGTTTTCACAGGGATCGTCCTAAAAGTTCCAGAAATTTACCCAAGTGGAACCTTTCTGTTGTCCTTAACGAGCTCACCAAAGCACCATTTGAGCCCATGAAAGACTCAGACCTCAAACATCTTACCCTCCAAAACTGCTTTCTTGCTAGCCTTGGCCTCCGGCAAGCGCCGCAGCGAAATCCATGCCTGGGTCGCTAACAAAGTAGCTAATTTAGGCCAATGGGAAAAGGTAGCCTGGTTCCCTTCTTCTGATTTCATAGCCAAAAACCAACTAGCAAGAGAAGGTTCTCAAAGTGTGTCACCAGTGACTATCCCTGCTTTGACTACCATTGTAGATAGACAGTTTAAGGAAGACAGGACCCTGTGTCCTGTGCGGGCCCTGAGGTTCTATTTGGACCGAACTAAAGACCTGAGAGGGTCTCGTTCTCTCCTTTTCATCTCCTTTAAGAAAGGACATACCTCAGACATCAGACCCGCTACACTCTCTTCATGGTTAAAACAAACCATTCTACTTTGTTACAAACAAGCAGATCAACAAGCCTTGGACTTGGTCCAAGTCAAAGCGCATGACATCCGGGCCTTCGCGGCCTCTAAGGCCTTTTTACGGTGGAGTATCGGTGGACCAAATCATGCAAGCCTGTCACTGGAAAGCTCACAACACATTCACAAATTTTTACCTAAAAGACCTTACTTGGTCGGACACCGACAACAATATGTATCTGGGACCCGTAGTGGCGGCACAACAAGTCCTAGATCCTTCCCGTCAGACCAGTTGTCCTCGGAAAGAAAAAGGGGGGGGGGGGGGGGGGGCACATCCGCTACAACCAAGTCTTCAGGAGTCTCTCCCAGGATCTAGGTATTCCTTTACCTTCAAGATGTTACGGGTAAGGTCATTTTATTTTTTAATTATCTCCCGCCGGGCTTTAGCCCGGGAGGGAGATTATGAAATGATGCCTGTGCGTGCGTGCGTGCGTGCGTGCGTTAGTTAGTCACGCAGATTCCTCCAAAACTACTACAGCTACAGATTTTTTGTAAATTAATTGTCCCAATGAATTTTCATGCCCTCGAAAATTTTTTTGGTTTTATGGACTTAGGCCTAAAGATAACTGAGTAATAGCTATCTTAGCTACTTGGAGTAAAGGGCTCATAACTCAAAAACTATTGCAGTTACAACTTTTTCTTCAAATATGTTGTTCAGCTACTTTGTCCTTAGCTATAAGATGGTACATAGTTTGGGGTCCCATTGCATGCCATAAGTGAGTAATAGCTATTTTCTTATTTGTAGCTAAATAACAAAAGGAGTAAATGTCAAATATCTTCAAAAGTATTAGAGTTACAGAAATCTTTTCAAATATGTTGTTCATCTACTTTTTGGTAAGCTATCACATAGTAAAGTTTCAGACCTGTTGCACCTTGGATAGCTGAGTAATAGCTACTTTGAAATTCTGACTGTTGAGTAAAGCCATTGTAACTCCAAAACTATTGCAGTTAGAGTGTTTTCCTAAAATATGTTGTTCAGCTACTTTGTCCTTAGCTATAAGATGGTACATAGTTTGGGGTTCTATTGCATGCCATAAGTGAGTAATAGCTATTTTCTCATTTGTAGCTAAATAACAAAAGAAGTAAATGTCAAATATCTTCAAAAGTATTAAAGTTAGGGAAATCTTTTCAAATGTGTTGTCCATCTACTTTTTGGTAAGCTATTACATAGTAAAGTTTCAGACCTGTTGAACCTTTAATAGCTGAGTCATAGCTACTTTCAAATTCCGACTGTTGAGTAAAGCCATTGTATCTCCAAAACTATTGCAGTTAGTGTTTTCCTAAAATATGTTGTTCAGCTACTTTGTCCTTAGCTATAAGATGGTACATAGTTTGGGGTTCTATTGCATGCCATAAGTGAGTAATAGCTATTTTCTCATTTGTAGCTAATTGAGAGCTTTCACTTGGTGAAGTTTCAGACCCTTAGCTAATTACTCACCTACTCAAAATGAGTAAATGCGAATTATCTCTAAAAGTATTGCAGATAGCCAATTTTTCTCAACTCATTCACCTACTTTTGGAAGAGCTTTCACATGGTCAAGTTTCAGACCCGTAGCTAATTATTCAAAATGAGTAAATGCTAATTATCTCTAAAAGTATTGCAGATAGCCAATTTTCTCAAATAACTCATTCACCTACTTTTGAGAGAGCTTTCACTTGGTGAAGTTTCAGACCTGTAGCTAATTATTCGCCTACTCAAAATGAGTAAATGCAAATTATCTGTAAAAGTATTGCAGATAGCCAATTTTTCTCAAATAACTCATTCACCTACTTTTGGAAGAGCTTTCACTTGGTGAAGTTTCAGACCTGTAGCTAATTACTCACCTGCTCAAAATGAGTAAATGCGAATCATCTCTAAAAGTATTGCGGATAGCCAATTTTTCTCAAATAACTCATTCACCTACTTTTGGAAGAGCTTTCACTTGGTGAAGTTTCAGACCCGTAGCTAATTACTCACCTGCTCAAAATGAGTAAATGCGAATCATCTCTAAAAGTATTGCAGGTAGCCAATTTTTCTCAAATAACTCATTCACGTACTTTTGGAAGAGCTTTCACATGGTCAAGTTTCAGATCCGTAGCTAATTACTCACCTACTCAAAATGAGTAAATGCTAATTATCTCTAAAATTATTGCAGATAGACAATTTTTCTCAAATAACTCATTCATCTACTTTTGGGAGAGCTTTCACTTGGTAAAGTTTCAGACCCGTAGCTAATTATTCACCTGCTGAAAATGAGTAAATGCTAATTATCTCTAAAGGTATTGCAGGTAGCCAATTTTTCTCATATAACTCATTCACCTACTTTTGGGAGAGCTTTCACTTGGTGAAGTTTCAGACCCGTAGCTAATTATTCACCTACTCAAAATGAGTAAATGCTAATTATCTCTAAAAGTATTGCGGATAGCCAATTTTTCTCATATAACTCATTCACCTACTTTTGGGAGAGCTTTCACTTGAAGTTTCAGACCCATAGCTAATTACTCACCTAATCAAAATGAGTAAATGCTAATTATCTCTAAAAGTATTGCAGATAGCCAATTTTTCTCAAATAACTCATTCATCTACTATTGGGAGAGCTTTCACTTGGTGAAGTTTCAGACCTGTAGCTAATTATTCACCTACTCAAAATGAGTAAATGCTAATTATCTCTAAAAGTATTGCAGATAGCCAATTTTTCTCATATAACTCATTCACCTACTTTTGGGAGAGCTTTCACTTGGTGAAGTTTCAGACCCGTAGCTAATTATTCACCTACTCAAAATGAGTAAATGCTAATTATCTCTAAAAGTATTGCGGATAGCCAATTTTTCTCATATAACTCATTCACCTACTTTTGGGAGAGCTTTCACTTGAAGTTTCAGACCTGTAGCTAATTACTCACCTACTCAAAATGAGTAAATGCTAATTATCTCTAAAAGGATTGCAGATAGCCATTTTTTGTCAAATAACTCATTCACCTACTTTCAGGAGAGCTTTCACTTGGTGAAGTTTCAGACCCATAGCTGATTACACACCTGCTCAAAATGAGTAAATGCTAATTATCTCTAAAAGTATTGCAGATAGCCAATTTTTCTCAAATAACTCATTCATCTACTATTGGGAGAGCCATCACTTGGTGAAGTTTCAGACCCGTAGCTAATTATTCACCTACTCAAAATGAGTAAATGCTAATTATCCCTAGAAGTATTGCGGATAGCCTTCACATGGTGAAGTTCCAGACCCGTAGATAATTACTCACCTACTCAAAATGAGTAAATGCTAATTATCTCTAAAAGTATTGCAGATAGCCAATTTTTCTCAAATAACTCATTCACCTACTTTTGGGACAGCTTTCACTTGGTGAAGTTTCAGACCTGTAGCTAATTACTCACCTACTCAAAATAAGTAAATGCCTATTATCACTAAAAGTATTGCAGATAGCCAGTATTTCTCAAATAACTCATTCACCTACATTTTGGAGAAGTTTCACATGCTTAAGTTTATTTATGAATTTTTTAAATAAATTTTAATACATTAAAATTAATTAAATCATGCACTAAATCAATTATAACTTGAAAAGTACTGCATTTAGAGCACTTTGTGCAAATATGTTATCCAGTTACTTTTGGGTCAGCTATAACATAGTAAAATTTCAGACCGGTAGCTCATGGCATAGCTGAATAATAACTACTTTTAGGTTATCACTGTTGGGTAAATCACTTATAACTTGAAAACTTTTGCATTTACATTATTTAGTTTCGGTATGTTATTCACCTATTTTGAGGCAGCTATAACATAGTAAAATTCCAGACCTGTGGCTCATTGCATAGCGGAGTAATAGCTACTTTGAAGTTCTTACTCAACACTAAATCATTTATAACTTGAAAAGTATTACATTTAGAGCATTTTGTTAAAATATGTCATTCACCTACTTTTTCCATAGCAACAACATGGTGAGTAACTTGGGTGTCTATCTGAATAGCTAAGTGAGTAATAGCTACTTTTGGACTTTTCACTAACTTCCATCATGAGTAAAATCACTTGTAACTTGAAAACTATTGCATTTAGAGAATTTTGTGCAAATATGTTATTCACCTACTTTTGGGTCAGCTATAACATACTAAACTTTCAGACCTCTAGCTCGTGCCATAGCTGAGTAATAGCTACTTTTGCCTTTGCCGGTGGATACATTTTGCATCTGGCTACAGATGCATCCTTGGTCTAGTCTCTAAAAGTATTACAGGTGGGCAATTTCTTCTAAATAAGTCATTCACCTACTTTTGAGTGATCTACCACATAGTGAAGTTGCAGAACTGTAGCTCTTTAGATGGCAGAGTAATAGCCACTAAAATAAGTAAATGTCTTGTATCTCTAAAAGTAGTACAGATAGGCAATTTCTTCTAAAGACGTGCTTCCCTACTTTGAGTTGATCTGCATAATGATGTGGCAGAACTGTAGCTCTTTGGATGGCAAAGTAATAGCTACTAAAATGAGTAAATGCCTTTTGTCTTTAAAAGTATTGCAATCAAACATTAAACTTGTCACTTCTACATGTACCTCCATCTCACAAGAAAATTTATATTCCACTATCTTTAGTACATCTAATTTATACGGCGGGAGATAAATGCATGCGTCAGAATGCTTGTTATCAGGTAATTTCTATTAAGGACTTAGTCAGTTGTCATTAATCTCATATTTCAGGTTAAAATTTTCATGAGATGCCCAACCACTGGGTTGGTCAGTCACACGTGAAGGTCTAATAGGGACCCTTAGACCTCGAAGTGAGCACCGCTGCACTTCCGTCCTACTACCAAACATCTGGACAGTTTTAGCACTGTCCCTTTTTACTTAGGTTTTTGGCTCGTTACAGGCCCGATCTTCGGGTTCGGGGCTCTGTAAAAGGGACTCAGACTGGCATTTCTGGCACTATTCTGTACATATTAATTCAAATCTTAAAAAAGAAAAAAAAAAAAAAAAATGACATATCTTCCAGTCTCAGCTGTAATCCCGCCACCGGGCGGTTGAATTCAGCATTAAGTCCCACATGGTAAGCTATTGTAGCGTAATAAAATTGAAAATTTTAATTACTTAAATGTAGCTTTTATAAGCTACAAGCTTACCATGTGGGACTTAGAAGAGTCCCACCCTGCCTCCCCGCTGTTTACAGCTGAGGGGTAGGTTTAATAAAAAATTTCAACGAGAAAGTAGGGCGATTGGTCAGAAGTTATCACGTGACGACAACTACCAGTATATCTGGTGGCTAACAAGAACGATCTTTTTTTCTAAGACGTTGGCCCCGGGTGTGGCAACCCGAGAACAGCATTAAGTCCCACATGGTAAGCTTGTAGCTTATAAAAGCTACATTTAAGTAATTAAAATTTTCAATTTAACGGCCATTAAGGACTTGTTCAAGATGCAGAGCTTGAAACCTATCTTTTCCAACTTAATCTTAACAATACAGTAATATGAGCACTGTCCATGCAGTTTTGGAAAATTATTGTGCCTCTCCTGCAGTAGTGATAACGTAAGATTGTGGAGGGGTGCTTACAAAACCATGGGAAATATGGACTGCGTCACTGGTAATATTAAACCCAATATACAAATCTATTAGCCTTACAAATTGTGTTGTAGAGTGAGGATAAACTCTGATGTTAGGAAATGTCTGAAATATATGAAATGCAGAACAACAAATTTCAAAACCAATGAATCCAGTTGATGGCATTTGAATAACATTTCAATGGTATATGTTTCGTCTCTTTGTAGGATGAAGATGACTTCACCCAGGATTTCAGTAAGGATGAGAATGAAGAGAGGGGCAACTGGACAGGCAGACTGGACTTCTTACTGGCCTGTCTGGGGTATGCCGTGGGTCTGGGTAATGTGTGGAGATTCCCCTACCTCTGCTACAAAAATGGAGGAGGTGAGGTTACACTTATAATTGTACTAAAATGTATAAGATGCTCTACTTACCATTAAAACCTAAGACTTAGTCACATTCAGTTGCGTTTTTACACGAGCTGAGATTAATGGCATATAGTTGTATCAGCAACACAAATATATTACCAGAAAAGTAAAATTGTTCCCTTTAATGTATTGATTGGACTTCCTGTTTGTCCCTTGTAATTAATTATAGTCGCCAACAATCGGGTTCCTAGTTACTGTAGTCCCAATTGATTTAATTGCTGGTTTTGTATGCTAATTTTATGAGTCAGGTTTTCTGTTATGAGACGTGGTTTTGATTCAGATCCTGTATAAATATTAAAATTCCAAATTATTTTACATCACAAAGTTCCCTGTAATCTATAGCAATTTGTACACGTGCAAGCCTTCACCTATTGAGCAAAATACATTGATCTACTACATTTTACATGATTAACCATATTTTTGTGAATAAATAAACAAAAAAACTTCACACAGGTGTTTATCAAATTTTCAGGATACTCTAATAGTCCCGGAGTATGATAATAGACTGCTTGTTACAGTCCTTACCACACTGTTATTGTTTCTATTTCTAGCTGTGTTCTTCATCCCCTATGTGATCATGTTGGTGTTTGTGGGGATACCCATCTTCTTCTTGGAGTTGTCTCTGGGTCAGTTCACAAGCTCCAGCCCTCTCACTTGCTGGGAAATGGCACCCTTTTTCAAAGGTAAGGATTGTGATAACTTTAAATTATGTATATCGTTGCTAAAAACACTTGGACTGATCATTGACTGGAATTTCCTTAAGGTCATCATATTAGTCACACCTATTTTATTTCTTTGTACATTGATTAGATGTCAAAGGGATTGAATTCCAGCAGAAATACAAGACATAGGTGGCTAAGTGGCCAACAAGTATGAAGTTTGATCACTTGTTCAGCATCTGTGTTGTAAGTTTGAGTCAAATTCATGATGATCTATAGCAATTTGTACATGTGCTGAAATACAGTAATGTATTTACATGGTGGAGAATCTCTGAAGTACCTTGTTCCTTCATCCATACACTTTGTTATTGAACCAGTTATCCAAATGAAAATCACCAGTTTTTTGGATAAAAGAGGTTCTTCTGTACAAGCTTTGGTAAAAGAAGAGTATCTACTTTTCAGTGGTTTACATATCAGGATCTGACTGTATATTTGACTGGTGTTGGCTGCATGTCACTCTTACCATTCTGCGATCTAATAATAAAAAATAATAAAGCTCCAAAAGATTTTGGATAAAATTTCTTCAAAGTAACAGTAATACAGAGTAATACATTCAATTACACACATTGATAATGGTGTTTTATTTTCCTTATTTTACTGCATTGTTTCACGTTATTTAGAATCTGGTAGTATGGTTAATTCCTAGAATAAACCCCCCCCCCATTGAGATTTGACAGTAAAAGGCAAAATCTAGTGCGTGCAAGTGGATCGGTTAGAGCTGTTGCTAGAACAGATTTTGTGCAGTACACTGATTTAGCTTTACCATGAATAAATCTTAATACTGTATTTAAACATTGTTTTTCTACAGGTATTGGTGTAGGTATGGTAATCGTGTCTGGCTTGGTGGGCATCTATTACAACATGATCATTGCCTGGGCCATCTTTTATCTCTTTGCTTCCATGAGGAGCACCCTGCCCTGGGACACATGTCAGGATGAGTGGTCCAGTGACTGTAAGTTTTAATTGGGTTTAGATATTTCATTAAAATTTCCTCTTTTTCTTGTTTAATTTTATGACTTAAATAAGTACCACCTTTGGCCAATCAGTCTCACTAATAAGAAATGTGTTACGGAATCTGAATTATGATTGGTCATTTACTGATTTGGAGCACTGGTTTGATTCTGTTATCATTTAATAAATATGCTCCGTGGTTTATTTTTGCTAGTTTTTTTTTTACACAGCTATGCCACATGTCAATGGATGATCTAAATGAAAGGAATCAATGTGCAATTAGAGGAGATATTAAGACCAAGGCATATGTAGGCCAGCTTGTTAAGAGATTACCAAGTGCAAGTGTTACAAGTGTGAGATACTATTGACATAAATAAAATTTAACCACCAGGCAGTGGATTTGATAACAAAAATTGTGCAGTAGAGTTTTACACTCCAGATGTGGTATACCTCTGGTTTGATTCTCTCAGTAGTTTATCAGAACTGGATGAAAAATCCAAATTTGATTTTTAGGCAGGTTGCGTGTAACCAACCCGCCTATTAGATTGATGTGTCAGACGTCTGTCTGTCTGTCTGTCCGTCCGTCAGCATTTCTGTTTCCGGACTCTAACTCGAAAACACTTTGTCCAATCGAATATCAAACTTGACAGGAAGACAGATCACCATCATAGCTAAGTTGCTTTCAAAATTGGTGTAATGCTGTCTGTTTGTTTGTCCGTTTTTGGTCCTAACATTTCTTTCCTTGTTTCTAAATTTAATTGCAGCAGTTGCTAACCTTATTGCTGTCTGCGCAACCTGCCTTTTGGGGCATCTCTGACCCTCTTGTTAAACTGCTTGTTTCTACCTGAAATCGGTGCCTTGAATTAGGACTAATTAATCTGCATATCAAACGTCACTTTTTACATGAATTATTCTGGCCAGCTAAAACTGATGTAATTCCTTTTTGTGGCAAGAGGGGTAGTATTGGTCAAGTTCTGATTTCTGTTTCAGTCTGTCGCGACAATATTGGGGTCTATGAAAATGCCACAGAAGGTTACATGAACTGTATCAACAGTGGTCCCATGGCCCGTCCTGCTAATGACGGTGTTTGCTACAATTATACCTCCGACTTTGAGGACAAGTTTGGCGAGACAAAGAACTACACTGTGATCTCTATTTGGAACAAAACACTGGGTGAAGAACAGGATCCAAAGAAAAAGGCTATTTTAGCCAGTGAGGACTACCTCAAGTAAGTCGTCAATTTTGTGTACATCTACATACTGTGCTGTATCCTGAATGTTTTAATTAGAAAATAAATAAATTTGTGCATAGTTTAAATTTCATCCCCAGAAGACGAAGTCAATACAAACTAAATCAGAAGGAAGAGGATTGTGTTTTGTCCTCTCCAGTTAATATGCATCAGTGACATTCCTTTTTGATTGCTTAATATTTCATTAAAACCCTGTCCATTTCTGGTATTTTGATGTAACGTGGGGCAAAAACATATCGTCCAGAGTTTAAAATTATGGCAATTACATGTTTGTGGAATGTTTTTAATCATATCTGTGACAAGCGTACAAAAAGCCAATTTAAAGTCTTGCAAACTGCTTTACTTTTTCAAAAAAATTATCTGACCACTGTTTGAATTTGGCCAGTTCATTGGTCCTTATATGGTGAACTGAGAGGTGGGACCAGGTTTAATATTTCTCAGAATATTGATTACTTTAATCGGTTCTCAATTGTACTACTGTTTGCTTTTGAATAGTTGTCGAAAGTGTTGCAGCATTTATGATTTATTATTGCCCTGAGAGACACTCTATTGAGCCTATCTGGTATCAAAAAAGGTCCTTTTATGATGCACCAAATAAATCTTAAGTAATAGTTTTGGAAGCATAAATAGCAAGTTTTGACTCAGTGTCAAAAAGTGATTGATTCACATTTTTCTATGTTTCTATATGCTTGTTAGTGAGGTCATCAGTGATAGCTAGTTGGATATCTAATTATTGGCTATTACCTTTGCGTAGCTTTGATTGCCAAACGGGATGTAAAACCTAGCCTGAGATTTAACCCAAACGCATGTTGTGCAATATATATTGCTATTCATATTTACCTCCACCAAGGGGGTTATGTTTTTTGCCTGGGTTTGTTTGTGAGTTTGTGTACAAGTCAAAAACTTATGGACGGATTTTGATGAAATTTTCAGAATATGTCTGAAAAGGTAAAAGGAAGAAATGATTCAAATTTGGGAGTGATCCGGATCACTATCTGGATCTCCTGGATCCATGAAATGTTTTTAAAGACATAACTCAAAAAGTATGGACGGATTTTGATGAAATTTTCAGGATATGTGGTCCCTTGACGGAGGTCTGCGCTCTCCCGAGTGCTCTTGTTGTTATATGATTTCTCTTCTGTCTTTCAGTGGCTATGTACTAGGCTCCTACTACTCCCGTGGCATTGAAAACATTGGAACACCTAAGTGGGAACTTGTGCTGTGTCTCATATTAGCATGGATCATTGTGGCCGCCAGCTTGATTAAAGGTGTAAAGTCTTCTGGAAAGGTGAGATGCTGGAGAAAGATTGCTTTTATTGCGCTACAATAGCTTACCATGTGGGACTGAATGCTGTTCTCGGATGGCCGCAAGGCATCAGGCCAACGTCTAAGAAAAATAGACATTTATTGTTGGCCGTAGCCTCAAGTTTTCCTCTCCTGGTAAACTACGAGATCTCTTCCTACTTTCTCGTTGGCAGCGTGATTTAGTAGCGTCTGTCATTTACAGATATTTTCATCTATTTCTCAGCACATACGTATTGTTGGATGTTGATTTTTGGTCATTTCATGTATTATATATCATAGATTATTCTGTAAAATTTCCCTTTTGACAGGATAAGTATATTTTATTATTTTGCTGTTTTTGAGTTTTCCTCAGTTCAGGCTTTCATCTATGTCTTTTTATTGTGTTTCAAGATGTCTGCCCACCAGACGAATAAAGATAAGCCTAGATCTAGTAAGTGTCATCACTTTTGCTTCACGTTTGACACGCATAATTATTGCCCTACCTGTAGGGAATCTGGCAAGGGTGATGACCCCTGTGTCACTTTTGAAAATCCATGTGAAATATGCACTTGCTTTACAGAAGAACAAATGTTGAAAATTTCACAAAGAAAACGCTATATTAAGAAGCAAAAGAGGGACACTGCTAGTTCAAAAGATGAACTAGATCTTTTAGGGGATGACATGGATTCATATACTGGTTCCATGCAGACCTTGAGAGTGCTGTAGATAACTTATTTACCTCACCCCCACGTCCTCAGCCCCTACTCTTCAGTTCATTGTCTATCAAAACACCAGCCCAAACTGTCCCACCCACCCCAGGTACTACCTTACAGCAGAAGATTGAATCAAAATTTAGAAAAATCCCTGGGTAACACACTAAACATCCATTTACAGCAGCAAATGGGTTCTTTCCAGTCATCTATGTTTGAAGCTTTCCAGTCTCTCCGAGAAGAATTGACAACTAAAAAACAAGCAGAGGTGGATTAGACCTCGGCTTCAGCTTCTAAGCCTGGATCCTCCACTAGTGCTGTTAATCTGGACCTACCCCCTCCGAGACCTAGAACTACCTCTCATGTCGAGGAAATGGAAGTGGACTATGGTCCAGCACTTCGTCCACGTCTCGGTTCTGATCATTACACATCGGATCAGAACTCTAATGCATCCGAGGAGCGTTCTAAGAAGGCCTCGGATAGACCTAAAAAACAATCACTCTCACAAAAGGCATGAGGTCTGCCTCGGATCAATATTATGATGAATCCGATGAACCTCGGATTTCATCTTCTAAACCCAAAAAACATGCGGACAAGAATAGACATAAGGTCAGGTCCAGATACGTGTCATCTTCCTCAGAGGAGGATCAGTCCTCTGCAACCAGACACAGGTCTTCAAAGCCCTCTGGGGCTCTGTCTGACCAAGACCAACCTCAACATGATCCAGACCCCCCTTATTATAGGGAAGTAGCTGCGTCTGACGTTCCCTCCCAATACGCTGAAGAGGTGGACAGCGTATTGGTGGACCAAATCATGCAAGCCTGTCACTGGAAAGCTCACAACACATTTACAATTTTTTACCTAAAAGACCTTACTTGGTCAGACAATGACACCAATATGTATCTGGGACCAGTGGTGGCGGCACAACAAGTCCTAGATCCTTCCCCTCAGACCAGTTATCCTCGGAAAGAAAAGAAGGGGGGGGGGGCACATCCGCTACAACCAAGTCTTCAGGAGCCTAATCCCAGGATCTAGGTATAGGTTTACCTCTCAAGATGTTACGGGTAAGGTCATTTTGTATTGTTAGTTTATCAAGCATAATATGTATTAAAAGACTTATCAAGGTTGTCATTAATCTCATGTTAGGTGGCTAAAAATTTGAGAATTCCAACCATAGGGCTGATTTTTCACTCCTGGATGGCCCCTAAGGGCCCTTACACTACTTAAGTGAGCACGGCTGCACTTCTCTCCTACAATTAAAACATCTTGACAGTTTTTAGCACTGTCATTCAGTATTTTCAGGTTTTTGGCTCTTTACAGGCCCGGTGTAACGCGAGATAATGACTCCCTTCTATTTCTGACTCCTCTCCTTTGATCTTTTGGGGGAGTCATTATTCTGCAAACAACATTTATCCCCCCAAACAATAGGATTTAGGGGGGTTAGAATATTGCTTGCAAGATACTCACCCCCCATTCAGAAACTGACTCCCCTCTATTGTTTCTGCACCTATTCAATTGGGGGCAAATGGGGAGGGGGTGGCCTTATTGTCTCTCAACTTGTATAGGCAAAAGTACACTTTGAGCTTATCAGTGAGATCTTCATTTCATTAAAAATATTAATAATAAATAATTTATTGCTCAGAAGTCCATGCTGTACTATTTACATGATGTTCAATATTGATAATAGTGTCTATTTTTTAAAATATTAATTGCTGTGTGGAATACTTCATTGTTATAACAGTATTAAATGTTTATAAACATGAACATATTTAATGACTGTGTGATTATTATTTTGTATTGGAAAAACAACCACATGTATGACTATATCTTCATGTTAAAAGTGACTTACAAGTCCATATATTGTTGGTGCATGTCACTATAATAAAGGAATAAATAATGTTAATAACTTATTGCTCAGCACACAAATGAGTACACAACCCCACCAATATGTGCTTTAATGGCACTCAATTAAGTGGGAAGTGGGGGGTAAAGGGGGAGTCATAATCTTGCAGGGGGGTCAGAATATTTCAACCCCCCTTGCAAGATACTGACCCCCCCAGTCAGTAATCTAGGGGAGTCATTATCTCGCGCTACACCGGTCTTCGGGATTGGGGCACTGTAAACTGGAATCAGGCTAGTACTTTCAAAACATTCATTCTAATCTATTACTTCAAAATCTAAGAAAAATTGACATATCTTCCAGTCTCAGCTCCAATCCCTCCACCATGCGGTTGGATTCAGCATTCAGTCCCACATGGCAAGCTATTGTAGCACAATAAAATTGAAAATTTTAATTACTTAAATGTAGCTTTTATAAGCTACAAGCTTACCATATGGGACTGAGAAGAGTCCCACCCTGCCTCCCTGCTGTATTACAGCTGAGGGGTAAGGTTTAAAAATTGCAACGAGAAAGTAGGAAGAGATCTCGTAGTGTACCACGAGAGGACAACTTGAGGCTACGACCAACTATAAATGTCTATTTTTCTTAGACGTTGGCCTGATGCCTTGCGGCCATCCGAGAACAGCATTCAGTCCCACATGGTAAGCTTGTAGCTTATAAAAGCTACATTTAAGTAATTAAGATTTTCAAATTTCAACCGGTCAACCCTGTTCAACTGAATCTTGAGAGAATCGGAAATATACTTCAATAGTTAACCCATGATTTATTGATAACCGTATACATTTAAAAAAGTTGGCAGCTAAACATTGAATTCTATACCCGAGCTCGATATTCGTGACTATCCAAAGAGATAGCGGAGTTTTAACTAGGGAGGTTGTTACAGCAACAGCCCTGTTGAAAAATGCTGAGAGAACTGGTAAAACATATAATCTTAAGTGAAAAGATAATTCAAATAACAGAAAAGATGAACCTTAAAACCTGCTCCTTATTACTCTTGTGTATTAATTGGTGGACTTGTATGACTATTCATCTCATGGAACAAGATTACGCAACTCCATTTTTATAGAAGAACGTTCAAACTTAGTTGTAATACTGAAAACTTAAGTTATAGTGCCAGAAAGATGAGCCTTAAGTGACTTACATGAGAAAAGATTTCTCTCAAGGGTATTTAAGCGTGTTAGCTTTCTTAATCTTTACTGTTCATGTTACTTTCAGGTGGTGTACTTCACGGCTCTGTTTCCATATGTAGTGTTGGTGATTCTGTTGATTCGTGGGGTCACTTTGGATGGTCACTTTGAGGGAATCAGGTTCTACATCCTTGAACCTGATATCAGCAAGCTGTCTGAAGCTGCAGTAAGTATACCATTGGCAATTGCTGAACTAATTAATATACTCCTTACATGTTTGGTACTTGGGTATACCATATGAGATGCACGTAAGCCCTCTACTTATAGTACCTTGGCAATTAAAAGGGACAAAATATAAACAAACTTTGTCTTTTTGTTAGCTATTACTGTAGTAAGGGCATTGTGATCTGTATTAAGATAAATTTTGCATGTAAGATTTAGGTTTTATTTTTCAGCATATTTAAAGTATGACAAAGTAATTGTCACTATTAATACATAACTATATTGTATTTTAAACATATTTGTGCATTAAAATAGAATAGTTTTGTTATTAAGTATGGTTTCTTATGTGAGATAGATGTCAGCAGTATAAAGTGTATTATAGTGTTTCTAATTTAGGTGTTATGTACTAGTTTTGAAAAAAAAGTTTACAACCACTTTGTTCTTCAAAGTTGGTTATTATTATGCCTTCTTGTACAGAGAGTTGTGTAATAATTCTGCTATTGTAACCTGTCGAATTTTCATAAATAGTAACAAATGTAAATAACTCTTCCCATTTACTTTTGTACAGGTATGGAAAGATGCCGCTGTACAGATTTTCTTCTCACTCTCTGCATCTTGGGGAGGACTGATAGCTCTGGCATCATACAATCGCTTCCACAACGACTGTTTAAGGTAGCCTGCTTTCATGTCGCAGTTTTCAGGCAGCCTATGTCGCCGCTGAAGTATATTTTATGCTGAATATCTCACTTTATATAAGTCCTGTCACACAATTGTTCAGTTGAATACCGCTGTATCTTCACAATGGCCACTTTGGTGTATAGATTTCTTTAGTGGTCATCCCAGCTGTTTTGTTCTCTTGTTCTTGGTAGAAACAGATCTAGATACACGCGTCTTGATAAAAGATTTCTGGAGGTTCCTTTATTCTTCCTTTCTGTACATAAATCCAAAAACCCTTCAGTCACGGTTTTACTTTTGTTGTAACCCCAAAGATTGAAATGATTTACCCGATGTTCATTGTGCACCCCCACCCCTCGTGACTCTTCCAGGAACAGGCTAAAATGTTAACTCTTCAAGAAAGCCTGGTCAATTTAGTGCATATGCTATGCAGGGTCTCGGGTATCAACCTTGCTATGTCTATTGAATAACGATTACTGAATTGGTTTCCTGTGTTACACCTTCGCCTGTCTTATGCACACATTAAGCCCCCATAATAATCTGGAATGGAATAGAAAAGAATGATTTAGGGCCATTATTATCAAAAGCAATGAGGGGCGGCCACGGTGGCAGAGTGGTAACACTCTCGCCTCCCACTTCTGAGGCCGTTGTTCAGTTCCCGGCACGAACTGTATGTACTCGTTTCCTCTGCCCTTCCAACTACCCGTCGTGATATGACCTGTACAGTGTTGAAAGTGACGTAAAACCCCAAGTAAATAAATATCAAAAGCAATGGTATAAATTCTGAACAATTACGTGTTTCACCTTTGACCTTAGCAATGTCTCATCAAAACATTGTCTCATACATTTCCTTTTCATATGAAAAATTTAACAAGTTCTTTCCTCACATCAAAGTATGAGAATTGGGTTTATACCTGTATAATTTGAATTACCTCAATGTCAAAGTTTATTTCTTTTTGTTTAAAGCTATAAAACACATGTTCTGAAGATGTTTATAACATTTATCCTTTATTTTTACTCTTTGGTTTTAGCATTATACATTTTATTTGTTGTTTTATGCTTCATTTTGTGTCAGCAAAGACATTTTCTAGTCTTAACTTTTATAAACCTGGAAAATATTAAACCATTTGATTTCATTTGTTTAGGCAAATTTTAACAATAAAATAATTGTCATACAACATGACATGAAAAACTAAAAATTTTCAAATTGTCAGATTGCCAAAATAACAAATCATTAGCAAAATTGTAGGATAAAAAGTGCCTTGAGCACATGTTTTTTATTGTTCACTTAATTTTTCTGTCCTTTTTGTTTCATAATTGTATAAGCCGCTGGATAAGATCTGATATTTTTTCTGCTCTGAAAGGTTTAATAAGGAAGCAAAAATACTAAATGAAGGAAATAATCAACATCACAATCATAGGATATGTTTTAGTGTAGAAGTGACTGATTTCACTATAACTTACTATTATTTGCATAAACAAGTACGTTTATAATGTATAAGAGAACAATGTATTGTTTAATATATTGCCAGAGTAAATCTTACATGTATACACTGTTTGAAATCAGAAAATGGCAGTACAAAATCACACATAGGCTCTGACAGGGTTAACATCCGCAGAAATCTTATTGTCTAATATGTATTTCCAGGGACACGCTGATTGTTTCCATTGGTAACTGCCTGACATCCTTCTTTGCTGGGTTTGTTATCTTCTCCTTCCTGGGCTTCCTTGCAACTGAACTGAATCAAGAAGTTGAGGATGTTGCCGAGAGTGGTAAGCTGCAGCTTATAATGTCAATATCCAAAACAAAATTAAAATTCTGTTAAAAGGGAGTCTTTACTTACAAAATCCACTTAAACCTGTACAGGTCTTAGTGGTCATAATCACATCTGGCGTTTAATCACATGGCTCTCATCTCTGGTCATGGCTAACAATCCATCATTTCATGACAGCATGTGACATTAAAAGGGGTGTCTGACTGGTCATGAATGGGATATAATATTCCAACATTACCTCCATAATGTACTATCCAGTGGACTTTCATCTATTTCATACAATTTTTTTCTAAACTCCTGTCAAAATGTGAATATATTTTACATCTGTTTATGTGCAATTGTTAACTCTCAACAAATCATTTAAGACACAAATATTACTATTATGCATCAAAGAGTTTTCTTTTTGATCAAACTTGAATGAAAATTATTAAGACGTATGCGATAATGCACACTTATAGAATAGTTGGCTCTGAAACCTATTTTGAGAGCTAATATAAGTTGACAGTAATTTTAAGGAGTTGCAGATTCCAAAAATCTGTACTTGTCAAGTGTGATCCTGGGATATTGATGTAGCCTGTATACCTGTGTTAACTACAGTGTACCTGCATATACTAATCTAAACCTCTTATCATTCAGGTATGATGTCATATTCTGTGTACCACCCTTACAAAGTTCAGCAAACATTTGTATCTTAACAAGCTGTGTAACCCAGCCATATCTGTGTAACCAAAGAGAACCTTGGTATTACCTCAGTGTAATTTTTTATATCTATTCTTTACAGGTGTGACCCTTGCATTTGTGGTGTATCCCTCTGCTGTCACCCTACTGCCTGTGTCCCCACTGTGGGCCATCCTGTTCTTCATCATGTTGATTACTCTGGGTCTGGACTCTGAGTTTGCCCTGGTGGAGACCGTGAGCACCTCTATCATGGACCAGTTCCCCAAGCTTAGAAAGTGGAAGGCCATGGTCATCATTGTCATCAGTATCATTGGATTCATACTTGGTCTCACCATGACTTGTCCAGGAGGTAAAGCTTTCAATGACTGGAATTCATTACTAATACTAATGTACTACATAGAATTGTAATGCCTTGTTCACATAAATGTACATACTTTACAAGTCATGGAACGTACATTAAATTTGCTTTAGTGTAACTACAATGTAATTATCCATTTTGAAGTAAACATGAATACAGGGTCATTTGCCATTGGAAGATATAAAAATCTTGAATTTCTTGTTAATTGAAAGTATCTTTCTTATCCCTTAGATTGAATTACAGTGTTAAACTGTGACTAAATGCAGCACATTTGATGACTGTTTTACAACTACTTGTATGTAATCCCACATCTAGTTAAAACTTATTAACTTATCTGTCAGTGAACAAAATTGTTTATGTCACATTTATTGTAGTATTTATCAAGCTGTTAAGTCCGCCATGATGTTGTACTCATCTAGGTGCAGCAGTTGTATACCCAAAAATATGCTAAATTCACATTGCGCGCCAAACTTACAAAAGGGATTTGAAAGTGTTAAATGTATATAATCAAATTTTACCAAGGTACAGTGTTTTAAATCTACTGTAGATGTGTCGGAAAATTTTTCTTGGATGTTGTATGTTTTTATACACTAAGCTTAATCAAGAAAAAAGTGAAATATTTATATATTTAGGCTTAATTAGACTGGGAATTCAAAGCATATATATTAATGTATGTGACTGAATGTAGTATCAGTCTATAAATACATTGTAATACATTTTTCCTAGTATGCTGTATTTCATTTATGAACATTGAAACCAATAAAATCATAGAAATTAAACTTGACAAAACTAATCACGCACACATTATTTACAGAAAAAATTTTTATTAAATTCTGTGAAACATCTTTCTTTTGTTGGAACATTCAGTGCAAACAGAAAATTCATCTTTTATACAAATTTCTTGACAAGCATGGTTTTCTAAGTAAGGCAATAATTCCTTTCTGCCACTATAGCAACTTACAAATATTCCAATGCAAAGTTTTTACAGAAAAAAACCTCGATACTTGACAAATAATTGCACATCTTCCAAGTAAACCACTCATCTGTATAAAGTACAATTGTAGTGTAGCAGAAGTAGCATTCCTATCTTTTCAGGTGTCTACATGTTACAGTTGATGGATCACTACTCTGGAGGTTGGAATGTGCTTCTCATTGCCCTATTTGAATGTGTCTGCATTGCCTATGTCTATGGTAAGATTTTGAGTGTGAAATACTTAATGGAAACCTAAGTGTGGTAAAATTTGTGTGCTGTGACTTCTGAGTCCATATCTTTCTAAATGGTCCAACAAAATTTCATTATAAATAATCAGAACTCATACCATATTCATTCAGAATGGCAAAGTTCAGTGGCAAAGTTTAATTAATTTCAGAGGTTATGAATTATCAGCCGAAACTGCTTCGCACAAATTGGTTAATTTTTGTAAAATATTCACGTGTGAAATATCGGCAATACTGTAAAATGTTGTAGTTCCTGCATTATCAAGGCTCATGTACTGCTGTATGTCACTGCTATATGTAATAGTGCATGTCTCCATCTGTTCCAGGCTTCTGTCGATTCAAGGAAGACATCCGTGCTATGATTGGGGGTACTGCTTGCTGCATCTTTCCTTGGGATATTTGTTACTGGTGGTGGGCTTTGATGTGGTATGGTATCACCCCTCTGGGTGTTCTGGTGAGTGTTATGTGCAATATTTTAAATGCCAATAAACAACTCCAGAAATCTGGAGACATATTAATAGCTGAAATTAATTCAGTGAGTTTTTTACCTTTCTGGCACCCCAGTCTTTTTTTTCAATCATCTCCATGGCAAATGAGTGATGATTGCCCACTGACTAATTATTTTGGAACAATGTTTTTTATTTATCACCTACACATCTGCTGGTTTACAGTTGAACCTGAATGGAAAAACCTTGTCTATATAAAGACCACCGCATCATTAACATGTTTTCCATAAAATTTTACCTATAAAGAACAACCCCATTTAAAGATCACTATTCAGCTTCCCAAATGGCAGTCTTTTATACACAAGTTTTACAGTATTAAATGTAAAATTAACCATTGAAAAGTCCTACATGAGATTAAATCCAGGAGCTTGTAATTGGAACACATGCCTTTTACATCTGAATTTAAATATTAGCCTGTTGTCTCTAGTGGGGAAATTTGTGGTGGCTTTGCCAATGCCCAGTAGTTGACATTCAACATTTTGACCAACCAGTAAGCTTTATTTTTGCTCACTTCACCTTTTGTCAAGGTATAGCATATTGTCTAATCTACAGATTTGCAAGTACAATACCTTACCTAGAAGGGAGAACTTTGTGTGGTAAAGTAACCAAAGGATAACTTACAAAATAGCAGTAGCATGTAACATTGTGCATTCTTGTTTTATTACCATAAACCTGGTTCACCTTCAGAGATAAACCTGGCTAAGACATAACCTACTGTAAAAACATTATTTCAAAAACCAAACAAATTTTCCAAATCGGGTTTGCCTAGCAGTCGAGGTTTTCTTGGTGCAAGTCTTTTGACAATTGTCCTGGTATAAATACTCTACACTTTTACCCATTTACAAATACTGCTGCTCTGTTGGTCTATAATGGGAACATATTGTACTGTATTTTGCATTGTTTTTTTTTTATTTTATTCAGTTCATCTTGATCTTCTCCTGGTATGATTACTCAGAGATTGAATTTGGAAGCTACGTCTACCCAGAGTAAGTCCAACACTTTTCTTATGGAACACATTTCTGCTATCTGCAAAGCTAGATGTCAAGTATAATTTTTTTTATTTAATTTATTCCTTAAACAACTTAACTTTCTTATTTGTAAAAATATTATAAGAGACAGAACAAGAGATCCCAATTTTGATGGGAAAATTTGTTTTTATGTCCCTTCCAATTTAGCATTCTGACTGCCTTGAGTGAAAGTCATAATTTGTCACATGTGAACCTTCATCTTTAATCCTCGTCTCTTTCAGCTGGGCACCTGCCTTGGGATGGCTGATGACCATCTTTGTAGTGTTTGGGCTACTTGGCACTCCTGTGGTCTTAATCATTTTGCAGTGCTGCCGTGGAGAGGTAAGAACTTTGCTGGAATCATGCTTTAAAACTAGCTCTTGGCAGTCAATTATGTTTCTGGAATTTTGGATTATAACTTTGTAAGTTTTAGAGAATATGGGGTATGACAGGAACACCAGTGGAAGTCAAATTTAATTGAAATTTCAATAATGTAGTCGGAGTTTACATGTACACCATCTTAACTCGCAGTTCCTTTGTCCTCACAAAGTTTGTAAGAAATGTTTCCATATTTCTTAAGGAGATCAGAAAAGACAATCATTCAAGGAGTTCACCAACAGAGATGCAGACATAACAAATGCATAAATGTAGATTAATCTAATGTAGGTGTAATGCATTTATTGTGTAAATTACCTCAGGCATGAAAAATGAAAATTTTGAATCTGCTATTTGAGTTTTTTATACGAATGAAGTGTTGACTCATAAAATCATGCAACAAAACTGGAATGGCTTTTGCCTCAGGATTTGGGACTTGTAGTGAGTGGCCTCCCACAAGTGACAAAACTGAGGATACGTCCCTGTTGAGCAGGACGTAAACCCCAGACTTTGTATTGGGTGACAGTATGGTAAACTAGTTCTGCAGTATTATTGGGCTTGTGTGGTGTGGTTTCAGTTCATACTACATGTGGGATTCAATTAAAACCTTATCAGGTAGGATCGTACTGTTGTGAGGATTTACATCTTTTACTATCTTTGACCTTTTGAGACCTTTAGTGAATCTGTCCTAAGTTTAAAAATACTGTGAATTTAAGGGCCTGCAGTCATTTAAAATATTCTGTATGGTTTTCTGAATACATATATCAGATTCATGTGTTATTTCCAGGACATCATAGACCTGTTCAGACCTACCCGTTACTGGGGTCCAGCCTTGCCTAAACACAGGAAGTTAATGGGACGTTACCTGTCACCAGATGACTTTGAAGTGGATCCATGGAAAGATGAGAATTCAGTTCAGCTTGATGAGATTAAGGTAAATGGCAAATCTTAATCTACATTGAGAGGGATACCCTCCATATGTTCAAAGCACTTTATTCCAGCATATGGAATGCACAGATGGTATAACTTGTATTGTAAATATTTAAAGCCATAAATCTGACTCTAGTAGAGAGAAAATGGAAATCAGTGAAGTTTATATGGCAGTTGTTTGAAAGAAATTCACAAAAAAATAAAATGTTGTACATGGAAATACGGACATTTATGGAAAATTAATCAGGTTTTTAAACTTATTTTGTACAAATAAACAGCAGTAGTTCCCTATTGCCTATATCAAATGTGTTTGTAATTAAAACTTGTATTATATTTATATTTCAGGCTGAATTTGGTGAATCGAATCCGACCTTTGACAAGGGCACAAAGTTTTAAAAAAAACAAGTATTTCACTAAAGGAGACATCAAATCTTAAGACTTTACATCAATAGTTCAGTGTTCTTAAACTGTAACAAGAATCTTGTATGAACCTTATCAAATTGTACATACAACTGTTCATATAATTGTAGATGAATATGATTGCCACAGTGCAGTTATTACATTCCATAGGAATTGTTGTTATACAGAGTACAGCTGTTTGTATTTTTTCTACTGATTTTAAGATACTTTACAAATGTTTTATAATTTTAGTTTTCACTAGATATATCAGAGATGGAAAATGTTCTTTATTATTTCATGTTTATGAAAATGTTTTAGTGCAGACTGTTTGTCGACCATTCCTTAAGATATTTTTGATAGATTTTAAAATTAAATTGACAGAAATTCAAAATAATTGTCACTTTAAAAAGTAGATGCTTTTCATAATATTTTTAGTTAACTGCAGTATACAATGAATTGTCAGGGTTTTAAATGCTTATTTTTACTGAACATATATTCACTATATTTTCTTCACTTGAGATAGTAAGATGTTTTAACTGGAGATTGTGATAATCTAGCTTTGCTTTTGTAGTATATATATTCAACATATCAGTGGTTAGTAATGATTTACAATACTAAAACAATGGGTATTTATCTTTTTTGTATTGTAGACTATGTTTTACTAAATATTTTAAAGCTGCACATTGTATTTTTATACTGTATTCACTTTTAATTGTGAGAGTTTCATGGAATTGTAATGTGTTTTCTTGGGTACCAGGCTTCACAATGAAGTTACTTGAATACAGTTTTGGGCTCAAGTTTATGGACATTTTGTGAAATTTATGGAAATTTTATGCTAAAATTAATAGAGAAACGGTTGAGTATACAGAATTGTCTCATAAACAATACATATTGAAGGAAAATAACTTTTACTGTAAAAGCAATTTTATGATATTTACTTAGTTTTAATATTCAAATTTGAAATGCTGAACATATGTTTCAATGGATGCTAACTATGAACAGTTTTTAATAAACTTTGTTAAATATTACCTTTGATATTTTATAGTATCATCTTGTCTAACAGTTATATTGCATGCCCTCTACAAATACACTGACTGTAACTATAAATTTAAGTCTGCAAATATGTTTGCATCCACTTGATAAAACCTATAGATACATTCGATTGTTCATTAAGCCCTGTCTGTGGGGAAAAATATGTTCTGTTAATATCTCTCTTGGAAAAATTTTCACTTCTGAAGTTCTCGGTTACAAAGATTTGCCCGAATTATTTTGGATCAATTTGAAGTAAAGATGGTTGTGTTTGCCATTTCTTTAAAAAATAAATAAACTTTTGTTTGTTGTATTGACAAACTATAGCTGATCTCTGCTGTAGAAATCTGAATATCTTTATTGAAAATAAGTTGAACCGATACATGTCCTATTTGAAAAGGCATTCATTCAAGGCCTTCCATGGATTGTCAGAATACCAAAATAGATTTTGGTCAAACTTAGTACCTGTACAAGCCTTGTTATTGGTACAAGTTTTTACATGAAACCAGCCTTCAGGATATTGTGAACTGGAAACTCTAATTAAGGAGCCAGATTTTGACCTTAAGCCTGTTTGGATTTAGCATCAGTTTAATGGATTTTTACTTTGCTTTGAACACCTTGATATATTATTAGAATTGGTAGTCAAGAGGGGGAAGAAAGGGGATGGGGTGGATATGAGCATAGTCAAGCCTTTGTACTTCTAAGTTCCCAGCATTGTGCTCAGTGTCAACATTTAATTACATTTAAAAACACACCTAAACAGTGGTCCCCAGGCTTTTGACAAAAAATTACCAAGTTCTAAACCTACACATGTTGTGTAGAAACATAATTGCTTATTATATCCCCAGACGAAAGTCGGGGATATATTGGATTCAGGTCCGTCGCGCCGCCGCCGTAGAAATTTCCTTGTGGACGCGATAACTCAAAAACGGATTAATATTTTTTTTTCAAACTTGGTACACATGTTAAGGATGCCCAAAGGAAGATCCCTATTTTAAGGTGACCTTAAACTCCCAATAATAAAGAACTTATGACCACCTTAAGGTCAGAAATTGCACTTTTGGCCACTTAGAGCCCTCTAGGTCACAAACTATGAGGCTTATCTGCCTCAAATTTTACCTGAGAACACATTAATATATTCTTAGTACATGTGCCGAAAATCAAGACTTTAAGTTGAGGAGAAAATTGTCTTTGAGGCCCATAAAGACCCCACTTAGGACTTTTTTCCTATATTTTTAACGTATTTTGCCCTATAATTTGGAAGTGGTAATTCTGATGAGTCTCAAACTGCACTAGATGTAACTCTTATATGTAATCCTTGTCTATGAAAAATTTAAAGGCTGTAGGTTTACCTGTTAGGCTGACTTAAGATCTCAAAATTGCCCACAGAGACCCAATTTATGGACTTTTTGCCATCTTCAAGCACTGTAGCTTTCAAACTATGTCTCTCATCTAAGTGAAATATCATCTGAGAATATATCAATATGTTTTTCTTGTATGTACTCCAAAATTTAGGCCTTTAATAGACATTTAACCCATGTATGAGGACCATAAACAGAGTGACCCTTTTAAGACATTTTTCACATATTTTGCTCTGTAACTTGGAAATGGTAAGTCTGAGAAGTTTCAAACTGTATTAGATATATATTCTATGTGTAATGTTAGTATGTAACAGATTTTAAGTCTGAAGCTTTAATTTGAAGGTCAAATTGAGGTCTCTGACGGGCTCCCAAAGACCCAATATATGGACTTTTTGCCACCTTTAAGCCCTGTGACTGTTAAACTATGTTATTGATGGAGCTGAAATCCCATCTGGGAATGCATTATTATGTCCTTTTTACATGTGCCGAAAATCAAGGCTTTAAGTAGACATTTAACCTGTTTTTGAGGACCATAAATCCCCACCCGAGTGACCCTTTTTAGACATTTTTCACATATTTTGCCCTGTAACTTGGAAATGGTAAGTCTGAGAAGTTTCAAACTGTATTAGATACATATTCTATGTGTAATCTTAGTATGTGACAAATTTTAAGTCTGATGCTTTAATTTGAAAACCACATCAAGATCTCTAAAAGGCCTACAGAGACCCAATATTTGGACTTTTTGCCACCTTTAAGCCCTGTGACTGTTAAACTATGTGATTGATTGAGCTGAAATCCCATCTGGGAATGCATTATTATGTCCTTTTCACATGTGCCGAAAATCAAGGCTTTTAGTAGACATTTAACCTGTGTATGAGGGCCATAGACACTTGCCCAAGTGACCTTTTTGACATTTTTTTCTGTATTTTGCCCTGTTATTTGGAAATGCTTAGTGTGACGAGTCTTAAACTGTATTATATATAATTTTTGTTTGTTGTGTATGTCCCCCAAAAAGTTTTAGTTCTGTAGTTTAATTGCTAAGGTCTCTTTAACAATTGTAAAATGCCCACAGAGACCCAATTTATGGATATTATGCCACTTTAAAGCCCTGTAACTGTCAAACTATGTGGCTCATAGAGCTGAAATCTTTGAATTTTTCAAAGGAAGTGCCTGTCTATTTAAATTTTGAATATTAATAAGGTTATGGCTATCTTAGGCTTTTAAGAACTTATTTTTGTGTGTTATCTCTCTGCTTGCTGAGTTTTTAACTTTTTAATATGAGACTGGTTAAGCATATTCAAGTAGGCAAAATGGACACTGTTATTTTCTGGTGAGCTTTAAGTCCCAAATATTAATGAAATTATAGCCTTGTGTAGTAAAAATAGGGGATTTTTAACCCTCAACTAGCCAAGTTTTATTCAACTTGCCTTAATTTTGACACAGCTCCTACAGTTACGAACTCATTTCAGTTGATAATCACATACTTAAAATTCTCAATTCTGAATTATTATTATAAATCTGTTCTTGTCGTTTGATAATTATGTCCACCCCCCTGGGGGGTGGATATATTATTTTTGCTTTTTTCGCCGTCCGATGTCCGGCGTCCGATGTCCGGCGTCACGCATGGTTTCCGCTCATTTAAAGGAAAAGTATTAGAGCTATTGTCACCAAATTTGGTATGCAGGCTTATTGGGTCAGTAGCTTGCTTGGGATTGCTTTTGGCTGTTGTACCTCTTTTGCTTACTGAGTAATACTTAAGTACAGCTATTTTCAGTACCCATTGGTTTCCGTGCATTTAAGCCAAAATAATTAAAGATATTTTACTACAATTTTGAATACAAGATTGTTATGTCCATAGCTCGCTTGGTATTGCATTTGGGACTGATAGCTTTGTCAGTACATGAGTAATAGCCATTTAGGTACTTCATTGTGTATTTTCAGTACTACTTTTGAGTAATTTGCTAATATCGCAGAAACCGTGCGAGATAGTGATTTCGTCGAAATTTTCGACCCACAGATTATCTAAGGAATGCAATATTTGCAATTTTCCAAAAATTTTCCCCTCCCCAAAAATGGCGGCCATTTTGAATTTTCGAATTTTTGCCAAAAATGGCAAAACACCAATCTGCTTCTATCTCCTTAACCGTGCGAGATAGAGCGATTTCGTCAAAATTTTCGACCCACAGGGTATCTGAGCATTGTACTCTTGGTAATTTTTACAAAATTTTGCCCTCCCCAAAAATGGCGGCCATTTTGAATTTTCGAATTTTTGCCAAAAATGGCAAAACACAAATTTGCTTCTATCTCCTTAACCGTGCGAGATAGAGCGATTTCGTCGAAATTTTCGACCCACAGGGTATCTAAGGAATGCAATCTTTGCTATTTTCAAAAAATTTTCCCCTCCCCAAAAATGGCGGCCATTTTGAATTTTCGAATTTTTGCCAAAAATGGCAAAACACCAATCTGCTTCTATCTCCTTAACCGTGCGAGATAGAGCGATTTCGTCAAAATTTTCGACCCACAGGGTATCTGAGCATTGTACTCTTGGTAATTTTTACAAAATTTTGCCCTCCCCAAAAATGGCGGCCATTTTGAATTTTCGAATTTTTGCCAAAAATGGCAAAACACAAATTTGCTTCTATCTCCTTAACCGTGCGAGATAGAGCGATTTCGTCGAAATTTTCGACCCACAGGGTATCTAAGGAATGCAATCTTTGCTATTTTCAAAAAATTTTCCCCTCCCCAAAAATGGCGGCCATTTTGAATTTTCGAATTTTTGCCAAAAATGGCAAAACACCAATCTGCTTCTATCTCCTTAACCGTGCGAGATAGAGCGATTTCGTCAAAATTTTCGACGCACAGGGTATCTAGTCAATGCAATCTTTGCAATTTTCCAAAAATTTTCCCCTCCCCAAAAATGGCGGCCATTTTGAATTTTCGAATTTTTGCCAAAAATGGCAAAACACAAATTTACTTCTATCTCCTTAACCGTGCGAGATAGAGTGATTTCGTCGAAATTTTCGACCCACAGGGTATCTAAGGAATGCAATCTTTGCAATTTTCAAAAAATTTTCCCCTCCCCAAAAATGGCGGCCATTTTGAATTTTCGAATTTTGGCCAAAAATGGCAAAACACTAATTTGCTTCTATCTCCTTAACCGTGCGAGATAGAGCGATTTCGTCGAAATTTTCGACCCACAGGGTATCTGAGCATTGTACTCTTAGTAATTTTTAAAAAATTTTCCCCTCCCCAAAAATGGCAGCCATTTTGAATTTTCGAATTTTGGCCAAAAATGGCAAAAGACTAATTTGCTTCTGTCTCCTTAACCGTGCGAGATAGAGCGATTTCGGCAAAATTTTCGACGCACAGGGTATCTAAGCAATGTAATCTTTGCAATTTTCCAAAAATTTTCCCCTCCCCAAAAATGGCGGCCATTTTGAATTTTCGAATTTTTGCCAAAAATGGCAAAACACTAATTTGCTTCTATCTCCTTAACCGTGCGAGATAGAGCGATTTCGTCGAAATTTTCGACCCACAGGGTATCTAAGAAATGTAATATTTGCAATTTTCAAAAAATTTTCCCCTCCCCAAAAATGGCGGCCATTTTGAATTTTCGAATTTTTGCCAAAAATGGCAAAACACAAATTTGCTTCTATCTCCTTAACCGTGCGAGATAGAGCAATTTCGTCGAAATTGTACTCTTAGTAATTTTTAAAAAATTTTCCCCTCCCCAAAAATGGCAGCCATTTTGAATTTTCGAATTTTTGCCAAAAATGGCAAAACACTAATTTGCTTCTATCTCCTTAACCGTGCGAGATAGAGCGATTTCGGCAAAATTTTCGACGCACAGGGTATCTAAGGAATGCAATCTTTGCAATTTTCAAAAAATTTTCCCCTCCCCAAAAATGGCGGCCATTTTGAATTTTCGAATTTTTGCCAAAAATGGCAAAACACAAATTTGCTTCTATCTCCTTAACCGTGCGAGATAGAGCGATTTCGTCGAAATTTTCGACCCACAGGGTATCTAAGGAATGCAATCTTTGCTATTTTCAAAAAATTTTCCCCTCCCCAAAAATGGCGGCCATTTTGAATTTTCGAATTTTTGCCAAAAATGGCAAAACACCAATCTGCTTCTATCTCCTTAACCGTGCGAGATAGAGCGATTTCGTCAAAATTTTCGACGCACAGGGTATCTAATCAATGCAATCTTTGCAATTTTCCAAAAATTTTCCCCTCCCCAAAAATGGCGGCCATTTTGAATTTTCGAATTTTTGCCAAAAATGGCAAAACACAAATTTACTTCTATCTCCTTAACCGTGCGAGATAGAGTGATTTCGTCGAAATTTTCGACCCACAGGGTATCTAAGGAATGCAATCTTTGCAATTTTCAAAAAATTTTCCCCTCCCCAAAAATGGCGGCCATTTTGAATTTTCGAATTTTGGCCAAAAATGGCAAAACACTAATTTGCTTCTATCTCCTTAACCGTGCGAGATAGAGCGATTTCGTCGAAATTTTCGACCCACAGGGTATCTGAGCATTGTACTCTTAGTAATTTTTAAAAAATTTTCCCCTCCCCAAAAATGGCAGCCATTTTGAATTTTCGAATTTTGGCCAAAAATGGCAAAAGACTAATTTGCTTCTATCTCCTTAACCGTGCGAGATAGAGCGATTTCGGCAAAATTTTCGACGCACAGGGTATCTAAGCAATGTAATCTTTGCAATTTTCCAAAAATTTTCCCCTCCCCAAAAATGGCGGCCATTTTGAATTTTCGAATTTTTGCCAAAAATGGCAAAACACAAATTTGCTTCTATCTCCTTAACCGTGCGAGATAGAGCGATTTCGTCGAAATTTTCGACCCACAGGGTATCTGAGCATTGTACTCTTGGTAATTAAAAAAAAATTTTCCCCTCCCCAAAAATGGCGGCCATTTTGAATTTTCGAATTTTTGCCAAAAATGGCAAAACACAAATTTGCTTCTATCTCCTTAACCGTGCGAGATAGAGTGATTTCGTCGAAATTTTCGACCCACAGGGTATCTAAGGAATGCAATCTTTGCAATTTTCCAAAAATTTTCCCCTCCCCAAAAATGGCGGCCATTTTGAATTTTCGAATTTTTGCCAAAAATGGCAAAACACTAATTTGCTTCTATCTCCTTAACCGTGCGAGATAGAGCGATTTCGTCGAAATTTTCGACCCACAGGGTATCTAAGAAATGTAATATTTGCAATTTTCAAAAAATTTTCCCCTCCCCAAAAATGGCGGCCATTTTGAATTTTCGAATTTTTGCCAAAAATGGCAAAACACAAATTTGCTTCTATCTCCTTAACCGTGCGAGATAGAGCAATTTCGTCGAAATTGTACTCTTAGTAATTTTTAAAAAATTTTCCCCTCCCCAAAAATGGCAGCCATTTTGAATTTTCGAATTTTTGCCAAAAATGGCAAAACACTAATTTGCTTCTATCTCCTTAACCGTGCGAGATAGAGCGATTTCGGCAAAATTTTCGACGCACAGGGTATCTAAGGAATGCAATCTTTGCAATTTTCAAAAAATTTTCCCCTCCCCAAAAATGGCGGCCATTTTGAATTTTCGAATTTTGGCCAAAAATGGCAAAACACTAATTTGCTTCTATCTCCTTAACCGTGCGAGATAGAGCGTTTTCGTCGAAATTTTCGACCCACAGGGTATCTGAGCATTGTACTCTTGGTAATTTAAAAAGAATTTTCCCCTCCCCCAAAATGGCGGCCATTTTGAATTTTCGAATTTTTGCCAAAAATGGCAAAACACAAATTTGCTTCTATCTCCTTAACCGTGCCAGATAGAGCGATTTCGTCGAAATTTTCGACCCACAGGGTATCGGAGCATTGTACTCTTGGTAATTTAAAAAAAATTTTCCCCTCCCCAAAAATGGCGGCCATTTTGAATTTTCGAATTTTTGCCAAAAATGGCAAAACACCAATCTGCTTCTATCTCCTTAACCGTGCGAGATAGAGCGATTTCGTCAAAATTTTCGACCCACAGGGTATCTGAGCATTGTACTCTTAGTAATTTTTAAAAAATTTTCCCCTCCCCAAAAATGGCAGCCATTTTGAATTTTCGAATTTTTGCCAAAAATGGCAAAAGACTAATTTGCTTCTATCTCCTTAACCGTGCGAGATAGAGCGATTTCGGCAAAATTTTCGACGCACAGGGTATCTAAGCAATGTAATCTTTGCAATTTTCCAAAAATTTTCCCCTCCCCAAAAATGGCGGCCATTTTGAATTTTCGAATTTTTGCCAAAAATGGCAAAACACAAATTTGCTTTAGGGTATCTAAGGAATGCAATCTTTGCAATTTTCAAAAAATTTTCCCCTCCCCAAAAATGGCGGCCATTTTGAATTTTCGAATTTTTGCCAAAAATGGCAAAACACAAATTTGCTTCTATCTCCTTAACCGTGCGAGATAGAGCGATTTCGTCGAAATTTTCGACCCACAGATTATCTAAGGAATGCAATATTTGCAATTTTCCAAAAATTTTCCCCTCCCCAAAAATGGCAGCCATTTTGAATTTTCGAATTTTTGCCAAAAATGGCAAAACACCAATCTGCTTCTATCTCCTTAACCGTGCGAGATAGAGCGATTTCGTCAAAATTTTCGACCCACAGGGTATCGGAGCATTGTACTCTTGTTAATTTTTAAAAAAATTTCCCCTCCCCAAAAATTGCGGCCATTTTGAATTTTCGAATTTTTGCCAAAAATGGCAAAACACAAATTTGCTTCTATCTCCTTAACCGTGCGAGATAGAGCGATTTCGTCGAAATTTTCGACCCACAGGGTATCTAAGGAATGCAATCTTTGCTATTTTCAAAAAATTTTCCCCTCCCCAAAAATGGCGGCCATTTTGAATTTTCGAATTTTTGCCAAAAATGGCAAAACACCAATCTGCTTCTATCTCCTTAACCGTGCGAGATAGAGCGATTTCGTCAAAATTTTCGACCCACAGGGTATCTGAGCATTGTACTCTTAGTAATTTTTAAAAAATTTTCCGCTCCCCAAAAATGGCAGCCATTTTGAATTTTCGAATTTTTGCCAAAAATGGCAAAACACTAATTTGCTTCTATCTCCTTAACCGTGCGAGATAGAGCGATTTCGGCAAAATTTTCGACGCACAGGGTATCTAAGCAATGTAATCTTTGCAATTTTCCAAAAATTTTCCCCTCCCCAAAAATGGCGGCCATTTTGAATTTTCGAATTTTTGCCAAAAATGGCAAAACACAAATTTGCTTCTATCTCCTTAACCGTGCGAGATAGAGCGATTTCGTCGAAATTTTCGACCCACAGGGTATCTGAGCATTGTACTCTTGGTAATTAAAAAAAAATTTTCCCCTCCCCAAAAATGGCGGCCATTTTGAATTTTCGAATTTTTGCCAAAAATGGCAAAACACAAATTTGCTTCTATCTCCTTAACCGTGCGAGATAGAGTGATTTCGTCGAAATTTTCGACCCACAGGGTATCTAAGGAATGCAATCTTTGCAATTTTCCAAAAATTTTCCCCTCCCCAAAAATGGCGGCCATTTTGAATTTTCGAATTTTTGCCAAAAATGGCAAAACACTAATTTGCTTCTATCTCCTTAACCGTGCGAGATAGAGCGATTTCGTCGAAATTTTCGACCCACAGGGTATCTAAGGAATGTAATATTTGCAATTTTCAAAAAATTTTCCCCTCCCCAAAAATGGCGGCCATTTTGAATTTTCGAATTTTTGCCAAAAATGGCAAAACACAAATTTGCTTCTATCTCCTTAACCGTGCGAGATAGAGCAATTTCGTCGAAATTGTACTCTTAGTAATTTTTAAAAAATTTTCCCCTCCCCAAAAATGGCAGCCATTTTGAATTTTCGAATTTTTGCCAAAAATGGCAAAACACTAATTTGCTTCTATCTCCTTAACCGTGCGAGATAGAGCGATTTCGGCAAAATTTTCGACGCACAGGGTATCTAAGCAATGTAATCTTTGCAATTTTCCAAAAATTTTCCCCTCCCCAAAAATGGCGGCCATTTTGAATTTTCGAATTTTTGCCAAAAATGGCAAAACACAAATTTGCTTCTATCTCCTTAACCGTGCGAGATAGAGCGATTTCGTCGAAATTTTCGACCCACAGGGTATCTGAGCATTGTACTCTTGGTAATTAAAAAAAAATTTTCCCCTCCCCAAAAATGGCGGCCATTTTGAATTTTCGAATTTTTGCCAAAAATGGCAAAACACAAATTTGCTTCTATCTCCTTAACCGTGCGAGATAGAGTGATTTCGTCGAAATTTTCGACCCACAGGGTATCTAAGGAATGCAATCTTTGCAATTTTCCAAAAATTTTCCCCTCCCCAAAAATGGCGGCCATTTTGAATTTTCGAATTTTTGCCAAAAATGGCAAAACACTAATTTGCTTCTATCTCCTTAACCGTGCGAGATAGAGCGATTTCGTCGAAATTTTCGACCCACAGGGTATCTAAGGAATGTAATATTTGCAATTTTCAAAAAATTTTCCCCTCCCCAAAAATGGCGGCCATTTTGAATTTTCGAATTTTTGCCAAAAATGGCAAAACACAAATTTGCTTCTATCTATCTCGCAATTTCGTCGAAATTGTACTCTTAGTAATTTTTAAAAAATTTTCCCCTCCCCAAAAATGGCAGCCATTTTGAATTTTCGAATTTTTGCCAAAAATGGCAAAACACTAATTTGCTTCTATCTCCTTAACCGTGCGAGATAGAGCGATTTCGGCAAAATTTTCGACGCACAGGGTATCTAAGCAATGTAATCTTTGCAATTTTCCAAAAATTTTCCCCTCCCCAAAAATGGCGGCCATTTTGAATTTTCGAATTTTTGCCAAAAATGGCAAAACACAAATTTGCTTCTATCTCCTTAACCGTGCGAGATAGAGCGATTTCGTCGAAATTTTCGACCCACAGGGTATCTGAGCATTGTACTCTTGGTAATTAAAAAAAAATTTTCCCCTCCCCAAAAATGGCGGCCATTTTGAATTTTCGAATTTTTGCCAAAAATGGCAAAACACAAATTTGCTTCTATCTCCTTAACCGTGCGAGATAGAGTGATTTCGTCGAAATTTTCGACCCACAGGGTATCTAAGGAATGCAATCTTTGCAATTTTCCAAAAATTTTCCCCTCCCCAAAAATGGCGGCCATTTTGAATTTTCGAATTTTTGCCAAAAATGGCAAAACACTAATTTGCTTCTATCTCCTTAACCGTGCGAGATAGAGCGATTTCGTCGAAATTTTCGACCCACAGGGTATCTAAGGAATGTAATATTTGCAATTTTCAAAAAATTTTCCCCTCCCCAAAAATGGCGGCCATTTTGAATTTTCGAATTTTTGCCAAAAATGGCAAAACACAAATTTGCTTCTATCTCCTTAACCGTGCGAGATAGAGCAATTTCGTCGAAATTGTACTCTTAGTAATTTTTAAAAAATTTTCCCCTCCCCAAAAATGGCAGCCATTTTGAATTTTCGAATTTTTGCCAAAAATGGCAAAACACAAATTTGCTTCTATCTCCTTAACCGTGCCAGATAGAGCGATTTCGGCAAAATTTTCGACCCACAGGGTATCTAAGCAGTGTACTCTTTGCAATTTTCAAAAAATTTTCCCCTCCCCAAAAATGGCGGCCATTTTGAATTTTCGAATTTTTGCCAAAAATGGCAAAACACCAATCTGCTTTTATCTCCTTAACCGTGCGAGATAGAGCGATTTCGTCAAAATTTTCGATCCACAGGGTATCTGAGCATTGTACTCTTAGTAATTTTTAAAAAATTTTCCCCTCCCCAAAAATGGCAGCCATTTTGAATTTTCGAATTTTTGCCAAAAATGGCAAAACACTAATTTGCTTCTATCTCCTTAACCGTGCGAGATAGAGCGATTTCGGCAAAATTTTCGACGCACAGGGTATCTAAGGAATGCAATCTTTGCAATTTTCAAAAAATTTTCCCCTCCCCAAAAATGGCGGCCATTTTGAATTTTCGAATTTTTGCCAAAAATGGCAAAACACAAATTTGCTTCTATCTCCTTAACCGTGCGAGATAGAGCGATTTCGTCGAAATTTTCGACCCACAGGGTATCTAAGGAATGCAATCTTTGCAATTTTCAAAAAAATTTCCCCTCCCCAAAAATGGCGGCCATTTTGAATTTTCGAATTTTGGCCAAAAATGGCAAAACACTAATTTGCTTCTATCTCCTTAACCGTGCGAGATAGAGCGATTTCGTCGAAATTTTCGACCCACAGGGTATCTGAGCATTGTACTCTTGGTAATTTAAAAAGAATTTTCCCCTCCCCCAAAATGGCGGCCATTTTGAATTTTCGAATTTTTGCCAAAAATGGCAAAACACAAATTTCCTTCTATCTCCTTAACCGTGCCAGATAGAGCGATTTCGTCGAAATTTTCGACCCACAGGGTATCGGAGCATTGTACTCTTGGTAATTTAAAAAAAATTTTCCCCTCCCCAAAAATGGCGGCCATTTTGAATTTTCGAATTTTTGCCAAAAATGGCAAAACACCAATCTGCTTCTATCTCCTTAACCGTGCGAGATAGAGCGATTTCGTCAAAATTTTCGACCCACAGGGTATCTGAGCATTGTACTCTTAGTAATTTTTAAAAAATTTTCCCCTCCCCAAAAATGGCAGCCATTTTGAATTTTCGAATTTTTGCCAAAAATGGCAAAAGACTAATTTGCTTCTATCTCCTTAACCGTGCGAGATAGAGCGATTTCGTCGAAATTTTCGACGCACAGGGTATCTAAGCAATGTAATCTTTGCAATTTTCCAAAAATTTTCCCCTCCCCAAAAATGGCGGCCATTTTGAATTTTCGAATTTTTGCCAAAAATGGCAAAACACAAATTTGCTTCAGGGTATCTAAGGAATGCAATCTTTGCAATTTTCAAAAAATTTTCCCCTCCCCAAAAATGGCGGCCATTTTGAATTTTCGAATTTTTGCCAAAAATGGCAAAACACAAATTTGCTTCTATCTCCTTAACCGTGCGAGATAGAGCGATTTCGTCGAAATTTTCGACCCACAGATTATCTAAGGAATGCAATATTTGCAATTTTCCAAATATTTTCCCCTCCCCAAAAATGGCAGCCATTTTGAATTTTCGAATTTTTGCCAAAAATGGCAAAACACAAATTTGCTTCTATCTCCTTAACCGTGCGAGATAGAGCGATTTCGTCGAAATTTTCGACCCACAGATTATCTAAGGAATGCAATATTTGCAATTTTCCAAATATTTTCCCCTCCCCAAAAATGGCAGCCATTTTGAATTTTCGAATTTTTGCCAAAAATGGCAAAACACCAATCTGCTTCTATCTCCTTAACCGTGCGAGATAGAGCGATTTCGTCAAAATTTTCGACCCACAGGGTATCTGAGCATTGTACTCTTGTTAATTTTTAAAAAATTTTCCCCTCCCCAAAAATTGCGGCCATTTTGAATTTTCGAATTTTTGCCAAAAATGGCAAAACACAAATTTGCTTCTATCTCCTTAACCGTGCGAGATAGAGCGATTTCGTCGAAATTTTCGACCCACAGGGTATCTAAGGAATGCAATCTTTGCTATTTTCAAAAAATTTTCCCCTCCCCAAAAATGGCGGCCATTTTGAATTTTCGAATTTTTGCCAAAAATGGCAAAACACCAATCTGCTTCTATCTCCTTAACCGTGCGAGATAGAGCGATTTCGTCAAAATTTTCGACCCACAGGGTATCTGAGCATTGTACTCTTAGTAATTTTTAAAAAATTTTCCCCTCCCCAAAAATGGCAGCCATTTTGAATTTTCGAATTTTTGCCAAAAATGGCAAAACACTAATTTGCTTCTATCTCCTTAACCGTGCGAGATAGAGCGATTTCGGCAAAATTTTCGGTGCACAGGGTATCTAAGCAATGTAATCTTTGCAATTTTCCAAAAATTTTCCTCTCCCCAAAAATGGCGGCCATTTTGAATTTTCGAATTTTTGCCAAAAATGGCAAAACACAAATTTGCTTCTATCTCCTTAACCGTGCGAGATAGAGCGATTTCGTCGAAATTTTCGACCCACAGGGTATCTGAGCATTGTACTCTTGGTAATTAAAAAAAAAATTTTCCCCTCCCCAAAAATGGCGGCCATTTTGAATTTTCGAATTTTTGCCAAAAATGGCAAAACACAAATTTGCTTCTATCTCCTTAACCGTGCGAGATAGAGTGATTTCGTCGAAATTTTCGACCCACAGGGTATCTAAGGAATGCAATCTTTGCAATTTTCCAAAAATTTTCCCCTCCCCAAAAATGGCGGCCATTTTGAATTTTCGAATTTTTGCCAAAAATGGCAAAACACTAATTTGCTTCTATCTCCTTAATCGTGCGAGATAGAGCGATTTCGTCGAAATTTTCGACCCACAGGGTATCTAAGGAATGTAATATTTGCAATTTTCAAAAAATTTTCCCCTCCCCAAAAATGGCGGCCATTTTGAATTTTCGAATTTTTGCCAAAAATGGCAAAACACAAATTTGCTTCTATCTCCTTAACCGTGCGAGATAGAGCAATTTCGTCGAAATTGTACTCTTAGTAATTTTTAAAAAATTTTCCCCTCCCCAAAAATGGCAGCCATTTTGAATTTTCGAATTTTTGCCAAAAATGGCAAAACACTAATTTGCTTCTATCTCCTTAACCGTGCGAGATAGAGCGATTTCGGCAAAATTTTCGACGCACAGGGTATCTAAGGAATGCAATCTTTGCAATTTTCAAAAAATTTTCCCCTCCCCAAAAATGGCGGCCATTTCGAATTTTTGCCAAAAATGGCAAAACACAAATTTGCTTCTATCTCCTTAACCGTGCGAGATAGAGCGATTTCGTCGAAATTTTCGACCCACAGGGTATCTAAGGAATGCAATCTTTGCAATTTTCAAAAAATTTTCCCCTCCCCAAAAATGGCGGCCATTTTGAATTTTCGAATTTTGGCCAAAAATGGCAAAACACTAATTTGCTTCTATCTCCTTAACCGTGCGAGATAGAGCGATTTCGTCGAAATTTTCGACCCACAGGGTATCTGAGCATTGTACTCTTGGTAATTTAAAAAGAATTTTCCCCTCCCCCAAAATGGCGGCCATTTTGAATTTTCGAATTTTTGCCAAAAATGGCAAAACACAAATTTGCTTCTATCTGCTTAACCGTGCCAGATAGAGCGATTTCGTCGAAATTTTCGACCCACAGGGTATCTGAGCATTGTACTCTTGGTAATTTAAAAAAAATTTTCCCCTCCCCAAAAATGGCGGCCATTTTGAATTTTCGAATTTTTGCCAAAAATGGCAAAACACCAATCTGCTTCTATCTCCTTAACCGTGCGAGATAGAGCGATTTCGTCAAAATTTTCGACCCACAGGGTATCTGAGCATTGTACTCTTAGTAATTTTTAAAAAATTTTCCCCTCCCCAAAAATGGCGGCCATTTTGAATTTTCGAATTTTTGCCAAAAATGGCAAAACACAAATTTGCTTCTATCTCCTTAACCGTGCGAGATAGAGCGATTTCGTCGAAATTTTCGACCCACAGGGTATCTGAGCATTGTACTCTTGGTAATTAAAAAAAAATTTTCCCCTCCCCAAAAATGGCGGCCATTTTGAATTTTCGAATTTTTGCCAAAAATGGCAAAACACAAATTTGCTTCTATCTCCTTAACCGTGCGAGATAGAGTGATTTCGTCGAAATTTTCGACCCACAGGGTATCTAAGGAATGTAATATTTGCAATTTTCAAAAAATTTTCCCCTCCCCCAAAATGGCGGCCATTTTGAATTTTCGAATTTTTGCCAAAAATGGCAAAACACAAATTTGCTTCTATCTCCTTAACCGTGCCAGATAGAGCGATTTCGTCGAAATTTTCGACCCACAGGGTATCTGAGCATTGTACTCTTGGTAATTTAAAAAAAATTTTCCCCTCCCCAAAAATGGCGGCCATTTTGAATTTTCGAATTTTTGCCAAAAATGGCAAAACACCAATCTGCTTTTATCTCCTTAACCGTGCGAGATAGAGCGATTTCGTCAAAATTTTCGATCCACAGGGTATCTGAGCATTGTACTCTTAGTAATTTTTAAAAAATTTTCCCCTCCCCAAAAATGGCAGCCATTTTGAATTTTCGAATTTTTGCCAAAAATGGCAAAAGACTAATTTGCTTCTATCTCCTTAACCGTGCGAGATAGAGCGATTTCGGCAAAATTTTCGACGCACAGGGTATCTAATCAATGCAATCTTTGCAATTTTCCAAAAATTTTCCCCTCCCCAAAAATGGCGGCCATTTTGAATTTTCGAATTTTTGCCAAAAATGGCAAAACACAAATTTACTTCTATCTCCTTAACCGTGCGAGATAGAGTGATTTCGTCGAAATTTTCGACCCACAGGGTATCTAAGGAATGCAATCTTTGCAATTTTCCAAAAATTTTCCCCTCCCCAAAAATGGCGGCCATTTTGAATTTTCGAATTTTTGCCAAAAATGGCAAAACACTAATTTGCTTCTATCTCCTTAACCGTGCGAGATAGAGCGATTTCGTCGAAATTTTCGACCCACAGGGTATCTAAGGAATGTAATATTTGCAATTTTCAAAAAATTTTCCCCTCCCCAAAAATGGCGGCCATTTTGAATTTTCGAATTTTTGCCAAAAATGGCAAAACACAAATTTGCTTCAGGGTATCTAAGGAATGCAATCTTTGCAATTTTCAAAAAATTTTCCCCTCCCCAAAAATGGCGGCCATTTTGAATTTTCGAATTTTTGCCAAAAATGGCAAAACACAAATTTACTTCTATCTCCTTAACCGTGCGAGATAGAGTGATTTCGTCGAAATTTTCGACCCACAGATTATCTAAGGAATGCAATATTTGCAATTTTCCAAAAATTTTCCCCTCCCCAAAAATGGCAGCCATTTTGAATTTTCGAATTTTTGCCAAAAATGGCAAAACACCAATCTGCTTCTATCTCCTTAACCGTGCGAGATAGAGCGATTTCGTCAAAATTTTCGACCCACAGGGTATCTGATCATTGTACTCTTGTTAATTTTTAAAAAATTTTCCCCTTTTGAATTTTCGAATTTTTGCCAAAAATGGCAAAACACCAATCTGCTTCTATCTCCTTAACCGTGCGAGATAGAGCGATTTCGTCAAAATTTTCGACCCACAGGGTATCTGAGCATTGTACTCTTGGTAATTTTTAAAAAATTTTCCCCTCCCCAAAAATGGCGGCCATTTTGAATTTTCGAATTTTTGCCAAAAATGGCAAAACACAAATTTCCTTCTATCTCCTTAACCGTGCGAGATAGAGCGATTTCGTCGAAATTTTCGACCCACAGGGTATCTAAGGAATGCAATCTTTGCAATTTTCCAAAAATTTTCCCCTCCCCAAAAATGGCGGCCATTTTGAATTTTCGAATTTTGGCCAAAAATGGCAAAACACCAATCTGCTTCTATCTCCTTAACCGTGCGAGATAGAGCGATTTCGTCAAAATTTTCGACCCACAGGGTATCTGAGCATTGTACTCTTAGTAATTTTTAAAAAATTTTCCCCTCCCCAAAAATGGCAGCCATTTTGAATTTTCGAATTTTTGCCAAAAATGGCAAAACACTAATTTGCTTCTATCTCCTTAACCGTGCGAGATAGAGCGATTTCGGCAAAATTTTCGACGCACAGGGTATCTAAGCAATGTAATCTTTGCAATTTTCCAAAAATTTTCCCCTCCCCAAAAATGGCGGCCATTTTGAATTTTCGAATTTTTGCCAAAAATGGCAAAACACAAATTTGCTTCTATCTCCTTAACCGTGCGAGATAGAGCGATTTCGTCGAAATTTTCGACCCACAGGGTATCTGAGCATTGTACTCTTGGTAATTAAAAAAAAATTTTCCCCTCCCCAAAAATGGCGGCCATTTTGAATTTTCGAATTTTTGCCAAAAATGGCAAAACACAAATTTGCTTCTATCTCCTTAACCGTGCGAGATAGAGTGATTTCGTTGAAATTTTCGACCCACAGGGTATCTAAGGAATGCAATCTTTGCAATTTTCCAAAAATTTTCCCCTCCCCAAAAATGGCGGCCATTTTGAATTTTCGAATTTTTGCCAAAAATGGCAAAACACAAATTTGCTTCTATCTCCTTAACCGTGCGAGATAGAGCAATTTCGTCGAAATTGTACTCTTAGTAATTTTTAAAAAATTTTCCCCTCCCCAAAAATGGCAGCCATTTTGAATTTTCGAATTTTTGCCAAAAATGGCAAAACACTAATTTGCTTCTATCTCCTTAACCGTGCGAGATAGAGCGATTTCGTCGAAATTTTCGACCCACAGGGTATCTAAGGAATGCAATCTTTGCAATTTTCAAAAAATTTTCCCCTCCCCAAAAATGGCGGCCATTTTGAATTTTCGAATTTTGGCCAAAAATGGCAAAACACTAATTTGCTTCTATCTCCTTAACCGTGCGAGATAGAGCGATTTCGTCGAAATTTTCGACCCACAGGGTATCTGAGCATTGTACTCTTGGTAATTTAAAAAGAATTTTCCCCTCCCCCAAAATGGCGGCCATTTTGAATTTTCGAATTTTTGCCAAAAATGGCAAAACACAAATTTGCTTCTATCTCCTTAACCGTGCGAGATAGAGCAATTTCGTCAAAATTTTCGACCCACAGGTATTTCAGCATTGTATTCTTGGCAATTTAAAAAAAAATTTCCCCTCCCCTAAAATGGCGGCCATTTTGAATTTTCAAATTTTTGTCAAAAATGGCAAAACACAAATTTGCTTCTATCTCCTTAACCATGCGAGATAGAGCGATTTCGTCGAAATTTTCAACCCATAGGGTATCTAAGGAATGTAATCTTTGCAATTTTCAAAAAATTTTCCCCTCCCCAAAAATGGCAGCCATTTTGAATTTTCGAATTTTTGCCCAAAATGGAAAAACACAAACTGGCCTTAACCGTGCAAAATAGAGTTATTTCGTTGAAATTTTCGATCCATAGGGTATCTAAGAAATGTACTCTTGGCAATTTTCAAAAAAATTTCCTTTTCCCAAAAATGGCGGCCATTTTGAATTTTCAAATTTTTGCCAAAAATAGAAAAACAGGAATTTGCTTCTATCTTCTTAACCGTGCAAGATAGAGTGATTTCGTCAAAATTTTCAACCCAACCAATGCAAAAAGGCATGAAGCTGAAATAATTTACATCTACACTAACAAATATTTAAGCATCATTGATATATTTTACAAATGAAACAGGGTCTTGTAAGACTACTGTACAATTTGGGCAAAAGGTTCATGGGTGGACATTACACATGATAATGTGTGTTCTTCTATGCTATCATGTTTCTATTCGCATCTACTATCAACAGGGCGGCCTATTTCTAGTTTATATTTAATTCTGGAGGTATATAATCTTCCTGTTGGACATTCCTTATTTATATTTTGATTAACTGAGCTTTTTGTATTTGATTACCCCTTTTATATTATAAGTGTTTGTTTACCATTTGTGCCGCAGCACTCCATCTCTTTGTAGTCCCACCCCCCATCCCCCACCCACCTCTGGGACCTCCAGATATTGAGTGACACTAAATAAACAAAGGTATACAGATCTTCTGTAATAGTGAGAGAGGTGTGGAGAAGGGGAGAGAGGTGGGGTTGGGGTGGGAGGTGGTGTTTGCTTCATTATCTAATTATCTAAGACAAAGGGAGTCAGAACTGAGATTGTGTCACATATTTAGGTTGCATATATATGGACCACATATATAGGAATTGAGGAAATGAATAACTGAAAAACAATGCAAATTCTAAAAATAATATAATAAAATAATAATATATGATTTTTAAATAATATTTTATTCATGAACAAATATAGAAACAGATATGCTCTTTTGAGATTATTAATTTAGAATGGACATTCAATCATCAATCATTTAAATACTTTGAAAATAGGTTCAGAGTTATCATTGCAGGAAGATTGAAAATATGATCTGTTGAGTTATGTATTCGACGTTTGGGGATACACCATCTTCCTTGGGAAGATATAAACTTAGTAGATTGATGTGCTGAAGTTCATATAACTTTTCCCAATATTTATGGCATACAACAAATGGATTAAATAAAAAATTCCCGATCAAAACCTGTGGCGTGAGTGATGACCTGTCTGGGGATATGTTGGCGCCGAGTTGGCCCAATCTAGTTTATTACCCTTTTAGTACTGTTAAAATTCCAAGAGAAGTCATGCACAGGTATTTAGAGACATACATAAATATTTTTCGTGATTTGTAATGTGTTGAATGAATTGGGAACCGATTCATCTGTTTAAATTTATAATTTTTACATTAAGCTTAACATTAAGCGCTTCAAGTAAAGTGGACATCACTGTATCCCTCACTGTTTGAGATAATTGAAAATTTTAAGAAATAGTGTTAAGTTGGAAGAATACAAGATGGCTACCAAACTTCTGTAACTATAGCTAAAAGGAAGGAAGCAGCAGTTCAAAGTAGTGGCTCGTCTGTTAAGATTTTGTAAATATTTTCATTCTGTTCTATTTAGTACTTTTATAGCACTTTATATCTGCAAAGGCAGACACTGGGGCACAACACCAGGATCCAATTCAAAAATCATTCCATAGCCATTGCCGAGTCAAATACCATGAAGATGCCAGATAGATTAATACAGAAACTTCATACAGAACCAGGCTATGATGGTGTCAAAAAATACATCCACCATTTGTAGTCGGTGTTTTGGTGGTGGACATTTTAAGACAATTTGTGATACCTTAGAGAATACGTAACTTACAAGGTACAGGGTCTCATGTGGCTCAGTTTGTAGGGTGTTGGACTTATAATCCAAGGGTCGTGGGTTCTATCCCCAGTGATGCCAACTGTTTATGTGGGATAACATCCTTGGGCAAGATGTTTACCAGGTCTGTGCCTCTCTCCACCCAGGGGAAATAGGGGTACCCAGCTTTAAGGGATACTGGCTTCTGCGCCTTTCATGGCAGCAATAGGTAAGGTTACCAAGGCTAGCTATCCTTGCTCAGGTAATACTGTGTAAAGCGCTTTGAGCTAATGATAGAAAAAGCGCTATATAAGACCCCAGTATTATTAAGGTAATGGCAAGTACAAAAAAGACTAGACAAAATCGATTTCACCTAAAATTCTGAGAAATTGATTCTGTAGCAGCTCAAAACAACGACTTGTGAAACATTAATTTATGAATTTTATCAATTTCACCAAAGTTAGTAATTTGCAAAATGTCGGTTCAAAGAGTGGATGTTCATTCACATGGACAGGAAATTGGGATGCAATTTTGGTAGAGGGTAAGGCCATATTATGTAAAGTTAATCAGTCTAAACCTTCTTAACTATGCACATTGACTTTTCAATTTTAGCAATGAAAATACAGATATTGGTATTAGCTTATTTTATGAATACATGTATACTGATTGTGTTCTGCACCACCATAGAATAATAACACACTGTTGTTAATATCTGAGAACATAATGTGACAAAAGTGCTGGCATTTGCAAACAAAGTGAATTACGTTAGCATTTCATGGACATGTACTTACTGTTATAACAACTTCAGATTAAATGTAATCTAAACAAAAGTTACATAATGTCATGTGTGACATTATGTTATTAAAAATAACCCCCTTAAACTAAGTAAATTAACATTTTTGTAATTACTGCAAAAGTCTTGTGAATAAGCATTTTTAGTTGGCATTCATGTTCAGTTTATCCTGTTTAGATGCCAATTCTTGAGATAATACACAAAAAGATACATATATATAGCTTTAAAACAGGTTACACACAGTTCATTGACACTTTAAGAATATAGTGATAGTTTCAGAATTTTATATTTAACTGTCTTTACCTTGCTCTACTTGTTTCGTTACTCCATGTGAATTATGTTGCCAAACATAGAAATCATAAATCATTAAAATACAAGGTATTATCACTGTTGGTTACCTGTCCAATATGTTTTTAAAAAATCAGTTGATTTCTATATTTTATTTTTACATAAGTTTTAAGACAACAATTGAAGCAGTCACATTGTAATAAATATTGATATGAAGTTACTTTTGTAATTTGCATTGTGTTTTACAGATTTTTTTAGCCATACATTCAAGAAAAAAAACATATTTAAATCAGATCATTGATATTTTATTAGCTTCACTATGTTTTATTATTAAGTTTAATACAGTTCAGAATTAAATGCAGACTGTTATTTCATTTATCATCATTTTTTACTGCAGCAATCACAAAGCCAGTATGAAGTAACATAATTCACAATGCAAGTTTTTAAAAATTTGGCAGTATGTATTCAAAATGGCGCCACAAAATCTGTAATAGATAACAATGTAAAATTTTGTGGCACGATGCTCTCCATGCTCTGTTACCAAATAGAGATAATAAGAATGAATTTTATCACCACTGCTGTGCCACAATTTTTCCTGTAATTGTCCCATTTCACTGCGAATGAGTGAGGAGCACTCTCCCCACCATTAGACTCTGAAACCAAACACACCATAGCAGGGGGTAGAGAAAATTTTTTCAGAGGTCTGTTCTGTTGCATGTTCACTGACAAAATGGCAGAGGTGAATCACTGGAGGTAAGGACAGTGCCCTGCTACCAATGAAATTATAGTTTAAATAATTATGCCACCTACAAAAGATCAAAAGATCTGAAAATGTAAAAATTAAAGGTGGGAGGCAGGAATGAGAGCTTGCACACCCACATGTGCAATCACACATTCCCATACCCCCCACAAAAACTAGCAATGGGATTAAAGTTTATTATATTCATATAACATGTTAATGTGACTACTAATATATTGCTGGCTGTTGAACGGGACGTAAAACCCCAACTTTGACCTTTACTAATATATTGTATTGCTGCATCATAATGTACTCGTATATACAAGAAAATAATATTAACATGTCATATATTTGGTAACCATTAAGAAGAATAAAATTACAGTTACAACTAAAGGATCACATTATTGGTGCATCAAGTCCAGCGAAATCTCAAATGCAACAACATCACAGCCTAAGGCCAAATCAAGGTAAAACCAAGTGAACCAATATAATACAAGATACAAGGTCAAAGAACAGGTGCCCAAGGTCATATATAACAACGAAGGACCAACTAACTAAGCAGATAAGGGTCCAATCCACAAACGTGTGGCAAGTTAACCATGAGATAAACGTATATATATCCCCATCCTACCCATGAGAAGAATAAAACCGGGCAAAAACGGGCAAAACAGGGCAAAAACGAGGTCCCCAAGCACCCAGTGAACAAGTAGTCATGTAGAAAAATGGGCATGAAATGAAGAGACAACAGAAGAGGCTCCAGAGAATATACCTCCACACACATGAGGCCAGGATGTCCTGCAAGGGAACTTTATGAGTAAAAGCCCAAGTGGCCCACCACACCTAAAGTCATGGAAGGTAAAGGTTTTATGAAACCCTAAACACCTGGAAACATCCTTAAAATGTTTCCTAGCTACAGAATCTGTCAGGGGAGTAGCACCAGCAGGGGAAGCCACCTGAAACAAACCACGGTCCTGGTCCAAGGTACTGCAGGCCAACATTTCCTTCAAAGCTCTCCAGGGACACAGTTTTGACTGGCCCAAAGCTGAAATAGGAATAGTTGTAAATTTGGCCCCGTCTTGCAAGGTTTTTGACCATTTAAGGACTACCACCACCACCTGCTGTGAAAAAATAAGATCCCCAATACAAAGATCTCTTGAAGCATCAAGGTGCTGGCAGTGTTTGGAAGAATATTTTACAACCTAAGGAATGAAAATAAGCAAATAAATATAAGGCTTTGAAAATAACCAGATACTGAAACTGATCCCATGCCAAGACAATGGACAAGGTGTGTTCATCTATAACTGTTTTGAAAACAGGATTCAAGGGTCTATCAATCTTCACATACTTAATAAATAAAGGAATCCTGTGATCCCTAAAAGCAGAGGCGTCACAGTTATAAATTATTAACAGTAATCTGACAGCAGTAAGATGATTTGTTATATTGGTAGCTAAACTGCCGGATTGCAAGAGATATTCATTGAATGCCAAAACATCCAATGTAGAGACCTGGGGCAGCGACAGGTCCAAGGCCACCAGGAAAGACAAGAAGAACACAGACATCCTCTTATAAGCTTTCTAGGTTGCTGGTCGCAAGCCTTGCTAAAGTCTATCAACTGGTCTGGCAGTGCCACAAATCATGATTCAATAAAGTTAAATCGATGTTAGTGTTCATCCAAACTGGATCAGATATAAAAGTATGTAAAGTCTGGATATATATCATCACTGTATGTCCATTTAGATAAGTGGTCAGCTACTGAATTCTTGCGATCTTCTATATGGACAACAGTAAGAGATATATTATAAATGGTTGTTAAAAGCCAGATATTACATGCACAGGTGACCAGTATTGCATCTCTGGCTCTACCATAGGTGAGAATATCGACCATAGCCCTGTTGTCAAAATGAGTCTTAATGCATTTATTAGCCCCACACTGGCCCCACACTGGCCCCACACTTTAAGGGCCACCACACCATTCATCATTTCGAGATAAGCAATGCTATATGACATATAACGTTTGGGAATTGGAATGAAATAAAGCATGTTATTAAAAGCTCCACCCAGGCATGTAAGGTAAGCATCTAAATGAATCTGATCACTAAGGAGTGTGATATTTTACAATCCCTGGTGTATTTGGTGATGTGCTACAAGTAATAGTTGTACAAGTATCCTGTGAGAAAAATATCCAAATGTAAGATGGAGCATTACAAAGATTCATTGGTGAACAAGCTTCTTAGGGTTTCATGTATGACTGAAGCACAATTTTTCTTCATCCAACAATCCAAAACACCATGTAAATAAATATTATGTGTGACCCGCATTCATTTTAAATCATTTCCATATTTTCTGTAGGTGTATCTGAATTGAGATATCATGCAAATCCTCAGCAGGAAAATCCTCCATCCAAAGTGAAGTAGTGAATTAAATCAGTTTTCTTTAAAGCAATAACCACATACTCAGTACATCGACTTAAATTGAGATCCTGACCTTTCATCACTCTCTGGTTTGTTTGTACCTGAGACAGCTTTGCTAACCAATTCAGCAAGACTGAAAACAATTTTAGACAAAACTGATGATTTTTCTGAGAAATTAATACAGAATTTTGTTTAGTTATTTGATAGTGCAGTCAATAATCTGCATTTCAACATTTATATTAACATATTTGACATTTAATTTAAAGTTGAATAAAATGTACAAAGAACACAATAAAATGCAATGAAAACTAGCAAAAAGTGCAATACCTTACCTTTTCACATCACTGTGCATGATCAATTTCTGTAATGTATGTTTTTTTTCCAAATCCTTTCAACCTATAATCACTGATATTTTATAAGTATTTTGAATAATAAATAGGCTTTGTCATTTACTTTCACTGGACATGGTTGCAAAGATGCAAATGTGACAAAATAAATGCTGAAAACAAATGTAGAATATAAAAGATTTAATAAATCAGTTGAACATTTTCAGAGTCAACAATTTTTATTCAATGTTCAGGTTACCTCATTCAATATAATTAGAGATTTAGGCCAAATATATGCAAATTTTGGGGTTTTTTTACATAGCCTTTTTAGTGTTTTAAGCCAGAGAAACCACTGGAAAGTGTGGGTTCAAAAATCGTAATATCATTAATGCTGTCACCGCTATTCTTCAATGCTAACTGGCCAACACATTCATCAATACTATACAAGTGGCTGACCTCTACAGTCCCCACACATTCCAGGCCAAGCAGAGACACACTGAGGCTCTATCTTTTATTCATGTACAATTTACATTGATGTATAAGATCTGTATAAATGCAAATCTAGTATAATTTACAGGTTACAATGAAGTTATACAATTAATTAGAGTCCATAACATGTAAATACATATACATTTAAATATATCAATATATAGATTAACATAGATAATACATAATTAATGTTACACACCTATGACTGAACTTCTACCTTGCACTGCAAGGGATTGATAAAGTTACGCATGCCCTAAACCAGCTGACCCATGACCCCCAGCAAGCAAAGGCCATAAGCACACTTTTGTATTCAAAACTTGACATTTGCACCTGCCCTAAGGCGTCGGACTGCAATTGCTAGAGGTCAGAACCAGATTTGCCTCTGTATGTAAAAGAACTAAAAATGAATAAAAATTATAAAACTATTTTAAAAACTAATGGATCAATACCCTTGAGGAAGGGTAGGGTGGGTGGGAAGTTTCTTTTAAACATGTCCGTCCTCTGACTGACTAAACACCAACTGATATGCCAATTATGAATTCCCCTCTCTTTTGGTACTGGCCAATGAGAAGCAACGATACAGCTTGACCTCTTTCCTTAAAGGATTCAACCCCAATTGGTACTTACTAGGCCCCAAAATTCTTATATCACAGCTTGTCCCAAAATTGGGGTACTGACCTACATGGTGCTCTGTACACCATTCCTGAAAGTTCTACCATAACACCCACAGTTAAGATCATTGATTTGCATCCGTAAACCGTTCATACAATTTCGGGAAACCCACATAAAGGGGGTCCGAAATTGTGCCGCTCATTCCATAACAATAGGATTCACTGTCAAAATCCTCTTAAGTGTCAATTCAAGCAAAATACCCTTCATAATCTGTATTGATATCAGTCATGTGCGCATAATGGTCACCTTCACCACCACTATTAAGTGTAAACCTATCAATTTGTTCATTATCAAACTTTTCTATACAAACTTTATTAACTTCTACATTTAATTAAGATACATTTAAATAATTGAAATCTCTACAAAAGTCATTGTCTAGTGAGCTACATGGTGTGGCTCCAAGTGGTCGATCAGCATCCCACCCTGAGTTGTTTGTGGCCTGTTTGTTTGTCTTTATGTTGCACTTCATTTCAGGGTGAGAAACAAGCGTCCATGTTTATAACAATGAGAACATATATGCTTGTAGTTTCTATGGTTAAAATCATGTACACAGGACCCTTCATTATAGTAGCGACAGATCCTTACCTTTTGCTGAGTAACGACACGGTGGCTGTTAAAAACTGCTACCTAGGACATACCAATCCTGTTAAGGGCCCATTGAGTATCATTAGCCCAAGAAAGACGGCTCTCCTGAACTTGAGTCATGGAAGCAGCCCAAGTAGACTGAACAGCAGGCCATGGGAGAGATATTGCATCTGTCAGTGACAAAGTTACCTTAGTGAGCATGCGCTTCATCAATTCAAAATCTTAGATGAGCAAAATGGTCCTCAGCTGACAACTGGCCCACTGAGCCAAAGAAAGATCGTCATAAGCGGGTTTTTGCCTCTGACCTGTAGATACATGCTCCTCATTGGGCCACCTCAACTCTGGTTTGGCAGTGCAAGTATCAGGGGCGTTATAACTACCAGATTGTTTCCTTGCTGAGTCCTTACCTGGTACCATGTCCCGCTGTGTCTGGTTTTCATACTGAGCTAGACGCTTAAACACAGAGGGGCGATGGGAGATGAATCATTACCTAGTCTGGATCATTCGGGAAGCAAATTAAAGCTTACTATCTCCTTGGGTCAGGGTGATTGTACAGGTGTGGAGTTGGCATTAGCCCCCTTTCTATCCTGTCCATCCGACGGGCAAGGTCTTGGTTGGCCACCTAAACTAATGCATCTTAAGGTGGATGTAAACTGATCTGATAGGTCGCTGTCCAGGCCGTAGCCTACAGTGATATTCCAATCAGTAAAAAGTTACAGAGAAAATATGAAGCAATATCAATGGGAAATCAATGGAAAATGGAATTCCACAAATAACCACCCATAGAAATGAGCTAGAAGTCAGACAATTTAGCCTGGAATGTTTTAGGACATGCCGAATCCAACTGCACAGGTTTCAGCCAATTCTGAGACAAAAATTTTCCTCACATTTCCGGAGTGAAGCCCCACTGAAAAGGGTATGACACCTCTGGGGTCTCCTGTCACCAAACCAGCCAAATTTTGGCAGTGCATGCAGATTCTGTTACATCTGGACATCATCCAGGCCAAATTTAGGCTGCTTCGATTCTGCAAAGTGAAAATACAGAGAACCTTCCAAGGATGACACATACTGTTAAATGCGATGTAAAACTCCAACTTTGACTTTTGAACTATTTAACTAGTAAGGTCAATACCGCCCTAGTGGTTTGTTACTTTAGCATCCAATTAATCTAATCTAATCTATCTAATCTACTGCTTTGCAGGCACAATACCTTCCCCACAAGGGGAACTCAGTGCGCTGACTTAACAAAATCATTATCATAAGGAAAGTCAAGGGGCGGTCAATCTCAGTAATCCGGGGTTGTGGGTGTGACCAAGAGGGAAGGAAACTAAGTTGGGAAACTGGAATTAAAGAGGTGGGTTTTGAGGTGTTTCCTGAAAGATGCGACAGAGGGGCTATTTCTTATCTGGAAGGGGAAGGAGTTCCAAAGAACCGGGGCATAGTGACTGAAAGAATTGTTTGAAAAATTTGACTGATTTATGAACCTTACGGTCGAAAGTGGGGGTATGAAGGAACTTGAGTTTTGGGGTACTTCGATTACAGTCTGTCACCTATCTGTGGGTTCAACTGCCACAAGTGACAATGCTTATAACCTGTCTCGATATGACACTGGCTGTTTATCTGGAAAAACACAAACTTTCACGTTTTTAACTTTATTTAACTAGTAATTGTATTGCATTAAACCAATTAAATAAAAATTAAACCAGTACTGTACCACAGCTGGTGGTCCTCTAAATTCAATATAAAATACCACAATGTACCCCACCAAAGGAAACTATAAGACTGTTCCCACTGTTTGCAATGTTCAATATGACTTTAAAAATTTTACAATCATAGTACAGAAGAAATGACCCCAAATAGCACCATAAATAATAGAATGCACCGATACATAAAATGTCTTTCTGTCTATCCATATAACATATTTGAAGCTCACAAAATTAAATAATATATTTTCGGGTGAAATATTGATGTTATTTGAGTGGTATAAAATCATTGATAATTGCTTTTAGGTTTTTAACAAACTTTTATGTAAAAATAGCTTAATGTTTTATTTAATGGCCTTATTTTCATGTGTTCATTTCTCAATTGATTGTCTCAGTTAAATGATGATTTTGATTCTTTTTAACCAACGCGCGGACATAATCTTATGCTTGATTATTGTAATTAGGCTCTCACCTATTGGTATACAGATACGTTTGGTGGCTACCATAGTATGACATTTGATTGCGGTTGTAAGGCACTGAATAAGTCACCCCCAGCATTACTCCTTAATACATAAAATATTTTAGACTACCAGTCACCGTATGTACAACCGTGACCTTATGTACCCCCACCTTTGCTTACAAATTGCAAAAAAAAATAACATCTTAGTAAGTCTAGACGCAGCTGCCTTATGCAACAAAATTTTATAAATGAAATGTACTTATTATAATCTCCATCTATTCGTATATAGTCAGATTCAAAATCAGAATTCAGAAATCTGGCTTCTGAGGAAATTTTTATTATAATTTTTTACTGTAACAGATATACTTATTTTGCTCTGGGTGTGTGTAATGTCATTGTGAAAACATGCTTAGTTTATGTAATAATAACTTTGCTGACGATACTAATAACATGGGGGACCCCTATCAATGAATGACTGATTGATATTGGATGTTAAAATGGGTGTAATGACATATACCCAAGTGACAAACTACAGGCTTTGAAACACTGTAATTATAGCAACAGTAGCATTGCAAATTTCAAACCAACAACTGCTTTTACAAAGAAAATTCTGTGTTCAAAATACAATACACAAAATGGATCTGTTTGTGCCTATTTTTATATCTGTGGTGATATTTCTAACTGCAGTGATTGGGACAATATTGAATTCATTGTTATTAATTGTACTCCACAGGATAAAAACATCTAGAAAATCCTACTTTTCCTTAATAAAAAGTCTTATAGTTGCAGATCTGTTATTATCTTCGAGTATAATTATAATCTACATTGCAGGTCACTTTGTATTTGAATATTTGCTCTTTGTCATTTTGTTCCACTTAATACTATTAGTAATGGAACACTATGTGGCCATTATAAGACCACTTCACTACAGCACTTGGACCAGATGTAGATACATTATATGTAGATTGGCAATGGGATGGATAGTTCCAGTCATATTTGTGGTTATATCCAGATGTCTCCCAGAAAAGCAGATTACCTTAACTGCACCATACTACACAGAACATGTTGAGATGGAAACTAAGGATATATTCCGTTTGCCATTTATCTTGGGTTGCTTTATAAGTATTGTTGTGGTAAATATACACATGTACAGGGCAGTTCGTAGACAGCAGAGACTTCACAATTTTCAGAATCATCAAGCAAGGCGCAACAACAGAGTTTTAGTGATAACAATTCTCAATGTGGGATCTTTCTTCATATGCTGGTTTCCAGTTGTTATTTCAGAGATTTTGTTTCAAGTTAATGGCCCTGCTGGCTATGATATATTTTACAACAATAAAGATTTTAAACTTTCTGCAGAATGTGTTGTCTTGCTAAACAATATATGTGACCCACTAATTTATGCAATAAGACTTCCTGAGGTTAGGAAAATGTGGCAAAAGTTATTTTGCTGCTTATGTAAAAAGTCACTCTCCCAAAGAGTGAAGGCAAAGCAAATTTTGATTCACTACAGTGTTTCAAAAAGTGAAACTTATTTTTTGCAGTAAACACATGATACTGGAATATAAGTTCCAGCAATAACTCTAACTTCAAATTACAATGCTGATTTGGTTGTGTCAGAACTGCAAAGGTGAAAAGTATGAAGGCATTCAACTTTATCGTCATTAGTGTCTAATTCTATATTAATCTGCATATATTTTGTTGAAACATATTGGCCTGGGAGATGATAACTTTGTTGTGTCACAGTGTTTGTTTTAACAAAAGCTTAAAACTCTTGTAAATTGTACTAATGTATATTGATGCAGCCATCTCTGTATTTATTTAATTTATATTTTACATTTTTGCAGTATTTTAAGAAATTACTGGGCTGTGTATCCTTGTTTCAAATATGATTAAGGTTTTGTACACAAAATGCTGGTTTACTTGTTAATATGCCTGTTTCAATTTGTTAAATTTGTCGGCTATATTGTTCTTCAGGTATTGATGTATTAACCAATTTCACTTCTATGTAAATGATTAAAACAAATTGCATAAGGCAATGAAATTTGGAAAGACGGATGAGCTGAAAAGTAGATTTGAAACTCAAAGTGTTTTTTATTGGTATCATTGACCTTGATTCTCAATGCTTTGCATTGTTTTAAAATAGGCTGTCTATCCTTGTTTCAAATATAAAAGTGACAATTTCATCCAGCACACATGATTAAGGTTTTAATGTACACAAAATGCAGGTTTACTTGTTAATACGCCTGTTTCAGTTTTGCAAGGTTGTCATAGGAGCCCCCAAACATTGTGCAAAGCATTCTCATATTGGTTGTGTGACTCATGTCTTCACTCAGGCAAGTTGGTAAAGTAATTCCAGCAACTGTAGATGCCAGTCCAAAATATATATTAAACCTGTTTAAACACTTCTTAGAGTGAGCATTTTCTGTCACATCAGCTTGCAACCAATGCTTTTGGTGACATAGTAGTTACAACTTATCCCTAGAGTACTGCGATCTTAAAGTTGTTGCAATTAATTTTTTGGCTTCCTAGACCTTTTGTGTACACTCTGCTATAAAATGGAGCCAGTTGACTTTGTCTAAAAAGAAGATTATTCATTTATATCTCCTGATTACTGTACTATGGGGGCCACAGTGGGGCAGTGGTTACACACTTGCCTTACACCTCTGAGGTCAGAGATCGAATCCCAACTCAACCTCAAGTGGGAAAGTTGGTAGTTGCTATCCGTTGGTCGGCAGCTTACAGTAGACAACCTTGACCAACTGTGTGTATTGGTTTCCTCTCCCCACAAAACTACCGGTCACGATGTGACGTATGCAGTATTGAAAGCAATGATGAATCCCCCAAACACTAATTACTGCACCATGGTGTGTATTTTTAGTGCTACCAGTGATTTCTGAAAGTCGCAGTAGTTGATATCAATCTGTAGTCAGGTCTTCCACCAGGGAAAAATTGTACGACTGTGTGCTTTAGTTATTTTCCAAGTGAGATGTTGTCAGATAGTGTAATTCCAAGTCCTAATATAAATGCTAGTCTATTCTATTGTAGACTTTTACAGAGCTTAATCTCTCCCAAGGCAGACTCTAAGGTGTAACACCAGAAATCTGTTCAATAATCATTATTCTGCACATAGCCAGGTCAATGCCACAGAGATGTCTGGTAGTAAAGACTTTTGAATAGATAAGATTTTAGCTTTTTTTCTACAAGAGTTGGGGCAGAATAAACGTTGCCATTACATGATACCAGTAATTATTTAGATATTACATAATGTTTACGTTAACATACTGTGTATTTATATGGTTGTCTGCTACGGACTTTTTCTTTCTTTCTTTCTTCTAATCTAAGATTGGCAAACCATTTATGAGAGGGCTGACCAATTAACCCATTGACCATAGATTCATCAAGTATGTTTTTACACATGTTTAACTGAAGAAATTGCTTTTATTTCAAAATGGATTAAAACAGCAGACAAAATGCTGTTATCCATCATTATTATATGTAACATATGTCTGGGTCAAACAGTTTTTGAAATATATATTTTTAAGAACTGGCACTTGTTTTCACGAAAGTGGGACAAAATGGATGAGATACCTTTAACAAAAAATAAGTCAAACCAAATGAATATCATATTCAATTTCAAACTTTCAATTATAGCACTTATTATATTATTTTAGATGACAATAGCCATGATCCAAAGAAGCTGTAGCAGGCACCTCGATAAGTCCTTGATAGAGGTCACAAGATGATTATTCCTCGTCATCAGTCCAATAAATCTTACAATCTATTTGGTTCTTCCTTTGATGAAAAAAACCCCGCAAGAATCTGTTATGTGTTTCCAGCATCTTCCTCAACAACTGCAAGACTTACCAAAATCTCCAAATACATTGCCTCCAGTTAAGATTTAAGCCATAAAGAAAACCCCTGATGGGAAATTAATAATTTTATTATACACAATAGCTAATACTCTAAATTTTGATATACATTTGCAATATCTACTGACTTCACATAAAATTTATTTTCATTTCCATTGACTGGTGTTTACATAATATATGTCAATAGAACACTGATGATTCATTCATTAATTGCAGAAGCTTGAGGTCACCTTAAGAAAGTTGCATACTTAAGGATCCAAAAATTGTATATAAATAAGTTAGGATGGCCTTAGCTCAAGGCTTGAGAAAGAGTTAAGGTCAACCTAACGTTTAGATGTAAAAAACTAAACTTGGAAAGTTTACTAGATTTAGGGGGGGTTCAAACTTGTGATTTTATATGAGTGAAAACTGGAGTTTAAGTTAAGTTAACATTTATATGGTTCATCTGTACATTTGGCAGATGAGTGATGAAATTTTGATTTCAATGTATGAAATTTGGTTAATAATTCCAAATGAGAAAGAAAAAGGGGGAGTAGTAGAGTTTAAAATGAGAGCCCCAAACCCCAACTAGGAGGTAGGAGAGACGTAGAGATGATTTTGAAAATTCTTTGCCACTTAATAAGAAGCATTGTGATCAAGCATGATATATCTCCAGACGCATTTCGACGTCCAGGTGCCATGACTCTGGATATCTTTCAGGGGCACATTCAAAATAAAGGTGAATGAGGCACCTGAACATAGGAAGGCATGAAACGTGAGATTGGTGTTTTGGAGGTGAAGCCTAGTGAGTAAAGTTTTGAAATGACACCTAACTTGACAATCGGTGAGTGGGAGCCATTTGGTTGCTGCTTTGTACTGAAATAGAGGAGATTTATTGGCCCCTGGAGTAATTTTGAGGAGATTTTTGAGTGCAGCTACTGGGCAAATAGGATTGGCCCCCAAAGATGGAATTTTAAGAATTTTTACATATTTTCTATCCTGAGTGGTTTTTGACCATTTGATCAGAATGTGGAGACCTGGGGGGTAAAAAATATGTCAGCTCTGGCCAGATGATATGAGGGGGGAAATGCTTTGATGGAATGGGGAACTATATTGGATAATCTCAAAAATGAAAAAAGGCAAGGGTGTATACCGCAAGGGTGTAAAGGCTACAAACAGTCTAAACATACTTTGATAACTGGCTTGAGTGCCGGATCTAAATGCCAGCTGTGTCTCCTTGGCAGCAATTTTAGCCAATGGTGCCAATCTGGGGGACAAGCCTATCAAATACACCAGTCAATAGTTAGATGGCTGTGATTAACTGTGACCCATTGATGATTGGGAAGCAAATTTCTGAGCTTTACCTGGGGGTCCTCAGTTATGCTCCAACATGAAAGCAAATCAGCAGTTTGATTTAGCTTACCTGATTTACACCAGTCAATAGTTAGATGGCTGTGATTAACTGTGACCCATTGATGATTGGGAAGCAAATTTCTGAGCTTTACCTGGGGGTCCTCAGTTATGCTCCAACATGAAAGTAAATCAGCAGTTTGATTTAGCTTACCTGTTATGTTGGTGACCTGGAGGTTAAGCTCCCAGGTGGCCACCTGCAATTGTCTATTCCTAGCAATAGTAGCTAAGGTCAAGTCCCTGGTCCTACCCAAATTGAGTACCTAGACCACAGCCTCATTGTCACGTGCAATGCGGATCCTACTTTTTGCCCAACATTTATTCCAAACCCTGAAAGCAACTAGTATGTTGAACATCTCCAAGTTGGCAATGTTAAAATCCATGTAACCCAATGGCAGGGGAAATGCATAAACCTGGGCACCACACCTAGCTCCTAAGCCTTGTAAACAAGCATCTAGCTCGATTTGAAAGGAGATAGGCCTGTGGTCAAAAATTGTGACCCCATTGAAGGTGGGCAAGAATTCTGCAGTCAAAAGAACTTGATTCTTGTCATGCATGTTACGCAGTACGTGAAGTAGGCAATTAAGGAAGAACCTGGAGGTGCGGACACACTTGCTAACATATAAGAGGCTGCCCAATAGGGATTCAAGTTGACGCTTACTGCAGTGAGTCCTGCAATGCCATGTGTGACACTTTTGGATAATTTCCTGCAATTTCTCAGGTGGAACAGAAAGTGTGAAGTCTTTAGTGTTAACTAGGATACCCAGACAGTTGACAAGTGTAGATGGTTTGACCAACTTCTTCTGGGAAATTTCAAATCCTAGATGGGCAAGGAGACTACTCAGGGCATCAAATAAGACGTTAACACGGCTTGGAAGCTCTATTCCGAGTATATCATCAATATAATTTATGACACTATAGTCGCGTTGCAGGCACTGAACCAACGCACTTCCGTGACAAAACCCGAACAGCAGGCAGGTGTCTAGGGACCACCCATCGTGACGCAAACTCAATAGATCATAGTCTCTTGGGTCAAGCTTAACATGTCTAAAGGCTCGTTTTATGTCTATCTTATAAATCATGCAGCCTTTGCTTAGTAACGATACCGCCCTTATGGTTTGTTACTTTAGCATCTAATCACAGTCTGTCACCTCTCTGTGGGTTCGACTGCCACAAGTGACAATGCTTATGACCTGTCTCAATATGACACTGGCTGTTTATCTGGAAAAACACAAAATTGCATGTTTTTAACTTTATTTAACTAATAACTGTATTGCATTAAACCAATTAAATAAACATTAAACCAATACTGTACCACAGCTGCTGGTCCTCTAAATTCAATATAAAATACCACCAATGTACCCCACCAAAGGCTACTATAAGACTGTCAAATGTATGCATGTGAATATTTCCACTGTTTGCAATGTTCAATATGACTTTAAAAATTGACTACAGCTTTAGTACAGAAGAATGACCTCAAATAGCACCATAAATAATAGAATTTCAAGAAAATGCACCGGTACATGCCTATAAATATGTCTTGAATTGATTGATTGATTGATTGATTAATTTGTAAAATGTCTTATTGTAATCAGGCTCTCACCCATTGGTATACAGATATGTTTGGTGCCCACCATAGTATGACATTTGATTGCAGTTGTAAGTCACTGAATAAGTCAGCCAAAAATCAGAATTCAGAAATCTGGCTTCTGAGGAAATTTTTATTGTAATTTTTTACTGTAACAGATTTACTTATTTTTCTCTGGGTGTGTGTAATGTCATTGTGAAAACATGCTTAGTTTATGTAATAATCACTTCGCTGACGATACTAATAACATGGGGGACCCCTATCAATGAATGACTGATTGATATTAAATGTTAAAATGGGTGTAATGACATATACCCAAGTGACAAACTACAGGCTATGAAACACTGTAATTATAGCAACAGTAGCATTGCAAATTTCAAACCAACAACTGCTTTTACAAAGAAAATTCTGTGTTCAAAATACAATACACAAAATGGATCTGTTTGTGCCTATTTTTATATCTGTGGTGATATTTCTAACTGCAGTGATTGGGACAATATTGAATTCATTGTTATTAATTGTACTCCACAGGATAAAAACATCTAGAAAATCCTACTTTTCCTTAATAAAAAGTCTTATAGTTGCAGATCTCTTATTATCTTTGGGTATAATTATAAACTTTGTCTTTGAATATTTGCTCTTTGTCATTTTGTTCCACTTAATACTATTAGTAATGGAACACTATGTGGCCATTATAAGACCACTTCACTACAGCACTTGGACCAGATGTAGATACATTATATGTAGATTGGCAATGGGATGGATAGTTCCAGTCATATTTGTGGTTATATCCAGATGTCTCCCAGAAAAGCAGATTACCTTAACTGCACCATACTACACAGAACATGTTGAGATGGAAACTAAGGATATATTCCGTTTGCCGTTTATCTTGGGTTGCTTTATAAGTATTGTTGTGGTAAATATACACATGTACAGGGCAGTTCATAGACAACAGAGACTTCACAATTTTCAGAATCATCAAGCAAGGCGCAACAACAAAGTTTTAGTGATAACAATTCTCAATGTGGGATCTTTCTTCATATGCTGGTTTCCAGTTGTTATTTCAGAGATTTTGTTTCAAGTTAATGGCCCTGCTGGCTATGATATATTTTACAACAATAAAGATTTTAAACTTTCTGCAGAATGTGTTGTCTTGTTAAACAATATATGTGACCCACTAATTTATGCAATAAGACTTCCCGAGGTTAGGAAAATGTGGCAAAAGTTATTTTGCTGCTTATGTAAAAAGTCACTCTCCCAAAGAGTGAAGGCAAGACAAATTTCGATTCACTACAGTGTTTCAAAAGGTGAAACTTATTTTTTGCAGTAAACACATTATTGGGATGTAAGTTCCGGCAATAACTCTAACTTCAAATTACAATGCTGATTTGGTTGTGTCAGAACTGCAAAGGTGAAAAGTATGAAGGCATTCAACTTTATCGTCATTAGTGTATAATTCTATATTAATGTGCATATATTTTGTTGAAACATATATTTGCTTGGGAGATGATAACTTTGTTCTGTCACAGTGTTTGTTTTAACAAAAGCTTAAAACTCTTGGAAATTATACTAATGTACATTGATGCATCCATCTCTGTATTAATTTCATTTTTATTTTACATTTTTGCAGTATTTTAAGACAAATTATTGGGTGTTTTGAGACTGAACACTGTATTGTCATGTTACTTATATATTACTTTTCCATCGATTATATTTTGCATGTACCTTGCAGTTGTATCTTTCCCTTATATGTAAATTTGTCGGCTATATTGTTCTTCAGGTATTGATGTATTAACCAATTTCACTTCTATGTAAATGATTAAAACAAATTGCATAAGGCAATGAAATTTGGAAAGACGGATGAGCTGAAAAGTAGATTTGAAACTCAAAGTGTTTTTATTGGTATCATTGACCTTGATTCTCAATGCTTTGCATTGTTTTAAAAATAGACAGTTTATCCCTGTTTGAAATATATAAAAGTGATAATTTCATCCAGCACACGTGATTAAGGTTTTAAGGTACACAAAATGCTGGTTTACTTGTTAATACGCCTGTTTCAGTTTTGCAAGGTTGTCATAGGAGCCCCCAAACATTGTGCAAAGCATTGTCGTATTGGTTGTGTTACTCATGTCTTCACTCAGGCAAGTTGGTAAAATAATTCCAGCAACTGTAGATGCCAGTCCAAAAATATATTAAACCTGTTTAAACACTTCTTAGAGTGAGCATTTTCTGCCACATCAACTTACAACCAATGCTTTTGGTCACATAGTAGTTACAACTTATCCCTAGAGCACTGCGATCTTAAGGTTGTTGCAATTAATTTTTTGGCTTCCTAGACCTTTTGTGTACACTCTGCTATAAAATGGAGCCAGTTGACTTTGTCTAAAAAGAAGATTATTCATTTATATCTCCTGATTACTGTACTATGGGGGCCACAGTGGAGCAGTGGTTACACGCTTGCCTCACACCTCTGAGGTCAGAGAACGAATCCCGGCTCAACCTTAAGTGGGAAAGTTGGTAGTTGCTATCCGTTGGTTGGCAGCTTACAGTAAAGAACCTTGACCAACTGTGTGTACTGGTTTCCTCTCCCCACAAAACTACCAAAACTACCGGTCATGCTATGACGTATGCAGTATTGAAAGCAATGATGAATCCCCCAAACACTAATTACTGCACCATGGTGTGTATTTTTAGTGCTATCAGTGATTTTTGAAAGTCGCAGTAGTTGGTATCAATCTGTAGTCAGGTCTTCTACCAGGGAAAAATTGTACTACTGTGTGCTTTAGTTATTTTCCAAGTGAGATGTTGTCAGATAGTGTATATTCCAAGTCTTAATATAAATGCTAGTCTATTCTATTGTAGACTTTTACACAGCTTAATCTCTCCCAAGGCAGACTCTAAGGTGCAACACCAGAAATCTGTTCAATAATCATTATTCTGCACATAGCCAGGTCAATACCACTGGAGATGTCTGGTAGTTCATATGCCAAGGTGGTAAAGACTTTTTGAATAGATAAGATTTTAGCATTTTTTCTACGAGAGTTGGGGGCAGAATAAACATTGCCATTACTTGATACCAGTAATTATTGAGATATTACATAATATTTACATTAAATGCCAGCTACTGTTAACATACTGTTCATTTATATGAATGCCTGCTAAAGATTTCATCCTTAGAGTACAGGAATATCTGATTTACATGAAGGAGAGGTTTTAATCACTTAATAGGAGTACAGACAGGAGTACGTGATAATTACCTGTAAAGACTGACACTGTGTTTCTATGTGACATTTTTCAAATTAATTCAGCAGCTACATGGATGCAGAATTTAAATTGGATTTCTTCTTTCTTTAACAAGTATGTTTTTGTATGTTTATTAGTTGTTGTTTTTTTGACAATAAAGTGGAATAAATATATTCAGTGGATGTGGTCATCCGCCATTGAATTTTTATACTTTTTGTTCATATACATTAGCCATGGTTTGGTTGGGCTTAACAGGGATTATATCAGTAAGAATTTTTTCTGCTTGATTCTGTTTGTTGCAGATTTTACCATCTTTAGTTTAAAAAGATGAAGTGCAAAGTCTGGATCAACAGGATAGATTTGTTTTGAGTTGAATGCCAAATAAATAGCTGATTCCCTTTGATCATATTAAAAGTACAGATAAATTGAACAATTTTGGTGGTGATGTTCATTCAATGAACATAGTTTTATTCTTGACACATGAAAAGGCCTTCACAAAAGAGTTTCAGCCTGTATTCATAGTAAATGTGTACTGTAGAACTGAAACATAAATCTCTCTGCAGATTCAGTTATTTTAAATTCTTAAAAGATTAACATTTATATTAAGTTTTAATATTCAATCAATATTCATTAAATAAAATTCCTTATTTAAAGTTGATATGTTTGTTTCTCTTTTATATTTTTATTATGCAATACGGTTCACATAAAGATCAAAAACTAAGTACCAAAACATGGAAACAAGTGAAAAGAAAATGTATTCACAACACAATATATTTCATTTTTCATAAATATTTCATTTACATATTTGTCCTTTTTACTGGAGAAATACAGCACTTGATGCACAAAATTAGGGCACCAAGAGTTTTGCTTTCAGTCACTTTATTCAACTCTTATTAATCTAAGATTGAAAACCATTTTTGAGGGGGCTGACCAATTAACCCATTGACCATAGATTCATCAAATATGCTTCTACACATGTTTAACTGCAGAAATTGCCTTTATTCCAAAATGGATTAAAACAGCAGACAAAATGTTGTTATCCATCTTTATTATATGTAAGATATGTGTGGGTCAAACAGTTTTTGAAATATATATTTTATGAACTGACCATTGTTTTCACGAAAGTAGAACAAAATGGATGAGACACCTTTAATAAAAATAAGTCAAACCAAATGAATATCAAATTAAATTTCAAACTTTCAATTATAGCACTTATTATTTAATTTAACAGAGACAAGGCTGAATAGTACAGTACTATCATTTATGATAATAGCCATGATCCAAAGAAGCTGTAGCAGGCACCTCGACAAGTCCTTGATATAGGTCACAAGATGATTATTCCTCGTCATCAGTCCAACAAATCTTTGACCAATCTATTTGCTTCTTTCTTTGGTGAAAAAAATGCAATAATCTGTTGTGTGTTTCCAGCACCTTCCTCAACAACCATACCACTAACATCTCCAAATATCTCATTTAAGTGATGTCTCAGAGAGCACAATACTTAAGATCACCAATAAATACCAAATTAAATCTTAGGATTTAGATCCTGTGCTTACTTTCCTTCCTAAAGATTGTGTGGATATTTTAGTTCAATCAGTAACAAAACTTGTGAATTTGTCTTTGGCTGATTGTGTTTTTCCCAAAAGATTGATTAAAGCTGCTGTACCCTCCTAACAAAGAAAGCATCACTACCGAAGATTTAAAGAACTATCGTCCTCTATGAAGGCTATGTTTCATGTTTAAACAAGTAGAGCAGGTAGTTGTCAAAGAGCCCATGGAACACATCAGTATCAAGAGTATTGATATTTCTCAGGAATCTGCACACAAAACAGATCATTCCACTGAAGCTGCCTTACTGTGTATAAAAATGTGATCCATCTCTGACCGTGGAGAGCCTATTGTACTTGTATTACTTGATCTTTCGGCTGCTTTCAACCCAATTGACCATGGTGTGTGTTACGGCATTGAAGAGGCTCACCATTTATGTTAGCCATTGACTTCAAGCAATTAAAACTGGGCCATTCCTCTCTTTATTGTGTGTGCTTATGTTTGGTGTCCCACAGGGCTAGGTCCTTGTCTCCTGCTGTTCTCTCTACACATATGTGATATGCTGATGACACCCAGTTATTTTCTTATATGTCTCACAAAAATGTAGCTTCGGCTTTCAAAAAGTTTGAGTCCTGTCTTCAATTTGTTTAAGAATGTATATTGTCTGGTATGCTAAAATTAAACCCAGACAAAAGTGAGTTATTTTCTTTGAGTCTAATGTAGTCTAATGTCAAGAAATTAGATTTCCACCTCCATGACAGAATATATGGTAATTTCCTGTATCCTGCAGGCGTTGTAAAGAACCTTGGTGCCTGGTTTGATGCAAATTTTTCCTTTGCTGATCATGTTCACAATATTTGTTAATTCGTGTGTGTGATGATAACTTGCGGGATAGACAGTATCTGATGGAAGAGGCTGCTATCCGGCAGCAAATACATTTGTAAGTAGTCATCTTCACTATTGCACTTCTCTCTTCAGAACTTTGTCCAGTTTTAACATGTACAAACTGCAGTGTATCCAAAATAGACTTGCTAGGATTATCACAAACTGAAATAGACACAAAGCACCTCCTATTCCTAAAAGACTCCATTGGTTTCCAGTCAATTTTTTTTGCATTTTCAAAACAGCCACTTTGGTTTACAAGTTTCTTCACAATGGCGATCCCAGCTATTTTGGTTCTCTTTTGTCTATTCATTGTGGAAGATATGGCACAAGATATAAGCATCCAGATAAAAAGATCCTGTAGGTTCCTCAATTCTCCCATCTATACATAAACCAAAAATACACTTCAGTCACACCTTTGCATTGATGCTCTCACAGTTTGGAATGATTTACTTGATGCTGTTTGTTCTGAGCACACTCTTACCTGCTTCAGAACAAAAGCTAAAAACTTATCTCTTCTCTTCTCTGCCTTAGTTCATAAACTACCTGGCATCTCGGTGGTATCGAACAGGCTATCTCTATGGAATTATTATTAATAATGAAATGTTTTCTGTTGTTGCCAAGTAGAGTCTGCCTTGAGCAGATTTAAACACTATAAAAGTCTGGAAAAAAACAGAATATTTCTAAGACATTGTAACCAATGCAATTTTATATGACACTGATATATTGCTCATATTTTGTTTTTAATGTGTTTTTAAAGTTATTTGAGATCAGAGCTAAATAAATAGATATTATAATGCTGAGCAACATGTTTTCTTTATTTAGAAGTATTACTTGACCACTGGTATTCTCGCCTCATAGCATGAGCTAGTCACTGATGTTCCCTCCAGATATAACATATTGTTGCAGATGATGTAAAACCTAAAACTTTACACTCTGACCGTTGCACTGAAGAAATAACACTCTAACTTTGTACCGGTGCAATTTGAATGTCAAATTTTAGTAAAAGTTATATGTTGTGGAGTAAATGGTACACTTGCCACAGATAACATTTCTCCTACCCTGACTTCATTTATTTATTTGGGGTTTTACGTTGCTTTCAACACTGTACAGGTCATATCACGACAGGGAGTTGGAAGGGCAGAGGAAACCAGTACAATACGGTGTAAAATTACGTAGATGACTATTGCTGCTGTGCTAGTTACATCTACTTTGTCACATTTTGGGTTTTTGTCATTTACACTATTATCTTATGACTGTTCACACTTGCTACGAATTTCCTTCCTGACTTCATTATTGTGTGTTATGCCCAGGTCACACTGTGGCGATGTTTAGTGGCGAATATGCGCGATCATGCAATTCGTCCTTGTTGGTAGCATATTCTTGGTCCATCTTCACTGTTCTCCAACATTTTCCATGGATCATCTGGCTACGACAGTTTCAAACTGTTCAAAACTATCGCCACGCTTCGTCCATTTCTTTGCAATTCTTCACAGATGGTGGTGGATTGGTCGACTTCGTAGCACCCTCGTACCCCAATTCGCCACTTCGTAGCAGGCTTCTTCATTGTTCTTCATTGTTCGCCAACTTTCCTTTGAAGATTGTCGGCTGAAAGACGAAGAACAAACAACGATATTCGCAACAGGGAAGCCATGCATCGTCGCCCCTGAAGAATATGCTACGAGGCCCCGGAGATATTCGTCGCTCCTCTCAGCCAATGAGAAGCGAATGTCGCAGTAGTTCGTCGGTGATTGGCGAACTGACTGCGCATGCGAAGAACTGGCTACCAATCAGCTACGACCTTCGTAGGTCACGGCGAACTGGCTGGAGACTATAAAAGCAGGGCCCTGTGAACAATTGTCATCACTTGCGAATTTTTCTTCAATGCGTACACATCGACGAACTCTGGATAAATTTTTGGATATATTTCATACAAGAAATATGGTGAAGAGACCTGGACTTGGAAAGAGGAAGAGGGTCACTCTGCCTCCTGTTGAAGCATCTGAGGAGCCTGAACAGCCAGAACAGCCAGATGAACTGCCTGCCACTCAAGCTTCAGCATCAGAGCCAGGGGATACAGCCACTCAGGCCGCCCAGCCGGACGACACAGATGACTTGGAAGAGGCAACCCAAGACAGCCAGTACCAGGGGAGGTTCAAGAAGAAGAGGCTGGTGAGGATGACAGATGGCCAAGAGGATGAGATGGCTGAGTGGCTCAAGAACCATCCGGAAATGTATAACAAGGCCAAGAAGGAGTACAGGGACACGGACAGGAAGGAGGCTGCTTGGGCCACCCAGGCCAGGGCCATGGGCATGGAAGGTGAGTTAGACTAACCATTATGATTTAACCTTTTCATAGTTTCAGGTAATAATTTAAATTGTGATGGAGGGACTACGTGTACAGTAATGTGTAAATGGACTTATGTTGAATGTTTACTTATTCTGTTAATTTATGTTATTTTGAATTGTACTCTGTCATCGTGTGATGTATTAGGCTTCACCCATTTGCAGATGACACCACAGATGTGAAGCAGTTTAAAACTTAATGTAACCCATTGTTACTTTGATAACCTACCTAATGTGTCCGTGTCTCCTCTTCCTATTTCAGCCATCGACCTGAAGTTCTGGTTCAAAATGGATGAGGACAAGGTATGGCAAGCTTACCTGCAAGAAGTCTGGTGACGGGGCAAAGGAACACACAGACAGGGACACCTGGATCCTGAGGTCTTTCAGCTTCCTGGATGACCACATCTCCAGAGTCCCCTCCAGGCAGTCCTGCAATGTAAGTACATTCTCACATTCTGACTCGCCTGGATATCCTGATGTTTTTGCTGCGTTGTGTATTCTTGACTTGTAAACAGTGACTACCTATGGATACAAGTTTGTAGCTGTAACACTAATGTTTTGCAAAAATCTGTAAAGTTTTCTGTAGTGACATAGAAGTTCATACTTGTTACTTCACAGTACCTACCTGAACTGTTTCTTGAACATATATACTATATGCTTACCATGTGTCTTTGTTCTACTGTACTTTCAGTTGAAACCAGCTTCCAGGACAACTGCCTCTGCCTCTGCCGCAGCCACCTCAGCCTCTGCTACCTGCGCATCTGCTACCACCACTGCCTCTGTCATCACCTCATCGGCCTCTGCTACTTCTGCAACTGCCACCATGCCTTCACACCTATCCACTGACTTGGATCCTGCAGATGAGCCTGTGGAGTCAGGATCACTGGGTGAACCAAGAGTGTGCACCACTCCTCCTCCAGGTATCAGCCTCTCTGGGACTAGTGGCAGGAGAGCCACAAGGAGAAGTGCCAGCACTGAGTCAGAGCTCCTGGACAAGATGTGCGAGCAGAGCGACAACAGTGCCCAGATCTCTGACAGGCTGGACAGACTCTTAACATCTATGGAGGCACAGACCAATGACAGGACTGCTTGGGCTGGCTGGATGTCAAGTGCCATGTTGAAGATCCACGAGGATCTCTGGCCCACATATCAGATGCGCAGTATGGACCTCCTCAACCAGACCATCAAGGAGTCCAAGCTGCTTTCGGAGAGGGACATCCAGAGGCAGGAGCTTGACAGGCAGAAGCAGCTGGATGATAGGCAGAAGCAGCTGGACGACAGGCAGAAGCAGCTGGACAGTATGCAGCAGCAGATGAAGGTTCAGCAACAGCAGCTGCAGCAGCAACTTATGTTCCAGCAGCCGCAGCGACAGTACACCATCACACAAATGCCTCCGCCACCCGCACCTGGGCCCGCAGCTCTAGCCTCCTCTACCCCTTTGCCTCAAGGGTCAGACACCCAGAGCCAGACAACTGTTATTTTCCAGACCCCCTGGGGGGCCAGTACCTCTGGACAGTCAGTGGGTTCATCATCCAGCACTTCATCCACCAAGTTTGTTATCACAGACACTGAGGGAAGCACAATAGGACTGTCAGACCTAAATTTGTCAGATTTAAATGCGTCATTTGCAGGTATTCCTAGTGTGCCTTCAACACCCATGACACCTATGGCATTACTTAATCAGGATGATTCTCAAGGTTCTTAGGTTTAGAAATAACTTTGTCCCAATAAGTAAATGAAGTCTATAGACACTTAAGAAGTAGTTTAGGTGAGATGTAAAAAGTAATTATCAAACAGGTGTAAAGTAATTTATTTGTGTATTTTTGCTATGTTTGGCTCAAGTATTACTATGATTATTACTATTATAAACCAGGTTTCACTTTGACAGCTGTTCTTGTGGGTACTTTGTTAACCTTAGCTGTTACTAATACTATATGTAACCAGTTTCACTTTGACAGCTATTCTTGTGGGTAGTTTGTTAACCTTAGCTGTTACTAATAGTATATGTAACCAGTTTCACCTGGACAGCTGTTCTTGTGGGTAGTTTGTTAACCTTAGCTGTTACTAATAGTATATGTAACCAGTTTCACTTTGACAGCTGTTCTTGTGGGTAGTTTGTTAACCTTAGCTGTTACTAATAGTATATGTAACCAGTTTCACTTTGACAGCTGTTCTTGCGGGTAGTTTGTTAACCTTAGCTGTTACCAATGGTATATGTAACCAGTTTCACTTTAACCGTTGTTCTTGTCAGTTGTATGTTAACCTTAGCTGTGAGCTAATGGTATATGTAACCAGTTTCACTTTGACAGCTGTTCTTGTCAGTTGTATGTTAACCTTAGCTGTGAGCTAATGTGTCTGCATTTCTTTATTAAAAAGTACACTTACTATGTTATTGTGATTTGTCCTTTTTGACCTTGTTGGAATAATAAATTGTTTATGTGATTGCTTGTTTTTCTCATGTTTAAAAAACATTGGCATAATACTTGGAAGGTGTCACATCTTAACATGAAGGATCCAAAAAAAGTGGCCCAGTGGTTACCAAGACCTGTTATGACCCAATGTGAGTGGTTCACTATGGAAGTTTCACAGTTTCGAATGAAATGCAGAAATGTAATATAAACAAATTTTAACAGGTGGCCAATGTTAAAATTTGTTTATCTCCCATTTCTGGATTTCATTATGCTCTGATTCCAAAGCAGTCGGCGTTTGGTTGCAGAGTTTCCACCTTGGAGCTGGTTAGATTTCTTAACTTTCCTTCAGTTATGGCCTCGATAGATTTTTGACCTTTGTGACCTTCTTGCCCCTGTGGTGGCTAAGTTGTGAACTGGTTTGTGTGACCTGTTACATATTTGACCTGATTTGGTTTCAGACTTGACCTCTTTGACCCTAGTATACAGATAATACATATATGAAGTGCAATATGACAATAACTTTATTGCAATACAAGAACATTGCAACTTTATTTCAAGTATATAACGCCCAATACAAAATATAACACAGATAATGATGCAGCACTGAATCATAACAATAATTAACACAATACAGTCACTACTAAGAAATGTCCTTGGCATATGTGAAAGTCTCAAATCATGTCTCTTTGCCACGCCGTGGCCCCTATTGGAGCATTATAATAATGCTTCAAATACAGTCTCTGTCTCTTGGCAACCTGTGTGTCCCTGTTGCCACCAGCCACATCCTCAATGTCCTGCAAACAAGCACCTTGCCTCCACTGTCCTGGGATAACTCTGTGGTTGTCATCCTCCTAATCACCCAGTCCCTGGTGGATACCTGGATACCTCAGTCTCATGATGTTGTGCAAAGTGCAACAGGCCAATACAATAGAGGTAACAGTCTCTGGATTCTGACTCATGGTGGTGAGGAGACAACCAAATCTGTTGGCCATGATGCCAAAGGCATTTTCCACCACCCTTCTGGCACGAGACAGTCTGTAGTTATAGATCCTCTCCTCATCAGGAAGTCCTCTGGCACTAAACGGCTTCATCAACCAGGTCCTCAGAGAGAAGGCATCATCCCCAATGAGAAAATATGGCATATCACGGTCATCACCAGGCAATGGCTCTGCATCAGGTACATCCAAGGTGCCATCAATAATGCCTGAGCGCAAATCGCAGTCATTAAAGATCTGTGCATCAGAACTGGATCCATTGGTGCCAACATCCACCCAAAGGAACTTGTACTTGGCATCCACCAGAGCCAGAAGTATTATGGAATGGAAGCCCTTGTAGTTGAAATAGAGTGAGCCACCATTCTTAGGACACCTGATTGCCACATGCTTGCCATCTATAGCCCCCAGGGTGTGATGGAAATTCCATCTGGAAGAAAATTCTGCAGCAACCTGCTTCCATGCATCACTGGTATGGGGACACTGCATGACTTCCTCACCATATTCTGCCACGATGGCCTCACAAGTCTGTCTTACTATGACTGAGATGGTGTTGTGTGCTACCCTGAAGCCAAACATCAGACTCCTGTACTTCTCTCCAGTGGCCAAGAAACGAAGTGTGATTGCAAGTCTGCATCCAGGGTTGATAGACTTCCTGAACCATGTGTCATATTTCTCAATTTTGGGCCCCACCCTCTGCAAGACCTCTCTGAACATGGCAGGGTCCATCCGGACAAAATTTCTGAAAGACACCACATCCTCAGCCTCCAGCTCCCTCATCAAACGATCATAGTGTCCATAGTCCAACCTCCTGGAGAGCCAGGGCTTCACCCAATACCTCCTGGGCCTTGGTCGACGCCTTCTCTGTCTGTCAACCAGTATCTGTGCAATCACAATCTGATTCTGTACATTTAAATGATGAGCCTCATACAGTTGCTGCAATAATCTGAGTCTCTGTAGATCCATAGCCTTTGATGTACAATGTCCGACGTCTGATGAGAAATGAAGTGAATCCAGATGATCCAGGCTGTTTATATAGGAACTGGCATTATCCACGAATTGGTCGTCACTTCTTCTCAGCACGTTCTTCCTCCTCGTCGGGGGCTCGTCACAGCTCGCTCGACCCTCCACCATGGTCGTGGCTCAGTGCAAGAACATCTCACGGAAATCGCAACACTTCGCATTAAATCGTACATACTTCTACGAAGTTCGTTTGATCTTCGTCGATGTTCTTCACAGAAACAATATGTTCTTGACTGGGTGATGAGAACATCGTACCAAGATCTTCCACAACATGAAGATGATGGTAGCCCATGGTAGCCCGATCGAAGTAATTCGTGGATTTTTCCAATTCCAACCACGTGACCACACTTTCCCGCCCTTTCTGTGGCAAACTACCACGATTTGTAATTCGCAGGAATTCTTCCTATTCGCCAGTTACTTCGTAGTGGCCTCGCCACAGTGTGACCTGGGCATTATTTCGACATTTTTAACGTTTGTGCTATGACTTAGTAGCCCAATCTGATTATTCACACACTTGCTACTTTGTTTAGTTCTAAACAGGCTATTTTGTGTTCTTTGTCTTTATTGTCATCTTGATCTACCATGTCTGCTAACGGAACAAATTTGTTACTGCACACTATGCCTCCCCACTGAGGACTAGCACTTTTCTGGACTTTAACCCCTGTCCCATTTGCTCGAATGTTTAAATCTGATGCTTTGTCTGGAAAATGTTTACATATTCTGTTTTTAACAAAAACTCTAGAATACACCTTTTAATATTTGTTGGAAGGCTTGCTGTGATTCTTGTGTTCCCCCTTTCCTGTTTTGGCAAATGTAAAGCTATGTTTTACGCTTTTATTCACTTTGCTATTGTAAAAAAGCCCAAGAGTGAACAAAAGCAGTGGTGGCAGCTTTTACATGTGTTTTTATTGTTCCTTAGGAGCCTTCCAACAATCCTTACAAGCATGTTGCTCGACTTTACCATATGTTGCAAAACAATACTGACACATATGTTTTAACATCAGATCTTTCCATTCATGGTCCCCTGAACGTATGCATGCACCCTTGTTAAATTTTAAGCAAGGGACAACCCTTGGTGCTTTGTTACCTTTCTCTTGCACTTGGTTGGTAGAGGTGGTCTGTGAGTATCTTTTGCGTATCTTATACACTTCTTTCAGTTGGGTCCAGTCCACAATTCCACCTGCCATGCGATGAAGTAGCACAGCATGAGCCTCCTTTGCACTGTCCCAAGAATAATCACAGGCGTCCTGTAATAATTCAGTCACATAATCTATCATATTTTCTTTTATGTTGTGATCACTTTCTTCTTGTCTTATGCGCAAGAAGCCTGACAACCACTGACAAGTCATTAACTGGTCAGAACTTTGTCGTTTCCTCATGCTCCCAATGAAGGCTAAGTCCTGTGGCCACTTGACTTTACTTTTGTTTTGTTTCTGCTTTCTGCTTAACACTTCCAAAAGTAAATCAATGTTACCTTGATTGGCGGCACCTGTTGCTTCCTCCAGTTCCCTGTACCTCTGTTGCACTCTCTCGTTGACGTTGACATGTGATGACTGCCTCAATGCCTGCAATGATTGTATGACTTGGTCATTGGTTGCTTTCTGTTGTCCCATCATCGTGGCTGTTGCTAAAATCATACCTGGCTGACTGACCTGTTTGTCCTGCTGATTGCTGCATGTACTGTAAGCACGTGGAAGCCCCACTGTGTTCCCACCACTGTTGTTCTGCTGAGCTGTCAAAGAAAGAACATTGTAATTGCTTAAGGCACTGTTATCTGACATACACATGTTATGGCCAATGTTTTGTGATCTAACCTCAGACCGCATGGTGTTTGGTGCTTCTATTGCACCCAATCCATTGTTGACATTATGTGAGTCCAACACACTTGCATTAACACTATGTAAATTCTTCAATGTTTGTATTGAGACAACCTGTACTGGTGCGACAGCCCCTTTCTGGCCATTGATTATATAATTATGTCCTAGTCCATGTGACCCTGACAACATATTTGGCACGCCATAATTGTGACACCTATACATTTGTTCTTGAAGTGTAACATTTGCTCCACTACTTATTGGTTCTATTGTCTTTATATGTGGGCCAATAGTTTTCTTGGCGCAAGTTTTCGCTATATCAATTGGAAGATTACAACCTGTGTATTGTGATTGATCATGTACTTGGGTTTGAATCAAAATTGGCCCACTTTTCTTTCTAGTGCGATGTTTGTTACTATTTGAATCACTGTTTTTGGAGAGAACAGAGAAGTAGTTGCAGATGTAGTTACCTGTGTGTTGAGTGTACCCTTTGCTTGCTGATTGACTTTAGATACTAAATTTGCTAGCACTTCCCTATCCTTGGCCGCTTGACTTTCCAACTGACCAAACTTTTGTGAAATATTCTTCAACTCACGTAAAATTAAGTCTTGACCTGTATTTACCTCCAATCCTTGGTTCTCTACAACTTTCTCTGTTTCATCTTTTCCGTTGGCTTCCACTTGTTATGCTACTAATCTTGCTTGTTCCTCTAGCTGTTACCAGTGATTCATAAGAAGTAACATTACTCACCTGATCTAGATCTTCCTGTAGGGATTCCAGCTGTTCATCATTGAATCTCTGGCACTTGCTCCCTGTTGGCCCTTCATGTGAACTGTGGCAGTTTTTGCACCATCGAACTCCTCCCATCTTCTTAGAAAGGTAGATGCAGAATCATCCACTTTAAAATGTCCTAACAACTGTTTCAAACGAGACTGAACACTAAAATAAGTTAAAATGGCGACTTATCCAAATAAACTTCATGCTGATACTTTGTTATTTCAAAAATGGCGGGAACTAACAGAAGCACATCTTATATACCCACACTTTTGGACGTATGTATACTTGTAAATAGTTCCTGAAAGACGAGGGGGAAGTTACTATAAATAGAATAAGGTTGTAAGGAAGGGGGTCACTCCGAAAAACTGACACGCATTGCTTATACCTATGCAATGCTGCTACATTCCAAAATATCTGCTGATCCCCTATCATTATCACATCAAAATAATAACAAAACAATAGGGTTCATTTTCTACATTTCCAATTTTCCGTTTATCTGTAGAATTGAACCACTGACAAATTATAGAACACATTTTATCCAATTTTGATTGATATAACAGCTTTTCACAGAGGAAGCTCATTTATCCAGTGTGATGAGGCATATTCAATGTCACAAATTAAAGCAACTCTGTCACAGCAAATGGGATAGCCTTAGGTATTTTGTGGGTAAAAGTTCTCATTTTGAAAATCTTTCTATGTTTTTCTCTATTTTTTAAAAGTTTACATTTTAATCGTGCTATTTTAATGTCATTCAGTATTAAGCTATCCATAAATATGTCTTATAAATCATTGTTTTCATTCTTATTAACATAACTGTTCTTAACTCCAGAATTAACATATACAATCCACAAATCATACTTTTACTGTGAAGGTACAAACCCCTATCATAAATGCAATTGTTATTATTGTTGATCACAAGTGTTTGTTGCTGATACTTAGCCATTTTAGCCATCTAAACGACAGCTTATTTTTGCTCAGTCATTGCAGTATCAACAACTAGGAAAAGTAACTTTTTCGGGGACTTTTTATAGTTGCAATAAATTCAACCTTTTCAGAGAAACAAACCATGTTGAATGAAAGTGTAGAACTGCTAATTGTTGTACTTATATACATATTTTCTGTTATGGGAATTATACTAAACACCTTGTTATTGGTGATACTTCACAGGATAAAATCAACAAGAAAGTCTTACTTTGCCCTGATAAAGAGTCTTACAGTGGCTGATTTACTCTTCTCATCCATTGGAATTGCGGCTATTTTATTCCTTAGTGTTTTTGACCTGTTTGACTACTTTCTGTTGGTTATACTGGTGCACCTCATTCTCCTGGTCATGGAACATTATGTGGCCATTATAAAACCTCTTCACTATTACAACTGGGCCAAGTGTAGATACATTAGTTTAAGACTGGTCCTTGGTTGGATTACTCCAATACTGCTGCTCATACCAACTAGGTTTCTACCAGTGAAGATGTTCAAGGTGACAGGGTGGTACGAAGGTGAAGTTGGAATTGGCATGGAGGAAATGATTCGTGTACCGTTGATCTTCACTTGTTTCATAGGTATGTTGATCGTAAACACATACATGTATATCGCAGTTCGAAAGCAACAGCGACTAGATGATGTTCAAAACCAGCATGCCAAGCACAATCACAAAGCACTTGTTATAACCATACTGAATGTGGCCTCATTCTTCATATTCTGGTTTCCAGTTGCAATCACAGAGATGTATGCTCTTCTTCGTGACCCAGTAGATCTGGATGAATACAATTTCAACAGGTCACTGAAAGAATTAACGCCATACCTGGTTATCATGAACAGTGTATGCGATCCTTTGATCTATGCAATTAGGCTTCAAGAAGTCCAGAAAATGTGGAGACAAACTTTTTGCTGCTGCTGTAGGCGCTCGCCGGTGGATAAAGTTGAACAAAGTCAAATGGAGAGACAAAAAGAGGTGAAAACAGAGTCAACTGCTTTGAGTTCAACTACTTCCAAATAGTGAAACCTTTCTTTCAGGCTGGTGATTATTTGAGCTATTTAACCTTTTTTTCTGTGTTAAGGAGGCTTGTAACTGTCATGGCATTTTTATGCACTCTTTTTTGTTTTTGTTTTTGTGTTGTTAATATTTGGCTTGGCAATTCAGGGAAACTTACAAACAGGAACAGTAAAAACACCCGATAATATAAATGACAAAAGTAGCAGTTAAATAATTTTGTCTTTATTTATGTTATTATATAGGAAGAAATATATATCCTGTTATGGAATCTATACTATTCCGAGCAAGTTGGAGGTTTTGCTTGTCTCAGCTTTTGTTGGAGGTAGCTGAGACGGCTAGTAGGAAGCTAATAAAAGTAGTAGGCAGTTGAAGGAAGATTACATACAGTATTCTGTATGCTACTTAATGTGTTGATTTTAGTATGAAATAATTAACTCCTTGATATGTTAGTTTTGCATGTATTCACACGTGAACAAACACTTAACTTTCTGAATAAATATAAAAATCTTGCTGTTTTTGTGATCACATTTTTATAACTGTTATCTCTTATATACGTTAGGTCCAATAATATTTTACCTCATGCTCATTGGAATCCAATAAACAACATGTAACACTTGTATGGCGTAAAATGTAGTTTCTCTACTATCATCTTTCTACTATCATGGCTTGCTTCTCATTGTTCCCAAGTCAGTCCACAGAACCACAGGCGACAGATCATTTTCTTACAGTGCACCTAAACTTTGGAACAATCTGTCAATTGAAATAAGAATTACAGAACTCTCCAGTTTTAAAAGTGCAATTAAAGGATTATTGTTCAATGAAGCATACAACTACCCTTTGTAAATTCGCAAGTGTCACAGAATATATTTTATGGATTTTGGCACTTTAAAGACCTATTTTATTGTATTTCTCATAAAGCAATTGATATATTTATTTTTTGTATCTATATTTTTGTTGTATTCTGAGTATTTGAAATAATGCATTCTCTATTTAGACAGATCATGGGATATCTGCAGTTCTACTTTTATATTGTTTGCTTACCAGGTGGTTTTTAAGTGCAACGTTGTTTAATAGGTACCTTGGTTATTTAAAAACAAATTAGAAGTATCATAAATATTTTAAAATAATATTTGTCTTCTATTGGCAACTTATCTGGTGAGTAAAAGTTTAGCTTTAGTACCAAAGTGAATTAATTTCCCTCAAGTTTACAGATAAGGAGGGCCAATTGATATTTTTATCCAAAAGGGCAGCTTCACATGATGTGTCCCTAAAATAAAGTGTTTCGATTGGCTGATAAGCATTTAAATTATAATAAGTTGTATATATAGCTAGTGTGGTAATTATTTAAAATCCAGGATATGAGTTGTTCTGTCCTATGTTGCGTGATGCGTAAAACACACTCTTCACAAGTTTGTTATTTTATTACTCAATAATATTAACATTTGCGCCATCAACAGAAACAATTATAGGTTGTTCCATTTCATGGAATCTTGGCCACACACCCTTTAATTTCAATCAATTTTTAATATCATACATTTACTTACTTTATATTTTTATATCATCCACCTTTAAATGAAGGTATGAACTGAAGTATTGACATTGTGAAATTTTCGGGTTTGAACGACCTTATATTTTAACCATGGTTCCTTGTGATATCAGAGCTTTCCCATTCATGCCATTCATCTTGACCTCACACCTTTCAAAGGTCATTGGGTATTGCACAACCTTGGACCAATTCCACTTTGTATTTATTTTCATGTTGACTACCCCTACATAAACCCATTCAATCCCTTTAACTTCAATTATGGTCAGAATAATGTTGTTAAAACAAAAATTGTACCAAAATTGTATAACATCTGATTTGAAAAAGAAATCCAGAGACCTTTCATGAATCTGCTCAAAAGATCTTTTGTAAATGTGGGCCCTGAACTTTGCCCACTGCATCACCACCCCCAGTTTAATTTTGGTAGAATCTCCATTTTAACTCACACAAATCCATTACCTAAATCTAGTTACCTTAATTGTTTGACCTGTCTTCTTCTAAAAACGGAGTAATCCTTTCAAGTTCGACAATTTCTTGTCATCAGTGAAGAATGCCAATCGCAGTTTCAATTAAGACATCATCTCAACTCCAAAACAAAGAGGGCTCAGAAATTTTGAGAAAAAAGATTGTGGTTGCAATGTCTTAAGCTTGGGGTTAAAATTCAGCAGAAACTCTACCTGTTGCTCCCATATACAGCTTCAGATGTCAGTGAGAAAGGTATCTCCCCTTTATGATGTTTTTGGTTTGTCACTTCCACTTCATTAGAGAGTTTTGTCCATTAAAAATAACAAGGTCAAGACCCGGAGAAAACCCTTCAGGAAGAATTGCCCTGGAACAACCCCTCCCCCAAAATTGATACAAAGATCAGAGCCACAAGTAGGAGGAAATCCCAACCCTGAGACAAAAACCCAAGGTTGGGAGAAGGTCATAGGTCAAGTAGTATGTGGTAAACCTAGGGAATGTAAGTATAGTATGCATTTCAAGTGGTAATATCAATATATAAGGGTTACTACCATGTAAATGGAGGGGAGATGAAGAAAACCCCTCAAGAGCACATTATGATGATTGCTAGAATACGTCATTAAAAGAGTACATTGTTAAATTTAACCGAGTAAAGACTCAGAACTAAATTTAAAATTTTAATTTTTATCTAACAATGTTTGAAAAATAGAACACATTTCTCGGTCTTGGACTTGCAAAATAGTACCAACTCATTAATTTTCATGAAGATAAAGGAGTATTTTAGAATGGACTTGAAATTACTGCATCAGACTCATTGATGATCATGAGGATATATGATGTCACGGATTTCCCTGGGGTTTTCAGCAATATTTAACAAGTAAAACAGGTGCTTGCATATTAAATACTCTACACTCTACATTCTCAGACTTGTAAGTAGAGTACCCTACTCGTTCATATTCAAGAGGATATAGGAGGTCGTGGCTGCTTCCAGATCAAATATTGCAAATTCGCAGAATATATTTTATAAATAGAATAGAATTGTCGGACTTGCATACTATTTAAAGCCAAATACGATGTCTGCCCACCAAACAAATAAAGATAAGCCGAGATCTGTCAAGTGTCAACACTTTTGCTTTGCGTTTGATCTGGCAAGGGTGATGACCCCTGTGTCACATTTGAATGTCCCTGTGAAATCTATGCTTCCTTCACTGAAGAACAATTAATCAAAATCACACACAGAAAACACTATGTCAAAAAGCAAAAGAAAGACACTACCAGTTCTAAAGATGATGAACTCGACCTTTTAGGTGATGAGGACGTGGGTTTCTTTACTGGATCTCATGCAGACCTTGAGAGTGCTGCAGACAACTTATTTACCACACCCCCACATCCTCAGCCCCTACCCTTCAAGTCGTTATCTTCAAAAATGCCAGCAAAGACTTTCCCACCCACCCCAGGTACTGCCTTACAGCAGAAGATTGAATCGAAATTAGAAAAATCCCTGGGTAGCACACTTAACATCCATTTACAGCAGCAAATGGGGTCCTTCCAGGCATCTATGTTAGAAGCTTTTCAGTCTCTCCAAGATGAATTGACATCCAAAAACAAGTGGAGGTGGATCAGACCTCGGCTTTTGCTTCTAAGCCTGGACCCTCCAGTCAAACTGTCAATTCGGACGTATCCACTCCGAGACCTCGGCCTACCTCACATGAGGAAATAGAAGTGGACTATGGTCCTGCTCTTCCTCCATGTCTCGGTGCTGATCATCATCACGCGTCGGATCAGCATTCAGGCCTATCCGAGGAGCCTTCTAAGAAGGCCTCGGATAGACCTAAAAGCACTCTTACTCGCACAAAAGGCATGACATTGAACCGAGGTCTGCCTCTGATCAATACAATGATGAATCCAATGAACATCGGATCTCATCTTCTAAATCCAAAAAAACATGCTGACAAGAGTAAACATAAGGTGAGGTCCACATTCGTGTCATCTTCTTCAGAGGAGGATCAGTCTTCTGTACCCAGACACAGGTCTGCAAAGCCCTCTGGGGCTCAGCCCTCTGGGGCTCTCTCTGATCAAGACCAACCTCTATACGATCCAGACCCCCCTTATTATAGGGAAGTAGCTCTGTCTGACGTTCCCTCCCAATAAACTGAAGAAGTGGACACCTTCAGGCGCATTCTTTCCCTCCCTGACGACAGGGAGTCCATGTCCTCCACTTAAGTCATGGGGCTGGACGACGAGAAAGGCTGTCAGGAGCTCAGACAAAGAGGTCCTTCCTCTATGCCCCCAGCTCAGTTATCAAAGATGCTTTTGATAAATTTGAGCATGATTTCCAGGCCGCTAATTTACCTAAGGGTAAATACATCAAACCTCCTCCTTCCACTAGTAAGTGGTACAAGGTGGGACAGCCTTATGAGGACAAAATGCACGAGTTGAATACAGATTTTGCCAAAATCTGTATTACTCCTAAATGCCCTGGGGCCCCTATGGGCAAGGTTCCCCAACCAATTCTTAAAGAATTGGAACCAAGCTAGGCAAAACATATCCACTCTCAACTTCATGCTGCATTTGCCAAGACTTCATCTTCTTGCAATGCCACTCTTGAAAAGTGCCAACATAGCCTGAAGTCAACCTTTAAGAAGGTTAAGTCTCAGATCCAGAAAGGTGCCAATCTTGAGAAAGCAGCTAAACGTGGATATGAACAAGCCTGTGAATAAGACTGTTCTTATTCAACACAGAGCTCTCACATGCCAAATCGTTAGCCCATATACTCCAGAGAGAGCTATATACCATGGGTAACACCAGCTTGCTAAGGTGTGAAGCCGAAATGACCCTTTTACAACCACATCTAGGGGAAACGAGATGCCAAGAACTCAGGAACTCACCTTTTTAGCATTCCTCCTTGTTCAAGTCTCAACTTGTGAAGGAGGGAGAAGACTTCCTCCTCAAAAAGGCACCTCTAAAGACTCTCAGGGTTTTGGTCCCTATCAAAATAAGCCCTTTTGTGGTCCCCACATCAAAAAAAGAGGCTCCTACAGGAAACGCCCTTATGGGGGCAACTCCTCACAGAGCAGTAACCAATCATTTTCCTCAGGTAGGGGGAAACCAAACTTCAGAGGCTCCGTTTTGACTTCTTAAAAGCCTCCCTCAGTCCATCAGTAGGGGGTCGCCTCCGTTCTTTCAGACTGGCAAACAAACAAATGTTCATCCAACGTGTTAAACATTATCACCAATGGCTACGTACTGCCATTCATTTCAAAACCAAATCTCGTCAGATTCCCTCTGATTCAGTCAGAATACAAGGCCCTTCAAAAAGATCAAGCTCTGGCCACTTGTATCCAGTCTTTTCTGTCAAAGAACGCAATAGAAAGGGTGGAAAATGTAAAATCTCTCAGGTTTTACAGTCGCCTGTTTCTAGAAGCCAAGCCTCACCAAAGGTGGAGGCCAGTCATAGACTTAAGCAGGCTCAACACTTTTCTACACATAGAAAAGTTCAAAATGGAAACTCCAGAGTCCATCAGGACCTCAATGATTCCAGGGGAATGGGTATCGTCAATAGACCTTTCAGACGCTTACCTTCACATCCCTATCCACTCAAGGAAATACCCAAGGTTTTGCCACAGGTCACAGGTGTTCCAGTTCACCTCCCTCCCTTTCGGACTAGCCACAATGATTGTAAAGGAAGTGAAGCTAATGGCCCTCTCCAGAGGACTCAGACTTCACCAATACCTGGACGACTGGCTGATCAGGTCCCAGTCTCAGGAGGAAGCCCAAGAGAACACTCAGGCAGTGGTACACCTAACCCAGTCCTTGGGGTGGATAATAAATCAGGAAAAATCAGAACTAAACCTACTCAGTTGTATTTGTTCCTGGGCTATGAATACCATCAAGATTCAGCCCTTGTAAAACCCACTCAAGAGAGATGGCTCAAACTTCAGGATTTGATCCTGCGACTCAAGTCAAAACATGTTTTGACTGCAAGATGTTTGATGTCGGTAATTGGGTTGCTTGCCTCAATGGAGAAAATGATCCCGGATGGACGCCTTCACATGAGGCCCTTTCAGTTTCATCTCAAGGAGAACTGGAGATATCCTCAGTCGCTGGACAGCCTCCTTCCTTAGACATTTCTGCACACCTAGACTGGTGGCAGAACCCCACAAACGTGATGAGAGGTGCAGACTTTCTTCCCAAAGACCACAGTATCCAACTCTTTACAGACGCCTCAAACGAAGGTTGGGGCGCTTACTTAGATCAAAGTTCTAAGGGTCTGTGGTCAGACCGGGAAAAAAGGCTACACATAAACGTTTTAGAGTTGAAGGCGGTCTCCCTGGCCCTTCGAAGTTTCAAGGACCAGTGCCAGAACCAAACAGTGCTAGTTGCAACAGACAACTCAACAGTGGTAGCCTACATAAACAAACAAGGAGGAACTCACTCAGCGGAGATGTGCACTCTCCTGTAGAAGATCATGACATGGTGTCATTGCTATCACATAACATTAAAAGCCAGACACATTCCAGGGTGTCTGAATGTGATGGCCGACCTCCTGTCCAGGACGAACCAAGTGCAGTCAACAGAATGGTCATTGCATCCACAGGTGTTCAAACAGATCTGTCAAAAGTGGTTCACTCCTCATGTAGATCTATTCGCCACTCATCTGAACCACAAACTTCCATTGTACATGTCTCCAGTCCCAGACCCAAATGCTTGGGACATAGATGCTCTGAACTTAAACTGGACGGGTCTCACTGCCTACGCTTACACTCCAATGGCTCTCCTTCACAGGGTGATCCAAAAAATCAGGCAATGCAATTGCCTGATCATCGTAATAGCCCCAGGCTGGCCAGGGATGCCCTGATTTTGGGACCTAGTGCAGCTCTCAACAGAGATCCCACTGCAACTTCCGGTGTCAACAACTCTTCTCAAACAGTCCCACAATTACGTGTTCCACAGCAATCCACAACATCTCAACCTCCATGCCTGGTGTCTAGGAGTGGACAGCTCCAAAAACAAGGTTTCTCTGTGGAGGTGGCAGAGAGAATTGCTGCCCCTCAGAGGTCATCAACAAGGACCATCTACAAGTCAAAGTGGGCCCTATTTGAGAAATGGTGCAGAGAAAATTCGGTGGATTTCTCCACTGCATCTGTGAAACAAATCTCAGACTTTTTCATGTACCTATACCAAGATCTAAACAGGTGCCCCTCGACCATTGATGGTTACAGGACGGCCATTGTTGACACTTTGGGCCCAGAGGGCCACCATATTACACAAAGTTCAGACCTTCATAGGTTACTCTCCAGTTTTCACAGGGATCATCCAAAAAATTCCAGGAATCTTCCAAAATGGAACCTTTCTGTTGTTCTCAATGATCTCACAAAGGCGCCCTTTGAGTCTACGAAAGACACATACCTCAAACATCTTACTCTCAAAACTGCTTTCTTGCTAGCTTTGGCCTCCAGCAAGCGCCGCAGCAAAATCCATGCCTGGGTTGCAAACGAAGTATCTAATCTAGGCCAATGGGAAAAGGTTGCCTTGTTCCCCTCTTCAGATTTCATACCCAAAACCAACTAACAAGAGAAGGTTCTCAAAGTGTGTCTCCGGTGACTATTCCTGCTTTGACTACCATTGTAGATAGACAATTCAAGGAAGACAGGACCTTGTGTCTGGTGTGGGCCCTGAGGTACTATTTGGATCGAAACAAAGACCTGAGAGGTTCTCGATCCCTCCGTTTCATCTCCTTCAAGAAAGGACACACCTCAGACATCAGACTCGCTACTCTTTCTTCTGGGTTGAAACAAACCATTCTACTTTGTTATAAACAAGCAGACCAACAAGCCTTGGACTTGGTCCAAGCGCATGACATTAGGTCCTTTGTGGCCTCTAAGGCCTTTTATGGTGGGGTATCGGTGGACCAAATCATGCCTGTCACTGGAAAGCTCACAACACATTTACAAATTTTTACCTAAAAGACCTTACTTGGTCAGACAACAACAACAATATGTATCTGGGACCAGTGGTGGTGGCACAACAAGTCCTAGACCCTTCCCCTCAGACCAGTTATCCTCGGAAAGAAAAGAAGGGGGGTACATCCGCTACAACCAAGTCTTCAGGAGTCTAATCCCAGGGTCTAGGTATAGGTTTACCTCTCAAGATGTTACGGGTAAGGTCATTTTTTATTTTTAGTTTATCAAGCATAATATGTATTAAGGACTTATCAAGGTTGTCATTAATCTCATGTTAGGTGGCAAAAATTTATGAGAATTCCAACCATAGGGCTGGTTTTTCTCTCGTGGATGGGTCCTAAGGGCCCTTACACTTCTTAAGTGAGCGCGGCTGCACTTCTCTCCTACAATCAAAACATCCTGACAGTTTTTAGCACTGTCATTGATTCTGTTCAGGTTTTTGGCTCTTTATAGGCCCGGTCTTCGGGATTTGGGCACTGTAAATAGGACTCAGACTGGTATTTCTAAACATTCATTCTAATCTATTACTTCAAAATCTAAGAAAAATTGACATATCTTCCAGTCTCAGCTGTAATCCCTCCACCGTGCCGTTGGATTCAGCATTCAGTCCCACATGGTAAGCTATTGTAGCGCAATAAAATTCAAAATTTTAATTACTTAAATGTAGCTTTTTTAAGCTACAAGCTTACTATGTGGGACTGAGAAGAGTCCCACCCTGCCTCCCGCTACAAGCTTACTATGTGGGACTGAGAAGAGTCCCACCCTGCCTCCCCACTGTATTACAGCTGAGAGGTAAGGTTTTAAAATTGCAAAGAGAAAGTAGGAACAGATCTCGTAGTGTACCAGACGAGGACAACCTGAGGCTATGGCCAACTATAAATGTCTATTTTTCTTAGACGTTGGCCGTGGTGCCTGCGGGCCATCGAAGAACAGCATTCAGTCCCACATGGTAAGCTTGTACCAGCTTGTAGTTTTATCCTTAATACCATGACTATCGTATCTTATGAAAATAATGACATAAGATGGCCAGATGGCTGATTGATGATAGTAGCTTTACACCCAGAATGATCCGTCTTGTTTACTCAGGAGTAAAATACATACCACCTTGTTTGGTATTTTAATGTGTAGCCACAACTGCCGCAGTTGGAGTCACAATATTCAACAGTTTAGATGGAATTTTGTACAGCTCCCACAAGTTAATCAGTATTAATATTTATTTTTAGACATATACTTAACAATCAAATCAATTGATATGGTCAAAAAATTAATGTACTTGGAATATCATTTATTGAGAACAAACTTTTAGAAGAACCTAAAATGCACTAATGCAGTTCAAATTCAAACAAAATATAGACTGTGTACATTATGGATCCATACATCATGTATTATAGTATAAAATATTTTATTCATCTGATAAAATTATTAATTTCCAAACATTTTACTCTCCCTTGACAAAGGACAACAAGTTCAGGGGTGAAAGTTCATATACTCACAGAGTCAAAGTTGGGATTTGACCTCCTGTTCAACAGCCAGAGTGATTTGGGGACAGGTTCAACACATTGCCAAGGGGACAGGGAAAGATAAGATGCCAGACCCTCAAACCAATGGGATTTATTGATTTTTTGACTCCCAAACTGATCCTGTGATCCACAGGAGCACAGGATCAGCTCCTTGTATCCGCAGGAGCCTGGCGGAGCCATTTTTTCCACCTTAAGGAGGAAAAATGGATTTTTACCATTGCCTCTGATGAGATTACTATATGAGAGATAATCGAAATAAACATCAGTACATGATAGTTTATAAGGCCCAGGAGTCAATTTATTCACTTACACATTGACTTATTTACACCCACACATAAAAACGCATCTACCATATACATAATAAAATACATGGCTTTTAGGTTTTGTCTTGCTGATTTAATATGGCAAATTTTTAATTTTGCCACTAAAAGACGAGATAAGACAGGACAGTACAAATTACACAATTTGCTGACAATTTTCCTATTTTCTAATAAATGTAAATACATATACTAAGATTGTACGTGTTGTTAACTGCCTGTGTTGCTAAGCTGTGGCATGTGCCAGATTACCAATCGAAATAGCATCACCTATCCGTCACTCTGACCAGTACAATGTGTAATATCAAGCCCAAATAAATCAAAAGTATACCTTAAATGGTCGATGTGGTATGGTATATACAATTGATTTAAAGCAATGTTAAACCCACTTTAATGCAAATTAGTGCAATATATAGTTTGTGGGTGATCTGTGGCAGCCAGGCAATACAATTAACCACATAATGAAAAGTGAAGATTTGAATCCCCCAGTGGATGATTTTGGAACTGTAAAAAACAGTACCTTGCAGTAATTATGTAATGTGTGAGATTACTAATGGCCTGTCACAGTGTGACCTTAGCTGTCATGGGGACATAAACACAAATTTGGCCTTGAAGTTAAAACTTCTCCTATTGACTTTATAAACACAGCCACCTAATACTATGGCATCATTATCAGCTATCCTTCACATGGTACTGACATAAAACACTTATCTCAGGCAGTGTTAGTGCACTAAGTCATTAAATCTACCAGTTTAGGTGGTAATTTTCTTTTGGCATTTATTTACATTAAGCAACAAACTCATTTTTAGCGAAAATGAAAAATAATTCCAGCGTCAAATCCATATTAATTATGATCATTAGTTAAACTACATAGTTGTGAATTTTTATTCAACAAGTAAAATTTTCTTCCAAGAAAACTTCCACTTGAATGCTGTGTGATTTTTTATTCCTCCCAATTCGTCCTTTCTATCTTTTGGACACATTTTTCCACTAATTGTAAAATGGTTCAATCATAGACTGTCACCTCTGTGGGTTCAAGTCCCACAAGTGGCAATGGTGAAGACCTTCCCAATATGACCCTGGCTGTTGAAATGGGTATGACAAAAATGGGTATGACAATAAAACCCAGTAATAGACAAAAATAAACATTCTGCAATGTTTTTTTTTTGCCTGGGCTCCTATATTGTAAGGCAATACATGGGCATATGCTTCCATTTTCAGACATGCAACATGTGTCTTTATGCAATACATATGTTGTTACCTAATCCAGTTGATACTGAATTGGAAGCAGGAGGGTATTGTAAAGTTTCAAAGCTGTTGCAGATTTTTCTTGCAGATAAAAGGACTTTTTGGCTTTGTACATCATTTCAATGGTAACATTTTTGTCATTTTACAACAGCAGTCACTCTTTTCTCTCTATTCATTCCTTTATAGATCTGATCACAGAGAAAAAAGTGTTGGCAATAAATTGCACCACATGGCCAATTTGCAAACAGTAATAAGATAAATGGAAAATTGATCAATCATTATTCAGCAGTTACTGCAATGTTACTGATTATTTTTATTTTAGTTTCAGTACTCTAAACATAGGAAGTATCATTGTTGTTATTTGTAGTCATTACTAAAATAACTTAAATACATACAATATTTGTGTGTCACTGCAAATGTGCAAACTACTTAGCTGGCTGATCATAAGTGAAAAAAAATTTCTGTGAAGTCATAACGACGTCAAAGATCAATGTGACCCTGTGCATTTGAAATGAATCAATTGGGCCTTGACCATTACACTGTACAAGTGGATTGACAACGAGGCTAGTATATGATACCCCAACACTTAAAGTAACAAGCAAACTGCTAGATCAGACCACTCACTGGGTCATGATATTAACTCTTCCCCTTAGGGGAGCATGGATGACAACTGTTGGCCAAATATATTTACTGGTTCTAATGAACATTGCGACATTATGTGAGCAATCCTCGGGAGAAAAACATTCTATGCTACCCACCACCTGCATGTTTACCTGTTTAGGTAAATAAACAGAAAGAACAAAAACAAAGAAATACAGACAATGACAATAATTTGCTTTATACTTTTTAATATTTATATAATATTTGCCACATATCTTCTGAAGTTACATATCAATATTTAAAGTATGAAAACATTTTATTCCACAGGTTTTTACAACTAATGTGGGTGTTCCACCACACGACTAAGCTTCCCGATTAAGGGTTTTTGGGAGTCGGTTTCAAATATTTACTTAGTCCCAGATGTCCTGTAACGGTCGGTAGTTGTCGGTTGTGGCCGTGAGAGAAATCAAACATGTTTGATATTTTTCACGACTCAAACCGATTCTCATTTCCTGCCGACAACAAAATGTCCAGTCCCAGGCTTCCTCAGGCCTCCTCAGACCCAAATTTACACAGTCCTATGTTGTCCCAGGCCTCCTGCGACCCTTAGTCCCAGGCCTCCGTAGCTTAGTCCTAGGAAGCCTGTTTGGCAGTCCCCGACTCATAACAGATCTTTGAAGTTTCATGCGGTTTCATTAGTCCTGGGAAGCCTCAGACCATCTCAGGTGTCCTGGGACTAAGAAATCTGGGTCTGGGACTAAGCCCCGACTAAGAGAAGTCCACCCTAACCGATCCAAGCTGGCGTCCTCAGGCCGCCTGGGAGAATACAAATTTAGTCCGCGACGGTCTGAGGACGCCCCAGGAGGCCTGTGACTAAGAACCAATTAAGAGCCGACTGTTTTCCGTGCGTTGGAAATTAAAACGAGGCAATGAGGGGGTCTGGGACTATATCAGCGACCGCGCACACATTCTCGTTGTTACTGACTGGTTGGCTACTGAGAGACGTGTGTCTGTTTTGTAGGGGTTTTCATTTTTTTAGATATCATATAATACTTGAGCTTAAGGCAAATTTTACAGTTAGGAGACACATTTGACTTTTTTACTTTTTTGTTTGCTATTGACTGGAGTTATTAGGAAAGAGAAAGGAGGGAAGAGATGAAAGAAGAAGATGGATGAGAGGCAAGAGGAGAGGGAGAAGGAAAGTGGAGAGGTGGATGAAAGGATTGAGGAAAGGACGGAGGAGGGTACAGAGGAGGGTATACAAGAGACTGAGGAGCGATTGGAACTTACTGAGGAAGCTTGCGAAGAAGAAGAGAGGTGTGAGGAGGATTTAGAGAGTCACTCGGCAGCCAAGAGAGCCAGGGTCTGCTCAACTTTCACTGACAGCCAAGAAACTGCAATTGTGGAGTTTGTGAAGGAGCATCCAGAGCTCTATGACAAGGAGCATGGACGTTTCCACGACAGACAGAAGAAGGAGGCTCTCTGGGCAGAAATCTCTGCAGAACTGAAGCTCCAGCCCTTTGATGTCAGAAGATGGTTCGAATCTCAGCGAACGCGTTATGGCAAGCTGTCAAAACTACAATCTGGCCAAGCCCCAAGGGAGATGACCAAGAGACAGTCCTGGGTCTACCAGTAGATGGGTTTCCTTAAGACCCATATCAGACGAAAGGGGGCCAGCAGAAGTTCAGGGTTCGAGGCCAGTCTAAATACCAGCAAGCAGAATGAATCTCGTGGGTCTACTACTGATACAGAACACCTTGAGTCCAGTGTCCGTAGAGAGAGTAGGAGTCAACCTATGTTCACATCTACACCAGTTTCAACAGACTCCAAGATACTCGAGCACTTTGACTAGATGAGGACATTGATCTCAGGTTTCCTGCAGCAGAAGTCAGACAGGCAGCCCTTCTTTGACTACGTGGCATCACAGGCTGAAAAGATGACCCAAGAGGAATTTGAGGACCTTAAGGGCAGAATTTTTAGAGATATTGAAAGCATTAAGAGCAACCGTAGATGTCAACCACTAGTCAGAAGATCAGCCACTATATTACCACGGACTCCCAGAGGGTTGGCATACTGCCAACAACCACTCAACAGGCGTCTACTTTCACCCAAGCAGCAGCTAGCAGCAGTTACATCTACTACACACCAAGCCCCCTTGGCTTTGGCAACCCTCCATTAGTTCTAACAGTACAGGACAAGGGCAGTAGACACAACCTAAGTGGAATACTAAGCCAGCTACCAGATCTGACATCTACACAGATCATTGAGCAGCATCAGCAGCAGCAGCTGCAACTCTTCACTATCACCACTACAGCACCGCCTCAACAGCAGCAGCCTCCTCAGTAGCCATCCAGTCAGGGTGGGTCTTTGACCTGCCAGGCCCTTTTCAGGGCCACCCAAATATTCCAAAAACAATTATTTAGCTGCAAGTTATTCCAATTCCCCTCCCAAAACATAACAGTTCAGTACAAATACTTATCACAAGAAGAATAAAAAAGTCCAACACCTACACCACCCCAAACATGAAACAAATAACCCATGGTACCACACATAGCCAAAAAAGGCCACATAGAAAAAAAATTAAAATAAATAAACTCCCAATATGGCCAATAATCAGCCAATTTTTAGCTTAAAATCCATGGGATTGGTTAAAATCTTTAATAAAAAAGTCCAACACCTAGAGTTAAAAGGCATTATAATATACTTACCAACCCACAAACACACAAACCAAATACCAAACAGAACCCAAACCAAAGAACTGACAAACTATTTTACAAACATAACCCCCACCATTGTAAAGACAACCAGTTTGGTGGTTATATTTCCTAAATATTTGTGAAGTGGAGTATAAGATTTTAATTTTAAGATTTCCAGGAAAACATTTCTGTTTCAAATATTTTTCCCAAAAAAAACAAATGTAAGTAAAATTAGGATGTATCTTTAAAAATATATGCAATATTTATTCCATTTAGGAAGTTATGTTTGGCTTTGTGTGTTTTTTCTTTTTATAAATATGTTTAGCACTGGGTTTGTCTGTTTGTTAGTTGGATGACTGGCATTTAATTCCGTCTGTTTGTTGGGTGGGTGAATTATGTTGGCCATGGGGTTTGTCTGTTTGTTGGTGGTGTGACTTCTGTCGGGCATTGTGTTTGTCTGTTTGTTGGGTGGGTGAATTTTGTTGGCCATGGGGTTTGTCTGTTTGTTGGTGGCATGACTTCTGTCGGGCATTGTGTTTGTCTGTTTGTTGGGTGGGTGAATTATGTTGGCCATGGGGTTTGTCTGTTTGTTGGTGGCGTGACTTATGTTTGGTAATGTTTGGGTTATTTTGAACAAGCATAGCTGATTAATTTTTTTGGAATATTTGGTAGTCCTGAAAAGGACTGGTTATTAGTCCTGAAAAGGACTGGTTACTGCAGCAGGAGTTATATTCTGCCATCTTGCCAGGCCACTGCTCCCTCATTATTGAAGTAGTCCTTGAGGTAATCCCTCTGTCTTTTGGCTTCTCTAGCAGGGTTTCTGTCTGGACCACCACCAGCAGCACCACCAATCAGTCAACAATCACCAGGCACATCATCATCTTCATCATCTCCAGGTTCTTGACCACCATGTTGACCTTGATACTGGCTTGTCAGTATGTTGTGCAGAACCATACAGGTCATGACCACATCCCTGACTGTTTCTGGGGGTAATTCAATAGTCAACATCACTCTGAATCTTGAGACCAGGATGCCAAAAGCATTCTCAACAACTCTCCTGCCCCTTGATATTCTGTAGTTGGCTTTCCTCGCTGGTTAACATCCTTCTGCCATAGGGTTTCATGAGCCAGGTCTTCAGGGCCAAGGCATCATCTGCCAAAATGTAGTTGGGGACATCTCTACCACCCTGGGTTATAGGAGCTGGGTCAGGGAAGCCTATCCTGCCATCCTCAATCCTCCTCTTCAGCTGACAGGCATTAAATATCTGGGCATCTGAGCAAGATCCAGCTGTACCAGCATCCACCCATCTGAATTTGTACTGCCCATCTACCAAGGCCAACATTACTATAGAAAAGAACCCCTTGTAGTTGTGGTACAGGGTTCCAGAGTTCTTGGGCTTCTTCAGGGCCACATGCTTTCCATCAAGGGCTCCCAGGGCATGTGGAACATTCCACCTGATCCTGAATTCCCTTTCCAGTTCTTTCCACTCATCTGGAGTAGTAGGACATCTGAGGTACTCTCTGGTGAACTCATCCTGGATGGCCCTGCAGACCTCTGGTAGAAACTTGGAAATGGTGGGCCTGCCAACCCTGAACTGACAGGATAATGATGTGTAGGACTCTCCAGTGACCAGATATCTGATGGTGAGGGCTAACTTCTCCCCAACACTGATAGGAGCTCTGTAGTTGGTGGCCTGCCTGGCTAGACGTGGTTCCACTCTGGTCTTTATCATTTCAAAGAATTCTGGGGTCATCCTCATGTAGTTGGTGAATCCTGGAATGTCTGTGGCATACAGTTCAGCCATAATGTTGTGGTAGGCCCCCCTCTCCTCTCTCTGCAGTGGCCAAGGTGTGACCCACATGTTGTGCCTTCTTCTAGGTCTCTGTCTGGCTGGTGGTGGTGGTGGAGGTGGTGCTGCTTGTGGTGGTTGTTGTGGTCGACGTACAAATAGCAAATACATCATTATTTTTAACTGAATAAAAAACAAAAAAGCCCTAAGTTGTTGCTGAAGCTGTCTTCCATTAAAAGGTGGCATCCTGCTGTGTTCCAATAAAAGTAATGATAATTAGATCGCGAAATTTATATACATACCCAGAAAATCTAGTTATTTTGCAAAACAAGAATCGGTGATCGTGGTCTGGGGAAGACTGAGGAGGCCTGAGGACGCCTGAGGACACCGGGACTTAATCGGGGGTTAGTCGGGGCTTAGTCTCAGGAGGCTTAATCGGTTCTTAGTCGCAGACCAGACGTGGACTGTCTGGGCCGCCTGGGGCCTCCTCAGGCTTCCTGAGGCCAGTCTGTACTTAATCCCAGGCTTTGATGCCGATTCAGTATTCCCGCCCATTTTACCTTTTTTTTCACCGATTGTCCACGATTAAGGGTTGCCAACAGGATCGGGCCTTGGTCCTTTGGTGGAACAGGGACATAAAGCAGTCGCATTCTACATCTTTGGAGTCATAAGTGATGAAGGTCACGAGTTGGAAAGCTTTGGGAGGTATTATGCTCACGAACAGTAAATACTAGTGGTGACACTGTTTTTGTTTGTTTTTTTTTTTTGTTTTTTTTTTAACTAATATATTCAAGTCAAGAATAGCTAAAAGAATGTCGCATAAGGCTTGAAACACAAGAGCAGATTTGTAAGCTGTTATGCCCCTGTTCCACCACATAACTAAAGCTCCCAAATAAGGGATTTGGGGGATCTTGGGGTCCTTAACATTCGGCTTGAGTCTGTTTGGGTTGGTTGTGGTCGTAAAAATATCAAAGCGATCCACTTTCGCCCCTACCCACAAATTTTCCAGTTGCAGGCTTCCTGAGGCCTCCTTAGACCCAATTGTACACAATCCTATGTTGTCTGAGGCGTCCTGCGACTCTTAAACCCAGGTCTCTTAGTCCCAGGAGGCCTGGACTTAGTCCCAGACCTCAACAAAAATCGGTCATTGCTGTGCATGAGGAAATCAGTTATTAGTCACACGAGGACTGAGGAAGCCTCAGACCAGTCTGAGAGCCAGTCTGTATATCTCCTGAGGACGATCTGGGTTTGATCCCAGACCTGGATCAGTATTCCATTTTCCAGCCCATTTTTTATGATTTTTTCACCGACTCTCAAGGATTAAGGGTCCGAGGGCAAATCAGGGATTGATCCTTTGGTAGGAAATTGGGCATTAATGTTTTGATGCAAAGGAAATATTACTCTGAATGGTTTAAGTCATTGGTAACTATTGCAGCACAGACCTGATCTGAATTGTGGATGTTTTGTTCATATGAGGGTCTTGTTTGTAAACTTGCTTGATACTTTGGAATTTGTTATTGCTGTAATGTAAACCACTGAAATATTCTATCATGTAAGGACTATAATAATAAAATATTCAATGTCATTGTCATACAATTATCCATATCTTCACCCAATATGGTGATTTTAATGCAGCTTTTTGCCATAGAGAGTCGCGTATCTCATCTAAGCTTGTGAGAAATGCATTAGAAATCACATGATGAATGTAAGCAATATATTAGATGGTAATTCAACTAACAGTTCTAATTCACCTCTCATTTTTTGAAGAAAAAAACGACTGCCATGCCAATTTCAAATTATGCAAAACTACATGTACTTACTGATGAATTGTAATTCTGTTAAACGACTTCTTTGTGGGGATTAAATCTTCACGTTTATAAATACTGGAGCCTCAATCCTTGTCAGAAACCCAATGCAGAATTTAGTAAATTTTGTATTTATAATACCGTTGCTAAAGTATTTGTCACTTTTACTGGCATATTTATTGGAATTACAGAGCATAAAAACTAAAAACAATTTATTGAAATTACACAATGGAACTTTTAACTGAGAATCAGTATAAATATTGCTAGATTTTTGTTATCTCCTGCCTGCGGCCGAAGGCTGTGGTCGGGAGATTATAAAACGACTTCCGTACGTGTGTCCGTACGTGCATCCGTACGTGCGTCCGTCCGTTTGTCATGTTTTGCATAAACCTTAATATCTCATTCATTTATAAAGATATTTTCACCAAATATGCAGGGAATGTTTATGGCTATGAAAACTTGTCTCTGCAAAATTTTAGCCTCATTTGGAAAAACAAAATGGCCGCCATAGCTAATTGTTTGAAAATCGTAAAGGTGCTCTAAATCTTGAAATATTCCAGCTAGCTTTATCAAATTTGCACAAAAGCTATATGGCTAGACAAGCTAGCCTGATAGTAATTTTGGCCTAGTTCAAAAAACAAAATGGCCGCCATATGGCTGTCATGGCCTGGAAATCTTTTCCAGGTGTTGAATTTGACCTTTGATCCCTGCTTCAAGGTTAAATGAGGTCATCACAATAAAACATCCTTATTTCTCCCTTATTATTGGTGCTATGGCTTCAGAATATAAAGACAGACCATCAAAAGTTCTGGCCTTCAAATGTTTTGCCTTATTTTGAAAAATAAAATGGCCGCCAGAGCCAATTATTTATAAAACATTAAGATGCTCTAAAACTTGAAATATTGCAGCTAGGTTAATCAAATATGTGCAAAATATATATGGCTAGGAAAGTTGGCCTGATAGTAATTTAGCCTAGTTTCAAAAACAAAATGGCCATCATATCACATGTTAATTGGGATTATCCTATTAAAAAGGCCTTATATCCCTTATCATCGCTACTAGGGGTTCCAAAAGTGAAAACGACAAAGTCAAGGCCTGAGACTGTTTTTCAACTGCTGACTTTTACCTTTGACCCCTTCTTCAATGTCAAGTGGGGTTATCTTACTACAAAGGCCTTATGTCTCCTTTAGTTCTCCATTATTACTGATTCTAAGGGGGGAGATAACCACTGCGGCAGTGGCCTTGTTTTCTTGGAAATGGCACATCAAAGACTTTGATGTGGTGGCTTTAAGCTAGCAGGGAAAAACGAAGCATCAAATTACACTCAGTTACTGGAAATGATACAAGTAATTCAACGGGGCTCAGCCAATTTACTTTCCCCAAATAATGGCTCTCTCTCCAATGGTAGGTAATATACAGTTCAGAACATGATCAACTGGAATGTATTTCGTTCATCTACTACATAACTTGTCCCCAATATTATTGTTTAATCTATACCACGTGGAGAATTAGAAAATAACCACAGAGGTTGGTTTCACAAACTAGTCACACACACTCTATTATCAGTCTAAAATGAGATTTTCACATTTTTCACAAATAAATGAAATTAAGTCAACTGCCCGCAATAGAGTGAGTTTGATCAGAGAAGGTATGGGTGTTAAGTCCCAACCGTCCACCCGTAAAACTTTGTTTTACATTAACTAAGAGATTAGTGGATAAATAATTTTCAATATAGATACATTTACCATTACATCCAACCATTGCAATAGCAGTGGTTGAAAGTTGTGTAATACCTTGTGCAATTAATACATATACCTTTCTTTTCTTTTATTGTGGTAAAATGGTTGCCACAAAAGCTCACAGCAAGACTATATTAGAACATTCATCATAATATAAGAACCTGTTTGGCTCACTTTAATCATTCTTTTATCAGCTTTGACCTGTAAGCAATGAATAAAGTAACACTTTGTAGTAGCATTCTTTCGTCATCTTTGAAATAAAACAGGATACTTTACCAGAACGTAGTACCAATTATATTGGTGAAAATTTATATGGCGAACAGAAAACTCCCTGATATGCCAGGCATAGTGTGGTGAATTTAACGTCCTACTGTGTGAGGGGCCTGGTTTATTCATTTTACCACTTTAAAACAACCATTTCATTACTATGCTTTCTTTTGTGTTAAGGGGGTGTTACATGGAATAAGCCAATCACCTTAATTGACAGGCATCATTGGTGGCAATCTCCCATTTTTTGGAATTACGTATTTATTGAGACGTAAACAGTAAACACTGAATTTTAAGAACCCAACTTCCCACTTCTGGCTCATTATATATAAGTTGGTGATTCTGACAGCTTTTGCATTATCCTTTTATTTTGGGAATACATGACCAATGCTGACCACCCCACCCCCGCCCCTCGTTCTGATTTAGACGTATAAGCATCTTGGTCAGCAGTTAGCAGGTTATTCTGTTTTCTTATGCCCCTGTTCCACCACTAAGGCTCCCGATTAAGGTATTTTAGCAATCGGTTTCTTAACAATGTAGAGTCCAAAACAGTCTGCTTGAGTCTATTTGGATCTGTTGAGGTTGGTATAAAAATAAAACATGTTTGATATTTTTCACGACTATAACCAATCCACTGTCGCCCCTACCCACAAATATTCCAGTCTCAGACTTCCTGAGACCTACTCAGACCCTAATTTACACAATCGTATGTGGTCTGAGACTTTATGAGACTGTTAATGCTACGTCAGTTTTATTTTAATCCCAGGAGGTCGGGACTTAATCCCAAATCCCCGACCCCCCATAGAAAAGGAAAAACAAAAATCGGACACAGCAGTCTGAGCAAATCTGTTATTAGTCCCAGGAAGTCTGAGGTCTCACACCAGTCTGAGACCCAGCCGGTATGTCCCAGACAGGATCTGTGTTGACTCCTGTCACAATTGTGGTTAAATCGCCTCTTAGTGGGGGAAAGATTGTGAGTTGTCTGAGGTGGTCTGAGGCTTCCTGAGAACAATCACAAAACTGGATCCCGATTCCATTGCCCCACCCATTATTCATGTCTTTTTTCCACAGACTCTCAAGGATTAAGGGTCCCAGGACCAATCAGATCTTAATCCTTGGTAGAACAGGGGCATAAAAGAAAGGTAGTTAGAACCCGAATTGTGGAAAATCTATATTTTATCTCTACAACAACCATCTATACTATTTACAATTGTAAGAATTACATTTACTTTATTTGATTAACTTTGTGGCCAGCCACACATTGTCCAGATAGATAGAGAAAATCTAAAGGTGACCTACTTGTGGTCAGCCAATAAGGTGGCCTTAAATGATTTGAGTTATAAATTTTAAATTTATTTAAGGTGGTCTCAAAGTCAGAAATTATTTATCAGTTAAGGTTGAGTTTATGCAGTAAAGACTATTATTGAGAATTTTATTAATTTCTTCCTTTTTTATTAGTAAAAACAGCTTCTTATAGGCAAGTATTGAATAAAAGACAAATAAAATTTGAAGTTAGTGTTGGAGGAATAGAAGCTCCAGCCAAGTTGAGATGGATTTGGTTATGCCAAGCATCCTTCGCAGGCATCAGACTACTAGTCTAAAGACTCTCTGGCCAACGATACCAGGCACAATAACTTGGAGTTATAAGCACATGTGCATGAAAAATCTGGTACTATAAAATGCAAAAATATATACAATAATATGTACAATAATAGTATTGAAAACTGAGTAGATATATTACGAATACAATGTCATGAAGGTAGCATTTAAAGCCCAGTTATCCAATTAATTATTTTAAAATTGTTTGGATCAATTTACTATTAATCACAAATTATAAGATGCACAAAAAGTTAGAATTACCACATCATTCCGCTCTACGAAAAAGAAACTTATGTACAATCAAAGCATGAGTCTAAGCCAAACTGTTCTAACTGGACAGCTGTAATCTAATAATACTTAGTTTTAGCAAGCCTCAGTCACATGAGTATTTCTGCTACTAGCGAGACAGTGGAACAATGAATTATTTCATATAAGGGGTTGCTTTTTGTTTCTTTATATGATTATTACAAGGTGGATTAACCTTGAACCTAGATGTTTACATTATTTTACTCGACCAGAATAGTTATGGAACATCTACCTGTGTTTGACCATTGAAATTAACTCTTTAAAGTGTATGTAACCATATTAGATAGTCTTTATGGCTAGTAATCATTACACCTGAATAAAATCTGACTCTTGACACAATAAAGAAAAAAGTCAAGCTAAATGGTTGCACTCATACTGCACTCTTAAGAGTGAAATTCTCAGTTATGCCCACAATTAAATTTCTTCAGTTTACATACTGATCACTAATATCAACATGAAACCGTGTAATAAGGCAATTCAAGTTCAGTGATGTACTCATTAAAACGATGAATTACATTCAATTACTGTTTCTGACATGTAGACATTAATGATAATATACTGATTACAATCTACTAATCTTATGACCTACTTAACTTTTCTTTAATTTTAATATTATTTGAAGCCTGATACCAGGACACACTGCCAGGTTGCAGGTGGTGGAAGAACTTGACTGAGGAAGGCTGAAGGGTATGGAGCTGGAGGCTATTGACACCCTTGCAGTGATGCAATCTCCTATGTGGTATGTTGGAGTGAGAGTAAGGATGGTGGATCTCAACACCCAGTGGGAAAGGTAGCCACTGGCCAGCCACCACATTCATACAACCCAGATACTATCACACAATAAGCACTTAACACTGTCTCTCACGGAGCTCACATCAGCTAGGTGTAACTCCAGATTACTGAAGAATATGTGGCTGGCCAGGTCCAGGATCCACTCATCACATCAATGTGACTTATAACTACACTACAGACATAATATGTTCAAGGTATTCAGGGTAGGCTACAGGGATAATTTTTTTTAAGTTTTTACAAATGGCGTCTGTACTGCCTGATTTTCCCTGAGGAATTTAATTAAAAGTAGCAGGAATATTCGAGGCTTGGTCAACGGTCAGCCATTGAACATCATTCCCCGCCCCCAAGTAAATAGTCAAATTTTAAAAACTACCATCTCCTAGAACAGCATGCAGACATGATGGCACACATTGGGGCCTGAACTTACATCCCAAATGTGCAGTCAAGATATCAAGGGTGACTTCAAGGTCAAAGGTCAGAGCCAAGGTCAAAACCAAGTTGGAATTTGAAGCTAAACCTAAGAATCAGGATGAGTGCAACCCAAGAAATTAAGGCTACAAATGCAACATATGCAGGTGATTATAATCCATCCATAAACCCCACAAGGAGTAGGTCAAAGAAAGTGACCTCACAAAGGTCATCAAGGGGTCACAAACCAATCTGTATAGAAATCCAAAACAGTTTTCAAAGACATTTAAAAAGAAAAGACCCATCATTGGGTTTTATAACATTTATTTTAATTTACATTTTACTTTTATACACAACACTAGTAAACTAAAATGTTTTTTTGTAGAATTATATGAGTAAAGGCCAGAAACCTGGCAATAATAACACAGAATCACAATGCACTGATATATATATTTACTGTAAGATTTAAAGCCCTACTACAGTATGGCCAGAAATTAATAATGATTGAATTTTTGGCAATTTTGGCAGGTTGCGAACCAGAAAAACTACAACATTGAACCATAAACACACAAGCAAATTTACCCAGTTTGTTGAGAAAGATGCCAAACAATAAAATAAAATGAATACAATTTTAGAAATTTAAAAATAATTTAGAAAAAACACCAGTAACTACTTGCAAAAGAGCTTTCAAAGCAGTTACAGGACATAATGGAGACCCTGGCAATGAGGGGATTCATATCCTAGCAACTTTGACCATATGTTGGTTAGTCTTAGCCCACTTGACTAATATAATGGCTGAATCATGGCCATAAATAACATCCCACGAGCCAAATGTCTAGAAACATCAAATGTAGATGTAGAATGGGGAACAATGTTGGATAGTAAGTAAGTAAGTAAGTAAGTAAGTAAGTAAGTAAGTAAGTAAGTAAGTAAGTAAGTAAGTAAGTAAGTAAGTAAGTAAGTAAGTAAGAAACACTTATATAGCGCCGAATTTGATGTAAACATCCTCTAAGGCGCTGATGTGCAAAAAGGGATAGTCCAGTTCCAGAAAGATGTCAGTTTCCATATTAGCGTCCGGTCGGGGAGATAGGCTATGGTGAAGGATAAGCCAATCTAAAAAGGTATGTTTTCAACTGTTTCCTGAAACCAGAAATGCTTTCTATGGTTCTGATGGCTTCAGGAAGCTTGTTCCACTCTGTGGGAGCCCCTGCTATGAAACTGCGTAGCCCTGAGCGTTTATTTGGTTTAGATGAGGAAATTGATAGGCGATTGCCCCATGTGAGATCACTCCGCCTAATTAGAGCAGAGAGATATGGAGGTTGGCTCAAATGTATTGCTTTATAAATGAGGAGATTATATTTGAACAGTATACAGTAATGAATGGGGAGCCAGTGTAGTTTGTGCAGGAAGGGTGTAACATGACAGTATTTATTTAGCTTGCATACCGTCCGACATAAGGCATTTTGAACTCTCTGTAGTCTGCTAGTATATGCCTTTTTTGTGTTGTAAAGCAGTGAGTTACAGTAATCCAGACGACTGCTTACCAAGGCATTTGCCACCTTTACAGTCTCAAAAAAAAGAAAAAGGCCAACAAATATATAGCTGAGAACACTAATGGATGTTCCAGTTGCTGAGAAGTGAGGACAATCTGGGTTAACATTTGTTCATCAAACACAGATTGTGATTTTAAGGTCACAGGTCGATTGATCTTAAATGATTGAATGAACATTGGCAACTTCTGATGCTTGAAACATTTAGTTGGAAGGTCATATATTATGGATAGAGTCCGGAGAGAAGCAAGATAGCTTGCAAAGTTGGCAACAGTGAGATTATTCTGATGCAAATACTCTAAAAAGGCTAATAGAATTTCTACAGTTACTTGACCAGGTGGCAACCCAGAGACCACCAAAGATGCTAGATAGTCTGAGAACATTCAAGAGTAGGTCCTCTGAGTGGAGGGTCTGAAGGACTGTATCAACCAGTCACATGCCTGGGCGGTCAGCTGGTGGGAGACCTGAAAAACTAAATGTTATAATTTAAGAACATTAAATCCACATCAGTGGGGATCCAAATCGGATCCGAGACATACAATTTTAACAAGTTCCAAGAGTTTGATCAAATTTATATCTAGACAAAAGATCAGCAATAACATTTTGTTTACCAGGTATATGTTCTATGTGTATAGAGATGTTGAAAAAAGCTGTTAACATGCAAATATTTTTAGCACAAGTGGCCAACATTGCATCCTTAGTTTTACCAGACAGAAGAACTTCAACTACCACCATGTTATCACATTTAATACGTACCTTCCTATTTACCCACTGATAGGCCCAGATTTTCAGGGCAACAACAATATCCATCATTTCTAGGTGAACAATGGAATAGTTGTTGAAACCTTTAGAGATAGGAAGTGCATAACATTGGTTATCCAAAATGCCCCCCAGTCCAGTGAGACAGGCATCTATATAAAGCTCAGCCTAACTAGGTCTGGTGTCACAATAAACTACACCATTGAATTGGTTCAAAAATTAGTGAATCAGGCAAGGTCCTTGAAAAATTCCTGAGATAATCTAACAGACCTTCTATCGCCCATATCTCTCAAAAATTGAAGCATGCGATTAAGAAAGGCCCTAGCTGGCTTAACACACTTTGAGATATAGACGAGAGAGCCTAACAATGACTGTAGCTGTTGTTTTGTACACTGAGTTTTATTTTCCCACTGATAACACAACTGTAGGATATTTTTTATTTTTTCTGGGGGTACAGACATAGTTCTAGTTTCTGTATCAATAAGGATACCTAAACAGGTAACAGAGGTGGATGGAGGAACCAGTTTCTTTGCACTAATTTGAAGGCCTAGTTGTGCAAGCAGAGATGGCAATTTTTCATAAGCTGAAAAATGGTGGATGGAGTGCCACAGTATATTAGATCATCCACATAATTGTACAGGTCCAGAAACCCGTGATTTTTCATGATAAATCTGATGCTATCGGTGACTTTCTCAAAGAAAATTGATCCATGTCTGTACCCGAATGGGTCCGATTGATCAATGAAATAAGAATCCTGTTTTAATCCCAAGAGATCTATACCTCCAGGGTCACCCTTCAATTGATGAAAAGATCGACTGATGTCAATTTTAAAAAGCATAGATCCGGGTGCCAGCTGTATAAGCCTCTGGACAATATCGTCTACAGAAGGGTAATCAAAACAAATTTAGTACATACATATTTTGAAACACCAGCATTAACAGAATGACCTTTTGGCCAATTGAGGTCAACTATGGTTCGCCTGAGGTCAGAATCCTGCTTCTCCATTGTCATGAAGGGGGAGACATGTAACTGTATAGGCTTTTGATCAAAAGGGCCCAGCATAGCACCAGGTGACAATTCTTCTTTAATATATTCCTCAACATGTCAGTAAATTGAATAGCTGATGCATGATTTTCTTCAATAGAAACCAGATCCGAGTCCCTGTTAAAATCCAGAGGGAATCCAAATTCCAATAAGTCTACTATCTGCTGATCCCAATAGTGTTCAAGATAAATTCTCCATGAAGGTATATTAAGATTTGAAAGAATGGGAATTCGCAAACCGAAGAAATTCGGACAACCAGACGCATGAACTAGTTGATGCACTAGCAAGGGATCAGTGCAGCGGTCATTATTTGTGTGAACACCAACATCAGTTGTAAGAGGGGACAAAGGAACAACACCAAAAGATTTTTGTCCATTTGCGATTTGCATGCAATATATTCATTACATAATCTTGCCTGCCTAATTGTATCTACATCAACCCTCTTTTTAATTAAACTTTTGTCAAAAACGTCCACTTTCATCCCTAAACGTATCACTTTCATCCCTAGATAAAGCTTTGCCAGAACAGGGAGTACACTCAAAGTGATCCCTATATTCAACATCAGTATCAAAAGCAATGTCTGAGAATGAATTTTGTTCATCAACTGCATCTAGTACAACAAATCTGTTATGCAAAGGTATATCAAGATTTAAAATCCCAGTAGCTTTGTTTCTGTTATAAGTTTTATCAGGCCTAACATGAGTGGTTCGAACCTGGGGACTGACAGTGTGAGATATATTTTTCTCCTTGCCTGACCCAAGTGGCTTGCCCTTTCGGCTAACCACCTGCATTACCTCCAGAGGTTCAGATTTGTCAGCACTAATATTGCAAGAGTAAGGATTTTGCTTAACCACATCAGCAAAAGTCCTACCAGTTACCACAGGTTTACAAGTATTACTTTCACTAAGCCACTGTTTCCATACTAAATGAGGAGCTTTATAACCTTTATGTACATCAGAAACATCAATAACAGTATTATACACACATCTACGTGAAAATTTGTTATCTAGATTCCTGTTGACACTATCCCAGGCACGACCAGGTTGTAAGGTAACCTCATTGACCATGCACAGAGTTACTCGGATTTTTTTTTTATTTTTGTTTACAATCAAGAGCACTATGGGCACTAATTTTCCCATCCAGGACAAAGCAAGAACTACAATTATGCCTGTAGAAACCCCCTTTTTTCATTGTGTTTTGAATAATTGCAAGAATTATCATAGAAATTCACACATGGCATGGATTTTGTAGTTTTTTGGCATTTGGGAACATTTCTTGAATTTCTGGTTGCCATTCATTTATTGATATGGGGGGGGGGAGATGTTTTTGTGCATTAGCCCTTCGGATCTGATCTATCTTATCAGTCTGTGACCAACTTGTCACCTCGCCTTACTCTATCCAACACAACAGAACCGCATGGCTGGCTTTGGTGATTGCCACGAAAAGTCATTTGAATCATCAAGAAGGGAGATAAGGTAATCTAACATGTGGTCTTTTGTTATCTGAAAAGATTCCTTCCTCATTATCTAACAAAAACCAGCCATGAACTGAGTAATGTTAAGTTGGTTGTAAGTAACCCTGTCTTTGGTATTTCCAGCGAGTACATATTCATGGGGCCACTTGACTTTTTCTTTAACATATATATCTACAAAACCACCTCATTGTGATTTTATTTTCGGATCCGTTCCTTTTTTTTTTGTCAGAATTAGACAACTGCCTAATACAGTCCTCAACCTGCTCCTGAATCAGTTTACCATATCTAATTGTGTGTAAAATGGGTAGGTTTGCATGCATGTTGCCCTCATGAGAGGAACTAGGGAGACTTGAACTCGCAGTAGTCCTACCGCACACAGATTTTTTTTTACTTTTAGACTGGTAACAGAAGCTGAACTTTCAATGGCAGACAACCGCTTACCAATTGCATCTAGCTGAGATAAAATACTTTGATTAATCAAAGCCTGATCCAGCTGAACTTCTGACTTCCGATCCGACATTACTTTTCCGCTGCAATGCATAACTTTCCTAGATGTTTTGAAATCGTGCTTGTGTTTAACAACAGGGGTATCCTCTATCCTCAGATTCAGGGCTGTCACGAGAGACCAAATTGTCAACAACAGATTCAATATCAGAATCAGTATCCGACCTAGAAACTGAACCTGAGCGAGAAAATTCATTCAAAAATGTGTTGTCATTCTCTAGTTGAAGTTCAACCGGAATCTCAACTTTTTTTCTGCAAATTGTAAGGGTTACTTGCCTGTCTGTGCTTCTTTCGTGCTGCCATATCAATAGATGTGTGTAGGTAGAGACAAGACTTCAAAAATTTACAAGTGAAAAGTAAAAACTAAAAGAAAAATAAAGATTTTTAAAATGTAATCTTGTCTTGTCGACTGCCAGTTCAAATCTGACCATTATCCCCTTGACCAAAGCTGGGGTCAAACCAGTAACCAATCAAAAAGGGCCATGTGTCAATTAAACGACCCATTAAATGACGAGGGTGATACAAAATTAGGGGTGAAAGAACAATTAAAGTTGGCACCTAAATGCTAACCTGCAATTAGTGTTAGTGTAACAAGATTAATGGTTTAAAAATTTTGGATCAATGAGAGGCATATAACTAATATTATACCCCTACACTTAGCCCTACACCTCGGTTATTACTTATCATTCCATTACCATAAGTCAGGTCAAATTGCTGTGCAGTCCAATTGCAGTTGTGGCTGAAAAGTCAAACAAATTCACAATTAAGCTGGGAATTTTATCCTGACTAAACTTGAGTTTGGTGCCATCCCACATAGTGTGAATAGTGGGCATCTAATGTCATGAATTATATCAAAATATAGATGTTATAAGAAATGACTAGCTTAAAAAAATAATGTATAGTACTTCCTACTAGTAAATAAGAGCAATGCTATGGTCTAACCGCCCACTGGAAATTAATATGAATTGATCATTGAAAGAGACCAATAACAAAATTAGGAAATTCGAGGACATTACATGTATCCTGGACTACATTCAACCTTAAAGTAGGATTCCAAGGTCAAATCTGCCTTATTGGTAGCTGTTATTCGATTAGCTATAGTACAGCTTCTCTGAAAATTGCCATGCCACAGTACACTGAGAAGTAGCTGATGAAAACTTTTGACAAAAATCCTTGAAGTTTAATAGTTTTGAAGTTACAAGTGACTTTCTCTACACTAAAACATGAAAACAGCTAATACTGCGTTGAAAATATGCATACGTATAATGTGTCAACATTTTAAAAACTTTTAGATGCTTTAAGTGCATGTCTTTTGAAGCTTAAAAGTACTTATTCTCGGTCGGCAGAAAATTATAGTCACTGAAACACAATTCATAACTTTTATCTTCATTAAAACAAAGCAAAGCAATGATATCCCACAATATTCTGCGCAAAATAAGCAGGAATAAACAATATTAATGCACTACCATGAATCACAGTTACATGGAGCAATCACCTTTCATATGTATGAATTGCTGATACAGATGCAGATTCAACACACTTTAATATTAAAAATGTTCATGGAAATACAAAAAGTACACTGTATTGTGACATTTTAAGTGTCAATGCTCATCAGCACGTGACTGCCCCCCATCCCCCATCCCTGGCAAAAAAAACGAATAGTTCGAAAAATAGGTAAAAAGGTATAACATTAAACAGTAAAAAGGCACATATTCATTGGCATTTAGTACAAGTTTTGAAAGAGTTAAAATAAACTTCAGCCATTACAAATTAACTTTTTTCTTGCAAGAACCCCCAAAATAATGAACAGACCTTTCAGAATTTTCATGTGTGTAGGGCCAGATCAAAGGAAGAAATGATTTAATTTGGGGAAAGATAAGGATCTTATTCTGGACAGAAAACAAACATCCCAAGGTCCCATTTTTCATGTATTTTCAGTGACTGTGGCCTTCTGGGTTGACATTTATTTTGAAATTAATGATTTTTATGTGGTTAGCCAAAAGAAGAGGTGGTTACAGATGCAGATCATATTCTGGACACAAAAAAATTCTCAAATGTTTGGGGGTGGACATGTGCATAATAAAACTGATGCAACCAACCTAACATGTATTACCTGGTAATACAGAACATTAAATTTAAATATTTACAGCAAAACAAAACAAACATCATCTGCACGAAGATATCTTGATAGCATACAAATATGGTTGTCAAATTTAATACAGCTTTGATAATAATTTGGCCCTTAACTCTGTTGGTCATGGGTTTCAGTCTAGCTCATAGCTTCTTCATTTGGTACACCCTGATTTTTACCCAACAGCTAGCATTTAAAGCCTGTGCCGCTTTTGTTTTCACCCATGGCATCTGGTTGGGTGGGCAGGTGGCTGGTGGGAAAAAACTTTGCCCGGTGTCCCGTGAAATTAGTTACCGTTAAATAAGTTACCTAAAAGGCTCTTCTACCCTTGTTTTATTCTAAAACTCGGATGATAAATGGGCGATTAAAAATAATTTATTTAATTTATATGCGATCTTTGGCCCCTTCTAAGATTCCTCCCCTTAATAAAGTAAATTGTACACATATTTCTTTGTGGATTAACTGCATATAACTTAGGTGGAGCACGAGAAATAATTTCACAGCTGATATGGGGATTTCTTTGATACAAGCAGCCTATTTGCATGCCAGATAACTAATTTCACAGCCATGTGAATAATTTCACAGCTGACTTCTTTGTGTATTTACTGCATATAGGTTAGGTGTAGCCCAGGGAAATTATTTCACTGCTGATATGGGGATGGTTTTGATACATGCAGCCCATCTGTTTGACATGAAACAAATTTCACAGCCATGTAACTAATTTCACAGCTGATATCTTGGTAGATTCAATGCATATAGCTTAGGTGTAGCCCAGGGAAATTATTTTACAGCTGATATGGGGATGGATTTGATACATGCAGCCCATCTGTTTGACATGAAACGAATTTCACAGCTAGCTAACTAATTTCACAGCTGATATCTTGATGGATTCAATGCATTTAGCTTCGGTGTAGTCCAGGGAAATTATTTTACAGCTGATATGGGGATGGATTTGATACATGCAGCCCATCTGTTTGACATAAAACAAATTTCACAGCCAGATAACTAATTTCACAGCTGATATCTTGATGGATTCAATGCATATAGCTTAGGTGTAGGCCAGGGAAATTATTTCACAGTTGATATGGGGATGGGTTTGATACATGCAGCCCATCTGTTTGACATGAAACAAATTTCACAGGCAGGTAACTAATTTCACAGCTGATATCTTGGTGGATTCAATGCATATAGCTTAGGTGTAGCCCAGGGAAATTATTTCACAGCTGATATGGGGATGGGTTTGATACATGCAGCCCGTCTGTTTGACATGAAATGAATTTCACAGGCAGGTAACTAATTTCACAGCTGATATCTTGGTAGATTCGATACATATAGTTTAGTTGTAGCCCAGGAAAATTGTTTCACAGCTGATATGGGGATGGGTTTGATACATGCAGCTCATCTGTTTGACATGAAACGAATTTGACAGGCAGGTAACTAATTTCACAGCTGATATCTTGGTAGATTCGATACATATAGCTTAGGTGTAGCCCAGGGAAATTATTTCACAGCTGATATGGGGATGGGTTTGATACATGCAGCCCATCTGTTTGACATGAAACGAATTTCACAGGCAGGTAACTAATTTCACAGCTGATATCTTGATGGATTCAATGCATTTAGCTTCGGTGTAGTCCAGGGAAATTATTTTACAGCTGATATGGGGATGGATTTGATACATGCAGCCCATCTGTTTGACATAAACAAATTTCACAACCAGATAACTAATTTCACAGCTGATATCTTGATGGATTCAATGCATTTAGCTTAGGTGTAGTCCAGGGAAATTACTTCACAGCTGATATGGGGATGGGTTTGATACATGCAGCCCATCTGTTTGACATGAAACGAATTTCACAGCCAGGTAACTAATTTCACAGCTGATATCTTGGTAGATTCGATACATATAGTTTAGTTGTAGCCCAGGAAAATTATTTCACAGCTGATGTGGAGATTGCTTTGATACATACAGCCCACCTCTATGACAGAGAACGAATTTCACTGCCAGATAAGTAATTTCAGAGCTGATATCTTGATGGATTCAATGCATATAGCTTAGGTGTAGGTCAGGGAAATTATTTCACAGCTGATGTGGGGATGGGTTTGATACATGCAGCCCATCTGTTTGACATGAAACGAATTTCACAGCCAGATAACTAATTTCACAGCTGATATCTTGATGGATTCAATGCATATAGCTTAGGTGTAGGCCAGGCAAATTATTTCACAGCTGATATGGGGATGGGTTTGATACATGCAGCCCATCTGTTTGACATGAAACGAATTTCACAGGCAGGTAACTAATTTCACAGCTGACATCTTGGTGGGTTCAATGCATATAGCTTCGGTGTAGCCAAGGTAACTTATTTCATAGCTGGTATGGGGACTGCCTTCATATATGCAGCCCATCTGTATGACGGGACGAATGTCACAGCCATTAACTAATTTCACAGCTGACATCTTGGTGGATTCAATGCATATAGCTTAGGTGTAGCCAAGTTAACTTATTTCACAGCTGGTATGGGGACTGCCTTCATATATGCAGCCCATCTGTATGACAGGGGACGAATGTCACAGCCATGTAACTAATTTCACAGCTGACATCTTGGTGGATTCTATGCATATAGCTTAGGTGTAGCCAAGGTAACTTATTTCCCAGCTTGTATGGGGACTGCCTTCATATATGCAGCTACACTGTATAACAGGGGACGAATGTCACAGCCACGTAACTAATTTCACAGCTGACATCTTGGTAGATTCAATGCATATAGCTTAGGTGTAGCCAAGGTCACTTATTTCACTGCTGGTATGGGGATTGCCTTCATATATGCAGCCCATCTGCATGACAGAAAACTAATTTCACAGCCATGTAACTAATTTCACAGCGGATATCTTGCTGGACTCATTGCATATAGCCTATGTGTAACACAGGGAAATTATTTCACAGCTCATATGGGGATTGCTTTAATACATGCAACCCATGTGTATGACAGAAAACTAATTTCACAGCTCATTTCTTGGTGGATTCATTGCATATAGTTTACTTGTAGCGCAGGGAAATTATTTAACACTTGATACTGGGATGGCTGTGTTACACACAACACATCCCTATGATACAAAACTATTTTTGACACTTTGCTTTGGCCAGGATTATTCTTTTCTTATTACGTTATGCAATGGACAGTATACCAATAAAATTTTTTTCATTTTTATTATTTTATTATTATTTTTGGGGGGGGAGGAGGGGGGTAAATAAATCAAAGGGCCAACCCTGATAAAGGTCAACAGTTTGCAATAAACACTGAAAGGTAATCATTCACTTTTCAATCCAAGGCCACATCGGAGGTCTTTTCAAGGTAATTGCTCTGATGTATTCATTTCAAGTCATGTTTCACCATGGCAAAAGGAGATTTCATAAGTCTGATGAAATAACAAGGTAATTTATACATTTATAACATTTATTTCTTTAACAAACACAAAAATATAAACTACATAAAAATCACAAAAGCACAGATAACAAGCATTCTGACGAATGCAATTATCTCCCACCTTAAATTAAATATACTAAAGATAGTGTAATACAGCTTTTCTGGTGAAATGGAGGCACATGTAGAAGTAACAATAAGCTAGAGACACTTTAATGTTTGACTGCAATACTTTCAACAATAAAAGGCATTTACTCATTACAGTAGCTATCACTCTGCCATCCAAAGAGCTACAGTTCTGAAACCTCACTATGTGGTAGATCACCCTAAGTAGGTGAAGGACTTATTTAGGAGAAATTGCCCATGTGCAATACTTTTAAAGATTAAAGGCATTTACTCATTTTAGTAGCTGTTAAACAGCTATGCAAAGAGCTACAGTTGTGCAACTTCACTATGTGGTATATCACCCAAAAGTAGGTGAATGAAGATATAGCCTATCTGCATCAGTTTCATAGATAAGACACTTTCATTTTAACAGACACGACTCAGACACACTACACCAAGGTCAAAGGTCAAATCAAGGTCAGACCATGATGTTGCACAACTACACCCCCTAACCAATGTCCCTACCACGTATCAACTTCCTACACCTTACGGTTTCTGAGATATAGCCCGGACAAGATTTTCAAACTCAAGGTCACTATGGCAAGGTCAAATCAAGGTCAGACCATGCAGTTGCACACCTACCCCCCCCCACCCCACCCCAACCAATGTCCCTACCAAGTATCAACTTCCTACACCTTACGGTTTGTGAGACACAGCCCGGACAAAACTTTTTCCCGCTACCCGCCCGCCCATCCAGACACCATGGGTGAAAACAATACCCCGACAGCCCTTAAGGGCTGTGGGGTAAAAAAGCTTAAACTCAATATAATTCTTTTATACATGGCAGTTTAAGGCCACCTTAAAATAGGACACACCTTCAATACCAGTTACAACCACATGCCAAATTTGAATTGAATCCATCAACCCCTTTTCGAGATAGTGTCTGGAAACTGCAAAACTTAAAATAAATATAAGTATGTTACTAGTGAGATTTTAAGGTCACCTTAAAACAGGGCACACCTTGAGTACCAGTTACATCAACATGCCAAATTTGAATTTCATCCCTCATGCCATTTTTGAGTTACTGTCTGGAAGGAAGTGTGATAACAACACTGACAAGGTCAAATCAAAGTCACACCATGATGTTGCACACCTACATCTCCTAACCAATGTCCCTACCAAGTATCAACTTCCTACACCTTATGGTTTCTGAGATATAGTACGTACAGGATTTTCGAACTCAAGGTCACTACGGCAAGGTCAAATCAAGGTCAGACCATGACGTTGCACAGCTACACCTCCTAACCAATTTCCCTATCAAGTATCAACTTCCTACACCTAACAGTTTCTGTGGTACAGCCCGGAAAAACTTTTTCTCGCCGCCCACCCGCCTGGATGCCTGCCCATATAGACAGCATGGGTGAAAACAATACTCTGACAGCCTTAAGGACTGTGGGGTAAAAACACCAGGCTTACACATGCCAATCTCTAAAGATATTTACAGATTTCAGTGACCAATTGAGTTTACTTTTTCCCATTATATTTGGAGACAGACAATTGGTGGAAATAATGCTAAGTCTTAGCACAGAAAATCAAACTAAAAATTTTGTCAACCACATCAACAAGAAAAAGTAAGTGTCAAAGAACCCACAATTTAGAATAAAAAGTGTGCATCATTTCAGTGTCACCAACAATAACTCTAAACATGGTCTCACAATCCAGTGTTGTAGGCCTTTAATGACCAAAGGAAAAAACCCAACTGAAACAGATTACAGATTGCCTCTAATAGGGCAGTTGGGGTAATACACAAAGTAGGGGCACCCACTGAAAGGTTCACTGAAACATTGCCCAGGTCTGTCAAAGAGTACGGAGACAGGTTCGTGGGGGCCTCTGTCGTGATGATCCGGATCTGAGACACATAAGTACAGGGAATGACACCCTGGGAACAGTGGGCACCTGTCGGAACATTGTACAAGATGGACTGCAGCTCCGCCTTTGTAGCAACACTCTGTCTGATGACAATAGACTGAGTAATGTACTGTGTGATCATCCGGTATGACTGATCCTGGAAGGACCTCCACAAAGATGGGTCAATGTCCTTCACATTTGCCTCCATCCAAAGGCACCAGGATTTCTTCACGTTGGGACTGGAAGCAGACAAGATGTCTTCTTGTCTGTTCTTGGCTCGCCTTCAGGATGTTCAAAATCTTGTCAGTGTCCCGACTCTCCTTGGTAGACCTCTTGGTGGATACAGGTGTGCTCTGGTCAACCAACGCCGCCAACACCATCTTTGTTACCACTAGAGCCAAGAGAACTGCTAGAGTATTGAGGTACCAGTAAATGGAGTACTAGGTCAGTAGCAACAGAAGATGCAAAACTCACAGCAGCATCCGGCACAGCAGTTCTAGACACAGGTTTCAACTGAAAGTACAGGAAAAAAAATTCAGTCACATGGTGTCAGACCTCAAGGACATGGAAGGTAATTCATACACCTATCTGTCTGTATTTGCAATGACGCAAAAATAGCATCAAAGATGCCCATACCCCACAGCCTGGGGAAATAATTTTCAACACCATGAGATATGGAAGTAGTGAAAAAGTACAAAAACTAGATTGGGCCAACTGGGCGCCAACATATCCCCAGACAGGTCATCACTTACGCCACAGGTGTTGATCGGGAATTTTCAATGGAACCCACTTGCTGTATGCCATAAATATTAGGAAAACTTAACTAGAAAAAGGTTTTTGCTGACAAAATGAAGCGGCCCTGATGAAAAAGTGCAAAGTAATCCATAAAAGATGTCAAGATATGCATCATAAGGAATAGAAAATGTAAAGTTTATTGCATTGTGTATGTTACTATATTTAACAAATTAAAGAACGACCACATTGGGTGTCTGTGGGCATTTTAGAGACCTTAAGGTGACCTTAAATTAAAGTTACAGTGACTAAAATTTTCACAGGCTTAGAGTACATGTAAGAGTTATATCTACTACATTTATAGACTTGTCAGACTTATCACTTTTAAGTTATAGGGGAAAATATAGGAAAAACGTCGAAAAAAATGTCTAAGTATGGTCTTTAGAGGCCTCAAAAACAATGTTAACCTTAACATAAAGTCTTGATTTTTGGTATATATAAGGAGAATATAGTAAGTATATAGTAGGTAAAATTTGATAAGCCACATAGTTTGTGACCTAGAGGGCATTAAGTGCCAAAATGTCAAATTTCTGACATTAAGGTGGCCATAAGTTCTTTATTATTGGGAGTTTAAGGTCACCTTAAAATAGGGTTCCTCTCCTGACCCAAATACATGTGTGTACCAAGTTTGAATAAAATCCATGAGAGCGTTTTTGAGTTATCGCGCACACAATTAAAAACGTACGGCGGCGGTGGCGGCGCGACGGAGCTAAAACCAATATATCCCCGACTTTCGTCTGGGGATATAATAACTTTTTTTTCTCAGGAGGCAAATATTGGGTGTCTGTGGGCCTTTCAGAGACCTCAATGTGATTTTAAATTAAAGTTTCAGACTTCAAGGTTCTAAAAAATAAAGATTATATGTAAAATCTACACCTCGTAGATTTTGAGACTTCTCAGACTTACCATTTGTAACTTAGAGCGCAAAATATGTGAAAAACGTCAAAAAAGGGTCACTCGGGTGGGTATTCATGGTCCTCATACACAGGTTAGATGTCTATTTAAAGTCTTTATTTTTGGCACATGTAAAAAGAACATATTAATATATTCCCAGATGAAATTTCAGCTCTATCAGTCACATAGTTTGACAGCCATAGGACTTAAAAGCGGCAAAAAATCCATATCCATATGGGTATCTGTGGGCAGTTTAGAGCCCTCAATGTGACTTTAAAATTACAGCTTCAGATTTAAATTTGTCACACACGAATATTACACAAAGAACTTATATCTAGTACAGTTTGCAATTTTTGGGGCTTACTAATCCAAAGTCATAGGGCCATATACATGGAAAATGTTGAAAACGGGTCACTCGGGTGGGTATTTATAGTCCTCATACACAGTTTAAGTTTTTATACAAGAGGGTCACAGATGCTCCAAAAGGTGGGTTGCCTAGGGAGAAATAAGGTTAGCAACTGCTGTAATTACATTTAGAAAAGAAGGAAAGAAATGTTAGGTTACCCAGTTAAGGTGAATGTGTAATACGTGCTAAGAAATGTAAAACTTGTAATCTAGGTAACATAATTGTATCTATGCTATAAACGGACAAACAAAAGGACGGAATTACACCAACTTAGCTATGATGGTGATGCATCTCCCTGTCAAGTTTGAATTTGACTGGACAATGCATTTTCCAGTTAGAGTCCAGAAACGAAAATGTGGACAGACAGATGGACAGAAAAATGGACAAAAAACAGACAAACGGACAAAGGTCAAATCTGATCACATCAAAAGATTCCTAGCCCATTATTTCCTATAGGTTGGTTTTCCGTTCCAAACCTCTAGAACTAATAATAAGCGAGCTATAAGCACTTTTAAGTTTGGCTACCCTCTTTTGACCTTGAAAGAGGGGTCCACGGTCAAATCCGACTACACCAAAAGAATTCACACAAGGTACTCTACTAGTGGCCTATTACATCTATGCAAGATATGAGAAAAATCCCCGCAATAGTGAATGAGAAAATTGTGATCAAGTGTTGAAATTTTGGGTGGGGGTACCTCACTTGTAATGGCTCTGGCAAACAGACGAACAGACAGATCTGCATGAATTTTACGATTTATCATCCTCGATAGTTAAGGTATCTTTAAAAAAAAAAACAGCATGTCTCTGGGTCTTGTAGTTTTGGAGAAGAAGTTTGTCACGCGGACGCGTACACAGACGCGGACACCGCAGAGTGATGACAAGTCAGCTGACATAACAAAAAGGATGAGTGTTTTTTTTTCTATATATCTGTGTATAGCAAAAAAAAAAAAAAAAAAAAGAAGAAGAAGATATGGTCTAAATCTGATGTATACTATGTATATATGTTACAGGCAAACTGTGTAAAATTCCAGGCATTTCACTTAAGGAATTTTCACTTAAGGGCTGTGGGGTAAAAACTACACATACTTTAGACACCAAAAAAATTACCATTAACATATTTACACAGGATTACATATTTAGCTATATTGACATTACACTTACACTGACACATTTTACATGTGCTAATGTAGTGGCAAGTATAATGATGAATAAAAATAAGATACTTACAGAACAAGTCTGCTGACTAAGGCACATGTACGAATCCCTGAATGATGCGCTGTCAACTTCCCAAATCTTGTGCCCACATTTTTCCATCAGACCTGGAGGTCTTCATCTGTAAAAGCAAGAACAAAGCCAAATATATTTAATACTGGCATACTTTCAATAATAATATTATAACCTTATGTATACATTCGTCAGGTGGCGCATCGTACTTCATTTCATGTTTACACCTTGTGACGTCATAGCATCTGTTTCGTGTCTAATCCTAGCAAGACCCCTAGTAAGCTGATAGCGGGGCCAGTTGGGTGGGCCTTGCCTGTCCATTGGATAGGGTATTAACTTATAAAAATTTAATTTACTTATTAAATTTGCAATTTTATTGCATTACTACATCCTATCCAATGGACAATTGCTGAATAACTACCGCTTGGTAGGCGGGTAAGCAGCTAGGGACTTAAGTGAACTCATAACAAAACAAAATGTACAGGCCCATTTGACCTAGGGTCAGGGAACCCTGATAGGTCAAGGTCGGCTACCAAACTCACCGTTAACCGGGAGTCTACCGACTTTGCCCCCCCCCTTTTTACTTTCCCTCCCAGGGTTGGTCTGAGAAGGGAAAGATAGAGAGAGAGAGGGGCTGAGTTCAGTCCCAGAAGAAATAAACTTCCCAAAGGAAGCAAGTCACAGTTTTTTTTTATAAAAATATGTACATTGAAACTATTTACACTATGTACATATCTGGCATATTTACAGTATGTACATACATGTATTTACATATATACAACATCTCCTCACTTCTGGGCCTGGTGGTGCACCTGCTGGGCAGCCACTACAGGTCCCAGGTGGAAAAGCTCTGAGTCAGCCCAGGCAACATCCTTCAAATAAAACTGAGTGAAGGTGTTGTGAGATTTCCAGTGGCAGGCTGACAATATCTGGTCTAAGGAGATTCCTGATTGGAAAGCCTTAGAGGCAGCAAAGGCCCTAACATCATGGGCTTTAACCTGATGTAAGGAGAGGGCCTCCTGGTCGGAGAGCTCATAGCACAGAATCACAGTCTGTTTGAGCCATGAGGAGATAGTAGCAGGTGAGATGTCTTTGTCAAAACCTTTCTTGAAGGAGACAAAAACCAACTCCTTATTCTGCCTAAGGTCTGAGGTCCTGTCCAAGTAGTAGCGTCGCGCTCTAACTGGACATAGGGACCTATCACCCTTGAGCGACTTATCCAGAGATGGTGCCAGGGCTGGAATGACCACTGGAGCCACACTGTCTGGACCCTCCTTGGCCAGCTGATTCTTGGATAGGAAGCTGGGCGAGGGGTACAAGGACACCTTAGACCAGTCTGACTGGTGTCTGATGTTCTTATGTAACCAAGCATGAATCTCACTCCTGCGTTTACCAGAACCTAAGGCCAGCAAGAAAACAGTCTTGAAAGTCAGGTGTTTCAAGGAGGCCTCTTTTAGGGGTTCAAAGGGAGCCTTTGTCAGCTGGTGAAGCACCAGGGAAAGGTTCCAGGAGGGGATGCCCCTCCTGCCCTTGGGTCTGTCTCTATGGAAACTGTCCAGGAGACGAGTGAGATTTTCATCCCTGCTGACATTAATGGTGGAATTGCCCAGTTTGTCGGCAATGGCTGATCTGTAGCCATCAATAGTGCCTGGTTGCAATGGCTTTCAGAGGTGGTGCCCTAAGTCCACCTGATTACTGAGGCACCACTTTGTAAAAATGGTCCACTTTGCCTCATAGACAGATCTGGTTGATCCTCTTTGAGGAGCCTCAATTCGTGCTGCCACTGCCTCAGAGAAGCCCTGCTCCTTAATTGCTGAGGCTCTAGGAGCCAGGCATGTAAGTTCAGATTTGACAGGTTCCTGTGAAGGACCTGGTTGAATGGTTGAGATACCAAGTTTGGTATGTTGGGCCGGCACAGTGGGATTTGACTGGACATTGCCACTAGATCCCAGAACCAGGGCATGTTGGGCCACCCTGGGGCAATCAGAACTAGAGGAATGCTAACAAAAGCGAAGCGTCCCTTAAAGTTTAAAATTTAAAGTTTAAAATGCTTTGTGGTTTTAATAAGCATGCTGTAAAGCTAAGAATGCACAAAGCTGCACCGTATGCTTTTCCCAATACCTCTTAATACATTCTGAAGCTATAAAAGCTTAGATACCCTGTGGGTCGAAAATTTTGACGAAATCGCTCGATCTCGCACAGTTAAGGAGATAAAAGCAAATTTGTGTTTTTTTCCATTTTCGGTAAAATTTCAAAAATTCAAAATGGCCGCCATTTTTGGGGAGAGTAAAATTTTTTGAAAGTGGCCAATAGTACATTTCTAAGATACTCTATGGGTCGAAAATTTCAACGAAATCGCTCTAGCTCGCATGGTTAAGGAGGTAGAAGCAAATTTGTGTTTTTCCATTTTAGGCAAAAATTCAAAATGGCTGCCATATTTGTGGAGAGAAAAATGTTGAAAAATAGCATCAGAGATGCCTGTACCCCACAGCCTAGGGAAATATTTTTAACACCATGAGATATAGAAGTACTGTATCAGTACAAAGTTCAGGATACTTTCAGAGCACTGTCAGTTATATAAAGGTCCAAACAATGTTTAAATAGAGAAAATAATGTCTAAGAGTAAGATAATGTATGTAAAGATGAAGTATTAAAACAAGATAATTCAAACAAGATGACAGCATTAATCAGTAAACTAAACATTACAACACACTTTACCTACATCTGCATGGCCGAATTATGGCTTAGATGTTTTGAATATTACCATGCACACAGAAGTGGTAATACATTCAATGAATGCTTATGTGTGGTGTTGGAACAAAATCTGTGGCTCACTTGATGAAATTCCATCTGTTACAATGGGAAGTTATAAAAGTAAAATTCTTAATAAATTCTAATATGACTTTAACGGTGCTTAATCTGCATCAAAAGACAGACCCAAAGGTGCAACAAGATTTTAAAGGTCAAGGTCACTACAAGGTCAAAGGTCAAATCAAGGTCACACCATGATGCTGCACACCTACATCCCCTAACCAATGTCCCTACCACGCATCAACTTCATACACCTTACGGTTTCCAAGATATAGCCCCTACAAGACTTTATACGTCAAGGTCACTACGGCAAGGTCAAAGGCCAAATCAAGGTCAGATCATGACGTTGCACACCTACAACCCCTAACCAATGTCCCTAGTAAGCATCAACTTCCTACACCTCACGGTTTCTGAGATATAGCCCGGACAAGATTTTATAGGTTAAGGGGACTATGGCAAGGTCAAAGGTCAAATCCTGGTCAGACCATGGCGTTTCACACCTACACCCCCTAACCAATGTCCCTACCAAGTATCAACTTCCTACACCTTACGGTTTCCGAGATATAGCCCGGACAAGATTTTCAAACTCAAGTTCACTATGGCAAGGTAAAAGGTCAAATCAAGGTCAGACCATGACGTTGCACACCTACACATCCTAACCAATGTTCCTACCAAGTATCAACTTCTTACACCTTACAGTTTCTGAGATACAGCCCGGACAAACTTTTTTCCCCCGCCCACCCACCTACCCATCCGGACACCATGGGTTAAAACAATACCCCGACAGCCCTTAAGGGCTGTGGGGTAAAAAGTAGTCACAAGGTGTATAAAAATGTGTCCTTAAAATTGAAACTATACAGCTCAAATTGTTCACAAAGCTCAAGCATATGTAAGTTGTATCAGGGATATTTTAAGCCTAGACAGATTACTCATTTATAAATCACAAAAATAGCAACAGAGATGCCTGTACCCCACAGCCTGGGGAAATATTTTTCAACACCATGAGATATTGAAGTAGTGAACCAGTACAAAGATCTGGATACTTTCAGAGCAGGGTCAGTTATGTAAAGCTCCAAATAATGTTTAGAGAAAATAACATCTAAGAGAAAGAAAATGTATGTATAGATAAAGTATTAAAACAAGACAATTCAAAAGTAAGATGACAACATTAATCAGTAAACTAAAAATTATGAAGCTGTAAAATTTATTAATTGGAGAATAGCTGTCAATGGAAATAGTACAATTATGTAAAAGTGCATTTAATAATCATAGTTCCAGCAATCCATATAACTCTATCATAAGAGAAAGATATCTCAAATATGGCAGGCGAACACACTTTGGCAGAGCCAAACTTAAAGATCACACCATGATGCACACCTACACCCAATAACCAATGTCCCTACAAAGTGTCAACCTTCTACACCTTATGGAATCCAAAAACTAGCCCAGACAAGATTTTGAAACTCCTGGTCACTATGACAAGGTCAAAGGTCAAATCAAGATCACACCATGACACTGCACACCCACAACCCCAAATCAATGTCCCTACAAAGTATTAACTTCCTACACCTTACTGTTTCCGAGATACAGATCGGACAAGCTTTTATAGGTCAAGGTCACTACGGCAAGGTCAAAGGTTAACTCAAGGTCACACCATGATGTTACACACCTACACGCCATAACAAATGTACCTACCAAGTAACAACTTCTTACACCTTACGGTTTCCAAGATATAGACCGGACATGATTTTATAGGTCAAGGTCACTATGGCGAGGTCAAAGGTCAACTCAAGGTCACAGCATGACTTTGAACATCTACACCCCCCTAACCAATGTCCCTACCATGTATCAACTTCCTACACCTTATGGTTTCTAGGATATAGCCCGGACAAGGTTTTAAAGGTCAAGGTTACCATGGCAAGGTCAAAGGTCAAATCAAGGGTCCCACCATGACATTGCACACCTACACCCCCTGACCAATGTCCCTACCAAGTATCAACTTCCTACACCTTAGGGTTTCTGAGATACAGCCTGGACAAACTTTTTCCCACTGCCCGGACACCCTTCATGGGTGAAAACAATACCCCGACAGCCCTTAAGGGCTGTGGGGTAAAAATGAAGAGAAAGGTCCCAGTTGGTGGGTTTACAGGCCTCCAACAGCTAGAAATTAAGGTTATGCCTTTATATCTGGGGCCGGTTTCACGAAGCCTCCTATGTTTTTTTTTCTTTCCTTAAAGTAAAGGACGGGGGATTTCTAACCTTTGGCAAGGCTTCCCCTTAAATCCTGTTTCACAAAGCCTCCTTTATTCCACCTTACCAAAGATTTTCCTTAAAACAAAGGAAAGGTGATTCCCTATATAACCACACTGCTTGGAATTTCCCCTCCATTACTTATATAACCTTCACACAATTTATTTTAAATATTAAGAGATTAAATTGCATTTTAGCATTTTAACTATTTTAAACTTGGTACATTAGGTACATTTTAATTTTCATATACATTATTTGCATTTTTATTTCTTTTGTGAGTTGTTTCCAAAACCTATAACCACACCAATGTTTTTTCTTTCACTCTAAGTATATGTGTACTTGTGCACTTATTTTGTACCTAAATTACCTTATGGAGGCAATGTCCTTATTGTAACACTGTTAAAGATCAGGGGCGGATTTCACAAAAGGTCTTAGCCCGGTCTCAGACTCAAACTTGAGACTTTTATCTCAAATTATTGGAACATTTTACTTGAGCCCATGGGCTCAGCCTTAATGGATTTCACAAAAGGTCTCAGTCTCAGTTTTGGCTTTAAATCTTGAGACTGGCAGAACGTGGGCTTAAGTTTTGTAAACGAAGGCTCAAATATGGCCGCCATAATTCTTTCTTCACTTCAAAATTTGAAATGGCTGAAAATAGGGTACAAGTATATAAAACAACCCCCTGATGTAGTCTTTGGGTGTTTTTACATGTTTACAAGGTTTCCTATTGCAAAATGGTATTTGACCAGAGATATTATGTGTCAAACAAGGAACATATATGTCATCAGTAAAATATTTTGACTACAAAAAATGGTCACATGACACAGAAAACCACTGTGGTTATTTGATAAGCTTGGTCTCAACTGAGACCCCTTCTGTGAAAACCATTTGAGACAAAGACTTAGCTGAGCCCAAAGGCTCAGATTTGAGCCAGTGGCTCAGCCTGAGACTGGGCTAAGTCTGAGACCTTTCATGAAATCCGCCCCAGTAAATCTATATTTTACTATATTTTAATAAATTTTGTAAAAAGCAGATTGGTTGTGATTATATTTTGCAAATTAATACAGTAGGTCACATGACAATTTTTACCCAAATTGTATGAAATAAATGGAAAAATATTGTTTGTGGATGTAGGTTTGACAATAATGTTTCAAGTTCTATATATTTAGGTGGATTCACCTTAAAATATTTATTAAAGTAAATAAACATTCCTTGAAGAACACTTCCTTAAATCTAAGGTAGGTCCTTAGTAGGGGTGCGACCGAGCAGTCGACACTCGCCGAGCGAGGCAAATTTCACGAAAATTCGATCCCAATTTTAAGAGTCGACTACTCGTATGTATACAAGTACATAACAACCTATTGAAGCGGTTACGTTTTTTAGGAAATAAAAATTAAAGAACATACCTTGCTAGCATTAAATCGCATAATCCACCATTTTTAACATAATATTAAGTATATTATATGATGACATCAGCTAATTCAAGCGATTCAAAGCTTTTACCTCTATATTTTTATTGTTTACAGGAGCCGCCATATTGGATGTTGGTTCCTGTAATGGTGGATACTAAACTTCGCGAGTGCTCGATGTCGAGTCAATTTTTGGTCCGCGAGTAATCAACCCGAATTATTTGTACTCGTCCCACCCCTAGTCCTTAGCTTCCTTGAAATTCAAGGGAGTATTCAATTTCTCCTTAAAGGGAAGAGGCTTTGTCAAACTGAGATTTTTTAAAGGAGGGAGAAAATCAAGGAAATCCTAGAATTTAAGGTGACCTTTATCTTAAGGAGGCTTCATGAAACCGGGCCCTGGTCTATGTAAAAAGAATGTATTCATATGTACGTATTATCTTCGTTTAAGCCCCTTCGTTCAAGTCTGGGGGTATAATTGCAACCTGTGTATCTTTTTTCATACTCTGTATAACAATTAAATGTTCAATATTCAGACACAAGAAAGGTTCTAATGAAACTTTTTACTGTACAAGATCTATGTAATTACCTTGTTTTAAATAAGAATGGATGCGAGGTTGCCTGGCAGTGCTTCTCCAGAGTGGCCTTTGTTGCAAACTGTCGACTACAGGCACTGCACTTAAACAGTGGATTACATCTTGTCTTGTGTCTTCTGAGTAGCCTTTCCATACCAAAGCCCACTCCACACAGCTCACATTTGTACTGCTTCTCCGCATGGACCTTCAGGTAATGCTATAAAGTCAATTAACACACACTTACAGAACAAGAGAATGGTTATTTACTACTACAAGTATGGAGGCTGGCTCCAGGAGGTAAAGATAGCTAAAACATATTTCATTGTCATGATAAGTTTACTCCTTTGTCAAAATAATCCCATACCCAAAGAGGATACATTACTAAAAATTATTTTAAAAGTATGCAGTTTCTTTTCTCCCCCAGGATAAGGTTAACTTTTTTCCTAAAGTATGCTATTAGGGATGAGATGCTATTACCAGTATTACGGTATATTGAGACCATTTTACTGAAATGAAATAATCATTCCGAAAGGTTGATATTCAGTGTATAAAATTTGTTGTAAAACATAAATATTACAAATATACCATAACTCTGAAGAAATTATCACATTTTTTCCTGTATTCTTTGCAAATTTTAAGGTTTTGTACCGATTTTTGATGAACATGTTTCATTTTGATAAATTCCACTTCTTGTTGGCAACTGGTTCGATTCCAGAAATACTAAAACACAATTTATTTTGGTATCCTGGAATCAGAATGGTTTTTTCCCTCTTATCCCTAGTTAATATTAATGGAGACATTAAGCAGAGACCAAAAGCGGTGAGAAAACCACAAAGCTAAGTAATTGTCTTTTTCAAGAGATGCTTAAAATGTCCTTTCATGATGATATTTGTCAAAGTTTCCTCAAACGACCCAATAAGAAAAGCTGAGTGTTTGAAATGACTAAAATCAATTTTCCAAACACAAAATCTGGGGTGGTATTCACTAACATGGATCAGTAAAGATCAGATCAAATTTGAACAAAAATTATCACTTTTTGATCAGATTTTTGGATCAGCTCAGATTGGTATTCATGAAACATTTGAGCTGATATTTTGATCAAATTTTGGATTAACTATGATCCATGCTCTTTGATGGATTAACTTTTGGATCAAGACAGATCAAAAATAACTGATGGAAGATTTATTTCTCAGGGAAGATGAATGTTTTAATCAGTTATTACTGAGGCAGACAGTATTTCACAACTAAATAAATGTTTTAAAATTGTGTGAAATTCATACAAAAACAGATCAAATATTTCATCTTTTCAGTTCAAGTGATCCATGGTTTCTGAATAGCTATATGATCCCATGGCTCACTTGAAACTTTTTTCTCAAATTTGATCTGATCTTGATCTGATCTTAATCCTTGTTAGTGAATACCGCCCCTGTATACATTGATAAAAGATCAGAAATGATCAAAACATAATCTACAAACCCATTTATAAAGCAGTAGTAAATAACTCTGATTACATTTGCATATACATGACTCCATTGCCTGGTGCAAGGTAAGGAACTACTTTTTGTCAAATTTTGCACAAGTGTAATTGTGTAGGACAATGTCAAAATTCTAAATAAAGAATCTGGAGACTGGAACACAGAGAAGATTCTGTTTGAAACAAACTTATAACACTTGCGAGATTCTTCCCATTCCTTAAGTCTACATACAGCACTTTTAAGATGCTTACGTTAGTATATACAATGGTTATCATTTGTGCTGAACGTCCTCTTATGACTTGGTTGTACTAGTTTCCATATATCGTGTACCCTGTTAATTAGACTTTGACATACTTAATGCTTGAGTTAAGTGTAACATTGTAACATTTCTATTTCATTCATAACATCAACATGCCACTCTGAAACGTTTTGTAGCCTCACATCTTATACCAATTTTGTGCGTTGCTTACCTGCCTTAAATTGCTGTAGCTTGTGAAAAATTTCAGACCAGAACAATATTTACAGCTGTTCACGGGACAGTGGTACTGAAAAGAGATATCCTTGTTTGTTCTTGAGTTACCCTTAGTGTATAGCTGCAAGTCTCTGTCACTCTAAAAGTAGAAAAATAGGACCATTTGCCACACAAACAGCTTTGTACATAATATAGAATAATTTGCCATATGACACAGCTTTTGTATAAAACACAGAACCATGTATTTGCCATAAAAACACTTTTGTATCACACATAGACTGTTTGTCATAGAACATACCTGTTGTATCTCTCACACAACATTTCAGATAAAACATCTTTTTAACAAGAGTATGGATATAATAATTTACAATGTATGCACACTTTTTTAACAAACAGAATCTTTTTCAAACTTATTTTTTTATTTAAATACAGTCCTGCTAGGGAAACCCCATAAAAAATGATTTTGGTTGAATGATACCATGCAGACTATAATCTTTTTAACACCTGCAACTGTCAAGTTATAAATGTTCAATACAGCTATATAATTGCAACTTAATGTGAGGGTTTTAAACAATGTATATCAAAACACAGACTATGAGATTAACACTTTTTGTCAAGTCACAAAAACACACAAAGTTAGAAGAAATTGCAAAATCATTGCAAAAGTGATGAGCTAACCTGTATAATTTTGTGAACTTTAACTAGATGCATATTCAGTGCTGCTGAGTGTTGGAATATTTTCTCACACCCTGCCACTGAACATGGCACTCAAGTCAGAATATCCTTCCCAAGTTCAGCCTCACTGGGTTGAAAGGTTTTCACGATCTTCACCATAGTGCAGACACGTCATGTATTGTTACTACAAAATACATAAAAAGAAACAAATACAGCTGAACCAGAAAAATCCATCCCTGGCAATCACAAATGTCAAAATAAATAACATTATAGTACCTCTAAGTAACAAGAGGAGAGTGCCCGTGAACACAGCTGACTGAATGTTTTTGATTTGTGATGGTGATAATGAGAGGAAAGCATAATTATCAGGGAAAGGGCTGTACAGAAATACAGTAAATGGTAACTGAACAGCATGTTCGAAAGATATTCCGAAGCTGACAGAAGAAAAGGACAAAAAAGTTGTGCCCTGCAAATGGTATTATGAAATAAAGTAACAAGGTAATTGTTTAAGTGTAAAAAGTAGGTTAAAAATATTTAAAGAAATACTATAAATGCAATATCCTCGTTCGACCATGAAGAAGGGATCCAAAGGTCAAATCTGACCATACCAAAAGATTCCCAGCCAAAGAATTTAGGATAGTTCATCACGTTTGCAGGATTCTGTCACCAGTCTAGGTGTGCAGAGATGGCTTCTGTCCAAGGAAGGAGGCTGTCCAGTGGTTGAGGAAATTTCCAGTGCTCCTTGAGGTGAAATTGAAAGGGCCTCATGTGGAGCCGTCCCTCCGGGACCATTTTCTCCGTTGAGGCTAGCAACCCAATTAGCGACATCAAACATCTTGCAGTCAAAACATGTTTTGACTTGAGGTGTAGGATAAAATCCTGAAGTTTGAGCCATCTCTCCTGAGTGGGTTTTACAAGGGCTGAATCCAGGTGGTACTCGTAACCCACGAACGAAAACACCTGAGTGGGATTCAGTTCTGATTTGTCCTGATTGATGATCCATCCCAAGGACTGGGTTAGATCTACCACTGCCTGAGTGTTCACTAGGACTTCCTTCCGGGACTGTGACCTGATCAGCCAGTCGTCCAGGTATTGGTGGAGTCTGAGACCCCTGGAAAGGGCCATGATCTTCACCTCCTTTACGATCATGGTAAAGACCTGGGGGGCTGTGGCTAGTCCGAAGGGTAGGGAAGTGAACTGGAACACCTGAGACCTGTGGCAAAACCTTAGGTATTTCCTTGAGTGAGGATGGATGGGGATGTAAAGATAAGCGTCCGATAGGTCTATCGACGCTACCCATTCCCCTGGAATCAGGGAGGTCCTGATGGACTCTGGAGTTTCCATCTTGAACTTTTCTACCTGTAGAAAAGTGTTGAGCCTGCTGAGGTCTATGACTGGCCTCCACTTGAGGCTTGGGTACTAGAAACAGGTGACTGTAAAACCCGAGAGATTTTACATTTTCCACCCTTTCGACAGCGTTCTTTGACAGCAGAGACTGGATACAATCGGCCAAGGCTTGGTCTTTTGGAAGGGCCTTGTATTCTGATATTATCAGAGGAAATCTGACCAAGCTTGGTTTTGAGAGGAATGGCAGAACGTAGCCATTGGTGATAATGTTTAATACGTTGGTTGAACAATTGTTTTCTTGCCAGTCTCTCCTGAAAGAACGGAGGCGACCTCCTACTGGTGGACTGTTTGAGGCTATGGAGGAGTCATTGGGAGGAGGGGTTTCCACGCCCTCTTCCCCTGTTGTGGGGTCGAAAACGACCCCTGGAGCCTCTGAAGTTTGGTTTTCCCCCGTTGGAGGAAAACGATTGGTTACTGCTTTGTGAGGAATTGCCCCCATAGGGGCGTTTCCTGTAGGAGCCTCTTTTCTTGTGGGAACCACGAAAGGGCTTATTTTGGTAGGGTCCGAAACCCTGAGCATCTTTTGAGGTGCCTTTTTTGAGAAGGAAGTCTTCGCCTTCTTTCACTAATTGTGATTTAAATAGGGAAGGCGGCCAGAAAGAAGCATTCCTAAGGTCTTGGCGCCTGGTTTCTCCTAATTGGGGCTGTAGTAGGGTCATTTCGGCTTCGCGCCTAAGCAAGCCAAGATTGCCCATTGAATACAGTTCTCTTTGAAGGATATGGGCCAGGGATTTACTGAGGCAAGTTAAGGACCTGTGTTGTATTAGGATAGTCTTGTTCCATAAATCTAGGTACTCACAGGCTTCCTCATATCCACGTTTCACTGCCTTTTCAGGGTCGGCACCTTTTCTGATTTGAGATTTGACCTTTTTGAAGGTCGCTTTTAAGCTATGGTGACACTTCTCCAGAGTAACATTACAGGAGGAAGAAGTCTTTGCAAAGGTAGTAGCGAAATTGAGAGTGGAAATATTTTGTCTTGCCTGATGTTCCAACTCCTTGAGGATTTGCATAGGGACCTTGCCCATAGGAGCCCCAGATGGTTTAGGAGAAATGCAAATTTTGGCAAAGTCTGTATTCAGCTCTTGTATTTTGTCTTCATAACAAGGTTGGCCTACCTTGTACCACTTGGCAGTGGAGGGAGGTGGTTTGATGTATTTGCCCTCAGGTAAATTGGCTGGCTGGAAGTCCTGATCAAACTTGTCGAAAGCATCCTTGATGATTAAATTAAGAGGCAACATGGAGGAGGGGCCTCTTGGCCTAAGTTCTTGTCTGCCTTTTTCATCATCAAGGCCCATGACCGCTGTTGAAGATCTAGGGAGGGACTCCCTAGGATCAGGTAGTTTAAGGATGAGTCGAAACGTATCCACCTCCTCAGCATATTGAGATGGGATGTTGGACAAAGCCACTTCCCTATAATAAGGAGGGTCAGGGTCATGTTGTGGGTGATCTTGATCAGGGTAAGACTTCCTGGAGGGTTTTGGGGACCTATGCCTATGTTCAGGGGACTGATCCTCCTCTGAAGATGAAGGTAAAAATCTGGCCCTCGACTTGTGTTTTGATTTATCAGAGTGCTTTTTGGGCCTAGGGGCTGGTTGGGGGTCAACAGAGTAGTCTGAGTAGTGGTCAGAAGCAGAGCTAGGATCCACTACATGGTATCTCGAAGAGTGAGATACTTCCTTTGGTTTGGTCGAGGCAAACTACGAGGGATCCTCGGCAGAACTACGAACTTGACCCGAGTCGTCTGCGAGGCGACTAGAGTAAGAGTCGAGGCGAGATGGAAGGTCCGGGCCATACTCGACCTCCATCGACTCGACAGCACTAGCTTGCGAGGGTTTACTATGGGAGGGTGCGTTCGTTTTTGTGACAGCAGAAGCAGAGGTCTGATCCACCTCCGTTGGTTTGTGTAAAGATTTTTGAAAATCTTGACGTAAGCTGTTGAACGCTTCCAACATGCTGGCTTGAAAGGCCCCTATTTTCTGATCCACCTGTATATTAATTTGAGAAGACAAGGATTTCTCAATATTGGCCAGGACTTTTTGCTGTAAAGCCGTACCTGGTGTAGGCAGTACAGTGCGAGAAGGGGTTCGGCTGGAAAATGCCTCAAAAGATAGAGGTTGTGGGCGAGGAGGGGATGTGAAGAGGCGATCAGCAGCCAATTCGAGCTCTGCTTGCGAGCCTCCAAAGGAATCTACGGAATTATCCCCTAATAGTTCCGAACCCGCGTCTTCTGCCTTGTCTTTCTTGTCCTTCTTTGCATAACACTTCCTGTGAGATATTTTAGAAATCTGTTCTTCAGTAAATGAAGAGCAAATGGTACAAGAGTTACACACGGATCGTCGCCCTTACCAGCCTCTCTGCAAGTAGGACAGAAGTTGTGTGTGTCAAAAGAATGGCAGAAATGGTTACATTTTGCTGCACGAGGTTTATCTCGACTAGCTTGGTGGGAGGACATAATAAATGCAATAAAATGCGAGGAAACGCGAGTAACCTCAAATAAAAACTCGCAGAAGAAAAGCCAGGCAAGGCGAGCTCACAAAACTTAAATTTGAAGACAACTACAAAAGCGGAGTTACTGAAAAATGGCCAGAATATGCTATATACATTAATAAATGAAATACATAAAATTGGGGAAATGACAATAACACTGCACTGAGATATAAATAGAAAACGGCAGTAAATACTTCCCAGAGACTGTAAAATGGCGGCGACAAGGTGAAAGGTCAAATCCTGGTCAGTAGGGGTGTGATGAGTACAAATAATTCAGGTTGATTACTCGCGGACATAAAATCGACTCGACATCGAGTCCTCGGGAAGTTTAGTATCCACCATTACAGGAAACAAGATCCAATATGACGGCTCCCGTAAACGACAAAAATATAAAGACAAAAGCTTTAAATCACTTGAATTAGCTGATGTCACCATATAATTAACTTAATATTATGTTAAAAATTGTGGATTATGAGATTTCATGACAGTAAGGTATGTTATTTATTCTTTATTTCCAAAAAACGTAACCGCTTCAATAGGTTATTATGTACACACGAGTAATCGACCCTTAAAATTGGGATCGAATTTTCTTGAAGTTTGCCTCGTTCGGCGAGTGTCGACTGCTCGGTCACACCCCTACTGGTCAGACCATGATGTTGCACACTTACACTCCCTAACCAATGTCACTACCAAGTATTAACTGCCTACACCTTACAGTTTATAAGATATAGCCTGGGTAAGATTTTATAGGTCAAGGTCACTACGACAAGGTCAAAGGTAAAATCAAAGTCAGTACCATGATATTGCACACCTACACATCCTAATCAATGTCCCTACCAATTATCAATTTCCTACACCTTACGGTTTCTGAGATATAGCCTGGACAAAGTTTTTCCCGCCGCCCGCCCATCCGGACACCATGGGTGAAAACAATACCCAAGCGGTGTAAAAAATGGCCAAAATCTGACCCTTACGAGGCCACCAGTGACCGAGGGTGGTCATAATATAACATTAAAACTTTTACCTAGAGACTACAAAGGCATATGTTGAGTAAACCAGTAAAATTTTTCATTACTTCCATCTAATTGGTAGAATTATTAATTTTCTTCACAATCAAGACAAATGTAGTGAAGGAATCTGTCAGATTCTGAGCAACATCTGTCAGGCTCTCCATGTGAAAATGGGTGGGGTTTCTGAAGGATGTTCTGTTATCGTCTAGCTGCCCATCTGAGAATTCACCTGATTTTTTCAACAAAACAAACCTGTAAATAAAATCAGAGAAAATTTTAGTTTGAATAAATATGGAGAACAGAAATCCAGTTATTTCTAAATTAAATAATATTACAAGTGAAGCTACAATAAAATCGTCCCAATTGTTAAATATGTCACGAAGTACACTGAAAAATGTGTCATAGCAAATTTCAATTCATTTTTGAGTTACTGTCGAGAAGCTATGGAAGTTGAAGTTTAAGGTCATTAAGACTTTCAAATCACAAGCATTAAATAATATAATTTTAATGGATTACAGCTAAAATAAACAAATAACTTAAAAGTTAAATGTTATAATTTACCTCCCAAAATATGAGAAACTGACTTGTCACAATATTAGACATTTTACATGTGCAGCACATATAGGTTATTAGATTGTTGTATTTTACCATAGAATGCCCTTTTTCCATCCTTAACTTATTCATACTCTGAAATTGCAGCTCATCCTTCTAGTATACTTTATAGTGTCTATAAGTATGTTTTGTAGTAAAGTTACAGAAAGTAATGTATGATGAGAAGTAAGACATTAAATTGTTAAATTTAAATGTGAAGTTTCTAGCTTATTGTATCCCCGGACGAAAGTCGGGGATACTTAGGATTCAGTAAGGTCACGCCGCCGCCGCCGCAGAGATTTCCTTTTGGACGCGACAACTTAAAAAATATTTTAGTTAGAACTTTCAAATTTGGTATGTGGGTATATATGGGCAATGCCACGAACGCTATTGTTTTGTGACCTTGACCTTTAATCTCAAGGTCACTGGTGGCCACTTAAATGTCAGATTTTGGCCATTTTTGCACATTTTGGCCCAGTTTTCCAAGACAGAAAGTTAGATCATCCTATGGCTGGTATATATAATACATATATATGTCCTCTATAAGCATGCAGAAATTGGACCTTGAAGCTCTTCATTGAAGGTCATCCACTGACCGCCAAAGTACTTGACCGAGGGGCATTTTTGGCCTTTTTGGAGATATTTTCACACTTAACGCTGACTATATTGCATGGAAACTATTGAAAATGGCTTTGGAGGTTGAGTACATGATGGACTTCTGCCATCCAGGTTTACTGGTTACAGATCTTCATTTAAGGTCATCCACTGACCGCCAAAGTACCTGACCAAGGGTCATTTTGGGCCCTCTATTTGTTTGTTTGTTTGTAAACAAGATAACTCAAAAACTGACAGACGGATTTTGATAAAATTTTTAGGATATGTCCAAATTGGTAAAAGGAAGATGTGATTAAATTTTGGGAGTGATCCGGATCACTGTCTGGATCTTCTGGATCCATGAAATTTAATTTTTAAACACAGATAGCTCAAAAAGTTATGGGTGCATTTTGATAAAATTTTCAGGAGATGTCCTTATTGAAACGAGGAACAAGTGATTAGATTTTGGGAGTGATCCGGATCACTGTCTGGATCATCTGGATCCAGACTGCCAGATGTGTTTGTGTACAATATAGCTCAAAAACTTATGAACGGATTTTGATGAAATTTTCAGGATATGTCTGAAAAGGTGAAAAAGATGAAATGGTTGAATTTTAGAAGTGATCCGGATCACTATATGGACCTTCTGGATCCATGAAATGTAATTTTTAAAGACAGATACCGTAAATGACCTATTTAGCGCACCCGCCCTTGTAAGTGCACCCCATTGCTTTTCAAGGCAATATACTTGACAACTTCTACAGTACTGGGAGGAAAATTACAGTACTACAGTACAGTAGACTGCGACAGTGCACACTCGCGGTTGGTTACTAAAGGTTTCTAATGATCGACTATCCAGCTTAAATCTTACCTTTCTTAATTTTCCTCAATATCCACATATTTTTTAAATATTGCACGTATTTTTACTGAATAAATTGACATTTTTGTCACGACTTTCGAGTTTGTTTTCATCTACCGCCATATTTACAGGAAGTGGGTATTTCTAAATGTCGAAATACCGTTTTTCTACCGGATTGACCTAAACTTCATCCCGGAAAGTGTTTCATGATGGGTGCGCTAAAAGGGGAATTTTTTTGCATCAAATATTGAATAAAAATAGACTTTGCTTAGCGCACTGTGCGCTAAATAGGTCATTTACGGTACCTCAAAAGTTATGGATGGATTGTGACGACATTTTCAGCAAATGGCCTAAATGGTGTGAGGAACAAGTGATTAGACTTGGGGAGTGATCTGGATCACTGTCTGGATCATCTGGATCCAGGTTGCAGATCTGTTTGTGTACATTGTAGCTAAAAAACTTATAGACGGATTTTGATGAAATTTTCAGGATATGTCTGAGAAGGTAAAAGGATGAAATGGCTGAATTTTGGAAGTGATCCGGATCACTATATGGATCTTCTGGATCCATGAAATGTAATAAGACAGATACCTCAAAAAGTTATGGATGGATTGTGATGACATTTTCAGCAAATGACCTAAATGGTGCGAGGAACAAGTGATTAGATTTGGGGAGTGATCTGGATCACTGTCTGGATCATCTGGATCCAGGTTGCCAGATGTATTTGTGTACATTGTAGCAGAAAAACTTATGGTCGGATTTTGAAGAAATTTTCAGGATATGTCTGAAAAGGTAAAAGGATGAAATGGCTGAATTTTGGAAGTGATCCGGATCACTATATGGATCTTCTGGATCCATGAAATGTAATAAGACAGATACCTCAAAAAGTTATGGATGGATTGTGATGACATTTTCAGCAAATGACCTAAATGGTGCGAGGAACAAGTGATTAGATTTGGGGAGTGATCTGGATCATCTGGATCCAGGTTGCCAGATGTGTTTGTGTACATTGTAGCAAAAAAACTTATGGATGGATTTTGATGAAATTTTCAGGATATGTCTGAAAAGGATGAAATAACTGAATTTTGGAAGTGATCCGGATCACTGTATGGATCTTCTGGATCCGTGAATTGTAATAAGACATACCTCAAAAAAGTTATGGATGGATTGTGATGACATTTTCAGCAAATGACCTAAATAGTACAAGGAACAAGTGATTATACTTTTGGAATGATCTGGATCACCGTCTGGATCATCTGGATCGAGCCTGCAACATGATTTTACGATGAATTTTGATGATATTTTTAGGCTATGTTACAAATAGTAAAAGGAAGAAGTGGTAAAAGGATGAAATGATTGAATTTTGGAAGTGATCCGGATCACTATATGGATCTTCTGGATCCATGAAATGTAATTTTTTAAGACAGATACCTCAAAAAGTTATGGATGGATTGTTTCAGCAAATGGCCTAAATGGTACAAGGAACAAGTGATTACATTTTTGGAGTGATCTGGATCATCTGGATCCAGGCTTGCACATAATCTTGGAATGGATTTTACTATTTTCAGGATATGTTACAAGTGGTAAAAGGAAGAAGTGGTAAAAGGAAGAAATGGTTCAATTTTGCGAGTGATCTGGACCACTATATGGATCTTCTGGATCCGTGAATGTAATTTTTAAAGACAAATAGCTCAGAAAGTCATGAATGGATTTTTATGAAATTTTCAGGAAATGTCTTAAATGGGACAAAGAACAAGTGATTAGATTTTGGGAGTAATCTGGATCACTGTCTGGATCATGTGGATCCAGGCTGCCAGATGTGTCTGTGTACAAGATAACTCAAAAACTTGGATGGATGGATGGATTTCGATGAAATTTTTAGAATATGTCTGAAAAGGATGAAATGATTGAGTTTTGGAAGCGATCCGGATCACTATATGGATCTTCTGGATCCATAAAATGTAATTTTTAAAGACAGATATAAGTGAAACAACTAGTGATTACCTGTTGGAAGTAATCTGGTACTATGGAGAATCCTGACCTGGTGCACCAGGAAACAGGCTCAAGCCCGACACATTCACGCCTTAACTATGTCCCGTCCGGGGATACACTGCGTCGAGACGCAATCTCTAGTTTCTAGTGTACCCAGTAAACATTTTTAGGTTTTGCAAAGATTGGAAAGGAAACGTTTGGCAAAGGTTAAAAAATGATGGGTATGAAAACCATTCGTAATGGAATGTTTTTAAAACATTTTATGAAAACCGTTTATTAAATGTTTAACAATAAATGTTAGAAAAACGTTATAAATGAACATAATAATGTATGAATAATAATGGGGTCAGAGGTCAAATTCAATATCTTTGTATGGTTGTTCACTATTGAAAATATTATTTTCATGTCTAAAATTGTAAGATAATGGCTTAGAAATTGTGCCCCCATTGAATTCATACTTTTAGGGATTGCATGTGGGGCAATTTTTGACAAAGTCCTCTAAAATCCCCTATTATTGCTCACCGCCATCTTTGTTTGGACATCTTTGGAGGTGAAGGTTTAAAATTATAGGTTTAAAAAACGTTTTTTATAGAATGTTCTTAAAACATTTGAGAAGCAATGTTTTTTAAACATTTTATGTGTACTGTTTATCAAACATTTCATGATGAATGTTTGAAAACCATTTCCAGCAAACCCTTAATTTCTTCAGCTGTTTTATAAATGTTTTAAAAACATTTCCAGTCAAACCTAATTTTTTGAGTTATTATATAAATGTTTAATAAACGTTTTCAGTAAAAACGTTTTTATAGAGGATGTTTATAAAACGTTTTTTAAACATTACAGCAAAAACGTTTGCTTAGAAACGTTTAGAAAACCAAAGATAGGGCTTACTTAGGTTTTAAAAACGTTTTGTAAACATTTAAACCATTTAAAAATGTTTCTAATGTTTACTGGGTAATAGTTTAAAGGTGGTCCATTACACATATTCACTGATTTTAGTTTAGTGAGTATGTGAAGCAACCGCTTGACAAAACCAGGGAATACGTGTATTCCACTGCTAGCGTACCCAACGGTTATGTACGCAAGATCTATTTAACTGCTAGTCTACCCAATGGTTGCAAAAACCTGCCAAATCTGACCAGTGATACTGGTCTAGCATATGCAAGGGTTGTGTACGCTAGCAGTGATACTGGTCTAGCATACACAGCCGTTGGGTATGGAAGATCTATATCACTGCTAGCATACCCAGCGGCTATGTATGTACACTTCTGGTGTAGCCAAATAGCCTGCACTCAAGGCAGTGAACCCAATGTTCTCAATGGTTGTGCACCCCAGATAATAACTAGGGTGAAGTGGTTGGCATTTTGCCAACCACAGAGTCGAATCTTAGGACAGCAGTGGGTGTTGAAATCTATAAACTTGGTATTATCGCCCGCAACACAGAGTGAGGTACGGTCACAGTAAAATATTGCTGGATTATATATTTCTAAAATATTGTTAGAAACACCATTGTAGCCTCACGTTTTCAGCACTCTGTGGGTGTACAACTACCAGCATTTGATATTTTATTTGTTTTAAATATTGCGAGAAGACACAGTGAGGTGCGGTGACAGTAAAATATTGCTGGATTATATATTTGTAAAATATTGTTAGAAACACCATTGTAGCCTCACGTTTTCATCACTCTGTGGGTGTACAACTACCAGCATTTGATATTTTATTTGTTTTAAATATTGCGAGAAGACAGAGTGAGGTGCAGTGACAGTAAAATTTTGCTGGATTATATATTTCTAAAATGTTGTTAGAAACCCCATCGTAGCCTCACATTTTCATCACTCTGTGGGTGTACAAGTACCAGCATTTGATATTTTATTTGTTTTAAATATTGCGAGAAGACACAGTGAGGTGCGGTGACAGTAAAATATTGCTGGATTATATATTTGTAAAATATTGTTAGAAACACCATTGTAGCCTCACGTTTTCAGCACTCTGTGGGTGTACAACTACCAGCATTTGATATTTTATTTGTTTTAAATATTGCGAGAAGACACAGTGAGGTGCGATAACAGTAAAATATTGCTGGATTATATATTTGTAAAATATTGTTAGAAACCCCATCATAGCCTCACGTTTTCAGCACTCTGTGGGTGTACAACTACCAGCATTTGATATTTTATTTGTTTTAAATATTGCGAGAAGACAGAGTGAGGTGCGGTGACAGTAAAATATTCCTGGACTATATATTTGTAAAATATTGTTAGAAACACCATCGTGAATTATAACTTCTAGGACATACAAAAGCGCCTTCTAGTGGTTGAATATAGAACTACGGAGTTTGAATATTTTCATTGTCTCTGCCAGAGGTGTCCTCGATTTTGATTGGCTGAATGACAAATGTGTAGTACTACCGTGACGTCACTTCATTCATTAATTTCTTTGCGGTTTATTTGTTTGACAAATAATTGAGTACACGTAGATGGGCAGACAGCAATTTTACATTAACAGTGACTGCGTGATAAACTAGCAGACAAATAAATTAATTGGGGTTTCAAGTCTAGAAACCAGCAGACGAAACGGTTAAAAAAGACTCCTTCGAGTAGACCACTACAATGGGTAACACAATAGTTTCTAGGACATACGGGTTCTTTGAGAAAGCCAGACGTAGTGCCAGACATGCTTTTTACTTTATAAAATATAACTGAATAAAAGCATCAAAAATCTTCAAAATGGCAGAGTGTATAGTATAGACCTTAATGTACCGATATGTGAAGAAATATTATGCAGAATTTGATATTTAAGGGCTTAAACGGCCATTTTAAAATCGCGGCCGCAACTCAGTACATAACTCGAATCAAAGATTCGACTAATAATAGTAGTAGGATTTATAGAGTGCAAAATTGATACAAAACCTCTCTTGCGCTTAAATCCAAGAAGGGAGAGACAGAATTCAAATGAATATAACTTTACCAAAGTAGCATCCCAAGTCTAGCAAATAAGGTAAAGCTATTTCCAAAGTGAATGGAACAAATACACAATATAAAGTCTATAAACATATCTGAAATATGAATGTTTTATTTTCTGGTGGCGATAATTGGTAGCCGGCGGTAATTGATAGCAAGGCAGTACGAGAATAATTGACAGATAAAAAAAATATTTACTGTGGAGTTACAGTACAGTACCTTTTCATTCACAATCACCGATTTCCACCAAATAAATTACGAAGTGGTTGGAGTACGGTAAAACACCGCACTCGAGAAAAAATTGTACAGTACGGTAGCATTAATTTGCCGTATTCCAGTAAATAAACTGGAGTGTGGTTCAAGCTTGTATACTAATAATCTCATGGAGTGAAGGAAATATGAGACCACGACAGGGTTTCTATATTTTAACGCCCATATTTTAAATACAGAAAATATAACCAACCAGTCTATTTTTCATCTGCAAATGTGATTAATTTAATTAACCAATGAAAACAATTGCTGCTGAAACCTCACTCCAGACAAATATTTTACCCTTACCACAACTACAGTTGAAGTTTTCTAGCAATATTTTACAAATAGAATATCAAATGCTAGTACTTGCACACACAGACTTAAGGAAATGCGAGGTTAAGATGGGTATTTCTAGACATATTTTTACAAATGGGAGATATAGCCAACCAATTTATTTTTCGTCTGCAAACGTGATTAATTCAATTAACCAATGAAAAGGTGCATTATATTTTCCGGAATTCCAAAAACAGGTGCGTCGAGGTGCGGTGTTGAAATATGAGGTGCGGTGAAATGGTGCGACGAGGTGCGGTGTTAAAATATGCGGTGCGGTCATTAATATTCATGAGAAGATATGAGGACATGGATTTCCCCCTGTAATTTCCTTACAGTACTTTATAAAATGGAAGCATAGACAAAGATCAAATAATGAAAACAATTGTTACTGAAACCGCACTCAAGACAAAGTTCAGGGGCCATATTCACGAAAGGTCTTCCCCAAGTCTCAGGCTTAAGTTGGCTGTATTTTTGTACAAAAGTTAAGCCTAAGACTTGGCTAAGACCTTTCGTGAATACGGCCCCTGGAGTGCGGCAATCCGTACTGTAGCATATTTTCTAGGGAACGGTTTTACCGTACCGCAGCCACGCCCAATAAATTAACATTTGTCACTGGATTGGTGTAGATATTGTACAAGCCCTTTTTATACTGAACAAGCAGGTTTTTGTCCCATCAAAATCGGCCCAATATTAAGGGAGTTATTCAAATATTGACTTTTCCCTCCTCTTCAAATGAAACATTCAATATGGCCGCCGGATGTTTACTAAAATGAATGCAATCTCGGCTCCCGGGTGTACGTTGCTATCCGTGGTTTAGTTTCAATTTTGAGAAACTTATTTCACGAGGTAAACAAATTTCACGCGACACCGGTCTGTTTACCTTTGACCTTTCTGTAGTGAAATTTATCTTACATATTGTCTGTGCTATATATATCGAAGCTGTGAGGTGTTGGAAGTTGATGTAGGGGCTTTGGTTGGGGGTTTAGGTGGGCAATGTCACGGTGTGACCTCTGTGTAACAATTGACCTTGGCTCTGCCAGAATGTTTGTACTACCATATTTGAAGCATATTTCCCTTCTCACAAGATATGGTTCGCTGCAACAGATTATTACATGTTCTTTTACCTTATTGTGCTCTCTCCACTGACAACTATACTCCAATTAATAAATGTTACAGCTTCATAACTTTTAAATTACTTATTAATGCTGTCAGTTTGTTATTGAATTTGTCATGTAAATTGTTCCTGTACCTTTGCATAAGTTACACTGTAAGTTCTATATGTATGTCCAATGCTATTTCCCCTGGACTTTGGGGTACGGGCATCTCTGATGCTATTTATTAAAATGTTTTGGTTTTATGCAATATTTGTTGGGGCAAGGGATTGTGTTTCTCACTGATGGTTCGACAAACACAATGATGTGCCTTGGTGAACTGGTTTATACATACGCTACACCCCTGCAACATGTGTGATTCAAAGAGAACCTGTCCTGATATGTCCATAGCTATTAAATGGACTTTGAACATTAGGCAAGTTTTCTGTATAAGCATCATGTGTAAATCTTTGATAAGTCTCTTCCCAATCACAAAAAGACCAGCCGTGGGGAATCAATCATGCATGACAACTTATAAAGAGACACATAAATATCCTTACACATTGTTGTGATAAAATAACAAACGGTATTTATTTACATGTTGTTTTACAATATCCCTAGTCTTGTTTGATGATCTAAATGCTGATGCTGAGTTCAAAAGGGATATTTGCAGAGGTGGTGGCTGTTTATGCAAGAGATTCTGTACTGATCTCTTCTCGTTTATCTGTTCTGCTTGTAACATTTCTATGGTAATTTATGACATGTTTCAGTATCCAGGACTACCCCTTGTGGCATTGTAAACAAATATAGTTCACACTCCAGAAGCATAGAGAAAAATAAACAGAGTTTGAAGAACACGACTGTGTATATATTTATGCAAAACAATTAAAATTAAAAATATTTTTCAAAGTACAGTGAGTTTTTCAAGTAAGCTTGGAATATGTTTAACTCGTACAGGAATAGCTCTATGTTACAACCTTCTCGGTTTAACAGCCTGTTTCCAAGGTAAGTGGACACACAATTATTATTATTATTTAAATATAGTTTAAATAGAATTAAACATCCTTTAAATATGCTAATGATACCATGCTTGATGGTTTATCATTTTACATTATTCCAAGGCAAACTTAAAACCATCTTAAATTCCCTGTAATTACCTCTGTCAAGAAGGATATGTTTGGTGACATTGGTCTTTTTGCAAATTAGCCCAAAGGAAAGTAGAAATACCCTCATGACATTCATGATACAAATAAACAAATGTTCATTTCAGCCATATATATGAACAATAACAGCACAGATATAATAAACAACATAGTTTAAGTATTGATTTACAATTTTTGTAGATAAATGAATGAAACATTCAACATAGGCTTGATGAAAAGGGAGCAGGTGAAGCATACCTTATAATTATACTGCCCCCACAAGATTTAGCATGAACAGAATATAAAGTGAAAGACTTTAATATTTAAGTACATTTAACTATCTAATCTAATCTAATCTACTGCTTTGCAGGCGCAATATCTTCCCCACTAAGGGGAACTCAGTGCGCTAGTTAACAAAAATCATTTTAATAAGGAGAGTCGAGGGGCATTCAAGGTCAGTATTCCAGAGATGTGGGTGAGACCGAGACGGAAGGAGACTAAGTTGGGAAACTAGAATTGAAAAGGTGGATTTTGAGGTGTTTCCTAAAAGATGCGACAGAGGGAGTTTCTTATTTGGAAGGGGAAAGAGTTCCAAAGAACTGGGGCGTAGTGACTAAAAGAATTAGAGAAGTGTTTAAATGATTTATGAACTCTATGGTCAAAAGTGGGGGTATGAAGGAACTTGAGTTTAGGGGTACTACGCCTAGTATTTCTGAAAAAAAGTGTAGGGGTGAATTAATTCTCTTAGGTAAACAGGTTGACCTTGGTTGAGGATTTTGTATGCAATGAGGCCTATTTTGAATTGTACCCTGTTCCTCACTGGAAGCCAATGGAGTTTTTTCAGTTGGGGGGTGATGTGAGAAAATTTTGATGAATGGGTGAAAACCACACAGAGTGAGTTTTGCATTAGCTGCAATCTCCTTAACTCAAAATCAGTGAGTGATAAGAACAGAGAATTGCAGTAGTCCAATCTGCTGCTCACCAAAGCATTTGCTAGAACTGATGTTTTAAGGTCTAGAAGGGGGCGAATTCTGTAGAGGTCTCTAGTGGACTTTATGACCTGTGACATATGGTCAGAGAAGGTGAAATTGGAATCAAACACCACTCCGAGGTTCTTGACACTTTGTGCTGGTGAGACGTGATTACCAAGAATATTGATTGGAAAGTAAGGAAGGCGTTGTTTTCGGTTGTTTTTCGAACCTATCAAAATGAACTCGGTTTTGTCAGGGTTGAGTTTTAATTTATTTGTAAACATGAAATTTTGAATGTCGTATAATATTTATGTATAATATGTTTCTATATGTATATCTATGTATAATATTTTCCTCCATCAGGCAGATTTGAGTGATTAAAAGCAACTGGTTACCATGATTCAATCTTTATAGGAATTGAGTGCATATTAAAACTGATTTAAATTTTTTACAAGACTTAATTCCACTGGTATTACTATTTAACTTGTTTCACAATTTCCCACCACATACAAAATTACATTTGGATTTTAATATTGTCCTGGCAAAAACCACATAAAACTTGCCTTCTTGTCCCGTGTTTACATTAATATTAATGAATTGGTTTCATTTTGAAAAACAATTGTCTGTTAGCAGGTAAACTACCTTCTTTGGCCTTATGCATAAATAACAATACCTTAAACTGAACTATATCCATGAACTTTAAAAGCGTATATTATATGAATAGGGGAACTGTGTGGGTCCATGTATCCACTCTTACTTATTACCTTGATTGCCCTTTTTTGTAAAACTACTACTCTTTCTATTAAATAGCTAGAAGTATTTCCCCAAACCTCACAACAGTAATACAGATGTGGTAAAATAAGAGCATTATACAAATATTTTAAGGAATTAACTTGAACTATATTTTTCACTTTATAAATGATTGATAAACTTTTATTTATCTTTTTACTTACATAATAAAATTTGGTTGTATGTATTCTTTCTATCAGCTGCTTATCAAATATTATGTTAATATTTTTACATACAGTTTTACTAGTGAATATCATACAGTTTGTTTTAATACATTTGATGATAATTTGTGCAGTACAAACCATGTTCTTAAATTTGATCGTTCATGGCTTATGACAGTACTTAAGACTTCATATTTGGAACCTAGACTGCAAAATATTGGAACAAGTACATATATCATTAATGTATAATATAAAAAATTTAGGTCCACGTATCGATCAATGAAGGACAACACATTTAATTTGTAATAGATTTGACCTTGAACCATTCAAATAAACAACTGTTTTCTATTTGACAAGTACAATTCAACCTATTTTAAAACTATGTCCCTGATCCCATAAAATTCTTTTTAACAAGAATTTATGATCGATTGTGTCAAAAGCCTTTTTCATGTCTATAAAAACACCAACAGTTGTTTCTTATCATTAATACTATTTGTTAATTTTTCTAATAATTTAATCAGTGCTATTCAGATAGATTTATTACTTCTGAATCCATACTGACTTACTGTACTGACAGGACAGGTACCAGTATTGAATGATTGATTTCATTTTTGAACAAATGGATCCACTTGTTATTTCAAATATTTTTGACTAAAGACATATTAATATAATTTACATCACATGAACTTTTATTACTAAATGTATTTACAGTTTTAGTTATTTCTTCAGTACCCCAAGACAAATTATCAGATGGTTACACACTAATAGCCCACTATGAGATAAAATTATTTTAATTTTTATAATCTAATATATACAACAACTAATATTTATTTACATACTGCATCTTGAGACCACCTTAACATAAATATTATAACATTAACATTGTAGAGTTTATACTTACACTGCAGGCTTAACATCAGTTTAAGTAAAAACATTTCTAATTTGAGGTGGCCGTAACTATTGTCTTTAATATACTGTATACTGAGGCCACCTTAGCATATAGCATTAATATTATATAATTTATACTTTAACTGCAGAATTAATGTCAGGTTAAGTAGATATCATTTAAAGCCTTCTAGGTCGCATACTATGAGGCTAATCTGGCTAAAATGTTACCTGAGAACACATTAATGTATTCTTATTACATGTGCCGCAAATCAAGACTTTAAGTTGAGGATAAAATTCTGTTTGAAGTCCCTAAAGACCCCACTTAGAGATTTTTGGTACATTTTTCACATATTTGCCCTATAATTTAAAAGTGATAATTCTGATGAGTCTCATACTGTAGTATGTATAACTTTCATATGTAATCCTTGTATGTGAAAAATTTAAGGACTGTAGGTTTAACTATAAGGTCGCCTTAAGGTTTCAATATTGCCCACATAGACCCAATTAATTGACTTTTGGCCATTTTCAAGCCCTTTAGCTTTCAAGCTATGTCTCGAAATATCATCTGGGACTATATTGGTATATTTTTCTTATATGTGCCAAACATCTAGGCCTTTAATAGACATTTAATCTGTGCATAAGGACCTTAAACACCCCAATCAAGTGACATTTTTCCACATTTTTCACATATTTTGCCATGTAACTTAGAAATGGTAAGTTTGAAAAGTCTCAAACTGTGTAAGATATAACTCCTATATGTAATCTCTCTCTGTAGAAAATTTAAAGTCTGTAGCTTTGTTTAAGGTCACTTTAAGGTCTCTAAAATGCCAACAGAGACCCAATTTATAGACTTTTTGCCACTTTTAAGCCCTATAGCTGTCACACTATGGGGCTGATAGAGCTGAAATCTCATATGGGAATATATTAATATGTTCTATTAATATGTGCCAAAATCAAGGCTTTAAATAGACATTTAACCTGCATATGAGGACCCTAAACACCAACCTGAGTGACCCTTTTTGACATTTTTCACATATTTTGCCCTGTAACTTGGAATTGGTAAGTCTGATAAGTATCATATTGTATGAAATATATTTTGTTTGTGAAAAGTTTAAAGTCTTTAGCTTCGATTTAAAGTCACCTTGAATGTGCAATATAGACTTTGGGCTCTTTTAAGCCCTGTAGCTGTCAAACTATGTTACTGATAGAGCTGAAATCCCATCTGGGAATATATTAATATGTTCTTTTAATTTATCAATGACATTGAAATTTTTCATACTTTATGGCTATATTAAGCTTTAAGAAATTGTGTTTTTATTCCTCTGCTCAATAGTTTTTAACTTCTTAAAAGCAATCTGCTTACAGGTATTAAAACGGGCTAAAGGGACATTTTTATTATCTGGTGAACTTTAAGTGCTAATATTAATGACATTATGGCCAACTTACAGTGGAAAGGGGGATTGATTTGTTTGATTTTTTACTGCTAATATAAGATTAACCAATTGTCAAGTTTGTAAAATGGATACTGACTGGACCATTAATTATTTCTGAGTATTTTTACACCTTTTAGAAATATTAGAGTGGTTAGTAGGGGGACTTCACTGGTAGTCATAAAGTTATTTCAGTTGATAATCACACATTAATAAACCACAATTTTAAGTACATTTTCCCTTATCCAACACTTTGTTCTTGTGGCTTAATAATTTATAAGTCTGGATATATAATTTTCTTGTTGGGAATTCCTCATTGATAGTTATTTGATTTTTTTATTGCTTTAGCTCTATAAATTGTCATTGATATTAAAATCCTTCAAAGGAAAGCTCTGTCTACTTTAAATTGAAATATTAATGACATTATGACTATCTTACACTTAACAAACACTGTTTTATCCCTCTGTTTACTGAGTTTTTAACCATTTTAAAATCAACCTTGCTACACATATTAAAATTACCAAAAAGAACACTCTTCATTTGTGATGAACCTGAAATCCCATGAGGAATAATTTCACTTCAGTCACTTAATAATCACAAATTTATAACTTCCCAGTTATACAACATAATATTATACTTTTTCTTAGGGATAAGTTGTGTAAATTGCATAGACTGGAGCATTGAGACAGCTAAAGAAGAAAAGTTCTATTCCCAATACCCACTGAGTAGTATTGTTCAATTGTTATCTATATTTATTGACACATTGTCAGAGAGAGCTCTTTTGGGATTATTAATTTAGACATTCAATCATCAATCATTTAAACACTTTGAAAATGGGTTCAGAATTATCATTGCAGGAAGATTGGAAATATGACAAATACAAAATTTTTGGTTTTAGGTTAATTATGTATTCAATGTCTTGGGTATACGCCATTTTCCTTGGAAAATAAAAACATTGAAGTTCATATAATAGTGAGCTATTATGTTTCCTAACATTTATGGCATACAGCAAATGGCTTCCATCGAAAATTCTCAATCAAAACCTGTGGCATGAGTGATGACCTGTCTGGGGATATGTTGGCGCCGAGTTGGCCCAATCTAGTTATACCTGTGTCACTGTCAAACTGTCCTAATAACAAAGGGGATTAGGCTCTTTAATGTGTGTAATAAGTTAGGTCTCATTTTCAAACAAACTGGAGATTATATCTTTGGCGAATAATTTTGTTTTTTAAACCTTTTTATTGGCCAGTGTATGTTTAAACATGAGATATTCAATTTACAAAACTGGAATTACCAACACCAATTAAAAATTATTGTGATTAATGCAATTTTATGAGAATGTAATTCTAGCCATGAGAAGATAAAATTGAAAAAAAATTAAACTCTGAAAAAGTTTCATCAAATTTAATCAATTGAGATTAATGTGTTTTTAAAGGAAAATAATTAAATAATCTGTTATTTTAAAATGAAAAAGTTGAAATTGTGGCATATAAATATAGAGTCAAGTATGTTTCTCTCCAATTTTTTTTACAGTTATGCAATTTTTTATTGTGGGAACCCCTTTGAAGTTTACTTTAGGTTTCATGTTATTTTGTTCATGGTAGTAGTCTAGTGGTTGACAGTTGAGTGTAGAAAAACCCCAGTAGAAAAAAGCTGCAGCAAAAGTCACAGTAGAAGACAAGTGTATCAAGAAATAATCCTAGTATAAAAAAATCCTGTGGGTGTTGGAAAAATACCCAAACCTATGTTGCATAGTGTATACTACTTGGCATTGCTTGTGTAAATGTGTTATGTACCACTTAGTTAGAGGGTTTTATACTGAGATATTTTCTACTGCAGGTTTTTACAGAGGCTTTTTTTTCTGCTATAGGCTTTTTCAATTTACTTGACCACCAGTATGTTATATTAAGCGTTTTCATGTGATCGGCATGTTGTCCTCCCTGTCCCATAAAATGGCCAGCAGGAGCCAGATTGCTCCCACCTAGCTCAGAATTTAACTCCCTGGGTAGGCTAGCACAATGCAGCCCCTTAACTTCAAACAAAAACAAAAACCCTTATGGAAGCAATTGACGAGACTCCAAGTGCAGGTCAAATTAAGATCAAGATCAAAGTTAAAATATAATCAGATTGCAGGTCATAAGCAAGACATTAACATGGTAGACACAATGATAATAAAACACACAATGTATAATGTAAAAAGTTATGTGATGTAAATAAATTATTAAAATTTAATATAAGGGAAATTAAAATATTAATAATGACTGGACACAGACCATAAAGAACAAGGCTCATTGCCGAAGATAATTGATGATTTCTCGTGGCAGATATCTGTGAAAAACACTACAAAGTGGCCTGACTGTTCTTGACCTTGACCTTCCATAATAAACACAGCACAGTAAAGCAGACGAGGACATATTTAATAGAATGTGACTGTAATCAAGCTGTTCCCTCGTCCAGCAGGAAGGCGACTTTCACAAACGTGGCCCACTTTATCATCTGAAATTACAAGAGTCACTATTGGTACTAGGAATTCGGGTGGGTTCAGAGACAATTAAACAAGAAAATTTTAAAAGGCGTGTTGTCAGCTTGGTTTCTAATTCATAAATGAATATGGCCACCAAAAGGCGGGAATCATAAAGGTTAGAGGTCAAGGTGGCAGAATAATTGGGTCAAATACAACATGTATAGTCTTTTCAGGGAGCACTGACTGAGGTAGCACCTAGATAGGTTTCTTCAGTAAACTTTGCATCATTACTTCTGTTCTTCATTTAGTCATAAATACCATAATTTCTGTAATGATAGTCCCGGAGTGTGCACTTTTTCAATGGGGGGGTCTTTATTAGAACAACATGCAGAAGTATTTAAATTTTCTATTCAATGAAATATCCACCTTGGTTGAACACAGCTACTGTAAAACCATAAGAGTTAATATATATGTAGATGTTTTATTATGGTTGTAATTCTAATTGGACTTTTAAAGCACTTAATTGTTCAAACGGGACTCTAAGGCGCAACAAGCCAAAACAGTCAACCAATTTCAGTATCCAGGGACAGAAAAATCGCCAAGCACCACAGAGAATGCCACTGAGGTGGGTATACCTTGGTGTACAGGTTTTGACGTTTTGACGTGTTTTGACGTGTTTTCTGAAAGAAGCTAGGGAGGAAAACACACAAGTCTCATCAGGAAGAGCATTCCAAACAGTGGGGGCGTCAAAAGCAAAACTATAACCAAACTGCTAGACTGATTTATGGATAGAGGCTTTGAACTTTGGAACAACAAGGATATTAAAACCACTCGGACTGCACCTGGTACTGTAAAAACTGCTGTAGGAAGAAATTTATAGAGCAAAATACTTGGAAATACTTGATTTCACTACATTGGTATGACATATAAAATCCACACTGAAAAACTATGAAATTTGTCGGACTTTTATAAATTTGAGTAACAAATGTTTTAGTTTATGACTCTTGGTCACTGACATTTGGATGGGGGCAGTTATTAGAAGGCGGAGGGTTTTATTACAGAAATTACTGTATGCAGTTTACTCTTTGGTGGATTTATCTTACTAGCTAAAATAGGACTTACATTCACAAAAAAGTCATTAAAACCATTTGCTATGTCTGTAGGTATGTTTAATATATTGTTATTATAAAACTATAAACTGATAAAACTTATTTTGGTGATAGGCATGTGAATAATACCTAGATCCCACTGTTTCATGCTGGCCTTAAAAGCTACATTTGAGGGCAAAATATGTAACTTGGAGCTGGTTTGTGGTTACCAAAGGTTCATGTTTTTATAGTACAGCTCATTGCAATATAAGTGTAAGTAAGTTTGGGCCCATATTAAGGTAGAACGCATTGAACATAACATGGGCCGTGTTTTCAGTATGTGATAGATTTGGTTTTAAGGTTTTAAAACCTGCCACAATCTCTCACATGCTAAACTAAAATGTGAGCACCGGAAGGGTGAAGTAGAGTCATATTGCTTTATACAGTTGGCCATTTTCACCAACATATAAGGTCCATTACTAGTATGGAAGCCCAATAGCAACAAAGCAGGAAAAGTATTTGGTTTTTGAAGGGCTAAAAATATTAAATGTGATAATAAAATGAGATTTTCTTCTGGTTTAAGCACCTACACTATTATAGTATATTTTCTTTCAATATTTAGATCAATAAATACTTACACAAACACTTACTTTTGGTTATAAATTTATGTACACATGCAAACATATATGCAAGTAATCTTTTTCGTAAGGAAGTTTATTGCTTTCACAAGGAATACTTAAAGTAAGGCTTGATTCAAAATATGTCAAAACTAAATAACCCAGAGTCATACCAAACCATTGAAATTGTAACTGGTACAATGTGGTTCAATGTGTTGAAATTTTGAAGGAGAAAGGCTAAGATGTGAAAACCTTGTCTCTTTTCTTCTGGCCTTGCATAAGTTCAGTTTCCTTGTCATGGGAAAAACTTAAGCATGCATAACACAGTTTCAATTTATATAATTTTCTTTTGCAACTACTATATCTGTTAACATATAGGATTGTTTTATGTATACCAAACCTTTGTGAACATGTTTGAAAAGGCTTTTGGTATAAATTTAAGACTTATAGAAGGCTGTGTTTCCTTGTCTAAACAAAAATACATTAGGTGTACATGGCTGAAAGCAGTTGACATAATCACAGTGAAGTAAGTAATCAACAGTTGTAAATGTTATATTTTCAGTGGCGGAAATTAAGCTGTAAAGTGGTTTGTCAATCACACTGTATCACCATGTGTGTAGGTGAAACATTTTAAAAATATAGCAAAGGAAATTCAGACCTGTCCTTTTCATTATTTATACCTTTATCAATCTTATGTTATGTGTGGGTTGAACAAGTTTGTGATATGTTCAATGCGTTCTACCTAAATATGGGTCCAAACTTACTTACACTTATATTGCAATGAGCTGTACTATAAAAACATGAACCTTTGCCAAAGGTTCATGTTTTTATAGTACAGCTTATTGCAATATAAGTGTAAGTAAGTTTGGACCCATATTAAGGTAGAACGCATTGAACATAACATGGGCAGTGTTTTCAGTATGTGATAGATTTGGTTTTAAGGTTTTAAAACCTGCCACAATCTCTCACATGCTAAACTAAAATGTGAGCACCGGAAGGGTGAAGTAGAGTCATATTGCTTTATACGGTTGGCCATTTTCACCCACATATAAGGTCCATTACTAGTATGGAAGCCCAACAGCAACAAAGCAGGAAAAGTATTTGGTTTTTGAAGGGCTAAAAATATTAAATGTGATAATAAAATGAGATTTTCTTCTGGTTTAAGCACCTACACTATTATAGTATATTTTCTTTCAATATTTAGATCAATAAATACTTACACAAACACTTACTTTTGGTTATAAATTTATGTACACATGCAAACATATATGCAAGTAATCTTTTTCGTAAGGAAGTTTATTGCTTTCACAAGGAATACTTAAAGTAAGGCTTGATTCAAAATATGTCAAAACTAAATAACCCAGAGTCATACCAAACCATTGAAATTGTAACTGGTACAATGTGGTTCAATGTGTTGAAATTTTGAAGGAGAAAGGCTAAGGTGTGAAAACCTTGTCTCTTTTCTTCTGGCCTTGCATAAGTTCAGTTTCCTTGTCATGGGAAAAACTTAAGCATGCATAACACAGTTTCAATTTATATAATTTTCTTTTGCAACTACTATATCTGTTAACATATAGGATTGTTTTATGTATACCAAACCTTTGTGAACATGTTTGAAAAGGCTTTTGGTATAAATTTAAGACTTATAGAAGGCTGTGTTTCCTTGTCTAAACAAAAATAAACTAGGTATACATGGTTGAAAGCAGTTGACATAATCACAGTGAATTAAGTAATCAACAATTGTAAATGCTATATTTTAAGTGGCGGAAATTAAGCTGTAAAGTGGTTTGTCAATCACACTGTATCACCATGTGTGTAGGTGAAACATTTTAAAAATATAGCAAAGGAAATTCAGACCTGTCCTTTTCATTATTTATACCTTTATCAATCTTATGTTATGTGTGGGTTGAACAAGTTTGTGATATGTTCAATGCGTTCTACCTAAATATGGGTCCAAACTTACTTACACTTATATTGCAATGAGCTGTACTATAAAAACATGAACCTTTGCCAAAGGTTCATGTTTTTATAGTACAGCTTATTGCAATATAAGTGTAAGTAAGTTTGGACCCATATTAAGGTAGAACGCATTGAACATAACATGGGCAGTGTTTTCAGTATGTGATAGATTTGGTTTTAAGGTTTTAAAACCTGCCACAATCTCTCACATGCTAAACTAAAATGTGAGCACCGGAAGGGTGAAGTAGAGTCATATTGCTTTATACGGTTGGCCATTTTCACCCACATATAAGGTCCATTACTAGTATGGAAGCCCAACAGCAACAAAGCAGGAAAAGTATTTGGTTTTTGAAGGGCTAAAAATATTAAATGTGATAATAAAATGAGATTTTCTTCTGGTTTAAGCACCTACACTATTATAGTATATTTTCTTTCAATATTTAGATCAATAAATACTTACACAAACACTTACTTTTGGTTATAAATTTATGTACACATGCAAACATATATGCAAGTAATCTTTTTCGTAAGGAAGTTTATTGCTTTCACAAGGAATACTTAAAGTAAGGCTTGATTCAAAATATGTCAAAACTAAATAACCCAGAGTCATACCAAACCATTGAAATTGTAACTGGTACAATGTGGTTCAATGTGTTGAAATTTTGAAGGAGAAAGGCTAAGGTGTGAAAACCTTGTCTCTTTTCTTCTGGCCTTGCATAAGTTCAGTTTCCTTGTCATGGGAAAAACTTAAGCATGCATAACACAGTTTCAATTTATATAATTTTCTTTTGCAACTACTATATCTGTTAACATATAGGATTGTTTTATGTATACCAAACCTTTGTGAACATGTTTGAAAAGGCTTTTGGTATAAATTTAAGACTTATAGAAGGCTGTGTTTCCTTGTCTAAACAAAAATAAACTAGGTATACATGGTTGAAAGCAGTTGACATAATCACAGTGAATTAAGTAATCAACAATTGTAAATGTTATATTTTAAGTGGCGGAAATTAAGCTGTAAAGTGGTTTGTCAATCACACTGTATCACCATGTGTGGAGGTGAAACATTTTAAAAATATAGCAAAGGAAATTCAGACCTGTCCTTTTCATTATTTATACCTTTATCAATCTTATGTTATGTGTGGGTTGAACAAGTTTGTGATATGTTCAATGCGTTCTACCTAAATATGGGTCCAAACTTACTTACACTTATATTGCAATGAGCTGTACTATAAAAACATGAACCTTTGCCAAAGGTTCATGTTTTTATAGTACAGCTTATTGCAATATAAGTGTAAGTAAGTTTGGACCCATATTAAGGTAGAACGCATTGAACATAACATGGGCAGTGTTTTCAGTATGTGATAGATTTGGTTTTAAGGTTTTAAAACCTGCCACAATCTCTCACATGCTAAACTAAAATGTGAGCACCGGAAGGGTGAAGTAGAGTCATATTGCTTTATACGGTTGGCCATTTTCACCCACATATAAGGTCCATTACTAGTATGGAAGCCCAACAGCAACAAAGCAGGAAAAGTATTTGGTTTTTGAAGGGCTAAAAATATTAAATGTGATAATAAAATGAGATTTTCTTCTGGTTTAAGCACCTACACTATTATAGTATATTTTCTTTCAATATTTAGATCAATAAATACTTACACAAACACTTACTTTTGGTTATAAATTTATGTACACATGCAAACATATATGCAAGTAATCTTTTTCGTAAGGAAGTTTATTGCTTTCACAAGGAATACTTAAAGTAAGGCTTGATTCAAAATATGTCAAAACTAAATAACCCAGAGTCATACCAAACCATTGAAATTGTAACTGGTACAATGTGGTTCAATGTGTTGAAATTTTGAAGGAGAAAGGCTAAGGTGTGAAAACCTTGTCTCTTTTCTTCTGGCCTTGCATAAGTTCAGTTTCCTTGTCATGGGAAAAACTTAAGCATGCATAACACAGTTTCAATTTATATAATTTTCTTTTGCAACTACTATATCTGTTAACATATAGGATTGTTTTATGTATACCAAACCTTTGTGAACATGTTTGAAAAGGCTTTTGGTATAAATTTAAGACTTATAGAAGGCTGTGTTTCCTTGTCTAAACAAAAATAAACTAGGTATACATGGTTGAAAGCAGTTGACATAATCACAGTGAATTAAGTAATCAACAATTGTAAATGTTATATTTTAAGTGGCGGAAATTAAGCTGTAAAGTGGTTTGTCAATCACACTGTATCACCATGTGTGGAGGTGAAACATTTTAAAAATATAGCAAAGGAAATTGTCCTTTTCATTATTTATACCTTTATCAATATTATGTTATTTGTGGGTTGAACAAGTTTGTGATATTTCTATAATAATTCCTAGGTAGTTATAGACTGGAGTGTATTGACATTTTGAGAGAGATAATACCTTTAACAAGAAGTGTGTAAGCGGCAATGTTAGTTCTCTGTTTGAACAGATGTAAATAGGGTTGTTTCCAGTTACACATAGCAAGCATAAATTTAATATAAAAACAACTATTCCAGAGGAACTTGAGCCTTCAGCAAGGCTAGTTGTTACCTTGAGTCTTGAAAAGAACACAGTTTTAAATCATTGAAAGGGGACAAAACATTAAGAATTAAGTAAACCCAATTCCAGTCTTTCCTCTTTATTTGTTATAATCTTGTTTCTGTGAGGCATAGAGTTTATTGAAATGTAGGAGTGTATTGACATATTGAGAAAGAGACTCTTTCTTTGGATGCCTGTAGCAGGAATATCATTTCTGTAGTTTTTGTTGTAACATCACATTGAAAATGTAAGTTGATGCAGCTCTACATAATTACAACATCAGATAAAGAATGATTTATTTGGACACTTGGTATTGAAAAGTTCCATAAATATAATAGTATCTGAATGGATCAGCAAACGTGTAATCAATGAACAGAATTATATGTCCCATCATACAATTAAGGAAAATGCCTCATTTATATAAATTGGACATACTTCCGATCCTGATTACACATTAAAAATGTATTATATAATTACTATATTATTTCGATATTTGTGTAAACATTTAAGCCTTTGAATTTATAATCAGGATCCATTGGTAATGTATTGGTAACTTTTTGTATGTGACTCTTTGCATTGGCAAGCTTTTTATTATCCACCATGAGCATAACATAAAACATACACATAAAGAGATATTAAACATTTATTATTAAGAAAAGAAAAACAGATTAAAGTCAAACAATATAATTTGCTTGAAAAAATTATTAATATTGCATCACTGAAATGCCTAGTTAGTGCATTTGGGACCAAGTATGGCTACAGGTAAAACAGATGTGTTTTGATGAGTTGTTTGAAAGATTGGAAAGTGCTTGAATTTCAGGTCAGAAGCTGGTAGTTTATTCCATAGTCAGGATGCATGTGCCATGAAAGACATAGATAGGGAAAACAGGAACATGGAAAATAAGCATGTTGAATTTTGGTTAAGTCTGGGTTTACAGTAATGCTAGATGACATGAGATGCAGACGCAACCCACCTTCAAACTCCAGTGGCTTCACATCTGGACTTCGGTGTAATACCCAAGTTTGCTGAACAAAATTAACATCTATTTCAAGCCCCCCCCCCCCCCCCCCACCTCCTTCCCTTACCATTCGAGACTTAGAACTATGCTCACAGAACTGTATCTTTCTAGAGTTACTGAAATATTAACTTTCTATCATATATCAATATTATAAAAAACAACATTAAATCATTGATTGTTTAGGACAAGCAAATTGGTTAGCTTTGAAATGCAATATTCATTTAACCTCCATTGAAATACAGACTGGTAACTTTTGCTGTGGACCTGTAACATTTTTCAGTTGCAAATCAAATGGACCTGGACAGTTTCCTGATAAACTTTATACACTGCCACAATTCCATATGCAGTACTTATGGTAAAAAGCTAGCCATTTACCAAAATCATCCTAATGTTAATCAGCAAATTTGGATCAACAGACTTATCATTTCATACCATCCTTAAAAACCTGCATTCTTATCTGCACCCATCCATCTATACTTCAGACTCTTCTAGGGAAGGGGGCATTTGACATATTTCTTGAAAGTTAAATATTTTCGGTTGAATGTAAGGATCATCTTCAGGGTATTAACACAAAAGCACCTCCCCAATTGAAGTGCACTAGCAACCATTAAAAGTAAATGGTGCAAAACAAAGAAGACTGAAAGTTTTTGCTGAAACTTTTGATTATGAATAAAGTTTTAAAATGTCAAATATTAACACAGTATGTGACATTTGTCAGTGGAGAAAAGTCCCGCTAATATAATAAAAGTTTGTGCCACTTTTGCATCAGGCTACATTTTTTCAGTCTGCATACACAGGATGCAAAGCAATCAGAAACAGGAGTAGTGCACTGGAGTAGTGCACAATTCATGTAAGTTTAGAGACAAAAAAAATTGAAAAATTGAAAAAAACATGATCTCTAGAACTCTGGCCCTCAAGGAGATCTCACACTAAAAAAATCACAAATGTGTAAAGAATTTCCTGTATAACTTAAAGAAATAGAAAAGGTTTTTCCACAATGGTGAATTTTACATAGTCTAATAAATTTCACATCACTCAAAGAAATTGAAGGGGGTTTCCTCAATGGTGAATTTCACATAATGTAATAAATTTCACATTACTCAAAAAAACAGAAAGGTTTTTGCCTCAATTGGAAATTTCACATAATGTAATGAATTTCCCATTACTCAAAGAAATAGACGGGGGTTCCTCAATGGCAAGTTTCACATAATGTAATGAATTTCACATTACTCAAAGGAATACAAGGGGGATTTCCTAAATAGCAAGTTTCAGATAATGTAAAGATTTTCACATTACTCAAAGAAACAGAACGGGGTTTATTCAAAGGCAAATTACACGCAGTTTTGTTTTTCACATTACTCATAGAAATGGGAAGGGTTTTTGCCTCAATGGCAAATTTTACATAATGTTATGATTTTCACATTGCTCAAAGAAACAGAAAGGGTTTTGCATCAATGATGAATTTTACATAATTTGATGAATTTTACATTTCTAAGTATCTGTTTTGAATTTTTGTCACTTTTTGTGCTTTTTCCTTACAGCTACAGTGGCTTTGGAAATAACCGGTATCGATCAACTCCAACTTATCCTTGGAACAGATATCGTCCTAGGTACAACATTGGCTGGTACCGACCCTTTTATGACGATTCGTGGTGGTGGAGGCAGCCATACCATAGACCAGAAACACTCGAGTACTGGGGTATTCAAACAAGGATATGTTTTTATATTTAAATGCATCCCTTACTATGGATAATTAGCTTTACAGATGTGTAAACAACTGACAATTTTTCAGAAATAGTGGAAATCATAAGTTAAAAATTGAAGGTTTTGTGTTCAGTTAAACTGCTTGTAACTATGGCTATTACGGATATAAGCAAAGTGCTTCCACAAATGAAGTCCACCAATGATCATTAAAACTAAATTATAGTGCTAAACAATGAAGATTGAGATTTTTGCTGAAACTTTGGATAATGAATAAAGTAAGAAATATCATACATCACAACTAATTTTTTGCATGCTTTATAGTAAATATGGACTTATTTTACTTATTAGTGAAGCAAAGTGGTGTATATGATAATAAAAGTAAGGCATCCATCATTAGATATACATGAGAAAATAATATATATGACTCATGAAGATGAACAATATAATTTGTCATGCTAGCAACTTGTATTGGCTTCTCATCTTCAATCCTGATATATATATATTTGTATGTGTTATTCAGATACAGGAAGTTTTCCTATTGTGGGTGTTCCACCACACGACTAAGGCTCCCGATTAAGGGATTTTGTGAGTCGGTTTCAAATATTTGCTTAGTCCCAGACATCCTGTAAGAGTTGGTAGTTGTCAGTTGTGGCTGTGAGAGAAATCAAACATGTTTGATATTTCTCATGACCCAAAGCGATTCTCATTTCCCGCCGACAACAAAATGTCCAGTCCCAGGCTTCCTCAGGCCTCCTCAGACCCAAATTTACACAATCCTATGTTGTCCCAGGCCTCCTGCGACCCTTAGTCCCAGGCCTTTGTAGCTTAGTCCTAGGAAGCCTGTTTGGCAGTCCCCGACACATAACAGATCTTTGAAGTTTCATGCGTGTGAAAGGGAATCAGGTTCATTAGTCCCGGGAAGCCTCAGACTGTCTCAGGTGTCCTGGGACTAAGAAATCTGGGTCTGGGACTAAGCCCCGACTAAGAGAAGCCGACTCTAGCCAATCCAAGCCGGGACAACACAAATTTAGTCCGCAACGGTCTGAGGACGCCCCAGGAGGCCTGGGACTAAGAACCGATTAAGAGCCAACTGTTTTCCGTGCATCGGAAATTTAAACGAGGCAATGAGGGGGTCTGGGACTATATAAGCGACCGCACACACATTCTCGTTATTACTGACTGGTTGGCTACTGAGACATGTGTCTCTGTTTTGTAGGGGTTTTCATTTTTTTAAATATCATATAATACTTGAGCTTAAGGCAAATTTTACAGTTAGGAGACACATTTTACTTTTTTACTTTTTTTTATTGCTATTGACTGGAGTTATGAGGAAAGAGAAAGGAGGGGACAGAGGAAAGAAGATGGATGAGAGGCAAGAGGAGAGGGAGAAGGAAAGTGGAGAGGTGGAGGAAAGGAGTGAGGAAAGGATGGAGCAGGAGGGTACACAAGAGGAGGGTACACAAGAGATTGAGGAGTGATTGGAACTTACTGAGGAAGCTTGCGAGGAAGAAGAGATGTGTGAGGAGGATTTAGAGAGTCATTCAGCAGCCAAGAGAGCCAGGGTCTATTCAACTTTCACTGACAGCCAAGAAACTGCAATTGTGGAGTTTGTGAAGGAGCATCCAGAGCTCTATGACAAGGAGCATGCACGTTTCCACAACAGACAGAAGAAGGAGGCTCTCTAGGTAGAAATATCTGCAGAACTGAAGCTCCATCCTTTTGATGTCAGAAGATGGTTCGAATCTCAGTGAACGCATTATGGCAAACAAGCAGGACGAATCTCGTGGGTCTACTACTGATACAGAACACCTCGAGTCCAGTGTCCTCAGGGAGAGTAGGAGTCAACCTATGTTCACATCTATACCAGTTTCAACAGACTCCAAGATACTCGAGCACTTTGACCAGATGAGGACATTGATCTCAGGTTTCCTGCAGCAGAAGTCAGACAGGCAGCCCTTCTTTGATTACGTGGCATTAGAGGCTGAAAAGATGACCCAAGAGGAATTTGAGGACCTTAAGGGTAGAATTTTTAGAGATATTAAAAGCATCAAGAGCAACCGTAGACGTCAACCACTACCAAGAAGATCAGCCACTATTACCATGGAGTCCCAGAGGGTCGGGCTACTCCCAACAACCACTCAACAGGCGTCTACTTCCACCCAAGCAGCAGCTAGCAGCAGTTACGTCTACTACACACCAAGCCCCCTTAGCTTTGGTAACCCTCCATCAGTTCTAACAGTACAGGACGAGGGCAGCAGACACAACATAAGTGGAATACTAAGCCAGCTACCAGACATCTACACAGATCATTGAGCAGCCTCAGCAGCAGCAGCAGCCGCAACTCTTCACTATCACCACTACAGCACCACCTCAACAGCAGCAGCCTCCTCAGTAGCCATCCAGTCAGGGCGGGTCTTTGACCTGCCAGGCCCTTTTCAGGGCCACACAAATATTCCAAAAACAATTATTCAAGCTGCAAGCTACTTCAATTCCCCTCCCAAAACATAACAGTTCAGTACAAATACTTATCACCAAAAAGTCCAACACCTTCACCACCCCAAACATGAAAAAAATAACCCATGGTACCACACATAACCAAAAAAGGCCACATAAAAAAAATAAATAAACTCCCAATATGGCCAATAATCTGTCCATTTTTAGCTTCAAATCCATGGGATTGGTTAAAATCTTTAATAAAAAAGTCCAAACACTTACACCATCCCTAGAGTTAAAAGGCATTATCACATACTTACCAACCCACAAACACACAAAGCCAATACCAAACCTAACCCCCATCTAACAAACACACAAACCAAATACCAAACATAACCACCAACCAAGAAACAGACAAACACAATAGCAAACAGAACTCAAACCAAAGAACTGACAAACTATTTTGCCAACATACCCCCCCCCCCCCCCCCCCATCATTGTAAAGGAAACCTGTTTGGTGGTTATATTTCCTAAAGATTTGTGAACTGGAGTAAAAGATTTCAATTTTAAGATTTCCAGGAAAACATTTGTTTCAAATATATCCCCCCCCCCCCCAAAAAAAAGCCAAATGAAGTAAAATTAGGAAGTAGCTTTCAAAATATATGAAATATTTATTCCATTTAGAAAGTTATGTTTTGCTTTGTGTGTTTCTTTTGAGAGTTATGTTTAGCACTGGGTTTGTCTGTTTGTTAGTTGGGTGACTTCTGTAAGGCATTTATTTCTGTCTGTTTGTTGGGTGGGTGACTTATGGTGGGCATTGGGTTTGTCTGTTTGCTAGGTGGGTGACTTATGCTGGGCATTGGGTTTGTCTGTTTGTTGGTTGCGTGACTTGTGTCGGGAATTGGGTTTGTCTGTTTGTTAGGTGGGTGACTTATGCTGGGCATTGGGTTTGTCTGTTTGTTGGTTGCATGACTTGTGTCGGGAATTGGGTTTGTCTGTTTGTTAGGTGGGTGACTTATGCTGGGCATTGGGTTTGTCTGTTTGTTGGGTGGGTGAATTATGGTGGGAAATGGTTGTGATATATGGAACAAGCATAGCTTATTAATTGTTTTTGAAATATTTGGTAGTCCTGAAAAGGACTGGTTATTAGTCCTAAAAAGGACTGGTTACTGCAGCAGTTATATTCTGCCATCTTGCCAGGCCACTGCTCCCTCATTATTGAAGTAGTCCCTGGGGTTATCCCTCTGTCTTTTGGCTTCTCTAGCAGGGTTTCTGTCTGGACCACCACCAGCAGCACCACCAATCAGTCGACAATCACCAGGCAGATCATCATCATCATCATCATCATCATCATCATCATCTCCAGGCTCTTGAGCACCATGTTGACCTTGATACTGGCTTCTCAGTATGTTGTGCAGAACCACACAGGTCATGACCACATCCCTGACTGTTTCTTGGGGTAGTTCAATAGTGGTCAACATCACTCTGAATCCTGAGACCAGGATGCCAAAAGCGTTCTCAACAACTCTCCTGCCCCTTGATATTCTGTAGTTGGCAATCCTTTCCTCTCTGGTTAACATCCTTCTGCCATAGGGTTTCATCAGCCAGGTCTTCAGGGCAAACGCATCATCTGCCAAAATGAAGTAGGGGACATCTCTACCACCCTGGGTTATAGGAGCTGGGTCAGGGAAGCCTATCCCGTCATCCTCAATCCTCCTCTTCAGCTGACAGGCATTAATTATCTGGGCATCTGAGCAAGATCCAGCTGTACCAGCATCCACCCATCTGAATTTGTACTGCCCATCAACCAAGGCCAACATTACTATGGAAAAGAACCCCTTGTAGTTGTGGTACAGGGTTCCAGAGTTCCTGGGCTTCTTCAGGGCCACATGCTTTCCATCAAATGCCCCCAGGGCATGTGGAACATTCCACCTGATCCTGAATTCCCTTTTCAGTTCTTTCCACTCATCTGGAGTAGTAGGACATCTGAGGTACTCTCTGGTGAACTCATCCTGGATGGCCCTGCAGACCTCTGGTAGAAACTTGGAAATGGTGGATCTTCCAACCCCGAACTGACAGGATAATTATGTGTATGACTTTCCAGTAACCAGATATCTGATGGTGAGGGCTAACTTCTCCCCAACACTGATTGGAGCTCTGTAGTTGGTGGCCTGTCTGGCTAGATATGGTTCCAGTCTGGTCTTTATCATTTCAAAGAATTCTGGGGTCATCCTCATGTAGTTGGTGAACCCTGGAATGTCTGTGGCATACAGTTCAGCCATAATGTTGTGGTAGGCGCCCCTCTCCTCTTTCTGCAGCAGCCATGGCCTGATCCACATGTTGTGCCTTCTTCTAGGTCTCTGTATGACTGGTGGTGGTGCTGCTTGTGGTGGTTGCTGTGGTCGGTGTAGAAATAGCAAATACATCATTATTTGTAACTGAATAAAAACCAAAAAAGCCCTAAGTTGTTACTGTAGCTGTCTTCCATTAAAGGGGGCATCCTGCTGTGTTCCCATAAAAGTAATGATGATTAGATCGCGGAATTTATATATATACCCAGAAGTTCCAGCTCTTCTGCAAAAACAAGAATCGGCGATTGTGGTCTGGGGAAGACTGAGGAGGCCTGAGGACGCCTGAGGATGCTGGGACTTAATCGGGGGTTAGTCGGGGCTTAGTCCCAGGAGGCCTGAGGCATCCTGGGACCCAGTCGGTATGTCTATGACACGATCGTGGTTCAAACCGACCAGAAAACTGGCTTAGTCGGTTTTTAGTCGCAGACCAGTCGGGTACTGTCTGGGGCCGCCTGGGGCATCCTCAGGCTTCCTGAGGCCGATCTGTACTTAATCCCAGGCTTTGATACCGATTCACTATTCCCACCCATTTTACCTTTTTTTTCACTGACTGTCCACGATTAAAGGTCCCAGACAGGATCGGGCCTTAGTCCATTGGTGGAACAGGGGCATATTATGTAGCAACTTTCTTGGTGGATTTGTTTGTTTCCAATGCTGCAAAAGGTTGTTAGAACAAATATGTGGACCATTTTGTAATGATTCCACATTCAGGAACAGTCATCTGTGAATTCTGTAATAATAATTATTTTTTAGCATTGGCATAGAGCAAGCTAAATGAGTCTATATCTCAGTCAAATGCTGCTTTATTATTTGAAAGGAAATGAGTTATTTTTGGATTCTGCTCAAGGATCTCACTGCCACTCTATCACTTATTAAATATTTTCATTTTTCAAAGTATATTTCATTTTATCACTGTTTATTAAACAACTGACCCTTAACAAGTCAATGTTTTCATATTTAAAATGCTTGTTTTATTATCAGTATTTGAGTCCACAGCACTATTAAATCACAGATATTCTGTGTATTAGAAACGGCCAGTCATATGTTACGCATTTCACAGTAAATACATCAAATCAGCACAAAAAATTTAGTTTGTGATTACTCAATTGTCCAAAAAAAATGTTATGTCAAGATTTCTACCTGTTCAATATGACTTATCCAGAGGCGGAAAGATCTGCAAATGATTCATACACTTTTATTAGCAAGCTAAAGAAAACACTTTTCCCAAAAGATGTCCATTTTAAAAGAATATGAGTTTAAGTAAAAACGTTCTTCAAGTATGTTTACACCTTGAATATACTAAGAAATTTTGTTGATTAACTATTTGTGAACAAAATTATCTCTTAAATTAACAGACACTGTGAAATGTAAAAATCAAGCTAGGGAATAATATTAGTTTACCATTTAAAGACAGAGAAAGCTATGATGGATCACTGGCTATTCAAGTGAATTTTCTGAAGGATCAAAATAAAGAAGAACATCACACAAGTGACTTTGGCATGCTGTTTGCAGTCAGGCGTGGACAGAAGTTCACCCTAAAGATAAATATTAACAGAAAATTTAAGAAGGACCAAGACCATCTTGAGATTGACTTTACTGTTGGTAAGTTTTGGTGGTTCTAAGTTGCATGTAGTTTAAGCTTGAAAACAAAAATGAAACCATTTGGGAAGCAATGGTGGTAAAATTGTTTCTGTTGCAATTTGTTTGAGGTCAAACCCTATTTTGATTGGACTAATACGGAAAGCCTTGCTAAAGGTTGAAGTTTTTTTTCGTGATTTTGGAAAACTTGCTGCTCAGATAACAAAGTTTCATTTTATATAAAGATCTTTTACATATGCTCTCTTTCACACCATGTATGAGTGCTCTGTGAATACGAAATATCTGTGTGCTTGTTTTAAAAGAATATGGTAGAAATTTGAGCCTTATGTAAGGCTTTAATATGAGACACTTTTTGGTTCCAGAACTGATATGTTACAAGCCAAGACAAAATAATTTTACTTTTAAAAATTCTGCAAGTTTTATTAGATTGGTTGACAATGTGTCAGTATGCAAAGTTCAAAGTTGGGGCTCTAAATACTGTTTTACAACCAGGGTCATATTAGGACAGGTCCTCACCATTGTCACTTGTATGAGTTAAACCTACACCACGGTGCCAGCTTGTGATCAGATGCAAAGCTCTTTTACCACTAGGCCACTGAGGACTTTTTTGTCAGTATACAAGTCACACCACCAAATTAACCACAGTTTATGACGTTTGTCAATGCGTGATATACTTTAAAAAGTGAAGCAAAATAATCAAAATTTTCATCGGAGAAGATGAGAGTTCAAGTAGTCACTCAGCCTGTAATTAAGAATTTTTTTTTTCCAAAATGGTTCAATTCTTTTGTTATAAGGGGAATATCAATAATTCAGTATCAATTGAAACAGCTGCTTGGATTTAAATATTGATAGCAAAAGTGTCATTTTTAATACTTTAATTACTCCAAATAGCCAGTACTTTTCATATTATTCCATGTTACATAGTATTTGTATATTTTGAAATCATTGTTGACATGTTGTGAGATTATTTTGAGATTTTTAGCTGAACTAGATCACGTGTAGAGCACCTTTGTTCTAAATTTATGATCATTTTTTTAATATCACAATCACATTTTTTGTTATATGATGTCACCTGATGTATTTTATGGTAATAATATGCAAAGCTAAAATTGAAATATTACATTGCAGTCACTTTCCTGTTTTGTTGTAATTTATGTGTAACATTGTAGGTGATAGACCTCAGGGTTCTAAAAATACATTTATCAAGGTGCACGTAGATAGCAAACCACCATCTGATGAAGACCCATATGAATGGAGCTCTTATGTGACAAACACAGAAGAGACTTCAGCTAAAAGTACTGAAGTCACCATAGATGTCAAAGCAGCTGCTGACTGTATTGTTGGCCAGTATAAGATGAAGATCTCTTGTCACAGGATTGAGGGTGACAAAGAAGTGGTTGCACAACATTTGGAGGAGGAAGCCTACATCCTGTTCAATGCTTGGTGTAAAGGTCAGTTGTCATAAGTCTAATCTAATCTACCGCTTTGCAGGTGCAATGTGCTAGGTCAATTAATTATTATTCATAGGGATAGTTGAGGGATGACGTAGGGCAGTAATCTAGAGTTGTGGGTGTGATAAAATGGAATGGAAAAAAGTTCCACAGGGCTGGGGTATTATGACTGAAGGAGTTGGAAAAATGTTTGTGTGATTTGTGAACTTTACTGTCATATTCCTTCAGATGGGATGTGAAGGAACTTACATTTAGGACTGCTATGCCTAGAATTTCTAAATGAGGTGTACAAATGGTTTGTTTCACTAAGGTGTGCTGGTTGACAGGTTTTAAAATTCTCTGTGTGAAGGCCTATTTTAAATTGTACCTTGTACTTAACTGGAAGCCAATAAAGTTCCTTGAATTGGGGGGGGGGGGGGGCGATACAGGAATACTTAGAAGAATGAGTGACAGCAATCCAGAATGCGTTTTGATGCACTGCAATCTTCTCAAGTCTGTGAGTGATGCAAACAGGGAATTACTGTAGTCCAATCTAATGCTCACTATAAAACTTTAAAGGAATCTCACCTAATGGGCTCATCTCCCACTTCTCAGACCCTAGGTTCGATTTGAATAGGGAAAAGTGCTAGATGCATGGTATTTCGTGTAGCATAAAGTTTAGTTCATTGAAATATGACAAGCATATGTTCAGCATTGACAAGATGAAACAGAAAAATAAGGTCACGATATGCTGCTTTTTTGGGACATGACTCTGGGACACTTTACAAAATTGCAGAGTTTTACCAAACTTAATAACTATGTGTATATACATGTCCTTTCATGTTTCAAATCTAGATATTCCTATTTTTTTGTCTATGACTTTCCAATAGTTTTAACATACCATACTACTGCTTTTCATTGCAGTTCATCACTGCTTTTTGAAGTGTTATAAAGGTGATATGGCTCGAATATTATACTGCAATACACATGAAATTTTCCGTATTGTATCCACAGATGCATACTACTGAACATTTGCAGTAATTTGATGAATCTATTTGTCTTCAAAAATTACTTTATAGGATACTTTATTTTTATGACAATATTTTTCAGTTGAATAAAGTTGACATCACATTGATTAACTTGTTTCATGTCCGGAGCACACTACAGGCAATATTGACTATGTTTATAGGCATTTTGTATAACGCTCATTCCTCCATAAACTATCAGACCACTGTCAGTGAACTTTGCATATTACTGTACCATTCCCTGCTTTTTGTATCCACCTACACAATGTTTTGAAATGTTACAAATTTTCACCTACCATATGTGGTATCAAGGTCATTTTTTCATGACGGCCCAAAACTGCAAGATATACTATAATTTTTTGTGGCTCTTTCCAATTCTGTGTTTTTCTGTCTCTTTTTATGTCTGCAGTCAAGTTGTATGTTTCCCATAATGTAAAAGCATACATGTATACAAAGATTGGAAAGCATGTAAAAAGATTAGGCAAAGAATAGAAAAATTGGTTAAAAAGTTATTCTTTCTTGAGGACATAGAATAAAAAGCTGAAGATATTTTATATCAGTGGATAGAACTAACCACCAGGATGTCAGTGACTGTGATCTGGATCTGGAAAAGTTTGTATTTTTCTGAATATATACAAAAAAACTTTGAACTTGTCTGGTGAAATACAGTCAGACATTTTGTATTCAGTACATTTTAATCAGGTAATTAGAACCTCATTGAACATAGGACCAAAGATGTATGAAGAATGCCTTTCAAAAGATGGTGTGAAAATAGGTTTAAGTGGTGACTGGGTTTGCATGATTGTGCATAGGAACAACTAAACTCCTGTAGTGATCAAACATTTGTAAAACAAACAGCCAAGAAAGTCCTTACTTTATTTGACAAGGTAAACAATGTACCAGTTAAAGACACAAGACCTAGTTCTGTGGACCTTCCAGGGTTACTGCATGGCTGTGTTAACACACAAAGTGTCCTCATTGACCCTTGCTATAATTTGTAGTGTTGGTGTTACAAAAAGTGGAGCTCTTGATAAAGTGAAAAATGCTGTGCTAGGTTTCTTTTCATGTGAAGAGATTGCACAAGCTAAAGACACTCTCTGGTCTTTTTGTGGACCTTATGTTATTGGAGAAAAGCCTATAAGGAAGGATTCTCCATCCAGGTCATGTGCATAAGCTAACATATTGGATACTTTTCAGCTTGGAGTAAACTAGACAAAGCAGAGACTAGACAGCATCCTACTGTTGCAATTTGTGCTTTATCCTTAGGAATGATACCAAGATCCCACCCCGAGGAACTGAATTCAATAACTCTAGCTGACAGATTAAACAGGCTAGAAGAGAAAATGAATAATGTACGACCCAATATGGATAAAGTGGTGGCTCAGGATTTGACCTTAAAGAATCAGATTGGTGAAGTTAACTCTTATGCTGCAAACTCGAAATTTACTACTTCTTCTGTTCTGATTAATAAAAGTGTAGTATAACTGACAGTGTCAGCCTCCAAGTCCAATTCCATAACTTATATGGTTAGTGTTGAAACTAGCCCACTTTTCATGCAGCAAGCCAAGGCACCACTGATAGTCAAACCTGCAGTGGATTAAAGTTCACTACCTCAACATCCAGATGATGATGGTTTTAGCTTACTGTCATGTGGGTTACACCAACAAAAAAAGAGCAGCTAAGAAGTAATACAAGGTAATCTCAGGTTCAGGGAACTCAAACATTATACGTAGAGCACCAGAGTCTAACAAGGATTTTTTTGTATACAGGGTATATGATTCTACAACAGGATGATATGAAATCCTACATCACAGACATGGGACTACAGGTTTGAAACCTGAAGGAGTATGTGTTAGATGTTTCTGGCCTAAAAGTAAAGAAAAACTAAGTAGTGATCAAGATTTACCTCCACAGAGTCAAAATGGATAGAAATCTGACCTTTGCAACTTACAATAGTCATGGTCATGGACCTTGGGCGTTTCCATTATATTCAAAAGACAAGTGAAAAGGCACAAAGGCATTCTCCATTTCAGGAATGATAGTTAATGAACTATTGGTGGGCTGACCATATGGCAGATGTGCCATATTGTGGAAAAACAACTTTTATATCAAAATCACTCCTATACAAAGTAACTGTAATTGAATTTGTGCTGTAGTTGCTGCCTATGGAAATATAAAATTATTTCTTTGTTCTGTTTATTTGCCTACACAAAGTGGTAACTGTAATTACGTTCAGGAAAAAAGAGAGGTCCTTAATTCATTATCATTTCTGTTAACTGAAAATTAAGCAAATTTTATCACTATTGGGGGAGATCTTAACTTAGACATGTCAAAGTCAAATAAAATTGTTACTAAACTTATGAAACAGTTTTTAGAGAAAGAAAACCTGAAATCTGGTTTGCAACATAAAGACAGTGATATACTCTTTGCATATGAGAGTAAAGCTAGTGGAAATTGGTCTATAATTGACCACTTCTAAGTGAGGGACAATTTATTTAATTCTATAAATAGATACCATACTCTACATAAAGGTGATGATGTGTCTGATCACTCTCCTGTCTGCATGTCAGTGTACATTAAAAGGCCTAATGAAATTGATCTCAACTGTGAAGATTACCCAAGCCAATTTATTTGGCATAAAGCATCTGGTAATAATTTGCTAAATTACAAAAATAGCCTGAACAATTTATTGTCAAAGATAAAGGTTCCTTGGAAGCAAGTTATTGTAAGGATTTTTTTCTGTAATATACATTCTCAATGCATTATAGATTTTTGTCCAGATGTTTGGAGGCATATGATTTTGCTAGCAAGTTACATATTCCGATGTCAACGTCTAGTAACTATAACACCGTACCAGGCTGGAATCGGTTAGTTAGAATCAATAAACAAGAGTCATTGTACGGGAACAATTTATGGGATAACAATGGGTGTCCTAAGCAAGGTGTTTTATTCAAAGAAAGAAAAAAAAACTAGAGCAAATTACCATTATGCTATTAGATATGTAAAATGTCAGGAATCTAGCATGAAGTTAGACAAAATGTCAGCTAATTTAGCTGAGAAAAGATCACAGGATTTTTGAAGGAGGTTAAAAATATAGAAAAGCAGTGAGTCCTCTTGTGTTGATGGTGCAAATGGATTTTATGATATATGTAATGTTTTATGAAAAAAATATAAAGACTTGTATAACTGTGTCAGCTTCAAATTAGATGAGATGGACACTATAAATCATGAAATTACAAATAAGATTTTTAACTATTGTTGAACAGGTGTGTGCTATAATAGCTACACAAGAAGTTTTGATGTTGAAAATGATGCCTTTAGCAAACTTTAACATGGGAAAAATGATGGATATTCTTATCAGATTTCAGACCACTTCATTAATGGTACCTACAAAGGCAATGTTTTTCTATCTTTGTTGTTTCAGGGTATGATAATACATGGAATTATTCCCAATTCTTTACTTTATGTACCATAACTCCAATTCCAAAAAACCTTAGAAAGTTTTTCAGTGAATCATCTCACTATAGGGGTATTACTGTTAGTAGTGTTCCAGGAAAAATGCTTGATACTCTACTGTTGCAAACAAACTCAGATATTCTAAATAGCTCTCATCATTTGCAGATGACCAAGTCTTTTTAAATGATGAAGCAGAAAGAAATGAATATATCATGGAACAAACTGGCAGGATCTTTACTGGAAACAATAGTAAAATTGGTTTCAGGGATTGGGCTTTTGGTCAGTTCAGCAAAGTCACTATAAGAACTGCAGTGTTGCTGTTGAAAAAGAGTGATGTGGATATTGTAGCACACGGTAATGCCACCAAGGTACCACGGGCATTATCTGCAATGGTAAGTACCTTGAAGAAGCACAGTATTACTCACAGTGTAATAACTTGGCAAATGCCTTAACTTTGCAGAAAACAGAGCAATAATTGGTTGTCATTGGCAACACAGGAGTGTACGATACCAAATGCATTTAAAGGAGTGTACGATACCAAATAAGGTGAATAGACTGGGGTCAAGTAATGTTTGATGTAAATTAATTTTCCTTTTTGGAATTTCTGTATGTTCATTCAAAGCTTTGTGCCAATTTGAAGAGTCAGTTATATATAGAATGTACATATTATCGCCTCTTTATAAGCACTGTGAAGGGTTAATTTATTTGATTATTTTGTTGGTAACAGTAGAGTATATTTATAACTTGTACTTTGTGCCAATGCATATTTTACTTGCAAGAAATCCATGTAACTCTACTTATACAAAATTTGTCTAATAGGAATTTCTCCAATGTACATATCACAGTTAAAGAGTGCAGACCTCTAAAATGAAGGCTGTGGGTCCAGTTCCCCTAGAAACCTTGTACATCATGCGACTTGTAACAATTAATTATCAGAAGCCATTTAAGCTACAGTACTATAAAAATGTTTCTCTGTTTAGGTGAATGCCAATAGGAATGGGGTGTTGATAGGAAACTGGTCTGGTAACTATGCAGGAGGTATTTCCCCAACTAGTTGGACCGGAAGTGTACCAATTCTGACAAAGTACTTGGCATCTAGAACTGGAGTGAAGTATGGGCAATGCTGGGTCTTCGCAGGCTTAGTGACGTCATGTAAGATAATATTAATTTTTTGGACCTGCTACTTCAGTTTATTTCCTACATTGAATATTCTACTAAATTGCTGAACCTCAAAAATCTGTATATTCTGGTTCAGGTCCAGAAAGACGAAAAAATGAATAGGATTTTTGAAAATGCTATTTTTGAGTTTACATTATTTTAATTGTCTTTAATTGTGTTTTAATTATATAGAATTTAAATGACAAATATCAAATACTAATGAATATTTGATCATCGAATTTAAACTCTAGCCAGTCAGTATCACTTGTACAAAAATTATAATTTGTAAGCTGTGAGCAGATTGGTCATGCCATTTTGGGTCCTGATTTCAAGTATAAATTGTATCATTGTTCATTTGAAAAGTTATGTAAGTAGACAATTAGTTAGGATTTCTTGTCTAAACTATATTGCTGAAGAGTGCTGCGTATTTTTATAAAAATGTGTGTCTAGAGGTGTTGAAACTGGAAACTAAATGTAAGTCATCTTAAAATTGAGGTATTAAGCAGCAACATCCATTGAGAAAAATCCAACCACAAGTATACATTGATCTATGTAGAGTACCTGTCTGTAGCTATTTGAAGTAGAAACTAAGCAAACAACCTCTGATAATTTCATCAGGTCATGTGATCAAAAACAGTGAAGCCTAGAGAAACCCCAAAAAATCATGCAAAGGAAAGATAAATATTGTGATACACATATTATTTTTTACATTATTGCAGAAATAGTTAACTAAGTATATAATATAAGAGGTTAAAACACACAGATGCAACACTAAAGGATGTACAGGCAGTCATGTCACCTGGCTGAGTGTGCGGGCTAGTGTGTTATGAGAAAAAATCTTGTCTGGGCTGTCTCTCAGAAATTATAAGAAGACCTTTGACCTGGAAGTACTGACCTTGACAAATGAATTAATGTGTCTGTTCTTTACCTTGAAAAGGTGCAGGATATTGAAACTTGGTATCGACATTGGTCAGGGTTGTATGTGTGCAGTGTCATGGTGTGACATTGATTTAACCAATTACCTTGCCATTATGGCCTTGACCTTTTAAATCTTGTCTTGCTATGTCTCATAAACCATAAGGTGTAGGAAGTTAATATTTGATAGGGGCATTGGTTGGGAATGCCGGTGTGCAATGCCATGGTATGACCTTGATTGGACCATGGACCATGCTAAAGGGACCTTGAATTTTTAAATCTTGTTTTGGCTATATCTTGGAAACTATATGGTGTGAAGATGTTGATACTTGATAAGGACATTGCTTTATAGGCATAACCTTGGTGTTGCCTTAGATTTTGGCTTTTCTACAACCATAGTTCAGACATAATTCTCTATCATAAAGATATATGGATTGCTGCAGCTGATTATTAAATAATTGTTATACTTTTACATAATTGTGATATCCCAATGCATGGCTATACTTCAATCGTGAGATTTTACAGCTTCATAACTTTTAATTTACTAATTAATACTGTCATCTTGCTACTGAAGGTCTACTGACTTTTGTACTCTTTCCACTCTTCTATATCTCATGGTGTTCAATGTTATTTCCCCAGGCTCTGGGGTATGGCCATCTCTGATGCTGTTTTATTTTAGTAACAATATTTGATATAATTTATCTTATTATATATTATAAAAGTAACTTATATGACATCGATATGATTAATTTATTTTTAAAAAACTGAATTAGTTCTTGATTCACGACCCACAATGCATGGCAGCTCTCACAGACTAGGAGGTCACCTTTGGTGATACCTGTCCCTTTTAAGTTAAAGTGGACTGGTATGCAAACTAAAAGCTAAATGACACACTAACTTTTCAAGGCCTTACTGGTGTCAAAGATTGTCAACTTTGGCAAATGATCTCGTGACTCATCTGTCACTGTTTCTTGAAACATAACCCATAACAATGTGCATGTTAAATACTGACCGCCTGTCCCAGCATGATATTATAACGTTAAAACAATCATAAAATCCCAACTTTGCCCAATTACCTTTGACCTACATGTTCTATTTTAGTGGCCCGTTCTCTAGGAATTCCAACAAGGAGTGTCACTAACTTTGACTCTGCACATGACGTCGATGGAAGTCTCACCATCGATTGGCATGTGAATGAGGAGGGAGACCCACTGAAACACATGAATGATTCTGTGTGGTGGGTAACAAACCAGTTTTCAAATGAAACATAGAATGTAAAATTTTGAGATTTCACCGATAAGGGCAATCTTGAAAAGTAATTCAAAATAATCAAAATATTTGCGAATCTTGTATCTGGGGAGATCAGGGCCCGAATTTACAAAAGGGATTAGCAAAACATCAGCAAAAAAATAGCTTAAGTTACTCCAAAGATTGGATTAGGATTAAGCTTCATATTCACAGAGAAGCTAAGCTAATTTTTAGATTAACTTTCGGATTAGCTTTAATCCACCCGAGCCCATGGATTAAATATAGCTTAATCTGATGTACTTAATCCAAAAATTAGGTTAACTTTGTGAATACCAATTTAATCCAAAGGTTAGCTGAGTCATTTTTGAAAGTTAACTTAAATTTAGCTTAACTCAATCCACTTTGTGTATTATTGTAACAGGTCAAGAGGCCGAAGGGTTTCCAATGAACCAGAAATGTTTGAATATTTTTTCCACATGTGAAGGGAATAGAATGCTGTGTATCCTCATTAGTTAATTCCACATACTGTGACAATTTTCACATGAGCATTATTCATTATTTCATGCATACTTCTCAGATTTTTATAATTATGCCTATTAGTAATCTTTTTCCCAGCAGACTCTAAGGGTTATTTAGCCACAATTAAACAAGTGATAAAGCCAATACACAAATAAATAAAAGAATGATTTAATGTAAGGGAAAGAGGGAGCAATTAATTATTCATTAATTAATTTTGATGTGCGTCCATTTGGTTCAATTTTATCTAAAGTACAAGTGAAACATAATTAAAAACATATATTTCAAATGGTTCTGCAAATCTTTTTTTGTCTTCAGGAACTTCCATGTTTGGAATGAGGGTTGGTTCAAGAGACCTGATTTGCCAGATGGGCATGATGGATGGCAGGCATTTGATGCTACCCCACAGGAAGCCAGTGAAGGTAAAAAAAATTTATTTATAAGTCAAATTAAACCAACTTATTAACACATGTATGCAAAACGGATGATACAATACAAGACAAAACGGTTGGGTTGGTGTTCACAAAAGGGTTCAAGCTCAAGTTGAGCCAAAAAAAGTCCAAAGAACTGTGTCTTGTGTTAGTCAGAGGAAGATTGCCTGATATATTGTCTGATTGTTTAGTACATATATTTTGACCTTCTTTGAGTAGAGCTGGTCTCCTCAGAGGCTGAGGTGTAAAGGTGTCTGACCCCTTAAGGTACAATATGTGACTCCGGCAAGCTCCAGATTTGATTATTGCCACACAGTACCAATTATTGCTTTGATGTTGGTCATTTGTGTAATTTATTTATATTTCAAATTATGTTTTGATAAATATTTTTAAGGAATGATATAAGGTTTATGTATTGTATTTTGGTATACACCTTAAGGTGGTTACCTTGGAAACCTAAATTCGTATATCACTCAATGATACGACAATAATGCGTTGAGGAAACAGGATTTATGAACATAAACCTAGTGTCAAGAACACTAAAAGTTCATTCAAACACAGTATTTAAACATATCCACTTAGAAGACCATTTTATAAACACATGACGTTCGGGTGTGATTCAATGGTTGGCACCAATATTAACCCAAAACCCAGGAAAATGCAGAGTAAAAGAACTGGAATTTATTTCTGAGGTGTCCACCATTCACGCTGTTGGCATCAATCAATTTGTTTAATAACTTTCCTCTTATTGTATACTTGGAGCTCTTATACCCTATAACCTTATTTTTGAGCCAAAAACCAGCTCCAGTGCACATCTGTTTATATTGGACTTGTGCTGATTTTTTGCTCAACTTCATCTTGATCCCTTTTGTTTATATTGCACGAATGATAATATGATCCAGGGGCGGATTTCACAAAGGGACTTAAATCTTAGACTTAGGTCTTAGCTAGTAACTTAAATGGATTTCACAAAGGGTTACTTAACTAAGTCCAAGCTTATCAAAGCTTTCCATATGACCTTTTATATCCTTCGTTTTATACATTTTATTTAAAGATAAGTGCTGTTTTGAAATAGGAAACCTTGTTACATCATATAAACTTCCCAAAGGCCACTTTAGTGAGGTGTTCTGTATAATTATACTTTATTTACAGCAATTTCAAATCTTGAAGTGGAGAAAAGTTTATGGGGGCCATATTTAAGTCCTCTTAACAAAATTTAAGCCCACTACCTCCCAAGCTTAAAGTTAAGTCCACTGACTTAGCAATTTCCTGGACTTAGCTGCTTTGTGAAATCCGCTAAGTCTTAGACCACAGACTTTACATTCTGTTGACAAAATTTAAGACCAAAGTCTTAAATTTAAGTCTAAATCTGGACTAACGTCCCTTTGTCAAATCGGCCCCAGATGTGTATGTAACAATTTTAATCTGAAGAATTCCCAAATTTTATTTGAATCAAAAGGCATCACCTAGTTTGATTATGAAAATTTGTTTACCTTTATTTTCCGTGTAATAAAGGTCGTTGCCTGGGCCTGTTAGATCCGACCATATTTGTTTAATGAGTATATGCCCTTACTTTGAAAAGAAAGGTACAGAACTGTTCATGTTGTACAGTTTTGGATAAGCTCTTTATAGACAAACCATAGTCACATCTGTGTTTTCATACTGTTTCCTCTCAAACTGCATTGGTATATTTTCTGTTTTAAGACTGTATTGTAGCACTCTCGCCTCCCACCTCTGAGGTCGGGGTTCGATTCCCGGCACGGCCTCAAGTGGGAAAGCTGGTAGTTGCTTACCATTGGTCGGCAGTTTACAGTACAGAACCCTAACGAACTGTATGTATTGGTTTCCTCTGCCCTTCCAACTACCCGTCGTGATATGACCTGTACCGTGTTGAAAGCGAAATAAAACCCCAAATAAATAAATTAAGACTGTATTGATATCATAGGGAGTGAATGCTCAGTTGTCATAGAATATATTCGATTTTTCTATGGTGAGAAATATATAACATATTGTTACTTACTAGTTGTCTGTTACCAGTGGCTTACGAGTCCCTTGGCCATCACCTTTGCTTATATGAGCAGGTCCTCCTTGGTCTAGCAGGTTTGGCATCTAATCACAGGCTGTGAACTCTGAGTGGGTGCGAATCCCACAAATAGCAATACTGAGGGCCTGTCTAAGTATGATACTGGCTGTTCAAAGTAACATAAAACACCAACATTGTTTTCTTGAAAGTTGCTTATCTCTCCTAATAAAACCACTGGTCTACCTTTGTCTTACAAAATTTATTTTTTACTGGCGGATGTATACAACTAATATACCAGGAAATAACAACTGGGTAATAATATTTCTTTATTCCCTGCTGCTTCCTGCTATAGATTTGTTTTAGAAATAATTAATGAGTGTGAGAGCATTATAGCATAACAGTGCATGACCATGAGATAATTATATCTATTATAAAGACCAGTTTTGTGTTATTTTACCTTAACATTTTAGACCAGCCACCTTGGCTGTTCCATCAAATAAACAGAAAAAATTCTAGGAGACATTCATGTTCAGAGTTTTGCATATAATATATCTTGTCTCTTCTGGTTTTCAGTTAACATAACATTCAAGGTGTAAGATTCGCCACTTGTAACAGCATGCATTTGTCACTCTATATTTTTAGAGTGCATGGTCTTTGGTGGTCTGTGTGCTTCTGGTCCTTACAATGTGTGATATTGTATAAGTATCCCTGAAGAACTCCTGGCTTAGAAGAGTTAGACCACACTAACCCTTCCCATTCTGACAGTGGCCAAACATGTGTCAAATGATCATTTGGTTCCGTTTTCTGAAGTTGTCGATTTCATATGCAAAGGCCTTTTCCAAATCTAGTCAAAACCTTTTACAAACCTTACCCATAGCCTCCCTGTCACACCTGTGTCTTCTTTTGTATGACCTGGCTATGTTCTTAGACTTAAAATTATTCATATTGTTTTTGTTCATTTGTGCATTAGAGTCTGTCAAAAAATAAACGTCCACATTAGATTTAATTTGATTTATCACATTTAATTTTATATTTAGGAGAAATGCAGTGTGGGCCTGCTTCAGTGAAGTGTGTTAAGGAAGGAGAAGTATACTTGAATTACGATTCAGGATTCATCTATTCAGAGGTTAATGGCATTAGGATTACCTGGGAGGTCTCTCGTTTTTATGAGTACAAGATTATCTCTATGTCTAGCACAGGAGTGGGAGCCAAGATCAGTACAAAGGCTGTGAACTCAAGTGGTAGAAATGACATCACCCTGCAGTATAAGTATCCAGAAGGTAGATTGTCTGATATTATGTATGAAGTTATTCTATTCTATCTATGTATTCATTTAGAATGTGTAGATATGAAATATGGGTAACACATCACAATCTTAAATATAATTTTATTAAACCTTACTCATTTGCAGCATAACTTTTCATGTCTCCGGTGGTCAGTAAACTTTGACAAGTGCTTTGTTGTCATATTTTCTCACTTTTATCAGTAATTACCTTCATCAAGAAGGTATTAAATTCATAATTGTTTGTTTGTCAGCAGTATTACACAAATTATACTGGTTGGATCTTCACAAAAAATGAGAAGATGGGTCTTGGTCCACCCTAGATCCCATTAACGTTTGAGAGTTATCACCACCTAGATACATAAATCAAATATATGGATTTTTCCATTTACTTATTTGTGAGCCTTTATGAAAAAAATCATGCCTTGTTGGGGGGTCTTATTTTATTACAATGCTATACTAGACATTTAATTGACACCTATATTGCACAGATATCACACTTGTGCATAAAAATAGATTTTTGATGTTTCAAGTGAGAATATTAATCCAGGATCTTCACTACAGCGAAATTATGAAGTATAATAATTCATTCAGTCCTATGTCCTGTTATAGCTGCCACATGATTAACTCCAGCAAATGGTCATGTGATGTAATTTGTAGTCACTCAGATAAATAGCTTATGTGCTGTTATTCATATGAGCATAGGTCATGCAATATGTCTTCAGAAAATCAAATGTAGAAAATTTTAACGCTGTGGTCTAATATTATTTCAAACTTTCCTTGCAGGTAGCAGGGAAGAGAAGGAAGCTAATAGGAGAGCCTTGCAGTTTTCTCAGTCGAGAAAGAAGAAGGAAATTGAAAAATATTTGGCAAGTAAAGTACCTAGTGATGTCATATTTGAATATACCAGCAACATGGAATCGAACGGAGACATCAAAGTTGAAATAAGAGCCACTAACACCACAAGTCAGAAGAGGTCCTTCAAACTGAGAATCTCTTCACATTCTACCTACTACACTGGTATAGTGGGTGAAGATCTGTCCAAAGAAATAGTTCCAGTCAATCTAGGACCAAATGAATGTAAGTCTCATTTAAAGAAACATTGGTAAAGAAAATAATAATGTTTTTTTTTTGTTTCTTTTTTCGTCTCTGGATTTTCATGAATTGTGGCATAGTGGGATGAACACCTTTCCCATTACTGGAGAGACAAAGCAGCAGTAGGCTACGTAAGTACTTGGATGGGTGACTGACTCAGTGCACTCTACTCGTATCTATGATGGCTTTGCAAATCGCACTAGTAGACCAAAACCTCATTCGGTCTTATTTTTATGTCAGCTGACTTGTCAGTCATTATGGCATCAATCTGTGGCATGCATATGCATGCGCATCCACATCTACATGAACATCTTCTCCTACAAAAGTGTAAGGCCCGGACACATGCTGTTACCTTTAAAAGATACCTTATCTATCGAGGATGTTAAATCGTAAAATTCATGCAGAGCTGTCTGTTTGTCTGTTCCACAGAGCTGTTAAAAGCAAGGTACCCCACCCAAAGTGTGAAAATTTTAACACTTTATCACAATTTTCTCATTTACTATTATCTTGCATATATATACTATACCACAGATAAAGACCTTTATATTTCTTAATTATTTTTATGAATATTTTAAATAATTTTAAAGCATTTAATTTTGTGAAATCATGCACTAAATTACTTATAACTTGAAAACTATTGCTTTTAGATCATTATGTTAAATGTTATTCAGCTACTTTTCCCATAGCTACAACATGGTGAGTAACTTGGGCCTCTATCCTATAGCTAAGTGAGTAATAGCTACTTTGAAGTTATCACTATTGAGTAAATCAGTTGTAACTTGAAACTTTTGCATTTACAGTATTTTCTTTAAATATTTTATTCACCTACATTTATATCAGCTATACCAGAGTAAAATTGCAGACCTGTAGGCCATTGCATAGCTGAGCAAAAGCAACATTGAGATTCTCACTGTTGAGTAAATCAGTTGTGACTCCAAAACTATTGCATTACAGTATTTTGTTTGAATATGTTTTAAACCTACTTTTTGCACCTCAACAATTAACTTGGTACATTACTTCTGAATACCACTTGCAGGGCACAACTTTTGTGTTCTTTCCTTCTTTCACTTCTACTCTGAAACTCAACACACAGTCAGCTGACATAGAGCCCACCCAAGGGCACTGATTGCTTGTTTTATTGTTACCCCTAGGTTAACCACCATTTGGCCTCATATAGCACACTTAATTATTGCTTTGGGTGAGCATCTTCTGCTAAAACTGTGTTTTACAGTCTCTTAAAGTATTAATATTCATTCAGACTATATCTATTTCTTAGCATGGCGCTAATACCTAAATAATATCAGAACACTATGACATCAACATGACATCACAATGTGCTCACAACAGGCTATGATCAGGGTTATTTATTTAAAATTGTCTGCATCTAGACCTTCATGGTTATCCCAGTTCCCCTTGAAACCAAGTCATTTACAAACAATGATGGTAACAAAAAAAAGACAGTAAAAGATTTTTTGAATTAGATTTTCACAACATTTTCGAACAAGCTACTGTGTGTGAGATATTGCATATATGCTTGTATATGTTTTTTGTTTCATGGTATCAAAATTTTCACGATTGGACATCAAATAAGGAAGTTAAAGGTGATTGACAGACATATATATAAGCCCTGTTAATTTATTTGCCACAAAAGAATGTATAAACCCAAAGATATATCGTGTACAATCTATATGGTAGAAATTGTACCACTAATAACTTGTACAGAAATTTTGCCTCTCAAAAACATTTACTTGTTTAACTAGATTTTACAATTGGGACCAAAACTCTTAAATATTTATGCCTGTCCAGTTCATCACTAAAACTGAAATTAATACAACATCTTTCAGTTTATTTTCTCAAAAAAATGACAATTCCAAGACAATCACAGTGACTTGTATAAAATCCCATGACGTCATACTGATTAAAAGTATATCATGACAGTTAATACTCTTCACAATTTATAAAGATTAGTGTATTTTGTTTTTTCCAAATTATAATATCATGTAATACTTCACTTTTGTACATGTATGTCATAAAATAAGAAAAAATGTTCATGGTAGCACAAAATAGACATCTTCAAAAAAGCCAGATTTTTAAAAGATGAGGCAAAACCTACAAATATGTTATATATATAATTTTTAAAGCACCTATGCCTGTCTTTGTTTGAAGTTTTTATATTCACTGGTGCCCATGTTTTTGACTATTTTTTCACATTCTCTCATTTAATATTGATTTATTACCCCATAAATCATACAAAATAGTGGATAATAGAAGTAAAACATCCCTTATTAGACATATACAGAAAAATATATTACTCATGAAGATTAATTATATAATTTTGTGCTACGTACTTGTATAATATTGTATATTTTTCTGTATTTGTCAGTCTGGAAGTTTTCCTATTGCACAATTTAGCAAATACTACTCTAGCTTTATAAGGTTATGGACAACATATTTGTATTTGTCAGCTGACCAAAAAGTCTGGACTTTGAAAGCCAAGGATTATCTGAATGAAATAGATGAAGATGCAATGATTTTAGTTTTTTTGAGGGCAAAAGTGGAGCCAACGGGTCAGATGTTTATAAAGAAAGAAAACTTCCCACTGGATAAACCAGAATTGGACATCATGGTTTGTTTTTTTTCTTTTAAAAATAAATACATAACCCCACAAATGTACAACCAATCACATGTATTGTACCTGCCACATTTATTCTAAGCCAATTAACATCCTTGAAACCAATACCAATCAAAATCCCACTTTTACTACAGGGTCGTATATGTTTTGCAATGTAATTTAAAAACTTTGATTAACAACCCCCACTTGCCCATGATTTTAGACCTTAATATGACAGTGTCTTTGCCTTGATATTTTAGAATATGATAGTACAAAAATAAGCACCTAAAAGTTTGAAAATAAAAACCATGGTATACACAGAATTTATCATGGTTCTAGGTTAATATAACAAGGTGCACAACAAAATTAGGCTTAAACTCAAAAACTTTTGTTTTATATTAAGTGTGGCAAGATTAATTATTTCTCTTCTCTTGCATATTTCCAGACACTGGACTATATCTAGGGGATGGTAACGGCTGCCTATTTAAACACGATTCTTTTTTTGCATTGAATTTATCCTCACTTTTGCTACAAGATCCTAAGTTCTGTTTGACAAGTCCCAACTGCACATTATTACAGTCCAAGCTCTTGTGATTAACATTCCCCTAATTGAGAGCCAGAGGCTCAGGGATAACCATTTACAACATCCCTGAGGCTCTGCAGTCTGTTACTGGGAACAGTACCCAATGACAGAACACCACCATTGTAAGTGGTCATCTGATCTACTATGCATCTGTCTATACCTGGGATCGAAACCAGGACCTCTGTGTTCCTTTGGCAGGTGTATCACCCACTAGGCCACAGTGCAATTGACACCTTTGTATGTTTACATGTAGATTTAAAGACATTACAATTTATCAGGCATTTTCATGAAAAAAGTAACAGCCCAGAAGAGTCAGATATTGTCTCATTTTCTGTGTCAGATGATTTGTAGATGAAATTTTTTTCACAGGTGTCCAATCCTTCCCCAAGAGCTGGTGAAGAGATCAGTGTGACCATGTCTTTTAATAATCCAGTGGAGCTTGCACTTACTGAAGCCTCATTTACCTTGGAGGGACCAGGAGTGATGAAAGAAATGATCGTCAAAGTCGAGTAAGTCATAGGAAGAACTAGCAAGGCCAGAGAAAACACAACCCTTGCTAGTGGGTAATGCCGAAAAAGCAAAGCAACGATGTGGATCAGTCCTAGGCCAGTGTTAACTAACCTGGGTCAGTAAAAATCAGATCAATTTGAGCAAATATGGTCGACTTTTGAAGAGAGTTTTTAATATTCAATCTTTTCAGTTTTAGTGACTCTTTTTTATCCTTTGTTTTTGAATAGCAACTTGATTCACTTGCTCACTTGAAACTTTATGCTCAAATTTGATCTGATCTTGATCTTATTTTAATCCACGTTAGTGAATACCACACTAGGTCTGGATCAACTTCTAGGAGGACCCCACTCGGTGTGAGAATATAACCCTTACTCGCTGAATAGTTTAGATTTTTGCATGTGAATATTACTAAAAATCACAAAACAATTATAGATTCACAATCCAGATAAGGATCAGCATCATTTTTGAGAAGCACTTACCTATGGGAAGAACCCACCATGAGTGCAAATATGATGCAATTACAATCACAAGGGGAGGGGTTGCAAGAGACATTGATTGGGGCAACGTAGATGTGCAACATCATAGCGTGACCTGCATATGATATTTAACCTTGGCTCTGCCAGAATATCTTCCACTGTCATATTTGAGACATATTGTTCCTGCCAAAGGTATCAATCATTGCATGTTATATGTTCTTTCACAATTTTAACTCTTGTCCATTTGTGTTATCTATATGGACAGCTATGCTTCGTAGGATAAATTTTCAGCTTCATAACTTTTAGTTTTAATTGCGATTTAATGATGTCATCTTGCTAATGTATTGTCTTATTTTGATACTTAACCTTTACATACATTATCTTGCTCTTAATTGTTATTTCTGCTGCACCTTTACATAACTTACACCCTCTGTTTTGAAAGTCTTCTGATCATTGTACTGTTTCACCTCATCTGGCCTCCAACTCTATTTCCCCCAACTGCGGGGTGCTAAAGTCTCTGATATTTTATTTCATTGTTAACATGGACACCTAGGACATCTTTCTTATTTTCAATAGACTACATTTCGAGAGAAGCTCTTTGGTAGGAAGGGTTGATGATTATTGTCGTTTAATATTTGTATGTGTTTTTTTTTTCTTTTGCAGAAAATCCATCCCCATGTACTCAAAAGTCAGTGAAACAGTGAAAGTGTCTCCCAAGTATGCAGGAAAGAGAAAAATTATTGCAGTGTTCCATTCAAGGCAACTGGTTGGCATCACTGGATCTGTGGATCTTAATGTTCTGAAAGCATAGATATTTGTGTTACCACAAAATACCTGTATGTAATGTTGTCACTGAAAAGAGCAAAGTAATTAATCAAACGAGACAGCTCAAACTCAGACGTCTTGACTCACATCTTTTATGATAAAAATTTAAAATGTTGGATGTTGTAGTGCCATGAATAAATAATCTGCATTATAGTAACTGAAGCCACCAAATTTAAACTTATATGTGTGACAAACAATATAAATGGTAATAATTTAGGTTGTTTTATTAATAAGTAACACGTTAGAAATAACTTTGGTGATGACCTTGATAAGACTTATTATTTTTATGCAATAAGCTGCATTTGACAACAACAAAATTTTTTTAAATGAATATTGCATTATGTTGATGAAAAAAACAGTGTAAAACTAAATTCTGAAAACTATTTTTTTTCCTAATTTTGTAGCAAAGAAGCTCAAGCCTTAAGCAATGCTACCATAACAAACTTTGTCTGTTATGTAAAACCCACTCCTTCACTGTGATACAATCTTCCACCTACAGTACTTGCCTTGTTTGTATGTTAACTCTCATTTTTTGTTGTAATTGTTTTTGACAATTATGTATGCTTGTTGGCCATATCAACAATAGATTTTCTTTAAATATCAACATTTGTAATCTGTCTGTCTCTACGTGTGTTGTAATTTTTGAGGTTTGATATAATATTTAAACATAATGCACATTACAAAATATAAAATATTTTCAAACAGTAAGTAATTTGTGCCAAAGAAACGGGGGGAAATGACAAACCATGTGATTGCCCTGAGTGAAAGGATTGGTCATTTGACCTAACAGAGCAGTCATAACACCCTGAAAGATAAGTCATATATCACCTAAAGATATGTCATAATTCTCTAAAGATAAGTCATAGCACCCATAAAACAAGTGATAATGCCCTAAAGATACGTCATAGCATCCTAAAGATAAGTCATAACACCCTAAAGATAAGTCATATACCACCACCATTTTTAAATCACTATGCGTATGTTCCCAACCTTTACAACTAAAAAATAATTGTACAACCAATAAGATTAGGCACATGTCATATTAGGGTGGTCGGCAGGAAAAATCACAACAGTGGACCAGGTTTGTTACAGCAGCAAAATAGCTGCAGATGTTTTTCTCACTTTGGTACTCAGGCTTGTACAAATTGGTATCTATGACATAGTGTTAAATGTAGTGCACAGCTTAAAAATATACAGTTTGCCATAGTTAAGGATAGTTTCATATGTGTATTTTATACTTCTATTTTACACAAATGAATGGTGCCTAAAGCAAACATATTGGGAAATTGCTATGTTGGTTCTCTGTTTTTGTCATATCCTCTACTTTTTAAATAAATTTTGTACAAAAATAAATACAATGTTGTGTTTTCCTTGTCAAAAAGTAACCAAATCATTTTTTTTTAAATAGGTAAATGAAATGCATAGCTTTCATTTCAGAGTTGGCTTATTTTTTCCCCTATTTTTTCCATCCAAAGAATTTGGGAAAATATGTCCCAGTAAAAATATGCAAGAAATAACATTTAACACTGTGCTAATGACAAATCAATTGAAGCCTGAAATATATTTTCCTGCGGTAATTTTAAATAATTGCAATTTATAAGGCAAGTCCAGTGAGGGTTTTTTTATATCCTGTTCAGCAGCCAGGTTATAATGGGCAGGCCTTCAGCATTGTCAATTGTGAGAATTGACCTGATAGAGAGGTGACAGCCAATGATTAGATGTCAGAACATGCTAACCTCTAGGTCACTGTGGATCTCACTATTTCTAAGCTGATCTTAACCTGTCACTGTATTAGTCTGTTACAGCACATTCCCACTTTTCTTATTAGTCACCGTGATAGCCCCACATTTTGAGAAGCATCTTTATAAAGTCTGATAGTTTATTACATCATTTTACAAAGTGTATGATATAATCTCAATTCATGATCTTATAAGTTTTCCTGAAAACTTTAAACTATTTCATATTATTGGGACACAAACACCAAGCTCTATTTGTTAAGTCCACCAGGCGGTTATGCTTGTGGGGTGTTTGTAGTAGCTCCAAATGGATTTTTATGAAATTTTAACGCATGCAGGGCCTAGTTTCTAGTTTTAGCTGTTTTTTTGTCCACACAAGAGTCACATAAAGATTTGTAAGCATGTTTAGGACATGTTACTGCAGCTACAGTGCTTTACCTCAGAAAAGCATACTGTTTCTTTAAACCTAACACAATATTTGTTTTCACTGTCACAAAGTTACACGAGTGGTATCTTTCTGGGCTGGGGTCGTGAGCTACAACTAAATGGACTCATCTACCTTCAGTTGTTGTTCGACCATGTTCAATATGCTCCACATTTTGGTAGGATGCCTTTGACTGGATTCACATTTAGGCAGGATGCCTTTGATGTAAAATGACACAACTCAGAACACTCTTTGAATTCATCAAAGCCTCCTTTGATATTTCTGCTATTGATCTATGTAAAAAGATAAATTTCGTGACAATACCTCTTGTTCTGTGGTAAAGAATAATAGATTAATGAAGATACCATGAAGCCTATGTCATCTTACTGACTATTCAAACTTTAGACAAAACTAATTATGATTCCATCTTTAAAAAATGAAATAAAATTGAAATTTATTATTATTACCTATTACTCGAAGCTTCCAGTGTAAGGAAAAGATGTGGATATTTGGTGCTCTGAAACTCAGGAGACATTTCATGTTGAACCTTCAGAACACACTTATTATTTCCAGTAGGTTTACGCTAGTATTATGCCTCTAAATTAAAATGAATCTATGTAATTGTAATATTTATAAATTTCACACTTTCCCTTTTTTATCTTCAGTATCATTTTGTTATGAACTATCGTCAGATGATCAAGGTCGTCGGTATTCACCCAACTAGTACAAGGATTTAGTTGAGTTCATATAGATTCAAAAAAGCTAACTCTGTTACATGGGAACTCGGCAAGCTCATTAACTCCCTTTGTTGAAATGTATTCCTGCTAACTTACTTCAACTCCTTTCCTGAAAAAAAACTCCACTGTCTTTTAAATAGAACATCTTTTTCAAGTACAACCCATAAGTATTAAAGGCCCAATATTTCAGTCACCCAACTTATCAGTCTGCAATCACAAATTCCTGCAAACTTAGTCATGATAACAGACTGTCAGTGTTTGTAGTGTCCGTACCCACAAACAAATCAGGAGTCAGGGTTTAGCAGTTTAGAGGTTTGTAGTTAGGTCATAAAGAATTACGGCATTTTTCAGACAGAAACTCAGATCTCATATTTTCAGAAGTGCCCTCCCACCACCTATAGCTGCCTCTCCCCTGGTGGATGCTGCTTTGGTTATTGACCTCCTTCTGGTTGCAGGTCCATCTTTTTTCAGCCGATCGGCACTTTGAAGGGTACTTATATCAATTTGGTGATACATACATTATTCATACATTATTCTGGTAAAGAGGAGCCATAAGAGAAACATTTATTGACATAGGAACTGCAACAAATTTATTGGTAAAATATGATGGAGATGTAATATACCACAAGATGCTAAATGGGGGAAACAGCTAAAGGCACAAAGCAATCTAATCCTAACTGGTAACTGAAAAAGACAGAATGACTACGCTGAACTATCATTGTATACATCAGTGTTAATAATACCAGATTTCATAATTTCCTTCTATGTTATAGAGGTAATAGGAAAGTGTACTATGAATTCTGATATTTAGAAATAAGAATGTATCCATTTCACTTTTGACCAACTTCAAGTTCTTTATTTACAACACCCATTCAGCTAATGCCTAGAGAGTTAGGAGTCAGTGGCTTTAAAAATGAGCTTTGTTTTATCTTTGCAATGACTGCTTTTTATTTCTTTTTTTTTCGTCTTTACAGATGCTGCAGTCAGTTTAACATCACACCGCACTTCTCCCTTTACGATGCTCTTTCTCCCATGGATAATATCTTTGTGATACCAATGTGATATCCAAATGACCTTGTTTGTCAATGTTCAAATGGCATATTGTTAAGCAGTCACTTTAAGAATACATTTTCTTCATCTCTAGTGGTTCGGCATTCCTCGCTATACTGCCATATTTCTGTCAGTAGTCTTTGCATACTGAGGCATTCACACGTTTTTGTTGTCACACACATGCCAGCTTTAAACTATTCAAAACTCCCACCTAATAGAAATATAAACCAAGTTCTGTGGAGTAACTGTGGAGTGTCTATTTCTGTAGTTGTTCTGAGGCCCTCTGTCATACATCTGTGCTATTCTGTCTTTTCTCTGTCTATATTGAAGGCAACCCTTTGTAGTAATATTCTGCTTTATATTTGCAACATTTATGTAATATCTATTCTATATCTTTTCTGTGTCAATTCATGGCCATTGATCTATCTAGTTGTGTTTATTTTTTTCAACAAACTGGAGTCAGATGTTTATAGCTGGGTTTTAACAAAACTACAGTGATACTTCTCGTTTTCATTCTGTCTATAACCGCCACTGCCACCTATCGTATGGCCGAGGTATTAGCAGTCACACATATGCAAAGAAATTTTATACTAAAAACGAAAATGAAACCATTGTGAAAAATTCGATGGTTTTGAAATCCTGGTCCATCAGAGACCTACTTGTTGTAATCAAGGTTAAAAATCTGTACACTAAGCAAGTAGTTAAAATGTGTTAACATAAATAAACCAGTATATTTTAAGGTATACTAAAACTTACGCAATATATCTATTGACCTTGATGATAACATTGTTGATAGCTTATGAAAACTAACACCCTCTTTATCCTTATTTAACTAATAAATTGAGTTTCAACAGAAGATACCGTATCAGTTTGTAAGTAATGGTATATATGCCTTGAGATAAAACATAACAGTATGTTACAAGTAAGTCATCCCAGGCTTATCAGTTAAAACGGCGTAGAGAAACCTCCTTGATAAGCCAGTCTCAGAGTAAAAAGTTAACAATAGGTCAGAAACTTTACTCTAGAGCCACTCCTTGACATGCAATCAAGCCAAAATTCCTTGCAATTTCAACAAAGATAAGATCAATGTACAAACAATTGTAATAAATATGGTCAATTTTCTTTTTGAAGACATATATAATTTGAGTAGTGATACAGCTGTTCCAGATTTATCAGTTATCATAAGACCTTGAGAATTTTTAAATGGGAGGGGGGGTGGAAGGTGAGAGAGGAGCAATCGATAATCCTATTCAAAATAGGGGTAAAACTGACAAAGAATTTGTTTTGACCTGACTGAAAGGAATAGCCATTCAACTAAAAAGATTAGCTTTATGACCTGATCTCAACTTCCATGAAACATAAAGAGATTTTTTAACAATCCGCCCACCTACTCTTTTTCCTTTTGGGACTAGGTCACTCCAAGCCATATTTACAGGTGGACCCACCCGTTCAGACTAGTGTTTACCCATACATAGTACTCTCCTTTATCGGACCTCTGACACAGAGGCAGACTCTTTGTGCCAACTGAAATATCTCTTTGTGGACTTTGGTACCATAGATGTCTGCATTTCAAGATTAGTCGAAGTAGCAAAATAATAAATGGGCTGAAGATTAGTCGTAGCTGTCTTATGACTGAAACAATCAATCATTAATACAAACTGGCAAAGGTTCTTTTCAAACATGCTGAATATCTCTTATTCTTAGTCAGAAAACCTGGAGTTTCTCCAATTTACAGACAGAAGTGTATCAGTTATAACGTGAATGAGGCCTTTAATAAAACCCCAATAAACCTATTGAATACCGTTTGTAGTGTGACTGGGGTATAATTAATCTTTTAGATCAAATGACAAAAACCCAGCATATTACACACGTGTCTGGCTTATTCATAAAATTGTATTATATCATGTCCCCAGAGGTGGTGTTCAATGAAAAATGATCAGCCTAAGATATCCCCAGAAATCAAGCTCACAGACTTTTGTGATATATTTGAGCTGATCATTGACTCATATGTCTCTGATCGGCCCTTTGGATGATAAATGGATTCTCTATGAAGTCAACATGATGCAAAAAGGCATTTGAAACTCATTTTACAGTCTAAGATCAGATGTCAAAAGTTAAGCATAAATGGCTTTGTGTATCATTCAGGGGGCCTTTGTAATGTGATTACATAGGCATATGGCCATGTTTATATCTGGTGCAAAAACCAATGTGTTTTATATATTAAGATATCTCTCTGTGTTGCAACCATATGCTTGTCTATGAGTCAGTGGGATTTAAAACAGTGATGCAAAATTAATATTTAATGGTAACGTATTTTCTCGTGTAAAATACTATTAAGTCTTATAAAATTTAGGTGCAATTCCTTGTTTTCTTATACTGTTCCTAGTCATAATTCAGCACAACTTCATGTCAAAACTGCTATCTCTGCTTGTAATGTAAGCTGTTATTACCTCTGCAAAGGAGATTGCGTGGTTATTAGACTTTTTGTGTCTCTTTGTTAGCAAAATTATAATTCTCGTACCACACACACGTATTATATTGACATGTTCTTTTGTAATGGTTCTGTAACATTAAATTGCTGAGAGCATCTTTATTCTAGTTGGGTTTTTACAGAACTTAATCTCCCCTCTATTACAGAGAGTATGAGGTGCAGCAGCATAAAACCAGTCAACCATTTTTAGTATCTAGGGAGCGTCAAGAACCAGGGACAATGGAAGGACAATATAGAGACTAAAGTCTTTATGCCTTGGTGTAGAGGTAGGATCTAAGCTTACTCCTAAAAGAGACACTAAAGAAGGGATGCACGAATTTCATTAGGATTAGAATTCCAAACAGTGGGAACATCAAATCCCAAGCTATAATCAAACTGTTAGACAGGCTTATGAGTAGATGGATAAAACTTTGGTACAACAAGGAAATTACCAACACCCCGACTGTGCCTGGTATGTTAATGTGACAATAGGTATGAAGGTGAGGTAAAAAACGGACCTTTGTCTCACTTATTGTCTCAATTGATAAAAATAACATAAGATTTATTGACTTCTGGCCTGTAATGCCAGTATGTGGTATGCATGACAAATATTCTGGTTTATTGAGATGTTGTTATATCTTTCTCTCTGAGATGATATCTCTATTAAGTATATTTACTTGCTTTGATTTATTCGGATTTTATTATGATGTATACCAAAATCATCTGAACTGAACACTATATAGCATATTGCAAACTGCATCATAATGCATTTTATGAATACATGTACTTAGATTTTGACTAGATTAAATGTATCATCGTGTCATTACAGGCTAGAGAATAGCTGCCTCCATTCCCTAGAGGTAGGATTTTGAGGTACTCTGTGTTCCGTTTTTGTTGGCATAGCATCAAGTTCAAATGTAAACTCTTGCAGAGTGCAGAAAGCTTTATATTCAATTACAGCTTAATTCAACAATTTACTTGTTGAAATTAACGGTTATTTAAACTTAATGTTTTGGGAATGCAGCTATCACATGAAAATGCAACATTTTTATTTTACTACCTTATCTTTATACATTCTTTCATTCAAATATCCGTCCAGCATATTAGTTATCTTCAGTTGTGTATCCTATATGTTTATCATTTCTTCTACAAATGCCGCAAAAAGCTGCACTGTGGAGCAAAGATAGCCAATGGCATTCATTTTGTGCATATAAACATACTAAAATGTCATACAAAAAAATGCAAAGCTTTATGTGAATACGTTCTCAAATTATACATATCCACATGGGTTCCATAGATTGATTTCATAATGGTGTTCCTTTCAACACATTTTATTGGTCATATCATAAAGGTTGTTTGAGGTGACAGGGAAAAGTAGTGTCTGCTTATTGTTTAACATTTTACACTGAAAGTAGTGACATAACAAACAGTAACTACAAGCTTTGCCACTTATGCCGGTGTCACACTGGGCAGGTCATTGCGATAACATTAGAGAATACATGAGAATCAAGACGATTTAAAACTTGACAATAATCATGAAACAAAGGTCGAAAAATGGAGCAATATCATATCTAAAATTCCATATTTTATATATGACCTTCTTCGACTTTTTTGAGTGTACTGATATTAAACCTGAACAATGAACAATTGTTTGGAGAATACCCTACAAATGACTGCAATGACTGAGCAAGAATGAAAGCGAGCTGTGAAGACTCTCCTGCCACAATGAAAGAATGAGTTGCAAGTAAGTAGGAACATATGGAAAATTTACTGAAAACAAAAAAAAACAGTTGATTTTTTAAAAACTGCTCTGCAGCAGAGTTACAGTATGATACCATGAGCTACCTATTATGTCAAATTGCCATGGCAAACTTCAAGGTCGAAGGAGACCTGCGATAGGTTTGAACAGCAGGTTGCTGTCAACATGAGGAGGCAAAAGATGAAGAGGCCTTTAGAGAATAAAAGAATTAGTTAAGGAAGAAATAGTCACGAACATCAATAAATTTCCAAATAACAGATATTCGCCATTAACATTTGCCACTGTCTGTTCTGAGCATTAAGGTAAGGGTTCTGGCCGACAACCTTAGAGATGAAAGGCGAATTACCCACTATGCTAGGATGCACTCTATTGTGAAGTTGAATTCAGCTAGCCAACATGTATGGAATACAGTAATGGTCTCTACTGGTATGGTATTAGCAGCTAAAAATATGCCCAACTCTTTATTTCTTAATAATTGAAAAAGGTGTTCTTTGTAGTCACTTTTCATAGACCACAAGTCCTTGGTATGACATACAATACATGATAGAATACAAAAAACACATTTATTTTAGGGCCCCGATTGTTTTACATAGTATGTTACATACAAAGGCAATATAATTCACAAACCTAGCCTCAAGTGGGCGTATAAACTACCATAATTCATTTGAATATCCAATGACATTGGAAACCAATATATAATTATGAAGTTCATTTTTGTCTTAAAACGGAAAGGATTTAATGCAAATTGTATAAAAAGGTTCTTTTTTTCTCTATGATATTACTACAAATGGTGTCAGACAGTAAATTTCACTTGTTCCACATAATATTTCTGAAAGATTCAATAATGTCATGCTGAGAACATGTATTTAAATTAATGTACAATTTCTGTCTTTCCACATATTGACTTACAATTTTCAGAAAAGTATAAGTAGATACCTGTCCTTTGTGTGGTATATTGTATTTAACCAGAACAAAAAAGCAACAACCACATCATTAATCTGACCTTCGTTTACAATCCTCTATTATTCCTTACCTGGACACAAAACAACAACTTCATCAGTTCCTTTCTGAACACTTTACCAGCTATAGTGTACAAGAAGAAATTGACAGCAAATCCAAGCACGTAGAAACTGGTACTATAATTTCTAAATTCAATTAATGCATCGTGTTCTATGTGCAGCCTACCAGACACCGTCAGCTTGCTTAATACATAGCATATCAAATTCGGTAGGTAACAGACTATATATAGAGTTGAAATGCAGACCAGTATCAAGTTAGTAGAAAAGCTGCTTTCAGATCCTCCTCTCTCAGTGCTAACTGTGCTGGATATGGAGGATTTGCTCGAATCTTTTCTCAGTTTCCTCTCTCTGGATCTTCTCCAGAGTTTGAGAATAATAAAAGCATTGAGTACAGCTATGGCAAATGTGGGTAATATCCGGAACAATGAGATTTCACTGAGGTACAACATATCAAATACTTGCTCATATTCCTGCGAGTGATCACAGGCTTGTTTGTCTGGAAAATATTGTACAAAGAGGATATGATTTGGCAGATTGATAACGAGTAAGCTGACAAAGAGAATGGCAGTGATCAGTCTTGATAACCTCACAGAGCATCTCTGTTTATAGGTCACTGCATGGTAGCAGGCAATAAACCTTTCTATTGTGACCACCAGAATTAAGCAGGCTGAGAAATCAGAGAAGATGTCCACAAAATACTGCAGTCCCTTACAAAAGAAAGCAGAACTGTTGTACAAATCCATGTTGCTGTCTGTAAAATAAAGGCATCTCAAATTGCTAAGGCTTCTTGCCAAGAAGAACATAATTAGGTAGAGCATGTCAGATAGAGCCAGGTAGAACAAATACACTGCTGTGGTGGAGAGGCTCATGGCTTTGGAGTTGAATATAACCATTCCTAAGATGTTACAGACAATCCCAAGAACCACAATAACTATGCACAGACAGGTGTTGAATTCATAGGAGAACCTCACTGTTGTGGAGTTGGTCTGATACTGTAGACATGTAGCATTGTAGCTGATTGCTGATGATATAGTTGAAGTTACGTTTGATTCTCCCGTTTGGGGGATGAAGGTGTAGGAAGCCATTTCTGGACTACTAAATGCAAATAAAACAAACATTATGCTTGCAAATCTTAGTATGATGAAAAGTATTATTAAAACATAGTTACATTAATATTAAAACTACCCAAAAATGTTGTTGTAAAGAGTAAAATCATTAAATGTTTATAATACCAACATTACAGTATTCTATTCTCATTCCTCAACTACGCTCCAACAACACTTGAAATGATACTGCAAATAAACAGCAAACAAATCATGTGCAAAATAAATCAAGAAGTACTCAGACACGACAGCTGCAATTTTTACACTTATTAAAATTTATTCATCACTATTAGTTTAATGTTAACTTTGTGAAAATACCACTGATGGAGTTTGTAATACAACAGTTACACTGGATATGCACATAGCAATAAAAAAGCACAACCATCAAAAATTAATCTGACAATACCTTTCTCTGTTCAGAACAATATCCCACTATAATTGGAATGTTTATATTTTGCTGTGAACCTCACAATCACATTACACACTCACATAATACTCCTCTGTTACACCTACAGACCCTGAGTTTCTACTGCTTTGTCAGGCACACAAATTTCTGGGGAAATTGTACTCGGCAAAGTAATCAGAAAAGTACATCAATGCTATCTAGAAATAGTCCAGCTCTGTTTCCATATGTCCCCAAATGTCATAAATTGCTCTTCGTATGCTAAATATCCATTGTGCTTATTTTGTTTTTCTTTCCCACATATCCGTAGAAAAGTCTGTTTCACAACAAAACTAATTCCCTCTGCTCCCATAACCCACCACCAGAGAACTGAGCATTGACTGACCTATTTGTAAATCTTTATAGTTGTGCTACCATATGATGGCAAGTAAGGGCCAAATTACTGTAACATTTCACATTACATTTGATCAGATTTAGGGTCTCTTACAGTTGTACCTGAGATTCACTGTCAGGGGCGGATCCAGCTTTTAAGTAAGGTGGGGGTTCACATCAGACATACCATAACTAGTTGGGGTCGTGCTCCCCCCCCCCCCTCCCCCCTCGGGAAAAAAGTTAATTACTGGTAAAAAATATAGTGCATTTCCCGTAAATTTAACACCACTCTCAAGAAATAATTTTGTACTTTGGGTTGAACCCCTTTACATTATTTTTCAAGGGGGGGTTCGAACCCCCTGAACCCCCCGCTGGATTCGCTAGTGACTGTCACAAGATTAGCACCTTGATAATGCAGCCTGGACCAAAATCTTGTTAATGATGTAGCCTATTTCACCATTCTAAAAATTCGGGAGTATAATAAAGGCAAATGTATGCAACTTATGTTTGATATTGTCAGTGTTAGTACCTTTTGGCTGATACAGTCTAACTCGTTGGTAATATACCTAATCCTGTACTGCCTTTAAATGATATGAATACCTTTCCCCTAAAATTGCGCAAAGCCATCTTGTCAAACCAAAAGAGAAGCCTTTACCAGTCTCCTGACTCATCCTCCACACATAGAGAGACTAATGGAGTTATCTTCTGGGATTATTGCAGTTGCAAATCTTATCTTTGAGGTGGTTTCACTTATAATTTCAGTCAGTAATAATTTATAATTTCTGTCATAATGCAGTCCACGATAACTTACAACTGTAGGACTGGGACAGATGATAGACGCTGCATGCATCGTGTATGAGAACTGCTCATAACATTGCTAACCATACTGTCATTAGCATTTAATCCCTGTTGAGTAGAATTCAATGATAAGACCAGAAAACAAAAAGTGAAGTCGATATACCAGGGAAATTGTTATGGTAATTTGTTAAAATCTAGGCACAAGACTAATGTTCAGTTCTGTTGCATCATAGAAGATCAGAAGTCTAGTATAGTGGTATAAAAAATCACAAACAAGAAAATATCTCACAGGTGAAGGACATGGATAAGGCTTCTTCACATAGTTTAACACATTTTATATTGCTTACTGAAACATCACCATAATATTAGGGTCACCCATTTGTTAATACTTTAATATTTGATAATATAATTTGTTTTAAATACTTTCTAGCCAAGTTTTATGACACTAAATTGGTTGCCATTTTCAATTGACAGGGATTTTCTTCTATTTTTCTTGGAATAAAAATTATTACTTCTCTTTATGATGAACTTTTCAGGTGATGACGGTTTCCACTGGGTCCATTTAATACCTACGTCAAAAACCTAAAGTTGCATTTTGAAATTGCAGATTTTCAGAAAAAAGAACCATATTAAATCTGCACCATACTAAACCCTCCTCTAGCCTTATTACAGGGTATCTTTTACCGTAATTTTTAAGCCAATGTCTTCAGACTGATTCCTGCGATGCATAAAATAACTGACACATGGTGTCTTTTGGAACAAGATCCTTTTGTTGTGAAGAATTGTCTGGCTCTGGGGGTGCTGATTCAAACCAAGCTTATGAAAACCTGTTAATACTCCTGTAGGGCCTGACACATGACCCCAGTAGTTGAAGGGAATGTAACACCCTAACCTGGCGTTGTGTCCATGGTATTAAAAGAAAATCAACAGGTAAACAAACTATGTTTTTTTTTAAATTTTATCATGAGAAAAGACAAATATATATGTTATGTGTAAGTTGAGATTTTATACAAGTTGCAACTTGTACAAAGAGCGTATTGCAACTCGTACAATATATGGTAAGCAGCATACATGTGTACATACACTAAATCTGATCTTCACTTATTCATATAAGTGGGTACTCATGTAACTGGGATGTTTTTGTGTGTCCTCATGTCAACGTAAAATGACACGTCAATTCAATAAGATTGACTACTCAGTGGTAACCTCTCTAAACTGTTACGTCCTAGAATGACTTCAGATTTTTTTATAAATCTGGCCACTTCAGGTCATCATACTACCACCAACCTGTTGTGCTTGTCTATTTAAAAACTCTCAACAAGAAACAGCACTTCAAACTGCAGGTACCATCTGTTAATTACGAGGCTAATGGAAACATTCAGAGCAAGTTACTGTGTGCTATTGACTTGTTTTGGTCTCTAAAGTTACAAGGAAAAGATGGCAATTAAAATAAACACATGCCAATAAATTCTGTAATAACATTGCTATTGTAAATCACTAGATATGTTTGTACTTGGTTTTATCAAGGGCTGACAATTGCACAATTTTAATGGTTGCACAGTGTTCCTGTCGCTGTCATTTCTTTGATGTTTGATCCAATTTTATCACGGTCTATATCACTTGTTTATTAGATATCTACATTAAGCATTGAACAGGTACCATAGATTCTTTAATAAGTTGCCACCAGCTAAGAATAACTACAGCAATACACTGGTGTGTAAATATATTGTTTTTAGATCATACAACCCAGATAGATGTGTCAAGATTAGACCAATGATTATCTCTTACCATCGGGGTTTAAAGGGTTTATAACATGTAAACAAAACCAAGATTTTGATACAGAAAATACATAAGGAATGCACATTTGACTTGTTTTGCATAAATTGTCTGTAAATGACTGCACTTTGCATCATAAGCAGTAAAATGCAAATCCTTTTCATTTTTTGTTCCTTAAATTACCTTATTAAGCCCCTGTGGTTTGTTTTAATCAACATTTATTTTAATTAACATTATTAGCTTGTCGAATTATTTTTGTCAGTTACACCATTTATACCCCTGTTCCTGTGTCATACCATTCCCTCCCGAATTCACCAGTAAACGTTGTCTCCAGTATAATCTATGGGCTATACCACTAACCACGGTTATTAGTAAATTTTCATAGAAAATTCTAAAGATGCTTTAAGATCTTTGCAAGAGAGCATTTCTGCCTCGAGTACTTGGAACCAATATTTTCAGGTATAAGGCCTTTAGGGCTATTTTTGCTGTGTCATATCCTTCAGGTGTTGCAATTGATTTATTTTGCTACTACTGCTTGTCTTGTTTACCCCCTGCAAAAATAGAGATGATTCATCTTGTTCCAAAAGCATATACAAGTCCTGGACTTCTGCACAGTTGTCAGACCTTACTGGTATGAGTTATCTTTATCAGTCATAGCAATAGGGAACCGGTTGCAAGGCCCATGTTTTTGTCACTCCAGGAATTTAAAATCTGCTGGGTCTTACTCAGTTGCCTAGACTTAAACCCAAGGCCAAAGAAGTGTAGAGTGGACGAGAAAATTTGGGGATAATTTATTTACATGTTAGTTTAAAACTATAACATATAAGAATTAAAAGGTTTTAAATTTTAAACTATAATGAAAATTGTAAAAGCATCATACAGCACAGAATGACATACACAAATACCATCAAGGTTTACAATAGCAGAACAGCATAAACTGTTAATATTTATGGTAACACTTTGGGATATGCCATGTATGTAATGCTTCAATCCGCCATTGTGACATTGGTAGCACCTTGACACAGCTCGGTCATTGCAGTTTATATCATCCTACATTCAGGTCATATCAAGGTCAAGCTGTAGCTTACCTGACCAATACAATCATGTTAACCAGATTGCATTAAAGTACCAAGAAGGAAAATAGGTGGAGGTCAAATTGGAGAGGGGGTGCCAGGGTCAATCTTATCCTGTCTGTGGCCGTTATTAGTTATCTATACCTATCTCAATAAAGGAAGAACTCCCAAGAATTGGACGGCTTCAAGGGGTCCGGATCACCAAGCTTGAACTAGACTTATTTCATATACCACAGGTAACTCAAAACACATAAAAATACAAGACTACTATGTCTAGCACTTGTGTCAATGGAGGGTTGGTGGGAATTTTTAAAAATTATTGTGCATATCCTTGTGTTCTCGAATTCAAAGATGTTGTTGATCCAATATTCTGAACCAATGAGTTATAACCCCAATTGTTATTGGCTGATCAATAGGTCAACCATATCGATCAGAAGAATTGTTGTAAAATTATTTATAAGATATAGAGGAAGCTGATCAAACAGACTCCTAACGAGTCTGCTGCAAAAGCTCACGATTGTATTATCAACAAACAACAACTAGTTGAAACAAAGCACAATACTATCTTTAAACACTTTTTGTCCAAAAGTTCATTCAATACGCTCAACTGAAATACCACTTATTGTGTGCACCCAAATATTGTTTTCTGGAGTTGAAACAAAAAAATTCATAATAAAAAACATTTCTTTGAAGAGAGTTATTATAACTAGCTGTAATATATATACATGTTTAAGTTTACCATGTTATTCCTGACGAACACGAATATAATGTTTACTTTGCTTTCTCCAAGCCTATGATATTAAAACCTGACGCCAGCTTTCTGTAATTTAATTCATACTTAATCTTACAGCTGTTTTCCCTAACAAGATACCATTTCCTGTGAACTTAGGTACACTCTGTTCAATGCATTCAACCTAGCACTAAAAATGTAAAACCATATTTTGTCACTTTATAGATTTATTTTGGCTTTGCCAGTTTAACCAGAGTAATGAAAAACAGCCTAATTGTGTTGAGAAACATAATATAAACTAACAAATCAGATACCTTTAAAACTATTGAAATATCACAGAATTCTATGTGTTCATATACTGACGATTTTCAAAGGGGACCAACATTAAAAATACATAAACAACTGTGTTTTGAATGTACAGAAGTCGTTTTTATTTAACATTCTTCCACTTTCTGGTGTTTTGAATACACGAACAGGTGAGGCAAAAAAAACTTATATACACGATTACTGTGTTATTTGTTTAATGAAAAGGTGACAGATAAGAAATGAAGCAAATGGTTGGATCCCATAATTTGTGTGAGTTTTAAGTTTTTAAATATGCTCGTGGACACAAGTTTATTTTACATGTTTTTATGTTAACTTTTTATTTTTTATTTCCAAAAGACATTATTATTGTGATGGATGTAAGATATAATCTTAGATCCAACAAACGCGAGTGCCGCATTTCTGTGCAGCTCCAATTGGCAAGAGATGAAGAATTTTTGGCAGAGACCTTTGGATTCATCTTCTGGAACTGGGCAAGTTTTTGATTCTGAACAATCTGATACTAGCACTTCTGACATTGATATTTCTGCTCTTTTGGATCATTCGAATAAAAAATTGTCATCCCCTCAATTGGTTTCCGGTAAGGGTGCTTCAGGCTGGCGGCCATGTGCGGATTTCTGGTGCCTCTGGGGCGGGATTCTGCAGAATCGGTGTCCCGGAGTGATATCAACCAAATTATTTTGACATAATTGAATACTCTTGGGAAACGTCTAGGCAATATTGAAAAAACTAATGTTCAAAAGTAGCCCAAGAAAACAGGTCATATGTCAAAAAATAAATCCTCTGCCAAACGGAACAAAAGCATTAAGGCTCAAGTCACACAGTCTGGGTTCGAACAAATTATGGCTCCTACCTCTGGTCCAGTGTACAACTTGCCATCACCCGATAGGTTTAGAGAGGAGACTCTTATACAAGTAGAGGTGCAAAATAGGCTTAAACAGCTGGCAGAAAATTCCAAACCAGGTACTGAAAAAAGTCCCAGAGCGGTAGGTCTGTCAAGGTGTTTGTAAACAACAAAGTCAAATGGCCCCATGAATTTGTTCTGTCTGGTCAAATTAAGGATAGGGTCTTCTATAATCACCTTTCCCCCATCCAGTGGATGGCTGGCTTCTGCAGAATCATCATTGAGGAGTCCAATGTGCAGACAAAAGAAAATATGTTAGATTATGTGCTGGATGATGCACATGACTTCTCCGGAGCTTCTGCAAAGGCCAGTCATGCCGTCCTCTTGTGTAGGATGGAATAAGGTGAGATTAAAAGCTGGAATACAACAGAGTAGTAAACACTACATAAAAATAACACAAAGCTTTTCAGGCAAGATTTGGGAATAGCCTATACTGTGTAGAAAGTGATACAGTACTTTGTGTAGTTCATTTTTCATATAATGCATGTGGTATTATACCGTATACAACAGAGTAATAAACAATATACGAAAATAGCATAAAGCTTTTCATGCAAGATTTGGGAACTAAAGGCACACCTAACTATTTTTTTTTATAAAGTGGGTGATATAATATACAACAGAGTAAACACTGTATGGTAATAATTAACAGATTACTTTTATGAAAGATTTGGAAACTAAAGGTATAAATAACTACCTATCTTGATGTGACCTTTTTAGTGTTGAAAGTGACTTAAAAACCCAAATAATCATATACAGTAATTTACCATATACAGTTCATCATATAGTATAAGTCACTTCTGAACAACTTACTGTCTTTCTAGCATTATTGAGCTGAAAAGGTTGTGTTGTATTTATATTGCATTTTCAATTTTGTAGTAACCATTGTATATGTCAACAACATACTGTTTTCAGGCAAGATTTAGGAATTAAATGCATATATTGCACTGATGTTTTTTTTTTTTTTTTTGGTTTTTTTTCAAAATATATCTAAAACCTGATACTTTATGGAAGTATTGAATGACTAAAAGTACTTAACTAAACATGCAGGTTTTTACTACAAAAAGTGACAACATACCAGAAAATTAGGTACCAACTATTTTATTGTAATGAAAATATGTAGTAATACAGTAATCGGTGTTGACTGACTTGTGGTCATCTAGTACCTAAATCAGTGAGACCCTCTGGGAAGAATGTCTTCAAATAGCCATGTTAGTTAAGCTTCGTGATGATTTAATATTTGTTTATCCTTTTCGTTATGTTGTAGAATTTCATACTATGAAACCCACAGTGAAAACTTCAAAAGGTGAAGGAAAAATGTGTTTCTGTAATAGAGTAAAACTGATTGCTTGTGTTTCATCTTATAACCTTGAAGTTTTACTTTACAAAGTACTTGATAACGTAAATGAATATGTTCGTTCAGTCTTAGTGGCAGCATATGTAACTTCTGAACATCTAAGCTGTTTAACCATGTTTTCAGGGGGGAATAAGAGTACCCCTTTCGATGAAGAGTGGTATAATAATTCAGATCTAAAGTCTCTGTTTTTCAATCAAATATGTCTTGTCAAGTGAAAATATCGACCTTTAATACTAACGGCCTACGCAACAAAACCAAAAGGCTTGCAGTGTTTGAATGGCTAAATAAAAAAAATAACAGCATAATTTTCTTACAAGAAACTCACTCATCTCTTGAAACTGAAACAGAATGGAGGAAAGATTTGAGAGACTTTGATCTATACTTTTCACATGGTACAACATCCTCTCGAGGTGTTTGTATCCTTATATCGAAGCGGCTTGACTGGACAATACTAGATAAAGTTATGGACGAGAAAGGGCAATTTCTGCTATTACATATTAAAGACAAAGAATCGGAATATGTATTAGGCAACCTTTATGCTCCTACAAAAGATAAAAAGATTGAACAACTATCGTTTTTTCATTATGTGCAAAGTATTCTTACTCGATATATTGAGAAACCTATCGTGATCGGGGGTGATCTGAACACTTACCTAAATCCAGAGTTAGACAAATGTGGTGGCATTAGGGAGGTACAGTCAGAATCCTCAAAAGCTATTGAGGAGTTATGTGATCAGTTTTGTTTATTTGAGGTCTATAGATTTCTGTTCCCCCAAAAAAGGCAATATACTTGGCGTAATAAAGGGAGACCTACTTTAATTCAATCAAGGCTAGATATGTTTCTGATATCACAAAATTTTCAGTATCTGAGTCCTAAATGTTCAATTACACCAGGAATAATTTCAGATCATAGTCTAGTTCAGTTTACCTTCAAACAAAATTCAGTATGGACCAGGGGTAGGGGTTTTTGGAAATTCAATGCACAATTATTGAAAGACGCAGAATATGTATGTAAAATCAACTCTGTTCTATCTGACTTCCAGCTAGAAGAACAAGAACATGACAACAAATCACTCCTATGGGACTTTATTAAATGTAAGATTAGAGGAATAACTATATCCCATGCCTCGTATATAGCCAAACAAAACGTTTTTATGAAAATAATCTAACAAACAAATTTCATTCACTTGAGATGGAGTTGGGGGAAGCACCTTCAGCCGACCTTATACGGTCTTATGAAGATACTAAAGCAGAGTTATATCAATTACACCTAGATAGAGCAAAAGGCTCGGTTTTAAGATCCAAAGCTCAGCTGGTAGAAAATGATATCAAAAGTATAAGCTACATGCAAAGTATAGAAAAACGGAATTTCAACACAAAATGCATAAAGTGTCTGAAAACACAGAAAGGGGATATTTTTGCTGAGGAAGAGATCTTAAATGAAGAAAAACAATATTATAAGTCTTTATACTCTCATGATATTTCCAAAAATAATACCCACCATTGCAAAAAATCTCTAGAAGATCTTTTCTTGCTTACAGACAATATTCCAAAACTGACAGAAGCTGAAAAAGGTGCTTGTGACCAAACCTTATCTATAAAGGAATGTGGCAAGGCTTTAAATGAAATGGAAAACAATAAGTCTCCAGGATGTGACGGCTTTACGGTCGAATTTTACAAATTTTTCTGGGATAAAATAAAGATATTTCTTCACAACAGTTTTGTCTGGTCGTTTCAACACAAGCTTTTATCACTAGATCAAAGAAGGGGAGTTATCACTTTAGTACCAAAAAAAGGCAAAGACTTAAGACTTTTAAAGCATTGGCGCCCTATTACCCTTCTTAACGTTGATTATAAGATCTTAACTAAAGCATTGGCTATGAGAATGCAAGGGGTACTGGATAACATTGTAGATCATGATCAAGTTGGGTATATAAAGGGTCGTTTTATAGGGTTAAACATTCGTACTACTGCAAACATTTTGACTTTCTGTCAAAAGACTTCGCAAAAAGGCCTAATAGCTCAAATTGACTTTCAAAAAGCTTTTGATACAGTTGATTGGTCCTTCCTATTGAAATGTCTTAAAGTTTTTAACTTTGGTGACACCTTTACATCCTGGGTAAATATACTATGTACCCAGATTGAAAGTTGTGTGACAAATAATGGTAAATCTTCAGAATTTTTCACTTTAGAAAGAGGTATAAGACAAGGTTGCTGTCTTTCTGCCCTTCTGTTTATTCTTGTCGTGGAAATTTTAGCCATAAGCATTAGGAATAATAAGGACATCAAAGGCATTAATATAAACAAAGAAGAGTTCAAGATAAGCCAACTCGCAGACGATACCACTCTTTATCTTGCTGATATATCTTCCCTGAAAAACTCATTATTATTATTAGAAAAGTTCTCAGTCCTCTGAATATACAAAATGTTGATAAGCATAAGTTAGGTATATCCTGGCAAAAAGGAAGTTTTAAAATGCTTGGCATATGGTTTAGCAGCAACGAAGATGAAATGATTCGGCTAAATCTGAATGATAAAGTCGAAAGAATTAAAAATACAATCACAACATGGTCAAACATGCATCTAACAATGTTTGGAAAAATTACAGTACTTAAAACAATGGTGCTTAGTCAAATTTTAAATGTATGTAGCACTGTGTATGTACCAGAATACTTCATAAAAGAAGTTGATAAACTATTTTTTCAATTTTTGTGGGGGCAGGGAAAGAGGGCAAAAGTGAAAAGAGAAGTGATGATTAATTCTAAAACCCTAGGTGGAGCTAAGATGATTGATTTTCAAAACATGATTTATTCTATGAAAGCATTATGGATAAAAAGGTTTCTGGGCTCTACCTCAAAATCAACTAACCTTGCCCTGCATTGTGCTGGTATTAAAGACAAAAGTATTCTGTTGCATAAGCTTCCTGCTACAAATTTTCCTTCCAGTTTGTCAAAATTTGATAGTCAAATCATAGAATCATGGTATAATTTTTATGCCGTTAACCCTAATGGTATACAGGAAATTTTAAATGAAAAACTAGTTTATAACAAGTTTATTTTAATTGGTGGAAAACCATTAGCCCCAATCACGTCTTTATAAAAAAAACGAATATTTCACAAGTTGGGCAACTAGTTAAACATGGCAATTTTAAAAGTATACAAGAAATTGAAATAGAGTTCAACTGTGACCTAGAAGACCTAAGATATCATTCTGTTCTGTCAGCTATTCCAATGGCATGGAAACCCAAAATAAAAAGTAATACAACTTTAGATTTTACACCCTCAAGCTGGGAAATTGTGCGCCTAAAATTAAATGTTGAAAAACTGAGCAATAAAGATATTTATAATAGTTTAACATGTAATATATCAATTCCACAAGCACAAAACAAATGGGTAGAATACTATCCATTCATGGACAAGTTTAACTGGTCTAAAATCTACCTACTTCCAGCTAAAGTGTCAAACAATTTAAAACTCCAAAGCCTACAGTTCAGCATCATACACAGATATACAGCTTGTAATTATAATCTAAACCTATGGAATATAATAAAATCCCCAATGTGTCAAAGTTGTAACTTAATTGATTCAATTGAGCATTTTTTCTTTTATTGTGACTGTGTTCAAAGTTTGTTGAATGTTGTCAAAATTTTATCAAAAAAAGTTCTTAATCTACACTTTAATTGTACTGTCTTAGAAGTTCTCCTAGGTATTCCATGCCAAAGAAATACTGCCTTACACTTGTTGAATCTGATAATGTTATTGACAAAACAATTTATTTATCTGTCTAAAAAGAATGACAATCCCCTATCAGAGTGCATATTTTGTAAAGTTTTATATAGCAGCTTAGAGACAGAATTATATCTATGTAAATTAAAAGGGAAAAATCATGAGTTTATAAGGTTAATAGAAAATATACTAGAATTTATAGAAAATAGATATTTGTAATAAGAGGTACAAGCAACTTGCTTCATGTGGTTTATTCATTGTGCTTCATGGTATTATAATGTTATCATTTTGTATAAGGTGGAATTGTGTATGACTTCTACAATGTGACTCAAAAATAAAATTTAAAAAAAAAAGCTGGAATAATACCAATAAGATAGATAGGATTCATAGAGCATATGCACAGAGCCATTCTAGGACTCCTCACGGTACAGTACAGAATTTGGACAAAAACAGTAATGCTAAGACCACAACCTGCTTGTACTATAACAAGGGCGCTTGCTCTCAGAAACAGTCACATGAGACTAAAGGCGTTTTTACAAACACGTGTTTACCTCATTGTTGGGTAAAAGAGCGCCATGCCTTTCCTCATACTCAAGCTGAATGTAGGAAGAGTCAGTCAAAAACGAGTAACAAGGGCCAACTCACATGCAGGGTCGGCCCATAAGTGTAGATATATTGTAAATAGTAATTTGGATTCTGCAGAAGTTCAGACATTGATGGGTTTGTCTCCACATAGGGTTTGAATCGCCTTTGTGAGGGCCATGGCTATGTGACCATAGGTCTTATGCACAAGTGGTGTCACAAACATATGACAAGAACTTTAGCTCGAGTAACCCTGACATTAGTGATACTGCTCTGCTCTCAAATACTGAGGTTACACATAACACTACGTCTGTGGGTACTTCAAGATGTGCCCATGTTGCAAATGTTGGTGGGAAAATAAATAATGGGTGCTCAACAAGCAGGGATACCGTTATGGATAAGTTGGGTCCAGTTTTCCGTACAGCAACACATGTCAGCTCTGCCAAAGCCAGAGCATTAAAGTACTTGGTAGTACTTTGGTTGCCAGTTCGGATATAGGTTTTACTGTTCCTACCCATAACAGATTTGATGTACTTTCCTTTCCTGAGCTGTATCAGGATACCAGTCATTCCGGATCCCTGGAGGTTTAGTCCCACAACATTAATCAGTCCCATGACGAACTTGTACTACCCATACAGAGGTCTCCACTCAAGTTCCAGTTCATCCCATTACTCCTGAATGCAGTAACTACTTGGAACTACTTGGTGGTCAATTTGGTTGTATTCCTTTAACAGATTTTCAGCTATAAACGGGTCCAAAAGTTGTCTGGCAGACTGTTCCGGATATTGTCCAAGCTCATCATCTCATAAGGCCCAGTGGGGTCCCCAACTTCTTGGGTCAAAGAATTCCGGTTGCAACTAATCTTTCCAGCTGGAGACAGCACTTATGTGATTATTTTGACCAACAGTTAGTGGACCCTATCCAATTTGGAATTCCTCTGGAGTGTAAATCTGGTAAGTACTTTATAAAATCATGCTTCAGCTATTGAATTGAATCTCATGTTGATGAATATATCAAAGAGGAATTCCAGCATGGGGCACCGTTTATGACCAGACCCAAATCTGGATCTGAAGTAAGAAGGACTATAGTCGACTTAAGTTGGCCAAAAAGTCACTCAGTCAATGATGGTATTAGTAACAAGGCCTACCTTGGTATGGAATTTGAACTCCATTATCCATCTGTTGACTCCATTATCCCAACTATTAATGAATTGGGACCTGGAGCTTCCATATTTAAAGTCGATATCAGTCGTGCATTCAGGCACACATACACATAGATCCGGGGGATATTGACTTGTTAGGTCTTAAGCATAAATATAAACTTTATCTGGATCTAGAAACCCTGTTTGGATATCGCCTTTGGATCAAATTTCTGCCAGAAAATCAGTGACTCAATCCGGTTTATTATGAATAAAAAATGGTTAGGCCTCCAGAATTATATAGATGATTTAATCTATAGTGGACTCCCTTCTGTTATCCGAACATCATACCAATTTCTCTTATCTCTCCTCCAAGAATTTAGTTAGTCATAAGAATCTTTGCCCAGTTAGCACTCAAGTGGTGTGCTTGGTCATACTTTTTGATACTGTCAAATGCTCTATTTCTATCCCTGAACAAAAATTGCTAGAAATAAAACAAATGTGTATTGATTGGTCAGATAAGCGGATTGTTTCTAAGAATGAGCTTCAATCCCTATTGGGTTCTCTTTTATATATTATCAAGTGCGCAAAATCTTCCAGAATGTTTCTCAATCACATGTTTCAACTGTTGAGAAATAATATATATAACAATACTATCTTGCTCACACAAGAATTTCACAAAGAGATTCACTGGTTTGCTGTGTTTTGAAATCTTATAATGGAGTTACAATTTACCATGTAAATCTTGTAAGGGAACAAATACACCTGGATGTATCCTTACAAAATCTTGGAAGTCAGTTCATGAATTATGTTTATGCACTCCCAATTCCTCTTGACTTAAGAAATTATAACATAGCCCACTTGGAAATGGTCAATGTGGTTGTTGCCCTCAAGATTTGGGGGCAACTTATGGGCTAATAAGAGAATAGAAATTTTTGTGACAATAGGTCAGTTGTGGATGTCCTCTCTTCGGGTAGGGCTAGAGATCAGATCTTGGCAACTTGTGCCAGGAATGTCTGGTTCTTATCAGCCATGTAAAACATCTCAATTGTGGTTTCACATTTTAGGGGCAGCCAGAACACAGTGGCTGATCTCTTATCTAGAATGCGTAATGTCCCTGAGGATTACACAAAACTACATTAGTTGGTTCAAGATCCTGTTTGGATTAATACACATATAGACTTGACCCTTCTTAATCATGATATTTAACATGTGTTGTCTTTTTTTGTAGATCCTGAGGCGTCAACGGCTGCATTGGCTTCCCAGGCTTGCCAGAGATTGGGATTTGGTTTTCGTCCTTCTACAATGACTTCCTTTTAGAGGATGTTCTAGTTGTTTATGTTCTCTCTGGTGGCTGTCCTTACCTCAGGTTTCGACCCTTGATATACTGGCATTTATGGAATACCTGCTTCAATCAGGTATGAGTGCATCTAATATCAGTTAACACCTTAAAGCATTCAGATGTATGTGCATCATTTATGCTTGTGATATGGTTCCATTCAGAGATAATAGAAAACCTCTATTTATAAAAGCCATTAAAATCAACAGACCTTTTCAACCTAAGCTTACCTTTGTCATTGATGAAGTTTTGCTTCATGCTATTGTACAAGCCTCAACAACATTGCAGTTTCCTATAACATTTAAAGCTTTGTATCTCCTAGCCTTCTGTTCATTTCTTAGATTGTCCAATATACTTCCCCATACCTTATCTTCTTTTGACACATCTAGACATCTTTGTGTAGGTGATATCATATTTTCCATCATTCTGCGGTCATCATAGTAAAATGGTTCAAAACTTTACAGGATAGAGCAAAGACTGCATCTATTTCCATACCTGCCCTTGTAAATTCAGAAAAAATGTCCAGTGGCTGCTATGTCAAAAATGCTTATTCAATGAGATCAAGAACCTAATAATCCTTTATTTCAGATTAAACAAAGTCTGGCTTCACTCCTCTCGCAGACTCAGTGGCCAGGAAGCACTTGAAACAGGTGTCCCTGCTATTGAATACACCTAAAAGGCTCACTTTTCATGATTTCAGGAGGGCTGAGGCCACCTGGGCGTTCAGGAGAGGTGTTTGAACTCAGGTCATCCATGCACAGGGCACTTAGTGTATGTCGGTGTCACCTCCTGGGGGGGGTGTTATTCCAGGAGGATTGTTGTGAAGGGTTTCTATCCAGTTCTGGGACTTGGGGATTGTTTTCACCTGGGTTTGGTTTTCATTAGACTTTATCTTTTTATTATGTATTAGTGCAGCTTGTATCAACCTTGGTTGACCTTGTTTGACCTTAAATGAGTGTTTGACCTTGTAGTGAGGTAGGGACGGGTCAATTTTTTGGATCTGTTTGTTAACTTAATGTGTATTGATCATTATGTCTACATATATATTTTATGTTATTTTACAAGAACATATAGTAGTCATATATTATTGGGTTAAGGCGTATAATAATAATAATGTATTAACAAACTCTTGTTTCATTCTCTTTGGGAGACCTCTTCGGAGTGTCGAGACTTTTGTGGAATCATCTATTCAGGGGCTGATCCAGCTTTTAAGTAAGGTGGGGTTCACATCAGACATACCATAACTAGGGGGGTCGGGGGGGGGGGGCATGTCCCCCGAGAAAAAAATATTTTTTGGTAAAAATATAGTGCATTTTCTGTAAATTTAACACCACTCTCAAGAAATAATTTTGCACTTTGGGTTGAATTTCAGTTTCAGAATTATAACAAGAGTACCAGGTTCCCGCCTATTAAAATCAATTGATACTTGAGAATACTATTAATAATCTAATTGTATTAAAATTTGGCAACTGACCACTCTGACCCAGCGGGTAACACTCTCGCCCAGGAAAACAGAGGACATGGGTTTAAACCCAGGCACAGGCAGATACATAGTGTCTTGGATATCCCCTTAAAATGGTGCTCCCCTGTCACTGGGTCCTATTCCCAGCAGCAGGCAAAATAACCTCAAGGACATTGATAAAGGATCATCCTTGAGCCACTAAAATATTCATACTGGACGGGTAAAGGAGTGGATGGCCATCTGGGGCCGATTTCACAAAGAGACTATAGCCCAGACTTAGACTTAAATTTAAGACTTTGGTCTCAAATTTTGCCAACAGAATGCTAAGTCTGTGGTCCCATTTCACAAAGCAGCTAAGTCCATGAAATTGCTTTGGACTTAACTTTAAGTCTGGTAGGTAGTGGGCTTAAATTTCGTAAAGAGTACTTAAATATGGCCGCCATAAATTTTTGAAATTGCTCTAAATAAAGTATAATTATACAAAACACCTCAATCAAGTAATTTTGGGGAAATTTATATGCTTTAACAAGGTTTTCCATTTCAAAACAGCACTTATCCTTAGATAAAATGCATCAAATGAATAATATGTGTGACCAATAGTATATTTTGAAAAGAAATAAAAGGTCACATGACACAGAAAGCAACTGTGGTTATTTGATAAGCTTAGACTTAAGTCACCCTTTGTGAAATCTATTTAAGTCGCAGACCTAGCAAAGACCAAAGTATTAGATTTAAGACCCTGACTTAGCCAAAAACTTGGCTAAGTCTAAGTCCCTTTGTGAAATCGGCCCCTGTGCCTTTTTGTTTTTCAACATTCACTACCCAGATATGAGGTTTCTTTTCAAGGATACAAGGTTATGGTTGCAAGGGGGGGGGGGGAACAAATAAATACAGAAATTAGCTTAAGGGAAGTTGCGACCAAAGCATTATATCTCGACGTTTTTGTGACAGATGAAATGCTTCAATGACAATGGCAATATTGTATTCAGTCTTAAGAACAGAGTTTCATTCACATCAAAATTCGGCAAAAAATCATGTTCACCAATTGGGAATCCCCCAAGGTTTTATACATGGAAACCTGCATTTAGGTGGTTTTATACCATGCTCTCATTCTTACCTTTCTCACTGCAAGGTGATGATCAACAAATCATATGTAATTAGTACAAGTTGATTTAATACTCACTACTCATAAACATGTGATCACTACTAATTGTGTGGTCCACACAAGATGATCTATTTATCACCAGAAGATATTTTGTTCACTGATTAACTAATACACTCAAGATGGTGGTGTGGTAACTACAAGATCTACTGCACATTCCATATGGATTACGTGATAATAAGTAATGGGCATGGCATAATAAGTCGTGACTATGGTCTAATGAGAGGTGAGCAGCATGATATTATCAAGTGGTCACACTCCTCTTGTAGTCAAAAAATAATAAGCGGTTCTCAAGAGAAAATAAAAAACTGTTCTTGAGATAATTAGTAATGGTCACAAGAAAGTAGGCCGTGGTTACAAGATCTTATTGCGATCACCACTTGGCACATTCTTAAATAATAATTAGAATGTTCTATTTTGGTCACAAAATGTCTGGGCAGAACACATGAGAAATTATCTAAATATGTCGGTTTTATAAGAGCTTTCAATGTATTATATAATTTGTTTTACAACAGTCCATATTAGTCTCACCTTGATTCTTCTTTCTGTCTTGATTTGATCCACTACAGCATGGTAAAATAATGGCTGTTTATTGCCTTACTTCTGACCCTATTCAGGTTCACTCTCCACATAATCAATTGTTTATTTTTTCATGCTGGAGATTTCCCAAATGAATTGTAGATGCAGTACATCTTTCCATGTGCCCAACAAAAAGTCATTGACTTATAATGCCACAATGGGCTTTAATGCTTTTTTTGCCATCTAAATATTATTTTCCCAAAATAAATCCCATCTTCACAGTGATTATTTCTTTGGACATTTAGGACTAACCTAATAGCCTGAAAGTGAAATGAAATCTGTCTCCGAAAATATAACAAGCACCACAGACATGAGTCCTGATGTAAAAAATGACCTAAACCCAAAAAGGACCCAAAAATCTATGTTTAACCCAAAGCAGCTTTGAGCGTGTTTCAACCTTACCCTTGCATTCTTTTATGCAGTGAAATCAAAGAAGTACATGATTTTTAACTTAAAAATTGACTATCAACGTCAATTCTGTAACATAAGCATTATTGTGTACAATTTGCATGCAGCAATTTGCTTATTACAGCGTGCTAACGTTTAAGTATATAGGCTAAGGCCACCTTAACATTGAATTTATAAATAAAATACATTAAAATATATTACTGGTATTACCACAAAGGAATAAGGAACACATGCTGAGTTTTGTATTATATAATCCAGTTCACACAAAAAAAGTATGGCCCTAGACTGGCTTTACATTGTTTTCCTACACTACAAACCAAATTACCAGCATTTGCCACAACAGTTGTGGCATTGGTTAAGCTAATCCCCCACACAGCATCAGAATGTTAGTATTATTTACTGAATACTGTGGGTAATAGTACATTTCATTTAGTGCTGAAAGGTCAACTCAAAAAGAGACCAAATAATATATGGCAGGTTTTAGTGCAGCAACATCATATGTAAAACTTATGTCGGGTACATTAGCTTACCACATATATCGGAGAATTTTGGTAATTTCTATTTCACCCAATCGATTTTAAGCAAGTCATTGTCAAATCTCTTGTGTTTGGTTTGAATTCCACTAGTTCTCTCCTTTATATATGCTCTTGCTTCACATTCCTTAAGGGTGTTGCTGAATGCCTTAAAAAAAGAAACAAAGCATTCAAGTATAGTGGTGCCGAGTTCTGGGTCCACCAAGTTCATGTCGACTGTTTTGAAAGCCATTTGGCTAAATCACTGACTGCATATCTCTAAAATGCTACAAATTACTTACAACAATTAGTTCATTGCTTTGATTTACAGGAATCACTGCTACTCATCAAAGGTTTACTTTGGTATCACTATAAGAGCAGTTCATTATATTGCAAGCCATAGCATATGGATTGGGGATACATGGATTAACTTTCTTTACTAGTCCTTTGAGGTCAGGAATAGCTCGCAGCACTAATAGCACAAATGTGCCAAGGAATGGGAATATGTACTCACAAAGCTTTTTCACGAAAACCAAGTCTCAGGCTGAGTCACTGGCTCAAATGTTTTTCTTTTCAACCAAATCTCAGATTAACTTCACCTGAAATCATTTGTGCTAAATAGTGCCCATCATCCAAGCTGGGTGACTCAAATATGACCCTGAGACCAGGCATAAGCCCTTTCATGAAATTGGCCCTAGAGGCAGTGAGTTGAGGTATGTAAAATTCTGGTTTATATTGGCTTAAACAACACATTGTATCAGAGGGAATTTTCTGTGTACGCCTTTGTTGATGCATCAGAAGATGAATCTTGTTTACTTCTCGGAAGTTTCTACCCCATTTGCTGTGCCCCTACAGATTTTCTTAATTTTACACTTCCTTTGAGTATAAAATCTTTGGCGATTTTTTATCAGTCAGATGAGTCTACTGTCTTGGAAAGTTTTTTATCAGGGAAGCCCCAATGGCAGTGATGATGTCTCTCTATGCTTTGATACAATGGGTCCTCTGACACCATGTTGAATCTGTTGGAAATCTGGTGAAAAAAAAATTCTGCAACCCACGAAGGACTGATTCATGTGCAGACGTAAGGACGAGCAGCTAATTACTTTACTGGTGTGGTATTTGCTTCAATATGTTACAGGTAATGAGGAGGAGAGAGAGACAGAGAGCCAGAGTAAAACAATATATTATAAGGTAACCTAGATGGTAAAAAATAAACCAAACATTTGGATATCAGAGGTATACCAGCTTTCCCATCTCTCCAGACTGCTTGTTTTTTAGAATGTCTCTAGTGAAAGGGTGTCACACCATGCATGGTAGATATAAATAGATAGGTGTTCGGTCGTATACTGTGTAAGTGAGCAAATTAAAATTTCCATTAAAAAAATTCCATTTCCCTGAAAATTTTATCCTTGTCTAACTAAGACAGCACATACCTTGTCCGAGGCCTTACAACTCCACTATCGCTATGAGAGCAATGGTAACAAGTACTGAGAAAATTTGGTGTAAATGCACACATTAGTTCTTTGTAATCATGCTAACAATACTGACAAACAGACTCCATCGACCACATAACCTCACTGGCTGAGGTAAGAGGTGATGAAATTCATGGTGCTGGCTGAAATAAATAACCACTGTGTTTACATCACTTGTTTTCCTCAGTTTCATAATTTACAGCAACCTCTGACACCGACCCGGATCCATTGTTTTGACACACGGAACACAACTATAAGGAATACACTTACCACACTGGATCAGAAAATGATAAAAGTTTAATCACTTATTTAGATCAGCTGAGTTGGCATTTGCCAACACATTTTTATCTGATTATTTATTACATTTTGGATTAACTTAGATCATTGCACTGGATGGACCAAGACGAAAATGTTTTCATTAAACCACTACATAGACAGAGGGTATTTCACAATCACATCAAGTGAACCCTGTTTCATGAATAGCTGTTAAATTCGTTGATTCACTTGAAACTTTGATATGACTCTTACATGTTTTAATCCATGTTGGTGAACATTGATCCGAAGGCTATCGGAATGGAGAAATGCGACGCAGGCAGTATGGACAGGTACAAGATAACACAATGAGATAAGACAGTGGGAAAACAATGTGGTCTCAAAACATTGATACCTTGCAGATAGAAATTTTACTTAAGCTACTGTTTGGCTAGATAATTTCATACACATCTCCAATTGGCAAGAATAGGAAGTTAGCAACAAATTCAAACTCTGAAAAAAAAATCAGGATTATTAACATATAAAATTCATGATTTCGTAATCTATGTGTTGATTGGTCTTGTATCAATTTTGACTGATGCTTTTACACACATCTGTATATACTCCACTTGAAGCAGTACTCTTACAGGCAAATTGGATTTATTTTCTATATGTCTCTAAAGCATGTTTATAACTTGCGCTTGTATGAATGCAAAATCTTGTTAAAAGAAATTCAATGTGATTTACACAATCACAAATGAACCACACATGTACCAAGAATATCAAAACTCCCCATCTAAGCCCAGCTAAGTTTCTAGGACAACTGTTATTGTCACATTATTTTATTATCAATTTAAAAGAACACACTCAAATGCAATAAATTAATCAATATATTTTATGTAACATGTCCATATGCCTCAGGTAATGGCAACCTTTAATCTTTACTGCCAAATTAGGGGAAAAAACATCCTCAGTTGAAGATGTACCAGTAGTTTATGATCAATTAGTAGATAATGAGAAAATATGGTGTGAAGAATGGGGAGCCGCTGACTTTAATGGTCAAGTAAGTTATGAGACAGTCTTTCTTTAAATAGTGCAAAATAAGTGATAGTGATGATAATAATTATCCTGATGCTGATTGGCAGTGTCACTAAAACCATGACCTATTGGGTTATTTGGGGTTGATTATCGACTGATTTTGATAATATGGTCAGGGAAATATCACATTAGACAGATGATTCCATTTGCATGATGAACCCCCAGCATTGTGTAGGTCCTGTAATTCTTTTAAGGCCCAAAGTAGAGAGGCCAAAGGAGCATTCAAAATCATTCATTCCACAGTCAAATACTAAAGTAAAAATCTTACGATACATGACAAGTGTTAGATTAATATACATACATATCAAAGCTCTTACACTGCTGTGAATAGAAAGGTTTAGAGATGATTTCACTGTCAGACAGATGACGTGCAATACCTGCAGTAGTCAGTTGGGTTTGTTTATTCTTCAAGATATAATCTATAAACATGCCAAGAGTGAAATTTAATGAGATTTTCATCCCTGGACGAAATCTTTCCCATTTAAAACTGTATTCGTCCTTGGCTGACGTATGCGTTATCTGAGTGTTCTTGTTAATCTGTTAGTTGGGTTGACTTTATTATTCTCTTCAACCTATATAAATGGTCACATTATGAGTTCAGGTTATGGACATAGCATTGCATACTAGTTGGTCATGCATACATTATTTGTCTCACATCAGTTTGGGTCATCAAACCCCAGACCTGAGAGACAAGTGTTCTCTCCACTACACAGAATAACTCTGTCTGATAACTGCAGAAGTATCTTTACCCCCACTTAAACGACAGTTGTTCACATCCATTTATTATGCATTTTTCTTCATAAAAAGTTCAACTTATGTTTTACAAACATTGCCATACCAACCTATTGCTCAGGTGGATCACACCCTTTTTGGGACTAGATTAGTCCATAGATCTCCTCTGATGCTAAACTGACACAAAGTTTGCTTACTATCTCGGCCAGGAAGTTATCTAATTGGCTGTGTGATTTTGTCAGCATGTTTGGATGTTTGCAAAATAACTTCAAACGTTATTGGCGGACTTTGATGAAACGTTCAGTATATGTCTACAATGGCACAAGAATCAGATGATTAGATTCTGATCTAGTTCCAACAATTTTTGGAAAGATTTTTTTTTTATTATTGCACTCACAAACAATATTGTAGGCGCTGTGCCTGGGCGCAGGTATGGGTTCTTAGAGTGTTATTATTTTTACCATGAAATGGTGCCCCCCAGTGTCGAATTTAACAGTTCTTACTCTATGTACCTAGACATGTGATTTATACATGTTTAGCCACTTTTTTTATTTAAGAGTTCTCATTTAATAGCTGTGTAATCTGTTACAACTGTCTGACAACAGTCATTAATTAACCTCAACTTGGGATCCATTCTTTGATTGTATTTGTTGTTACAAAATTTTTGTCATGATAACAGGGGTTGTCTAGTAGCTTGGTCCATCAGTATAAATATTAAAACAGCACCCAGAAGAAAATAAAGCAAAGCATCTGAAGATAATTTTTCAAGTATATCTGGAAAACCAGACAATGGTGCAAGCAGTTTTTGTTTGTTTGTTTTTTAGCTGAATTATTACCCATTGCCTAATGCCTTAATGTAACAAAATGGTCACAACCCCATTACCCAGACCTTGTAACTATCTGAACTTTGATGTTTTGCCTCCGTAGATATTTGGATAAGTGAGAGTCTACTGCCTGTTGTATTGTCTCTTGTAACACATATGATTGCAATGCATCTCAGTTATATAACATTGATCATATTACTGCAGATGTGTACAACTGTGCAAATCCTACACAGACATTGTTGTTTTACATATACTTTTATGCTTGTGTATTTATACTTAATCTCATCCCAGCATGGCAGCTTTAACTATACTATCATAAAGGGTTTTGCTTGAAATATCCCAAAATGGAGTACTGGCTATGAATTGACCCTTGTGAGGGAAAACAAAAGCTTTTACTGTCCCAGGGGATTATTCACAAGGAAATAGTGATGTGAAGCCATAATTATAGTTTACTGGGCACAATAATAATAATATTTCTGATGTCAACTTAGTGGCTAGCAAGTTCCTCATCTAATCACACGTTGTCACCTCTGTGCGGGCTCCACTCCCACGATGGCAAATGCTTGGATCTCTGTCCAAATATTGTTTGGCTGTTAAACGAGATATAATATCCTAAACATTTGACTTTACGATAACATTACTGTTTGGTACAAAATTATCTAGTGTCAATTTTTACGAAGTTTGGATTTTAAATCCTTTTAACAGCTAACAAAAACAGGTAACAAAAGACAGACCCTCATCATATGCCATTTTTTCCATAAGCCTACATTAGAAAATGTCCATTTTAACTGCTGATGCATAAATCAAATTTTCTTCGTCTTCTTCACTCTATTATCAAAAACACCCAATGGGATTGAAAATTTTTATTACAAATAATAGCAACAATGTCACCTAGAATATGCTGGTAGAACATATAAACATACAAATTAAGTAATCCACAGTTACAGAGTAAAGTATTTAAATTAAAAAGCACAGCGACTGACAGCAGCCCGGCACAGAGGGCCATAATATAGTTATTTCCCCGTAACTAAAATACTTGACTTGAAGAAATAGTCAGCTTTTTCAAAACAATATTGACCCCAAAAATAAAAGATCAAGGGAAAAGGTCAAAGGTACAAGGTCAAAGACTCACCAGAGGAGTACAAGTTGACACAAAAATCAAGTTATAGAAAATAACAATGACCCCCATAAAGTAATAGGTCAAATAAGAAAAGGTGAAAGATCAAATGTACAAGGTCAAAGACTCACCAAAAGAGTACAAGTTGACAATCCCGAAGAAAAATACTCCAGGTTAGGTGAAAGCACAAAGACTCATAAGGAGCACCAAATGTGAAAGTTATTATAGCAGAAAACTGTTCTGACCAAGAGCAGATATAAAGTACCAATATAAAGTACCAAATAAAAGAAAGCTATCTATAAAATAGTTATGAACTTACAGTGTGGCATACAATGCACAATGCTTAAGCCACGGCAAAGAAACAATTGTCATTGAGATAATGACTAAAAAATGTTAAGGTAATATATATAGTATCTAAGCTAATGGCTACCATACTAAAACTAGCATTTACACGCCTAAAAACATTGATAATCAAATGAGTTAAATTACATAATAAATGAGAGTCAACCGATACATCCATACCTGCCATAATATAAAACAGGAAAGAAAGAGTACTACAAATGCCTATTAGAAGTGTAAACCACTAGACAGGCAGTAAATGTTAACCAACCACTAGAGCATGTAATGTTAACTACTAGAACATTTAATGTTAACCACTAAACCAAGATATTAAAAAGTTTAAATTAAAAATTACTAAGAAAATAGAGTTCAGAACATAAAATACATATTATTTCTAATGTCAAATAGAATAGTGAGGAAAATGTACAGCAAGTCGAATTTTCTTTGTCTTTTAAATTCTATAAAAATAGGCACAATTACAACAAAACGTAGGTTTAATTCTTATTCTATCACATGATATTACTTGTGTTATAGATTATCTAACTGCTATAGAGAAAATCAACAGAAAGAATGTAAACATAGTAAATGAGATTTGACAAATGTAATCTAATAAGAAATTTTAATCCCAATCATCTGACAGACTATAAGGTGCAACTCGTCATACACAGATTGAGTATTAGAGATGGTTCTGTAATGTAGCTGGTACAAGTGACAAAGTTAGAAAACCTGCCCCAATATTACCCGGGCTGTTGGACGGGACTTTAAAAGCCAACTTTAACTTTGATTAATCTAGCCAGCTCATACCTTTCTAGCAACTACTGTCTCAATATTTGACGAATGGCTCTCAACCAGATTTACATTTCAGGTTACTTTGACCTTTGACAGCATGTAAAAATGATAATTTTGTGTAATCCACTGCCTGGTACGTAATTCTAAACATTTTGCTACAGGGCATCCCGACTGCTTCTGTCATGTTTCGATGTGTATTGGCATGAACATGAAATCTCAATTTATGTGCTGCAGTATTGTTTTGGCTCATTCAGTCATTTTTCAGTTGTCAGAAGGCTTCAGTACTCTTATATTTTGATGTGTACTGTCATGAAAATGAAATGTCAATTATGTGGTGCTGTCTTGGTTTGGTTCATTCAGTCATTTCCCAGTTTTCAAAAGGCTTCAATCTAAACCTAGTGGTTTATCAGTCTGGCAATTAATCTATTGGCTTCTATATCCACTTTGGCCTAGTGGTTCAGCAGGTTTGTTCATCTAAGCACAGACTGTTACCGCTGTGTTGGTTTGACTCCCACAAATGAAAATACTGAGGACCTGTCCCAATATGCCCCTGGCTGTTGAATGGTAGTTAAAACTTTCACTTGAACCTCTATGGTTTGGGGGTTTGAACCCAGCCCATGACAACATGTATGATACACTGACCTGTACCTGGTGGTTGAAAGGGGAGTAAACCTCTAACTTTGAATTTCTGGAAGCACTTGAATATGAATCTTACCACCTTCATGGATTGAGACCTAGTCAAAAGAAGGTACAGATATTGTAATGCATTTATCTTCAGGGGTGTTAATGAGATGACTCTTCAATTTGCATTGTCTCCATGGTCACCTTGGTAAGATCCAAATCATGTATCACGGCTATTTACTTATGTCTTATGTTTTGGATGATGTGCCACCAGTTCCGAGATTAAGCTACTGATACCTGATACCATGACTGTTATGAAAATAGTAGTTCTTCTTAATGTGCATTTCAGCTACAAATCTATATAATTATAAAAGCTGTAGTTCGTTCAAATCAATTTACCATAAAAAGGTGAAATAATTTCCTGTTTGGGAAAAAAATTAAATCACTGTATCATATTTTGTTTGAGTCATCCCTATTTATTGGGAAGACATGGTCCTAAAAGGAGTGTTTCAGCTTCTGAAAGAAGCCATATATGCCTACAGGTAGCGATCTATTCCTCAAAGAAAATATATTGGAATTATTGTTACTATTGTTCAGTTTGCTGGCATTTATAAATGAAGACAGGGAAGAAGAATTTTAAAAGTTTAAATATAATTTTATGAATCTGTTCTTTACAAAAGTTTAAACGGATAATCTGTTCACATGTATCTTGTAGCCCACTGGCAATGTGTTTTGACAAGATACTGCTTAGTAATAGTAACTTGAAAGCCTTAAATACAAATTGATTTTTCTCCTTGCACTTTTGAAAATCTTAAGTATATATACATATCTTCATGTAACTTTAAATACATAAAATCAGTTAAATTTTTCTTCTAGTATTTTCATAATTTTAATTGTGCATACTCATTTTATCATAAATGAAAAAAAAATCATACTACAAATATGAGGTTGAAACCAGGCATTTCTAAGCAACTGCTAAGTTTTTCTATGACTCATCATACTGCATCTTTGTTTGAAGGCTGATAAAATAGAAAGATAATAATTAATCTTTTGCCATCGTAAACAAACACTGAACTGAGCAAGAGTCAAGTTGTAATTAATCATGTGTAATGTGACTTGACGGCCATAACACCCAATGCGACCCCCTTGTGACTTATATCACAAAAACCCTTTCTTCGTGAAATACCTTTGAAAAAATTTAATTGTCACAATTCATCATGTTTGAAAACAAATTGTCACATGAGACTATTTAACATATCAAATTCCATATATTACCACACAAATTCTTATTCGCTTACAGCAACAAGGTTTTTCATGGTTGTAAGTTTTTCTCAGCCTTTCAGGTGTCAGACCTGTCATTTCTGTAACTAATTTCAAATAACCTTTCACATCCGCTCTTCAGAACTTTACAACAAATTTTAAGGAATTGTTTGAACAGGTTTTTTGTTTGTAAGACTGATTTCCGTTGGGTTTAGGCAATCTGTGAGCACATGCCATTTACACATGCCATTGATATTAAGAAGGTGTTCTATTCAAGGTGGGACACTTGAACTTAGAAATGTACTTTTAAAAAAAGATCTCACTGAGAATGTTAAATAAGACTCTTTTACAAGATACAGCTGTGTACTTTGATATCTCCATCTTTATTTGTTATATAAAACAAATTGTCAATAAACGCATTACATTTAATTTAGGAGAAGCTGTATGTTACTTAAAGGCATGACCGTAGACATAAGTCATAGCTACAAGTTTACTGAAAACATTTCAACATTTATTATCACAAATGTAACGAAAGTAAGTGTTAGTACAAGTTAACCAGGGTGTCACATGGTTAAAGCCTATCACCAGCTTGTGACAGTTGACACTTGCTGCTAAGACAAGTGACAGTTGTGGTCTGTAAGTACCTCATCAAGAAATAACAACTGTTTTTTATGACAGTAAGTCCAAGTCACACTAACATGAAAGCAAAACAGTAATAGTAGTATTATAAGGACAGAATTTTACATTGTCACATGTGACCCATTTTTGAAGGTAATCAAAGACTTGTTGTAACAAATCTTTGCTTATCACGCTATCGTTGATCTATAGAACTACAGTTTTATTTATGGTTAGAGGTTAAACCTATGCCTCTGTTGCTGGCTGGCAAGTTTCATTACTTTTAATGCTAACACCTGAAATTGTGTTCTATTGAAAATCTTAGCATATGAAATATTTCTTAATACATTAATGGTTGATACATTATTGCTGCTTACTTGTTGATATGTTCTTGGAGGAAGTAACTTTCACGTTATTGGTTGATGATACATTATTGGTCAATTTTTGCTACATTATTGGTTAGCTGATACATTATTGGTTATTGATACATTAATGGTTGTAACATCCATCCACAAGTAGAAATGCTGAGAACCTGTTCAACTATGACCATGGCTGTTGAACGGGGATTTGGAGTACCAACTTAGATTTTTATAGCAAAGCTTAATTACTTTACCATCTCAGCTGTCATTACAAATAGCATTGCACATCAACTCACATCAAAGTGAAATAGGGTTATTTATCAAAAACAAGTATTATGCAATTATTGAACACTGGTTGCTGATAACAATTATTATTAAAGCTTGTTAAAAGTCTTCAACTTTAACAGCTTGATATGCACTGATTGCATGCACTTGAATGCAATGGTCAATAAGTTTTGATAAGTTTATGGGTTTAATTCTTAACCAGAATCTTAACAAAGCAGAATAGTGTACATTAACGTGTTATGTTTTATTTGTAAACCAATTGGATCAATTGTGCTAAATAAGGAGTCAGACAAGAAACAACATTCCCAGGGTAACCTACCCAGAAGGACAAACATCTGGGTTTTATATATTTATAACTGAAATCCTTTTTCATATCATATTGAATATACAATTAGCATTTCATGATATTCTTAATAAATATATAACATTTTCTACCATGTTCCAGCACATATCAGTTAATCTCTAATACATGAAGTCTGTTACCAGCGAGCTTATAGTGAGTACTGGGTCCAAACTCTTCTCAATGAATAAAATTTGTTTAGTTTTAGTATGCGTCATAAGACAGATGCATACTCAAACTGGTATACCAATTCAGTGAATATATTGTGCACAGAAAAGTTCAGTGAGTTGAACTTGCGTGTTGCGCTGATAGGACAAAATTCTCTTATGCTGAGGTAGGTCTAACAGGTCAAAATGTGGGCCACAAAGAACAAATGCATCTTGCAAAAAACTTTTGATCCATTTTTAGTAAGAGGCCCGATATTTTATGCCATAAAATCTGCATAATGCTCTCGAAGGTGAAAAAAACAAGGTCACAGTGGGAGCAGGTAGAGACGCAAGGGTCAAGCCCTGAGCTCCAATATCTGCAGATAACACAGTCACCCAGACACGTCCCTTTCGCCATCGAAACGTAGGCAGTATCTTCAGAATTGATCGCTGGAAGCTTCTGACAATTTCAGGCACACAGAAGGCTTTCTACCGGAATCTAGTTCATCTACACACCACAAACCACAACACACATTACAATATACGTGATCAGGGTTAGGGATTGGGTCTTTAAACAAAATGGGCGGATCACCAGTTGGACCTCCAAAGGCCAAGTGACAGAACATGGCTGGTTTTATGGAGGTCAAGCTAGCCAGAACAATCAGAGATTATCTTTTAACTATTTTTACAGAATTTGATAATAGGGTCACTGTCAGGAATGGACTAGCTGGTCACAACCGCCAGCCTACATATAGGATGGAACCCTGAATTAGACATATATTATCAATATGACAAATGTTTTAGATGTTGATTTGTATTTTGTACGGAGTTAATAGGTGACAGATCCTTAAACTAGTGCTGATATAAGTCATCAACATTTTATTTTAACGTTTAAACTACAAGTGATAATAAATTTGACATAAATGCTATAAATATATCGATATTTTCATAGACTGATACATTAAACACTTCAGGATGTTCAATTCAAACAACCTTGAAAGTGAGACATGTATTGAATCTTTGGAAGTTGATTGTATTTTTATGTACAATCAAGATCTGTTTGCATCATAAATTCCATTGATCAATGACTTTAAATGTGATTAGTGCCAGAAATGAGCATCTATACATAATTGTTTTCAAGTTTATTTTACATGACCTGAAAACACTGCAAGTAAAAGGGACATTTATTTTACTCGTACAAAGCTCAGGCATATGATTCATGAAGCCTCTTTATTTTTCATTATGCATTAAAACTGCCGGCTTAGACAAACCGTGCATACAAATAGATTGCTCTCTTTGTCAAGGGTTTGTTGTTTCCATGGTTTCAGCCAACACTTTCCTATTAGGCAGTATTTTTGGTATTTTCAGTGGGTTGCAGACAACATTAAATCATTCAAAGCTAGTTAAATATCCAATCTGCCCATATCCTTTACAGTACCAGAGGGTAATTTAGCAGCATCACCTAAAATGTCAGACTTACTATTGTCAAAAATGGGTTATACTGATTGTCTGTTATATTGCTGTCATTCTTTTCAGGAAACCCTGTAATTAAAGAATCTGTGCCGGTGAAATTGTTATGACTTAATTTAACTTTAGTATATACAATATCTGAGATTCTTCGTACCATAGGTGATATCAAGGTTATTCCTCCTAACCAGCCATAACTGTGGGTTATCCTAACATTTCTGTAGCTCTTCTGCTGCCTTCCTGCTGATTGCTGCTTTCCCTGATCTGTCTCTTATTGTATCTTAAGTGAATTATAATTTTGCTGTTCTGTTATTGTATCTTAACGGTATGTTTTTTCTGTATTAAATCATGCCCATTCAACTCCCTGATTCTTTTCTCTTTGGTATCATATCTGCAGCTACAGTTGTATGTCTGGGTTTCAGAGGAGGTACAGCATTCTGCCGCTGCCTTTCCTTTTACTTAAAGCTGCAGGAACTATCGGCTTTAGTGTGATCGGAGCATTAGGAAGATATTTAAATTCACATCAATTATTTCCATTTATTCTGCCCATACCTTCTACTAGGTGATCGATTGTATCGTGATTATTTAATTAAGCAAACTTTTACTGCACTTGGACAAGATAACTATTTTAACAAATGAATTTAGCAAAGCCTTTTGGTATTTCTGCAATTCATCTAGGATCAGTGGACAACCATCTAACAGCTAACCTTTGCATTTTTATTTTAATATAAAAAATTAACTGTTTTAAGATAAGCTATACCCAACATGTATCATTTATATACATATACAGCTTGTTAACAAAGAATGACCTTCTGCAACAAAGAATTAGTTATTCATGAACCTGAATATTCAGGCTGCACACAAGGAGAATCTCCTGTTTAAATATACCTAGTATGATTGTTGTACCTATTTCCAGTCTAATACTAAAAGTGTACAGTCTTTGTTAGTTGTAACATTTAAAACATTTTAGCACACCTTTCTTGTCCAACAAAATCGTGTGTATAACTAAAAACACTAGCTTAAGAATATATAGCTTATTTTTATATTTTTGGACAAAAACATGTGTAAGTCTAATCTTAAAACCACTTAGACCGGAATTTATGACTTATTTCATTTACACTACTGTTTTCATGTCCATTATTTTGAATTGTTCCAAAGTATATCCACAAAGAAATCAGCCTGTTATCAGGCGGATTTAGTACTTCATGCCCCTAATAATTAAATGAAATCCCTAATCTGCAGACTGCTTTCTTATAAGGAATGCCATCAAGGATGCGGTTGTGACATTAACAACAAGGGTTTAGTATAGAGTTACTTCATTGCTTAAGTACAAGATACTTCTTCCTGCATTTGACACAGCTAATACATTCCTTGAAATTTTTCAACTTTTAAACACTAACACTTTTACTTTGAAATACTCAAATTTATTATGACCTTAAATATGTCATTTTTATGTTAAACTTCAACTCAGTTTGGGGCTGCAATAAACATTTATTCTGCAGATATTTATGGCGTTGGCCCTCTCTGAGGTGGGGGACTGACTTAACATTAATGACTGACTAACATTAATGAGATTCCAATATATATGACCTGCGATATGATAATTTATATTTTACAGTTTGATACAGAAAATTAAATTTCTATTTTTAATCCCCATATGCAAGTCCATAAATTTATGTCACAGAGGTTTTTTTTGTCAAATTGAACAAGGTATGCTGCTAAAAACGACATATTCAGGTCATTGTACTTAGTGAAGATATACTTGATTTATCTCTGATTAAAGCATATTATATAGGTCATAACATCACAGATAATGCCATAGGTGTAGGGAAGCTTTGTGTACTAGTTGGTGGAGGTTTTTATATTATGAAAAGACCTGATATTGACAAGCAGGCTGGAAAACTTCCAATTAAGGCCAGGAGTTCTATCGCTGATTGTAAAATATTTCAGAACTGAATTACTAACATACAACATTGTAGGAGATGGAGATGACATTGCAGTGGTAACAAACTCAATGTCAACCTCAACGCAATATGGATTTGGAATGTTAAAACTAAATTTAGATGGAAAAAGTTAACAATTGCTTACAATGCCATATAGATTTAAGTAAATAGATAATCTTGACCAGCCAGTATATATTGCTTTCCTGCCTCTCTTCAACTTCACGCCACCATGTGAGATGTAGTCTTTTTTGAAAGTGACTTCAAAACTAATGAATCAATCCATGCCATCTTTTTATTGTTATGTATTCTTGCACTTCAAGGCCTACTTGTCTCATTGGTTAGGTTGTGAGAGATTTGATACACAGGTTTAGTCCAGGATTTACTTTGCCCCAGTGAAACCAAGTCCAGTGATTGGTAATATCCCTTCGTAATGCAATATCTGTTATGAGGGATAATGTCTTTTTCATGGTTTCAATAGAAAAGATCCAATCTCTACTTTATTTGTGATAGAATTACTACTCTGGTATGGAAAATAGTAATGTCAACAGTGATTATTGTTGCTTGGTTATAGCAAATGTAGCAATTTTCGATGTTGTTATTTTCTTCAGTTTGTTTAAAATGTCACGATTTGCTGTTGAAAGGGAGATAAAAGACAGAACTTTCAGCTTAATATCACATAACATCTCTGTAGATATGACTTTAACAGGAATGAATCATATAACATAGACTTAAACGTTTCACATCTTATCTAATGTGGACTTTTATAGCACTTAATCTCCATCACTGATGGACTCTAAGGCACATCTGAACATAAAGCAAGGCAATCGGTGGATGTAGCCAGGTCAAACCAAGGAGACACAGGGGTGGCGGGGGAGGCCATGGCGGATAGGCTTTTGCAAGTCACAGACTTCAAAGTCATATGTTTGTCACTTCTGTTCTTATGGATTTGAATCAAGCTCCTGACCTTCAAATACATACATACATTGCAATATATATGACTAGTAGGCATTTGGTCTTTTAACAAAATCCATGGATCATCAGTCAGAGCTCTAAAGACAAAGTTGCAGAAAATTACTGTTTTGGTAGTCAAGCCAGCTGAACCAATGAATAATAATTTTTTTAATATTATTATTTGGGACATGCTTATTTTTTCATAGAATTTGATAGTACGGTCACTCAGGAATGAACTTTTCGGATGCAACAGCCAGCAGCAAAATCAGAGGGAACCCTGAATTTAGACATTGAGTATTACTACACCAGATGTTTTAAATATTGATATCATTTTATAGAGAGCCAATAGGTGCTGTAAGTCAAAAACATTTTATTTAATGCATAAGTTCCTAGGGATAATTAATCTGAGATAAATACTATAAATATTGAAATTCCAATAGACTGATACATTGATTACCCAAAGAAGCTAAATTCAAACAACCTTGAAACTAACACACGTATTGACTTTTGGAGAGTTGATTATATTTGTATTGTTTAATCATAAATTCCAATTTATGAGAGACTTTTGATGTGGTTTAAACTGGAAATATGTATCCATACATAGTTTGTCAAGTTCATTTTACCTGCCCTGAAAACACTGTAAGCAGAAGAGACGTTTACTTTACGCACAGAAAGTTCAGAAAATTCAGACATAATTGTTATGTGCTTCATGAAGCCTCTTCAATATCATTTTGCTAATATTGAAAGTTTAGACAACCCATGAATACTTAAACATTGCTCTCTTTATCAGGGGTTTGTTCATGTCCATGGTTTCAACACTTTCCCATTAGACAGTATTGTTGATATTTTAAGTGGGTTACAGACAGCAATCAATCCATCAACAAATGAAAACTACTGTTTTTAATTTATTACCTTTTCTGTCATGTACCTTGTCCTGAAAAATAAATCTGATAAATCAACATTCATTATTGATGACCATTTTAAGTACGAGCCCTTGTGAAGTTCATGCTTCTAGAGATCACTTTTTTCACTTTATTTGCCTCCAGACTTTCATAAATTGTAGCATAACATAACAAGTATCCATCTCATCATTAATGCTAAGCAGTATTGGGCTAGGTTAGTACCTGGATACCGTCCAAGTTCTAGGCCAGGTATGGTTCAGAATTTTTGTCACCAACACTTTTCAGCCTTTTTTATTTAGAAGAATTTTGTATTTCTCTTGATTATCACTGTCATTTATTTCTATGGTCATTCCAATAAGGTAGGTTTAGCCAAACAAGCTTACTTGTCAAAAAATTCAGTCTAAGCTAGTTAAATATCCCATAAGCTCATAGTCTTTACCGTACCAAAGTGCAATTTAGCAGCATCACATAAAATGTCTAACTTGCTATTGTCAAAAATGGGTTATACTGATTCCATGTTCAAACACTATAATCCTTTTAGCTGACCCTGTAATTCAAGAATCTCTGCTGGTAAAAGTGATATGGTGTGACTTGACTTCAGTGTGTTAATGTCCAAAATCCCCCCCCTACTATAGGTGATATCAAGATCACCTCCCCTTACCAGCCATAACTGCAGGTCATTTCTGTAGCTCTTCTGCTGCTTTCTTGCTGATTCTGTTTTATTGATCCGTCAGTTAAGTGAGGTTAACTGCTTGTTGTGTACCTTTACTGTATCTTAACACGATCTTTTAGTATCAAAACTTGCCCATTAACCTTCAAATACTATGAGGTTTTTTTCAAATAAGGTTCAGCATTTTGTCCCTGGATTTCCTGTTACCTACAGCCGGTGTCCATGTCGCCTGTAGCCTGTTTCCAACTTATTTATTTATATATTTGGGGTTTTACATCGCTTTCAACACTACACAAGTCATATCACGATGTGTAGTCTTATGGGCAGAGGAAACCAGTACATACAGTTGGTCAAGGTTCTGTATTGTAAACTGCCAATGATCTGTAAACAACTATCAACTTATTTACATAAGGTCCACAGTTTGAACCGCCAACCTCAGAGGTGGGAGGTGAGTGTGTTATCACTACTCCACCATGCCCCCTCCAAATTATCTAATTATACAAACTATTTCTGTATTTAGACATGATAACTATTTCAAAAAAAATAATTTTAGCCATTCACTTTTGTGGTTTACCATGTGTATTTTCTTAATCAAACACCGTGATGTTGAATTTGCTTTATAAGTTTACAGGGAAACATTTAAAGGAAAGATCAGGATAATTAAAAGATTATTTACATATAACTGCAGTTAATTAGTCATCCAATTTGCATCAAACAAGGTAAATTAGTTCCATTACATTGGCAACATTTAAACAGCATTTTAACAGCAACATTTTATTTGTTTCTTATATTTTGGTTGATTTAATTTACAAAAAAATTTTCCAGTGTTTACTACATTGAAAAATGTGTTGTGGAAACTGCCAAAGAGTGATATTGCTGCAACACATTAATATTGGCTGCCTTTTAATATAAATCAATTAAATATTTTAAAATTAAAGTTACATCCAACTTGCAACATTATTGTACATATTCCGCTATTGGACCTTCTACAAAAATTCCTATGGGAAGCATTAATTATTCACAAAACCGAACATGTTGAGCTACACAAAAGAAGAATCCCCCTGTTAAATATATCTAGAAAATCCTCCTGTCATTTTTGAGTCACAAAATTTACATTACTGCTTCCACATCCATCATTTTAAATTGATCTAAACTTCATTTATTATGCCCAGAAAGTAATCAATCTCATTTCAGGCAGTTTTAAATCTACATGCCTGTAATAAGTAAATGGAATCCCTAATTTGCAGATTACTTTCTTATTACGTATCAGTGCCATCAAGGCTATGGTTGTGACATTAACAAGGATGTACAGTAGTGTTATTTCATTGCATCAAGTACACAGAACTTCTTCCTGCATTTAACACTACAAATACACTACTTCAAATTTTCAAACACTTACATTTTTACTTTGAAACACTCAATTTTAAGGTGAGCTTAAATGACGCATTTGTTAAGTTAAACTTTAACTCAGTTTGGAATGACATTAAACATTTATTCCATAATTATTCATGTCATTGATTTTCCTGAAGTGTGGGACTGTTTATGCATCCTATCATTCCTAATTAAATTTCGTTTAATGTCTAACACTGATAAGATCATAACATGTCATGACCTGTGATCAGATATATTCTTCAGTCTGGAAGAGGACATTAAATCTGTATTTTTAATTTCTTCATGCAAGCACATATATTTAGATCCAAGGAATAAATATAGTCAAATTCAAGAAGGTATAAAGCTGAAAACAAAGCATTCTAGTAACTCTACTGAGTGAAGATCTACTTAGTTTAAGCTCTGTATTCAGCATTTCAGAATGTTGTTTAGGCCATAACATCTCAGGCAGTGGCGTTTTTGTAAGGAAGCTGTGTGTATAAGCTGGTGAAACTTTTACATTGTAAAATGGCCTAGTATCACATAGCAGGCAAGCATTTACCAGTTAAGACCAGAAATTCTACCCATGATTCTAAATGTGTCAGGAAAGTTGTGCTTGAGGTCAAAGGTTAAGGTCATATTAGGTGAAATGTCATTTATGCAGGGCTAAGAAGTTACAAAGGTAGGTTTGGAGGATTTTATTTACAAATTAGTGTGATTCTATATACAAAGTTGTTTCAAATTTTAAAATAGTAAAATTGTAAAAACCACCAAGCTCAGCCTAGAAGGACGAAGGAATAGAAGAGGCAAAGGTGGAGGGGACAATGGAGGAAGCTTGTGACGCTTTCTGCAAGTACGACCACCCTGCACAACTTTTCCAAAGCCCGTGTACCATAATGTTTTGAAGAGGGGCATTGTTATTGTAGGAAAAGATAGCACCTGAGCGCCTGAATGTATGGAACCCATGTTCTGTAGGTGACAACATTCGCACAATCAATCAGTTGGTTTTGCCTGTCAATCAGACTATCAATCACATTCAACATATGTGTCTCAAATGAGTGGCCCTACAACGATCACGCCTGTTCCTCTTTAACATAATTTTCATATGTGAGCCTGGCAGCTTGGCTTGTCTGATTATCATATGCATGCAAAGGTTTATCATTATCAACAAATACTAGCTTCTGGATAGAGAATATCACTGTAATTTGACCATCAGGTATGGAGTCACAGAGAGTGAGAACATAATGGTCATTTATTATATTTTGCATTTTGTCGTGTACTGTTGCAATTTACAGAACCATGATCATACAAAAAGGTACCAGTCATGAGATATTGCCCTTGGCATTCGATTTAATCTGTCAGATGCCAATTACCATTTGTATCACATTGTATTATATCACCATGTGTTCTCACTTGCTGTGCTTCCATGTATGTGTCTATTTTGTTAGTACAATACATATGTCATGGTAGAAAGTCCAATTTGGTAGAATTTCAAATTCTACCAGTAGAAAGTCCAATTGCAGTTTCTACCAACATAAACTTAGTAGAAAGCCCAATTGGAGTTTCTACTGGTAGAAAGTTCAATTGAAGTTTCTACTGGTAGAAAGGCCAATCAAAGAGATTTGGATATTGCTCAAGGGTCCAAAATGTAATAAACTTGTTAGATATTCCAATGTCAGAGATTTAGGTATTGCTCTGTGTACTATTTTACTGTAACACAGATTTAACATAATTAGACATGACGGAAACTGAAATTTTCAGTCTATTTCAAGAATTGTACAATAAGCATCAAATCCCATCACCATTTTCCAAGGGAAATCTGTGATATGGACATTATAAACTGATGTATACAGAGTTATACAGAGTACAGTTTTAGCCAATTTAATTTTGTCACTTTCTACATGGCATTTAGTTAACCTATTAAGACCTATACTTCTGCAGCAGCATTTGTTCGTCAAAACTGCTCATTTGGTCTCAGCATGTAAAGGTTGTAGTACTGTCACCTCATCCAAAGTTTGAACATCTAGATTGGACTATCTACCAAGTTGATTCGATTTCGGACCCCAGGGCAATACCCAAATTTCCAAAATTGGACTTTCTACCAAGTTTATGTTCTACCAGATTGGACTTTCTACCATGACACATATATGTGTTTGTATTTATCAGATCATGCATATTATGGACTATATGTGAATCGTCCATGCTATTAAATCATTATATAAGTGTACATTTGCTCTATCAGAGCTGTAACAACTGTCATTGATACTGTTAAGGTGTGAATTATACTGCACATACCAACTATCATAGTTATTACTATCAACTTGGCATAAGGACTGATCATATTGCCCCAATGAAACTCTATCAAAAACCTCTATGGGGCTGTTAAAATGCAATAAAATATGATTGTCACTTGTATTAATATCATGTAAGCCGTGATAATTGATTTTAACTGTATTAAACATTTTAGCATCCTTATATCCCCCATAATCATACATAGGTAAACTATTATGCCCTAAAGGAAGTCTGTCAGGTGGCTGATCGCATCCCTACTTGTTTGCTTCCTTCTCTTGATTTCTTTGTTTAAAATTGCACTGAATTTCTGGGTGTTGCAATTGTCTTCCTTGGCGTGCACAGAATGAACAGTTATGCTTGAATGGTTGTTGAATGGTTTCCATCATGGGCATCGCCCTTCATTGTAATATTTGCAGATTTTCTTGTGAGCTGAAGAATTTGTAACTATATAGGAATTTGCCATTTCTATCTGTGACAAAGAGATCCTATTTAGTGCCCATTGCATCACATTGTCTCAGGTGAGCACCCCCTGCTCAACATCATGCATGGAGTGAGCCCATGCCGCTTGACTGCCTGCCAAGGTAGTGATGTTGCGTCCTATAGGGCCATAATTACTTGCAGCATGGCCTGTCTGGCTATGTTGGGGTCTGTCACAAAGTTACTGTGGCCTATGTTTATAGGGGCACAATTTATTATATTTACAACATGTTTGGTGTGTTCATTTTGAAGTGTTTTTATCTTTTCTGCAGGTCTTTTGCTTAATATGGGTTTTATGGCATTTGGGTTCGCTTCAATGCACACACACTTATGCTTTTATCTGTGCTTGTTGATTTCAACACACACTTGGATGTTTGTGGCAAGTTTAACATGTGTGTGATACTTATGGAGTTCAGTTTTTCTTTTGGTGATGACCAAGAAACATGGAAAACTCTGTGGTGCTGACCAAGTTCTCTTTACATTATTTTTTTAACCTGCAGCTGTGGTAATTCTTTCATGAATATTTTATAAAACAATTGATTAAATACAGTTAAGGGGGCCATGGTGGCAGAGTGGTAACACTCTCACCTCCCACCTCTGAGGCCAGGGTTCGATCCCCGGAATGGCCTCAAGTGGGAAAGCTGGTAGTTGCTTGCTGTTGGTCGGCAGTTTACAGTACAGAACCCTAACGAACTGTATGTACTGGTTTCCTCTGCCCTTCCAACTACCCGTTGTGATATGACCTGTACAGTGTTGAAAGCAACGTAAAAAAACCCAAATAAAAAAAAAAAAATAAATACAGTTAAATACTAGTATAAAGTGTTCAATAAGACATAAAACTTAACTCTATAATTTCAACAAACAGATATAAACAACACATTTAATACATATATGTCATGTACATATATGTTGCACAATAAATTCAAATGTTTCACATATACACATTAATAAAATCCATATTCATGTTTTGCATGTTGTTCAAACTAGTTGAATATACCTTCATTTGCTGTTGTATTTTTATTTCAGTTGGTTCTTTTATGTGGTTTTGTGTGGAAGCTGTTCCTGTAACACAAATTATGAGTAAGAAGGAAGCTGTGTCCTGCTGGTATTGATGCGCTGATTGTTTGTGCTGACAACTTTGACTTTGTGTTGACAAAATCATGGACTAGCCATTATATATAACTATAGACTGGATAATTGTGTTATTATGATCTTTAATCATTGTATTTATATTTAGTGTATATGTTTGTAATACATGTTCCATGTTGGTATGACTGAGTGTGATGTGTGTGACATCTGAATTCTGTATGTTTACGTGTTAAATTTACTGCATTATTTTTTTTAAATATATTTGTCACATATTGGTAAAAATTTTGATTTCTTTTACTGGCCCTCGATTAGAGCTTTGTGACAGGGTCTTTCATATGATATATGTTGATCAGCTGATTCAGTTACCATGGCCAAAGATTTTAGAACTCTGAGAGTTGGGTAACAGATTCAAACCCCAACCAGTAATCAGTAAGGGGTAGTAGTCAATGGCTTGAGGCCCAAAGGTCAAAGGTCATATGAGTGGATGTGAAAGCAATAAGGTTAAGTACACTGACAACAATGAAGAGAATAAAACACATTGAGGCAATTTTATTTTACATGTTAGTATACAGATAAGATTTTGGAAATTTTTAAAACTGGAAAAATTTATAAAATATTAACCCACACAGTGTCACAGTGACTTATAACAATGTCAATACGTATAAAACAAAAAAAAAATGACAACATATAATAATAATAATAATAATCACACAAGCTTGCAGAGCCTGATAGCACGTCAACATATAGCAAACACACAGACTTTAGTGTCAGACCATACATAATATGTAGCCAAAGGCCATCAAAATTACTCTTAAGGTTTTGTGTATTTACTTAAGAGTGGTCAAAATCAGGAAAATATGTCATAGTAGAGAGGGGGGTAACAGGGACGGCCTGGCCCGCCTAGGATCCATCCGGATCCGAAAAGGGGAGGAACTCACCCAGTCGAAAGAGTCTCATCATTTAACCAGTGGCCTACATCAACCCAGAAGGGGACCTCCCCTTAGCAGAGACAAAGCTAAGAGGGTCCCAGCCACTAGCAGAAAAGGAATAAAATTTCCTTTAAAAGTCTCAAGATATAACAGTGACCTAACTAATTCAAAATTTTAAGAATTACTCCCCTAACAAGAGACAAAGGAAAGGGGGTCCCAGTCACTGAGGTCAAAGCCAAAAGTCGCAAGCGACCAATGGATCCCTACTTACTCCCCTACATGGTAGGGATACCCACATAGGGGGTGTGTATTTTGTGCAGAGGGGGGTGGTGGGTAATTTCATGTATATTGTTTGGCTCTCAAGTTCAGAATGAATATAACAAAGAAAGGCGGGAAAATAAATGAGGGATAGCTAATTTCCATTGGGTAGCATAAATAGCAATATGATAGCCCCTAGATGAAAACACTAATTTAAGGTAGCCAGTGAACTGCCCCAGCAGGCTCCTACATAGCCGTGCTAGTCACAGTTACCATGGCCAAAGATTTTAGAACTCTGAGAGTTGGGTAACAGATTCAAACCCCAACCAGTAATCAGTAAGGAGTAGTAGTCAATGGCTTGAGGCCCAAAGGTCAAAGGTCATATGAGTGGATGTGAAAGCAATAAGGTTAAGTACACTGACAACAATGAAGAGAATAAAACACATTGAGGCAATTTTATTTTACATGTTAGTATACAGATAAGATTTTGGAAATTTTTAAAACTGGAAAAATTTATAAAATATTAACCCAAACCCAAACTAAAAGCTAGAGGGTATGTGGGAAGCAAAAGTCGCGGAAATGATAGAAGAAGAGTGGGATGAATTTTGGAGATAAGTCCAGACAGCTGAACTCCGCCACAGGCCATGGGACATAATATTTTGCAAAGGGACATTATGATCAAAAGCGAATGTGGCACCAGATCTACAAAAAGTATGAAAGCCATGGCCAGAGGGTGAAATACCCAGCAATGTTATAATTTTCTTGAGTGAATCTCTCACATGAGTGTCAATAACAGATGAAAATGGTGAAAAATTATTGGCAAACAATGGAGCTGAGGGAGGGAGGGGCCTGGACTTAAGAAGGGTCTTAAGAGCTCTAGTTGGGCAGAGGAAGAAATTATTTAATTCCGGAAGCTGAATAAGGTGATGAGAGTTGTAATCCTGCAAGGTCTTAGTCCACTAATAAGCAAGTGCACACCTGGTGGGTGAAAAATTATGTCCTGTCTCAAGGGGTGCCTGGTGTGATCAAACTTGGATGAACTGTGGGGTGCTAGGTTCGACATCCTTAGAAAACCGAAAAAGGCTGTCAAAAATAAGGCCCTGTATAAAGCAGGGTCAGACAAAGTGTCACATGCTTTAGAAATCTGATATAAGGTGGTGATGTCGAAAATACCCCGAGGGGTGGGACGGAAAGATGAGTTAATGGAAATGCTCCTCAAATAATGAGAGATTGAGATATGAGCAAGTGAGGAGACATCAAGATTGAAAAATTTTGAAACAGAAGAAATGGAGGAGAGGTAGTTTTTGATAACTTTGGGGACAGACCATTCTGGTACAAATATTCTAAGAAAGAAAGAATGTTACGAACAGACAAAGATACTGGAAGGTCCATGAATATAAGATAAGCTATAAAAGTAGTGAAGTGAGTGTGATGAGCCCTAGATGTTGCAGGTCGAAAGGCTGCCTGGATCCTGGACCATGCAGAATTGAAGAGTGAAGATGAAGCACTGGATGTACCTGAAATTATATGGTTAAATTCAGTGAGAAGTTTTTTATATTAATATTATCCCACACATAGCTACTTTCAAGATGTGTTACCAAATTTTTATCTATGTGGTTACAAGAGTTAAGCCTAGATAGGCAGTCAGCAATGACATTCTTCTTACCCTGTATATGATGGATTACAATATCAATGTCCAAAATAGAGGATATGAGCCAGATATTTCGAATACATGCTGCTAAAAATTTATCTTTGGTTCTTGACGAGGTTACCACTTGGACCACTGCCATATTATCACAATGGATGTGAACCTGTGAATGCTTCCAATACTTTCCCCAAGCCCTGAGTGCTATAACAATGTTTAACATCTCAAGGTGTACTATTTTAAGCTCAAAGTTAGGGATTTGGAATACAGGAGTACTATAAACTCTATTAGACCATACTGCTCCCATTCCTGTCAACGATGCATCCAGATGAAGGGTGTGGTTATCTGAAATGGGGACTTTTTTGAAGAAAGTAACTCCATTAAAATGGGGAAGAAAAGTAATAAACCACTCAATGTCTGCCATGAAGTCAGCAGTAAGTCGGATCCGTTTCTTGTGACTGTTTTCTCTGTAAAGTGCTAAAATACGATTAATAAAGGTTCTGGCTGGGATTACACATTTATGAATGTATATGAGCTTACCTAAGAGAGATTGGTAGGATTTCGTGGTAAGATACTTCTTGGTTCGCACCCTAGTGCACTCATGATATATGGAGGAAAGTTTGTTATGGTCAATGGAAAGGGTATTGTTAAAAATATCAATAATGATACCCAAGCATGTAACAGATGTGCATGGGGGAACAATCTTGTCAGGATTCATGGGCAGACCGACTTCAGTGAAGAGATTGGCCAGGTCATCAAATAAACCTTGAGCTATGTCTTCCTCAGCTACCACTACAAAGTCGTCCACATAGGGGAGTACTTTCCCACCCCCAGTGCTCATAATATGGGCAATGGCGTCAGCTACCATCTGAAACGCACACGTCCCGTGGGTCCATCCAAAGGCAATCGCAGAATCCAGATAATAAGACCCATCCCATGAAATTCCCAGTTTCAAAACATCAACAGGATCAACCCTGAGGTTCCTAAATGCCCTGGAGACATCAATCTTAAATATCAGTGGTCTATTTAGGGCCAAAACTTCTTGAACAATGTCATCTATTGTAACTAGTTTCAAAGAAAAAGGTCTATTATCAAAATTGGTCTTATCTACATTATCGTTAAGTGAAGCCCCCTGGGGGTGGGACAAGTTCAAGATTATCCTTCTTTTATCTTCATCCTTAGGCCTGGTCAAAAGGGGGGAACAGTGAAAATGGGGGGACTGGATGCAGTTAACAGGCCCCAAAAGTGCACCATGTCCCAGTTCCTTAGAAATGTAGTCCTGAACTGCCTGGGGGTACTGAATAGCTGAGTAATGATTTGTGACATTACTGATTTTTAAATTATCATGGTTGGAAATTGAGAGAGGAAATCCAAACTTAAGATATTGAATCAGAAACTTATCAGGATATTCACTGAGTAAATGTTCCCAAGCCTCTATGTTCAGTCCTGAGCGTAGGGGAATTCTGGCAGTCTGATAATTGGGAACACCAGTTTGCCTAATTACATCAGCTATTTCAATACATTTTTCAACAGTATCAATATGTACAGGGCGCCTATCAGGTCCTATAAATGTGAAATCAGCTGAAGAATGGTTAATAAAACCCTTCGCTTTGTTCGGAAAATTGGGGTCACAGTATTTCTCATTACAATCAACATTCTGTGATAAAACATCTTCAATGAAACAGGGAACCTGAGAAACTGTGTTAGTACATATATTACTTACAGTCTTAGCATCATCAGCTTTCATGCTACAACTTTGATGATTATGTAAAACTGTTTCTTGTCGTAAGATTAATTTATCAATAATATCAACAATGTACTCACAATATGACATACCAAGTGTCTCCTCAGTAAATACATCCTTTTTCCAATTCCTATATACAATTTTTGCCCGACAACACTCCTCATCAGTTAAGAAATCAAAATGACTGTGAACAAAGTGATATACATACATAACTTCAGAAAACAATACTTGCAAATGTCCTAACGGTACTTCTTCACAAGTATACAAAGTAACGGTATTGTTGATATCAAGACTAGCATAGTAAAACCCCCTTTTATTGGGGTCATTAACACCATGCAAAAACACTAAATAACGGGGAAAAATAGAACCTTGATACCCACCATCATAAAAGAAATCCACTTTATCAATATACATGTTTGCCTTGTCAGATACCTCGTTAAAATTAACAAATGCAGTTGTAAACGTGGTGTCTTTAGCATGTGGACTATCAGGTGTGAAACCAATATCCTGTATGCCTTCATGTTCAATATTATTTGAATTGGAATACAGATTATGTACATATTGACCACAATTATTTACAGAATTATACAAACTGACAGAATCTAATGCACAGTTCACACTGTTCCCCCCATCCCCAGCATTTTTATATACTTTTGTACAATCCCTTCCAAGTGGTAAGATGATGTCCTATTTCTGTTCTGATCTGTCGGATCTGTTCTTAAAATTACACTTTGATTCCGGATGATTTAAATTTCGACCTTGTCTTGCACAAAATACACATATATGTCTGTAGATGCCATGATTATTGTCATAGGAACAAGAACCTTCATTAAAGTACTTGCAAACCTTCTTTTGCTGTGTGTAGTTGTTATGGGGTGTTGCAGAAGTGATGTTGGAATTGGCCATGGCAATTTGTGAGGCACTAAGCCTATTTAGGGCCCACTGAGTGGCATCAGCCCATGTGAGTGAGCCCTCCTCGAGTTCGTGCATTGACGTAGCCCAAGCACTGCGAACAGCCTGCCATGGTAGTGATGTAGCGTCTTTTAAAGCTAAAATTGTTTGTAGAAGGGCCTGTCTCATTACCCCAGGATCCTTCATTTGGTGGACATTACTTAGTTGGCCCACAGCCCATTGAGTGAGGGTAAGGTCGTCATATAAAATGCGTTTCTTCCCTTGACCCCCGTGAAAGCCCTCATTAGCCCACCTTAACTCTGAAGGGGTTGTAACAATGTCAGTGGCGTTAAATCTGCCTGAGCGTCGTGTATTTGACGCCTTACCTTGAGCTGCATCCAGCTTGGCTTGGCCTTTATATGTGGACAGGATCTGTGAAACTGCTTGAGATAGTGTGGGGTTGCTACGCAGAGCATCTAGGCTGGGTACGACGGCGTCACGACGAGAGTCCTGCCACTGGAGGGTATTTACAGCAGCCGTTGACGGTTGATGTGACGCTGATGGGTTGGGTTCAGTTGAAATGAGATCTCTGTGTTCCCTAGGGTCCTTTATGGTAGTTTGAAGGCTTTGAAAACCCACGTGGTGTCCTTGAGTCGGATCCGAAGTCGGGTGGGCTGGGAACAGAGGTGGGTTACTGTGGACTCGAGACTGAGACCTCGCCACTATGGGAGTCGAATTAGCAGACTGCTGGCGTTCCAGTATGTCAATACGTTTCACTATCTCTTGGTTGGATCTATTCATGTCTTGTAATAAAGACAATATAGCGTCATTTGTGGATGAAGGGGCAATCTGTGTACTAGTTGCTGTGACGGTGTCATTGGCAGTAGCGGTAACAGTACTTACAGGCTGGATATATGATCCATGCAGTTCACTTGACGCCTTCTTAGTTTTCCTAACTGAAGTCCGAGCTCTTGCAGAAGCAGTCACCTTCTTCCTTAGATTAGCAGCTGGAGTTTTCTTTTTAGTTGACGGCATTTTCCAGATACAATGACACTGATGTATATGATAAAATAATAAAAGTAATAAAAACTAAAATCCACTAAAATACTGATTTTCTTCAAGTTAAAACTCCTGATTGTAAACTGTAATTTCATGTATATTGTTTGGCTCTCAAGTTCAGAATGAATATAACAAAGAAAGGCGGGAAAATAAATGAGGGATAGCTAATTTCCATTGGGTAGCATAAATAGCAATATGATAGCCCCTAGATGAAAACACTAATTTAAGGTAGCCAGTGAACTGCCCCAGCAGGCTCCTACATAGCCGTGCTAGTCAAAGTTGGTTAAGTCGTCGTATGTCATGCATTTCCATGAGTTAGTCCCAAAGTATCCCTCATTTGCCAAACAGCTTCATTGACTCCCTGACATGCCTGCTCTTCATATGACGCCATGACCCACGACACTAATTTAGCTACTGTGAGGTTCTGTCATAAGAGGTCCACATTGGTGAGTATGCCATCCTTATTCCATGCTGAAGAGGGTTCAAAGGTCATATGAGCTGACATTAAAGATATTGGTGCTTAGTTGGATGAGGAATCCCTATGATCCTTTGGCAAATGATCATGTGGTGGAATTGATGTAATAGTGTCATAATATTTGGATTTGTCCACCCACCTCATTAATGCTTGATTTGACTCATCAATGCATTTCAGGTATGCGAGAATCTTACTGCTTTGAGTGATTGCCTGTGGATTGATCCTTTAGAATCTGTGATCTTTTGTTTGCGTTTTTAACAAAAGTCCTGGCAGCTCATGCAGATGCAGTAATCCGTCGTGTGGTGGCTGTAACTGGTGTTTTCTTGTTGTTCTACGGCATATTTAACAACAAACAATCAAATCACAACAGATCTTCCTTGGTTAAAACACTATATTTAACCAAGGACAACCAACACAATATTTGACGATAAAACAGTACAATTGCATTCAAATTACTTGTTTACTATTCCAATGTCAGATTCAAAGTAACCTAGGGTTATCAAATGCTGTATCAATGAAGTGTGAAAATACAATTGATTGGTAGATACCTAAATAAATACTAGTGTTTGCTGTGATGAATATGCACAGAGTGCCTAAAATGTGTCAATGTAGCAACAAATGCTACAACAGGCCCCTACCTGGGCCATACTGTCAAAACTAAAATACTTCCATACATACTGTAAGAGATGGATATGACACCTTACCTTACCTCACCAGAGTGTGTGGGATCTCAAAAGTAAACATAGATGGGAAAAGTTGGTTGTTCCATGCATTCAAATATAGATTAAAGCAAAGAATCTTGACCAGCTAGTATTCCTTGCTTTCCTTCACCCCTTTAATTTGTCACACTGTAACAAATACCATGTGTTGACTTCAAAACCAAATCAGTCAGTCAATACCACCTTTTTATTTTATAATGTATTCTTGCACTTCCAGACCAGCGTACATCATTGGTTTTGATTTGATTTATTTGATACACAGATAAAATCCAGGATTTACTTTTCCCTAGTGAATGCAGGTCAGTTGATTGGTAATATCCTTCCATATTGAATATCTGCCTTGAGGGATGATGTCCTTTTTGGGGTTCAATAGAAAATATCCAATCTCAACTTTATTTGTGATGGAAAAACTACACTGTTATACAAATACAGTTGTGTCAAGAGTGATATTTGTGGCTTTGGCACAGAAAATTTAACATGTTGAAAATAAAAAACTGAACTTTCGAGCTATCAGTGTGTAGACAAAAGTCTATAATTCCCAGTAGTTTATAGACCTTTCCCTATCTTCCACTGTGGCTCAGCGGGTAACACACTTGCCTGGGAACACAGAGGACATGGCTTCAAACCCAGATACAGGCAGATACATAGTAGCTCGGATGACCACTTAAAATGGCAGTCCTCTGTCATTTGGTCCTATCCCCAGTGGCAAGCTAAAAGTGCTCAAGGACATTGATAAATGGTCATCCTTGAGCCTCTGACTTTCAGTTAGGGGCATCTCAGTACCTTCAGAGCTTGGGCTGTACTTATGCAGTCGGACGGGTCATATAGTGCTTTGAGTCCTGTGGTACATGGAGATATTGCACTGAGTATAAAGAAATACAATACTTTAGCTGTAATGTTTTGTATTATATAAAATACCTTAGTTACTAGTTTGACATTCAGTTACTAATTGGCTCTCGCCTCTGTGATTAAGGTATTGAATTAAGTGTCTCTTGAAAGGAACTTAAAAGATAAAATGTGACTAAATATGAAATTGTTCTAGCACATAGAACGATGTAGATATCATAAAACCTATGCACTATTGAGTTCTTCCATCCCAGTCACACCATCTATCTGTACAAATGGTCATGGCCATAATTTAAGCAAACATTCCAAAAAACATGTATCAGACTGAAATATTGTCGTGTCAGTACTCTCCAGTAATAATCTGGTGAAATATGTGCAGAAAGATATCTCCTAGTTATGCTCCAATCTCACCACAGATAATATTCTGACTAGGAATGCAGATGTAAAATACTGTGCCTCCTGTGATGTCTTGTCATATAAATCCATAGCAACACTTTTGCTATAGAAAAGAATCACAAGTGGGGAGGACAATTGATACAGTTTGATACAGAACAAAACTACTGTACCGTTACAGCAAACATGCAACTTGATGTTAGGCTACAAAGATACAAAATAATTCTAGAATTAGCAGCAATGGCAGCAGAGCAACTGCATAAATGATAGAACACTGCATGTACAGACAGTTCTGGATGATGACCTAGATGTCACGAGTGGTTGGCAGAGTCTTTGAACCTCTCTTTGTGCGGCCATGACGAGCAGAGAATGTCACAGTATGCAATGTTTAATGACAGATGTCAAGCAGTATGTGAAGGAATGAGGCATTATACAAAATGTCCATAAACCTAGCCAATACGAAAGGTAGTGTGAATGGGGTATTATACATGTAAGCAATGATAAAATAGCTAGTCTGTCATGTCGCACTTTATTGTAAAACCATATGGCATCACCATTAAAATTGATTGGATGAGTCATAAATATTCATTCTGCAGATGGAATTAAAACTGTGGGTTACTAGGAATTATGGGCTTCCCGAAGACAAAATAGGATGTTGATCCTCAACTATAATTGTAATTCTTCTAACTCATCAGTATAGGATTTAGAATAAAAAGAAAACTATGTTGCAAGAGCTCAAGAAAGAGCAATGCTACGGAGTCCCTACTGGGACATTCTGAATTTTTTATCTTGCACAAAGGTTCCAATGGACGGCCACAACATCTGGTGAGCATGGCTTGTTATGTGGTTATAACTGCATTATCTGGTAATCGCCGGATGATGTTATAATAATGAGGTGAATATGAGAAAATAAGTTATGATCACCACATATTATGATCTCATACTCACCACATCATATGATGATCACAATAAAATTAAGTTTACCTAATCACTTCAGTTTCATGGTGAAATCCTAGTTTTCTAAACTGTGTGATTGGCATGCATCCCCCAGGGACTCCCAAGATAGAATAAAAGCATGAGTCAGGTTTAAAAATTAAACTCTTTCTTCTTATTTTTCTGTCATAGGCACATTTAAACTTCACATTATTTAAATTTATTTCTAGTTTATCCAATATTTTTATGCTGACTACATTTGAACTATGGGAATTGGTCAAGCTTGGAATAAACTGTCGAAAGAGAAGGAAAAAGTCACATCAGAATTAGATCCAAGGTCATGAAATTTCTCACGACTTTAGGTTGAGAACCATGTGTGAGGGCAAAGCCTTGAGGTGACCAGTGGAACTAAGGCCATAGTGTAAAACATAAAATCATTCAAACGCCAAGTTGCTTGGTGTGATTCCTTGATTTTTTTGAGGTGGAGGAGAATCAAGTTTAGATGTGTAATTTTTTTTAATTGATAAAATGTTTAAAATAGTGGGAAAAGATAGATATAAGTTAAATGTTTTAGGAGAACTATGATAAGCCAGTGAAATGTACGGCCAGGAAAATCCAAAATATAAAATGGTTTGATGAACCAAGTATACGCCAGAAACACATTGGTATGGAGAACAGCCGGCTGTTGCAATCCATCTGGTTCACTATATACACCGAAATAGCCATGTCTCACAGCCTACTTCTAACACTCACAGTTCATAGATTGACTAAACATATGGATATAAGTACGATAGTCTGAGTGGACATGGTTAAAAAATTAAAACAGCAGGTTCTAAAGAAGATTTATTTTGTATAGTTATTGTGAGCAGTAGCAAAATTAACAGTACTGTATAAGTTGTGACATTCTCCTGATGTATGTAAGATTTAATTAAAACAAGATATCTATGCAGTGGTAGTAAAAGCATAAAACACTTGCTACAAGATGTCACAAGATAACAAGTCAATCAGTTCACAAATAAGTAATGTCCTGTTACATTAAATAGACAAGTAATGATAAAATGATAATAAGCCATATATATTTACATACATTACTAGTAAGAAACTATCCCGATTGTGAAGTTATTATAACTGTAATTAGACATATATGAAAAAAAATATCTCTTGAAGATTACCAAAAATTCACTTGTGCTACACACTTGTATTATGCATTATATGTCATCTTCCTTTGTGATGTGTTTGTTTCATATACGTCTAATTACTTTCCCTATTGTACCCTACTATTTTATAATTTCATTAAAACTGTACAGCATTCTGAAATTCACTAAAATGTGAAAGAAATTTACCGTATCCATTAGTGGCAAATTGAGCTAATGTGTCTGTGTTTCAGCATATTCTGTCCATAAATGGTGATTAGATTTCACACGGTGTCAATGACTGCCATCCTTAATAAGCAAATGGATTTCACAATTTGCACATTGCTTCTTGAGTTTTTCATCACTGTCAACAAGGTTACGGTTGTGACATAAGTTATGGTGTCCAATACAGTTAATTGGCTCAAGTACTTTTCTCCTCCCGGGCATATCCTGTTACTGTTTACAAGTATTTAACACAATGCATTTAACTAATAAAATAAATTAGCATTTTATTTTTTGTGGTTTTTAGTTTTGCAAAAAGCGTTAGGATGATCTTTCAGGTTTTAATTATATAAATTTTGCATTACATCTAACAATCCTGTCTTGTTCCTTTTATTTTAAGGGCCAAATGCAGCAACACTTATTGGGGATGAATGACTTGTGTTAATGTTTCTCTGGTTAACTTTCCAGTGTGCTATGTCTGTGTAAAAATATTTTTACAGTAGCTTTAAGCTTATCTTTTCCAACCAATTTCTCTGATATATTCAACATGAAATGTGAGCTTTGAGCTGTAAGTGAATCTGAAATAATCAACCCAAAGAATAATATAATAACCTTAGCTTAAGGCGAGGCTATAGTGTGGGGTGTTAGGGTACCTGTGAGTCGCCCACAGGACGAAGAGTTGTGATTTGTGTAAGATTAGGGACATATTCTTGAGACCCCCACGGTAGAGTCTACATTAGGGTAATATATTTGAACTGTCCCACCAGTCATGATTAGTCTTTGGGTACTTGGGTAATTAGAATTAGAATTAGAATGTAGTATTCTAGTTTTACTTACATGATAAATTAATCATGATAAAATAAAGTTCCAGAGTATTTTTAAATTGTCATTTCTCCATGGCCCATAACTTGAAAGTCAGATATGGGGTTTTATATTTTACTGGATATTTCATTCAGCATATTATATATTCTAATTCTAATTGGACTTTTATAGCACTTAATCTCCCCATACAAGAGGACTCTAAGGTGCAACAAAACCAGAAGAGCAGCAGAAATTTCAGTATCCAGAGACAGAAGAGGGATCAAGCACCACGGAGAACACCAGGGGATGATCCAGACAAAGCTGGGTATGCTTTGCTGTACAGGTAGGTTTTAAGCTGCTATGTGAAAGAGGCCAAGGATAGAGAGGCATGAATTTCATCTGGAAGAGCAATCCAAACAGTGGGAGCATCAAAAGCAAAACTATTACCAAACTGCTTGACAGGTTTATGAACAGAAGGGTAGAACTTTTGGAATGACAAGGAAATTGCCACCACTTTGACTGCATCTGGTGCTGTAAGAACTGCTGTAGAAAGAAAGATATGGAGAAAAAAACCTGTGTGAAGAAACTTGTAAACAAGTGTGGCTGTCTTATACACCATACCCTGTTCAACAGGAAGCCAATGCAATTTCTTAAGTACAGGAGTTATACTGGTGTATTGACTGATGTTGGATACAATACTGGCTGCACTATTCTGGATACACTGTAATTTGTGTAGATTAAAAAGTGAGTTGCAGTAATCCAACCGACTACTAACAAGAGCATCAGCCACAAGTACAGAAACATCATATATGACAATTTATATCGTTAAAATAACTAGTATTTAAATTAATGAAAAATTATGGTGTGCACAGCTAAGTGAAAGGGATTTGGGGTTACACACTTCTAAGAAGTATTAATTCCTGACCTGACCTAGAATTAAAAATCAAATTCCAGGTGAAAGGTCAAATCTTAGGTCAAATCAAAGATTCGAGAGGACAAAGGTCCCAGGGTGGACATTTTTACTTGGCAGCTAGGGGAGCAGACAATGTGAGTTGCCAAGTCAAATTTAGAATTTTATAAAAAAGACAGGTTTATTGCACCAAAACATTGTATTTTAATATATGGTTATGTGATTAAACTTCTCACCCCATTCCTTACAATGTTTCAACATACCTGCCCAGCTCCAGTTGAACAGGAAACTTATCTTGAACAAAGGTCTTATGGTAATCCAATACGGACAAGGAAGCCAGGGATTCCTGGTATGTTGCTTCAGAGGTGCAGGAGATGCTACCATGGGGACCAAATCACAAAAAGAGCTCCCAGTGGATGATCCACACTACGAACCAGCAGGTGAAGAAACTGTAGGGCAGGATTGGTGGTTCAAACGTTTGTTTTTGCTGTTACCTGGTGAACTGCTCATTTGGTTGAGCTACAGGCAATCAGGGAATCATTGAAGCAAGAAAATGTGGACTATTGATCAGGTTAATTAGGGTACTGACGTAAAATGGTGGTTGTAAGAGGAAGCTGACATTCAAAGCTATCTTAACTGGGTAAGACAAAGAAAAGTTACCTGAGGATATCAGTCAGCAGTAAAACAAAATATTATAACCGATATTCTAAAATATATGTACCTTGTCATCCATTTACTTGGTACCACTAGCAATTAGCAACGAAAGCTGAAAGGAAAGGTTTAGGTGACCCCTACGAAACATTCTGTTACAAAAAAACATCCACAAAAGACAGTTTTCAGCTAATCTATTGTTTTATGTATTTAAATAGAGGGAAGTAATTTTTAAATGGATGAATAAGATAGGTGCATGTTGTTTCAGGTTATGTTTGATTTATTTCATCAAGCAAATTTAAGTATACCGTGGAACAACGTTATGTGTACAATATTGACGCCACTTTCATTCTGACTTTATTCATCTAGAGGTTATTTGGATATTATCTATCCTCATGATAGGGCCCTTTTTAAATGATGTATTAAACTTGTGTTCACTAAAATCTCCTACATTATGTATATCTTTGGTGTGTCGGTGCTGGGCCATCAATGGTCTTGTAGTTAGCATCTTTTCCATCTGATCACAGGTTATCACATCTGTGTGGCTTCGAATTCCACAAGTAATAATGCTGAGGGCCTGTCCCAATATGACCTGGCTGTTGAAGGGGATATAAAACCCTAACCCTGGTCTTTATAACAGTGGTAGTATGGTGGTGTTGTCTGAAAGAGTTTTGCAACTGGGCACGCAGAAGTTAGCACTTAGTTGACTAAATAGTATCAAAGGTTGCACACCCTTGACTAATTTAATTATGCCTTGACTAAAAATATTGAGCTAAATATCAAGTTTGGTCTCTGTGTGAAATTATTTTAGTCAGCGTTTGTGGGTTTAGCCACATCTAGGCCATGCCTGTTTCTTGACATGCCATCTCAGTTTGATGGTAGTCTTTTGGTGATGCCAATTGTTAGTGCTGTGGCTCAAGGGTTCAGATACATTTTAATAAAAGTGACTCACATCCCCATGTAAAAATACATTATTTTGCATTAAACAATATGATATAGTTCATTGATCTTTGTTTTGTTAAATTTATTATCTTCTTGTGTCAGCTTTAATCCATTCCATGTTCAGTATTAAAACTTTTATTCAATCAGCATATATTTGGCTTGAAGAAATAATAACTAAAATGATGACCTCTAATGAATTTTTCGTACTACATAACCATGAAGCCCAAAACAGATCATTAACTTTGGCATGCCTTCAGGTTTTAATGTCAATTTATTTAATAGCACATTGGCAAAGCGTTATGTGGGGTTTTATTTGCTTTCAGGTCACCAGCAACACAACACAAACCATGAAATCAGGGCTATGAAGTTGTAGATTGGTGTCATTGACAGCAACTAACATCAAGGTCAATGCTCTATTATCAACAAGGATGGCTAATCATGGTGGCTTTTTGCATAAAGCTTGGTTTCCACATTGTCAATAAGTATGATTGAGCTTATTCGTCAAATTATGGGTGATTCTATCTCAAACAGCTTTGCATTACTTGTACTGAAATTCTACAAAGGCAAAGTAAAATCGTTAAATTCTTGCATGTCTTCAGTGTTTTTATTATTTTATTCTGAAAAAGTAACGTTGTTTTTTCAGGTTTACAACAAGATAGGTTTAGTTATAACATTGAGGCCTATATGTTGAAAACTGATTTCATAAATACTATCATCAAGGTCCATGTTCTATTATAAACCTAAGTGGCTCATCATGGTAACTTAATACTAGGGTCACAGATTGCCAATTGATATGATGGGCATACGTTATCAATATGGGTCTGTTTTAAAAAGGAAATGTGACTATGATTTCATAATTTAGAAGAGGACTCGAAATATTTCATTGGCCACGACCTGAAATGCTCTCAGTTTGTGTTTCAATATGGATAATACAGAGCTTTAATTTTTTGTTTTGTTTGAATTTGTTCTTCATTGCTCGGTGGTGTGATACAGTAATAAACGTTTTTGTCGAAATCAGTGCTATTCCTGAGAAAAAAATGTCAATGCCGTTCTTCATTGTGGTGTAAGAAATGGTAATATCCAGAAAGCCTACCTTTCAGATAATTTTATTACAACTAATATTTTTAAAATGAATTTTATTTGATTGGATTAATTATCTAATTTGATTAGATTCATTACCTGATTTGAGTTGATTTATTATCTGATTTTATTATCTTAATTACAGGCACTGTTTAGCAGATCACCATACAGACGTATTATTTAACTGAGCACCATTAAGATAAATTGTGGCTGTTTTTTTAACAAAAATCTTACCTCGATTTATATTTTTGCCTATGTTGCACCAGAAATTATACCTGCCATTTAAAAATGTGTTTAAAATTGCAAGCAATACACAGCATTGTTGTCTTACTTTTGATAAGGTAGCTTCAGTTACAAGTCTAAAACCACATCTTACTACATTTCCATCTTATATCAGAAATAAAACACCTGCTTGTTAAATTAATTACTTTGGCCAGCAGAAACTGCTTTTACGTTGTTATTTGAGAACTTGGGAGAAACTTTCTTTGATTAAGATACCTTCTGCTCCACTTCAGAAGCATATTTTAAAAGCCTTGGGCAAGGTTTCACTCAGCACAATTTTCCTTAATTAACATCACCCTTTCCCCAATTACACTGTAGGTGGTATTGCTTACGTTTATATGTGTTTTAGAGTAATATTTGTACAATGATGCATTCCCTATTTTCCATGGCCACAGGCAGACGTTTTAAATTATTCAAAATGCCCAAGTACCATTTTATGAAGGTGGTATGAAGGTCATTCTAACTGTAAAGTGTCTTGCCATTTCCCTGGGGATTCTTTTGCCTTTTCGGCTAGTTCTGTGTTATTCTGCTTTCTCCTGTATCCTCAATCAAGTTGTACTCTTGTTGCAACATTAGTACATCTTTACAATATTTTTACATTATCCTTCATGTATTTTATTCTGCATCCAACCATGGTCAGTGTGTTCCTCAGTTTTGATTCTTTTCTGTAACAAGACTGTAGCTAGAGGTATGTAGCTGGTTTTCACAAGAGGCACAGTATTATGACTCTCATTATTCTACCATTTATAATCACCAGAAATACATGCGGGAGAGTGATTTAGGCAGTAGCTGTTGTCAGCCAAAATTATTAGATATTAAACACAAAGTGATTGGACTTTTGGTCTCTTACAATCTTTTATGATCAAGTTGTTTTCACTGTAGCAAAGTTAATTTGAAATTTTAAACGAGGAATACAACTTTCTTTGATAAGACTGGTACCAAACATAAACTCATCCGCTCGTGATCTCACAATTGATCAGGGAAGGCATTATTTTTACATCAACTGAATGGTTTTCTGCGGCAGGGTTGGAGACACGTCCATTGTAAAATACTTATTAACATGTACTTTTCAAATTCATAAGTAAATGTAAAAATACTTCATGCTGCTTCTTGTAGGTAAAAATGTTGAACTGATTAAAACTTCTGTTTGAGTGTGACCACAGAGAGCAGGGAATATAATAGCAGTCATATAACATCTAGGAATGGAGGCTTTTATATAAAGTTTATGAACATAGACTGTACGGACCATCAGTCTTACTTACTCTCTAAAATTAAAGACAAAATCATGATTTAAGAAAATAATTGTAAAATTATGACGTATTTTCAAAACATTTATCACTACCAGTTAAGTTTTGGGATTCAGTGGAAGCACATTGGGATTTCAAAGGCCTGATGTACAAATAAGTGAAACAGAAAATGGAACTCTCATAAAACATATAGTTTATAATTGTCAATTATTACACTTACACTGGATATAACATATAAAACAAGATATGCTGACAATTTCCCTTGACACAAAAACAATTAAAATCTTTATATCCTGGTACACCAGTTGACGCCTTTCATTAGTACTTCTGGAGGTGCTATTGTGTCTTGATTTGTGAGCAATTTTGAAGCATTGTGTGAGTCAGCTTGAACAATCACTTTAGTTATAGCTTCACTTATTGGTGAATTTGTTTAAACTAGAGTAACCAAATTGATCATATTTTTGGCCATAAATTGGCCGTTATCAGACTATTGCTTAAAAATCTGTCGTCTTTTTCTTCAAAGTCTCGGATATTGTTGGCAATCTGTTTCATTTTCTGTCTTCCAGCAGTTTTAAGGCTGTTTAATAACAGCTCTTGGGTCTCTAGTACCGAGTGGTTAAAACGTTTATCAATGAATAACTTCATTCTCATTTATGTGTCTGTGGATTAGAATCCAGTTTAGAGCAACATACTGGATCCATTGAGGTCCTGACATGTTTCTAAAACATTAAATCCCAACTTGAACCTTACGAAAAGTCTCTTGTGGTTCAAAATATTGAGGTTTGTACAGTACTCTGTACTCTGACTTTTTTATCTGCCTCTGTGGCCTAGTGGGTAACACACTCGCCTAGGAACACAGAAGACGTGGGTTCAATCCCAGGTACAGTCAGATACATAGTGGCTCGGATGACCACTTTAAATGTCATTTGGTCCTATCCCCAATGGCAGGTTCAAGAACGTCAAGGACGTTGATAAATGGTCATCCTTGAGCCTCTGTCTTTCAGTTAGGGGGAATGTCACTTATTTGAGAGTTAGACTGTACTTGTACAGTCGGATGGGTCATAAAGTACTACCTATTCATATGGTAGTACATGGAAATATTGCGCTGAGTAAAATGTCTCATTTCATATTCCAAAATGTGCAAACCCTGCTGCAGGGGACAATACAACAATCCAAAAATATTAAGCATGGCAATCTTATTCAGGTATGTTTGTTCAAAAGTGTCCACAGTCTTGTGAAATGTTGGCCACAGTGAACAATAATTAGCCTCAACTCTTTGAAGGAAGATTCTATTCTAATCATGACCATCTGTAAGTTTGCATCTTGTACATACACATATCTATATTAAGGATTTGAGTTATTGGGTGTCTCTCCACTGGGCTGAAAGTCAGGATCTATCTGCTTTGTGTGACATTTTTTTCTGCAGTTTATATACTGTTGCCACTGGTGTCACAACGATGTTTTTTTTTTGTTTGGTTCATATGCATTCATTTTACTTATTATTTATACAGAATGGTGGATGTTAAAACATGCCACATTAGACAAAAACTGTACCAATGAAGACACGCAATATAGTACTCGTTCTACACTTGTACAATAGAGGGTTTTTAGTGGCCTGGTGGTTAGCAGGTTTGGCATCAAATCACAGGCTGCCACCTGTGAGGACCTTTCCCAATATGACTCTGCTGTTGAATGGAGTGTAAAATCGCGACTCGTAAAATATTGTCACCTTCATTTCGGACATATTTTTTTCATAAATGTCATTCAGGAAGTTTCCCTATTAATCACAAGTTTTGTGGTTTTCATTGCAAAATCTCAATGAACTAGAGCTATCGTTCATTATTGCCATTGTTGTTGTTCCTTTAAGGCGATGGGTGCCAAAATCTGAGAATGTCAGTAACTTGTATCACTTACATGACCCAGCTGCTTCATGACAGTCTTTTTTTTTTTGTTCTGTTAACATTACAGTAACTCACTTTTCAGGAGTCTCTCTAAGTTCAATTTGTGTGAATTACAGTGCATCCAAGAAAGAGCAGCAAGAATTGTATCAAATACCAGTAGATAAACTAGTATAACTCCTGTGCTTAAGAAATCGCACTGGCTTCCTGTTGAACATTGTTCAGTTTTGTAAAAAGTCCCACTTCTTAACAAGTTTCTTAACACTTGTTTTCTAAAGTGTTTTGCCCCATATATCTCTCCCTACAGCAATTCTTACAGTATCATGTGCCATCAGAGTTGTGGCAATTTCCTTGTCATTCCAAAATTCTTTCCCTCTATTCATAAATCTGTCAAATGGTTTGGTTATCGTTTTTTTGATGCCCCCACTGTTTGGAATGCTCTTCCTGGTGATATTCATGTCTCTACCTCCCTATCCCCTTTCAGAAAGCAGCTTAAAACCTACCTGTACACTAAGGCACACCCACCTTATTCTCAATCATCCCCTGGCATTCTCTGTGGTGCTTTTCTGTCCCTGGATACTGAAATTGGTTGACTGTATTTCACCTTAGAGCCTCCTTTAAATAAGGGAGTTTTAAGTGCTATACACGTCCATTTATTGATGGTTAATAATTGTACGTTGCAGCAGCAAAGCTGAGTTATTTTATACAACTTTGTTTATGTATTGTTAATATTTGTCATTATGAATATGAAATATTTTATTTTTCATGCAAATATTGACAGTTTATTGTCATCATACTACACAGCTAGTTAGGGTGTAAGTATTGGATTACATTCAACTCCATGGTAATAAACTGAATTAAAACCAGCTTCTTTCAGTGAATCACTGCTCCAAGTGAGAAAAAAATAAAACTAGAAACGTTATCTGATGCATACGGAAAGCCTGAAACTGCCTATTTTACTCACATGGTCGAGTACTCATAGGTAAGTGGCTCATAAATTCGAGTTAATTATTCAAGTTAGTAGCTTGACTGGTATCTATAGTTGAGCAGCTGGTATTTAAGTAAATCAACTTAGAGCAATAGTTAATCACCAGAACGTACAATTTATTAAGTTAAATATTATCAAAACATCCACAAGAAATGCTGACAGGTATAAAGGTTAATTGAGTTAATTTAAAGTGTTTCTAATATAATGGGAATCTAAGTCTGTCAAATATTAATTGAATATAATTTAGTTTGGGTAGTGTAATATCTGTAATAGACAGTTTGAAAGGACGTCTTTCCCACATCAGAGGTCCTCAATGGCCTAGTAGCTAGCAAATTTGGAATTGAATAATAGACTGTCACCTTTGTGTGGGTTTGGCCCTCCCACAAGTGGTACTGGCGTGGATCTGGTCCAAAATGACCCTGGCTATTTGAGCAGGATGGCTAACCCTACTTACTGTTCTACAACATGCTCAAAATCTCCTCGGTTTCAGCTGTCAAGGGTTCCGTGGATTCTAATATAATGGTAATGTAAGTTTATCTAATATTAATTATCTCCCACATGTGGCCGAAGGTCATGGTCGGGAGATTATAAAACGTCTTCTGTACGTGCGTCCATCTGTCCGTCCATCCATTCATCACATTTTTGCATAAACCTTAAAATCTCATCCATCTATTAAAGATACCTTCACCAAATTTGCAGGGAATGTTAATGGTTATGGCAATCTATCTCTGCAAAATTTTAGCCTCATTTTAAAAAACAAAATGGCTGCTTTAGCTAATTGTTTAAAAATCCTAAAGGTGCTCTAAATCTCGAAATATTCCAGCTAGCTTCATCAAATTTGCACAAAAGCTATTTGGCTAGAAAAGCTAGCTTGACAGTAATTTTGGCCTAGTTCAAAAATCAAAATGGCGGCCATATCACACATTTAATGTCAAACGGGGTTTTTCTATTAAAAAGGCCTTATATCTCCCCAGATATTGCTCCTAGAAGTTCGGAATGTGAAAACAACTTGTAGGATGTCATGGCCTGGGAATCTTTTTCAGGTGTTAAATTTGACCTTTGACCCCTGCTTCAAGATTAAATGGGGTCGTAACACTAAAATGTCCTTATTTCTCCCTCTTAGTGGTGCTATGGCTTCAGAATGTAAACACAAACCATGAAAAGCGAAGGCCGTGGTCGGGAGATTGTAAAACCCCTTCCATATGTGTGTCTGTATGTGCGTCCGTCCGTGCGTCTGTTCATCAAGTTTTTACATAAACCTTAACATCTCATTCATTTATAAAGACATCTTCACCAAATTTGCAGGGAATCTTTATGGTTATGAAAACCTGCCTGTGCAAAATTTTGGCCTCTTTTTAAAAAAACAAAATGCGCGCCATAGCCAATTGTTTGCAAATCATAAAGTTGCTCTTAATCTCGAAATATTCCAGCTAGCTTCATCAAATTTGTACAAAAGATATATGGCTAGAAAAGCTAGCCTGATATTAATTTTGACCTAGTTCTAAAAACAAAATTGCCGCCATATCACATGTTTAATGTCAAATGGGGTTATTCTATTAAAAAGGCCGTTTATTTATCCCCTAATATTGCTCCTAGAGGTTCGGAATATGAAAACAATTTGTAGAAAGTCATGGCCTGCTAATTTTTTCCAGGTGTTGAATTTGACCTTTGATTCCTGCTTCAAGGTTAAATGGGATCATCACACTTAAATATCCTTATGTCTCCCTTATTATTGGTGCAATGACTTCAGAATGTAACGACAAACCATGAAAAGTCCTGTCCTGCAAATTTGTCTAAGAAAAATTTTGGCCTTATTTTGAAAAACAAAAAGGAAGTCAAGCCCTGAGACTTTTGTCCAATTGCTGACTTTTACCTTTGACCCCTTCTTCAGTGTCAAGTGGGGTTATCTTACTACAATATCCTTATATCTCATTTAGTTCTCCATTATTACTGATTCTAAGGCCGGAGATAGCCTCTGTGGCAGTGGCCTTGTTGAATATAATTTAGTTTGGGTAGTGTAATATGCACAATAGACAGTTTGAAAGGACATCTTTCCCGCATCAGAGGTCCTTAATGGCCTATTAGTTAGAAAATTTGGAATAGAATAATACTGTCACCTTTGTGGGGGTTTGGCCCTCCCACAAGTGGCAATGGCGTGGATCTGGTCCAATATGGCCCTGACTATTTGAGCAGGATGGCTAACCCTACTTACTGTTCTACATCATGCTCAAAAACCCCTTGGTTTCAGCTGTCAAAGGTTCTGTGGATTATGTAAGTTTTTATTTTAACCACGCAACAGTTTCATCAGTTCATTTGTCGATTCCACTTCCTTGGAGCCACAGCAAATATGACTTGTCACCAATCTGAGTCCTATTTATTTTTTTACTTCTTCCAGAAAAAAGGCTCTTATTTTATCAAAGTCATCCAGCTGGATTATTTTATTTATTCCGGCAGTACTTCATACATCCTCTAATATTGTTGCAATGGTTGGTGTTACAGTCCTCTTGATTTCCTTTCACCAGAACTTGTTTCCATAAAATCTCAATTAATTATCCCACATGGAAATTGGGTCCCTCAAGTGACAAGTGTCTGTGTTGACCAGACTATTATAGCTGAAGCTTATTGTTTGTGTGGCAATAACAAAAATTTGTTCAAGAGAGTGGGGTATAAGGACATAACAAATTGAACTCATCACTTCTGAAGGGAAGACTATTTACATTGTTAATGGTGTTGTATAAATATTATTGCAGCCTCTTAAAAATAAAAAAAATACATTCATTATGCCTTGGTCACACTAAAGTCGCTGTTCCCTACACTTACAGGCATTTAATATAATCCTCATTGCCCTGTGTACTGGAAGTTAATTTTGTATACTATACCCGCCTTCCATGGCCACCCACGCAATAGTTTTCAAATGTCCAGGCTGTTGTTGATATCTTACAACCCCTATTGCCATAGCAGCATTGTATTCTATAATTTCTGTAGTTTTTCTGCTACATATCCTCCTAATTCAGTGTCATCAGTGTCATCATGTCTGTTTTGTAACTCCAGGGAAGTTAACTGTTTTGCTGTAAGATAACTGCATCTTTACTGTAGTTTTTAAGTATTCAACCATGGATATTATCTTTCCAAATTCTGATTCCCTTCTCTAGCAAATCAGTAGCTAGAGGTGTGTAGTCGGGCTTTATAGGAGGTTTTGCATCCTGTCATCAAACGCCACTAGAAACACCACCTGTAATGTGATCGGGGTACTAGATCATTATTTCTGGATGTTTAAAATTGTTACCCAAAGATAATATCTTACTTTGGACACAGTCATTTTGAGTATCCATGCCACTGGTCTGAACATTTTTTCTACAAGTAATACATAGACTGTTTCTGAGTCTTTTTGGACATCTGTAACACCGGTTTGAACACTTTTTCTGCAAGTAATTTATTGAATCTACAAAATATTTTTAAGTCTCTGTAAGATGGATAAAGCTGTAGACTTTAACTGCCGATCAGTCACTCGTTTCACAAGGAAATTAGACTCCACAAGATATAAGTGTCTCTTGTGTAAGTTATCATAGCAATTCATTTGTGTTTGCATTACAATAACAATATCACTTTAACGGAAGTGGTTATTAACACATGATAAATGACACCTCGTTCTGAAGATTACTTTTTATAGGGTTCATATGATATGATAACCAGTCATATTCCGGCCCCTGTATTACCTTTATACCTTAATGATTATCACGCGACATTACTGATGTACATTTACATTTCATCTTAAGAGAAAATCAACAAAAGTAATATTAAAGCATATGTAGGTGTATCTGAGTTACTGTTGGTGAGAACATGCTTGTCAATAAAATTATGAGAATTTAATATTAAAATACTTTAAAGGAGCCTAGTTAGGGATTTACAGCTGGTTCAATAGCCAGGGACATATTGGTTCAAGCCTATAAGCATTGCTACTACTAACAGTTTGGATGTGATAACGTCAGCTAAACATTTAATAATACCATAACTTATTTAATGTGGTTGAATATAGTGAGGTTTTTGGTTTATTTAGCAAGCCAGAATGACTTTAACGAATTTTATGAACCATGCTATCGACAGAAAAATGTGACCATACAATTGCTCACAGAATAACCAGCTACATCAACAATTTTCGTAAAATAAAACAAACCATGTTGCATGCATGGAATATTTTGATACAATAACAAATGTGCATTTATCAATGGAATGTAGGACGATACCCTAGAGGAATACACCCAGGAGATTCTTCAAACTCCATTACCATTAGGGAGATGGAAAAGCTATGGAGCTATTGGCGAGTTTGGATCGCACTCCGAGGTGTCCTCGGATCATAGATTTTCATCCAAACGCCTAGGATAAGTGCTCCTCAGACCCCCTATTTTTATCTCAGAATCGAAATATTGCAAATATTTATGTTACTCTTTCATCATTATATCCACATATTTTGATATTTTATGACATCACAATCTATGCAAATGAATGTAAATATCCCAGAAAGTGCTCCTAGATGTTTGGATTGTGGTTATACTGCGCATGTGTGAAATATTTGTCCTAAGACACTTTGGAGCTCGATCCAAACTCGCCATATGCTTCTCTGAAGATGCATGACAGAGAGACACCGGATATGGGTCATATAGTCACACAAATTGGCTCGGTCCACTTTTTCAAAGATGATTCAGATCCAGATCTAGTCTCCAGAATTGGTTTCCTTATTTTTCACAAGTATTATGCACGTACTGCACAAAAGGTGACAGCTCTGTATTCTAGTAAACCCTACTTTTAGGTTTTCGCCATTGACAGATATGTCCAATGCTAATTAGTACTGGACACTTTCTGTCCATGACCTCTTTTTTCGGGGAGGGGGATAATTTATTCCTTTAAAAAGAGAAATTACAGAATTTGGGGACAGATTATCATATATCTTGTAAACAGGCATCAAATATATAGTACAACAGTCAAACTCCTCAAAAGTGGCTAATACAAGAAAATATTGTTAATCTCGACCCTATCGGACCTTGCTCTCAAATATTTTCTGGTATTGGCCTCTTTTTCGGGGTTTCACTGCATTAGTATTGCTGCTTCATGCCCAGTCTATACAATATCATGTATCTAAAAAAGCAGGCGCTGCAAACCTTGTTAAAACGGGTACCCAAATCAGAATCCTACCTCGAACCAAGCCCCAGGGATTCTGACACTGCAGGAAACAAATGAGTGCCCAGAATTTTGATTGAAAAATGGGGTTTCCAGAGGTATTAAATTTTTTTATTGTAAATATTTTGCTGCAGTTACAAAGGATATGCATATTCTGGTGACTTTAATTTACACATCCAGAAAACAAAACTTTTGAAACTACCCCAGGGTTTCTTTCTTTGTGATCTTCGTTGCACACTGTGTTACACATTTTGGCACTGTGCCAGTGCATTATTTAGTCTAGACTTCATATGTGTGTATTAACATTTAAGGTAATGGAGTTTTTGATTTTTGTGTTTATTGTCTATTAATAGATTGGGGGAAATCCCCCAGGCTTTAATAATCTCATTAGTTTTACTACAATAATCTATTAATAGATTTGGGGAAACGATTAAAGTAGTCCTCACTGCTTCTGGTGACAAGTGTTATGTTCAAGTTAGTTCTATAAGATTCTAGACATTTCCATAACTATAAAAAGGACTGTAATCCTGACCACACGTGAACTTAGTATTCATTGGCTATAAGGAAGGCTACTTGTGTCTTAGAACTAATATCAAGTTGATATAAACTACTTGTGTTGTTCTGAACTTTTACTGGAGCGAACGGGATACAGTGTCTGGATAGATTTGTTGTACTTTGGATCTTGTGCATTGATAGACCAGAGAGTGGATTTTCTGTATTTTGGACATTGTCCATATCTTGGAGCGGACAGTACAGTTGGTGCAAACTCTCTAAATATCTCTATAAAGACATTTTGTGTGATTGGATATCAAAAGGATCACAGGATAAGGACAGTTTGTGGTATAGAACATTAAACAGATCACAGGAGACAGATATTTGTGTGTTAGTGGTCATTGGACAGATCACAGGACAGACCACAGGACAGATTGCTGGATACAGTGAATAAGCTTAACTGTCACTTACTGTGGTCAGGTCAGATTGGTTTCATTATTGTTTCATTTTTTATGCTATTGAGAGCGTACCAGTTCACTGTAATCATTATTTTAATTGCTAAATAAATAAAGTTAAACTTTGTCTTTTCCCGTTGCAACTTAAAAGCGGCCGGTAATTGCTACCATGCTTGCCCTGTGACCATAACAACTGGAAGTGGAGTTGAGAGGAAATTTTAATCTGCTTATCTTCTTGTGTCTGTTTGTCTGTCTGTGTGCATAGACCTAAATAAAAAACAACACACCAGATGGAGCCATATTGTTATATCATGTGTACTCTACCTGGAGCTTTGTCCTCAACACTGGTCGATGGTTCAACAGTGCTCAGTGATTATCAGTGCAGAATCTTGACCAACTAGTATGCTAGTTCCCAAGAAGTAAAGAGGCAACATGGGATATATAACATTTATTTTTCTACTTTACTACCCGATTTTTATCAGGCACAATATAAACATTAAAATAAGTTGAAAACAATTACAATTAAATGATGTATTTGCCCCTAGCTGACCAAAGTACCTGCCTTGCAAGTGGCCTAAGTAAAGTGAACTTGAAACGTAGTGAACTCCAAGGTCATACAGCTGACCTTCAAGTATAGAAGGTCAAAATCCCAACATGACGAACGGTGAAAGAAAAGCAAGCAGGCTGGGCAGAAAATATTAAATTATCTTTCTAGAGTCCATGGGTTTATATGAAAATCTGCCCAACCCACCGGCCAGTCAAGCAACAACGAGGTCATGAAAACAGGTCCTGGAGCAATGACCTCCAAGGTCAAATCCGAGGTCAAGGTCAAACTGACAGATGAAGCAAGGCAAGGTAAAGTGGCCAGAAATGCTAGTCAGTGTGTTTCCAGCTGATAACCCATAAAAGAGGGTGTACTTAAAATGGTAAAGTATTAGTATTTGCATTTGTATCATACTAAAGGTACTGTGTATTCACAGTCTACAGGGTGAAAAGAAGAAGCACCCAAACGCAAGTAGGACCTAGGAACGTAAAACACGTTGAAATGCAAGGGCTACAGGGGAAGTAGTGGTGACAGAAGAGGAAAGGTAGGTCCAGATAGCATCCGACTTCCAAGTACCATGTTTCATTATGTGCTCTAGAGGAACACCATGGGAAAAAGCCCAAGCAGCCCCACCCCTACGGAAATCATGGAATGTGAGTACTTTACTCAAACAAAGGGCCTTGGAAATGTCTTTCAAGCGTTTTCGAGCCACAGAATCAGTCAATGGAACCAATCGTTTACTTCTAGGGATCACAAACACTGGAGAATTGTCAGTACCTTGGAATGTAGCAAACATTATTCTAAGAGCCATAATGGGGCATAGGTTCGAGCCTGCCAAATTTGGCAGTGAAACAGTGGCAAAGTCCTTCCTGTTCTGCATTGTTTTGGAAGAATCTTGACCAACTAGTATGCAATGCTCTTTCGCCATCTCTTCAACAAGCCATTGTCATAGGACCAACTAAATATTTTGACAACAAAGGTAACCCTAAATTAATCAGTCAATGCTGATGATATTGCATCATAGCTTGTCACTGTACTCATAAAAGGTATTAGCAAAGCATTACTGACACATTGGCTTAACTTCACAGTCTTTATGCAAAACATAAGCCAATATTGAGGTTATTTTCACATCTTTGTTCTCTTGTGAGTACTGCTCAAGAGGACAAGCGCCCATTTTCATATTATGTTGCTATTATTTTGGCCACACAAATAACCATTTCCTTAAAATCTAACAACCAGGCAAACGGCTGTCAGTAACATTTTGGAAGCATGTATAGGCAACACACCTGGGTTGTGATTCAGTTGAGTTGGACCATGCCACGCAATGGACTCACTTGTTCTGGCCTTTTAGCCAGTCGGTTCCTTCTTTATTATGACCAATCAATTTCTCTGTCTGTCTGTACTTCTCTGTACTTGCTTCCAAATAACACAGATGGCATTTGTGTTCTCGAGTCAGAAGAGTAAAGACAAGTTTTAACGATCACCCTCATCCCGCCCATTTTATTATGTTGTTTTATTTTACTATTTTATGTGGTTGTACATTTTGTTGACCTGTTTTACCTATCACAATGGTAAATATTTAGTTTTCTATGGGATTTCGTATTGTAAGATCTACTTACTTTGTATTGGTATTTTCTTAACGGTTGTGTAAAGAGACATTGGGATCTTTCTCGTGCTTAAAGGCAACTGATACAAATGTTTGGACTGCAGATGATTTAGTGAGTTTTGAGTATGCTGCTGGTGTGTTATTTTTTGGCTTTTTGTGGCACCAGAAATTTCCAAATTTGGGAATATGAATCACCCTGCGTTTTTGAATATAAGTAAACTATTTGTGAGAAAAATGTCATAAGCACAGTGTTTTAAGTAATCTGCTAGTCTTGATGCAATTTGATAAAAGAGATTAAAAAAATGCCAGACATTGATTTTCAATTGTCAGCCTTTGTGCTTTTGCATTCCAGTATAGATCAAGTCATTATTATGCCAAACCTTAAAACATTTCTTGATATATTACTTGCGCTAGATGTGCCAAAACTAGTGTAAATGGCCTTCATGGTACTAAGACAGGACCCCAGTGGACAATTTAAACAGAGCAGGAGGAAAGCACAGATAATAAACAGGATGGCAGGTGGAATAAAAAGTGGGTTTACTTATCAGAGACATGATTTAAACAGAGTCTGCTGGATTTGTGAGATTGCAATAAAGCTAGAGACACAAAAAGTGTTTCAGCTTTCTAAACAGTTGAAAGAGGGGAATAACTGGAAATACATTTGCATTGCTAGCCATAAGAGACGTAAAGGTCGGGGGATTATATAGTTTTCAACCACTAATCAACACCATCCTCCAAAGTTCAGGGACCAGGGTATTTGCAATGGTGTCCTTTTTGTGCATTGATCAGTCCAGTGAGGTCACAATGAGGTTGTTAGATTAATACTAAGTTTCATATAATAAATACAGGCAAGGGAGGGGGGGTTGGAGAAGAGCCTTTTATTTTTTTGTTAACACAGACACATTACATAATATTTACGCTATTAATTAGTGGGTTAAAAATAAACAGGAATGACAAAAAAGGCCCCACGCATATAACACAACAACGTTACAATAGGGTAACTTGTTACAATAAAATGAAATTATTAAAAGAATAAAAAATTGTAAATAAAAATCACAAATAGGAGCAGTGTAAATAGTAGGTTTGACTGCTTAACAAGTTGCTGTTAAAACTTTTTAGTAAAATTGAACATGCTTCAGATGAGAACTGAAGACATGACTTATGATAAAGTGTAGTGAACCACATGATATGTCAACAGTGTAGTGAACCACATGACCTATGAGCAGGTGCAGTGAACCACATGACCTGTGACAAGGTGTAGTGACAAAAAATGATGGGGAGGCAGATGGTAAGGTTTTAACCTCACCAAATCCAATTTGAATGTGAGGAAGGGTAAGTATTGTGGGGACACAAAAGGTTCAAAACGCTGGAAACTTTGCAACACAGTTCATTAGACAGTTCACAACATGCTTACGCAATATACACTATTTAGAGTGACACTGATATCTGGGCCCCTTTGGCTGAAAAGCTGTGCAATGTAACAACAAACAAGATAAAAAATGATACACCAGAGTGAGGTCTTATTCTGACACAAGGTATGGTCTGGCTATGATCAATCCTTCACACAGATGATCTCGATCTGGAGAGATATTTATAAGGATATCGTGCCAATACCTGCTCCAAAACTATTAATCAGATTGAAATTTTATTTTCGCACATGGTGGCACTTACTCATTGCTTGGTTCTCCTCAAAGGAGATCCTGATCTTTATAGGGACTACAGAATTTTAAGGATTTACAGACAAAAGATTGTGCTCCCCCAGTCACTGCTCCTATGAAAACACAACCTGAGATAATTTGGTAGTTGTTGTGTTAAACACTGGCTTCCCATTTCCTTATAAGGTCATTATATTGTCCATGACAAGCATTTTGGTGATCAGAAAAGATCATATTTATTGATATATTATTTTACTAATGGGGGTGTTCCACTGGAACCGACCCAGTTATTTTACTAATGGGGGTGTTCCACTGGAACTGACCCAGTAACTGACTCTACGACTCTAAGGTTGGTTGCAAAAGTCGTGGAATCGGGGACGAAAAAAGCGTGCAAAAATGATGGGTCGGTTGCATCTTCCTAACAGGACATAGACCATAGTGGCTTGTATGGATCCAGATCCCAACCTGACTTGGGGTCAGTATCATTTTCTTCACGACAAGCCGTAAACTCCTAACAGACAAGCCATAGCAACCCCAAACAAGCCGTACTGACAAAAAGATTTGACTGGAGTACTTTCCGACTCACCCCAACTGGACTGATTAAATCCTGTAGTTGGGATCCAGAGTCGGGATCGAGCAGAACTATATAAACCTCTCTGGCTGACAAAAACCTCCTCTGGCTGACATCATTTATCACTGCAAAGAAGCCAGGTACACATCACAGAGGCTTCATACATCAGCTTACAGCATTTTTGGTTTTTATTGAGTTTAATATTTTGATTTGCATCTTGATGGAAAGACAGAGGAGGACACATTTGAACCCAGCACCATCACCTGCCCTACAGCCACCACCGCAGTCTTAGCCCCAGCCAGACCCCAGGAGAAGAAGAAAGCCACCAAACCCCTGGGTCATACCCTCGATCCTTCAAAGACAAGAAAGGGAATGCTACAGAAACCTTCTGGCCGACCTCATACACAAAGACATCCCAGGACACATGAATTTTGTCAGGCTTCGACCTGCCTTTTAGACCTCATTGAGGAACGCATTCACCACCACATCAAGAAGTCAGTCACCAATTTTAGGAAGCCACTGGAAGTCGGACTGAAACTGGCCATAACCCTGAGATGTCTAGCCATTGGAGAGACCTACACCTCCTTGCAGTATCGCTGGTTGGTTGGCTGCACCACCATCTGCAAATTTGTCCCCCAGGTCTGCCAAGCCATCCTTGCTGAATTCCAGGATGAATACTTGCACTGCCCTGATAGCCCTGATAAATGGAAAAGGGTGAAAGAGAATTTCAGAACCAGATGGAATGTACCCCACGCTGTAGATGCCATAGACGGGAAGCATATCGCCATGAAAAAGCCCAAGAAAACAACCAGTAATTATTACAAATACAAGGGCTTCTTTTCCATAGTTATCCTTGTCCTGGTGGATGCAGAATACAGGTTTTTGGTGGATAGACTGTGGTTCAAGTGGTTCCTGCTCAGATGCACAGATTTTCAACAGAGGCGATTTGAGGGCCAGGATTAAGGATGGTAGCTTGGGGCTTCCACCACCTGAACCCCTTGGGGAGGGATGGCAAGACTTACACTTCTTGCTGGTTGACGATGCCTTTGCCTTGCTGCCATGGATGGTGAAACCTTATAGCTGAAGGCAACTGACAAAGGAGGAAAGGATAGCCAACTACAGGATCTCCAGGGGCAGGAGGGTGGTGGAAAACACATTTGGAATCTTAGCGCATCGCTTCCAGATACTATTGGGAACCATGGAGCAAAGGCCAAGGGTTGTCAGATACATAGTGTTTACATGTGTGGTGTTGCACAATGTGCTGAGGACACACCAGGGAGGGCAGACAGGGCACCAACCACAGGAAATGATGTAGCAGCCCAACAGAATGAACAGGCAGTGTATGTGCCAAATGATACCTACAGGAATCCTTTGAGGGAGGCCAAACATCAGCAAGACCTACTGAAACACTACTTCAATCATGTGGAGACATTGGCTGGGCAGGAGGATAGGATCTCAGTGGCAACCAACAACCCGGGGGGCAGAATCTGGCATCTATTAGTCCTTTTCAGGATTAACCAATTATTCCAAGAACTTTTATTTAAGCTGGTGTTGCTCAAAATTCCAATAAATTTCCAAAGCAAATCAAATTTATCTCCAACAAGTTCCAAAACTATTTCCAGCCAAATCACAAGTCACTTGCCAAATATTTTCAGGTTCAAAATCTGCCAAATTTCTTAGGGGAAAGTGAAATGTTTAGCAAAGGATCAAAGGTTACAAGGTTGAATCCAAAGGTCAAAATGCTTCCCCCATATGCGAGACCTTTGTTTTAAGTCAACTTTTTTTATTTTTTAATAATTTGAATCTTTGGAGCATACCAAAATATCAGTCTTTGGCCCTTTTTTGAAAAATTCTTTGAAAATTTTTTTTTAAATTCATTAACATTTTTAGTTTTTTAAATTTTTTCCCCTTTTTTACATTTTTTTTCAAAATTTGTCTTAAGTTTTTTTTATTTATTTTTTTTGTTGTTGTTCACATTTCTTAAAGTTTTTTTCCCAAGTTCCAAATATTTCAATATTATTTTTTAAAAGTTAGAAGTTTCTTTTTACACTTTTACTTTTCTTCAAACACACATTCATTCATTTTTTGTGTGGGGGGGGTGCGTGTGTGTGTGTGAGTGGGACAAAAGTGTTTTGTGTGGGGTGGCGTAATGCTTCATGTTTGGAATTTCTTGGAACAGTAATTGTTTTTTGAATATTTGGGTGGTCCTGAAAAGGACCGATTGAAGGCTTGGTGGGTGTTCTACTGCATCTGCTGTTTTGCATTGGCTTACTGTGGAGGAGGTGGAGGCTGGGCTGCTGATGTTCTTGCTGTGAGGCGGTGGTGGTTGGAGTAGAGGTGGCTGGTGCTGACATTTCGGCTGGTGAAAATGGCTGCGGTGTGTCAATTTGTTGGTAGCTCATCATCATGAAGATTTCTGAAGAAGCTTGAAAGTCCTGATATGTTGTGTTGGCTTTCTTCGCCTGTAGCAGAGGCAACTGAGGAGGGTTGAAGTCAGTGTCAATGTGTCAATGTGAACATAAGTGGTCTTGAAGGTCCTTTGCTGGCCACTTGGCTCTGTTGAGCGTGCATGATGACCTGGCTTTAAGACATTTGTGTTTCTGGGATGGTTAAGATCTATTCCCTTGCAGCTAGAGCTGGCTGCTGTGGCTGTTGAGATGTCTGTGGCACAAATGTTGAAGTTGCACTTGAGCTTCATGGAAGTGCCTATTGCGTTGGCTGCTGGAGCTGATGATCACATTCTTTTGCCTCGTTTTGAATATTGCTAAGGAGCTTTACAGCCTCGTTTCTAAATGTCTGAAAGTCTTTCTCCTCTAATCCTTCCACCTCCAACACCAGGTAGTTGCAGAAGGATGTACATGTTGTTGTCTCCTTCTTTTGCTGAGGAATGATGACAGCATGCTTCTCATCTGTGTGAACTGGTCCATGACCTGCTGGTTGACTGAAGAGCACCCTGAAGCTGCAGTGGGGCTCATGACTTGTTGAGCCTGTAATGTGGTGTCTGTTGACTGCTGCTAATCTCCATACTGTCTGTGTCATTAGAGGCTCTGGAGATGTTGTGTGCTGTAGTAGCTGAAGCACTGGCTCTTTGGGCCTGTGATTTGAAGGCAGACGGCTTGTTGAGCCCCTTGTATCTGATGTACAACCTCAGAAATCCTAACTTGTCTTGTATCCAAGTCTGATGTTTCGCCATTTCCTTTGGGGCCCATCCAGACTTCAATAGTGTCAGCTTCCCGTAATGTGGAAGTCTCATACAACTCTGTGTGGTCCTTCACAAAGTCCACAATAGCCTCCTCATCAGAATCAGTGAGATAGATGTTGGCCATGGGCCCCTTCCTGTATCACGAATGTGATGGCCCTGCCTCTCCTCTATCAGCCTATGTTTTAGTGTCACTTCTTTCTGTCCTGGGCCTTTTCTCTGCAACTCCCTCCTCTTGCGAGTGTAATTCCTCTGCTCTTTCCTCCTCCCCCTCACCTCTTCCTCCCTCTGTTGCTGTTATTGTGTTTCCTCCCTCTCTCTGGCCTCCCTGCCCTGCCTCCTTTGCTGGATATCTGTCGCTGTGACCCTCAGCTTAAATTCAGGAACACCGTCAGTGGGAACTTCTATCTTCCTCACTCTTCTGCCTTTCTTAGGAATCAATGGTCAAATAATAAGCAGCAGCGTTTTCAAAAAAAAACAAAATCCTAAAATGTAAACTCAGCCATCTTTAACTCAAAACTGCCCTAGATAATTTGAAAAAAACTCCTATTCTTGAAATGCTGCCAGATGTAATCTGTCAGATTCCAAATGATGCACTAAGAAAACCGACTCACCTTGTATAGTCTCAGATTTTATCAACAGACAAGGTGTGGGTCGTAAAAATGAAGCTGGATTGACCTACACTGTTCCGGGCTTATCTGTTATGTAACCGCCTTGTCACTTTCATGTTTGCAGCTTGTTTGCCTGTGTTCCCGGCTTGTCCTGCTGAGATGTTACCGACTCAACAACTGAAGACTGGGAGACTTCCCGTCTTGATGGGAAGTGTCCAAGTCAGGTCGGTAATGTTTACGACAGGCCCGCTTGCTTTTAAGTATGGTCGGCTAGTGTACACGGACTGTCTGGAGGTGGAGTCCTGGTTCTCAAGCAGGACAGGATGGCAAGTTTTTGAAGACAAGATGGTAAGAGTGTAGGACAAGTCAGGAAGTGTAACTGACAAACAGTAGAAATCCGCGACAGGACGGTTTCCAGGTGGGCAGAGCCACAGTCCAGATGCAGAGTCGTGGAGGGTCAGTGAAATATCATACATGTTTTATATTTTGCCGATCCACCATGACAAGCCAGGAAACTACAACTGACCCTGACTGATTCTGTAAACATTGTTCCCGACCCTCGATACTGACAGGTTAGCTCCAGTGGAACACCCCCATAAACAATATAATGGTATTATTATTTATCAATAAAACTTCGCATTAGTGTATAAACTTATATTTAGGCTATTACTGTTGTTGTGTATGCATGAATCACTTTTACTGGGACTTATCACCCTCTTCAAATTGATTGACTTACTGGTGTACTGTAGCTTAGAGATGCCAGATGCTCCCTTAATTTCCTATTGCATATCACTTTCTTGCTCATCGAAAAGGTTTATTTTTGTGTGCAGCACTTGATGTGACTTATTATACAAATTCAAAATAGTTTTAGCATTGACTGACATCGAAAAGCCATCTATTGCATTTTAAAATAATCCATATTGATGTGATATTTAAGAATATTTGGTTTTTGCCCAATATTTACTATGTGAGAATAAGTCACGCAGACAAAATCATCTTGTCATCTTTACCTTTCATCATGTTATGAATAAGAACATCACATTTACTTATCCTAATGGAGGCTCCATATTTATGGTAAATGTGCTTTCTTTTAAGAAGAGAAATGGCAAGAACCAAGAATGATGTTCAGACAACTCTAACTTTCTGAGAAGAAAACCATAGCTTTCAGTGTTAGTAATCATGTTGCCTTGGAATCGTCTTCAGTAAAAAGTCACTGAAAAAAATAACACTCGGAGAGCACAGACCTCCACCAATGCACGTTATAATAATTAATTTGAAAATACAGACGTTTTGGTATCCAAAGGATTATTGAGATCAGTTTCAAAATTTTATGGGATCTAAGTTGAACCAAGACTCATCTTCTGATACTTTTCGTGAACTTCTAACCAATAGTATTTGTGTAATCATGCCAGCAAAGAAAAATACAAACAGAAAAACAGATAAACAGACACATAAATGGTCGTGTTAATAACATATATCCTTGACGGAGTCAACTACACAAATTGTTAAAGGAGACTCAGGCTGACATTGACTCTTTTTTGTCCATACGGCCCTTGTGTAGAGCTGGATGATCTATATTTGATTATGCATTATCACCCCCAAATATAGTTTCCATACAGTTTCGACCTTTATATGGAGGAAGCAGAATGCACATAAACGCTTCTGTGCCAGATTTGAAACAAACACAAGGTATACTGCTATAAGATGTAAATCCTCCCATACATTCAACATACATTTTTCCTGTCAACGTATTGCAGGTACAGTCAGCAAAACTGCTGATTTACTTTCTAGATTGTCAAATTCTCCTTCTGATGTTGTCAAGCTGCACCAACTGGTTCCTAACCCCATTTGGATGCCATGTCATATTGATTTAACAACGTTAAATGAATATATATAGTTACTGTTGATTGTGTTCTTTATATTCCTAGACACAATGGCTTTGCCGTTAGCAAAACAAGCTTCACACAGGCTTTTATTCACCTTCAGGCCTAACACCAGGAGCACCTACACATGAATGTATCAAGACTTTCTGGTCTTCTGGAACCTCTGTGTCAATCAGGTGAATACTACACTTCTGGCTTACATGGAGTATCTAGTTCACAATGGTTATTCCCACATGAATATTGCCAATAATATATCTGCTATTAAGAGTATGTCTGTAATGTATGGACTAAATGTAATGCATTGTCAGGACAATAGAATTGCTTTGTTTTTAAAATCATTAAAAAATAATGCAAAATTTGCTCCGGATACCAAAGCTCTGATTGACATTGATATGTTGTCCAGTATCTCTTTGCTTGCATTTCCAATGCCACACCCTTTGATTTTCAAAACATTATATTTATTTTGTGTTTTTTTTTCTTTCTTAGAATTCCAAATGTACTCCCACATACAGTTAGTTCTTTTGATATTACTAGGCACCTTGCTCGAGCAGATGTAATCTTTGGCACAGAACAAGCTACCATCATTCTTAAATGGTCAAAAACTTTGCAGGACAAACAAAACATCAAAACAATTTATCTTCCAGTGCTGGGTTCCTCCTCTCTATGTCCTGTGGCTAGCCTTAGAGCCATGTATCAACAATATCCTGCAGATAGAAATCAATCTTTGTTTCACATCCCTCGAGCCAATACTAAGTTAGTTCCACTAACATATTCAATAGCCAGGAAACACCTTAAAGAAATTTCTGAGAAACTCCAAATTGTTCCACATCTGACTTTCCATGCTTTTCGTAGAGCTGGTTGCACTTGGGCCTTTCACAAAGGAGTACCCATCCATCAAATTGTGGCACAGTGGACTTGGACCTCTGATTGCATCTGGAGGTATATCGCTAGCCAACCATCCCTACCTTCTTTGTTAACTCAAACTTTCAGACAACATCTGTATATCTAACTCTACATTTCACTACTTCCTACTTGGGTACTTGGAACTCTTTCCTCCATTAATATATCAAGTTTCCTACTGTTTCTTTTCACCTGTAATGGTGACATAAACAATTCAGTCATTTTTAAAAAATCCGGAATGTATAACATCTGCATGAAAAATTAGTGGAGTAAATATGCTTGTAAATATCGAGGCTTAGTCCTCTCATTAGTAATTTCTTTTCATTATTGTTAATATCAAGCTCACAGTTATTTTTCCTCTAATTTATCAAAGGCTTTCTTAAACTCGATAAATTCCATTTCTTTGCAATTTAGTAATTTTGTTTCGTATGCATCTGTGTGTTCTCAAGCTTTAGGCTAGTACAGTTTATCTTAAATTAAATTCATTCTGTTATATCATAGATCTTAAATGTGATATATACCGAAAGTATGTATAATATACATGGACAGTAAATACAGGAACATTACTTATTTGTGTACTTAATTTTGAATCATAATGAACTCTTTTAAGTTTAACTGTTGCATATAGTAATTTTCATTTGGAAAATAAAAGTTACATGTAAATAATTCATGTTACTGATATGTATACTTCTAGATGGTATAATAATATGAACTGTCAAAGTGAATATGATTATTAATATTATTGAATATGTCTGCTATTAACAAATGGGATAGTAGAAAGAATAAATTGTTAAAGCCCAGGCATTATTTCACTTATGGACCTCTTCGGGATACTTGGGGAATGAAGATGTAAATCCTCCCATACATATTACTTTAATAGCATTTTAGATAGATATTTACGGTGCAATTATCCAATAGTATTGTAACTGTATAATCATTATACAATGACATATTTACATCGTGGTGTGTGTAGCCTTATGGTGAGTGTGTTGTATTTGAGAGAGGAAGGTTTGGGGTTCGATCCTTAGATGTTTCCTGGAGAGTGAACTGCCGGACAGGGCACATAACACATATGTCTCTCTCTCTTATCCAAGGAACACAAATAGGTACAACTACTACTAGTTGGGATGGAAAACCTGTGACAGGCTAGCATCCTCTCTGGGGAAGAGAAAATACAGTGTTGGCGCATGCCCCAAAAACCAGACATAAGCTATTTTGGTCAAGAGTCTCGAAGATAACAAAAAATATTCCAAATTAAATTCAATTGGTGCCCCATATTATGAGGTATTTTATATTTTGCTGCACGGCCAAAAAAATCTAAATTTCTGCCAAACAAATAAGTGAATTTCCACTAATAACTGTCCTTGCTCCAGAGGTTAATGCAGAGAGACTCCTTTTCTTGCGTCTCCACACATGTGATGAATCCAGGAAAAGCATTGATTCATAAGTTGGATGGCCTTGGAATGCACATTATGGATGGCTGTAAAAATGGACATGATCTTGACATTTATTTAGGCTTTATTAACACTAAGGGATACAAATGGAAATTTTGGAGCCAATGGGAGTCTTAAATTGGGCATTTTTATGTATTCCTTAAGATGTGAAATATATAAAGTATTAGCATATAGTTTTCTTAAGGGAAATGAATGAGGCAATAATGTCACTAAATTGGGATTTTAAATAATTATTAAGAGAGTTTCCATGTAAGGGCTTTTCACATCATTTTATCTTTAACATAAATCAATAGAAGAGAAGTGCACCTTTGAATCAACAATATTCCGCAGTATATTATATATCTTCAACAGGTCTAGTAATGGTTGAACTGATGATAAGAAATATCAAAGATGGGATTTAAGCGCCCCCCCCCCCCCCCCCCCCAACCCAACAGTTAAACCCCAAAGCTGAGATATCGGAGCATTTACAGTCACTGATCCCTGTGTCAAATTTGATGTTCAACACCAACATTAATGGAATCAAACAAAATCATTAATGGACATATCACAGAGTTAATACTAGTGTGAAAAATGTGGTTTATAGATATAGAAATAATGGATTTCATTGTCAAATATAGATGGTAGACAATAACTCAGTAGAGAGTTGAGTTTGTTTATTCTTGTTGATAACCACTCTAAAAATACTAGAATTTATATTTGGCAAAACTTAAGTCAAAGCTTTCCCTTCTCAGGTCATATTACGACTCACATTCTATATGTTGCCATGGGCTGGGCTTACAGTGACTCACACAGAGGTGAGTGAGAAGTAATTTTATTCAAACTTGCTCACCAGTAGTTCACAGAGGCCATTGATATTTAAAAAGCACAAGATGTTACACATCCAAGGATGGCCTGCCAGATCACACCAGGTTTAATAATATGGAAAATGTTAAGTGATTTACGGATCATCTTTTCTGTCTGTAAGGTCATCCGTAACATCCCTAATGTCATTGTGAGATCCGTTGTGGCATACTGTGATCTGTAGTGACATGCCAAGGATCAGATATGATCCCTAGGACGTACGATCCATACATACCTCAGCATCCGTAGCTCTTCCGTATCTCATCTGTAGCTCATCCATGAGTGTCCTTATTGTCCCTAATCCCATCCTGGATGTCCTTGTGGCATCCCTTTCATCCTTGATGCTTCCGTGCCAATAAATATCCATAAAAACTTTGCCGGATCTAACCAGATCTGCTATGGATCTACTACAGACTGACACAGAAAGGGTTTGCAGATTAAAAAACAGTCAGAAGACCAATCCTTTGTGCAGTCTTTTCATACACAAACCTGCCTGTGGCAGGGGCGTAGGAAGCAATTTTTGGTTGGGGGGCGAGGAACCAGATTGAACTGACGCGACGCAACAAGTTCCTTTACCAAGAAAGTTTTCCTGACCTTGTATGGGTATAGAAATACATATAGTCACCTCTGCATTTGAAAGGTATTTCTAATATCTTGACTACATATTTCCAGAACCTATGACTTTTTGGTTGGGGGAGCAGCCCCCCCCCCCCCCCCCCCCCCCCCCCCCCCAGTTTCTACGCCTATGTGTGGTGGTCCGTGGCAGATCTATGGCACATCCTTGGCAGTTCCGTAAATCTTTTACATGACCCACCCTAGTGCATCCCTGTCAGTTACCATATATGGAGCCGTTTTCTATATCTGTGTGGTATCCTTGGATGTGTAACTGGCCTCTAATATGAATAATGCTCAAAACATACCCGAAAATTAATTATCTTTTAAACTTTAAAAGGTATTCTGGCCAAAAGAAGTATAAAACAAAAAAGTGAAGAACAAGAATGAAAGATATGGGAAATGTAATTACACAAAGAGGATAAAAATCTATCTGCCCCATCATGAGAAGGGACAACATGCAACATTTTAATGGAGACCAAACTACAAGTAGTACATAAATTAAATTTTTAGTAAATCCGTCACACTGACCTAGTGGGTAACACACTCGCCTGGGAACACAGAGGAGCTGTGCAGTCAGGATGGGCTAAATAGCAATTTGAGTCAAGTAGTGAAGGGGTTATTACACTGTGTATAAACATGCATTGCATGTAATTTTGTCAAAAATAAAACCTCTCTCGTTCTGTCTAGCATTCCACGGTTGTTAGAATTCATTAACTTTAACTCTAGAAGTTATTATCAATTCCACCACGCAGTTTCTATCAAAATCTGATTTATTATGTAGCCCTCTAAGAGCTATATCATAAAGGTTCAAAAGGCAATTGCATCTTATTTACGTTCTCTCGTGTCTGGAATAGTATTACATCCACAATATAAAGGTCGCCTCAACCCCTAATAAAGCATAGTAAACAGCAATCCTGTGTGGTTTATGATGTAACCAATTATTAACAACAATTGGCTTCTTCAACCATACAGCGTTCCCTTTAACCCCTACACCAACATCAATTAAGCAACTCTTATACATCTGTTCCACTGTCACAAATTATCATAACAATCCACATGATCTGTTCAGAGTGAAAACATAAGTCGCATGAACTAAAAGATTGGTCTTACGACTTGCTCTCAAGTGCTTCTACACATGAAGACAGCTCATAGTTATTAGTCTTGTAAACTATTGTGCAGTAATCTCGGGGACTCTTGTCACTAGTCTTTACTTGAGATAAGATCACTCATATTTATTTTTTACAAAAGAGTATGCAAGTTTAATCATTCACGAGAGAAGTCATAAAACCAGACAGAAAGGTTATAGTAGACAAAAGATTACTTGTGAATGCCTTACAACCAAATATTTTGGTGGTGAATACACATGAGTGTAATTCTTCTTTCAAAACTTTTTAAGCATTCTGAAAGTTTTGACATGTGTTTACCATTGACTTGATTATGTTCCTGACACAAGTGTAAAAATATGTCATACAACGAGTACAATTAGGACCAGGACTCCTTTATTGGAGAGGACAGGGGGCAAAGTTATGACAGTGGAACAGGGGAATAAAGAGGAGGTTCTGCTGTTCCAGCAGTTGCTTTTTGGACTGCATGTGTCAGGAGTATATAGGTTACTCTTACATCCATATGGTTTAGCACGGTGGTAAGGTGTAATGCACACTGCTCTGAAGATGTGGGTTATGTGTGCATTATGAACCAATACATTACTTTGACATATACATGCATACATTGTGATACAATCATACTACTTGGTGGCGTCCCATGTTTTGTGATCAGGTTACTATTGGAGGAGATATTTGGGAGAAAAAACAGCACCAAATCTCATAATACATTATGTGTGCAACGATCAAATCCCTATAAAGAAAAAGTCAAACTATTTACTTCCTTTGTTGTCATATATTTGCAGATTGTCCATTCTGCTAAAGGGTGTACTATATAATATGCTTTAATTCTCCTTAATTGTGTTAATATACTGAATTAACTTACTACCCCCCACCCCCCACCCCACCCCAAGCACCACAGCTGATCTTCTTCGCTGTCACAAGTAAGACCGGGTTCATTTTGAAATAGGAGTATGATATAATGATTGGCAGCCAAAAAAGGCGTGAAATGATAGCAAACAATAAATGTATTATTGGTTTACAACTGAGAAGATATGTTGCACAGTCATAAAGAAAGGTCTTGTGAACTCTCCCACAGCTGCAAAATTTAAAGAAGTTAACTCTTAACACCAAGTCATTTTCACGAACTTTGATAAACTGAGAAGATTAATCGAAGACTTCCAACAAGAAAGTATGAAAAAAATCGCTAGCCATACAGTTTAAATGAAGGTTCTATTTCACCTCTACAAAAAACAGGTATTAACATGAATTTTTATCCAAATATTGACTTATTTTGGTTTATTATCCAAACAAAGTGGTGGAAAATACAGTAAAACTAAGGTACTTTCCACAGTACATCTGTAATGAAATAACTGATATTAATGGCATGGGTGGTCAACAAATGGTTCCCATTCAGATCACCTGGCCCTCAGATCTTTGGGTGTGTGTTCGAATCAACGTCATTAGAACATGAGTAGTATATTTATTTTATTATTTTATTTATTTATTATAGTGACATGCAATATACAATATACAAATGAGATAACAAGCAGAAATACAACATTGCCCAGCCCTGAAGGGCTTATAAGTCACTCTTAATCAAGACAATAATTAACATGGTTATAGTGCGAGATAAATTACAGTATTACCAGCATTAGGCAAAAGATGTTTTTGAATAGGAAAGTGTACCAACTAGTAACAATTACATTAGTGACAAAGTAAATATACTACAGAAAGTATTACACACACCAACATAGAATGAATAAGTATGTTCTATTTATTAAGCAAATCCTGTCTTATTCTCCATGCTTGGTAAATAAAATCAACCAGTTGTTTCTCGTATGAATTGACAATTATAACAAATTTTTCATTGTCTGATAAACTATGGAACTGTGGAATATTTTGTACAACAGAGTTGAACAGGTTCGATCGTAGATTTTCATAGGCAACACAGTGACACAGAAAGTGTATTTCTTCTTCCACTTCATTTGATTTACATAATAGGCAAGTACGCTCATCTACATTTAATTTTCTAAGTTTATTGGAACTAGTGTCCTTTATAAGATGAAACCTTCCAGTTTCTATTCTTAGTGGCAACACTCCTGTTCTGAATTGAACTAATAGTGATCTTTTTGATTTTGATATGTATCTGTTGAGATAGTTTTCTGTTTCATATTTATTTTTAAAAGTTTTGTACACCCTTCATTTAGGTTTTGATTCCAGCTCTAGCTTCTAATCATTCTCTGTTTTTGCCATAAATAATTCTTTTACATGTTTAGTATTAACAGGGGTTTTTGAAATAAAATGATTCTGCATGTTTATTAATCCAAGTATTTCTCTTATATCATTTGACCAATTTGCTGTGCATTTTCCATAATCCCATAGGAATACTTTTTTGGTAATTCTGCTGGAGTCCATTTTTATCAAGCGGTTCCACAGTCTAAGCATACATAGATAGTGCCTATATTTGCAAGGAAGCCATCCCATCTCTCCATTTATTGCTGCCAGAGGGGTAAATTTATGAACACCCAGGAAATATTGTATCGCCTTATTTTGGATACTGTCACACTGTGCACTGTTTTTGTAACCCCATACAGAGGCACCATAGTCAAGAATAGGACATACATGTGCGTTATAGAGTTTAGTGTAAGTTTTGAATCTTACATCTTTCAGGTATTTCAGTTTTGAACAGATACTACCTAATGATCTACTTCCAGAATCTGACAATGTACTGATACATTGAGTGAATTTTAAATGCTCATCTAGGTATGTGCCTAGGTACTTGTAAGAGGAGCAGTAATTAAGCTGAGTGTTTCCATATTGAAAATTAAATTTTGATCGCCTTTTTTGACAGGTCTGAAGTGAACAACATTAGATTTATTAATATTAATATTTAATTTCCCTTGTAAACACCATTCATTCATTTTATTCAGCAGGGTTTTGTAAATCTTTCTCATTTTCAGCAACTAAAACTAAATCATCTGCATAAAGAAGGATACATAATTTTTGACCATTTATATCTATGCCCAGGTTTAACTCTTTTAATGTTACTGCTAAATCATTTAACTAGATAGAAAATAATGTTGGGGATAAATTGTCTCCTTGTTTTACCCCTGAACTGACACTAAACCAACCTGTCATCCAGTTATTTACACAGACACATGAGAAGGTATTGTTGTAAAGTGATTTTATGGCTTTATATATTTTACCAGTAATACCATAAGTTAATAGTCTATAAAACAACAAATCTCTATCTACCCAGTCAAAGGCTTTTTCAAGGTCAATGAAACTTGCAAATGCCGATTTCGATTTTGACAATTGATTCCTGATAAGACATGTTAGTGTAAATGTGTGTTCTTCACATGATCGTCCTGAATGAAAACCGTTTTGTTCAACTATTAAATATTACAGTAGGTTGTTATCCTTTTGTTAATTAAAGGTGAATATACTTTTGACACACAAGATAAAAGGCTGATTCCTCTGTAATTGAGCGGGACATATGGATTCTTTTTAGAATCTTTAGGAATTGGATTTATGATTGATTTGAGCCAGATTGTGGGTACTATCCCACTTTCGAAACAAGTCTGGAAATATTTTAGCAACATTTCAGAGACTGATCTTTGTTTAAGCACCTCATTTGGAAATCGTCACAACCAACAGCTTTATTAGTTTTAAGCCTTTTTATTACCTGCTTCAATTCATCATGACAAAAAGGTTTATTTAAAGGGTCATTTTGAATTTCATAATTTATGTAATCACTATTTTCCAGTGCACACTTTTGTCTTAATATATTGTTATAAAAATCTCTGTCAAATTGATATTGTTCGGTTTATTATATAGATTACAAAAGTCATTTTGCCACTTTTGGAGAATAGTATTTGTTTCAAAAACATTTTTTTCCTCAATTTGAACTTGCATTGGAATTTCTGCCTTTTTCTTAAGACCCAATGACTTTAAGTGGTTCCAGAAATCTTTGGGGTTTCTGGTGTTGAAATTCTCCAAATCATTAACAAGTTTTTCTTATAATTGCATTGTGCTTGTCTCAATGCTCTATCAAATTTGTTTCTAGATATTTTAAATAGTAGAAAGTTTACTCTTTTACAGTGTTTATCCGATTTACATTTTGTATACCGCTTTTCAGATTCACACATGTTTTTCCATAAACTTGTCAATTCATCACTCCAGTAGGGTTTGGCCACCTTTAATCCTTTTCTAGTCCTATTTCTAGTATGTCTAATGAGGGTCTCTCCATGTATGACCTTTAGCAATTAAAGAGGATGTCAAATGCCATAGCTGCGCTTATGGCAATTGCACAGGCCATACAACAGGTGGTTGTTACTTACGCCGATAAAAATTTTGCAATTGTAAACTTTGCACCCAGTTTGTATGTCATCAGCAGGCATTATGCTAATATTAAACATCAATAAAACATTTGTCATCAGACAAAAGAACACTTGGACAAACCCTTGTTTTCTGCCACTGGACTAGTTTAAGTGATGGAGGAATCCAGTTTTAAGGGAGTTTTCAAATCATTTCTTTAATATAGAAATTTTCACCAAAAAGTAAGAACAAACAGAAAGACACATAAATATCATAATTCTATGTAAAGTAAATCTCTAACTTGTAATTGTATTAATTAATGTTTTAGTCAGAATAAATCCTATCTTATTCACAGATATACAGAAGAAAATTAGGACAATATTGGACAATTTTGGGGAAGGAATTCATAAATTGAATTTAAACTCGATTATTTGACATTTCACATTCAAACTCGATAAAAGTCCTTTTAAACTCATTTGATCGGCTATGAAACTCAATAAAGCGCCTTTTCAAATGCCATTTATCAACTTTGTATGTCAATATATTGAACTTTGAACTCAATAAATCCCTTTTCCGAACTGATTAATCCATATTTAAATTCAGAAGTCGATTTAATGGCTGTATACGTTGATTTATTGACCTCACATGTTAATTAATCTGTATACCTGTGAATTTCGATTAATCCAGTCAGAAAGTCGATGTAGCAAATTTAAAATAACACCAGAGATGCCTGTACCCCCACAGCCTGGGGAAATATAGCATTAAACACCATGAGTTGTAGAAGAAGTGACACCGTAATGTTAAGAGACTTTCAGGACAGTGTTAGTTATATACAGGTGTAGGAGAAAGAGTTTAGAGAAACAAGGCAATTTAATAGCATGATGATAGCATAAACTTGTAACCTAAAGATTATGAAGCTGTAATCATTAAAAAAGAATAACTATCATGGGAGATAATACAACTAGGTGAATGTACATATTTCAGTTGCAGCAATCTACAAATATTTATGAGTGAGTAAAAATATCTTACATGTGATAGTAAACAACATTCCAAAAGAACCAAGATCAAATGGTCACTCCAATATCACAACCAGTGTCCCTACCAATTCTACACCTTACGGTTTCCAAGATATAACCTCGAGACAGATTTACAAGTCAAGGTCGGCAAAAGTCAAATGTCTTATCAAGGTCAAACCATGACGTTGCACACATAAAACCCCTAAGAAATGTCAGAAGCACCTTAAAGTTTCAGCAGTATAGCCCAGACAAGATTTAGACAGTCAGGGTCACTTAGTTTAAGGTAAAAGGCCAAATCAAGATCGCACTATGAACCCCCTAACTAATGTCCCTTCTAAATGTAAGCTTCTGACACCTTTTGGTTTCTGAAATATAGTCCTGACAATATTTTAAAGGTCAAGGCTCACTCAAAATGGTCAAAGATCAAATCAAGGTCAAACCATGATGTTGCACACCTACACCCCAACAAATTCTTACAAAGTATCAACATCCTACAGTTTCAGAGATACAGCCTGGACAAGATTTTCCGCCACCCTCCCAGCATGACGCGATGGGTGAAACAAGTACCTGCATAGCCTTTAGACTTACGCATAGCCAGATGTACCACCAGATCGTGGCAGGTTACCTAATATTGCAAATTGTGAGTGATTTACGGATCATATTTTTCATCCGTGAACACATTCGTACCATCCATAATGTCCTTGTGGCAACCGCCATGGATGGGAAGTGTCCGTGGGGATGCCACGGAAAAATCAACTGCTTGAATAGGGATGGCATAGTTACCCAAAAATATGTCAGAAGCCAGCGCACGGTCTTCAGAAAGGTCACTTATATGAAGTCGGTCCTGGGGGACCACAGCTGACAGAACTACAGAAATGGACCAGAGACAATTTGGACTTCCTCAGGGACCACATCGTGCACCATCTTAAAGGAAAAATGTGAATTCAGGGCTCCAAAAGGGTCAGCATCCCAAGCCAGTGCAGCAGCAGGCTCAGCATCCACAAGGAAGATTGTGCACATGGAACCGTTCCATGATACTTCTCTTCCAGAATGCACATGTGACCCCTCACACATGTCGCACATGGATACACATATGCCTACTCCTAGATCGTGTGGCGTCAGAGTGACTTCAAGCTTTGCAGATTCCGACCTGAATTCAGCTCTCGTGGAATCCCAGAGGAAGATAACCAAGTTGGAAGACATTGTGGCCAAGAAATTGACTGATGCTATGAAGAGTTTCAACATTTAACTTGGTGATGAGACTTAAATGCAGTGACAAGCAGCAAATGTACTACCACCAAATGGGCACGAGTACCGCTGCATACAGCCAGGTGTCAAACCATTACCCAGTGTCTCACATACACCATCAACAACAGCAGCAGCCACACATACAACAGCGCATACAGCCAGGTGTCAAACCATTACCCAGTGTCTCACATACACCATCAGCAGCAGCCGCACATACAACAGCAACATTAGCAGTAACCCATGCAACAGCAGCAGCATCATCAACAAACTGTACCAGGTTCAGAGCAACAGCACACACAACATGGCAACTTCACAGAGCGCAAATTTCTCCCAGCAATGGTTATGTCGCCATCAGTCACACGCACTAGAAAGGAAAGCAGCCCAAAACCACTTACCAGCACACCAATTTTTGGCTCCGGGTGCGGCTTAAAGGTTCAGACATAGGCCAATTTTTGATAAAATTGATCCTTAACCAAATTTTTATTAAATTCATTGGTGTCAGTGGGATAAGTACTGTAAAATTCAGAGGAAGATAACCAAGTTGGAAGACATTGTGGCCAAGAAATTGACTGATGCTATGAAGAGTTTCAACATTTAACTTGGTGATGAGACTTAAATGCAGTGACAAGCAGCAAATGTACTACCACCAAATGGGCACGAGTACCGCTGCATACAGCCAGGTGTCAAACCATTACCCAGTGTCTCACATACACCATCAACAACAGCAGCAGCCACACATACAACAGCGCATACAGCCAGGTGTCAAACCATTACCCAGTGTCTCACATACACCATCAGCAGCAGCCGCACATACAACAGCAACATTAGCAGTAGCCCATGCAACAGCAGCAGCATCATCAACAAACTGTACCAGGTTCAGAGCAACAGCACACACAACATGGCAACTTCACAGAGCGCAAATTTCTCCCAGCAATGGTTATGTCACCATCAGTCACACGCACTAGAAAGGAAAGCAGCCCAAAACCACTTACCAGCACACCAATTTTTGGCTCCGGGTGCGGCTTAAAGGTTCAGACATAGGCCAATTTTTGATAAAATTGATCCTTAACCAAATTTTTATTAAATTCATTGGTGTCAGTGTGATAAGTACTGTAAAATTCAGGTATTAGGAGTCTGGTTGCTATGGTGATACTTGCAGTTGCCCTAACACATTGCCCCTTAGCACCTTAAGGAGGTTAGGTGATTACCATAGTTATTACCATTTTTGGTGTTTTGGTCAAGATGGCATTTATCATTTCATCAGTCAAGGTAAGACCATTATGATAAGTGCAAGCAGTTGTTGATTCAACAACAGAGTAAACAAGTTATTATAAATAAACAGCCATTGGTGCATAGATATTTATTATTATATACCATAGAAATGTAATACTTAATTATATATTGATATAGATTTATTGCATGAACAGTACATGTCTGGTTTGTCTGGCCTTCTAGATATTCATGCACCAGTGAAGACTAAACAGCTCATCAAACCAGCCCCAAGCTGGATAACTGACGAGTATAGAACTGCAAAGTGCATGAGAAGGCAGCATGAACGCGCCTGGAGAAGAGACAAATCCTCTGTAAATCATTCCCGTCTTCGACGGCAGATAAACAGATGTAACCACATTCTAAATAGAAACAAGGGGTGTTTCTACCGTGATCTAGTTAGTGAAAATTGTGGTGATAGTAAGAGGTTATGGCATGCACTAAATAGAACATTGAGTCGGTCAAATTCTACTGTCCTCCCATCCTTTGAGGATGAAAAGTCTTTAGCAAACAGATTTGGTTCATTTTTCATTGATAAAATTAAAAAGATTCGAGACACCTTTAAATACACCCGATCACAGGTTCTTCACTCAGACAAGGAGCCGCCGACTTTCAGTTCCTTTCAAGTTGTCACTGATACTGAAGTCCTTAAGTTTATCAAGGAATCTCCTTCAAAAACTTGCTCCCTTGATCCATGCCCCACTCACATTGTGAAACAATGTATTGACATTCTTCTCCCTTCATTGACTAAACTGGTTAACTTGTCCCTCAAAAATGGCATTTTCCCTAATCCTTTCAAACAGGCTATTGTCACACCCCTCCTCAAAAAGTCCACTCTTTCAAAAGAGGACTTGAAGAGCTATCGACCGGTGTCAGGTCTTAGCTTCTTGTCAAAATTGGTTGAGCGAATTGTGGCTGCCCAAATTAGATCTCACATGGATTCTCATGATCTTGGAAACACTTTCCAGTCAGCCTATACGTTGGGACACTCAACAGAAACTGCCTTGTTGTGCATCAAAAATGAGATTCACTTATCTCTGTCCAAGGGCATGCCTACAGCACTTGTGCTACTCGACCTGTCCGCGGCTTTTGACACTATTGATCATGACACACTCCTATCCTGTTTGTCGTCTAGATTTGGTTTTGCTGGATCAGCACTAAAATGGTTTAGATCCTACCTCCAGGATCGTTTTCAGTCAGTCAAGATTGGTTCCAGTCTTTCGAATTTGTTCAAATTGAAGTTTGGAGTCCCCCAAGGTTCTGTCTTAGGTCCTCTTCTGTTTTCCCTCTACACAACACCTCTTGGTCAAGTCATCAGAAAATATACCAGAGTCCATTACCACGTCTATGCGGACGACACTCAGCTGTTCATTCACTTATCCCCTGATGATAGTCTCAAGTCTTTTGACCGTCTTAAATCGTGTTTGAATGATATTCAGGTCTGGATGTCTGAAAACAAATTCCAGCTAAATCCTGATAAAACAGAATTCATAGTCTTCGGTGCCAAAGACAGACACAAATGGCTCAGTGACTCATTTCCTGTCAATATCCTGGGTAATTGCCTCTCTCCCGCAGATGTTGTACGCAATCTGGGTGTTCTGTTTGATGCAAAGTTCTGTTTCACCAATCATGTAAATTCTGTTATCAAATCCTGTTTTACTAGCCTCAGGGACCTTCATCGCATCAGAAGGTTTCTTTCTGTGGATACATCAGTGATGATTGCAAATGCTCTGGTCAGTAGCCGTTTGGATTACTGCAATTCTCTTTTTCGCAGTTTGTCATCCCGAAATGCTACAAGGCTCTAATATGTTCAAAATGCTCTTGCACGGTTTGTCACCGGTGCTTCAAAGTACACTCACATTACATCCACCCTTAGGACACTTCATTGGCTACCCATTAGACAACGTATTATCTTCAAAACCCTAGGTTTGGTTTATAAGTACCTCACCACTGGCCAGCCTAAGTATTTTGCACCATATCTCCCCTTGTACAAATCTGCTGTGAATACAAGACGTTCCAATCCCCAAAATTTGTTCCTTCAGGTTCCCTCTTACTGTGCTTCCATCCATAAATCTAAGGTCCATTTTAACAATAGTTTTTCATATGATGCCCCTAAGTTATGGAATGATCTTCCATATGATATACGCAGTGCTCCAAATCTCTCCAGTTTCAAAAGTCGACTCAAAACCTACCTATTTCAGAAATCATTCCCACCATAGCTTCTTACTACCGAACACCGGACAACCTCTCTGGGAATGACTCGGAACATGTCTAATGTCTTATGACTTATGCCTTATGAATTGGATGGTGTGCCTTAGAATCTGTTGATACGGAGATTAAGCACGTGGACAACTGATTGATTGAACTGATTGATATATGTGTATTACATATAATACAAATGGGTTAAGTTATGTCATCAATATAGTTATTTATATCATAAAAAATGTAATACATTATTCATTACATTATTAATTAGTAATACATACAACGCAATTATTTTTTAGGTTTGATAAAGTCTAAAAATAATATCTATTAATAACTTTGTGTGTTATTTTCAGGTGATGTATACGAAGAAAAAGAAAGAAAGAACAATAAATAATAAGAAATGTTGTGTTTTATTTATTATTAGTCTTCTTCTGAGGATGATATATCCCCAAACAGTTCATACAAGCCAGTCTGAAACTTCTCATCAAGGATGATTGGTTTATCATCTATGGATGTTGTGTGAGACTTGGTATCTTCATTGGTGGGGCTGTATGCCTGATTGAGTATGGAGACATAGTCAGTGTCAGTGTTGTCTTGGTCTGAATCTTGGGTGTGTGTGCTTGTGTTTCTTTTGTGTGCTGCAGTTGGTGGTGTTCTGTGGTGCTCAATTTCGTGTGGGTAGTGTTTACTGGTTTCTTAGTTTTTGTGTGTGGTATTTTGGTGATGGTAACATCACACTTTTTCTTCATTTGATCTTGCAGCAACTTGCTGATAGTGCTACTGTCCCATTGAACTCTTTTGTTAATTTTTAATTGGTCTGGCTTATACATAGTGATAGTAGCGCTAGATGTGTTTTCTACACTTTCTGTGGATTGGTGTCAGTCACCTAGTGTGTCTGTGGTTGTGTCTCCATCTATGGTGGTAGATGGAATTGGCTGTTTATGTGAGTGTGTTGTTGTGGTGGTAGCAGTACCCATTATTGGGGTAGTAATATTACTAGTTGTGGTGAAACTACTCATGGTAGGGTTACTTGAAGAAGTTGTTAGTGTACAACTGTCTAAGTGTGTGGTATTTGGCTTATTGCAACTTCACTATGTGGTAGATCACTCAAAAATAGGTGAATGACTGATTTAGAAGAAATTGCCTACCTGTAATACTTTTAGAGATAAAAGACAGTTGCCCATTTTAGTAGCTATTACTCAGCTATCCAAAGAGCTACAGTTCTGCAACTTTACTATGTGGTAGATCAGCCAAAAGTAGGTGAATGACTTATTTAGAAGAAATTGCCTATCTGTAATGCTTTTAAAGATAAAGGGCATTGACTCATTTTAGTAGTTATTACTCAGTTATGCAATGAGTTACAGTTCTGCAACTTCAATATGTGGTAGATCACCCAAAAGTAGGTGAATGACTTATTTAGAAGAAATACTTTTGCAATACTTTTAGAGATAAAAAATATTTACTCTTTTTAGTAGCTATTACTCAACTATCTACTCACTTAGCTATTGACCTAGATCTGCAAAAGCAACCAAAATGTAAAGGACAACTCAACAGTCAGAATTTCAAATTGGCTATTACTCAGCTATCCAATGTGCAACAGGTCTGAAACTTTACTATGCGATAGCTTATCAAAAACTAGATGAATAACAAATTTGAAAATATTTCCCTAACTTTAATATTTTTGAAGATATTCAACATTTACTTATGTCATTATTTTACTAGAATAAGAGAATAGCTATTACTCACTTATGGCAAGCAATGGGACCCCAAACTATATAAAATCTTATAGCTAAGGACAAAGTAACTGAACAACATATTTGAAGAAAAACCTGTAACTGCAATAGTTTTTGAGTTATTAGTCTTCTACTCAAAGTAGCTAAGTTTGCTGTTACTCACTTATCTTCAGGTCTAAGTCCATAAAACCAAAAAAAAATTCAAGGGCATGAAAATTTATTGGGACAATAAATTTACAAAAAATCTGTAGCTGTAGTAGTTTTGGAGAAATCTGCGCAACACACTACCGCACGCACACACGCATGCAAGCACATACAGGCATCATTTTATAATCTCCCTCCCGTGCAAAAGCACGGCGGGAGATAAAAATAATTGTGTTGTATGTAATACCAATTAATAAAATAATGTGTATTACATTTTTATGATATAAATAACTAAATTTATGACATAACTTAACCCATTTGTATCATATGTAAATACAAATATATATAATTAAGTATTACATTTCTATGGTATATAATAATAAATATCTATGCACCAATGGCTGTTTATTTATAATAACTTGTTTATTCTGTTGTTGAATCAACAACTGCTTGCACTTATCATAATGGTCTTACCTTGACTGATGAAATGATAAATGCCATCTTGACCAAAACACCAAAAATGGTAATAACTATGGTAATCACCTAACCTGCTTAAGGTGGCAATGGATTAGAGCAACTGCAAGTATCACCATAGCAACCAGACTTCTAATACCTGAATTTTACAGTACTTATCACACTGACACCAATGAATTTAATAAAAATTTGGTTAAGGATCAATTTTATCAAAAATTGGCCTATGTCTGAACTGTTAAAACCAGTTAAAATCCGGAGACAGCCACAGCCAAAAATAGTACTTCAGAAGGTCAAGATCCAAAACACACCAAGCCTGTAATAAGATCATTCCTATAAGGAAAGTCGAAATATAAGCCAATAATATTGTGCTATATATCAGGCAATCTTATCCACTTAGTACACCAACAACCCACTTTTATTTTCACTATGGACAGACATCTGTTGACTTGTGCTAGTGAAGACACACTTGTGACTGCCATGGGCACAGTAGAAATACAATCAGTCACTAATCTACAGTCAGGTCAAGATACACCATATCCAGAGACCAGACTCAGCACTGAGACCATTTAACTGTTAGAAGATGCTGCTGCAAGACTAGAACCTAAGGACAGCACCATCATCCAACCTAGCAAGAAAAGGTGGTTGGAGGCCAGTGAAGACAAAAAGTGAACCAATTACTCCCAAGCTAGTAAAAGCATCTACCTAAACTAAAGAGAGACCAAAAGACCAAAACTCTTCACAGGAAAAACCTAGCCTAGCCACAAACATCCACCAAATTAAAAAATTAGTTTCAGAGAACAAATTCCCTCTGCAGGCTGATTTTAATAGTAAAATCCCTATGAGCAGATACCAGGCATTTAGGAATCAATGGGTTTCCATCACAAACAAATGCAAACTAGACCTAACAAATCTTATTTTGCAAGACCTAGGCAACAAATACCAGGCCACTAAACTTCAAATTGATGCAAACCTGGCACAATTACAAGAGCTCCTAACCAATAACCAGTTTGTAGAGATAAAAGAATTTCTACAAAGCAAATACAAACAGGTGATGAATATCACCTTCACTAAGACAGCCGGCAAACTTGTCAAGAATAAACCAAACAATAACCAAAGAAGAGGGCAACCACAAGGGAGAAAACCTGCCCCCCAAGAGAAGACAACCTAAGCAACAGAGCAAGACTGACGTTAAGTCTCTTTTAGTAAACATACTTAAAACTCTGTAGACTGAAATAACCTAATCATTTACAAGTTATTTTGACTTCCTACCAGTGTTAATTCATCAATAAGCATAGCACACAATTATTAATGCCTTTCCTTCCTGGAGTCAGCAAGAGCTATATTTTACACCTTAGGACAAACTTACCTATTTTGTACTGATATAATCATTAACCATGTCTGACACTTTTACTAACGTGTTAGCCACAATCAAACAGGAGGCTGTAAATAGAAAAACCTGGGATTCTTCCACCAAGAAAATCCACGAGGAACCTGATATGACACACTGTAATCAATATTTCAGATACCTGACTCAACCACAAACTGAAGCACTCCAAAAAGGGCTTACTTTTTGTCCAACCCCTGGTCCCTCAGACAAATCTTTGATCTGGACAGACTTCAAAAACTTTCATAGAAGATTAGCCTTGAGACACCATTTCTATAATGACAACCAATTACTGGACAATAATGATCAAGAACTTATCAACTTCCTTGCACAAATGAAAATCTGTTCGAAGAAACACATGCACCCTTCAGAAATAAGAGTTACATGGAAACCTGCTAATACACATATATCCCTAAATGTGTTTAGACAGGCTTTTAAAACTTGCTTATTAAATAGCAAAATCGAAAAAAGAAAACAAGATAACCCTAGAAAAGAACAAAGAAAAGGCCTAACAGAACTCTGTGACAACAAGCAATCAGTGTCCGTGAACGGGCTCTGTGTCAGCTGACTGCATGTTTTGAGTTTCAGAGTAGAAGTGACAGAAGAAAAGGACACAAAAGTTGTACCCTGGAAATGGTGTTCATAAGGAAAGTAAGAAGGTAACTGTTAAGGTGTACAAATTAAGTTAAAAACATATTTAAAGAAAATATTGCAAATGCAATAGTTTGAATTTACTATGTTATAGCTCACCCCAAAATAGGTGAATAAAATACTGAAACTAAATAATCTAAATGCAATAGTTTTCAAGTTATAAGTGATTTACTCAACAGTGATGACCTAAAAGTAGCTATTACTCAGCTATGCTATGAGCTACATGTCTGAAATTTTACTATGTTATAGCTGACCCAAAAGTAGCTGAATAACATATTTACACAAAATTCTCTAAATGCAATAGTTTCGAAGTTACAAGTGATTTTACTCATGATGAAAGCTACTGAAAAGTCTGAAAGTAGCTATTACTCACTTAGCTATTGAGGGAGACACCCAAGTTACTCACCATGTTGTAGCTATGGAAAAAGTAGCTGAATAACATACTTTAACAAAATGCTCTAAATGCAATACTTTTCATGTTATAAATGATTTAGTGTTGAGTAAGAACCTCAAAGTAGCTATTACTCAGCTATGCAATGATCCACAGGTCTGCAATTTTACTTTGTTATAGCTCACCCCAAAATAGGTGAATAACATATCGAAACTAAATACTCTAAATGCAATAATTTTCAAGTTATAAGTGATTTTCTCAACAGTGATAACCTAAAAGTAGCTATTACTCAGCTATGCCATGAGCTACAGGTCTGAAATTTTACTATGTTATAGCTGACCCAAAAGTAGCTAAATAACATATTTACACAAAATTCTCTAAATGCAATAGTTTTCAAGTTACAAGTCCAAAAGTAGCTATTACTCACTTAGCTATTGAAATAAACACCCAAGTTACTCACCATGTTGTAGTTATAAAAAAGTAGCTGAATAACATATTTGAACAAAATGCTCTAAATGCAATACTTTTCAAGTTATAATTGATTTCAATTAATTTTAATGCATTAAAAATTATATATATATAACATATTTGAGCAAAATGTTCTAAATGCAATACTTTTCAAGTTATAATTGATTTCAACTAATTTTAATGCATTAAAAATTATTTTAAAAATTCATAAAAAATAATTAAGAAAGATCCAGGTCTGACACTCACACAAGGGAATCTACTTGTGACCACGTACATATGTGCAAGATATTAGACAAATCCCTGCAATAGTCACTGAGAAAATTGTGGTAAAGTGTTAAAATTTTCATACTTATGGTGGGGGGTACCTCACTTATAATGGCTCTAGCAAACAGACGAACAATCAGATCTGCATGCCTTGAACAGTTTTTCATCCTAGGTAGATAAGCTATCTTTTAAAACAAACAGCATGTCTCTGGGCCTTGTAGTTTCGGAGAAGTCGCTCATGCGTACATACACGCAGCAGAGTGATGCCATAATGACATAATAAAAACATAGTGATCCAAAAAGCAGATAAAGGCTCTGCTGTTGTAGTCATGAACACAATTGACTACTTGCGAGAATGATATAGCCAACTAAGTGATGCAAACTTCTATACACCACTCAATAATGACCCCACACACACAGTGAATGATAAAATTATAAAAACACTAACATCCATGAAAAACAAAGGATTGATTAGTGAAGATAATCTAGATCATCTTTCACCTGTAAACTGCACAATGGGTCAATTTTATCTACTACCTAAGATACATAAAATTAACATACCAGGTAGACCCATATGCAGTTCTGTTACGCACCCAACTGCAAGAATAAGTAAGTTTGTTGATGCACATATCAAGAAATATGTGCCCACCACTAAATCATATATCAGAGACACACAGGATTTCATTACTAAGATAAAAGAACTAGGCCCAATACCATAAGGGTCATTTCTGGTTACACTAGATGTGAGTTCACTATACACTGATATCCCTAACCAAGAAGGAATCACAGCAGTATCCGACCAATTGAGGAAAGACCCAACCAAGACAGGGATTAGTACTTACATACTAGACTTACTAAAATTAGTACTACACAACATGTACTTTGAATTTAAAGGAGATTATTTCCTACAAATAGGAGGAACAGCAATGGGCACTGCTCTAGCACCAAATTATGCAAACATTTTCATGGATAAGTTTGAGACAGAAGCATTAGAAAATTACCCACTCAAGCCATTACTATGGAAAAGGTTCATAGATGATATATTTATGGTATGGTCCCATGGTGAAGATCAACTAAATAAATTTGTTGAATAACTCAATGTCATCCACCCAACCATCAAGTTCACAAAAACTGAAAAATCAAAACACCACAAGTGTTAGTAACCACATATAACCCCAGAAAGCCAAACATAACACAAATTATCCGAGATAATTGGAACATTATTGAAAACTACAAAGAATCTTCCCAGAAAAACCATTCATAGGATACAGAAGACTCCCAAACCTTATGGATATCTTAACTTCCAACAAAATATGTTGGCCACCCAAGGAAATTAAGAAGGAAATTTCTAAACTCCCACCCGTATGTACCAGATTGGGGAAATGCACCTATTGCCCCAAATTACATAAAATTACCTCATTTGTAAGCACACACACTAATGTCACCCATAAATGTAAAAACCTACCAGAAACACATAGGCTGACATGCAAAATGTACAACATAATATTTCTCATCCAATGCACAAAATGCATAGGGGAAACAGGGAGACCCTTTAGAAATAGGATTTATGAACATATAGCAAGTGTAAAGAATCCTAAGAAGTCCTTATCCACACCAGTATCAAGACATTTCACTGGTGACAATCACTCTCACAAACACATGAGATTTAGTGTAGTACATTGGTTGGGAAATGAGATAGGCCCTAAATGTAGGAGTACCCGTAGAAAGCATGAACTCAGGCTCATTTGGGATATCCCAACCATTGCACCAATTGGCATCAACCAATATGTATAATATAATCCCTCTTATTTGGTATTTTCGTCCAGATACCATCCTTTAAGTTATATTTTGAATATTAATATAACCAGAATTGTACTATCCATCAAGACAGATAATTAAATTTGTATTCAGCCAGAACCTCTCCATGTTAAGTCACAGGACCCCCCCCCCCCCCCCCCCCCCCCTCAAAAAAAAAAAAAAAAAAAAACCATACAAAATGACTTATTATTTGCAGTAATAGACCTCAACTACACCTCCCCCCAACCCCAAAACTAGGAGGTAAAGGGGTGCTTGAACCTGTCCCCAGTTAGTTGGGTTGGATGGGGATCCCTTCAATGTCCCACCAATATACACATTTATGCTGTCACTTGCTTCTTTCAGGTGGGGGGAGGTAGATTTGCCCTCAGTACTGGTGCCTTTGAGGAGGGCTTGTATGCTTAATTGCTTGATTGTCTATTGTTCCAAGCCAATGTATGTCCTTCCTTTGAACCCTACCATTTGGTCACCACACAGTGGGAGTGACACATATTTGTGCACATAAGCAGAGGAAAAGAAATGCATTGTTGGCCATTTCAACAATAGGTGTTTGCTTTTTTATTGGCTATTCATTGATTCACCATTATAAAGTTTGTAATGACTGAAGATCAAAGTTTGTACGTTAAGCTATTGATCAAGGTCAACATTGACCAGATAGATGAATTTTTCAGTGGGCCTATTGAAATTACAATAACAAGTGTAGTAAAATCAAGGACAATCATGTTTGACAAAAATACACAATTAATATTTTAGCTTTTCAACAAGTGTCTATGTAAAACTGTAGTAAAATAATATAGCCCATGAGGTAGCACATACATTTCAGTGTTCCATTGTAGTATTTTGTATTTACATTGAAAAAGTTACTCTATCAAAGTATTTACATTCACACAATTATTTTGTTTATTTACATAACATCTAAATTCTGTCTATTTGCCAAGGGTCATGAAACAGTCCCTCAGAATATTCCTCTGTGTCTTTGCTGCCTCTAGTGGGTTTCTGCCTTCATGTGGAATGTCATTGCTATTGGCGGCTGGCCCTCTGCCCCAAAGTCATCCTGTTGACCTGTGGGGTATCACATCCTCAGCAGGTTGTGGAGTACTAGGCAGGCCATGACAACCCTGGCAACCACAGGAGGCTCCTGCTGTATCGGCTTCTAGAATATGCGGAAGTGGGATGTTAGTATCCCAAAGGCATTCTCTACCACCCTTATTCCCTGGCTGAGCCTGTAGTTAAACACTCTCTGGTTCAAGTCCATGCCACGCCTTGAGAAGGGTTTCATGAGCCAAAGCTTAAGGGGGAAAGCATCATCCCCAAGGATGAAATAGTTCACCTTTGGCCCATCATCAACAAGAGATTCACACTCTAGCAAGCCGATGGTGCCATCCTCTATTTTGTGCCTCAAATCTGAGTGCTTGAAAGTCTGAGATTGACCCGGCAGCACCCAAGTTCACCCACAGAAATTTATAATCTCCATCCACCAAGGCCAGGAGTACAATCGAATGGAAGCCCTTGTAGTTGTGGTAGAGGCTGCCACCCCATTGTGGACATCTGATTGGAATGTGCTTCCCATCCAGGGCACCCAGGGCATGTGGGATGTTCCACCTCTGACGGAAAATGGACTCGACCTCCAACCAGTCTTCTGGGCTTGTGGGGCATGTCATCACCTCATCTTGATAGGCCCTAATGATAGTGTTGCAGACCTCCGGCACAAACTTATTGATGGTCGACCTTGCCACCCTGAAAGCATACTTCAGGGTTGGGTAGCTGTCTCCACTGGCCAAGTGACCGCCAACTTCAGTCCTGGACTCAGGGGGTCTCTCATCCATGTCCTCTCCTTCTGGATCTCAGGGCCGAGTCTCTGCTCCAACTCTTGAAAGAGCTTGGGTGGCATCCGGATGAAGTTTTGGTATGCTATAGGGTCATCTAACTAAAACATTGGCATCAATCTGGTGTACTGACCCTCTTCTTCACGCTCTGCCTGGCTTAACCATATCCTGACCCAATATCTTCTTCTCAGCCTGTCTATCATATAGCTGTAATGATGACTAACTGCCACTCCATTAGTAATATTAAGAGTTGAATTTGCACAAGATCTCTGTTCTGTCTGTCCATTCTGGCTTCTTAATTCTATCTGGCTAGTGGCCTTTCCGTTACCCTTTTTATATCCATTGGGATCCAGGTATCCAGTGGTCACTAGCGCCCACCAGGACATCTTAATGTTATCATAAATATCCCTAACCGATAAGCTGACATCCGCGAGAGAAACAAAGATCCATAAACCCCATCTCCGCAAGGTCAGTATACCCATCCAGGGTGTCCTTGAGATGTCCTGATGCATCGCTATGTTGTCCTGGGGTGTTTCTGCCGCACTGTGGGTGGTCACAGATGTGTATCTGGAGGTCATCCGCAAGCAACGAAAAGCATCCCTCACGTCTGTGTGGCATCCGTACCATCCTTGGCGTTATCCGTGTCGCATCCGTAAATCACTCACTTTTCTAACATTCCCCCTCCCCAAACCCCGCCATCTGCACAGGATCCTTGGCAGTTTCCATATATGGAACCATGGCCTATATCCGTGGGGGATCCGTGAAAGTGTAACTGGCCCCTTAAAGGCTGTGGGCTAAAAGGTAGACTATTTCAGAAAATAATTTTAGTTGACCCTACACTGTTCTGAAAGTATAACCACTGTGATATATTGATAAACTTGTACTGAATTAACTCAACAAGCAGTATATGCAATTCTATGAAACAAATGTGACATAGACTGTATTTTCCCATAATATGTCCAGGTGACATTTTGTAAAATATGAAAGAGCTTGTTTGGGGTTATACTCATAATTAAGTGATAACTGGTAACATTTTCTGCATAAATGACCCAACATAGCTGCAAAGCCCATTAGATAATTAAATGAAAAAATGGTACGTTCCTCAATTGCAAATTCTAGCTCTCTCTACTTAAAATGTTAAAAGTTTATTGAAAATGACAATCACTTTATTCTATGAATGCAATTGTATAATCATTCCAAACAGCATATACAACTTCCCCCTTCTCTCTATAATAAGATAATATAGCTTTGGCAAATGTTGCTTTGCTGAACTTGAGGAGTTTACACAGGTGTAGAGTGTAAACACAAGCCTACTATTTATCTGGATATGGGTTTGATTCCAAGCCTGACATAATGTGGGATAGTTGGTAGTTGTTTGGTGCCCAAATGTTATTCAGTGAAGAATCTTGACGAACCAGTATGCACAGCCTTCCTCCACCCTGCTTAATAACCCTTTTGGTATGACCTATACAATGTGCTTTAAGCAATGTGAAAATTAATGAATCAATTAATACTAATTAATTCAATTTTATTTTTGAAAAGTGCAGTAGCATTTGAGAACAAAAGATTTAAGTTGTCAAGATTGCATTTGTTGTAATTTCTAAGCAAACTCAATAATTTAATAAATAAATTTAGCATTTTAGTGTCAATCAAATGAAAAACCAAAGAGTTTGAGAATAAAAAAAGGTTTAAAATGACAACATGGTGTTTGTTGTAATTCTAAGCAAACTCAATAAATAAGTTAATGGAGTACATTAAGTACTCTCAAAATGATCTCAATGGAGTTTTTTTTCACTGAGATTTTCATATTGAGATACTTATCACAAAATTGTGCACAGTATATACTTTCTTCATTACAAAGAAAATGAATGTCAAATATGGGTGATATGCAAAGGTTATATGCGGGAAAAGACCTCACTGAAGACCATATGTCAATATAAGCTAGATCAAACCCGTCTAGGTGAGAATGCAGTAATCAAATGTCAAAGTTGTCAGACACTCAATTATTTAGGCCTCCAAAGGAAATTGTGCCAGACACCTGCAAAATGCCAATGAAATTCAGAGACTAAAAGGGTGACCTACCCTATCAGTTATCTCAACCAATATTTGTAATGTCATTATAGATACATGAACTTATTGTTTCCAAATAATTCCACAGTGAAAACAGAATAGGACTTCAGTTCCATGAAACACAAGTTTAAATTTCCAGAAACAAATAAAATATCATTATTCATCCATATATTTCACCATTGTACAATACAATAAAAAAGCCAAACTGGCAGCTATATTCAAAATCATTTTGTGTCATAGATGCAAAACATGTTCCACAAGTCTTCCCGGAACACTTTACTCTTGCAGGTATAAAAGACAAAATTCATACAAAATCCCAAGATATAGAGGGTTCTGCTATAATTTCTAAAGACAATCATGGTGTCCATATCAATCTCCACCACTTGCGAATGGACCAGTTTACTTAGTGTAAAACACACCAGAATGGGCTGATAACAGATGATATAGAAGGTAGATATGGTAACCAGAGTCCAAGTTAAACACCTATTGGATTCTCTAATGGAGCCTCCACCTGCATTTGCACTGATAAAGGAACTGTAGTTCTTCATCCGTTCATGGCCTCGCTTCCGTATTTTGTGAATGATGAGTCCGTTCAGTACTGCTATTGTAAAGACTGGCATGATCCTAAATATTGTTGCCTCTGCCATGTATAAACTGCTGAAGACTTTATCATACTGTTCAGTGACATCACAAACATTCCCTTGTTCCAGATGCTCTATGTACAAGAAATGGTGAGGTATGGTAAGAACAATGATACTCGCACTTAAAACAGTGATAGCTATCTGTGATTTTCTGGTGGTACACTTGGTCTTGTAGACGAGTATATGGTAGCAAGCAATGTACCTTTCCACAGTCACTAAAAGGATGATGCAGGTAGATATATCTGAAGCCACATCCAGTAGGTACTGAAGGGTCTTGCAGGTGAAAGCATTGCTCTGGAAGATGTCCAAGTTGGAATTGTTAAAATAGAGACATTTTAGGTTACTGAGACTTCTAGTGAGAAACACCATAAGAAGGTAGACATTATCTGTTATGGCTAAACAAAAGAGACATGCCGCAGTACTGGATTCCCGCAGCTTCCGACCAAAGATGCATATACCAATGATATTACAGCCAAATCCCAATACAATGAGTATGATGTTGAGTAGAGTAGTAATCCTGTGAGACATCATGACAGGAGTAGGTTGATGTTGGTACTCCAGACATTCTTGTGAACTAGTGGTGGGGACACTTGTGTTTGTTGCCAGAGTAGTCAGGTTGGAAAGATTCAGTTGGTGTTCTGAAGCAAGCAGCAATGCATCCATAGACATCTGAAAAATAAACAACATATTTTGAATGCCATGTAATGACAGATACCATGGATGCATAGCTTGATTGTTGATATGTATCTTCACCACATTAATCTGTTTGGTCTGTTATTGGCACTCTGGGGGCCACGGTGACAGAGTGGTAATGCTCTCGCCTCCCACCTCTGAGATCGGGGTTCAGTTCCCGGCCCAACTTCAAGTAGGAAAGCTGGTAGTAGCTTGCCGTTGGTCGGCAGTTTACAGTACAGAACCTTGACCAACTGTATGTACTGGTTTCCTCTGCCCTTCCAACTACCCGTCGTGATATGACCTGTGCAGTGTTGAAAGCAACGTAAAACCCCAAATAAATAAATAAAATAACTTATTGGCACTCTGTGTTCTTGAATATGGTTCACGAAAGGGTTGTAATATTATCTGTGTCTGTCCCAATGTGGTATGGCTCTCAGGAAATATGTTACACCCATCAAGTTCTAATATTCAGTTGTCCCAAAATGATCTTGCATATGGACAAGATGTAATTACGTAAAGGGATTTCACCCAGTTTTCTTAAACTGACAGTAGCTGTTGAAAGTACGAAAGAGTATTAGCGCCACCAGTGGTGTTGTTTTTGTTGGAAATATCTGTGTTGGCGAGTTACAATATAAGGATATTTTCGCCACCACAGATGAAAAATTCACCAATGCAGATGATTTTTTCGCCAACACACATGAAAACTTCACCAACACAGATGATATTTTCGCCAACACTGATGATATTTTCGCCACCACAGATGATATTTTCGCCACCACAGATGATATTTTAGCCACCACAGATGAAAAATTCGCCAACACAGATGATATTTTCGCCAACACAGATGAAAATATAGCCACCACAAATGGTATTTTCGCCACCACAGATGAAAAATTCGCCAACACAGATGAAAAATTCGCCAACACAGATGAAAATATAACCACCACAAATGGTATTTTCGCCACCACAGATGAAAAATTCGCCAACACAGATGATATTTTCGACAACACAGATGAAAATATAGCCACCACAGATGATATTTTCGCCAACGCAGATGAAAATACTGCAAGTTACTATAAATAGTCTACTGGACATAGAATAGCCTACCCTTGAATAGGTCAATAGCAAATTACCAAGTGATGACAGTTCACATTTTTTTATTTGTTAAATACAGTATTACAAATGTATTTATGAAATACATAAATTATAAATTTGATTACTACTGAGTTATGTCCTAACAAAGTCTATACAGTAGTGTCAGGCTAACGTAAAGACATATGAATAATGAATGAGTTTACGGAATATATTTACAAGTTAAGGTGACCATAACATAAGTTTAAGTTCAATAGTTCATAATCAAGGTCACCACAATATTAATAGCAAATGAGTTAAGAGTTTGTACATTACAAGTTAAGGTGACCATAACATACTTTAAGGTAATATTTAATTTTAGGGAATTTTTATGTATAAAGTTCAATGAAAAATTGGATAACTGAAGTCATGCTGGGGTCTCCTCATTCTGATCTGGGGTATTTGGCATGATTGACTTTAGGGTCCTCTAATATCTGGGTCTGTAGTAGTTCTGGCAGTTTGAGGTGACCCTAGCTTAACTTTTGTACAGTTAATTTAACATTAACACGTAAAGATTCACTTATATGTAATCATAGTCATTGTACTCGTATTGTCACTCCATTTAGGGTCAGTGACCTATATTTGATCTTTTACATATTCTGTGTGTGTATGTAGTAGCTTGCACATACCCTGATACAAAGAAGTGAACTGTCCCTACTTCTATTCAGGGCAGACCATTCTATGTACAGTAAACATTCTATTTATAGTAACTTGCAGCATTTTTATCTGCGTTGGCGAAAATATCATCTGTGGTGGCGAAAATTTCATCTGTGGTGGCCAAATTATCATCTATGGTGGCGAAAATTTCATCTGTGGTGGCGAATTTTTCATCTGTGGTGGCTAAAATTTCATATGTGTTGGTTATATTTTCATCTGTGTTGGTGGAAAATTACGTATATTGTAACTCGCCAACACAGATGTTTCTAACAAAAACAACACCACTGGTGGCGCTAATACTCTTTCGTATGAAAGTATGCAACAATCGTTGGCGTAGTTTTCTGGAAAAGGCCCAGACATCTGACACTGTTACCTATATTCGTCTTGTTGAATAGAGAAAATATTACTTCACCTCGGACAATCATTCACGTACAACCAGTGGTCCCCCCCCCCCCTTTCTAACACATCACATGCTTCACGTTTTTTTACGTCCAGCACAGGATAAGAAAATCCAATAATCACTTTCTGTTGCTTTTACAATGACAGAATAAAAGGTGAACTTCTGTTGCGTTTGTCCTTTATTAATCTCATTTCTTTGTCTTTCAAGCAAGAAACATGGAAACCTTATATTCACTTCTTAGATCATCTTTCATCAGTGAACTTATTTTTGTTCATCAGAAAGTTCATTAAAAATCTGTGACAATTCTCTCAGCTCTTAGTGCTCACCAAGGAAACAAATTGCCACTTTTTCTTTCCTCAAATGACAAGGGCTAGAATTTCCTAATTAAAAATTGTGCATATCTAAACAGAAAGTAAATGCAATTTTCCTGGTGGAAACATATCTTCAAAGAGAAATAAAAGCTGAATAATTTATTAATAATCTCACTTGCAAAAATATTATGTTTGTATGTTCAATTTATTTTCAAATACTAAACCTTTAATTTTCAGCGTAAAGTCCGGGGTAACAGAAGCAACATTGCTTTCACACTTTCATTTTTCATACGTTTCTACTTCCATTGTTTATCGCCCATTGTTTTTGCTAAACTTCTATTTTTGTCTTTCGGGAGATACAAAGTACTGTAATCAGACTTATTCTGCAATCAGACTTTATGATGACAAAAAGCTATACAATTAAATTTCACATCTACAAAAAAGAACAATTTGTAAGAGGAAACTCATAGTTTTGTTTTCTAAGCCTGTTCTACTTAAAACCATTTTTTATGAAATAGACATCTGATTTACGTTTTTAAATATAGAAGTTAACATTACCCTCTATATATTTCAGTAGCTATATTTTTGTTAGCTATATATTTTATAACTATACCTTTGTTACTCAAAAGCTGACACTGCCTGAGACATTGCTTGCAAATCAGTCTTATTTCAAGTAAAAAAATCCCCTGTGGCACACTTAGTTCGTGACAATTCTGTTTTGCAGTGTGGTACTATCAACAGGAAATATGAGGTGCTTTCCGTGATAGCAAATTAATTCCTAGTTTCAGGGGTCTACTCAAATCATGTTTTATTTACACACAGTTCACACCGTTCTGGCTTGTCTCATGAGCTACAATGAGTGCATATATTTCACTCATAGAGGCTCGACTGTGGTTTAATTGTTTTTAAGGGCGAGTTCTAGCAAGGCTCCTGCTGCTAGGAATCAATTGTTTTTGTCTCCGGACTTTCACGAATTGGGCTGCAACGTGATCAGTATCTTCTGTTCACTGAAGTTAAGCAGCAATGGTCTACATTAGTACTGGGATGGGTAACCGCTTTGGTGCACTACTTGTGTATGTAATATCTTTGTGGCTCATGCCAGTAGACCGAAACCCCTTTCAACCTTGTATTTGGGGGGTTTTTTGACGGTATCTGTTCTGTGTACATATGCCAGGATTTGTATTTAGGTTGGCCCCATTAGCCACAACATGATTCCTTTTTCAGCATGTAACAGATTTTGTAAAATGTTTCAAAAGCTTGCGACAAGGTCTCACACACTAAACCAAAATGTACACAACAGGTCGAATGGGGTGATGAAATCAGTATACCGGTTTTCTTATTCTTAAAAACGCACTACCAATATGCGATATCCATTTAATGGAGCCATAAGGACAAGGGCATAAACCAAAACTCAAATACAAGTTGTTACAACCACACAAAACTGTGTGACCATACCTTTATACTTTATGCATTTCAGGAAAGAGAATAGTTGAAACCACATTATTATTATTATTATTGTTATTAAAATTTTATAATTATTATTATTGTCGTTGTTGTAAATTATTATTATTAGTATTATAATTATTATTATTATAGGTTTCCAAAGCCTCTAAATACATATTAGATGGCATATAAAATATAAAAGTTAAGTCATAATATCATGATTTGTAAAAACTTGTAAGCCCCATAACAAAAACAACAAAAAATGAAATAAAGGAACTCAGATGAGACAAGGCGAGGGAAGAGGAAAATTTTACAACTTGATTATAAAAGCATTATTTCATTATGATGACAGCATTTCTTATATCCCCAAGGTAAATATGATAAAAAAAAATATTTATTAAAGAGGAAACCCTGGTAATTTCTAAAGAGCTTGCATTTTTTAGTTATTTCACTCCTGGTATATTTTTTCAGAGTCTCAAACTGAAGTGCAATGAGTAGAGTTTAACTAATGAAAAAAACTAAAAAAATATATATTCAATTAACTTGTCACTAACTGATGTTAAAATTGTATACATTGGCAGAATATATGATATTTCAGACAGTCTTATGCAATATTTTCTCCACAATTACTGAACAAATAATATTGTTTGGCAGCTGTATCAAATATCAAAATACCGATATTTGAACCCAAGGTCTTTCCAAACTTGTTTGAGCTTGGTCAGCACCATCTTGACCTTATTTTGATGTTTATGTCAATAGACTCGAGGAAACCTCCTACTTAGTTATGGTCAGACGTTTATATACCATCTGTCGAAGAATAAAAATATTTGCATATGTTAAATAATTAGAAAAATGGAAATTTTAAACCCAACTGGTGTTTTTGATGGGACACCCTGGAGGTTGAACATTTATCTTGTTTGGCAGCTGTGTTAATTATCAAAATACTGATTTTTGATAAAATATAAATATGTATTTCTTACAATGGTACATTGACTGATAAGTTGAACAAAAGACAAACAAGACCTAGCGCATGGGGGAACCAATGCAAATTGTATCCACCGGAAAGACAACTCACCAAAGCCAGTGAACCATTGTTTAACCTCGAAGGAGGGACCGAAGGCTAAATCTGACCACATCAGAAGATTCCCAGCCCATAATTTCCTCTAAGTTGGTTTCACATTGCAAACATCTGGGACAAATAATAAGCAAGTTATAAGCATGTTTAGGTTTTGCTATCTTCGTTTAACCTTGAAGGAGAGGCCAAAGGTCAACTCAGAACACATTAGAGGATTCCCAGCCCATGATTTCCTATTGGTTGGTTTCACACTCCAAGGAGCAATATTAAGCAAGTTAAAGGCACTTTTAAGTTTGGTTACCCTCATTTAACCTTGGAGGAGAGGCCCAGGATCAAATCTGACCACATCATAAGATTTCCAGCCCATGACTTCATATAGGTTGGTTTCACATGCCAAACCTCTATGACCAATAATATGGGAGATAAATACACTTTTAAAGTCCACTTATAAGGTACTTTGGCACTCCGTGGATGAATAGAATGAAGAGGTTCAAGGTCAAATGTCTGTAAGCTTATAGAGGAAATGTTTATCTGTTACACATATCACATATGAGGAGATTCAACCTTCTATGTATGAGAACCAGCCAGTAGAAAAAGGTAAGATAATTTTCAAAGAAATGCTGGGGCATCCTTCTTGTTTTTCAGAATGAGGTTATTTTTATTTTGGTGAACCTTGCTGGTGTACTTACCCACTGAGAGCATTAACGTCAAAAATCTCTGTACACGTACCCAGTGGCGGAGGCTCACTTCTTTGTCAATGTCGCTCACTTCTTTGTAAAGTATGTTACAGAATGTTAACATTATTTATCTAAGCTATTCAGTACTACATGATTAATGTACATAGCAAACCAGAACTGAATAGGAGTTTTTGTCAGTATCTCATTATATATGTTATCGTAGCAGTGAAGTTGATTTGTTACTTCTTTTAGCTCTGCTGGAGCAAACTTTCAATTGATATCCTCAAGCTGTGAAATGGACTTAATCTGCACTTATACCCACTGATTGGTCTGGATTTAAATACTCTATTTCTACTTAGTTTGGGGATGGAACCTTACGTTCCATGCCCTATTTAAACAGCCCTATTTGAGATCTTTGCCCATGGCTGGTCACAGGGCTATTAGTCGATAACATCACCTGTTTGAGTTGGAATTAATCACTGAACCACTTTGACCTCAATTTCAATTGTTCTAACTGCTTATTGATAACCACCACTTAATTTACCATAGGCCATGAGATATTCATATGGGGAAACCATTTAGCATCCTAAGTAGTAACAAAGCTTCAGTATATATTCTACTTACCGGAGTTGCAAATGAATATGATTATACAAAGAAATATTATCCTTAAATATCCACTTGTATTTTTATATATTACACAATAATTCACATAACTGTTTAATGAATCCTTAGAAATGCACTATATATGTTAAGCATAATAAGTCTATCAATGAAGTTTTAACCCTTCCAACTATTCGAGTACAACTCAATGTAATATGTTTAATCAACCTTTGTTCCTCCCAGAGGATAGATATATACACAATATCTATCAAACATCGAACAGTTGTGTACTGTAACATACACAAATATGCTACCATAAGCATTGATTTTTTGTGCAAGTTTTGCAAAATAAAAAGCACAACGAGGGGGCTTATTTGAAACATATCAAAGTCAAAACAAATCAATGTTCACATGTGCAGACCATCTTTTTTCAGTTTCTGAATCATTACGATTGTCTCCATAACTCCCACAGAACATATACTTGGTGGAACCCACATGTTCCAAAAATATGAATTGCTTGAATATAGTGAAAAGGAGATTGTTTATTTGAATCTCCACTCTGCATGAATACTCTGCAATATTAACACATTATTGGATAGTTCTTGACATATAAAGTGAATTTATATATTTTATACAAGAATATACAGGAAGATTTGAACTTATGGTCTGACAGAAAAGCTTGCATCACAATTCTATGTTGCCAAACCAATTTTACCCCTTTTACAACACAGGTCTGCCCAACAATGTTGATTGCCGTTTGTATCAGGATATCTTCATTGGGAGGTAAGCTCTTCTGTGAATGAAAGTAGCCTCATTCTGAAAAAAAAACATGATGGCCGCCTTAGGCATTTCTTTGAAAATTATCTGCCCTTTTTCCATTTGTTGGTTCCCCTAACTAGAAGGTAACATTTCTTCATAGGTGATGCTTATGACAGATTTATATCTCCTCTCCAAGCATGCAGAAATTTGTCTACATGTATTTTTGAAAAATGCTGAAATTATTTAAATAAATCCTAGAAATGGAAGTAAATTCTCAGACAAGGCCAGTTAATAATACAACAATTGGATTCCTTGATAGGAAACATATTGAACAACATTGTAAAGGATGAGATTCATATGGACTTAGCTATGATACGAACGCTATTGTCTTGTGACCTTGACCTTCAATTTCAAGGTCACTGGTGGCCTCTTAAAGTTCAGATTTTGGCCATTTTTCACATTTTGGCCCAGTTCTCATATACAGAAAGTTAGATCATCCTATGCCTGGTATATATAATGCATATATATGTCCTTGAAGCTCTTCCTTGAAGGTCATCCACAGGTCATCCAAAGTACCTGACTGAGGCCATTTTTGGCCTTTTTGGAGATATTTTCACATTTATTGCTGACTATATTGCATGGAAACTATTGAAAATGGCTTTAGAGGTTGAGTACATGATGGAGTACCAGTATCCAGACTTACTGGTTACAGAGGATTGTTGGTTACAGAGAAATCTGCTGATTCCACAGTTATGGACAGGAAGAAGGCAGTTGTTTCAAATAAGCCTACCATAAATGACCTATTTAGCGCATCCGCCCTTGTAACCGCACCCTATCTCTTTTCAAAGCAATATACTTGACCACTTCTAGTGGGTGAACGATCAGACAGTGACAGCACAATCGCGGTTGGTTATAAAAGGTTACCAATGATCGATTATTCAGCTTAAATCTTACCTTTCTTAATTTTTCTAAATATCCACATATTTTTCTATATAATTTACGTATTTTTACTTAATAAATTGACATTTTTATCACGACTTTCGAGTTTGTTTTCATCTACCACCATATTTACAGGAAGTGGGTATTTCTAAATGTCGAAACACCGCTTTTCTACCGGATTGACCGAAACTTCATCTCGGAAAGTGTTTCATGATGGGTGCGCTAAAAGGGACATTTTTTCCCAACAAATATTGAATAAAAGTAGACTTTGCTTAGCGCACTGTGCGCTAAATAGGTCATTTACGGTATGTCTGCTGAGATGTAGTCTAATTTGCCCAGTTCTGCCAACCCCAAGGAGTTTTCGCAGAACTATGGAGCCAACAGGAACTGGTTACAGAGGATTGCTTCACCTATATCCAGTTAGGCCCTGGTACTGGGCAGGTCCACAGGACTGGCTAACAGACCAGCAGTAGCCTTTTAAGGGACCAAGTGACTGTGTCAGATCAACCAGTTACTGCCCAAGAAAATTGGTTACAGAGAAGTTCTTATACCAGTCATTGGTCTCGGTGACATGACTGTCTCAACCTACCAGACCAGTCAGCCAGCCTACTGTCAGGACCTCCTACCTGGTCGAAAGTGACTATAGATAAGAAGACTTTCCCAACAAGATTTGTCCAACTACTTGTCAGACTTATCTTATCAGACCCCACACCAGCCAGTTACTGGTCCCAGTGAGATGCCGAACTCAACCGGATTGGTCAGCCTACTCTCAGCAAGAAGTCTGCTGTATCAGTTACTATGGAGGTTCATCAAGTTGTTCTTACAGGTTCCAGTGAGATACAGTAATCCACCCTCCTAGACTGGCCACCCAGCTTGCCTTTTACCCAGCCTGTGAGCAGTGTCAGCTAACATCAGGGGCCTGAGTTTCCAAACTCAGCCTTCCCCTCAAGATTATAACCCATTTGCCGATTTTCACAACTCAAGCAATGGTAAATTTATCTGTTAATCAGACCAGGGGTCACAGTTCTCATAAATGGCTATTAGTGTTTTCCACAGTGGGTTTGTGTAGGTTACTGACACCCATACAGAAGCAAGTTCACGTAGGTCGCCTCCACTTGAGGCCGATACAGTGGCACTTGAAGAACAGCTGAAGGGTACCAGATTAACTAGAAAAGGTTATCCCAGTTCACTCCACCCCATCTAGAATGGTGGTTGTAGGATGACAAATGTGCTTCAAGGTCAACCATTAAACCTAATTAAATATGCTCTGGAAATCCTTACAGGTGCATCAAGAAGGGCGAGTGCTCACTTAGGGGAACACACTGCAAGGGGAACCTGGTTCCTTCCAGAAGCAAGGTATAAAGTTGTGACGGTTACACGGGTGTACACCACTGAGGGTAACAGGTGCAATCACAAGATTATGGGGGAGCTCTGTGTGTGGTCATCATTTGGCCACACTTAGTCCTAGCTCACGAGCCCCCAGTCAACAGCAGTTGACAACAACCAAATATCAAAGTTACCTCAGTTATGACCGTAACATTGCCCAGATTCATTTGTTAACCTAAACTAATAGGGAGGTTTAACCTCTTACACCATTGAGTCGATCAAGTGGCTCACAAAGTCAAAATAAGCAATAGAATAAGCATAAACAAGGATTTATTCAAGCTAAAGATTTACCATATGCAGGGTATCTTACAGATTAAACATGTTAACATTCAATTAGTGGTATTAATTCCACTATATTTACCACTGTATTTACCAACCGTTAATTTACCCACAAGCAGACAAACCCATTGCTCTGCTTACCATCTAGTTAATATACCCAGCCATACCAACATACCTCTATTTAATGCATAATTGATAAAACCACTATATACAGAACATTCCTTACCAGATTATTAATATAACCAAAGATACTTGAATATATGTCTCATTTATAAACAAATAAGTTCACTCACAAATACCAGAATTTCCCTTTGTTACCAGAAAATAAGCAAGTTAGATATCTTCATTTGTTTACCAGACAATAATAATCAAATAAAATCATTGGTTTACCAGACAATAATAATCAAATAAAATCATTGGTTTACCAGACAATAGCAGATAACAGAACTACACCTGATTATTCATAGTCAGTCTTAAACATTCATAATACATTTCAGCCTATAACACCACAATATCTAATCTAATTGTAAACCGTATGAAAATCTAACCCTACTGAAACCTAGACTGATACAAGAAATACAGCTCCTTTAATATATATAAATCCTAAGCTCTATAGATATACTACATGTAAATCTTCGACACCAAATATTAAATGTTACTTGAACATAAATAATGTCTCCTAGTAAATTCCTTGTCAAAGATACTGTTCTTAGATATTAGTAGACATACTAACTTGAACTGTACTAGTGAATTTGAGGAAGCTATTAATAACTTAACTAAGTGATAAAACTGATTTGATGAATCCAATACTGTCTTAGTGAAACACTTTCAAACCAGACAGAATATAGATCTATACTAATAGTCTAACTTAGTGATAAACTGGTGATAACACTGATTTGATGAATCAAATACTGTCTTAGAGAATCACTTTCCACCCAGACAGAATATAGATCCATACTAATAATCTAACCTAGTGATAACACTGATTTGATGAACCAAATACTGTCTTAGAGAATCACTTTCCACCCAGACAGAATATAGATCCATACTAATAATCTAACCTAGTGATAACACTGATTTGATGAATCAAATACTGTCTTAGAGAATCACTTTCCACCCAGACAGAATATAGATCCATACTAATAATCTAACCTAGTGATAACACTGATTTGATGAATCAAATACTGTCTTAGAGAATCACTTTCCACCCAGACAGAATATAGATCCATACTAATAACCTAATTTATTGATAACACTGATTTGATGAATCAAATACTGTCTTAGAGAATCACTTTCCACCCAGACAGAATATAGATCCATACTAATAATCTAACTTAGTGATACCACTGATTTGATGAATCAAATACTGTCTTAGAGAATCACTTTCCACCCAGACAGAATATAGATCCATACTAATAACCTAATTTATTGATAACACTGATTTGATGAATCAAATACTGTCTTAGAGAATCACTTTCCACCCAGACAGAATATAGATCCATACTAATAATCTAACTTAGTGATAACACTGATTTGATGAATCAAATACTGTCTTAGAGAATCACTTTCCACCCAGACAGAATAGAGATCCATACTAATAATCTAATTTATTGATAACACTGATTTGATGAATCAAATACTGTCTTAGAGAATCACTTTCCACCCAGACAGAATAGATCCATACTAATAACCTAATTTATTGATAACACTGGTTTGATGAATCAAATACTGTCTTAGAGAATCACTTTCCACCCAGACAGAATATAGATCCATACTAATAACCTAACTTAAGTGATAAAACTGACTGGATTTTGAATTACAGTGACCCCAATAGCTGAAACAGGTTATATTATTTTCAAATTCCAAAATCAATACCCCAAAAAAATCACATAGATATATCATAGCAAATTACTATTGAAGAAAGCTTTTAACACATTATAATTCACAAGCTACTCAGTACCCATCATTACAAATTGAGCTGTAAACTTAATCATCAATACTCATTAAATGACTCTCAATACATATAGCTACATGCATTAAAAATTACCAAGAAAAAGAGATTTACTCATCAATATTACATATATATACATTACAAAGTTACTAAAACAAATTTACTCTTCTGTATGACTACATATATACATATTCAAAATTACTGAAATCATGTCCAAAATCAAAGTCATTTATATTTCCAAGTCAAAACCAAAGATATATCAGAAATTAACATTAAGAAATTTTAACCTAGCCATTATCAAAGCAAAAATCCATCTTACTTGGATTTCCAATTTTTCCCAGGTTCTAAAATTGTCCTTTGAGTCCCTCCAAAGTGAATGCTTGAATGTAAAAAGAACCCCAAGCTATGGGTCTACCCCTTTTTATAGACAATGGGCCCAAGCTTAAATTTAAATATGCTGATTACAGGTGCTTGCATCCCAAAGCCAAGCATCCCTGGAAAATGTATATTACAAGCTCATCACTGATGATCCCTCCCAAGCTATCCTGTCCAGATGACCCAAGCTAAACTTATACATAGCCTTGTCAACACACAAGAACACTAAAAATGGAATCCTTAATTTAATTGACAGGACTTGGAACACATTAATACAATTATCATAGACGAGTTTAGGTTCTGAATTATAATTACACAATAACCCAATTTAATAATCTAGTCTCCCATACATGATTTCTACAAATTCCATAGATATCCCACTTATATTTATACCCATTAAATTCTACTGCAAGTCACATCCTGGTGGAGACAGGCTACCCTGTTTTCCACCAAACAGATAAGATGTTTTCCCTTTTCTCTGGTACTCACACAGTGCTACACAAATAAGTAAACAAAAGTGTTATTCAAACTAGGAGTGACCCACAAGTGACCCCTAGAATTAAACTAAAAAAAACAAAATAACAACCTGAAGTTTTACATGGCAATCATAGTAGACTGTTTATCATAGTGGCATGTATTTTTACAAATAAATGTTACAAAATGAATATTAAAGAGTAATTAATACCCAGTCCTCCACAGGTTTATGTGTCACTCAAAATTATACAGTAACAATGACAGAAAATATTTAAACTATGAAAAGCTAAGAGTATATCCTCTTTCCATTTTACATTACTGTAATGTGTAGATGCATGATGCATACAGAAGAAACTTTAACAAACAGCTACAAAATAAATGCAATTAATTACTCTGGTTAATTATATCAAGGCAGTGGTCAGTGACTGACCACGCCGCTACAAAGTATACCTTAAAGTATCTGGAACCAAGGTGGTCTTTTGGCCCTAAAGGAGTTCCAAGACCTCTGCTTGAACCTTATTGCTACAATAGCTATGGACAACACCATGGTGGTTGCCTATTTAAGGAGGGGGTGGAGTAAGTTGGGCCCTCTTTGTGCCCTACTATGGAGAATAGTGACCTGGTGCTCCAGGAAAAAGGCTCAAGCCCGACACATTCACGCCTTAATTCCAAAATCAGTATCAAAAGCCATTACTGTTTTTGAGCCAAAGATCATGTGACTACAACTATGGCTGGCAGTTGAACAGGACCAACTGTATTGGTTTCAGTGTGGTTAGATGTGACTTAGGCATGTGTTGTACCGCTTTCAATGTGATTAGGTGTGATTTAGGCAAACCAAAACAAGGCATATTTGTGTCCCACAATTCAGATAAATGTATCAAATTGGCCATAAATCTGATAACACAACAAAGTTGAACCAATGTAATTTCTACCGATTGCTACTACTTTGCAGATTTAAACCATATCTTTTTCAACATGTCCACAAATATTTGGCTTTTATAAATCACTGTATGTTTGGAGATATAAGCTCATTAGACTCTCATAGCAGTATGTTGATCTAAAGATCAATACATGTTAGAGTACATTATAAAAATAAAACTTTACCATGTTAAGTGAAGGTTTTCCCTTACTATAAACAAACTTGAGCCTTTAACAAGGCTATGTTAAATGTGTAGGAAATAATGAAGACTTAAACTAACTGATGCTTGACTATTTCTGTACATGGCACCAGTTGTACACAATGATGTGTCCCAGGCAGTTATTCACATATCTCATGTAATATTATCACCTAGTTCTTAACTTTTTTATTATTATTTATTTCTGTTTTATTGTCCCATTAATTTGTATCAAATATCAAAAGCCAAATAATAAGAATATAACATACTACAAAATGTAGGTTTCTATTGTTCATATAAAACAATCAACGCTGCGCTGAAAACCTTGATAACAAACTCCAGTGATAGATGCAGTCTGCCATGTATTTCTCTTCTCAAGACTGTTTGGAAGACAGCACTATAGTTTATGTCAACATTCCCTTTGTTTGGGTATCACAGCTGTTTTTCAAAAGAATGTTTTGTGGACTTTCCACAAATTCTATGTAACTGCTTTATTGAATTTCCAGACATTGGGATGTAATTAAGTTTATTTCATCAAGACTATAAAGACGGGTGTGGATTTCCAATAAAACATTGACATTCAGTCAAGGTCTGTTGTATTTGTGTATGAAAATAATAAAATAAAATGTTTATCCCAAAAGTTGGCAGACATTAAAAGGCATTTAAAATCATTCTTCTGTCAGCTGTGTCTGGAGTGCTTTACACACTAATTTGAATCAAAAACGGCTGATGTATAGTAGGAAATATGTAGGACAATACTATTAAACATATAAATACCAAAACTCATTTAAAATAAATGCAAAAAAAATAATAATAATATGTCTTTAGGAGTTTTTCCCTTTTAGGATGAAATGGGTGCATCGACTGTGTTAAATTAGCCTTTCTCAAAGCAGAAATTTGTACCAAAATCATGTTTGATTATGTTCAAAACTTTAGTATTCATCAAGCACCCCTATATGTAAGAAACACTAGATTGTATTTTATTAAAAAACAACTACAACTCCTGTAATTAGTTGCTAAACCACCTGATTCCTTGTGATAACAAAACTTGTACTTATATCTTGTAGATGATGCGAAAAATTTTTCTTCAAAAACTATATTAACCTTGAATAGTATATAAACAGACTACTTAAAAAATAAACTGGTTTGGATTAAGGTTGCGTTGCAACAAATCATAGATTTTTGTTGTAAACAGAGACAGAAAAAATACAGAATTACAAACCACAAAGGCAGATGTATATTGCTGTATATAATCAGATGATATCTTTAAACATAAAACGTAATCAAGAACTTCCATATACATATGTATGTACATGATATAAGATCCATCTGAGTACTTAATGCATCATAAGGCACCAACTATTTATCGTGCATATCATATGTTTAAGTCGTACAAGTATGTACAGCCCCTCCCTAGTACACAATTTTTAGATTATAAAATGCCTTCCGTCTGTCCATCCATTCGTCACATTTTTACATTAACCTTAATATCTGTTCGTTTATAAAGATATCTTCACCAAATTTGCAGGGAATATAAAAAAATGCCTAATTTTCAAAAACAAAATGGCCGCCACAGCCAATTGTTTGAAAATCATAAAGATGCTTTAAATCTTGAAATATTGCAACTAGCTTCATCAAATTTGCGGAACAAGATATATGGCTAGGACAGCTAGTCTGATAATAATTTTGGCCTAGTTAGCAAAACAAAATGGCAGCCATATCACATGTTTAATATCAATTGGGGTTATCCTATTAAAAGGCCTTATATCTCCCTTACCATTGCACCTAGGAGTTTGGGATGTGAAAACAATTTGTAGGAAGTGAAGGCCTGGGAATCTTTCCCAGGTGTTGAATTTGACCTTTGACCCCTGCTTCAAGGTTAAATTGGGTCATCATACTAAAACGTCCTTATATATCCCTTATTATTGGTGTTTGGGCTTCAGAATGCAAAAACAACCCGTGGGAAGTCCTGGTCTGCAAATGTTTTGCCTGTGAACAATTTTGGCCTCATTTTGAAAAACAAAATGGCCACAATAGTCAATTATTTGAAAATCATTAACATGCTGTAAAACTCGAAATATTGCAGCTAGCTTCATCAAATTTGCACAAAAGATATATGGCTAGAAAAGTTAGCCTGGTAGTAATTTTGACCTAGTTTCAAAAACAAAATGGCCGCCATATCACGTTTAATGTCAAATTTGATTATCCTATTAAAAAGGCCTTATATCTCCCTTATTATAGCTACAGGGGGTTTGGAATATGAAAACAACTTATAGGAAGTCATGGCCTGGGATTATTTTCCTATTGTTGACTTTGACTCCTTCTTCAGTGTCAAGTGAGGTCATTTTACTACAAAGGCCTTATATCTACCTTAATTCTCATATATTACTGATCCTATATGGGAGATAACCGCTACGGCAGTGGCCTTGTTTTAAATGATATTAGAAGTAAGACGAGGTCAGATAAATGGTATGACCTTAGATGAAAATGAAGATGACTTAGAAGTTGTACACACCTTAGTTTAGATCCATGGCAAGATACACTTTGAGGAAGTGCTTTTTACATGTTAGTTAAAATATACTGAGTATGGTGAAAACACAATCTAGCAAGAGCTTTCGGAGAGGGCATACCTCCACCAAGGCACGTAATAATAAGCAAATGGGAAAACCCGGATATAATTGTTTTATATCCAGATGGTGATCCAGATGACTCTCAAAATTTAATGGGATCTAAGTTGGCCAAAGACCCTTTTTCTGATTTTTAGGAAGATCCAACCACAATTATTTAAAGTAATCCTTCTTACAAACAGACAAACAGAAAAATCGACAATTGGTCATGAAAATAATACCCACTTGGTGGAAATAATAAAATTTGAAACATTTAAATTTCAAGAAGCCCCTGATAATGTTATCAAACACACCAGCAACATTAAGCTGTTAAAGGATGACTTCAGCATTTTTGACATACATATTTTTTAAGTGTAAATTTAAGCTTTATATATTATCAATATACTGACAAAGTTTTATGTGTCAAAGTTGCCTATATCTGCTGTAATTTGCATTTAAAAGTACAGAAGCACTGCCTTATTTGGGTAGTCACATGTTCCCTCCCGAAAATTGCCGAGTGCACATGAAGTAAATAAACATGTGTGGGTGACGTCATTTGTGTTCACTTGCCTTGGTTTTAGCTTAGAACTGTTCTGATATATACTGCTTTTTATGTTATATTATCTCTTATAAAATGGAGCATTTCAAGGACATAAGAAAAGTAACAATGTTCTAAACTGTAGTTTGAGCCAATAAAACTTACAAAATGTGTGAGTTTATAGAACAAAAGATAAATATAACATGATCCACTGTGGGGGTGAACTGCGGACACTAATACTGAGAACAAGCACTGTTTATATTCTTTGCTGTGAACAGTGTATATTTATAACACTCTCTTCTTTTATCAACTATAAGATGTGAAATGAGATGAGTTTCTGGTAAATGTTTCATGGTGAAAGAAAATACTGCAGTATCAAGTATTATCTGGGCCATCTAGCTTTTTTCTGTGTAGAAAGGTATATCAATTCAGAAAAGCTTCAGTTAACATTTGTTTCACTCTATAAAGTGCACACTTATTAACTTTGGAAATCTAAAATTTATTTCATTTACGTGAATATTTAATTTTAGCATATTATTTAACTATTGAAATAACATATAAAGAAATAGTCCAGAAGGCAAATAAATATATTAGTTCCTGGTATTTGCAAATATATAATCTCAAGCCTTCAACAGGGGTGTATTTTGTAACTGCTGAATTATACACTACTTCTTCTGTTTTAATGTTGCTTTGAACACTGTATAACAGGTCATATCACGACAAGTAGTTTACAGGCAGAGGAAACCAGTACATACATGGTGCTGTCCTTTAAACTGCCATCCATCAGTAAGAAACTACCATCTTTCCCATGTAGGGTTCTGGGTTTGAACCACCTACATCAGAGATGTAACTATATTATAATTAAGGTAATTCAACTCCAGACTATTACTATGTTCTGTTCCCCCCACCCTTCCAATTTTCCATCTATCAGATCAGAGAAATATTAATTCACAGTATTAGATTATTTTTGTGCATTTTAATGAGGTTTTTTGCAACACAAGTGCTGTCCACCAGTTCTGTCCAAAACAAGTGTGTCTAGAGGTTTCAATAAATGATCCAACATATAAACTATGTGACGAGAACAAAGAAAATGATCAGTCACAATAGTATGTAAATAGATGGTTATAATTTAGTTTTTACTTAAAGTGTAGAAGTTTTTACTTGAGGATTCAAAAGCACTTCTAAAATCACATGAAAATATTAACTTAACTCTTGTTGGATATATTAACTTTTTTTTAAAAAAAAATGCTTAACTCTGGTTTCATTATTTTCAATAAACCTCCAGGCTTTCATCTCTGTGGTGGTGGATTTAAATATATGATATAATGGAATAAATGATGATCCCGTGTTGCAATGTGACCTTATAATTATGATAAAAGTGATACAAACACTCAGCTTAGAGCCAACTTTTAAATTTACATCTCTCTCCTTTTAGCAATTTTGCCTTGACCAAGGTTGTAAAATTGAATAACTGACTATTTTTGAACAGCCACATTATCTACATTTACTGGCCTCAGTATCTAGATATCAAAATTCAGCTGAGATCATGCACAGATGACCTCTATGTCTGAGATAAATGTGGATAAATTGAAGAGAAGAGAATAGTAAGAGAGAAAAATATAGGTTATGTTTTGATCATTTTGAAAAATCAGAAAAAAAAATTTTTCTAGTTTCCTTTTACTAATTGTATAATTCTTAATTTTATCCTTCAATAACTATGTACAATTTACCATTTTAAACTGACAATTGCAAAAATAAATTGAGGAGACAAAAACAGATATACTGTATATATAGCACTGTTTTTATCCCTGCATACACAGCCCATGAACACATATGATGCAAACACACCACATGACTGGTGAAAAGAGCCGAAGCAGGCAGTTGTAAATTTGAAATTTATCTCCTGTTATAAAGCTTGTTTATGAAGTAAACAGACTACTTTGGGTACTAATAGTACCAGATAGATGTTTTATATAGGCAAGAGTATCATATCCTGCATTTAACTCAGAAGTGAAAAAAAACACTGAAGTCATCCTTTAAGGTATGGTAGTGTGACCGCTGTCTTACTGACAAGTAGACATTGAAGAAGCTATAATGGAAGACAACCCTTCAGTTGAGGATAAATAGGAAACAAGATGCTTAGGGCCTTGTGCCAAAGTGCTTTTAAACGAGCACCACTTGTAAACATCTAGTTCCAGCATGTTAGAAAAACTTTTTTGTAATATTGTTGTTATTTATACTTTTAAAAGATATATATATTAAATAGAAATCAAACTGACAATGTAAGTAGTGTACCTTGACCTTTAACTGTTGAAAGGAACGTTAGACCTGAAAAATAGATTTAACTTCAAACATTTAACTCATGTTACAGAAGATAGAGACAGGAAACAATTAGTACAACAACCAACCAAACAAAACCTCTACTTGACACATCACTTTGTCCACATTGTACAATGTTTTTATTATCTTTGAATACTGACAGTTAGTAACTTTAACAAGATTAATTGTTCACTTTTTTTTCAATTTTAAAGGCATTCACCCAAATCTATTGTTACAAATGGCCCTTTTTCTATTTCAGAGTTCAACACGATAAATGTTTCCAAACTCTACTTGAGGAAATGATTAGCATCTCCACCACAAGACAGACTCTAAGGCACAACAAGGAAGAAACATGTCCAAAAAATTCATTGTCCAGATACACAAAAGGGGTTGGGGTCAACACCACTTGGAGAGTCAGTGAATACGATAAACCTAGGGTATGTAGGCTTTTGTGGAGAAATAGGCTTTCAGTTTCTTCCTAAAACATAGAAGAGATGTGGCAGAGTGGATGTCATCCAGCAACTCATTCCAAACCTTGGGGGCATCATAAGCAAGACTGAAGCCAAATTCCTTTGTTGACTTATGAACAGATGGAATAAATTGTGGCACCTCAAGAACTTCACCCTCCATCTAGCTACTCCTAGTATTTATAAAACTTTTTTCCGGCATTCCAAAAAGATCTGAAATAATTAGGTTAACCACTCTGAAGGAAAGCCCTTTAATAACCCATTAAATGTCAAAACGAATTGCTGTTTATTATCCAGGCACATTATCTGAATGACAAAATACTAAGTGAATCTTTCCACATGCACAGAATAACTGTTAGATACTATTCATCAGAAAAAAATGATTCCCATTGGATGTGTACTAAACCATAGAAATATTATTGGTGTAGAACACAGATAAACAAAGCCACTGCCGCAGCGGTTATCTCCCACCTTAGAATCAGTAAAAATTGAGAACTAAAGGCAATTTAAGGCCTTTGAAGTAAGATGACCCCACTTGACATTGAAGAAGGGGTCAAAGGTAAAAGTCAGCAATTTCAAAATAGTCTCAGGCCTTGACTTGGTATAAGTTGTTTTCACATTTGGAACCCCTAGTAGCAATGATAAGGGAGATATAAGGCCTTTTAATAGGAGAATCCCATCTAACATGTGATATGACGGCCATTTTGTTTTTGAAACTAGGCTAAATTACTATCAGGCTAACTTCCCTATCCATATGTATTTTGCGCATATTTGATGAAGCTAGCTGCAATATTTCAAGTTTTAGAGCATCTTAATGATTTTTAAATAATTGGATATGGCGGCCATTTTGTTTTTCAAAATAAGGCAAAAATTTTTCTCAGGCAAAACATTTGAAGGCCAGGACTTTTGATGGTCTGTCTTTATATTCTGAAGCCATAGCATCAGATAATAAGGGAGAAATAAGGATGTTTCAGTGTGACAACCTCATTTAACCTTGAAGCAGGGGTCAAAGGTCAAATTCAACACCTGGAAAAGATTCCCTGTCCATGTCTTCCTACAAGTTGTTTTCATATTCCAAAACTCTTGGAGCAATATTTTGGAAGATATATGGCCTTTTTAATAGGATAACCTGTCATTAAATATGTGATATGGCGGCCATTTTGTTTTTTGAACTAGGCCAAAATTACTATCAGGCTAGCTTTTCTAGCCATATATAGCTTTTGTGCAATTTGGAGAAACTAGCTGGAATATTTCAAGATTTAGAGCACCTTTATGATTTTCAAACAATTGGCTATGGCAGCCATTTTGTTTTTCAAAATGAGGCTAAAATTTTGCATAGATAGGTTTTCATAGCCATAAACATTCCTTGCAAATCTGGTGAAGATTTCTTTATAAATGAATGAGATATTAAGGTTTATGTAAAAACATGACAAACTTTAAACATGTGATATGGCAGCCATTTTGTTTTTTGAACTAGTGCCAAAATTACTATCAGGGTAGCTTTTCTAGCCATATAGCTTTTGTGCAAATGTGATGAAGCTAGCTGGAATATTTGAAGATTTTGAGCACCTTTATGATTTTTAAAGAATTAGCTATGGCAGCCATTTTGTTTTTCAAAATGTGGCTAAAATTTTGCAGAGACAAGTTTTCATAGCCCATATAGTTTTTGTGCAAATTTGATGAAGCTAGCTGGAATATTTCAAGATTTAGAGCACCTTTATGATTTTCAAACAATTAGCTATGGCGGCTATTTTGTTTTTCAAAATGAGGCTAAAATTTTGCAGAGACAGGTTTTCATAGCCATAAACATTCCCTGCAAATTTGGTGAAGATATCTTTATAAATGAATGAGATATTAAGGTTTATGCAAAAATGTGACGAACGGACGGACGGACAGACAGACGGACGGAAGGCGTTTTATAATCTCCCAACCTCTGCCTTTGGCCGCAGGCGGGAGATAAAAATAAGGATATTTTAGTGTGACGACCTCATTTAGCCTTAAAGCAGGGGTCAAAGGTCAAATTCAACACCTGGAAAAGATTCCCTGTCCATGACTTCCTACAAGTTGTTTTCATATTCCAAACCTCTTGGAGCAATATTTGGGGAGAAATATGGCCTTTTTAATAGGATAACCTGTCATTAAACATGTGATATGGCGGCCATTTTGTTTTTTGAACTAGGCCAAAATTACTATCAGGCTAGTTTTTCTAGCCATATAGCTTTTGTGGAAATTTGATGAAGCTAGCTGGAATATTTCAAGATTTAGAGGACCTTAATGATTTTCAAACAATTAGCTATGGCGGCTATTTTGTTTTTCAAAATGAGGCTAAAATTTTGCAGAGATAGGTTTTAATAACCATAAACATCCCCTGCAAATTTGGTCAAGATGTCTTTATAAATGAATGAGATATTAAGGTTTATGCAAAAACATGATGACCTTTAAACATGTGATATGGCCGCCATTTTGTTTTTTGAACTAGTGCCAAAATTACTATCAGGGTAGCTGTTCTAGCCATATAGCTTTTGTGCAAATTTGAAGAAGCTAGCTGGAATATTTCAAGATTTAGAGCACCTTTATGATTTTCAAAGAATTAGCTATGGCGGCCATTATGTTTTTCAAAATGTGGCTAAAATTTTGCAGAGACAAGTTTTCATAGCCCATAGCTTTTGTGCAAATTTTATGGAAGCTAGCTGGAATATTTCAAGATTTAGAGCACCTTTGTGATTTTCAAACATTTAGCTATGGCGGCCATTTTGTTTTTCAAAATGAGGCTAAAATTTTGCAGAGACAGGTTTTCATAGTCATAAACATCTCCTGCAAATTTGGTCAAGATATCTTTATAAATGAATGAGATATTAAGGTTTATGAAAAAACATGATGAACTTTAAACATGTGATTTGGCGGCCATTTTGTTTTTTGAACTAGTGCCAAAATTACTATCAGGGTAGCTTTTCTAGCCATATAGCTTTTGTGCAAATTTGAAGAAGCTAGCTGGAATATTTCAAGATTTAGAGCACCTTTATGATTTTCAAACAATTGGCTATGGCAGCCATTTTGTTTTTCAAAATGAGGCTAAAATTTTGCATAGATAGGTTTTCATAGCCATAAACATTCCTTGCAAATTTGGTGAAGATATCTTTATAAATGAATGAGACATTAAGGTTTATGCAAAAACGTGACGAACGGACGGACGGACGGAAGGCGTTTTATAATCTCCCAACCTCGGCCTTCGGCCGCAGGCGGGAGATAATAACATATAATTAACACATTTAACCTCTAGAGGCCTCTTCTTGTTTATTTTCCAGTCTTGAAAATAAGCTATCGGTGCAAATCAAAGAAGCAAGATATTTCGCTATTAGAACGAAGGCAACTGTATAAAATAAGAGCCATCATGGCATAAGCATCCACATGTCCAACTCCTACTTCATATCATATAAACTTATATATGCTGGTTTTTACATCAGTGTACGCCTAAGACGGTTCAATGAGCTTGTGTCTCTCAATATGTACGAGTGTAGTGTATGCATGCCAAATATTTCTGTACATGTCCGAAAAAAAAATCTGATACAAATTTCCCATGTAGTGCCAGACTTTTGTCAGTAATGTCACACTACAGGCAGTACTTCCAGCAGTTAGAGGTTTTACTTGCCCGCGAAAACTGCCTACAAAGACGTCTCATACCTTCCAAGATTCGGTGTTTCCATCACACTACAAGCAGTATGATTTGCGGTGATAGTTATTGGGTGAAATCCTGCTGTCCTTCAACTACCGAGTGGGGGGCCATGGTGGCAGAGTGGTAACACTCTCGCCTCCCACCTCCGCGGCCGGGGTTCGATCCCCGTCATGGCCATAAGTGGGAAAGCTGGTAGTTGCTTGCCGTTGGTCGGCAGTTTACAGTACAGAACCCTAGTGAACTGTATGTACTGGTTTCCTCTGCCCTTCCAACTACCCGTCGTGATATGACCTGTACAGTGTTGAAAGCGACGTAAAACCATAAATAAACAAAAATCAACTGCCGAGTGAGGTTTGTATGTGAAGTTGTGACACAGTGGCAAAAGTATTCATTATATAAACTTAACTTTTTCCCTAATTAAAAAACTAGCCTTATGCAAGGTTAAGTATTCCCTTTTTCTTATTGAAAACAAACACTGAAAACAGAATCTGTCTGTGATAGATACATCACTGTAGATTACAAAATGTTTCATACAAACGAGATTCATGCATAATAAAAATGTCTGCTGCTAAAACCTCCATCAATCAGTTGCAGATGTGTCAGATCTGCTTCTATACTCCTGGTCTTGTTTAATGCTCAAATTTATACCATATCTTTTAACAACATAAACACAGATATTCGGTATTCATAAATAACTCATACTTGAGATATATGCCCATCAGACAGATGTCTTTGAAGAATGCAAACAGAAAAGCCAGCATATGTAAGAGTATATTACATCATCTGAAACCTTTGTATTTCCACTGAACGTTTTCCCAAATAACAACAAATTTTGTGCCTTTAGAAAGGTTAAAATGAGATGCACCACCCGTGGAGTGTCTTGAAACTAAGACCAGACACCGGTCGATAGCTCTTCAAGTCCTCTTTTGAAAGGGTGGACTTTTTGAGGAGAGGCTAGCCTTGCTGAAGGCTCAAGTTTCTTTGCAGTTAGGGAATGTTTCCAGTTCAGATAATGGAGTTTCACTTTCTATAATGTACTCATACACATACATAGCATACGGCTAAGAGCTTCCTTTAAAATTCTGAATGCGTACCTTATGATTGCCAAATGTTTCTGCACCTATTCTGAACATATTATATACATATGGGCCTTAATAAGCAAGGCTAAGGAGAGGCGTGACAATAGCCTGTTTAAAAGGATTTGGGAAAATGCCATTTTTGAGGGACAAATTCACCAGTTTTGTCAATGAAGGGAGAAGGATGTCTATACATTGTTTCACAATATGTGTGGGACATGGATCTAGAGAGCAAGTTTTTGAAGGGGCTTCCTTGATAAACTTGAGGACTTCGCTATCAGTGACAACTTGAAAGGAACTGAAAGTTGGTGGCTCCTTGTCTGGGTGACAAAACTTAGATCGGGTGTATTTGAAGGTGTCTCGGATATTTTTAATTTTATCAATGAAAAACGAACCAAACTTAACTGTATACTTGTGTAAAATCCAGAACATTAATATGTCAGAGTACCTTATGCAAACTGAAACTTTTTTTCCTGATTCGGGACTTTCAGGAGCATCATAAACCTATCGTGTAGAAAACCGCAAGGTTCCCAATTTCAAACAGTTTGAAATTCTCGTAAACTATTCCATATTCTTATCTGATCTTGTGCTGTCATACCCTGTTGTAAACCTATCATATACCTATCATGGCCATCATTAGTCTATATTTTAGTCATATAGCCATCTTTTCAGTCGTAAACCTATCAGGAACATTGGAACTGTGTTCCAATTGCAAACTTTTTATCTCAATCTGTGACATTTGAAAAGATTTGAATCTAGCCAATAGGATGCCATACTGCCATAAAAGTATACCATATCAAAGGATTCTATCTTCATGGGTAAAAATGAAAAGAATTTAGATAGGATTAAAAAGATGGGTGTACAATGGGATTATGATAGCTTTCCGATGGGGTTGGGATTAGAAAAATTGACATCGACGGTATGTCATTCTCTGTATAACCCCTGGTTCAGGCCTCAACATTCATTTTGTGGCTAGAAATCGAGGTATGATCAAATTAGACATATTTTCATTTGACTTAATATTTTGCAATAGTTTGGATATCACGTTCTGACATTTCTATTATGTTTAGTTGATTTTTATAGTGTGTAAAAAGTAAAGGTAATCTCAAAATGCCTCCAAAGAAGAAGCAAAAGAACTTGCGTGCCGCAAGAGACAGACATACAAGGTCAAGCATCCCAGAGATTGAGGCCACACAAGAGAATACTATGAAGGCTACACAGGAGGTTACTATGGAGGCTACACAGGAGGCTACCATAGAGGCTAATATATAATACTACTATAAGGACTACACAGGGGGCTGCAGAGGATAGCAAGAGGAAATTTGTTGTGTTTAATGCAGAAGATGAGATTAAGCTCATTGAATTTTGAAAGATAATGAACTGTTTTTTAACAATGGACTATAAAGATCCAAATAATTGGGAGGCCTCATGGAATAATTTTTTCTGAGAACATCATGGACAAGGCTGCCTGTAAGAGTTGTTTCCATAGCCAGAGGACAATGTTTTGCAAAATCACAGATATGAAATCTGGTGAGAGTGCACCTCATCTCACTGATAGGTAGAAGTGGCTGATAAAGAATTTTGGCTTTCTCAGCACCCATATTGTGTGCCATCATTCATCAAAGAGAGCCTTCAAGCCAGTGAATCCACAGTTTTAATGCCACCTGATGCTGCTCCATCAGAGGAGTCAGAACAATCCCCAGTCAGTGAGCCCAGTTCAATGGAGTTGATTTCAGTTGACAGTGGACGTGGTTCAACTGAGAAACAACTACAAATATGTGGTATCTCTGCCACCCCTTCCCAAATCCCCACAACTCCCAACCATGTGCAACCCCCACCATGAACGAGTCAGAGTTCCAGATGGAACAAAGATAACACATAGAAATTATATGTAATACAGTTAGAGACCTGTCACATTTACCATTTCCAAATTACATGGCCAAATATATGAAAATGTCAAAAAGGTCACTCAGGTGGGTGTGTATGGCCCTCATACACAGGTTAAATGTCTCCTTAAAGCCTTGTATTTGGGTACATGAAAAAAAGAACATACGGTAATAATATTTTCCCAGATGAGATTTCAGCTCTATCAGTCACATAACTTGACAGCCACAGTGCTTAAAAGTGGCAAAAATTCCAAATATTGGGTCTCTGTGGGCAATTTAGAGACTTCAATGTGACCTTATAATTAAAGCTTCAGACTTCAAATTTGCTATGCACAAAGATTACATGTATTAAACTTAGTACAGTTTGAGACTCATCGTAGTTATGGGCCTCAAAACAATTTTATCCCCAACATAGAATCTTGATTTTTGGCACATGTAATAAGAATACATTAATGTGTTCTCAGCTGAACTTTTATCCAGATGGCCCTCATAATTTGTGACCTGGAGGGCTTTAAGTGGCCATAGGTACATTTCAGACTTAAGGTGGCCATAAGTTCTTCATTATTGAGAATTTTAAAATCCCCTTGAAATAGAGATCTTTCTTTGGCATCCATTAACAAGTGTACCAAGATAAGTAGTGCAAAACCACACAGTCTGTGACTATGCACATGACCACATGAGGATCTTGCTGCATGGTGGATTACAGGACCCAAAATCTACTGGCCAAAAGTCCCAAAGGCATTCTCCACAACCTTTCTCCTGCCCAGGGAGAAGCGTTTCACTAACCAGGTTCGGAGGATGAAGGCATCATGAAGAAGGCATCATGAAGACGTACTGCACTTGGGCCCCACAGTCCACATATCACGGGAAATCTGGCTGTCCGATCTTGACCCATGGGCGGCTAAAATCAGAAAAACTTATAGTCCATGTCCAACAGGGATAGGAAAAGGGATTGAAATGCCTTGCAGCTTAAGTAGAGACTCCTCCCTTGTCTGTGACATCTGATGGGGATATTTCCCGTCTATGGTGCCAAGAGCATGGGGTAGATTCCACCTCTCCCTGAAACCTGTTCTATCTCCAACCAGTACTCAGTACAGGAAGGACAAGCGACAATCTCATCATGGTAGAATATGATTATGTGTCACACACCTCAGGGATGAACTGGTTAATGGAAGTGAAGTGATACATAGCTCTCTCCTGTGGCCAAATGTCTCAATGTAATTTCAGGCCTGGACTGTGTGGCTCTGAAGCTTGCCTGCCTCTGGAGGTCTGGTTGTTCATCGCCACTCAAAGTAAGTTAATATCTCACGAGATATCAGCATAAAATAGGTGAAAGAGGGATGATCTTCTTCGTAGATATCTACAATGAGATTATGGTACTGACCCTGTCCTCACGTCTCCTTAGCCAATGCCTAACCTAAGTGACTGAGTCCCTCCTCCTTCGCCTCTGTGGAAGAACTCTTCATCTGAATCTAATAATCATCTCACCCAACTCCAACATTTACCAGAACAGCTATCATAAGCCTAATGGGGTCTGTCATATTCCTATTGCATAGCTATTGTATACATATTTTGCCAGATCTGGATCCTGTCACATACCTTATCGGTGCGCAATCGTAGGAAAATGCAACAAACCATCAACCTTCTACCCGATGAGCCTCCAATTGCAGAAAAGTTTTCCAATTCCCAAAATTTCACAATTTGGAGTAAGACTTACAACATATCAGAGAAATGAAACAGCCCCGTAACGTCAAATACTGTAACAAGACTTGGATTGTTTTTTCTGTAAAATCTGAAAGAAGGTTTTCATGAAGTTTCAATTACATCCTTTTTTCATGGCATCACCATAAAATAGGTTTTCTCAGAAGGCAGTGTTTTTGGTAGTTATCAGATCATTATTTCACTGCAGTTTAAGATTGCTAAATCCCTGGATGTGCAATCAACAGCTCTGCTATCATCCCCTAGAAATAGAATAGGATAAATACATGGCTGCATTACAGGATAACCTTCTTGTGAGAACTGCTTACCATCTTGAGAGAATGTTTACCTCCAGCCATTTTTCGGGCTCAAATTTTTGCAATATCTTTTTCAAACATGCACACAAATAGTTGGCATTCACAAAGCACTTGTAAATGTCCAAAGATACTAGTATAAGCTCTCTGACTTAGCAGTACACATATGTACAAACCATAATATGTAGGAGTACATTATGTTAACCGCAACTTTATCAAATGGAAAATGGAAAATGTAAAGTTTTTACCAACATCAAAGAAAGGCCAGTTTCCTTCAAACCTGTCAACAAAGCAATAACTTTAAAATAAAATTCAACTATATTCAACCAGTTACATAGCAGCACAAAGATACAGGAAAATTAAATAACAATTTCCTTACTTACATTTCTATACGTCATACTCCTGTCACTAACATGTTATTTGCAAAATCTGGTGTTTTTTGGGGGGGCTTTTTTGGTTTTATTTTGTCAGAACTAATGACTATTATTTTGAATAATGCATGTACATGAAATCACGAAATCTCGTGATGCTTAAGTATTATCTTCATTTGATAGATTTTGCAAAATGAAAATCTCTTTGGTGTATCTTTACCTTATTTGGACATCGTTGGCTTTTCGTGTATTTTATTGAATAAAGAATAATAAGTGTTATGAAATTAATTCTAGAAACCCCTGTTGTAATCTTAAATTTCAAACCAGATCCACACATAAAAATTCATCAAATATTCCTTAAGTCAAAAACACTTTCATTCTGTTCTTACTTTTGAACTTTGACTTTTTCCTATTCATTTTATTACTGTAACTTTACACCAAATTTTAAACTGTATTTACTTTTATCACATGGCTGATTCTTATCCTCCTTTTTGTCTGCAGATTAATTGTTCACCACTGTAACTTAGGTCAAATTTTCTACATGAAAATATTTAAATTACATATACCATATTACATATAAGCCACTCACCCTGTAAGGCTTCTGGCAAGACAAAACATGTTTTGCAGTTCATTTCCCCGCCAGGGGGCCAAATAACAAATCATTTGGGTTAAATTAAATTTATAATATTTTTTAAATTTTCAGGACTAACATATTTGTAAAATACTATAATATGTGTATAATTAAGGAATATTTTATGTTCTGATAGTAAAGCAGAAGTTGCCCCCGAACCGTTCCGCTCATGCTTGCCTATAATGAGATATTTCTTGAACCTTTATAAGAGAACATTATGGACCCAAAAAATTTACGATAAGTTTAACCATAACCCAAAGTCCTCTAGTACCATACTAGTACCCTATGTTATCGAATACCAAACCCAGGGGCAAAGATGGGTGAAGGAAGCAGTGAGGGTACCCACTAAGCGGTTAGAAGGGAGAAATTTAGAAATTTGTAAAGGTTGAAACCACCGGAAGCCACAACATTAAAGGTTTAGGATGAAAGCTTTGCTTAGCAGATAAAATAATAATTTAAACTTTATAAATGATAGTTTTGGACAGAGTTTGTAATGAAAGAAAGGCACCCTGCCAAGGTCAAGAAAGGTAAAACCAACGAGGTCATGGCCTAAATAAACCCAAAAAAAAGTTTTTAATGTAACAGGAAATAGAAGCCTATCCTGGTGGCTTGTGATATAAAATGTCATTCATAGTCTGAGATAATAGAAAAATCCAGACAAGCCAGCAGCCAATTCGGATTTAGTATTACCAAGTTCCTGGCCATTATGTTATAAAATCTGCTATAAGTGATAAAAAGAAAGATAAAATAAGTGACTTGATATTTAACAACCCAGGCCTCTGTGGCCTTCTGCAGTCAAGATAATTAAATATACAAGATCACAAAGGTCAGGTAGAGGTCAGTTGCAAGGTCACAAGCATGACAATGTAAAACAATGAAGATAGTAAAACAAAGTTATGTTATATAATTTCAACTTCAAAATACATGTAACTAGTGCTTCACTCTCACGGATTTTTACTTGTAACCTGTCTAGCTAACAGGGTCTAGCACCTTACAGAACTGTGCAATACAGCCCACCTTATAATAGTTTTTAAAAACAACAACAAAAAAATGACAAAACATGTTTTGCAGTTATAACATCCTGAGATGACATAACTTGGCTCCTTCAGGGCCCACTAATAGGCTAAGTCTCACAAAACACAGATTTTCTGAGAAACAAAATTCCACACAATTTTCTTTCATGCATGCCAACAATTAATTTCTCCTTTTATTTTCTTTCTTGAAACTTTTTGCATAAAGAAACTCACAAAAGTACATTCAAGATAATGCTTATTCTAAAATTTCATAAAACACTTTTACACTAACATTGTTATTTCATTTAAAATTATTCTTTGCTTATAACACTGTGGAAGCGGTCAATGAACTTTTAAAAATTTACTCTGAAATGACGAGATATAATTCTTTACAATGAGATGTGCTATGTAGTTATAACACGATATAAGTAATGATACTGTAATATGCCATGTCATTTTAACAAGATATAAGTCACTACAATAAAATTTGCTATGTTATTATAACGAGCTTTAAGTAGTCATAGCGAAAATTCCTAAACTGTTATAACCAAATATCAGTTTATAAAATATATATATAGCCTGACTAGTGTTTTGTAAATTGGCACAAGCCCCAACTTGGAAAAAAACACATAATATAAACAATCACTTCAACATTCAGTCAATCAGGATCATTGTAGCCTTGCTGAAGGCTCAAATTTCTTTGCAGTTAGGAAAAGTTTTTAGTTCAGATAATGGAGTTTCAGTTTCTATAATGTACTCGTACACATACTGACAAAACAGCCAAGAGTCTGTCTGACACAGTTCTTTCTCTTGACATGTATGAGTGCTTTATGACTACCAAATATCTATGTGCATGTTTGAAAAGATATCATGCAAATTTGAGCCTTAAGCAAGGCTAGGATCATTGATACAAATTATATATTTGTAAAGTGCATTTAGATCAGTCATTGTTGAGATGCTGAAAATGGAAAAAAATTATATTATTGCATATCAAAAAGGACATATAAACAGTTAATTAACCGGTTGTTTTCTTAGTCTCCTTATAACCTGCTCTTGTGGCAATGCAAATTCTAGTCAAAATCCGTGTTTGTAATGATGCAGTAAACAACCATTCCGAGGATTCCGAGTTTAGGCTGTGATAATTTATGGTGATAGTAGTATGATAAATACTGAAATCATTCTCCACCTTCGTTGACTGCAATGTTAGTTTTGTTAAAGGGTGACGGGTTTTTAATAAGAGAAAGTTTTCAGTTTAGATAATGAAATTTCAGTTGATATAATTTACTCATTGCTTTTACATTTGCATAATGCTCCCCTTTTGATGAGCTTATATATTTCCTAACATGTATGGGTGCTTTATGAATATCAAAAATCTGTGTTCATGCTTGAAAATATTATTGTTCAAATTTGAGTCTTAGGCAGGCTACTGCAATGTAACCTTCCAAGGCCTTCTGTGTCTGTGTTTTAGCAGTTAACCATTTATTTTACCAGCACCTAATTAGACTCAGTTGGCTTTTAAAAGACACTCACACTTTTGCACTTCAGAAAACAGATTATTCTCCCCCTAACAAAAACTAAGCGATTAGAGAGGTGAGACGATGAGTATAATTATGTCATTTTAAGTTTTATATTATTGACATGAATGTACATTCACAGAAATTTTGCGAAATAAAATACCCATTCGTGCCAACGTATGTAATAAGTTCTCAGTAGCCTTGTGGCTAGCAAGTTTGGCTTCTTATCACAAGGTTTATGCTTTTAAAGTGCAACATTTTGAATTTATTTCCATTTATTTTCCAATTAACAATGCTGAATATGCTGTGATGTGTTGAGCCAAAAAAAAAACGGAAAACATGTCTGAGTTGAAATCTGGACAAAAACGAAAAAAATGTTTATGGAAAGCATTTTGAATGACACCCAAATGTCAAACACAATTTTGAAAAAACTGTATACGTACAGGATCTACGTTGGTTGGAGACTAGTTCCTCCCCAGTTCACATGCACTCAGTTTTAAAGTCATTGGGCAAGAGCCTAGTGTAAATAGGTTTGTAATCTAGTTAACGTTTTGGCTGATCCTTGACTGCACTAGCCCAGAACTGGAAAATGGGGTATATATCAGATTTGGATTAAATATGGAAGAAGATAAGGTTTTCTAAAAACCTTGTATTGGTTATTTGGATAGCAATGACTGTATAACGTACTGATTCAATAAGAATCATGTTTAATTTTATTTAGTCTTTTGATCCTAAACAACCACTGCGAATTACATGAGATAAGGTGCCCGGAATATTCAAAGTCAAAGTCAAAGTTGGGGTTTAACGTCCCGTTCAACAGCCAGGGTGATATTGGGACAGGTCCTCAGCATTGCCACTTGTGGGACTCGAACCCACAGAGGTGACAGCCTATGATTAGATGCCAAACTTGCTAACCACTAGGCCACCGAGGACCTCCCGGAATATTCTAAGGAGTGAAATAATTTCCCCTGTGTGGACAAGAAAGGGTATGCAAACATTTAAAAGTTAACTGAATTGAAACTACTAGAGCCAAAAGAATTCTGCCTGTTAATTATTTCATTATCCACCAATCATGTTTGCTTATCTAATCAGCTTAAATCTTCTCTATAAAAGGTTACTTACTGAAGAAAACTATCTGTCTCAGAAACTGAAATGTCACTACTCAAATGTCAAATACTCTAACTTGTAAATATTTTACAATAAATTTGTTATACACACATATCAAATTAAAATATACATTTGTATAATAATCATATAAATAATACTGTAATAGTTACAATAAACATTTTTTGGTTTATTTTCACTGTTTCTATGAGGATGCATTCAAGGCCCAATGTGTCTGTTGAATGTTCCACATTGTGACAAACCATTTGCCAGCTTCCAATTAGTTAGAGTGGACTCATAAGGAAATATGTTTGTGAAGGAAGCTTAAACCAGAGATAAACAAGTTATCAGAATTTTTCACAAATATTTACATCCCCTGTCCATTGTGCTGGAATTCTATTAGTTCTACATCACAGTATTTTATTTTTCCATTAAATTGATCATTTTGTGTAGACTGTCCAATTATTTTTGTTCTTGGTTTTGTGTATTTGTAATATGCCTACAATTGCAGTTTTTAAAAAAATGATGTCAGGCAAAGGATATCCCAGAGCTTTTCATCTTTCTATCATGATAACCATTCTGCGGAGAATGTGATAATACTGTTTTCATTAGTTCTATTTATAGTATCTAAACAACTATCAATTGTATTTTCAGTATATAGATGGCAAAAAGTATGAAAAACATGCCACATTACCATAAAGTTTGAAATACTATGAAACCTCTTTTATGATAAAAATAGACCAATGATTTGGCATAACAATATTGTTGAGCCAACTTTTGCTAGTTAGGTTTCAGGAATTTGGACATTATAATCCTGCTCCAGTGTTCGTAATATCTCCTTTAATATTCTTTGTCATCCCCCACTACAGCAGGATGGGCCTACCGCCAGCTTTCCCTCCTGAATTGCTCCTGGACATGTACAATCATATCCTGAATGACAAGGATTAGTCCCATACATGTCACTATCTGTCATGTACCTACCAAGGAGGTAGGTCACACATCTAAGTACACTCCCGAATGTCTCAGTTCCGTAACATTGACCTGGCAGTCCTGTAGGCCCCTAACAGTCATGTACTACCCCGATCGGACCCAAAACTGGTCTGCCTGTGTATGTCTCCCCTATCACTTACTGATGTTGGCTGCATTTGGATTTTTCTGTGGATATCATTGAGCAGATTTGCATACTGACCCAGATCTTAAATCCTTATCCGGTGGTGGTCCTACTTCAATAAGGGATCAGTACTGGAGCTGTACATAGCTGTAAGTGACATCACTGAGAACTCATCTGGGTTGAAAATAGGACAAAGTCCACTAAATTCAGTATCAGTGCTCCTGGATTTCAAGCATTGTCCCTCTCTTTGTGCATTCCCGATTTACTCATGAACCATCTGCCATAGTGGAACTGCCTCTTTATAGACAAAATTTCCAAAGTGTGATATTATAACCCTCAATCAGAGAAGTGACACCAGACTGAAAAAACCATTGACACAGGTACTAAACCTGGACACATCGAAATATTAAAATAATTTATAATGTTTGAGACATTATCAAGGCTAGCTCTCTCCTGTATGAAAGCATTTTTGCTGAAAAGAATTTTTTTTCTTTTTATTTGAGATTTATCACTCATCACTCTTTCCAGACCACACACTTAATTTGACTGAGATTCTACTTGAGGTCAACCTCAAATCTTATATATAACAAAACTGTTGTTAGTAAAACGTCCAATCAGTGGATTCAGTCTTAGATTAGAGATATAGGCCCAACACCTGCAATATAGTTTATGACTGTATTTATGTCACACAAGAGGATAATATTCTCACCAACTTTGTTGGTGAAAAAGAATCTTTGTCTGTTGTTTCAGGCATTTAAGGGGGGGCAAATATTGACCGGAGTCCAATGGACTGTTTCAGTGTCGTAAATATTGTCAGATTTGCCCTTTGTTGATGAACACTATTAACAACACAAAGTAATAAACATTTGTTCCCTAGGGTTGTGTTAAAATCAACATAGACGGGAACCAGCCTCCTTTAACAATAAAGGGACTGGTATCGGCCGCAATGGCCTTGATGCATTCTTTTTTACTTCTTGAGATGGTGCTACTTTCCCGTGAAACAGTTGTTATATCTGCATATACCTTTCAAGGTGCATAAAAATGATCTATGGCTTCCCGGCCATGTTTCGCAGTAACTGGGATTTTATTTCAAATTTTACATAGCTTATTGTTCTTGGTTAGCTGCAATGCACACGACTATGGTTTGGTCGTGTGCATTGTTGCCTGCTTGCACATTCGTCTGTTTTAACCTAACTTTTATTCAGTCTATCTTCTCATCAGCTGCGACCAGCGGTGGTATTATCCTTGTGGTATGCCGCCGCCGGCCGCGTCATCACGTCCCAACGGCTAATATAAACATTGGGCAAAGCTGGTCTAACTTGACGTTTCCTTCCAGCCACGTCAACTGACTGTGGGCTCTTATATGAGAGGGTTTACTCTGGCACGCTATTATCACCAGCTTGCCAGGGTTTAAACTTACGTTGCTTTTATTCAATTTGGTCTTACTTCTAACCGACCTCAGTGGGGACACTGTGGCCGGAGGCGTCGCCTCTGCTGTGACCTGGACCTTCTTACTAATTTTATAGCCACCTTGTTATGGTGTTTCTTTCCTTTATACATCAGTTACCCACCATTCACCCAGGCTTGGGGTACTCTGACCTCCCCTTTTATATAGCCATTACACCAAAACATAACTCCATATATTTACCTCTTTTATATACCATTCCATATTTATTCATTTTGACCTTTACATGACCTTTTTCAAAATTTAAATTCCCTCTGACTTTACCATTTCATTTATTTCCTTACTCTAACCTTTTAATTGCCTGGCATTTGAAACTTTGTTCTAATACAACTCAGGCCTTTGTCCATCTTGACCTAATTCACCCATGACCTTAACATCATATTGGGTGCCTATGTTCATTCCAACCACACATCTCGCCCACTTATTTTACAAATTCATCCTAAAATTCCATGGTTCCACACCTTGGAACAAAAAATTGCTCTGTAATTCAACCAGTTACAATATACCAACCAGGGCTATGCCCACTTTCACCTTTATTCAACCTATGACCCACTCTTTCCTTTATTTAACCTTTGACCCTTCAAGGTCACATTCTTTGTAAGATTTCAGTCTTCTATATTCCACGGGGGGTTGACCAAATCTTATGTCAGTAAAATGTTAAATTTGTCATCGCCACAGTATCCCAAGTCCTGTGTCCTTGGTTTCATGTCTTCATGTGAATATTTCATGAATAGTAATGTTATAGATTTACAGTTTATGAAAAACAGCAATCTTATAGACTTAATGCTGTTAGTAACTGTTGTACATGGATAAATGCAACTTATATCAAATAGATGTTATTATTTTATGTTATGTATGTTATTAACAGTCAAAGAATAGTAGAATAAATATTTATATCCCAACTTTTGGGTTTCTTTGGTACCCTCTGGGGAATGTCCCGTGAAACAGTTGTTTGCATTTTCAACGGCATTTTTCCGGGATGTGAACTAGTAAATAGAATGCATCATTGCTAGATATCATCTATCGGGAAATCTCGACCATTATTTTAATTACTTATATGCTTTTTGTATGTATTTAAAACATTTTAAATATTTATTATTGAAATTATAACATCAAATATTGTGAATTAAACTTAAAAATATTTTGGAATGACAATAATCTTTTGAAGCAAGTACATTGTTTTGGGCGATAATAGAAGATCGACAGCACTTAAACTGGTGCACATTTTTTATTTATCAGAAATCGTGTTTTATTATTAAGGGATGTCAATACACAGAAAAACGGGGATATTGTGTCAAAATGTGCACCAAATATATTAATTTAAAATATTTTTAAAAAATTTTTTCTTGCTCATTGCTAGGCAGTAACTACGGAAGCGTAGTACCCAAGACGGTGGGCGATACCTGACCCTATATTGCAGAGTAGGGTCGGCGGAAACCAGACTAAAATCAGCAAGACACTGGTTCGTAAGTCTGGTTCCATAACAGGCTAAAGATGATGCCAAACAATATAGTGTTTCCATATACACAAGACATAAATGGCCTAGTTTGGATCTGTATGCTTCAAATGTCCACTGTGCTGTTGCAAAAGCTACAACAGATTTTTGTTTAAGCAGAAATTATTCATTCCGGATCGAAAATCTTTATCATATTTATGAGTGTTGTCTACAAGGATCAGCAAATGCATCTGGCTACCGAGGTATTTAATACTATCTAATTGACAGTGAAGTCGTCTGTAGACCTTTTTATTCAGAGCAGTGTTTTGCTAGATTAGATTGGGATCGTCTGTTTCTGGAAACAGAAGATCTATTTCCAAAAAATACTGTTTTGAATCAAATGAAAAGAAATCTTTAGAGGAAATCCAAAAAGAAACATGTAAAATAAATTGCATATATTAACATAATCTAGAATAACATCATAACCAACTTTTATAAATTTAAAAGATTTATTGCTGTATTATGACAGTCCACAACAAAATTCTTTCAAAAAAATACTTTAGCGGATAAAATTTGTATATTTTATGGAAATTCATGAGGGTTGCCACTGACAACCAAATTTTATTTTACTTTGAAAATTCATGTATTATTTCATATAACAAAATCGGGATTTTACTGAATCTTACATTAAACTTTATTTTATCAAACACATATACATTTTTTTGTGAAAGACATCATGGGGAAGGATTTTGGTCTTGCTTTTGGTCATGTGACTTACGATTTCTAAAGCTTTCCCTCAGAAACTTGGGAGAGCTTTAGAACTGTTCTGAAAAAAAGAAATGTTCCCAAAATAATGGACAGAAATTGGAAATGGACCGTTTCCCAAAAAATACTTCCCAATCTAAGCCGCCCTATATGGCACTTGTCTTTTGCATGCAATGTCCCAGTCACATTACAGGCATTATTTCTGGCAGTCATAAACTTCAGTAAAAAGTGACATAGAATATTCTTTCTCCTATGAAACCCAGATACGCAGGCCCTCCAGGCTGCCTTGTGCCATTAATTCTACTTGGGGTTTGGGTGGTTCTTTTAACCTTTCCAACAGAGCCAAATTACACACACATCTATTCCAAAAGTTAATGCACTACAGTTATTTTCTATTATATGACCTTGGATTACCATATGACCTTAATTAACATTTGGTTTACCTAAGAACATACTAAATTCCTCCACCTACATAACAAGTCCACTATCCGCATTGCAAGGTTTTTGGCTTGAACTACCTTTATATAACCTTTAGCATTGTTTCAATTGGTTTCGGGTTTGACCCCCTTCTATATGTTTGACCTCTATGCTTCCAAGATGGTTGGGAATTGCCCCGCCTTGGTTAAATCACTAATTTTCACCCCCTTTCTATGCTTCTCAGTAAGTTTTCAAAGGTGGTTCTTGCCCCAAATCCAGTTATGATCAGATATGGTATAAACGGGTTATAGATTTATAAACAAATGTGCATTTGTCAAAGAAAGTAGAAAGAATATTTCAAAATACAAATTCAAACCCAGTCAGTGGCTATGGCTGGACATAGGAAAAATACTGTAAAAATACTGAAAACACACTCTATAGATAATGTTGGCTTTTAACGACTTAACTGGAAACACAGAATGAGACAGAATAACACAGAATGAGACAGAAAGACAGAATAACACAGAATGTGGTGATGAGGTAGCCGAAGAACTACAATGATAGGACACCATGCAATTACCCTACAGAACTTGCTACCGCCTAATTCTAATTCTAATTGGACTTTTATAGCGCTTAATCTCCCCAAACAAGAGGACTCTAAGGCGCAACAAAACAAAAAGCAGTCAACAAAATTCTGTGTCCAGGGACATAACAGGGGTCGAACACCACGGAGAATGCCAGGAGGATGATTCAGGCTAGGGTGGATATGCTTTGGTGTACAGGTAGGTTTTAAGCTGTTTTCTGAAGGAGGCCAGGGATGGAGAGGCACGAATCACATCAGGGAGAGTATTCCACACAGTAGGAGCATCAAACGCAAAACTATTACCAAACTGTTTGACAGATTTATGAACAGAGGGGCAGAACTTTGGAATAACTAGGAAATTACCACCACTTTGACTTCGCCTGGTACTATAAGAACTGCTGTAGGAAGAAAGATGTGGTGAAAAATACCTGGGAAAACCTGTGTGAAGATACCTATAAACAAGTGTGACTGTTTTGAACACAATGCGCTGTTCAACAGGAAGCCAATGCAGTTTCTTTAGCACAGGAGTTATGCTGGTGTATCGACTGGTGTTTGATACAATTCTAGCTGCACTATTTTGGATGCACTGTAATTTGCGTAGATTGAACTTGGACAGGCTCCTGAAAAGTGAGTTGCAGTAATCCAACCGACTACTAACAAGAGCGTTGGCTACAAGCACAGAAACATCATGAGTAAGAAACCGCCTGACATGTCTGAAGTCACGGAGTTTAACAAAACAACTTTTGCAGACATTCTGAACATGCTTGGACAAAGAGAAATCTGAATCAAGCCACACACCCAGATTTTTTACTGAATCTGCAGGGCAGAGTGAGTTGCCCAGGATATCAATTGGAAAACATGCTTTCAACTTATCCCTTTGTCTCTTCGAACCAAAGATGATAAACTCAGTCTTATCAGGATTCAGTTTGAGCTTACTAGTTGTCATCCACTCTTTAACATCATTTAGGCACTTATTTAGCTTTTCAAAGGCAGCAGATGCATTCTTCTGGGATAAATGTATATAAAGTTGGCTATCATCTGCATAGAAATGAAACTTTATTCCATTATGTTTACTGATAATGGAACTGAGGGGGGTAGTGTACAATGAGAACAACAAAGGACCCAGGACAGAACCTTGGGGAACACCAAATAGGAGTTTACAAACATCTGACAAAGTAGAACCAATTTTTACTGATTGGTAACGGTCCATTAGGTAGGATGTGAACCATTTCAGAACGGAGCCACTGACCCCAAACCAGTTTTGGAGGCAACCCAGAAGAGTAGAGTGATCAATGGTGTCGAAGGCAGCAGACAAGTCAAGCAATACCAAGGCAGTGGATTCACCTCTTGACAATGATAAGTGAACCTCATTTTTTATGTAGAGAAGAGCAGTCTCAGTTGAATGGCCCGCCTTATATGCCGACTGGTACGGGTTGTCTAAGTTATTGGCATTAATATGTTCTAACAGCTGCTTAGCAACCACACGTTCTACCAATTTAGATATAAAACTGAGACCTGATACAGGGCGATAATTCTTAAGGTCATTTGAGGGAAGATTTGGCTTTTTAATAAGCGGAGTGACCACAGCAGATTTGAAGGCATCAGGAACGCATCCCTCCATGGGTGAGCAGTTGACCAGCTTTGTAAGGGATGGTAGCAATATATCAATGCATTCCTTAATCAGGAATGTCGGCAGAGGGTCCAACAGGCATGATTTTGTTGGTGATGCTTTAATTATTTTATCAACAGCATCTTCAGAAACTTGCCTAAAGACAGTAATTTGGGGAGGATCTGAAGGAGGGTTAACATCATATTCAGTGCCAGAAGAAGCAAAATTATCTCTAATCTTCTTAATTTTGTTGGTGAAGAAGGAGGCAAACTGGTCAGCCAATGACTTTTCGGACTCATGAGATGGAAGTGTGGCATCAGAAACCCTGTTCAGGGTCTTATGGAGCTCACGCCAAAGTTTTCGAGAGTCATGACTATTGTCTGAGATCAGTTTGCTATAGTAGTCTGATTTATCTTTATTTACAAGTGCATTGCACCGAGCAATCTGGCGACGAAGCCTACTCCTGTTACGTGTACTTTTAGCCCTACGCCAGGTTCTCTCAAATTGGCGCCTAAGGGACTTTGCACGTCGATAATCATCAGACATCCAATCGGCGGACTCCTTTTTCGTCAATTTAGATATAAGAGGTGCATGCCTATCCAGAACATCACTCAAATCATGTACATATTGATCATACAGATCGACAACAGCATCAGCTGGAGACTTGACGAAGGACGTATTTTTGAGATCTGAGCGGAAGTCAGACATATTGATACGGTGGAACCTTCTATATTGAACTACATTTGGCGTATGAGACACCTGACAAGGGAAGGCAACTGAACATTTGACTAATGCGTGATCGGAAACAAAGTCACAAATTTTAACATCAGCAATGGTGTCCTGATCACAGGGAGATAAAATCAGGTCCAATATGTGACCATGTAGATGAGTAGGTTTATTGACTAACTGTTTGAGGTCACATGAATCAAGAAAGGTAGTGAATTTCTGACCGTCACCAACTGGAACATCAACATGAATGTTGAAGTCGCCACAAATGTAATATGAAGAATTAATGGATGAAAGGTAGCCAACAAATGACATGAATTCTTCCAGAAAATTACAGGTACATGATCCTGGAGGGCGATAGATGCAGGCAAGCAACACTGAATGGCCATGAAGCACGATTGACACCACTATATTTTCAAATGACTGATAACAAGGAGTTTCAATTATATGGGGTCTGTAGGAGGATCTGATGAAAAAACCCACACCACCACCAATACCTGAGGGACGAGGCTTGTGAGGAAAGTTAAAATCGGGAGGAGTTATAGACCGTAAGAAGCTGTCAGAGTCAAATGGACGTATGTGTGTTTCCGTGAGGCATAGAAGATCAAGGTCGTATGAAGCCACCATGTCGGCAAGGAGAGGACCCTTGTTCCTTACGGATCTGGCATTCAAAACACCGAGTGTAAACGGACCAGGGTTGAGGGATACATCTCCACCCAGTAACAGTAACAACATGAGCCCTCTTCCATTAACCATGGTCGGAAATTTTCGGCAGGAACACAAATATGATAAATTTTTCGCAACCCGTGCCAAAGGAGGACATGATGTGTAAGATGCTCTGGTGCTGAACCAATCATGCCTGTGGGCCAGTGCCACTGCAAACAGTGCCATGAAGAGGAGTAACCGAGGACTGAACATGACTGGTGGGGTTGTACATCAGTAAGAGCCCCTAGTCTAAGCTCAACAGTGGGGAGCCTCAATAATATAACCCTACACCTAAAAGTCACAACTCTTCGTCCTGTGGGCGACTCACAGGCACCCTAACACCCCACACTACAGCCTCACCTTAAGCTAAATGACAACACCACCAAACACCAACAGGAAAATGTCTATATACTGATTGGAAATAAACTTAAAGTGAACTTACAAGACACAAATTAGATTATAAAAAATACCCAGTACTTGAAATAGGGGAATTATAGATCAAATTACTACGGTAATTCCCGGCAAATGGGCGATAATACCCGCTTTTATATAGAAGTTGATACAGCAGTGAATTGGGGGAATATATACATAAAACAGGCAGAGAATAAGAAAGTAAGATGAAATTAATATATAAGATAGTGAATCCGTCTAAAAATGTGCTACATGTACATAAAAACGACCATTATTGTAAAGAGAATTCCAAAAAGCGTCTCCGCGGTGCGTACTAAAGCGTCTCCGGAAGCGCCTAACGGAAATTTTAATTTTTTTCTGTATGTGTTAGAATGTAACTACACACACTTTACTTGCAGAAGTGCGGCAGTATATGAAGGAATAAAGAGTTATATATAAAACGTCAATAAATGTAGGCGGTTTACATTTAAATCACATCTGGTGATATTAAATGGAGCTTGACTTCTCAGCTCTGAGTTTTAAACCTATCCTCTTGTGCTACTGTTTGAGCATTTATGATTATTTGACTTTGACTTTTGAAACAAACAAATCTTAACATATTGACAGAAATACAAACTTCTCCTTTCAGGATATTTGTTCCTTATTTACTTCGCTCTTGTTCACTCTGTCTACACAATTCTTGATGGAAACTAGAACCAGCTGATTTTTTTTCCGGAAACACAAAAAAAATGACTTTACTTATGATCATATTTACAAGTTTATACACTCTTGGGGTAAATTCCCTGTTATATAACTGAAAATCACACCCTGTTAAAGGCTGTTATATAACTGAAAATCACACAGTGTGTTGATGGTTAAACTACAACCGCTCATAGCCATCATTCAAGGAAACACACAATTATACATACCTTTTACCAATATTTTTATATCCGAAATTCTTCTCCCAACTGTTTTAGTATCCTACTTAGTTGTGCAATGAAATATTTTTAATTTACCAAGTAAATATACGCGTATTCTACAAAACAAAGATACCATTTAGATTTTGCCAGTATGTATATTTTTTTAATTATAAAACCTGACTGGGATCACTCTGTCACAATTAAAACCACTTAAATGAAAACAACTTTATTCCATCTTTATTTCCTTCTTCAGAAATTGCTGTTTTCTCTTAATTCTACAAACATTTACGCAGTGTTTACACTAAAAATATGACAGTATATTTGAATATGTACATGTAGAGTCTTTTTAACCTGTTGTTGTCTGCAATGCTACAAAACTGAAAATACCCGAAGACAATACTTGATTCTCACAATGTCTGACTACACATGCGAGTTTACTGCAATCATGAGGAGTAAATCCTTGCAGCATTTCTGTGTTCTATCAGCGTTCTGTTAGCCTTACTTAAGGCCCCTTTTTCTTTGCAAATAAGAAAACCTTCCAGTGTACTTAAGGCTCCGGTTTCTTTGAAACTAGGAAAAACTTTTCAGTTTGCATAACCAAGTTTTAGCTTTCATAATGTAGTCATAAATATGCTGGTTTTCACAGGCACTCTACCTGTGGAGCTACTGTCCCCAGACATGCACGAGTGCTTTATAAATAGCAAACCTTTGTGTACATGTTTGAGAAGGATTTTGGTACATATGTAAGCCTTAAGGAAGGCTAGATTTATTTTGTAAGTGCCCACTGTCCCTGTTACTTTAACATAGTCAACGATTGTGTTTTGTTCTTTCATAATATATCCTGTATATTTTTTAGAAAGTGTACAAACCAAAACAAATATTTGAATAGATGAAAACATACTGTAAATATTTGTATCAGTTATTTATCACAATTTGTGAAATCAACCACAAATCTCATCCCCTTCGCACCACGGAGTAAAATTTACTGAAGCACTTCAAACATATTTGTTAATATCCTAAAGGGGCCACAGTGGCGCAGTGGTAACACACTGGCATCCCACCTCTGAGGTCTATGGTTCAAACCTCGGACCTTAAAAGGGAAGTGGGTAGTTTTTTACCAATGTTCGGCAGTTTACAGTACAGAACCTTGACCAACTGTATGTGCTGGTTTCCTATGTCCACAAAACTACAGCTGTGCAGTGTTGAAAACACGTAAAACGACGTAAAATAAATATCCTAAAAACTTAAGCATTTAATGGGAATCTCCCATAATTCCTCAGAAGGGAAGTTTATATTTCTCAAAGTAAGGGGTTTTGTACATCCCACTTAAAGGCCATATTTTTCACTTTGGAGATTAAAGTGAAAATTTGCTAAAATCTAAAGACTTTGTATTCCCGAGATTAGCAAAGATTTTAAAAAGCTAGATCATTACAAATACGTTATGCCATTCCTTCAGTTATATATGTATAAAATAATTTTCATGCAGATTAAGTGATTACCTTCTTAAAGATGGCATTTATGACATTTTTTGAAAATATAATAGGATCAGTGGCACATGATTGGTGATATACAGCACCGTTATTCATAAATTAATTCATTTATTTGCACTTTTCTTTAAATTTACACTGTACAAAAGGTACAAAAACTTTCTAGTACAGCAACCATGAATCTTAAAGGACGTGGTTAAATATAGCCATTTTGAAATGCCAGTAACATTTATCACTTCTACATTTACAAATGTCAGAGATTTGTTCAAAGTGATATCTAAAGATGAAAAGTTTCCTGGGAGACTGAAGACATTTTCATGTTGGGACAATATAAATATGAGAAATGACATTTTTAATTTCCTGGTCTCATGGGCTTTACGACTGGTGTTTCAATATTCATATTCTTTTCAAAATTTTCATTAGACTTCTGTTGTTTGAAATTTTGATGATAGAATCTAGAAACAAATTCATTCCCCAGTATGTTTCAGTAGAAACAATGACTTTTTGTATTAAGGGAATATAATATTCATCTATTCATGTTTAACGTCGCCATGAACACAATGTATAGCTTATATCATTAAGGGAAGAGGAAACTAGGGGCCGATTTCACTAAATGACTTAAACTAAGTCCCTTTATTGGCTAAGTCAGAGACTTAAATCTAAGACTTTGGTCTTAGCTAGGTCTGGGTCTTAAAAATGAGTTCACAAAGGTGGCTTAGCTAAGTCCAAGCTTATCATATAACCACAGTGGTTTTCTGTGTCATGTGACCTTTTATATCTATTCAAAATATAATATTGGTGCCATATATCCTTCATTTGATGTATTTTATCTAAGGATAAGGGCTGTTTTGAAATGGAAACCTTGTTGCAACATATAAACTTCCCAAAGACTACTTTGGTGAGGTGTTCTGTGTAATTATACTTTATTTACAGCCATTTCAAATTTTGAAGTGGAGAAAAGTTTATGGCGGCCATATTTAAGTCCTCTTTATAAAATTTAAGCCCACTACCTCCTAGACTTAAAGGCCATATTTAAGTCCTCTTTACAAAATTTAAGCCCACTACCTCCTAGACTTAGCTGCTTTGTGAAATCCGCTAAGTCTAAGACCACAGACTTAACATTCTTTTAACCAAATTTAAGACCAAAGTCTTAAATTTAAGTCTAAATCTGGAAATCGGCCCCTGTTAGTTACTTCTGCACTATAAACTGCTGGGCATTAGTAAGCAACTACGAACTTGTCCACATAGGGTGTAGTGTTTGAACCGCAGATCTCAGAGGTGAGAGGCAAGTGTGTTACCCACTGCACCTAGAAATACAGTTTAAACATCCCATCTGTGCAGACATCCTATAAACCACACATGTGCATATTCAATTTTTTTTTCTTCTTTTTTTGTAAGGCTATTATTTGTGAGGCTTGTGAAGGCTAATAACACATCTGTTCTTTTTTAATGTTTTCTCTTGGCATTTCTTTGGATTGTTTCAATGCACACAAAAACACTGAAGTTGATTCTTTCTTCTATGCAAATAATGGAGACATGGTGGAGCATTAGGTAGGTAACACTTGCCTTCCACGGTTTTGATTGATTGATTGATTGAATTAAAATTACAGTGCAAAAACACCTAAGTGTTATACTGCACTAAAATATTTACAAATATTCTAAACTACATAAGTATGTACAAATACATTATATTTCATAAAATAACCATAACACACAATTGAAGTAATGACTAGATAAACTATAAAAAACTAGAAATATTTATCAAAATATGACCAAAATACTAATAAAACACATGACTGCAGTAGATATAAGGATTAAAAAAAAACAAAATTAGGAGGCTATATTTCAATAGGATCTAAACATAAAAAGAATTTAAAAATAAGATCACAATAAATGACTAGAACAAATAAACTGCATAGAAACAAAGAGAATAAAACAGATACAAAGCATCAATAAAAAGTAGAACATATAAACAAAACATAAAATAAAACTTCACTCTGGTCTGGTATTGCACTGTGATATATGTATATCTATACTTCCTCCATGTAGTCACCTCTAACGACATGCAGGAGGGCACATTGGGCCTATTCTACTTCCCCGGAACCACAGGGGGGTCCACGGTTTTGACTCCAAGCATTGTCCTAAAGTGGAAAAGTTGGTGATTGCTTTCAGGTGCCTGATGCTTTTCAGTGCAGTATCCTGACCAACAAGTTGTGACTTAACCCTACACAATGTGTTGAACACAATATTTTCACACAAATCAATCAATCTGTCATGTGACAAATCATGAGTTCTATTTAAACGTTTCACATTCCAAAATTACAAGGGGTCCCTTTGGAATCAACATAGTTTCATTCCACACATAAAAAATTAAATTTTAAAGATGATGTTTTTGGGGGGTTTTTTTCTTTTTTTTTGGGGGGGGGGTGGATGTGTTAACATATTAACATTTCTTTCTAGAACCTTCTGGTCAGTATTGGCAATCTTTTTTCTAGAACCTTCTGTAATATCCAGTATATAAAGGTTTGAAGCCTGGCCACAGCACGTTTCCTAAATTGGTGTTCTCTGTGAACGGTTATACTGTGTTATACACATTTTTGGCAAACTCTTGTTGAAACAAAAAATAGCATCAGAGATGCCCGTACCCCACAGTCTGGGGAAATAGTTTTCAACACCATGAGATATACAAGGAGTATATATACAAACAGTACACAAATTGGGATACTTTCAGAGCAGTGTCCGTGTCCAAATAATGTTTAAGTAGAGAAAATAACATCTAAGAGAAAGAAACTGCATGTAAAGATTAAGTATTAAAACAAGACAATTCAGTTAACTAAAACTTATGAAGCTTTAAGACTTCTCCTATTTTGATATTCATTTGTATGGTCGAATTATGGTTTGCAAGTTTTGAATATTACCCATACATACAGATGTGGCAATACATGCTTTTGTGTGGAGTTCGGGGAAAACTTGTGGCTCATTTGCAATATCATCTGTTACAATGGGAAGTTGCAAAAGTAAAACAGTTAATGAATTCTAATATGACTTTAACAGTGCTTAATCTACATCAAAAGACACCGAAAGGTGCAACAACCAAGATTCAAGTAAAAGATATAAGAGAGATAAAATAGTATTAGATATCCCTGTAGAGAGATAAAATGGCATCAGATATGCAAGATCAAATATAACAAATATATATATCACATATAACACCCGACCAATGTCCCTACCAAATATCAACTTTCAACCACCTTATGGTTTCCGAAATATAGCCCAGACAAGGCAGTATAGTTTAAGGTCAATATAGCAAGGTCAAAGGTCAAATCAAGGTCACACCATGACGTTTTACATTTACACACCCTAGCCAAGGTCCCTACCAAGTATCAACTTCCTACACCTTACTGTTTTCCAAGATATACCCCAAACAAGATTTTATAGGTCAAGGTCATTACAGCAAGGTCAAAGGTCAAATCAAGGTCAGGCCATGATGTTACACACCTACATGGCCTAACCAGTGTCCCCACCAAGTATCAACTTCCTACACCTTATGGTTGCCGAGATATAGCCTGGACAAGGTTTTGTAGGTCAAGGTCACTACAGAAAGGTCAAAGGTCAAATCAAGGTCAGACCATGACATTGCACACCTACACGGCCTAACCAATGTCCCTACCAAGTATCAACTTCCTACACCTTATGGTTGCCGAGATATAGCCCGGACAAGATTTTCTAGGTCAAGGTCACTACAGCAAGGTCAAAGGTCAAATCAAGGTCACGCCATGACTTTGCACACCTACACCCCCTAACCAATGTCCCTATCAAGTATCAACTTCCTACACCTTACGGTTTCCGAGATATAGCCCAGATAAGATTTTATAGGTCAAGGTCACTACGGAAAGGTCAAAGATCAAATCAAGGTCAGACCATGACGTTGCACACCTACACCCTCTAACCAATGTCCCTACCAAGTATCAACTTTCTACACCTTATGGTTTCTGAAATACAGTCCGGACAAATTTCTTCCCGCACCCCCCCAGCCGACCACTCGACTGCCCGACCAAACACCCACCCACCCATCCAGACACCATGGGTGAAAACAAACTGGTTATAGCGTGTGGATCTAAGTGGATTTGCACTTTGTATAAGTAGACGCTTAACAGGTCACAGGATACAGACATTGTTTATTAGTGGGTGCCGAACAGGTTGCTGGATACAGTTGACAAACTTAAATGTTAATTACGTGGATAGGACTGTTGTCAGGTCAAATCGGTTTCATTATTGTATTATTATATTACTGTATGAACTATTAAGAATGTCTTATTTATTAAATTTGTTAAATAAAACTTTTTTGCTTTTTTCCTGTTTCAACTTAAAGGCAACCAGTGAATTGCTACCATACTAGGCCTGTGACTGTAACATAAGCTTTGTGTCAAACCTAATGTCATGAAGACAGATGACCCTGAGGTCACGAAAGGTCAGATAAAATGTCACTCTGCAACCTATAGGTATGATAATTCTAGTGCCACAAACATATACACAACAAGAAGAAAAATAACTCGATTGTTTTTTTTTTTTGTTTTTTTTTGTTTTTCTTTTATTATTATGCAGTGCAATACAGGCCCACATCTGCATAATAGGGGCATTCTCTCATGACAGTGAAACAGGGTGTAAATTCATTTGGATCACCATTCTTAGAAAACCCATACATCCAGCACAGGCTGCAAGTTATCTGTTTGAATTTTATTTATTTATTAGTTTACAAAATTTGTTGCATAAAGCGAAAAAACACTGCAGTAACATTATTAAATTTTGTATGAATTAATATAAAACCAAAAAATAGAACATTATAAAGACTGGAAGTGTGCAGTAAACGAAAACGATTCTCTGCGCATTCAATCAGCAGGCCAAAATAGAGTAATAATGCAGCATTCTTACCGGCCGTAAACACGACCTCACAGCCTGTAAAGTTGGCAAGAATGTTGGGTGCCTCCAGAGACTTTCCAAACTTTGACCTTCATCTCTAATGACAACAAAGATGCAGAATACACGTGCTTTCATTATAAAAAACATGTTAAATGAAGTGTTTCAGTACTCAGGATTTTGATAAATAACCTCACAAAACGTATAACAAATGAAATATATATCTTTTGCATGGTGAATAGCGAAATATTGTGATTTCTTTTATTTCTTTCTCTGTGATTTGTGTTTGTTTACATCCACACATACACACAGGCGGTGAATTGTTAAGAACGGGTCAAAACTTTCCACTGGTAGGTACCAACTCACAGGTCGTGCGCACGGGCTCACCACCTACTTCTGAATGCGACATAAATGCCCACTGAAAACCAGAAGGGCTGTTTCAAATTTCTCAATTGGAAATTCAGATGCTTTTACGAGAGTGATCATGCATTCAAAATAATATGGCGGTTCCTTTGGCCTTTCTTTATAACAGTTAATTATGCATAATGGCACTCGTGCATTATCTGAATTTTTGCCTGGAATAAATAGCGTAACAAATGCCCTCACACTCAGTATTTATTCCTACAACAAAACATTATTACTCAGTGCACAATTTTTTTTTTCAGGTAATATCAGTCTTTATTTACCCTTTTTGCACACTCACTCACTTAGATCACCGGAGAGGCAAGGGTAGCCAACCTCCCATCAGGTCTGTACATTTAGTTTCATACACAGTATGAATATTGTTTTATGAACATAAAAATTTATAATAATTTTTAGGCAAGAGCTATTTATTTTGTATGCACTTACAATTATATCGCATACTTGTTCTTTTTTACAATCTGAATTTGATTTATACTCTAATCCATTCTGACAATGTGATACAATGAACAAGAGACAGAAGACTGCCTTTTTTAACCACAAAAAATACCAACATATTTTAAATTGGTTCCATCTACTAATCAGTTTATATTTTACTCTCTGAAAATATTTAATAGAAGTGCCCATTTTTTATCAAATTTTTCTTGCTCAAAGTTTAACTTTGATACTTGTCTTTGCTCTTCGTAAACATGTTTTGCTTTTCATTTCATCTCTACTATCATTAATTTTGAACTACTTCTTGACTTTGTGAAAATGTAACTTTTTGTCAAAAGAATAATTGCATTGATTGGACGGGAGTTTACTGGGTTTAGGTACCCCAATAAAATATCAGATGCTGTAAATTTGATAGGTATGTTTGTTGTGTGGGTAATCTATTCTTCAACTTCATTCCAAAAGTCCTTAACTTTGTTACAGTGTACAAAGAGATGAACTAAGGATTCTGGTAACTCCATACAAAAGGAACATGTTGGGGACAGAATTATTCCCATGTTGTACAGTGATTTACGGGTGCCTAAAATTCTATGAATAATTTTATATTGGAACCAGATAAGATAATTGTCCTGTATGGTGTAGAAACACTTTCTAAAAATATTTTTCCATTCAAATGGTTCAGTATAATTGTTTAGGTCCTCATCCCATTTGTGTTTAAAGCTCATTTCTGTGTTCTGTTTATTAAATATGTGGTAAAAAAAAATTACTCTTTGTGCTTCTGGTTATGAGGGCTACCAACTCACTTGGTATATGAGGCCTGACAAAATTTGATTGATTAGAATTTTAAGCCTTAAAATTTTAAGAACATTTAGCCCTGTCAGGTTAAATTTTGTGGCTAATTCAAGTTCACTTATAAACTTTCCGTCTTTATCTATCAGGTCTCCTATAGATTCAATCCCATGCCTGAACCATTTTGGAAAATACAAAGTCTCAGCTGAGATTTTCGGATTCTACCAAATAGGAGATGATAGAAACTGGTCACTTGTTTCAACATCCTTCAGTTTACAAAGTTCTATCCAAGCTTCTAAAACTTCCTTCCAAAATTGGTTTTTAGTTGTTATTCTAAGCTTTTTACTCCAACCATAGCCAAATTTAGTCATTTTTGAAACAGGTGATATTACCAGTTCATACAATTGAACCCACCCAGATAACCTAGTTTTAAAAAGTCTTGCCATCCATGACAGTTTGAGTGACTTTATGTAGTAGTTTAGATTAACCATTCGCAGGCCTCCTTCCAAGTAATCTAGTGCAATGTATTTACGTTTCATCTTATCTGGTTTATCACCCCAGAGGTAATTGAAAAGCAGTGAATTTAGTTGCTTAATAAAACAGTCATCTGGTGCTGGGATAGAGATAAAAAGATGATTGAATTTAGAAAGCAGAAAAGTTTTTATAATTGTAACTTTGCCTATTGGAGTTAGTTCTCTTCTCTTTTAGGACTTTCAGGTAATTGGTCATTGCTTTTGTATAGTTTAAATGGGGTATCATTTTTAGATCAGTAGAGAGTTCTACTCCTAATAGATTAAATTGAGAAGTATTCCAATCCAATTTACAATTAACATTTAATTTTTCAACAATTTGGTTTTTCCGTCCCCAATCCAAATAACCTTGGTTTTATTTATGTTCATTTTAAGTCCAGAAAAAGAACCAAATAATTCTATCGTGTTAATTGCTGCTTGCAGTGAATTTTGGGATCCATCTAAGAAAAGGGTTGTATCATCTGCAAACTGAGTTATCTTAAATTCCTTGTGACATACATAAATACCGTTAATCTCCAAGTTATAATTAATCATATAGCACATAATTTGTCCACCTAAAATATACAGATACGGAGCAATGGGGTCTCCTTGTTTACAGCCTCATTCTACAAAATCAGACTTAACCCCACATTGAATGGCTGCAGCAACTGTTGATGTGTTCAAAATCTTTATCCATTTGATATAGCCAGAGGGGAATTTTAAGAATTTTAACACCTTGTATATAAACTTCCATGAAATTGAGTCAAACGCCTTTTCAAAGTCAATTAACATTAGTAGGCCCTTCTTGTCTGAAAAAATTACAATAGTTTATAATGTCATAGACCAGGTGTATGGACTCCCCAATATATCGACCTTTTAAGAACCCAGTTTGAGAATCCGAGATTAACTTATCCAAAACTTTTTTCATTCTGTTCACCAATGTTGCAGATATTAATTTGTACAGGACACTAAGTAGTGAAATAGGGCGCCAGTTTTTTAAGAGCTCCCTAGATTTATCACCTTTGGGAAGGCAGTTTATAATTGACTGTCGTAATGAAATAGGTAGTTTTCCCTTTTTATAGCTATAGTTCAGTACCCTTGTGGTCAGAAATTTAATTTTGCCCCAAAAAACTTTTAAAAATTCTGCAGGGAATCCATCTATTCCAGGAGTTTTATTGTGTTTCATATTCTTTAAAGCTTCACCTAATTCACATGCTGTCAATAGGCCTTTAAGGGGTGGGATGTCTGTTTCTTCAAGTTTCTTAATGGGATAACCCCTGAGAAGATTATCAAGATCAACATCCGGTAGATCTTCATCCTTGCTTTTAAACAGGTTTTCATAATAAAGTCTTACTTGTTCTAAAATTTCTGCTTGTGTCGTGATAACTTGTCCATTTTCAAGTCGGATCTTTTTTATTGTTTTGTCAACAAAATTTTTACGCTCCAGACCACAGAAATACTGTGTCGGTTTCTCCCCCAATTGTAACCACAGTGCCCTTGATTGTATCATATGACCTTTTAGTTTGATTTCTCTTATGGCCTGTAGTTCATTTTTCATTTCTTGTATTGATTCCCATGACTGTATTTTGTTACTAGTCTCAAGTTCTTCTATTGATTTATTCAAAAGATTTTCTTTGTCATTGGTAGCATGTTTTAAGGCTGAACTGTATTTAATAGTAACACATCTAATTTCCAATAATAACATTTCTAGAAGTATGTCATCATCAATGGTGAATTGTAAATATTGATCATTTAATTCATGTATGTAGTCTATGTTATATACAGGGACAGCATATTTGAATCTGAAGTCCATAATGGTTTTGTTTATTTTTTCAATATATTCAGAATGTTTTAATAGTTCACAATTAAACTTCCATATACCCGGACCCCTGTGAAAAGGATTTATTATGAGATTAAGTTCAAGAAAAGAGTGATCAGATTTGTACCCGGGGTTGATTTTACAACTATCAATGATATCCATGAATGATTCTGACACAATAAAGTAGTCTAAACGGGCTTGTTTTATTGGGTGTTTTCGCCTCCATGTGTATCTACGAATTTGTGGGTGCAGCGCCCGGTAAGTATCTTTTAGGTTATACAGCTCTATCATTTCTAGGATGTATTTTCTAGACCTAGGATTATTAATATTCACGTAGTTATATGTATCCATTGTAGGATCGAGTACCAGATTGAAATCCCCACAAATTATGAGATAATTTTGACTGTTATTTTCAACTAATTTTTGCAGATTTTCAAAAAAATTGGCTCGTCCAAATTTGGTGCATAGATATTGATTATCCTTATAGAAAAGGATGTCATTTTCAAGTCCACACATAAATAGTTTCCCTTCGGGTCAGCTTCAGTTTGCAGCACTTCGAATTCAAAATTATTTTTTAGCAAAATAGCCACACCTCTTGAATTTGTGCTAATACATTCACAGTGTGACAGCTGTCATACGTTTTTCTCATCTTTAACAGTTAAATGAGTATCCTGAAGGCATATTATACTCGAATTTTGTTCACATAGGTAGCTTATGACATCTACCCTCTTATTTTTATCCCTAAGACCTTGACAGTTTGCAGATATTATTTTTAATGTCTCACCAATAGCCATAAAGGTATTTAAGTTTAAATCTATTTTTATGCTCAAAGTTTTCGCTTAATTTGATTCTGTTTGATAACATTACATCATACTGGTAAAGTACAATGGTTTGTGGATATTGGAGTGTTACATACTTATAGTTACACAAAAACAACAGATATTTAGAACATCAAAACATATATACCATAATATTTGCTTAGATACTGGAGGAATAAGTCAATTATAGTTTAATATCGGACTTGAAGTTGAAGTGATGTAGTAAAATATCCCAATTGAGAACATTTCAAACTATATGAATTTGATGATGAATCACATTTATTACAATTTATATTGAATTGAGAGTTCCAAAATTGGATACAGTCACACTCAAGACACACTGTCAATGATTTAAACTGCCAAAAATTGAATGTACTCAAGATATGGTTACACCAAATGAAGATGAAATCATTTCACCTACTCTGATCTGTGATTAAGTGCCTATATGGGTACTTGCACATTTATACATCTATGTAAGCTTTTACAATAATAAACAGTGAACAGTTCTGTTGAATGAGGATCTTGGTCATGGCAGCCTAAGTTGCAGAAAAAAAGGTCTTTGGGTAATCCCAAACAGTGACAAATTCACAGATAAAATGTCTTTGGGTAATCACAACAAGCGACAGATTGACAGACAATCCTTAAACATTCTCCACAACATCATCTCTCTGATAAAGCTTGTAATGAGTCTAATATCTGATCACTGAATAACCTATTTAACTGAACATTAACAATTCTGAATAAGTAGGAAAAAAATTTTTTTTGGCGAATAATAAATTAATACCAATGCATCCAAAATGTTACCCATTTAAACAGCTGATGATAGTTTAGCATACTCAACAGCTTGTGATTGTTCGGAGACTGAACATTAACAATTCTGAATAAGTAGGAAAAAAAAATTTGGGGGGTGAATAATAAATTAGTACCAATGCATCAAAAATGTTACCCATTTAAACAGCTGATGATAGTTTAGCATATTCAACAGCTTGTGATTGTTCAGAGACTATTAAATAAAAGAACAATTAATGATGCGGGATATTATGCTCTTTTAACTACCGGTACATTCACAATTATAACCATGTTGGGTATGATGCAATTTTACATTTAGCACGATACAATTTGTATCATTTATGGTTTTGCATGACTTTGTATCCTGTATGGTATTGTATGATACAATTTTACATATAACAAATGATATATTTTTGATGTCTGAATATATCTATTTCAAATTTTTATTTCTTATCATTTTTACTGGACTAAGCAAATTTATACCAACTTAGCTGCTTGCAATGACAACATTTATTCCGCAGAAAGTTTGTCTCCTTTTTGACACATATAACAAATGATATATTTTTGATGTCTTAATATATCTATTTCAAATTTTTATTTCTCATCATTTTTACTGGACTAAGCAAATTTATACCAACTTAGCTGCTTGCAATGACAACATTTATTCAGCAGAAAGTATGTCTCCTTTTTGACACATATAACAAATGATATATTTTTGATGTCTGAATATATCTATTTCAAATTTTTATTTCTCATCATTTTTACTGGACTAAGCACGTTTATACCAATTTAGCTGCTTGCAATGACAACATTTATTCAGCAGAAAGTTGGTCTCCTTTTTGACACATAAAACAAATGATATATTGTTGATATCTGGAAATATCTGTTTCAAATTTTTATATCTCTTCGACTTTACTGAACTAAGCAAATATATACAAACTTAGCAGCTTGCAATAACAACATTTATTCAGCAGAAAGTTTGTCTCCTTTTTAACACACTACTCTTTTTCTTCATTTCTTTAAAAATAGCTGGATAAAACACAAAACCGCTGACTAAAGTTGGCAGTCACCCTCAGACACCTGGCCAGTGGAGACAGCTACCCCACCCTGCAGTATGCCTTCATTTGTGCCTGAGGTTTGTGACACTATCATCAGGGCCTATAAAGATCAGGTGATGCTGTGCCCCACACTCCCAGAGGACTGGTTGGAGGTCGAGTCCGTCTTCTGTCGGAGGTGGAACATCCTGCATGCCCTGGGTGCCCTGGATTGAAAGCATATTCCAATCAGATGTCCACGAGGGGGAGGCAGCCTCTACCACCACTACAACTACACAACTACAACTACATACTGTAGCAACTGGGATATCATAAGAAAAATACTTCCAACATAAATTTTTGCTAAAGCTAATCTGCAATGTTCTAAAAGGCAGATATGTTTTCCTTAAAGCTTTTAACAGACCTTCTACGAAAATAACAAGATATTTCTTCTACGGATATAAATTGCCAAACTGTTAAACTTCTGTGACAAAAAGCAATCCAGGACTCCAGACAAGTATACCAATTCAATTTGACTTTCCCAGATATTCTTGCCTTTAGCTAAATATTAAGATAAGCTTCTGAAACTTTTTCTCATAAACAGCATTCACGGGAGGAAATACAAAGGGTATCATTGAATTCAGACATAAAATGTACATGTATTACAAAGTTAGACCCTTTTAATGTGTTTGTGGCTATAAAGGTTTAGGGCTCTAACTAGGCCAAAACGAAATTGGTCATCAAGTTAGACAATACAGGTGCTGTTTCAATCATTAATTCTGGCTTTACAAGAGATTCTTTATTAGCTACTATTCCAAGAAGTATCGGGTGTTAGTGTTTTATTAATGATGTTGAAATATGGGCTTCCCATATTCCAGGTATGCCCAATCAGGTCGGATCCAACTGACCAGTTACACGAATTTATCATTGCTCCTCGGTTGTTTCAGGATGGGCACTCAGATCCAGTATCTGATATCCAGGTCTATTGTTAAAATATGTTTTGTTTTCATTCTAACAGGTTGATTACCTCTAGAATGTGGCCTTATGGGGACTGTGTTAGTCTTTATCTCAAGTTTGCTTTCAGACCATAATCAATGAATGCCTATAATTGTTTTAGAGTTTTTTTTGAGTTCTGGGGTGTTTACCTCTCATGAGTAATAAACCATTATGCTTGTACAAATGCTAGCTTTGAATAATCTATCTCATTCTTGTTTTCTAAATTACATTTCTGCATTAAAATTTAACTTTAAATGGTAAGAGTAGTACATGTATTACACATTTAGACCCTTATAATATGTTTGTGGCTTTAAAGGTAATGGTTAAATTATTACAAGGTTTTAATTTATCATTTTTGTTAAAGCCTCTTAAAGTGCATGTGAGACACTTGCCTTAATTAAAATGTATTTTGATCCTGAGTTTTAGTCTGTATCACTAGCTAATGATAGACAATTTTGGCAAATATTTTGCGTATGATGTTTACAGATCCAGTTACCAATTCTTTTCACTGCGTTTGTAGATTTGGAACAACTTGGTTAATGACTCATCATTACACCCGGGGTAAATTAATCCATCCATTTTATTTTTTGTCACTTCAGTAGTAAAGACAGTTACTCACCCAGTGTCTTGCAAAAAAAGAAATAAATATTTAATTAACATATTTTTGATGGTTCTATTTTAATTTGCTCTGTATTTGTTGTGCTTTGATATTATTTAACACAGGTACCTGTTATGACAACTTTGTACTCAAGGGTACAGTAAAACCAACTGATATAGCAAATACTCTAAAGCACGCAGAATTGCAGAAGTTAAATGACCTGTTCAAAAGGAGAATACATTATTTACAAAAACTTGGTGTTCTACAACATTCAAGTAGATATGAAAAAGGATATACATCACTTGATTTGTCAAAAAGACCAAAGTACACAAATTACTAGTATATTTGACATCCAAAGACGAGCAGGTGTTGTATGTTGTTTATTGGATAAATACTATATAATACTACGTTGTTTATAGGACAAAAACAAATAAACAAACAACAGTTATAAACACTTCTATGACATAAACCAAACATTTTGAAAATATATTCACAAAAAATGTTACAATTGGGTTATACTTGACTTAAGAGCTGCAATCAAAAGACAAAGAAACAATATTAAATATAAAACCATAGCATGCATCAAACTTTTACATTCTGAAATATTTTTTTTTCTTTTGGGATATATTTTATATCTATATTACATGTGTTTAGACGATGTTAATAATTTTAAATTAAGCATCAGCTGCTCTTTTTCTGGCATAAAAAGCGATTTTAGCCTTCGCCAGGGGAGACGTGGTTTTTATATTTTCGTTTAAAATTTTTACTTTCTTTAAAGAAACTGGTCGGTATTTGACATATTTTACTGTAACTGTATGTATTTGATCAAATAATTGTAAACCAATAGATTACTGATTCTCAGCACACCCAGATATTAGTTAAAAATGCTGTTTGTCATTAAACGGGTATTATCGCCCACTCGATAATTCCTGCGGTAACACTTTCAATGTTCCACACACAATATTGTTTAAAATATCCCTGTCCACTGTTTGTTATATTTTAATCCCACACATCTATCTAACATAAGCACTAATCTACTCCTTCCTAACCTACCATCTTTTGATTTTGGTACTGTGATGCTGTAATTAGAAAGGTTTGTACGTAGGAAAGGTAGGTGCACCTATTTCTAAATTTTTAATTTTGGCTTTCATTGGTCATGCATTGCACTTTTTGGTTCTGCTTTTCCATCCTTTTGACTGTTCGGTCAACAACCCCCACCAAGGAAAATAGTTTGCCATCACCAAAAATTATTCACCCAAGTTTACTCTCCTCTTTGGACAGTTGCAACATTGCTTTTGTCGCCCTGCAGGCCCACTGTCGTCAAGTGACGCACTGTTTCAGAAATGTCAACCCTTGGTGGTCCATCATCCTGATTCTTTCTGGCGACATTAGTTTGAACGCAGGTCCATCAGCCAGAAATATCAAAGCCTGTCATCTGAATGTCCGTTCATTGCGTAACAAAACATCAGCATTTAGTGATTTTGTTTTGTCAAATGATCTCGACATCGTTGGTGTCACTGAGACATGGCTAAGACCGTCGGACACACAAGGCCTAATGGATGAGATAACGCCTGCAGGTTTCCAGCTTCACCAGGTCCCACGCGAGAACAAGAAAGGAGGTGGAGTTGCTGTCCTTGTTAGGAATGACATTGATAGCGTGCGTTGTCAAATTGATAGGCGGGAAACATTTGAACACATTACCGTCAAACTGTCAGATCGACAGTCAAGCCAGCTCCTGGTACATGTAATTTACCGACCTCCAAGTACCAGCAAAAGCAGATTTATCAAGGAATTCAACAGTTTCATGGAAGCAGCTGCTTTGTCACCACATGAAAATATTATCCTGGGAGATGTCAATATCCAGCTTGACAGTCAAAATTGCTGGACAGAAAATTTCAACACAGTTCTATTGGATTTTGATTTTATTGAACATGTGTCAACACCTACACACATACAAGGACATATCCTTGATGTACTCTGCACTAGTAAATCCCTAACTTCCTCAGTTCACCATCATGTTAAGGACGGCATATCAGACCACCTAGCTGTCTTTTTCACTACAACATTCCCTGTCAAAAATTCCTGCAGAGTAAAACGGTTGAAAATCAGGAAACTTCGCAAGATAAATAAAACTGAATTTATGTCTGACATTGTAAATTCTGAGCTTATCCAGGCTCCTTACAAAACAGCTAGCTTACTTTCACACCAGTACTTTCATACCCTTAGGAACATACTTGACAAGCATGCACCTGTACATGAATGTAAAACCCCACATGTCAACAAAGGGTTCATCAACAGTGAGATTTTGGCAGCAAAGAGACGTAAGCCCAAACTTGAAAGGGAGTGGCGAAAGGACAACTCTGCCATAAACCGCAGTAGGTACAGAGCCGCTGTGAACCATTTCATCCGTCTCATGGAATGTCCAAAAACCAAACACTACAGTGATATGGTTAGGGAAAATGAGGATAACCCCAAGGCCTTGTGGAATTCCATAAAGAAAGTCCTCCATAGATCACCAAAAATGGTACTTCCAGATTATACCACCATGAACAGTCTAGTCAACACTTTTGGCAGGTATTTTGCAGACAAAATTACTAAATTAAGATCTGGATTACTGTCTACTGATGCCGATCCCCCTGCCTCAGGTTCCTACAAAAACAAGTTTGTCTCTTTTTGGACCATGTCAGAGGAAGAAGTCCTTAAAATCATAAAGTCCACATCAAATAAATCATGTGACTTGGATCCCATCCCAACATCATTGGTCCTTGAATGTATCAGTGTGCTCCTGACTCCTATCACAAATATTGTGAACTACTCTCTACAGGAGGGCAGTTTCCCTTCCTGCTTTAAGACTGCACATGTTACACCCTTGTTGAAAAAAGCTGGTCTTGGCAAGAATATTCTCAAGAATTATCGACCAGTGTCCAACCTCAGCTACATCTCCAAACTCATAGAGAAAGCTGTGGCTAAGCAGATAAATGAGCATATTGCTCACGAAGGTATATCTAACGAAAACCAGTCCGCATATAGAGCTTTTCACTCAACTGAAACGGCGTTGCTCAAAATACAAAATGACATTGCCACATCAATGGACAAGGGTGCAGCTGTTGGATTAGTCCTTTTGGACTTATCTGCAGCTTACGATACAATAGACCACTCAATCCTATTCAACTGCCTTCAGCACTGGTATGGCATTGATGGGGTAGTGCTTAAGTGGGTCCAGTCATACCTCCACTCACGCAAGCAGCGCATCAAAATAGATGGACATCTTTCAGATGCTTTTCAACTCCCTTACGGGGTTCCCAGGGCTCAGTTCTAGGGCCACTCCTTTTTACCCTATACACAACCCCTCTCAGTTCAGTCATATCTAAATTCAATGTCACCCACCACTTATATGCAGATGACACACAAATTTACTTGGAACTCGACTCTAGGAACTTCGATTCCAGTATCACTGAATTAACAAATTGCCTTGAGGCGGTCCAGGCTTGGATGGGAAATAATAAGCTTAAATTAAATCCTGACAAGACAGAATTCATAGTGATTGGTGATGATCAAATTAGAAGTTCCCTGAAGTCATCTTTCCCAGTGAGTTTGCTTGGCAACACCATGGAACCAGCTGAATCAGTAAAAAACCTTGGTGTCATCCTGGATGCTGAAAATTCAATGCAAAGACACATGGCTAATCTATGTCGCATAAGTTACTACCATCTCCGGGAACTACGAAGGGTCCGCAGGTACTTAAATCATGAAACAGCTGTAAAGGTGGCAAATGCCTTGGTAAGCAGTCGTCTGGATTACTGTAACTCACTGCTTTACAACACAAAAAAGGCATATACTAGCAGACTACAGAGAGTTCAAAATGCCTTATGTCGAACGGTGTGCAAGCTAAATAAATACTGTCATGTTACACCCTTCCTGCACAAACTACACTGGCTCCCCATTCATTACCGTATACTGTTCAAATATAATCTCCTCATTTATAAAGCAATACATTTGAGCCAACCTCCATATCTCTCCGCTCTAATTAGGCGGAGTGATCTCACACAGGGCAATCGCCTATTAATTTCCTCATCTAAACCAAATAAACGCTCAGGGCTACGCAGTTTCATAGCAGGGGCTCCCACAGAGTGGAACAAGCTTCCTCAAGCCATCAGAACCATAGAAAGCATTTCTGGTTTCAGGAAACAGTTGAAAACATACCTTTTTAGATTGGCTTATCCTCCACCATAGCCTATCTCCCCGACCGGATGCTAATATGGAAACTGACATCTTTCTGGAACTGGACTATCCCTTTTTGCACATCAGCGCCTTAGAGGATGTTTACATCAAATTCGGCGCTATATAAGTGTTTCTTACTTACTTACTTACTTACTGTCTACTATACTACATAATACGACTCTGTGCCTGTCTCAATACATTTAAATCTATGAAATAACGGATTATATTCTGTGCTTTTATCCTGCTTAATCTCTGTCAGGTGTACTCTAAGCCACAACACCAGAATCCAATTAAAAAAACATCATTCCATTGCCATCAAGTCCAAAACCACAGAGACACCAGATAGAGTTTATGCTAAGTTTAAGCTTTTAACCTGTTTTCTGAAACAGTCGAGAGTTGGGGAAGAATGGACCTCATCAGGTAAATCATTTCAGACAGGATGGATAGAATTGAGGAACCTCCAAGAACCTTTTATGTGAACGGTTGTACCTGGTACTATATCTTAGACAAAAGATAAATTAGAATGGCAGTTTTGAAGATGCAGCGAAATTCAGCTGGTCATTAGGATCTATTAGGGTGAGAATCCTTGCTATATTATCCTCCCTAATATGTCCAAGTTGTAGTAAAGCCGGGACCATTTATCTCTTTAGTTAAGGATCAGAATAAAAGACACTGTACTAGCTTCCACTGTTTAATAGCAAACACAAAAAATAACATAAGTTCAAAGTACAACAACAATCCAATAAGTATGCTTACATGAGTTAAACATTCTCTGAACACACAAAAGCATTCTAGTTTTCCGTATTTTCATCCTTGTCTCTGGCAGATTGTTCCAGCTTATATATAAAAGAATTTCGACTATCACCAAGAAGTCTTGGCACAGTCCTCTGGCAATGATACAATTTTGGCAATTGTACAAATAATTGTTAAGAGTTTTGAGGAAGACTAAACATGGTTCCTGGCCAAGCATTGCACTTGGGCAGGCGTCTAAGGATGAAAGATAGCTGCCAGTACACTATTTTGGCACAGGGTTCCAGTGTGGTTGTGGCAATCTTATTAAATCACGAATATCTTCCCCTCCAGTGTGCCATTACTGGGTGTCAGTGACTTAAGAAGGAAAATTAAGAATATGGCAACATGTCAGAAGGCCTCAGATTTTACATTACGCTGTTTTGGTGGCTTCCTCTTTCCAAAAACACCTGCTAACTACCCTAATTTGCTTTAATGACCTATACCTTGGAATTTGTTACATTTAGGGCATCTGTGGACAGATATGACTATTAAGAATACATTATTTCTTATAAAGTATCCCCAAAGGTACTAGGCTATATTGTGGGTGAACAATAAACCAAGGGACATTTTCTTGTACATGGTTAATTTTATAAAGTTAGTGGCTGATACTGCCAGCCAGTCTGGAGTAGTTTTAGGGGTTTCTTATTGCTGAAATGATTGAGTTAACTATGCGCGGTATTGAAGTAACTCTATATTAACGATAATGACTCGCACTGGTTATGAATGCTATCATATTAATATGTATACATAACTGAAGTTGGCCCATCACATGTTAGACGAATGTGTGAGCATTACGTAACTGCATAAATGGTGACCTTTAATCTTGGGTCAATTTTATAGCTTTAATGTTGTATGTTATAATGTTGTAGAACGGTCAGATTAATATTTGCACATGAGCACCAGGGCTGGTATTCACAAAGGGTCTTATACTTAGCCAGGTCTTAGGCTTAAATCCAGTCTTAAAGTTCAGACTTTTGTCTCAGCTAAGTTTTGTCTTAAAACCGTATTCACAAAGGGTGACTCAACTAAGTCCAAGATTATCAAATAACCACAGTGGTTTTCTGTGTCATGTGACCTTTCTTTTCTATTCAAACTATATTATTGGTGACATATATCCTTCATTTAATGCATTTATCTAAGGAAAAGTGCTGTTTTGAAATGGAAAACCTTGTTACCACATAAAAACTTCCAAAGACTGCTTTAGTGAGGTGTTCTGTATAATTAAACTTTATTTACAGCCATTTCAAATTTTGAAGTGGAGAAAATTTTATGGCGGCCAAATTTATGTCCTCTTTACAAAATTTAAGCCCACTACCAACCAGTCTAAAAGTTGAGCCCTTGGCTAAGCCTAAGACCGGTCTTAAATTCTTTGTGAATACCACTTAGCCTAAGACAAAAGTCTTAGCAGTTTGGGGGCAGAAACTTGAGACAAAAGTCTCAACTTTAAGCCTAAGCCCTGGCTAAGACCTTTCGTGAATACGGGCCCTGGGCAGTATTGAATATGTTTAGCGCTTTATTAAAAAGCAACACATGGCCCAGGAGCCCTATGTAATATAGGTGTTAACAGAGAAAAAAAACATTGTTTTAATAAAATTTTATTTTCAATGCATGTATTATATTGGACTCTCTTGGGGACCCACTTGGCTGACTGAAAGAGAATCATTTAATTTAGTCTTTTCCCATAAGACTAAACTTATTGTATCTAGGGATGGGTCGGTAACACTCGGTTTTAAGACCATTTTACTGAAATGCCATGACAACACTTTACAACCAGCAACTGAAATATCAACACATATAACTCTGACTCTGGGAAAATGCCAAATAGCAGAAACAAAGCCGAAATTTGTAGAATTTGTTGACGTTTAAGTCACATTTGTGTAGCTTTTAACACTTTTATAGTGATTTATGTTAGAAAAACTGCCATGTGTTGTTTGCATGAACAATAGCCTCCATTAAATGAGCCTATTCGATTGGAGATATGCCAGAACACAATTTTTGTTGTATACTAGAATTGGCTCTGGCTGTGAACCCAAATGGAAAATATACTAAAGACAAAAGAAAGATATAACTGTATCATATATTGTATCAGCACCAAAGAAAAGCTTATTGCTGTGCTGCTGCAAGCCTGCAACATTTAATTTTATATTGCGTCATACAAGTCCATCATAAAAGTATTAAGATATCATAGACCAAATGATTGTTTCAGATATTTAGACTGCATTATAGCATGTCGTGGAATTGCACTTACTGTATTAGTTGTAATTTGTTTCTATTAATTTCAATAAAAGCAGTATTTAACCATTATTAAGCTACTGCAAATCACATATGACCTGCAAATTTGTAGGTTGCTCATTTGAATGTCATTGGGTGATGACGATAACTCAATAATATGGTCTAATAACTTGTATGCAATACTTTACAGACTATGGAGACTTGTGCCGCATATTTTCTCATTCAAGACAAGATTGTTCATCTCCATTTTTACGAATGAGTGGATCCGTGGTAACACCTTAAAAATAAATTGTAAGATGAGTCATAATAGCCTTAAAAATAAGTTTTAGCTGCGTTACAGCTTAAAAGATTGATCATGGATACTTAGGACACTCACGCTCACTTGCAGATGTTTTAAACACATTAATGAATGAAGAATCATTGATAGTCTGACTGTGCACTACGGGAGTGTGTCCCGACCTTCATGCATGAAAAAAATACTGAGACTTTCATGATTTGTCTTCTGAGCGAAAACTCTGGACAGTCAGGATACAATTTCACAGCAGTGAAACCGGGGTATTATGTGATTATTCATTGTGTTTCCTTGTAATGGGTGAACTTTTTTATGGCAGAGTTTCCAGGGAATTAACGCTATGGCTTGAGACAGAAAAGCTGGTTAGGTTTTTAGTGGCAATCAAGACATAAATGTTACACTGAGGATAGCATTACACCAAATTGCAAGGTCGGTGGAACTGGGGTATTATGTGTTTGTTTAATGTCTTTCCATGTAGTAATATATCTTGCAAAAAAAATTGCTGGGGTAGGATCCGTGGAGCTTATGAGTCATACACTATTAATGCAATGCCCAGTAGTGTTTACTTCAGAATTTTGACCAACTACTAAGCATTGCTTTCCATCATCCCCTCAGCTACGACCTGTACAATGATGTTATATTGACCACCTAAATCAACTTCACAATTAACCAGCACGTTGGGCTGAAGGGAAATCCTATTATTTTCAATACTTAGTGCTGTATGTCGCTTGCAACAGCTAAGTTTCATATCAGGGGAGGCCTTGGTGCATTCTCCAATATGCCATCAGCTTGAGCTTGAACCCAGCACCACAGCGGTGAAAGTCATTTGAGAAAATGCCGAGTCCATTAATAAATGAGTCCCCTGTTACCACTGATATAAACAAAGTTATTACATGTCTAAAGATGCACTATTACAACTCTATGGGCTCAGGAGAGAGAAATCCCGTGGCATCAGACACTGAATGAAAAAAATGACAGGACCTGAAACTCTGGTCCATGCATCAGGAGATAGTTTGGTTGAGCTAAAGGCAATTTTCCTGAAGTGCAAGTGGCAATTATTAGGACAAAATTTTCCAGGGAATTAGGCTATGGTTACGGACAGAAAAGCTGGTTAGGTTTAGTGGCAATCAAGTCATATAAATTAAACTAAGGATACCATTACACCAAACTGCAAGTCTTCACCAAGCAAAACCAGCCAGACTAACTTTACGGACGTGATTAAAATGGTGTCTACATTTGTAGTGATAAGATAGATACGGAACACTGGAGAATTAGATAAAGATGTTTCATAGATCTATGCAACAAAATAAAATAAGGGAATCAAGTCTTAGTGTGATAGATTATTTCATTTTAATCATTTTGACTGTAAGTGATTGATTTAATGTGGGTGTTCCACCACACGACTAAGGCTCCCGATTAAGGGTTTTTGAGGGTCGGTTTCAGAAATATGCTTAGTCCCAGGCGTCCTGTAAGGGTCGGTTGTGGTCGGTTGGGGCCGTGTGAAATATCAAACATGTTTGATATTTCTCCCGACCCCAACCGATTATTTTTCCCACCATAAACAAAATGTACAGTCCCAGGCTTCCCCAGGCCTCCTCAGACCAAAATTACACAGTCCTATGCTGTCCCAGGCTGCCTGCGACCCTTATGTGGGTGTTCCACCACACGACTAAGGCTCCCGATTAAGGGTTTTTGAGGGTCGGTTTCAAAAATATGCTTAGTCCCAGGCTTCCTGTAAGGGTCGGTTGTGGTCGGTTGAGGCCGTGTGAGAAATCAAACATGTTTGATATTTCTCCCGACCCCAACCGATTATTTTTTCCCGCCATAAACAAAATGTCCAGTCCCGGGCTTCCTCAGGCCTCCTCAGATCAAATTTACACAGTCCTATGTTGTCCCAGGCCGCCTGCGACCCTTAGTCGCCGACCCTTAGTCCCAGACCCTCTATACCTTAGTCCCAGGCTTCCTGCGACCCTTAGTCCCATTGCAAAGCAAAAATTGGCTATCTCGGTCGGGGGACGCCTGGGGACGCCTCAGGACACCTTGTGGGGTCGGGACTTAATCCTGGGTTAGTCGGGGCTTAGTCCCAGGAGGCCTGAGGCGTCCTGGGACCCAGTCGGTTTGTCTACGACAGGATCGTGGTTCAAACCGACCAGAAAAATGGCTTAGTCTGTTCTTAGTCCCAGACCAGTTAGGGACTGTCTGGGGCCTCCTGGGGCGTCCTGAGGCCGATCTGTAGTTAATCCCAGACCTTCATACCGATTCTGTCTTCCACCCCATTGGTCAATTTTTTTCCATTTTTTCCAAGACTACCCACGATTAAGGGTCGCCGACAGGATCGGGGCTTAATCCTTTGGTGGAACAAGGGCATTAGTCCCCGACCCTTAGTCCCAGACCTCTATCACTTAGTCCCAGGCTTCCTGCGACCCTTAGTCCCATTGCCAAACAAAAATCGGCGATCCTGGTCTGGGGACGCCTGGGGACGCCTCAGGACACCTTGTGGGGTCGGGATTTAATCCTGGGTTAGTCGGGGCTTAGTCCCAGGAGGCCTGAGGCGTCCTGGGACCCAGTCGGTTTGTCTACGACTAGAAAAATGGCTTAATCGGTTCTTAGTCCCAGACCAGTTGGGGACAGTCTGGGGCCTCCTGGGGCGTCCTGAGGCCGATCTGTAGTTAATCCCAGACCTTCATACCGATTCTGTCTTCCACCCCATTGGTCAATTTTTTTTCCATTTTTTCCAAGACTACCCACGATTAAGGGTCCCAGACAGGATTGGGGCTTAATCCTTTGGTGGAACAGGGGCATAACAAATATCCACGGACATAGCCATCGATTTCCTTTGATGTAGATATGAACATTTATCAGTTTCTGGAAATAATTGGATCTTGTTAGAATAGCACATCCATCCAACTTGTACAATGACATCCTTATGTGAGTGTTGTTATATTTTCAGGGTATACATTTGACACCAAATCAATCTTATATTTTCTTTTGATTTACCAGAAATCCTCTATTGTGTTTTTACATACAAGCGCTTTCTGTTCACAGAAAAATCGGAACATACTCATTGGACAGAGTTTCTTTTTACAATACCAGAATACTTTACAAGCATCGCTGCAACAGCTAGTAAATTTCCATTGTACAATCCCGTTTTGTTTCATGTAGGAATTTATTGCTTCAGATAAGTTCATTGTCGATATACCATAAGAACAAATTATCATTGGACTCGAGTTCATTTGACAATAATAATAATAATAATAATATGCAACTTGTTATACTAAAACATCTAATATAAATATTTATATTCAATGTAATATGGAATAAATTAAAACGTTAAAATTAAAATTATATATATATTTGCACTCCAATCATTATCTAAAACTGCATAAATTAATACAATTCAGCCAGAAGTAAGACAAAGACAAAAAAATAAGAGAAACCTTCATATTCACCAAAAAGTAACTTACTTTCTTGCTTCTTCTATCTTCAGTTGCAAAAAGGATTTCAGATAGATTATCCAAAACAATTTATTTCATATGAAGTCAAATTTCTTGCTATTGAGGAAAGCAAATTTTAAAAGAATAGCATTTCTCTTGTGAAAACATTTATATTTATCCTTTTACATTTCCATGTCTTTCACAAAATACTTAATATATCGGGTGAACTACTTCGATACACCCCTTACATAATTATCAGTGACAGGCAATGTTACACTACAATGCTCAGCCAGTTACTTTCCTTCAGAAATCTGAACATCAATGCACAAGTAATGCTACCCCAGTCTTTGGTGAGTGAAAGGTGTATTTCATTAATAACTCATCTTATGCTCAAGTTAGATAGCGGCAAGTTTTGAAGGCAAATGTGTTTTCATGTATCACATTTTATAGTCAAGCAAAGCGTTGTATACAAATTGTATGAGTTAAATCTGCGATCTAATACATCTAACAGAAATGTATGAGGTATATCAGTGAACAACATCCAATCACTGGCTACAGGATCAGCATAACTCACACACCCTTCATCATAGTATACATTTTATAAATATATATTTATATTTATTGAATAATAAAACATTTGCTATTACATGCTCTTGAGTTTAAAAATATGAAAAGAAGATTTTACTTTTCTTATCAATACCTTAAGTGATTCTTACCATCTTTGTTTTTTCACATTCATAAAGAACAGTAGGCCCCTTACAATTTCAAATCTACACTACATCAACTGATCCTGTTAAAATCACAGGAACTCTGGAATAACCCAAAAGACAGGTGATTTTTGGCCACTGAGAAAGATTGGTCAAACGAGTGAAACTGCTACAGCCTGCTACCACAACCACTGATAAAAGATAAACACTGAGTCCCAATCACTCAGATAAAATAGATTGGCTGGCTTATAAGACCAATCTTCTCTTGGACAAGATCACTTGGTTTCGTTTTATTGGGAGATTTATAATGATCAGAGTGGACGAGCTAGGAAGTTGATACAGTCAAGAATATAGGTTCTAACACCTTCAAGATAAAGACAAAATCGGTTGTGATTGGTCGGGTAGGACATGCTCACTCGCACATGTTTAAACATGTTAAGAATTAACCAAAATCAGTCAGTGCATCGGTACATTAGTTTTATGTGTAAATAACAAAAGGCATGACCTGTTGCCATGTAAATAATGTTTGTATATTCAATATTAACCACAAACTGGAGTAATACCTTTTAGCATGGGCATATCTGATGCACACCGTGCCAATTCAAGCAGACTTTCGCATCTATCCTTGCCTCAACAAGATAAGCCTCAAAAAAAATATTTGCACAAGTAATATTTCTTTCCTATGGTAATATCAGCAATGCAAGTGAAGACTTTATTACAGACGTACTGCTGCTAAACGTCTGTTCTCTTTCTGGGTTTTGGCAATAGACACCAAATTTGAAAACACTGCATGAAAAATATGAATCTGTGCAATATATTAATATTGCTTCTGATACAAAATGCCTGTACCCTGCTGATAGTGTTTCACTGCATGGCCTGGTTATGCTAATGTACTAAATCTTACTACCTCCCTACCTTCACCAAGAAGTTATGTTTTGTTTGTTTGTTGTTTTGTTGTTGTTGTTTTTTTGTTGTTTTGTTTTGTTTTGTTTTTTGGGGTATTAAAATTTGTTCATATTCTGGATATAAAATAATCCCAAAGGTCTGATTTTCTATGTATTTTAAATGACTTTGACATACCGGTTGACATTACTCCAAAAGTAATGAGCGGTTTACATGAATTGTTTTATGTGGGTAGGAATCCCGAACTTTTAGCAATGCCTCCCTCTTTCATGGATGTTTGCCCGCTACAGGTTTTTTCAAGGTGAACATGCTTTGGGAACATTATTCCTTGGATTCTATCAAATGATGTTCGGTAAGCATTATAGAAGTTTACATTACATCAGCCCCCATTCATATCTGCCTGAATTTGTTTGAAATGAAGACAACTAGCATGACAGAAACCTCTCAGAAATAGGGCTGGTCTCACATAACAGCTTACCGATACTTCAGGTTACATGCCTGCTATCTTGTCCCCATTTTAATAACATGTTATTTGCTTTGAGTTCCTATTTCACTGTGACATCACGCAATTACCAAACTGTGGACACTTTTAGCCAATTTCGCATCCCACCTGGTGTGTGACATTCAACCTGACAGAGACATTGCAGATCCATTTGTTCAGGAATATTAAGAATACTACGACATTCCAGCATATAATTCACATAATTTACATAATTCTTAATATTATGTGAAGCCAACTTCATAACACAACAATTCAAATACATACTCACAGAAGAACTTGAATTTTATTATTCAAGATAAGCTGCCGAGAAGTTACTATCGTTAGTATCTTAACAACCAGTGTCGGGGAATACTAATGGTAACACCCTTGTGGTTCAGTAAGCAGTAGTTACTATTTTGGTCTGACAATGCATTAGTTGCTCAAGGAAAGAGTTTATTGTAGTGATTTTATGATAAGAATTCCGGAGCATCTTTTTACAATGAGAGTTTGTCCTTGGAGCAACAACATCCTGACAAGGTGAACAGTTTATTGTAAAACAGGAATAGATTTAAAGCACTAATCACAGTAGATGGCATGATGTAAAGCCATTATCTGTTCAAATATTTATAGCTAATCCACTTACAGTCGTAATGTATCAACTTCAAATGGTTATGTTTTCATCTGTGGATGTTTGTTTGAAAATAACAGGTCGTAACTTTGATGAGACCTTTTCTATATATAAGAAAGAATTTTAAACAAGTTTTAAACTATTACATAAAGTTGTTATCCACCAAGAGCTGTACTTGGCCCAAATATTGTGGACTAAAGACCGGGAAATAAAGACTGGGAATATTTTTTGAGGACAGTTATTATGGAAATTAAACATTATAAATGTATAAAATAACTACTGATTTATTGGAATTTTTTAGAGACTATGTAAGCCAATATGTTTATGGAAGGGGCAACTGAGTAAGTCTAAAATTGTAACATTCAATTTTGGAATATCACTATAAAGGTTGTAAATTTAATCACTAAGTAAGAAGCTACTTGTTCTGGGGGGAAAGTGTCTGGGTTTTATCCAAGGAACAATAACTTGTCTCATTTAATACCATCACAAATTACTGTTTCATATTTAGTTTAAAAAAAACTTATCACCCTTGACCCCCGAACGGGAGGAATGAGGGTATTGTCATTGAATCCATTTTGTTTGTTCGTTTGTTCATTCGTTCATTTGTTTGTTTGTTCACACTAACTCGAAAAATATACATCGGGTTTTATTTTCACAGAAGGTGGGGTCTATGGCTTGACTTGGTCTACCTCAAAGATGGTCCAGATCTGGATGGTTTAGTTTGGTTTATTTGGGGTTTTACGTCGCTTTCAACACTGTACAGGTCATATCACGACGGGTAGTTGGAAGGGCAGAGGAAACCAGTACATAGAGTTCGCTAGGGTTGTGTACTGTAAACTGCCGACCAACGGCAAGCAACTACCAGCTTTCCCACTTACGGCCATGACGGGGATCGATCCCCGGCCGCAGAGGTGGGAGGCGAGAGTGTTACCACTCTGCCACCGTGGCCCCCCAGATCTGGATGGAGACTCCAGCATATTTTAAGGAGTTTTCGCCAATATCCTTTTCTTGATCCCTGGAAAATGGTTGTTTGCTGCTTGTCTGTTATAAAGTCAAGTATTTAATTTCCTTTTGATTTAAATATGAACTGACACATGGGCAAATTATAAAATTAAAAAACTTCGACTCAATTTACCTTTCAGACTGCTTTTAAGGGGTTCTTAATTTCCACTTTTAATCACCTACTCGAAATCGTAGAAAAAGCAGAATCTGCACTTCCACCTAATAATAGATTAAATATTATTGGCAATACACAAGTGTTGCTAATGACAAGTTGTTGTTGTTGCCAAGTTACAGGAAAAAGCAATTGTCATTTGCAAAGTTTCACAAATATATAACCTAAGACTTCTATTAATTTACATTTACAATCAATTGCAAGTCATATCGAAATTGGAAATTTGACGGTCAACTCATAAAACCAAGCTATTATCAAAATAATGATGAATTGTATCAATACTATATCATAAAAATGTAAAAGAATAGAAAGAGCGCTCTATGTGAGTACACAGAGTCAGCCATCCTGATCCCCCTGAAATTGTGAGACATTGTCTATCACTTATTTGCTTCCCAGAATGTAACATGGACTGCGTTCAGGTAGTATTGAAAGTCTGGAATGGTCTTAAGACAAATTTAACAGATACTAAAAGCCTTAAGGCTTATAATTGCACAATTCTCATAATGGAAATAAGCTAGAGGCTTTCATGAAAGTTAAGTTTTAGTCCAGGTATGGAGAGAAAGGCAAGAACATTGACCTAGGAGCACATAATCTAGAATTGCAAGCAGGTCCTGCAAGAGAGGAACACGGCCCACAGTTATGTAATTATGTCTAGTTCAAGAGGTTGAATGTCTAGTCGTAAATGAAAATCCTCTGGATCAAACCAGAACTCTGTGAGAAAGTAGAAAGAAATTGGAAAGTTGATAATGGCTATGCTGTTGACCTTGTTGTGTGTGAGAGAAGTCACAGGACTGACTCAATTTTCTCCCAACTCCACAGTTTTCGTGGCCAGGGCCTTAACTTGGCTAATTGGGACGGGGGGGGGGGGAGTCTAACAAGAATAAAAAATAGTCTTCCGAATTTTGGTAAAGTCGAAACAAAACTATGGACCATTAAAGATAATTAAATTAGAGACTCTCAGTCCAACTGGAAGGAATTTATGTTTCAACCATGAATCGGGTCTCTTGATTCCAAATAGGATTGGAAGAGCAAGGGCATTGTAATCAGATCTGTCTGTCTGTACAACTTGAAAACTATACATCAAACTACATATCTTATTCTCACACAAGGTAGACAATGGCTCAGTCTTCTGCCAGATGGTCTGGATCTGGCATGTTAAAATCGAGATTTTTTGGTCCTTACCAACCATTTATGAGCCTGTTTGAAAATGAAGTGACATTAATTTTAACCTTTATACCCCATTCACACTACAGGCAGTGTAACCCGCAGTGATATGCATTTGGTGAAATGCCCCTGTCCTCCAATTACCGTCTGAGGTGAGACATCCATTACCTTGCGTGTCCTACAGAAGTTTTAAAATGTTTAAAATTTCCTCTTCTGAATTTGGTACCATGTGCATGTGCAGACAAAAGTGAGCATGCAGAGATGAGTTTGTTTCTATGGTAACTGGAGGTGTAGTCCACGGTGTACATAAGGTTAAGACTCAGTCTAGTGGAAGTAAATCAGGCTAGTGGAAGTAAATCAGGCTAGTGGAAGTAAATCAGTCTAGTGGAAGTAAATCAGGCTAGTGGAAGTAAATCAGGCTAGTGGAAGTAACTCAGGCTAGTGGAAGTAAATGTACTTTTCACCACTGTGTCACAAGGTTGCATATGGATGGTAGTTGAAGGACAGGGGGTGTTTCGTCCAATGCCCATAACCATGGGATTAACCATCTGTGTTGTGAATGATATACCAAATTTCAGAGGTTATGTGGCATCCTTGGAGGCAGTTCTGCAGCCGAATAAAACCTCTGTGGGACACACCACCTGTAGGCTGAATAGGGCATAAGCAAGGCTAGGCAAAATCAGAGAAAAGATTTTGCGCTAAAGTAAAAGCAATTAAAAATGTTTATTGAAGTATTTTAAGTTTAATCCACATTTATTCAAAAATTTGTTTGCTTACCTCTCTTAAACGTTAAGGTCAATTTAAATTATTATCGTCGCTAAACATTTATATAAACTGATAAAATAAACATTTACGGTTTTATAGGCCATTAGTCTTCCTTGTATAAAACAAAAGTGAAGATGTTATCAATCAGCAAGTATTAGCCAAATTTCCATTGTTTACCAAAGACAATATGATATTTGTGGCATTGGTTCAATTGCTTGTTTGCCTGTTTGCAAAATATTTCAAAAAGGTGTACACATATTTTGATGATATTTCAGGAAGTGTTGATGGCACAAGATACAGATTGTTCAATTTTGGTGATGATCGGAATCTCTATTTCCGGTTTCAAGAATGTTTGAAGGAACTTTTATCATTCTAAAAATGTGCCATTTTTAATATATGTGTGTACACCTCCATATTAATTCCTCAGACTGATTGGCAAAAAATACACGACACTCCTACAATAGTGTATATGTTAATCTAATATTTAAGTCTGGTTTTCCTAGAAATATTCTGTATACTGCGATCCACAATAGGAAAAAATAGAGGTACAAACAAGCTGCTTGGCGGGGGTTTGCTCTCCCCAAGTGTTTTCTAATTTATTAATGTGTCTGAAAGACTACATATGTATTCTAGAATATTTGTTCAATTTGCTTTTTTCATATGAGCTGGTTGATGAAGTCATCAAAGTGTCATCCCAGGATACCCGTCTGGAGAATCCTTAAATAACTAGCTACCCCCTATTGTAGAAATGAGTTTTGTAACCAAGGGATTTCAACTGACTTAGTTACTGCTATTTCCCACTGCAGATAAAAACTATAGTAAGATGTATTGGCAAAGTAACGACTGAAGTTATTGCAGATATAATAGTTTCTTTCATTAAACCATATGATTATAAAAGAAATCAGCAATTTTCTGCAGTCCCCCAATTCCATTTATATAAGTTCTCTTAATGGGTTGGTAAGACACTCCCCTCCCTCCTAAGAGACTGGAGTTTGAATCCTTGAAAAATTGTGTAATTATACAGACATTATGTACATCGCTAAATAAATAAATGTAGGCTAAGAACAGGGAATCCATGTAAATATCGAAAAAAGCATTGTCAGACAAATGCTAAAAAGTTTTGCAGGTAATAGGCAGTACTAAACACATCACTCAAAAGAGCAAAGGAAAAAGACAACACAGATTTTTGCATGGGCGAAAATAGGAACGTTAACATATGGAGATGTAGTTATACTTTGGCCTGATTTAAAATTAAACAATCATCCGTGTAGTCACTTTATTATGCATATGTTTTGTTTCTTGCTTTTAAAGCACTTACATAACTGCCCTACTAGCAACTAAGTTGTAACACTTACGTATTTTAACCAGTCTAAGGGCTTGCTTTGGGACATAATATTCATATTCCCGATTAAAAACAAGCTTTGTCCCATGTATAGTTCATTTCACATTCTTAGCTTGGAACGACTGGAACCAAGATGGTCACCAGGTTAATATCTACAATTCAGACGTGTACATGACCTGAACATAAATTGTTTTAGTTGTACTTTTTTCAGGTTTGTCCAAGTTTTTATCCATTCAGATTGAAATGAATAAATTCCAAACCAAGGCAATGTAGCACTGGACAGAAAAAATGGTGTTTTTCTTTAAACTACTGAGAAAAAAAGTGATTGCAATTTACTCCGCCAGTGTGTAATAGTTAATGAAGATATGACCTGTAAGCTGCCCAGTAACAGAAAACAATTACTTGCCTTCTCTTATTAGACCACGGATTGTTATTCAAACCCATGACCTAGGGGGTAGAGGGGGATTTTGGTACCTCCCCCAGCACATAACTGTACACTACAATCACAAATGTAATTATAAACGAAGGCAAGTGTAGTGTTTTATGGTGATTTGCATTGCAAAGTAGAATAGAATTTATTGTGAAATCTTCTTTCCCGTTAAACCAAGTGAACATGTTGCAACAGGCTCAAACACAGAGCCTGAAACTTTACATAATAAGAACCTTCTAAACCCTAAGAGCAGACATACTATAGCAAAATATTGGATATCAATAAAACACATCATTATCTCAAATACTTTGATATTGTATACTGCGTTGTTTATATCCCTGCTCCACTTTCCCTATTCATCATAAGATATGGACAATTTCAACCATATGGGCCTCTAATATTAGTCCTGTTTTAAAAGGATGTCAAAACATGTGGCTTGTCCCAAGTGAAAATAACAGTCACATGACGATCAGTCTTACAGCCTGCTCTTGTCTGTCGTGACAGATGCAGATCACTCGTAGGACCAAGTCCTGATCACTCTGGGCAAGCAGAGAAGATGACTAGGGTGTTATCATACAACCGATATTTTCTTAGGACAGCATCACTGGCTCATTTCCAATGGTTTTTATTTTCAAACACGTTGATGTTTTGACAGACCTCTATGAAAACTGTGATTGTGCTCCCAAGCATCACAAGTGAAAATATCTGCCTTACAAACAATAAGATTAGGCCCCCTAAAAATTAGGACTGGCAGGATGTAAACTTGAGACAGTGGAACAGGGGAGTTAGTGATATTCAAAACCAGGAGATGTAACGCCTAAAAACAAAAGGTCATGCTTACATGATAGGACACGACAATATGTTTCAAGAGGTTCAACAAAGTTAGTCATTTGAATAGCCACAGTTTGGGGGAGTCTCAAAGGCCATAAAGACTAGAGCCAGATCCAATAAACAACCCTCATGAGTTGCCATATATAGGGGAGACATACAATACAACATCTATATGTGTTCATTTTTCTCTTTTTATTTCAGACTAACATTATGTCTAGGATTGGTTGCTGGGGTTGCGTGTGGTATTTCATCAGACAATTGCGCTGGTGAATTCAAAGGTACAATTGTGTATAGCCTTGCTAAATGCCCAAGTTTCTTTGTAATTGGCGAAAACCTTCAGTTTATATAACAATGTTTCAGTTGATATAACATATCTTACATATACTGGCTTTTTCATATTTATAATCTAACCTTGAGAAACCAAGACAGTGGATAAATGTGTTTGTGCCCTGTTTCTTTTAACATATGTTAAGAGACTGAAGAGGATCTGGAAATCTATATGACTCTAATGTGTTTGCAAAATTTACACAACATGGAGATAAAGATTTGCACATTAATGCTTCATGTTATAAAATAATGGAAACTTGTGGTTGTGGAACAAAGATACAGGCTTTTAAGAGAGACTGACTTTTTATTTTGGTGAAAATGACTTCAACCCCAATTATACCCCACATTTATCCTGCACTGTCCCTGGGCCGTATTTTCTGAACTTCATTCTAACGTCCCTTTACATAAGGAAGAAAATCTCCTTTTTGTATTAAAGGTGACCTTTTAAATGTTATTCATGGTTTCCTTTCCCGGGAAAAGCTTATATAAAGAATCCTTCTCTTTAATCACTAGGAAAATAAATCAAATTTATTTCCATTGGATTTGATAGCTCCAGTTCATTATGACATGTCAATTTGATTTCGATTTTTGATTTGATTTTGAATATCAAAGTGAAGGATTTCCTTAAACGTTAAGGAATCTCCTTAATTTGTAATGTTTCTTTAAGATTCAAGGAATTAAAGGAAAGAAAATAAGACTGCTTTGTGAAGGGGAGTCATTAAAACAAAGGAATGAGAATAAATAAAGGAAATCCTTAATTTTTAAAGATTCCTTGGAATAAAGGAAGTTTAGGTCAAATTTTGATACCTATCTCCCTTTTTTGTCATTCAGCTATATGGCCAACATTAACAAAGCATCCATGATCTTACTGAATGGGTTTTTGTCCTCCAGGGTTTTGTCCGTTTACCACCTGATTATGGGATTATGCACATAACGCTATTCTAGAACACATCCATTTTAATCCAACTACATTCACTGTACCTTTCACCAAATTTACTTCAGACAAGCAATATTCCTCACCATTGGAAAATTTAGTGAGTTTGAAAGGATCCCCCAGACACATGACGGAAATCTTGTACTGACTTTAGGACACTTTTTCCTGTTTTTGTCCCTAGTTTGATGAAGATTTAACAGCTTCTGGCAACTCAGAGGTTTTTGTTCTGTGTGGTACTTCAATAAGTAGTTTATACATAGCCTCCACTTTCTTGACTCTCTGTTTAAATAAATGTCATTTTCTCTGTTGGATATGGGGCTTTCACATTTTTGCCAGACAAACTAACATCTTACGTTAACATCTTACAAAAAATGGACTGGACACTGAGCGAGTGGGTATGGCTTGGCCATTTTAGTTGTGACATAACAGTGGAAACTGAGGTTTTACATGGCATCATGCTAAAGGAATGTCAACGGGTAGGTAAAGCAAAGACAATATGACAGTGAGACAAAAAGTTCAAACTTAAGGGTTAATATCCTTTCCAACAGCTACGGTCAATTTTAAACAGACCATCAACATTGATACTTGTGGGAGTATTTATTTATTTATTTGGGGTTTTACGTCGCTTTCATCACTGTACAGGTCATATCATGACGGGTAGTGGGAAGGGCAGAGGAAACCAGTACATACAGTTCGTCAGGGTTCTGTACTGTAAACTGCCGACCAACAGCAAGCAACTACTAGCTTTCCCACTTGAGGTTGGGCCGGGAACCGAACCCCGATCTCAGAGGTGGGAGGTGAGTTGTCACATACAAACACAGAATCGCAAGCACAAACACCCAAAAATATAGGATTAGCCATATTAGCCATGAGGTGATTGGTTATGTGCCAATTTGGGGAACTGATTTCATAATCATCACTTATACCTAGACCATACTTATAAAAGAACTGGCTCAGTTACCTTCAAGTGTTTTTGGTTTGTATTTGGTCAGGAAACATTTGGTGCGAATCAGTGAGATTTACTTTTGGTTAGGACGCATTCGAGGGGATCAGCCTCAAACTCAGAAAGCGATTAGAGTATGGGATCACTTTAAATGTTTGAAATTGGCATTACTGTATTAATTTATTTGGGTTTTAACGTAACTTATAGAGGTCACATCTTGACAGGTAGTTTTATGGGCAGAGAAAACCAGTACATACAGTTGAACAAGTTTCTGTACTATAAACTGCCAACCTTTGTTAAGCAACTACCAACTTTTCCACATCGTGGTTTGAACTCAAACCTCAGTGATGGGAGGAGAGTGTTATCACTGCGCCACCATGGCTCTGAAAGTGGCATTACATCCACTTATGTACAGTCTAGGGAAAAAGTGTAAAGTTTTCCTTTAATTCATTCCCCTCCCCATGACCCTCCCTGTCATACCCCACTGAGTTTTTTGCTGTCAGTTGTCAGGTTGTGTTTTCTTTCATTTGATTACACAGATATGTTGGTGTACAAGGTACTTGCAGTAAACTGACTTTTCAACTCAGAACTATTTTCTTGAGTTATCAGGGTTGTGTGTACATACACTGATACACTGGAAAAAAGGAAAACATTCACTTTTGACTTGTTCTTTGAGTTTAGAGGACTATTGGAAAAAAAGAGACAAGTGATTATAAAAACCTACATCAGTCAATATAGCCAGAGTATATTTTAAGTAACCTTAATCCTACAATTCCTAACATTATTAGTATTCCAATTCCATCCTATCATTACAAACTGGACCAGAATTGCTTGTATAGTGCAGACCTCCGCCAGGGAACGTTTCTGAAAATTTGGGATTTTTGGGTATCTGGAACATGATTCAAATATTTCCCAATCTATTTCACACTGGAAACCAAATATGTACACTGAAATGTATTGTGGGGAAAAAATAATTCATTCCTTACATCCTTCAGGAGGTTATGTTTTGGTGCATTTGTTTATCTGTTTGTGTTTGCAATTTCTGGAGATTACATTTCGATGCAATCCATCTCCAGATGTGACGCAGAGAATTCTACACTCAGAATATGGCTGGTGACGCTTGCACGATATCTTTGTGAATGTCAAATCCCAATGTCCAAATACAAAGAAGACGTTAGGGTTTTTAATATAAACACTGTCCTTGAAGCCGGGGTCAAAAATTCATATTAGATCCCTTGAAATATCCGTGATCTGTGATTTCCTGTGGTTGTTGAAACATGCAAAAACCATTCGAAAACACTCCAAACAAGGCACTTTTATAGACAATCTGTTTGACCTTGAAACAGGGGTCAAATGTGAAATTTCAAATCTGACCATTCTTAAAGATTTACAGCCCAGGTTTTGTTGTTGGTTATTTTCAGATTTCATATCCTTGTACCAAAAAAAAAGCAAAAAAGCCATTTACTTATATTACTCGCTGTTAAAAATACAGAAAGCTATTTCTCATTTAGCTATTGTAATGGACCTCTAAACCAGGTAACCCCTTTTACGATGTAGACATTGTCCTTGAACACCCTTCGATACTCATGATGATAAATGAGTTTTGTTACCTAGCGCACTGAGTTCCCCTTTGTGGGGAAGATATTGCAAAGCAGTAGATTAGATTAGATACCGTTAACGTTTCTCTTACATCCCATCATACGTGTATACACACATAAGTGTGCTGCAAATATTGTTGAAAAATATGAATGTAGTCTGTTAGTGGGGTAGTAGAGATTTGCACATGCAAACAAGGTGTATTCTGCCAGCAACAGTGTCGCAACTTGAAGATCAAAGCACAAACTGCTACTAGCTATAGGTCATACAGTGGATTTATATACATGCAAGGTACAGGTGAGTGTATAAATGAATTAACTATATATAAAGGGGCCGAGTTAAATGCACAAAATCATGAGTTGTTATTGTAAGGGGATAATAGTTAGTTCTTATATAACACAATTCTAGTCACTGATTGGCTAATCACTGCATTACTGCAACAAAAGCATTCTTAAATAGGAAAGTTTTAGGTCTTTTCTTGGAGTCTTTTAAATCCAGTTCGATGTTGCGGACATCATCAGGCAGGCTATTCTAATAGCGAGGTGTTGCAACATGGAAAGATCGGTATGCCTTACTTTTCAGTTTCCATCAATGCTCTTTTAGTATATACATTGTGTAACCCGAATGTAGTGGTCTTTTCAGTTGGTTTACAGAAAGTAAGGATTGAATATATTCGGGGATATCACCCTTTAATGCCTTGAACACAATGAGGTTCAGTTTGTAAATAAAGTGCTGTCTTACGGGTAGCCATGCAGTGTAGTTTCATCAGATAAGGTGTTACAGAGTCATGCTTCTTCAAATTCAGGACAATCCTAATAGCAGCATTTTGTACATGTATCTTTGTGATAAAAAAATCTGGGATGTCGATGAAGAGAGAGTTGCAGTAATCCAATTTTACAGAGATAACTGAATGCACAATGGTTTTAGCTAATGATGTGGTCAAATATGGCCGAAGTGTACAAATATTCCTCAGATAATAAGAGCAGGACTTACAGAGGTAAGTTGTGTGATTTTATTTAATGTAAGCTCCTCATTAATGTTAACTCCAAGGTTTTTAACATAGGACTAGCTGGTATAATTGTTCCACTTACACTGAGAGAGTCAAACAACACTATTGCATGCTGTCGAGATGTTCCAGCTATCAGGAATTCAGTCTTATCTTCATTAATTTTTAACTTGTTCCTCTTTATCCACTCACTTATCTCAGATACACAATTTTGAAGCTGCATTACAGCAGCCAGTTGGTCTTCCTCAATATTTGGTGATACTGACTTATATACTTGAGAATCATTTGCATTCATGTGGAATGAAATCAGAAAATTTCTAATAATAGTCCCTAGAGGTATTGGATAATCACAATATAGCTGTGGACCCAAAACAGAACCGTGAGGGACACAGCATTTTCAAACTCTCTCTTTAGACATCACACTGCCTATCTTGACTGACTGTGTCTTACCAGTTAGATATGAGGCAAACTAGGAAAGTGCAACTCCAATGCCACTAAACATGGATTGAAGTCTCAACAATAGGATGCTATGATTAACAGGATCAAAGGCTGCAGATAAATCAAGAAAAGCCATCAATGCCAATTGCTAATTATCAGCAACCAGCAATAAATCATTCATTACTTTCAACAGTGCAGTTTTGTGCTATGCTGCCTTCTATATGCAGACTGATATTGTTCATTTAAGTTACTGGTAGGGGCCACAGTGGCAGAGTGGTAACACTCTCGCCTCCCACCTCTGAGGCCGGGGTTTGATTCCCGGCACGGCCTCAAGTGGGAAAGCTGGTAGCTGCTTGCCATTGGTCAGCAGTTTACAGTACAGAACCCTAGCGAACTGTATGTACTGGTTTCCTCTGCCCTTCCAACTACCCGTCGTGATATGACCTGTACAGTGTTGAAGGCGACGTAAAACCTCAAATAAATAAAATTAAGTTACTGGTAGTGACATGTTGAGTTAACTGCTGTGATACAACCTTTTCAATGACTTCGGATAAGAACAATAATCCTGACACAGGTCGAAAGTTTTTATAAATAAGCTCTATACATTTCTTTTTGAGGAACGGAGTAAAAAGGACATGCTTAAAGTCTTTTGGCATCTCTCCAGTTTCAATTGACAGGCTAACTATTTTAGTAATAATTGGCATCAATTCAGACTTACATTCTTTTAGTAGTGAGGTGGGTATAGGGCTCTAACATACATGACTTGGATGGTGAACTTCAAAACTATTTTTTTTTTGGATTCCCTCAACAGACATTCGTGTGAACTGTGACAGCTTGGGTAGAACAAAATCTCTAGTATCATATTTATCAAAGCCTTTGGATGTTCTAAAATTATCTCTAATTTTGTCTTTTTTTCCACAAAAAAACTGCCCACAATTCTCCGCTTATTCTTCCTTGGAGTCATGTTCAGGTAATGGTGATTCCTTAAATGATCAGCACAAACCTTTTACAACTTTAAATAACTGTTCTTTGGTCATTTTCATTTTCTTTTATTGTGGAATTAAAATGATCAACTTTAGCTTTCCTAAGTATCTTCAGGTAATTTGATGTTTTGTCTTGATTTCCTCCATCTTCGCTCAGAAATTCTCATTTTTTGTTTATTGGTTTGCACATCTTTATCATACCAAGGGTGTGATTCTCTCATTCTAAGCTTGCAGGTTTTTAGGGATGCATGTTTATCCAAGATATCATTATACTGTTTTACTAAGCCTCCTAGGTCCTCGGTAGGATTCTGCACTATATCAGATCTTATAATATCTGATGATGAGTTTGACAGAAATAAAGAGACTGTATTTGTGAAGAGACTGAGTTCTCCAGCTTTCAGAAGAAAACAAAACAATCTACCAATTATATGTAATAAAAATATATGGTTACTATAAGCGAACCAGATTCAGCTACTCAAATCTAAAAACAGCAATCTTGCCATTACATATGTAAACCTGTCGCACAATCTTCACTATCCTTAAAAGCTTTCAGGGATGTCAGGGATGTCTGTGCTTAATATGAAATAGTGTGCCACTTAATTCAATTCATAAAAGCCCAGGGGATATTTGTGCAAAGAATGTATAAGCAATACCCCCTTTTGGGGTTGCAGTTCAGTCGCATTAGACTAATCCACGTAAAATAAACTCACCCTCTTGAATCTAGCCAATCATAGTCTTCCTTCTGTCGTTGGCCAATCACAGGCCTTTTACTATTCCCCCGTGGTGGCTGAGTCCGCTTCTCTCTCAGTTATAATTTGAAGTCTGAAAGATCAACATCTATTTTATAAATTTTATAAAACAAAGTTTTAATTTATCAACTTTTTGACATTAGGATATTCTGTAAGATTGTATAATGGCGACCAACGTCGCGGCTGATGCATTACCGAAACCTGGAATGACATTTTGTAAGAAATGCTCTTTGGAGCATGAGAAGCCCGTTGGAAATAAGTGTGAGTGCAGCAAGCAGGCTGCAAAGGAAACTGAGAAACGAGATTCAAGCCGCGAGAATCTCCCTGTTAAGAAAACACCGAAAGGGAAAGTTGGAGAGTCGCAGGATAAAATGTTAGACTTGGTTTTGAATACGATGACAAACGTGACTGAGAAGTTGTCTGCCATGGATGACAGAATTACTGGCCTGGCTTCACGCATTGATGCTACCCCTGCTAAAGCATCAACCAGGAAATCTCGTCCGCAAGAACAGTCTAAATGCAGATGAGTTATAGATGCAGAGGAAGCCTTGTTTGCTTCACCAACGAGAGCCCCACTTATTCAAGAAGGGGGAACTTCATATGCTCATGTATTTCCTGATACCGCCGTGGCAGTGAAAACTATATCAACACCTGCTAGACCAAAGAAGCAGAAGCATGCATTGGATTTAGGCCTTACACCTCTCAATTATCAACCGGCTGTGACAACACAAGTTACTTCCACAATCACTGCTCCGACTCAAGGGAATTTTGCCACTGGGACTTGTACTCAAACTAGTGTTACAACCGAAATGGAACCTCAAGAGGGTAGTACACAGCAGAGTGTAAACACTACTTTAGTTACAGAGGAAGTTGCTGTTCAGGATCATAACCAGAACGTTGTTTACGGTCACGTTGACCAGTTTGGGAACTTGGTACGTGTGCAAGGCCCTATAGACAGTACAGAGTCATGCAATGTATTTGTGCCTGCAACGGAAAGAAATGTGGTGAGTAATCCAGTGAACCCACCAACATTAGATACACTACGTTCCCATCCACTCATCCAACAATTGGTGGAAGAGCGCATGGCAGCATTAGAAGCGAAGATGAAATTAGAGATCCAAGGAGGTATGCAGAGACGACGTAAGAGTGGCAGATACAATGTGGCTGATACCCCGCATGTTACTCCGCACCTACGTTGGCCGAATGAAGCGTGTGTTATAGGGACGGCTAGAAAGCGAGTCACGTTTGACGAGCTTTCACTAGGACAGTTTGTAATTGGATTTGTCAATAATATGATGGACACGCAACATATTCCTACTGTGAAACACATGCTTACAGAACTCGTGGAAACGGTAAAACTTGCTGAGAATATATCATGGCCTATTGCAAGGGGGGCATTTGCCGCATCAATGCTCAAAAGACGAGAGCATTGCTTGGAGTGATACACGCACACTAGCCGATCAACGGCTCACTTACTCTCAGTCTGCAGTTTTTGCTGGATCGACCACCATGTCGCCACGTGTGCCTCCTACAGCGGGAAATGGAACTATGAAGAAGATCGCTTGTAAGTGGTATAACGAGGGCACTTGTCCTCATTCAGCTGACCATTTAGACACTTCAGGAACTACTTTATTTAAACATGTATGCCTTTATTGTTTTAAGACGTTAAAGCGGAGTAACGCGCATGTAGAAGGCGACTGTCTCAACAGGAAGAAAGTGATCCCGTAGGCCAGGGGAGACTGTGACTGTATTCTAACTCAGACGGTAATGAACAATAATTGTCCACAATGTAAAACATTTGCTCTGTCTAAAATTGGTGTTGGGTTTGACAATAAGGGGTTCTCTCCATGTATTTCTGCAGCTAGGTTTCCGCCATATGTATCTGCTAACTTATGTCGTTTGTTTTACTTACATAGTTTGGGTCCTTACAATAACATGAGGGACCGTTTTGTACAAAGTTTTGTGGGTATACCATGTTTTTGCTTTGATACTCAAACTTGCTTTAATATGGCTGGTTGCATTTGTAAGGATATCAATGGCCTTAACAATGATCTTGAGGTTCAAAGTAATTCTAATGCTGAAATCTCGTTGGGTGTTTTTAACGAGTTTTTAACTGACGAGATTGAAAGTTCAGTAGATTCTTGTGATGATAAAGGCAATGACATAGATGCATTAATAGAGTGTAATAAACCAGTAAACTTTAATTACACATTAGGTTTTGTTACGCCTCCAGCTAAGAATTTTATTGCGCCTCATAGCACACCTGTTGACATGAATGACTGTCAGGCTTACCTGGAATTGGTGTCTAATGTATTGTTATCTGGTCTTCCCAACTATCGTTCAGTCCGTGTCCCATTACAATCAGTCTTCAACTGGAAGTACCTACAACAACACATAAGTTCATATCATGACAGTAAGTTGATTGACTACCTTATGTTTGGGTTTCCATTGGGTATTGGAGACCGGACCCAGATTGAAACTAATGCAACACAAAACCATCAGTCTGCTTTGGCATATGAAAGCGAAATTGATGCTTTCTTCCAGAAAGAACTGGAACATAAAGCATTATTTGGTCCATTTGATGAAAAGCCTCATGCAGCTTTCACTTGGTCCCCCCTCATGTCTCGTCCGAAAGGTACAGGTAATTTTGGACCTGTCATATGGAGAGAACTCTGTTAATAATCATACTATAAGAGATATGTATGATGGAGCGGCTTTTAAACTATGTTTGCCATCTTTAGATGATCTTCTCCCTACTTTACAGTTATTGGGTGAGAATGCTCGGATCTTTAAGGTGGACATCTCGCGAGCGTTCAGGAATGTACCCGTGGATCCGGGGGATGCTATACATTTAGGTATGAAATGGCGTGATAAGTTCTATGTCGACAAATTTTTAGCCTTTGGGGCAGTCCATGGGACGGCCATCTTTCAGCGGATCACTGATTTTATAAGATTTATCTTGGTAAAACAGGGTTTTGTGGTGTTCAACTACATAGACGACATATACGCATGTTGCCATTTTGACAGAGCAAAGGATGCGTTTGAAACTTTGAATGAGGTTATACACAAAGTAGGTTTGCCAATTAACCCACAAAAAGTTTTTGCTCCAACCATTGAGCTTTCGATTATGGGAATCGTTATAAATGTGAAGAAAGGCACGTTCAGTAATGAAGAAGGTAAATTGAGTGAGATCCATGATTTATGTGAAAAAGCGTTCCTGCGAGATTATATGGTGAAGCGCGACTTCCAATCCCTTCTAGGAAAACTGCTGTATATTGCGAGATGCGTGAAGGCGTCTAGGGTCTTTCTAAACAGAATCCTGATGGCTTTTAAAACTCAGTCAGCACAAGACAGAATAAAGTTAGACCAGGGTACATATGAAAGCCTAGCATGGTTTCTAAACTTTATGAAACAGTTTAATGGTGTAGTGCGCTTTAATAAACCAGTTGTTCAACATCACGTGTACGTTGATGCAAGTCTCACGGGCTTAGGGGGAGTATGGGGATCTCGGGTATACTCTACTCGCGTGCCAACAGACGTGATAGGTGAGAGAGCGATTACACAGTATGAGATGTATAACATCTTGTTAGCAGTACGTTTGTGGGCCGCTGATTTCACTGATAGAGTAATTTGTGTGCATTGTGATAATGAGAGTGCAGTCACAGTCTGTAACACAGGCAAGACGCGTGATCCATTTCTAGACTTGTGTTTACGTCACTTAACAATGGTATGTGCCTCGTTTAATATTGATTTGAGAGTTCAACATATTAGGGGAAAAGCCAATACTGTGGCAGACGCTTTATCACGAGGAAAACTTGATCAATTGGGGAAAGTCTCGTGGGAGGTTATTGACGCGAGTTTGTATCCTGTGTTTTAGATACTCCGGCTGGTATGAACACACTTTTGCAACAAGCACTGGGAACAGTTAATCAAGGCTGGAGACCTCACACGAGAGCACAGTATTTGAGACAGTTCAAGACTTTCTTGGCGTTTACACAATATCACAAATGCATGAGCATTGATTCACAATCTACAGTGTTATGTTTTCTCCAGTTTTTAGCCAGTAATAGTTTGTCTTTCAGAGTCATTAATAACTATGTATCAGCATTGAAGTATTTCTTCATGAGATATATATGGAGTGATTCTGTGTTTGAGAGTTCGCTCATCAAGAGATTATTAAGAGGGATACAATATTCTAGTGTACATAAACCACGACCCAGAGGTCTGTTCTCACTGTCCCAGATTATGGAGATATCACAGTTGTGCCATTCCTATGAGAGTACTCTGACGTACAGAGCAGCCTATCACATGGCTTTTTATGGCTTGTTTCGCATTTCAAATCTCGCACCAACTACTTCCCGTGCCTTTGATGCAAATAGGCATTTGTTACGCTCAGATGTGAAATTTCTGTACCCGGGTGTGCATGTACGTGTTAAATGGGCTAAAAACATACAAGCCCCTGAAAAGCAGCATTGGGTGAGGTTGCCAATGGTTCAGAATTCTGACATGTGTCCAGTCCGGGCTATTTCTGCACTATTACAAAAGTTTTGTTTAAAAGACTCGAACCCCTTGCTTATACTGGATGATTATCAGTTGTTACTGCAATCTCATTTAAGATCACGTTTGGCCATCTTTCTTCGGGCTATGGGATTGCTGTTGGAAGGTCACAGGTTTCACATTTTTCATAGGTCGGCAGCTACTATAGCTTATGATGCGAATGCTTCACTTACAGCCATAAAGGTACATGGGTTGTGGCATAGTGATGCGATATGGTCTTATATCTCGGATAATACCTCTCAGGCTCTTCAAGTCCCCCTTACATTTCAACGTCTTGTCAACAATCTACAATAAATGTTGTCTGGGGTTTGGGCTATTCTCATTTGTGTTCACAACCTTGTTTTGTTACTTCTTGTTTATTATGTAAAAGTACATGCTTGTTATTGTCAGTCTCGTTGGAAGGTTCCACGACATCTTGGTAATTGTGATACTCTTATACAAATCTCGTATGGGAAGTCTCGCGAGATATTGTTACTTATATATGCTTAACAAATGTAGTGACTAATAAATGGTAGTGCCCAAATCTCATATCTTTGAATACGTGTAATAATGCGACTGTATAAGCAATACCCCCTTTTGGGGTTGCAGTTCAGTCGCATTAGACTAATCCACGTAAAATAAACTCACCCTCTTGAATCTAGCCAATCATAGTCTTCCTTCTGTCGTTGGCCAATCACAGGCCTTTTACTATTCCCCCGTGGTGGCTCAGTCAGCTTCTCTCTCAGTTATAATTTGAAGTCTGAAAGATCAACATCTATTTTATAAACCCACCCTAACCCATCCCTTAGTTATAGGTTTTAGTCTATTTTAGTGTTTTATGGGGCTATTCTCATTTGTGTTCACAACCTTGTTTTGTTACTTCTTGTTTATTATGTAAAAGTACATGCTTGTTATTGTCAGTCTCGTTGGAAAGTTTCACGAGATCTTGGTGATTGTGATACTCATATACAAATCTTGTATGGGAAGTCTCGCGAGATATTGTTACTTATATATGCTTAACAAATGTAGTGACTAATAAATGGTAGTGCCCAAATCTCATATCTTTGAATACGTGTAATAATGCGACTGTGCCATATCTGGGCATGGTGTCAGCTGCCTACAGCAACTATGAACTTTGGAGAATTGTGAGATATACCTTATGGTCAAGGAAGGAATTTAGTTGCCTATGCAAGCAAAACATGATAATAAATTATATGTTTCTAAAATATAGTGCTGGCACTTCTTTTTAGAAGGTATTTATTCTGAATTAAGCATCACTGCGTAAAAGTGAACTTCAACCAATATATCCTCCATTTAAAATATTCTTAATCTGATCAAAGAAATAATTTTAAAACAACCTATCACTTTGGTGGGGTAGGCTCCCCTGTAGTTAACTACTCAATTACAGCATATTTTGTTCCATAATGCTTGTTTTATCCAACATGTGTGAGGTTATCACTGACCCCTGCTATAACTTGGCAAAACTGAAACATAGTTTGTGTTTTTTTGTTGTTTTTTTTTGGGGGGGGGTCTAATGTACAGTGAATTTCTCTTTATAAAAATATGCAGACACAATCATTAGATCTACAGATGTACTGTATATCAAAAAAACGTGCCAATATATATATTATGGTATTTTTAAGGAGCAATAATGCAATTTTCTCAAAAGCAGTACTTTAAATCAAGTATCAAGTTTCAGGTATCCAAGTGTTTAATCTGTGAATAAGAGGATTCTAAGGCACACAATCCAAAAACATAAGCCATTGATGTTCAGTAATCAAAAACTAGGGAAAGAAAGACTCCTTAAACAGATAGGTTTTAAGTTGCCTTTCGAAACACGTAAGAGCAACAGCAGTTTGAATTTCCAGTGGCAAGTCGTTACATAGTTTCAAATGGCCACATGATCAACCAAGTAAACTTTCACCAAGTCCTTTTGTCTTTTATGTAATATAGGGGTACTGTATGACTTTTGGATAAACAACCAGCCCTGAGACTATCCCCCATACTCCAGATTGCTTGTGGTATAATGAACTCCTGTAAGTTTTCAATTTAAATTTAAACTGTTCTGCTTACTGATGGATACAAATACAAAGACTTGGAGCAAGTCTATCAACCAAGATACACTTTAAAAACCAATTAGCCGATATATCAGTTTTCTTGATTGGCTAGGCTTTAAATTCATTGTGGCACCGTTGTTTATTTCATTCTGTGAAAATATGAGATGTACCATACTATCAATTTGTGCAGGTTTTACAACCAGAGATGCAGAACTAGAGTGATCATTTACTAAACTTGACAAAGACGCCGTGGTTAGGCCACCAAGACACATTGTGCAAAACTAATTTATTTAGTCACTTTTTTTAGCAAACTTTACATGAAAGATGATGCCTCACAGGAAAGGAACACTTTATTAGCTCTGGCATATTTTTAGAAACAGGGAATTTATTGTGTATGTATGGGAGAGTTGTTTTTTTCCAAACAATTCACACAGTTAATTAAATCTGACAACATTTACTGAATCCATGAATAATAAAAGCAATTCATTCAGATGTGACACGACTCCAGTGAATATTTTTGTCCCTCTATTGTATCAATTATTCATGTCAGATGCACCTCACAGAGCATTTTACCTGGAATTTTACTGTACTGTAGGGCAAAAAAAGGGACAGTATCTGAAAAATGTGTCAGCCATCCAGGCACTACAAAGTGATAAACTGAGTTTTATTCTCAATTACTGTGGATCTGCAACCACATGGTTAAACCAGTAGAAAGCTTTTACTTAAGAGTTGCCAGAAAACTGTGTCTCTAAAATGATTGATGTGATAAGCCTAAATCAGTTTGTGTTTTCCATCACGAAATATTGTGTAAATTTGCTCATTTGTAGGAGGATCATTTTCCCAAATCTTTCAATTAAGCCACATAAGTCTGATCAGTTCATTATCATCCTGCTTCACAATGTTGGACAAAGTGTTGTAACTCACATAACATATTCAAAGGTCTTGAAGGGGCCACGGTGGTAGAGTGGTCATACTCTCGCCTCCCACCTCTGAGGCCGGGGTTCGGTTCCCGGCACGGCCTCAAGTGGGAAAGATGGTAGTTGCTTGCCGTTGGTCGGCAGTTTACAGTACAGAACCCTAACAAACTGTATGTACTGGTTTCCTCTGCCCTTCGAACTAACCGTTATGATATGACCTGTACAAGGTCTTGAAAATTTTGGAATCAGTTCTATTTTGGAAGCCACAACACATGTTTACTTTAGGGGTGTAACTAGGAGAGTAAAACTTGTGTATAAAGACCGCCAAAAGGAACTGTTAAAAACGGTCTTGTATAGGGGCCAGTCTTTAGTTGAACCACTACATGAAACCATTGAATGAATTCCTTTCTTTTCACTGAATTTCCCTCTCCATTGTACTCCACAATCTTTTTGACATTGTGAAAAACACATTAGCTTGTTATAGAACAATCACAAATGAACCAATTAGAGAGTAATACTAACATTTACTGTCTTTGTGAGATGTCAACTGGTTTCAAATGATTATTTAATAAAACGCAAAATGTATGCAACACAAGTACATATAACAGGAGGCAGATATTTCAGATTAAAAAATAGCATCAGAGATGCCCCGTACCCCACAGCCTGGGGAAATAGTCTTCAACACCATGAGATATTGAAGTAGTGAAACAGTACAAAGATCGGGATACTTTCAGAGCAGTCTCAGTTATATTAAGGTCTAAATGATGTTAAGTAGAGAAAATAACATCTAAGAGAAACAAAATGTATGCAAAGATAAAGTATTAAAACAAGACAATTCAATAGCAAGATGACAGCATTAATCAGTAAACTAAAAACTATGATGCACACCTACAACCCCTAAGCAATGTCCCTACCAACTATCAACTTCCTACACTTTACAGTTTCAAAGATATTGCCTGGACAAAATTTCACAGGTCAAGGTCACTATGGCAAGGTCAAATGTCAAATCAAGGTCACACCATGACATTGCACACCTACAACCCCCAACCAATGTCCCTACTAAGTATCAACTTCCTACACCTTACGTTTTCTGAGATATAGCCCGGACAAGAATTTATAGGTCAAGGTCACTACGGCAAGCTCAAAGGTCAAATCAAGGTCACACCATGATGCTGCACACCTACACCCCCTGACCAATGTCCCTACCAAGTATCAACTTCCTACACCTTACAGTTTCTGAGATATAGCCCGGACAAGCTTTTCTAGGTTAAGATCACTACAGCAAGGTCAAAAATCAAATCAAGGTCACTTCATGATATTACACACCTACACCCCCTAAACAATGTGCCTACCAAGTATCAACTTCCTACACCTTACAGTTTCCCAGATATAGCCCAGACAAGATTTTATAGGTCAAGGTCATTACAGCAAGGTCAAAGGTCAAATCAAGGTCACATCATGACAATGCACACCTACAACCCCCAACCCATGTCCCTACCAAGTATCAACTTCCTACACCTTACGCTTTCCGAGATATAGCCCGAACAAGATTTTATAGGTCAAGGTCACTACGGCAAGGTCAAAGGTCAAATCAAGATCACACCATGACATTGCACACCTACACCCCCTAACCAGTATCAACTTCCCACACCTTACGGTTTCCGAGATATAGCCTGGACAGGATTTTCAAACTCAAGGTCACAGTGGTAAGGTCAACGATCAAATCAAGGTCACACCGTGACGTTGCACACCTACACCCCCTAACCAATGTCCCTACCAAGTATCAACTGCCTACACCTTATGGTTTCCGAGATATAACCTGGACAGGATTTTCAAACTCAAGGTTACAGCAGCAAGGTCAAAGGTCAAATAATGTCACACCAGGACGTTGCACACCTACACCCCGTAACCAATGTCCCTACCACGTATCAACTTCCTACACCTTACAGTTTCTGAGAGACAGGCCGGACAAACTTTTCCCGCCACCCGCCCGCCTGCCCGACCGGACACATGGGTGAAAACAATACCCTGACAGCCCTTAAGGGCTGTGGGGTAAAAAGTATTGCTTGAAATCACTTTTCTGATACTCTAGATTACGTCACTGCTATATTATGAGCATCTGAATGTTAGATAAGCCTGTTTTTTAATGTTTCTGCTGATTTAAAAGATATGACCTTGGCTTCAATAAAACAGAAGAATTTTCGCTAGTCTGTTCCACCCCCTGGTAATTTAGGATTCTGTGGCACATTATAAAATAGAGAGCTGCGTAGTCGACAAATATGTGTTTCTGTGTATTTCGTAAGAATACTTAAAAGAGAAACTAATGTCCACTGTTCCAATCAAAGAACATGCCGTCGGCCTTTATATGAGGCTATTTTGTAACTGAATCACCGATAAAGTCCACACATACGTAGTTTAAAATATTAATTTTTATTTTCAAATAAATAATGCAGGCTGTACATTAAGAGTTTTATTATAAGGTAAATTTATAATTTACTGTCCTTTGTCCACAATTTTTTTAAAGGATAGTGAAACTCAGAACAATTACCAATCGATATTGCAATATGTATGGCACAACATATTACATCTAGATTTGTACACAAGTCAAAAAATACACTGTTATCAATAGATAAATTTTAATTTCAAGGTATATCTGAGCAACATCTGTGAGCATATATGCTAAATTAGGTCATGTTTGCCAAATTATGACTTGTTACAAGATAATGCACTTGAAATATAAAAAGCAGTCACTTGCTAAATGTAAAATAAAATGTGTTAACATTAACAGTAAAATACCTAAAATATACCAGATCCACTTGTAGTAATTAATATAGGAATAAAATACAAAGTAACATAAAATAAAATGATACAGTTTCCATAGCATACGTACAAAAAACGTTATCACATAATGTAATTTTTTAAATTAAACATGACAAAAACTGCACGTTCTTAATCCTGTTTGACCATGGTTAGAATCACTGGTGTTAAGCCAAACTTTAGTAATTTCAGCAGTAAACATTCCCCCTGACCAATCAGATTTATAGTGAGAAACTGATGGCCTGGTTAAAAAGAAATACTTGCAGTAAATATATGTAGTTGATCTATGGCTACATTTTGTCAAAAATCTATATGTATCACTCTTGCTTTAAAAAGTCATTCAAGCATAAAATGGATAATTAAATAGTTAGACTTGAAAATAATCAACATAATGCTAATGATGGATAGCAAACATATAGAATTTACTGCACTTAAACTGAATAGAATATTCCCAAGATATTACAATACTTTTGTAAGTAATAATAGAAGCTTGTTTATTTTATTAATGTAACTAACTGTTCTTCACATTATAAGTTTTGCAATACAACATGCACATAGTTTACATTTTGAGATGTATAGACCCGAACAATTTACTGCATCAAAACAGACAACAAAAAATACTCCAGTAAATGCAACAATCAAATACAACAATTTTTGACAAACACAACATCAATACTTTCAAAAACAACAATATTTTTTTTTAAAAAGCTATAGGATGGATAAATGGAGAAGTAGGCGTTTCCGTAGCCTTCCTACAGGTGCAAATTTGTACAAGCCTGTTCAAATATGTATACAAAGAATTGATATTCATAAATATATAATAGCTCACCAGTATATGTAAGAGCATATTATATAAATTGAAACTTTAATATGTAAACTCAAACTACATGTATAGAGAAATGCAAGCCTTTAGGAAGCCTAGTGTTTTCATAGAACCCACTACTGACACCTGATCACTGACACTGACATTATCCGCAGAGTCTTAGGTCTAGTTTGACTAAAAACACCAATTCAGTCTGAATTTATTGAAAGTGACTGAACCAGCATCAGGCCTCAGCACTTGGTGGTGTGAAAATACTGGTTAAGGGCTTGTATAAACTTTTACATAGTTTACAACAATAGATCATCCATTATATATATATATATACAAGTACCAGCAAGAAATATCACAGAATGGCAGGAGACATCAGGAAAAATAACAGGTTTAAAAAATAACCTTTGCAGCTTGTGTATGTACAAACAACCATATACGGTTCAACAATAACAATACCTTAGCAACAAGATAAACAGTAGACAGTTGATTATACATGTAGTAGCAGCAGCCTTCATAAGGCTCATTTACCAAAACATTTACTAGTTGATTTCCATAAAACTTGCTTTTGGTAACTCACCCACACAAGATATTGAAAAAAACCTCCTTTAGTAAAAATCGGTTTGATAGAATTCCACTTTAAGTATACGTATATATTAAATCCTCTGAGTGTCTTTATAAGAGTAGCAAGTTACTAAGCTCAACAGACTGAAACCAATTCACAGGTATTCTTTCAATAGCTATCATAAAAATGAAGTCCGAGGGCAAGTACTTTATGACCACTATAAAGGGCGAACCTTCCAGCATTATGGAAGAGTCCAGCACTTCCGGCAGAATAATGTAGGAGCGTGGTTGTGCTAGTCCACTATGTCGGAAGTTCCATCCTATATAATTGTCATAAAGTACGAACCTGAGAACTTTATTATTAAAACCAGTTTTATTTAACACTAGATAATATTATTATAAATATTATTTACTTATGTAGCCTTTTTTGCCGCATTTCATTGCTGCCTTCTATTATTAATGCTCGTCCATTTATTGCTTCAGATAATCAATGTACGGCAAAAACAAGTACACTGCAGGGTTTTTGGCTGTTTGTGTAATTCCGGTCTTTAAAATGTTTGAAACCCCATTCACATTACAGACGGCTTTACCCACGGTAACCCGCGTTTGGTGAAACATGAATGTCCTTGGACTTGGATCACCATCTTAAGTCCGCATGTAACCTTGCGAGTCAGTGGCGAACCGTCATTGTGAGTCCTACCTAAGTTTTAAAATATTTGAATTTTGCACCTCTGAATTCGGTACCATGAGCATGCGCAGACGATTTCACGCACAAAGGTGTGGTCCACAGTGAACATAAGGTTGAGATTTGATTGTCCTTTGCAGTAACATGGCAACATAAGGTGAGTTAAGGTACTTATCGTTTGGCCACATGTTTGTCTGACGGCTACCAAAGGTGAGTTGAGGTTAATGCAGGCTGTCTCTAGGTGACCAACATTTGTGGTTATGTCATCCGACTGTTATTGATGGTTAAAAAAGTGTGTCTGCCTGTAGTGTGAACAACTTTGACAAAATGGGATGACCTCTGGGCGGCGAGAAAACCTCTAACCGTGGGACGTACCGCCTGTACTGTGAATGGGGCATACATTCCCTTCAGCAGATAAGGTGACAATAGGAAGGTCCTGGATGAATCCCACATGTTGGCATGAGCTGAGCTCAAACCCAGAACCATAGAGAGAGAACCATGGAGAGTCAAGTGACTGAATGCCACACAAAGTTTTAAAACACTTCCCTACTGAAACAAAAATGTCAATGAAAGGCATTTGTGGTCCATAGCAATACTGTGTAAAACTTTGCAATGAAATCAAGCTTATCATTAGTAACCAATTGGGTGCTTTTAAGCTGGCTTATAAATATGATATACAAAAGTAAACTATAAGTGTACAAAACATTTCATATCGCACAACAGATACATCACAGAGAGTCGCAATTGTTGAACTGTATTACTTGAACCTTGGGAAAAGTTCTGCAATTTAAATGAAGATCTTAATTCAATTTCTGTGACAACAACTTGACACAAATGTCACAAAATTCTCATGGAAATTAGTAGTGATGGGAATCGCCTCCAAGTTGCATGGTCGATTGATCATCCATTTTTCCGAGCGATGATCAAGCCATAATCGATTCCATTGTTAGTTATATAATGAAACACATTCTGGGATGAAGTGTATGTTGATGTGGTAGGAATAATGGTGTTCCGACGTTTAGAATCTACCAAAAACGATCACTTCATGGAAATATGGCAGCAGATATAAACAAACCCAAAATTCGTGACAAATCTGTCAATTTATTAAGGAAGCTATATAAAATATTTGTAAAAAAGTGTGACTATATATATAGATACATAAAGAAAGGTAACTAAATATTACGAAATTTTCAGTGATGATGATGAATCGATGGACACTACTTCCGGATCGATCATCACTACTACAGTGAATTTTCATCAACCATTCACTGTTTGTAGATAACGTTCTACCACTAGAAATTAGGGATGAGACAGGAACGTCTTTCCCTTTTCAGTATCCCACCAATGCAAAAGTATTCACATTCCAATGTACTAAGCAAGTTCTGTGTCATTGTCATCCCAACTGTACAGGCACAGAAACGGGAGGTGGAATCAGTGACAAGTCAAAGTCTCCAAAAACATAACATAAGGGGAAACAAAGTAAAGGTTAGAATTTCTTCATATTTATTGAAGGAATAACACACGACTAGCATGGGGTTTTGCAGGGTTTTACAATGAATAGCGATATTAGTAACACAAAGGTAAAGCCAGAGTGTTTATAATGAGCTACGAGTTGTAAAACTCAGCATAACCCGACGCTAGAGTGTGTTATTCCGATTCTAACATGACATTTCATATTTTTCACATTTCTTACTGTTTTCATGAAGATCTGTTGTGCATATTCTTTGTAATTTGACTTTTAAACAGTAACGTGGGATTATCGCCCACCTGTTCCTAATACTGAGCGTGAGGTTATGCTCGGTTTTACAAGAGCGATTGACCAATCAGAAGCACGGACACAAGCGTGTCATGTTAGCATGTATGTTTGTGATATTTTAAGTTTTTTTCCACCATTTTATGTGCCGACAATCAACAAGTTTATTAAAGTATTTCATTTCGGTATATTTCAGTAAGATGGCCTAAATACCATGTATCAACATTACTGTGTCATCCCTGCTGGAAATGTTTTCTTACGTTCTAAAATTCTAACATAAGAAAAGGTTTAGAAAAGACCTGGAAATGCTGGCAGTCAACTTCTTTTCAGAAAATAACAATCGTTGTGCTGTATTATCAAACGCTTGGAAATATTCTAATATATTTCAGATAACCAGATTATAATACCCACTACTTTTGAAAAAATACCCTGGAAAATGGTGAATTCTGGACCATGGACAACTTTTATTTTAAGCCTGGGAAATGTCTTGGAAATGCTTGTACTCTACTGTGATTTTTCCCGGCTTGATGGTGTTCGATTCCTTTCCCCTCCCCATCAGTGGAAGTTCCTGCCTGCCGTCCACCTTGGCCTTGTTGCTGATGCCCAGAATCCGGCACAGACCCATGAACTGGTTCTTCAAGATGTTGTCATTCCAAACCTGGAAATATAACAAGAACAGAGTCCATTCTGGGCACTGCATCAGCTGACATTTTCAGAAAACAGTTGGGACTTTGTTTCCATGGATTGTAGTACACATATTTGAACCTGAGTTATTATCAGTATAGATCCAGTTCTTAACTATTTAAGAAAATACAGTTTAAGTATTTTTATACATATCTTCTAGATCTAGTCACATTATTCTACGACTCTTCTCTCATCTCAGGAATCATTCATACCAGGAAATGTGATGCATGATTAGGATTCTTCTCTGATCTCAGGAATCATTCCACACCAGGAAATGTGACGCATGATTAGGACTCTTCTCTCATCTCAGGAATCATTTCACACCAGGAAATGTGACGCATGATTAGGACTCTTCTCTCATCTCAGGAATCATTTCACACCAGGAAATGTGACGCATGATTAGGACTCTTCTCTCATCTCAGGAATCATTTCACACCAGGAAATGTGACGCATGATTAGGATTCTTCTCTCATCTCAGGAATCATTTCACACCAGGAAATGTGACGCATGATTAGGTCTCTTCTCTCATCTTAGGAATCATTCCACACCAGGAAATGTGACGCATGATTAGGACTCTTCTCTCATCTCAGGAATCATTCCACACCAGGAAATATGACACATTTTGGTGTAGTGGTAACACTCCCCTCCAGCCTCTAAAAGTTTTCCAGCCAGAAATGTGAAATTCTGTGGGTACATTGTTTATTGATATTGACAATATTTATTGTTTTGGAACAGGGTTACCAATATCGAGATCTAAAGATGTATATCAATAGCGCCATTTTAAGTAAAACTGTACACTTACATGTCAAATATTTGAAATAAAGCCTATATCTCAAGGAATTGTACACTTTTATCTCACATTTTTTAAGTTTTCAATGTGTTTTTTGATGAAAACTGCAATGTTTTGATTTGATGAATTTTGCCTCCTGTTAGCGGTAGGGGATATGCTAGAATAAACATTTTTGGTTTGCAGGATTCAGACTATTTGATAGACAATGTCAACCCCCTGATATCAGCCGATACTGAAATATTTTTACGTTCAATATCGATATCCATACAGCCAAACAATTCACCCACTACCCTATATGTGTGAAATAAGCTTCCAGTAAGAAATTTTTAGAAAATTTTTACAACTATCTGAGGCTTCCTTTTTAATGATTTCAAGGGGTAACCACTTAAAGTCAACAACCATGGTCATGTGACCTGTATGCAGGAAGACAGACTACTGTAAATTTTTCATCCAGGTAAGGTTGTTATAAAAATATCATCTACAAATAACGTTGCTGATATACTGATAAAGATATTTTAAAATGTTTATTACAGTTTTTTACAAACAGTTTTTCAATTAAAATGGAACATTTGATGCTATAACATATTTACATGGTTCTTTTTGTTACTGGCCATATGACAGAGTAAAAATGGCTAGTATTGCGACACAAACATATTCCAATGGTTAGTGTAAACACTAAATGCTATAACCTCTTCATATTTGCTTCCAATACAATACACTGCTTGGCTTCTTGTATATGACAGTATAACTTAACCTTGTTTTAGGCTCAAATTTGTACCATATGTTTTTATACTTGTACACAGATATTTGGTATTCATAAAGCACCCATACATGTTAGGAGATATAAACTGAGCAGACATTTCTCTCTATGCCATATTCGTGTGTAAAATCCAGTACATGTAAATATAAGAGTACATTACGCAAAATGAACATTTTTTTATGTATATTTTCTCTGAATTACAAGGGGGGCCACGGTGGCAGAGTGGTAACACTCTTGCCTCCCACCTCTGAGGCCAGGGTTCGATTCCCGACACAGCCTCAAGTGGGAAAGCTGGTAGTTGCTTGCCGCTGGTCGGGAGTTTACAGTACAGAACCCTAACGAACTGTATGTACTGGTTTCCTCTGCCCTTATTTAAGCTTTAAGCAAGGCTAGGTTTGACTATATTTATAACTAGTGTTGACAATCGCAACCAATCCTTCCCACTCATTCCAGTTCATATCATTTGTAATTATACCATCCAACAAAAGGACTTAATATGATTATACTTGTAGGATTGTTGTCTGACTGCTAACAAAATATGTCTAAATAAGTCGCCCCCAATTTTCCTGGTTAATGAATCATCCAAAAGAGTACTGAAGTCTAACTGTTCACTTCTATTGCTTCATTGTTGGTCATTATACCATGGAACACTTTCCAGTACATGTCAATCCAGTAAGAGTTTAGGTTGTGTCAAATTTACTGAAAAAAAACCTCAGTTTCTGTAAATGTGGTGGTAAACATATACAAAACAAAAATATGACAAGTCTAGTAATGCACTAAATAAAAACTAGATCAAATAAGGATAAGGATATTTACTTATATATGGAAAAGTAAGATTTGTTATTGAATATTTGCTTATTTAAAATTGTCAGTGAGCGACGTCACTGTGGCCAACCATTATCGACCACACATCCAATTGTTCACACTTATACATTATAAAATCTCTTCACATTTACTTATGCTGCTATTTCCCTAATCATTCATATGTATACGTTACAGAGAATTTGTGTAATCAGGGAATTTGCGAATTTTAGCAAATCTGCGAATCCCAATTCGCGAATTTCCTGATTACACAAATTCATTGTAATATATACAATATAAAATCTCTTCATATCACTAGTTGGCTTCATCTTCTTCATGGCAGTCTGATTTTATATATAACTATATTGTTTACAATTATATAGTTACATTTTAAACTCTGTTTATATTTACCTCTATTACAATATCACTGGTGGGTTTCTTCTTATAGAGGGTAAAACTGCAGTCCCACACTGGATTCAGTGAGTTCTCAATCACTGGAGTTTTGTACTCTTTGCCTTCGCATATCACAATGCAGTAAGGGTCAGCTCCTGAAAAAAGTGTCACATGTAACGTTTGGCGGGGATTTAAGAAACCTTTGTCACACTGACTCAAACTTATGGCCACCAGTAATTAAATACCAAACTTGTTTAGGCAGTGTATCAAACTGTAAACTGTAATTCTCTTGTGCTTCCATTGTTTGTTTATCCATTCATAATCAGTGAAACAATTTGTTAGCAGGTTTTAAAATTGTGACATTTGTTTTTCTTTTGCTTTGATTCATCAATAGTGTGGAATAAGTTGCAGCATGAAATTCATCCCACTTCCTCTTTGGCCTCCTTCAGAAAGAAACGAAGTCTTAAATTTTTCTTAAATGATATCTATCACGGGTTGTTAATTAATCCTTCACTTCCACGATGACAACCTTTTTATTCTCCCTGGATTTTTTTTTTTTTTTTTTTTTTTTTTTTTTGAGGTTAAGCATTATAAATATTGGTCACAATTAGAATCAACCAATAACCAATAACCCATTGAAGTTTCCTGAAAAAAGTTTATTACACAACTTGAGTTGTTCCCTGTCGTGAATTGCCGCTCAACAATAATAAAAATAGAATGTAGGACCCATAATACACTCATATAAATCAAATGCACTAAAAGAGTACATTATGAACAGTTATATTAGTGAAAACAAAGTCTCCTTTAAATTAATGACTGGTTCTCAGAATTTAGTGTAATGTTAGTGAAAACTAAGTCTGCTTTAAATAACAACTGGTTCTCAAAATTAATGTCAATGTTCTAAGGTATCTGACCAATATGATCCTTATGTGCATCAGTCTTTGGATATCTATGGTCGTGAGGGAGTCACTTATATATATATTTTTGACAGCATTTACAATCTCTTAACTGAGCATTATTGAAAAGCATCAATTTTTGGCACAAAATATTTAATCTTTATACCATTAAATTGGTACTAATTAAATTGTAGAACAATCATCAAAAAGTACTTACCTCAGTTTAGTTTTATATTTTAAAAATATTCCATATTAGAAATGGCTGACAAAATAAGAAAAAAAGAATTTTCAGGCTGATTCTGGCTCAACTTTCACTAGTTTATTCACAAGAATAAAGAAAATTGGTAAATAAAGGGAAATAGAAGTAAACTGCACCAACCTCCCCGCATGTCCTGCTTCTCTAGACTCTTACACTTCTCTATTGTCAGTTGGGTGGCCATTTTGTACTTTGGTCCACAACAACTAAAACATCCTGTAGCTGTTGGCTGGTCAAATTTCAGCTCTCTGTGGATAATAGAACACAAAGAACTTTAACAAAGCTTATTGCAATAAAGGATGAAATATGGACAGTCAACTTCTTTTCTTAGAAAGACCTAGCACTTGGATCAATGTTCACTGACATTCTCATTCTTGGAACTTCTGAAAAATCTCTAAGAATAACAATGATAATAATAATTCTATTAAATTCGGACAAGTTTTATAATGTTAAAGATAACAGCATTACCATGACTTATCAACCATTACCAGCATGAAGGTATTGATTTTAGTGGAGTAGATTGGAGTGAAAACTCAAAAATCAGTGGTTGTTCATATTTCATAAAAATTGGTTGGAATTATATTTCTTCTTTACCAAACTTTGTGTCTACAATAACAATAACCTTACTACAGCACAGGGAAATTTTTTTTTCTTTTTTTTTTAATGTCCACCATGTGGCACCATTTGCCTACAAAGCACAAAATACACCACCTGAAAGATCAGTTAACATATAAATTTTACATACTCACTATCAGCACGGAGCGATATCAAAACATGCTCCCACCTCTGAGGCCGGGGTTCGATCCCCAGCATGGCCTCAAGTGGGAAAGCTGCTAGTTGCTTGCCGTTGGTCGGCAGTTTACAGTACAAAACCCTAACAAACTGTATGTACTGGTTTCCTCTGCCCTTCCAACTACCCGTCGTGATATGACCTGTACAGTGTTGAAAGCGACGTAAAACCCCAAATAAATAAATAAATCAAAACCTGCAGTCATTATGTACTGATATTCAAAAAGACACCCGACATTTTCCTATATACTTCACACACCTACAATCTGCATCCTTCCCACAATACACTCTGAGCATGTACTCTCCATTAAAGCCAGGATCAAACGTGGAGGGTATGAGCAGGTATCTTCCTTTCTTCAGGGTGAGTCTTTCTAACACACTCCTGGACTTAGTGTAAGAGGAAGCCTTCACACGCTCCATCTTATCATGCACACGACATTCTCTGTTCAGGTCAGTCTGAAGTAAACACGAGCATGTGTTGTACCTTTTATTATCCACCGCAAGCGGTACTTGGCGCGTATAGGGGTATATACAGAGCAGGATATTATTTTTTGTATACAACAATGCCTCTGTACTATGGATAATGTGTCCACAACTTCTGGTATTATATCTCATTAGAAAGGTCTTTTGACAGCACTTCTGTTCATGTTTGTTGCATAAAAATCCATGCAGCAATGACTGAGATATTGCAAGTTAAAGATTGAAGTTTTTATATTCACTTGTGTACATGCTTTTTGACAGCCTTTTCCCCATTCTCTCATTAAATATTCATTTAACTCATAAATCATACAAAATGGTGGATAATAAAAGTAAAATATTCCTCATTAGACTTGTGCTATGCACCCGTATGATATTATTATCTTCATTTATGATATATTTTTTCGGGAAGTTTTTCTATTATCTTATCTAATTATAAGATATCTACCCTACCACCAAACCCAACAGGCTTACCTGACGCAATGTATAGTAAGTGGCTCAGGGGAATTGAAACAATATATAACCCAGTCTGTATGTCGCAGTATTTAGTTCAAATATCACTTGTGGGGGGATAATAAAACAAAGCTTCCTTTTTGGGAAACAAATAAAAAGTAGTCCTGAATAACTGAAGACTCTTTATAACTGAACAGAAACTTTCACTCGGGTATAGAGTGCAGAAAGATTATATTAAAAGAACTGACCTTGTGTACAGCAAATCCAATGGTGAGATTCTCCTTGCCATCCTCCCTGTAAATACGCATGTCTTCTTGCTCCAGTGAAATCATCACGTCGTCTTCATCTGCATGGACATCAAACACGTACTGAAAAATACAGGGGACTCGTGATGATATGGTGACGGCAAAACAGGTTTTACTGGAAGTGATTGTCGGCTTTGTCGCAGGAAGTAACCCACAATCCATGAGTTGTCTAAATGAAATTAATGAATATCAAACATGTACTGAAAAATACAAGAAACTCATAATGATATGGTGACTGTCAAAATGCTTTTACTGAAAGTGATTCTTACAGGAAGTGACCTAGAAAACTATGAGTTATCTAAAAGGAATTAATGGACATCAAACAAGTACTGAAAAATATAGTTGAATGGCAATAATATATTGTGACTGCTGAATAGCTCAGCGATTAGGTATTGTCATTTCATGCAGATCAACTGTAATTGATTGTTACAGGAAGCTACCTGCAATTCATGAGTTTCCTATGAGAAATGAATAGATTTTGCACCACAACTATATCCTACACCATCAAAACATGCTAGTGGTATTCAGTGCAACAATGATTGTGCAACTAACAGTCAAAATGGTCAAAATTGACACTAAAACAGTCATTTTAATGTGACAGGTCAAAACCTCAATATTTTTTTTTTTTTTTTGGCATATTTCCTTGAAAATGTCATAAAAATGTGTGCTATATTATTTCAATAGCACTGTTGCATCCATGGCTGCCGATTCTGTAATGGCAAGTCCAGAACATCTTCTCACTGACTGACTGGCCGAAAGTCATTGCAACAGCAATCTATATTTAAAATGATCATATTCACAACTGCATCAGCAACCTTGTTATATTCACTTAATATTCATGCTCATACAGGTATGTATGACTTAAAATGAAAAATGGACATTATTCAAAAAATCCTATGAAACTAGGGTTACTTACTTGAGGATTATCCAGGAAGGTGCCATGGTTTCCGCAACCCCCAGCTCTGTTTAGTCCTTTTTCCCACTTGCCCAGGATGAGGTTCTGACGCCATGTCTTGCTGAAGCTGAACATGCTGGTGTTGATCATGTGACAGATATCCACAGTGGTGTACTGCTTCATAAAGTCCTTAAAATCCATCCTATAATAACATGATTTACAAATCCATTGGTAAATTAATACCACGAAGACTACTAACATAAAACCTCAGACAGAATGTGATTCAAACTCCTGATGATTGGCACATACACAAAAAGAAATGAAAGTCTGACAACAAGTTCAATAACAAACACCTGAGAAGTCCTGCGTAGATTGTGAGCAAGGTTAAAATTTCTTAAACACTTAATCATTTCCTAACAATCTGTCATTAGGACCGTGTGGATAACATATTCACCAAGGAAAACAGAGGACCTGGGTTCAATCATAGATAGATGTAGATAAATAATGACTCAGTTAACCACTTAAAAAGGTTTTCTTCTGCTATTGGGTCTTAGCCCTAATCACAGGCCAAAAAATTTCAATGACATTCTTAAATGGACATCCCTAAGACTGTCTTCCAGTTAGATGAATGTCAGTCACTAGAGCTTAGGTTGTACTTGTCTGGTCAGAATGGCTCGAATAGCATTTTGAAATCCTGTACAAATGGAGATATAGCACAGAGGATAAATACCAACAATACAATGTAAATAGTTAAGTGTTCTTCTTAAAAATATTTGTTTTTCCAAGAAATTTTAGTAGGAAATGGTTGTTTTTCTCAGAAAATTCTAAAATAATTCTGAGTATAAGAAAGTTAGTAATTATATATAAACCTGCCGCGATATCAATTTCCTGTATACTCACCAGAATTCCCCGTCATCATTAAACTCTAGGCCGATGTCTTTCTTCTCACCATCACTGATTTTCTGCCACTCCTTGGAGCTACAAATAAAGACAGGAACAATAAGCTTATTGGAATAAAACATCAACATGCATGTACATCATTTTGATAAATTTACTCTCGTATTATACTCTTTTTACTGTTCATCTTGGGAAATATTGTCCGACTTTAAATTAACAACTGATTCAAAATAAGCCCCTGTTGATTATATCTGTTATGAAAATTTTATAAATCCCATACAGATGGCCAGTTTAAATTTTTCCCAGGCCTACTATGGGATTCTAATGATAATATCAACTTTACCATAACTGTCAATTTTTTTTGTAAACTTTGGTCAGGGGGCTTATTAGCTTTCAGAGTCTAGTCATTAAGTTGCATTGAAATAAAAGATACCAACACTTATTCTTTATTATGTCTGTTATAAATAATCCAGGATATTTGGTCACTAAAAAGCCATACATGTATCTTATATATGATTTACAAATGCGTCTTATATAGTATTAACTCAAATATTCAGTAGGATTATTTAATTTATTGTATTACAACTAGGGATGGGTCGGTACCAAAATTGTGTACATTGGTAGGTCGCCAATGCAAAACCGTACCGATTCCAGGACTCCATGTTGTAGCTCACCCCCACTAAACATGGTCATTTCCTGCTAAAGACATCGCATATAAAATGCACAAAATATGAGATAAATCTGTATAATTTCTTCATATTTTTGGTTTGTTCTCAATATTTTAAGTTTTCCTTCAATATTATGTGTTGACAGGCAAGATTGCAGTTATAAAGTCTTGTAACCAAAACATGGCAGTTCTGCTTAACGTATCGCTATAAAAGTCTGCAAATGCACAAAAATATGGGGAAAAAAGTTTATAGTTTCTTCAGATTTTGGCCACATTTCTAATATTTTAACTCTTTCTTCAATTAGAGTAAGAAATCTAAAATTCGCCAGGAATCTAAAATTCGCCACCTCTAAAACCTTAATTAATTTTATGAAGAAAATTATACTTTGTCTTAAGATTGGTATTTTTCAGTTAAAAAACCTTACTTTACTGTACATTCAACAAATCTCACCTGAATTTATTTATTTTATTAGTATTTCTACATGTGGCGAATTTCAGATATGTGGCGAATTTTAGATTTCTTGCTCTATATGTTTTGACAAGCAAAGTGGTGGTTGTAAAATCTTATCACAGTATTTCATTAAAATGCTCTCGATACCGAGACTCCGGGCCTATACCGACCCATCCCTAATTGTTACTGCTTTATTTTTCACATTTTAGTTTATGTGTTTCATTCTTAGAAAACTAACTGTTTATGCCAGTTGTCATTTGGTTAATCTCAATGATAGTTTATATTTGCCATGGCAAGTGACAAGAACTTATCATTACCCATAACTTATCATTACCCATCACTTATCATTACCCAAGAACTTATCATTACCCATCACTCCAGGCTCCTGTCCACTCACTACGTCCCCAAGGGTTACGAAGTCGGATCATGTCCAGTTTCTGGTTCTTGAAGAATGCCATGATGCCTGTACCCTGCCGGATACGCTTCACCATGGTAATGCTGTAGGCGTGTCCTTGTATGAGGCCACAGTCTAGCTTCGCCTCCATTTCTGATGCAGATTTGGCCTGGAAAAACCAGTTTTGTTTTTAATTTACAGCTTCTACAAAGTTTCAGTACGAAATCCTTATTTGCAATTGTTCTATTCCAATGACTACAGATTTATTTTTCTTTGGTTTTGCAATGACGCAAGAGAAATTTATAAAGAGAGACAAAAACAGCAGATTGACATTTCAGAAGACTTCTTTCTGGAGAGGGTGTTACTATAGATTCTACAGGAAATAAAATTATGCATATGTAGACACAACCAATTAAACTACAGCTTACAATGCTGTGATTATGTATCAGTAGTCTTGATCGGTTTCATATTAAATGTATTGTGCTAAACTGAGTTTAAATACCCAAGTTTAGATTATGAAATGTGAAAATGCACTACAGTATTTTTTTTTCCTTTTTAAATGGGTAATAAATTATAATAAAAGAAACTTACACTGATGGAAGCAGTCATGACTGAGTGGTTTTCATAAGCCTCCAACATGTTCTCAAACAGTTTGCTCTCTTTCTCTTCAGTACCTTTGTGTTCAGACAAGTCCTCCACCTGTCCCAAGCCACCCAACATGTCCACCAGTGCGTCTTTGGGTCTCCCGGCATCCAGTGATTCATAGTCTCCAAACAGCCTAAATACATACAAGTACAGTTGACTGTGTATCACTAAAATCATCAATATCCTCAGGACTGTACGACCCCGCTCTATTGCCTCATTCAGAAAGAAGTTTAAATCCTAGCTCTACATCAAGGTATAGCCACCATAGTCTCAGTATTTGGTTCTAGCTAGTGATAAAGACGGCAAACCGGATAGTTGGTTTCTATTCGATTTATAAAAGAGTAAACGAAATCCGGTGACAAATTCCAAGAACCAGTTCCCGAAATGTCACATATTTCACATCAAAATGTATAAAATATTGCACAGAAACGTTTAAAAATATTAACTTCTGTAATATTTGGCCAATATACACTGAAATAATATCCAAAACGTCTGTTTTATCATCCAATAAACGACTACGCACAGAAAGTTTTACAGCTTGACTACAACTTGGTGTATACTAATTTGAACGAATCCGGTTTCTGCCGAATTTTTGTTTTCGGGACCCGGTTTCCATATTTACATTCGATCGTAACACTAGTTCTAGCTGTGTCATACTCTATTAAGTTGAATCTGAAAGGGCTAGAGGACTTCTACTTAATAAAGATGTTCAAATAACAGAGTACATTTCAAGGGAAGAGGCTCACTGGAACCTGATATTAACTGGAGAAATAAAGTCCTCAGGTTCATACTTTATACTCAGTATACTGTACTGGACAAGCAATAATGGATATGTCCATTATGCCAGAAGGTTTGTTCATTAATTCAGCCAAAACATGTGCACTACAAGGTTTCTGGATGTCTAGGACTTCTGGGGTCGATTTCACAAAAGGACTTAGCCCAGACTTAGACTTAAATTGAAGACTTTTGTCTTAAAATGAGGCTAAGTCTGTGATCTAAGACTTGAAGGATTTCACAGAGCTGCTAAGTCTAGGCTTTAGCTAAGTCTACCCAAGAGTGGGCTTAACTTTTGTGAACAAAGGCTTAAATATGGCCGCCATATATTTTTCTCACTTCAAAATTTGAAATGCTTGAAAATAAAGAATAAATATATAAGACACCTCCCTAAATTATTCTTTGGACATGTCTGTGTGATTATAAGGTTTCCCATTTAAAAATACAGCATTTATTCAAAGATAAAATGAGCTAAACAAGGGATATATGTTACACTAAAATATTTTGAGTAGAAATAAAGGGTCACATGACATAGAAAACCACTGTGGTTATATGATAAGCTTGGACTTCGCTAAGTCACCCTTTGTGAAATCCATTTAAGTCCAGGACTTAGCAAAGACAAAAGACTCAGATTTAAGTCCCTGACTTAGCCGAAGTCTGAGACCCTTTGTGAAACCGGCCCCTGGTCTTTATTAATTCTACTTAGAAGGAAATTCAACTTATCACAGTCCTACTGATAGAGGCTAGATTCTATATAAATTGTAAAAATTTTATTGTAATTTAACTTTTTATAAGTTAAATACTTACCTTATCCTCGCTAGTGCTTACGTGTTAGCGGGAGCGTACATGGACGACCAGACGAGAATATTGTTTTAAAAGCATACATACCAGTATGTATGCGCATGACTGCGCATGCGCCTACACCGGAATAACCCCTATTAGCCTCACTTTTAATTTTGGGAGTCAATACGTTGTATTGTAAACCAAAAATCTTGAAAACGTGGGATTGGATGGGTGGGAATTCGAATCTAGTGAGGATAAGGTAAGTATTTAACTTATAAAAAGTTAAATTACAATAAAATTTTTACATTTTATTGCGTAAAATACCCTTACTTTATCCTCACTAGTGCTTGATTACAACCCTACAGGTGGTGGGATTTTCAATATTTTTTGACACCAAACGTAGGAATAACCAAACAATAAGCCAAAGAATCACTATCAAGCATCCTTGTGAGGATAAAGTATTAGGCTATGTTACACAAAAAAGTTAACTTGACAAAATAACACTTGTAAATCTGTTATATTTGCAAGACTAACCTATAGCCCTTGGATCCTTGGCCCTATCTGCAGTTTGAGTTTTCTGTATATCAAAGGCTGTTATCAACTTGCTTGAAAAGGTGGTTGCAACAATAATCAACTTGTAACATCAACTTCTAAACTTCCAACGAACCAACAGGAAATATTTACAAACACCTCCCTGGATAGCCTGTAAATGTATAAAATATGCATAAAAACTGGACAACACAACACAAACAAGTTGAAAATAATTATGATTCATATATAGCTAAATTCATTTAAAATACGTACTATAAATGAACTATATGTTGAGCAGAAACCACAGAACCCAATGAATATTCTGCCCCTTCTTTTGACTTCCAAGATACATCCTTCAGATAGAAGTTAGTGAATGTCGTATGAGATTTCCAAAAACATGCACCTAAAATCTGTTCAAGAGAGACTCCACCCTTGAAAGCCAATGAAGCCGCCATAGAGCGGACATCATGTGCCTTGACCCTAGATAATTTTTGAGTTTCAAGGTCAGATTCCTGATAAGCCAAGATGACTGTTTGTTTTATCCAGGATGATATAGTCGCTCTTTGAATATCTCGTGAAAAACCATTCTTGAAAGAGACAAACAAAAGGTGTTTTCCATCCCTAAGGTCCTTTGTCTTATCAACATAGTATCTTAAAGATCTGACTGGGCATAAAGTCATGTCCTGAGATAAAGATGAGTCCAAAATTGGTTTGAGAGCTGGAATGACCACTGGTTGAACCACATTAGGTCCATCCGAAGCCAACTGGTTTTTGGACAGAAACACTGATGAAGGAGCCACTGTGACCTCCTTCCAACCAGTCTTATGTTTCAGGGATTTGAAGGTCCAAGCATGTACTTCACCTCTCCTTCTACCTGATGCCAAAGTCATAAGGAACACTGTTTTGAAGGTTAGTAATTTCAAAGGAGCATCCTTCAGAGGTTCAAAAGGCGACTTAGTTAATGCCAGAAGGACCAAAGATAAATCCCAAGAAGGTATGCCTCTATCTTTTACTGGTCTATCTCTATGAAAACTCGCAATCAGTCTATTTAGCTCAAAACTGTGACTGATATCAGTGCCTGCTGGTCCCAAATGATCTGCTATAGCTGTTCTATAACCTGCAATGGTAGTGGGTTTCAAATTTTTCTCATTGAATAAATGAATCAGAAAATCTGCTATTGTGGAAATAGATGGTTGTTCGAATTCCACCTGCTTCTCTTTACCCCATGATTCAAAAATGGACCACCTTGATTCATAGACCCTTCTGGATGAAAATCTCTGAGGTGCCTTAATTCTCTCTGCCACTGTGCTTGAGAATTTTTGAGGTGATTTGGTCTCGAGTCCAGATGCCAAACATGAAGATTGAGATAAGGAAGATTTTGATGGAATTTTTGACTGAATGGTTGCTTCAGAAGCCACTCCCAATGTGGAGGAAACAGTGGAGGTTTTGTGGAAAGGTCTATGAGATCCCAAAACCAACTCATCCCTGGCCACCCTGGGGCCACCACAATCATTTGACATGCATAAGACCTCATCTTTTGGACTACCTTGGGAATTAGAGCTATTGGACAATAAACATAACCGTCCATTGCCTCCCAAGAGATGTTCAATGCATCTACCGCCATTGCATTTGGATCTGGGACTGGAGACACATATAGGGGTAGCTTGTTGTTCATTTTGGTGGCAAACAAGTCTATCATTGGATTGTGCCAAATTTGGCAAATCCTTAGAAAAATTTTGGGATGAAGAGACCATTCTGTCTGTATGACCCTGTCCCTGCGTGAGAGGCTGTCTGCTATCACATTCAGACAGCCCTGTATGTGTCGAGCCCTCAGCAAAATTGCTCTGGGATGACAAAAAGCCATGAGACGCCATAACATGAGACACATTTCTAGTGAATGAGTCCCCCCCTGTTTGTTGAGGTAGGCCACCACTGTTGAATTGTCTGAGGCCACCAAGACTCTCTTGTTCAAAAGATGGGTTTGAAAAGACCTTATTGCTAGAAACACTGCTTTTAGTTCCAGAATGTTTATATGCAAATTTGTCTCTCTGTCCGACCACAGTCCACTGACTGTCAGGTCTCCCAAATGTGCTCCCCAACCCTTGACCGAAGCATCTGTAAACAACAGGAGATTGTGCTCCTCTGCATGTAGGGGAGACCCTGTCAAAACATTTTTTGGATCTTTCCACCATATGAGATGTTTTTTCAAAATTTGTGAACATGGGATGATTTTGTCCAATGATTGGGGATACTTCCAATGGGTTTTCAAGTACCATTGGAAGGGCCTCATGTGCAACCTGCCCATTGGGACTGTCTTCTCTAGAGCTGCCAGGATCCCTATGAAAGACATTAGGATCCTGGGAGTTGTTGTGAAACTGTTGTCTAGATCTTCTATGGCATTTTTCAAAATTTGCCATTTTTTTTTCTGTAGGCAAAACCTCGCCCTTGACCAAGTCGAACCTGTAGCCCAGGAAATCGAACTTTTGAGTTGGTGTCAACTCTGATTTTTTTAAGTTGATCACCCAACCTAACTCCTGCACGAATTCTACCAGTTGTTTTGACTGCTCCATGCAAATCTGCTGTGTTGGAGCTCGCAAAAGCCAGTCGTCTAAATACTGGTGGATGCGAATACCCCTGTTTTGAAGCATTAGCTTTACCTCCTTGACTACACGAGTGAATTCGAGTGGAGCCGTCGCAATGCCGAAGGGTAGTGCTTTGAACTGGAACGAATGCCCCCCTACATGAAACCGAAGTAGGTTTTGGGATCTTTGGTGAATAGGAATGTGAAAATACACGTCTGTAAGATCTACAGAAACTACCCACTCCCCTTTGCAAATGGAGTTTCTTATCACCTCGGCGGTTTCCATTTTGAATGTTGGAACTGTTAAATGACTGTTGAGAACACTGAGATCTATTACTGGGCGCCATTTTTTCCCCGGCTTTGGTACTAGAAATAACCTGCTGTGAAATCCCAGAGTTGCAGACATTCTTACCGGAATCACTGCTTGCTGTACACATTCCAACAGGAAGTTTTGTTTTTGCTGATTGGCATAACCACTGTGAATTGTGGGATGTCGAGCCAATTCGATTGGATCTCTCAAAATAATCTCGTAACCGTGTTCCAGAATGTGTACAACTCTGGGATGACAACCGTTTTCTTTCCATACCTTGTAGAATAACTGTAAACGGCCTCCAGGTAGCAATGCTTCTTGAGTATAGTCATTTCCTTCTCCCCCCACGACCTCCTCTGGTGGCCTGTGTGGGTTTGAATTGTGGCTTGTTATCTTGCTGGCCACGAAAAGAATTCTTTGAGGATGTGTTTGGAAATGAAGAATTATTGTAGTCAGCCCTTCCTTTCCTAGAATTGAAAATGGGTTTCGAATCCATCTTCTGTCTTTTGGGAGAACGGCTGCGTTCGTATTTGTTCTCCACATTGTTGAGAACTGAGGGAGAAAACAAATCTGTTGAAGTGAAACCAGATCTCCTCAATCTGTTCCTATCGTGCTCGTGTAAGTGAGGGGCTGAGTACTTTAAGATAGTATCCCTCCTAGCAAGCTGCATATTGCAGGACATTGTCATTGAAGCTTCCACAACAGTTTCCAGAGCTCTTTCAATGGAAGCTATAGTTGAGTACTGTAGCTGAATGTAAGACATCAGTTCTTCAATATCCTTACTGAGACTGTCTTCCATGTTGGCAGCACCAGACTGTAAAATCTCCTCCATATTAGAGGCATATTTCTCAAGAGCCCTAATAAAGTGACTGACAAACCCCAACACTTGGACATGCTCGCGTTTTACTGATTCCATAGTAGTAAACTGACGAGTTGGAACAGAAATGTAAGATGGAGCAGAGGTAGATTTTGAGCAAATAGATTTGAAGGAATCCTGACATTTAGGTGCAGAGATGGAAAATCCAGAAGTGGTAGACCTGTAGAACTTCATGTTGGGTCTGGTGTAAGGTAGAAACGTATCTGAATTGAAAGGTGCTGAGTGAAGTCTCTCCCCATTCTCAGATGGATTCCCTGCAACTTTCTTTTCCAATTCTGTCCATCTATCATTAATTTCCCCCACTGGAGGTAAACACATAGGTAAGACAGATAATTTTTTCTTTCGGTCCTTCGACCCAAAGATCTTCGATGGAACCTCCTTATATTCCTCTGGAGTTGAAAGTTCTAACAAACCCCTGATAGATGCTAAAAGCTGTCTGTAGGAAGGATCTTCGTCTATCTCCTCTTCTCTCGATGGAAATTTTTGTTCAGAGTGAGGAGAGAGAGAACGCGCTCGTTTGTGATGCGTTCTCTGCTCCACTTCTTCTTGAACCACACTATGATCTTCCTCCTCAGTTGTTGCAAAAATGGACCTGGCATCTTCACGATTTGCAGTCTCTCCAAACACCTCTTGAGTAGCTGTCTCTGTGGTTTTAGTTTCTAAAACCTGAATACGACCCTGCATAGCTTCTAGACGTGCTAGTATAAGCTGTAAGGGATCATTTGACACAGTTGAGGAAGAAGAAGTGGAAGGTAAATGGGAAGACTTTTCTTTACTGGTAGCTTGAGAGGGCTGAATATCCTCAGACCCTAGAAGGGAATCTTCGACCTCTTTAGAGATCGTTTCTTTAGTGGATTTTTTCTTCTCATAAGCTTTCCTTGCTTTGAGTTTTTTCTTCTGATCAGCCGTGAATTGGAGGCACACAAAGCAATCCTCCTCTTTAGAAGTAACACAGACGTCATCACCTTTGTTCTTCTCTCTACAAGAGAGGCAGAAACGATGGTGATCCCATTCAAAAGAAGTATGGCGACAACCAGCCGCTAACTTCTGTCCTTTACTTTTTATTTGACCTTCTGCCATAGTTGAAACAATCTTTGTTTACGATGTACACTCCCTGACGACCAAATTAAAAGTGAGGCTAATAGGGGTTATTCCGGTGTAGGCGCATGCGCAGTCATGCGCATACATACTGGTACCGACAAGGATATTCGTTTTTAAAACAATATTCTCGTCTGGTCGTCCATGTACGCTCCCGCTAACACGTAAGCACTAGTGAGGATAAGGTAAGGGTATTTTACGCAATAAAAACTTGACTGTACTTTACTTTGCGTAAGCCTTTTCCAGTAGAGCAGACCAGAACTCATTGCTACTGGGTGAGTGGATGTACAGCAACTGTCCCCCTCTAGTTGGCAGAAAATCATCAATCACCACATCATACCAGGTACCTGAAATAGAGCCACACAAGGTACATTATATATATCAAATACAGTCTAACCTGCTTAAGCAACCATCTGCACAGAACAACCACCTGTGAGGAGCAACCATCTTTGAAACTGCCCATGACATTTTATATTAAGTTGAACCTGCGAAGAGCAACCACCTACTACCTGCTACCAGCAACTACCTTTTTTCTGTCCTGAGAGAGCCCTGAACCTGAAAATAGGAACCATCCTTTCCTTTCAAAAACACCCATCCAAGTGCTAACATTGTCATTTGCTGTTTACTTTAACAATGAGATAGGTCCTCATCACGCTACACCACAATTCAAGAAAGTCCAGAAAAAAGACAAGGCTGAAAGGGGTTTCTGTCTACTAGCATGAGCGCAAAGCCATCAAGCCACGAGTAGTGCACTGGAGCGGTAACTCATACCAGTACAAACATAGCCAATGCCACTTAACTTCTGTAAAACACAGACAGTCATTGTGGCCATGTCACAACTTCTGTAAAAGACAGACACAATTCATGAAAGTCCAGAGACAAAAAAAAAAAACAAGTGATATCTAGAAGTGCAAGCCTTGTTAGAGTTTGTGCTTAAAAAGAAATATTTGGATGACAGAAGTTCAGATAATTGAGTTTAATCCATGGTTTCATAGTTTGTGTGATTATATGATATAACTTAGTCTCAGGTTTGTCATTTGTCAAATGACTGTGAACTTACCAAATCTGTAAAACTGAAAATGGAAAATCCCAGCATACTTGTTCTTTGGTCCCCACTCTTGCTTCTCATAATCAGGCACGACCTACAGATAGAAATGTTATTCCCATACTTAGTACACCATATATTAAGTTATTAACATACAATTATATGGTTCTTCATTCAATTCAAATCACAGTTTGACTCCCTTGAACTTAAAGATATCATTTGAAAACAGTTTTACTTTACAAATAGACTTGCTGCAGGGTCTGTATGTGTTTTGTGTTGGTGCACATTGACAACAGATCACTTTTAGAGTGTCCAAAAACACATAATGACAAGGCCTGGGCAAATAGGAATTTAAACGCTGTTACATTTTTATGAATTTTATGAATATTAAAACAAAAACAGCAATTTCAAAAGTGTTCAAATACAAATAGATTACATTTTTCTCACATAGTAGGAATACTCAGCAAAGAGGAGCGAGTTTGGCTTTGTACATCAAGTGTGTCAGCGCAGGCAGAAGAGAGGCCAAACAACATGGAATTCTTCTGTGGAACATGAAATTTATCCATGCCAAGTAATCTCCATAACTGGTGGGTGCACTTGTAATTTCAAATGGTGATGTCAACAAAATGGGGTCCATGATCCAACATCAGTAAGTACAGGTTGTGTAGGCACATTTAAGCAAGCTTAATATCACGAACAATGAAAGTACACCTATTATTATTATTACTATAATTATTGCACACTAATTCTTACACAAACAAAAACGGGGCATTCTCTACTGTTTGTTTACTTTAATCCGAGAAGATTTTCAGAGCTGTCCCTTTATTCCAAACTGGTCATGCAGTCTCTGTAGCAGAATCCGATGGTTGACAGTATCGAAAGCTGCTGACAGATCCAGTAAAACTAGGATGCTACATTCACCTCTGTCAGCAGCCATCAGTAGATCATTGTGGACTTTTAGAATAGCAGTTTCAGTGCTGTGACTACATCTGTATGCAGACTGTACCTTTTCTCTTAAGTTATTAGCATCTTTGTAATTGCTTAGTCTGCAGGCAACTACTCATTCTAAGGGTTTTGAAATGAAAGACAGATATGAAACGGGCCGATAATTTTGTAGAACTTCTGCGTCAGGAGTTTTCTTCTTCAAAAGTGGGGTGACAATAGATTTTTTGAAGCTGGATGGCACAATTCCTGTTTGTAGTGATACATTAACCAAGCATTAACCTCCAACACTTAATGCTTTCAGAGATTATTGCCAGGACAATATTCTCAAGGTCACTACAGTAAGCTAAAAAGTCAAATCAAGGTCACATCATGACATTGCACACCTACAACTACTAAACAATGTCCCTACAAACTATTAACTTCCTAAACCTTACCGTTTCCGAGATATAGCCCGGACAAAATATTAAAGGTCAAGGTGACTACGGCGATGTCTAAGGTCAAATCAAGGTCACACCATAACGTTGCACACCTACACCCCTAACCAATGTCCCTACGAAGTATCAACTTCCTTCACCTTTTGGTTTCCGAGATATAGCCCGTACAAGATTTTATAGGTCAAATTCACTATGACAAGGTCAAAGGTCAAATCAAGGTCACACCATGATAATGCAGACCTACACCTCCTAACCAATGTCCCTGCCAAGTATCAACTTCCTACACATTACAGTTTCCAAGATATAGCCCAGACAAGATTTTACAGGTCAAGGTTACTACAACAAGGTCAAAGGTCAAATCAAGGTCACACCATGATGCTGCACACCTACACCCCCTAACCAATGTCCATACCAAGTATCAACTTCCCACATCTTATAGTTTCTGGGATATAGCCCGGACAAGATTTTATAGGTCAAGGTCACTACATCAAGGTCAAAGGCCGAATCAAGGTCAGACCATGACATTGCACACCTACACCTCCTAACCAATATCCTTACAAAGTATCAATATCCTACATCTTAAAGTTTTTGAGATACAGCCTGGACAAACTTTTTCCCGCCGCCTGCACTCGGCCCAACGGCCCGGACGCCTGCCTGCCCACCTGCCCACCCACCCATCCGGACACCATAGGGTGAAAACAATACCCTTAAGGGCTGTGGGGTAAAAAGGTAAAAAATGTGTTTTATAGTTGGCACAAGCATCTTCAATCACCTTTTTTATGCTTTAAAATGCAATTGAACTGGACAATATACACCACACCATTGTCAAAACTGCCTTATATTAACAGCAGTGTGTGCCAATATTTCGAAAAGTTCAATTACTTTTCTCATCAGAGGCTGAGAAACAAATCCCCTTTTGTCCTGAGGTACAAAAATGCTATCCACCCAGAGCCGCCATTTTATGGCTCTCAGCCGCCGGATTGAGCCTCTAATTGGAGGCTCAGAGGGATTAGTTTAAAATGAGGCTAATTCTCATTATAAAGGGCGAAAAAATAACCAATTATGGTTATAATAGTCTGAATAATTAGTATAATATAATAGGTGCATATTCACATAAATGCATTATAATTTGAATTTATGAGTTCCCAGCCTGACAATTAGTGTGATATCAGGGCATGTTATATATAATAATGTAATATATACACAACAGTTGATTTAGCTGCTGTTTGTATGTGTTGGGGCAAACAGTTCTAATCAACATGTGATGCTGTCACAATAGGACATAAATCTCCATGTGATAGTGGCCCAATATAAAACAAGGGAAAAGGAAGGGCACCACAGGCATCACAAGTGCAGTAAGAGAGTCATATCTATCACATATTTTGTTGACTGATAAACAGTTGTGTTGGGAAGTCTAGGATATATATAAACTAGAGGATCGCTCGCAAAAAAAAGAGATAATGTTTTTGCATAGCAAAAACAAAGCGTCCCGAAAAGGATATAAAGGTGAGTGCTAAAGTATTAAGAAAATGCTTCGGTTCTAGCCTTATACTGTTGTGGCAACCAAAGTCAGCGCAGTCTGCTCTATCTAGCACGGTTTTCAAGATATAAGCATTTTTGTGTTTTGCAAAAAATTAAAAAATTAAAAATGTCCGCTATATTTGGCGAGACAAACATATTTTGAAAATTGGCATGGCTACTCTGCAGAGATACCCAGCAGGTCAAAAATTTTGTTGAGTTCGCTCCATATAGCACGGTTTTGTCAAGACCACTGCCGCGGTGTGCATCTCCCGCCGAGCATTAAAGCAGAAGAAATAGCTTTTCCGAGATATTCACAATTTTTCATTTTCGTGTGTGAAAGCTCTTCCAAAAGTAGGTGAATGAGTTATTTGAGAAAAATTGGCTATCTGCAATACTATTAGGAGATAATTCGCATTTACTCATTTTGAGTAGGTGAGTAATTAGCTATGGGTCTGAAACTTCACCATGTGAAAGCTCTCCCACAAGTAGATGAATGAGTATTTGATAAAAATTGGGTATCCGCAATAATTTTACAGATAATTAGCATTTACTCATTTTGAGTAGATGAATAAATAGCTATGGGTCTGAAACTTCACAGAGTGAAAGCTCTCCCAAAAGTAGGTGAATGAGTTATTTGAGAAAAATTGGCTATCTCCAATACTTTTAGAGATAATTCACATTTACTCATTTTGAGTAGGTGAATAATTAGCTATGGGTCTGAAACTTCACCAAGTGAAAGCTCTGCCAAAAGTAGGTGAATGAGTTATTTGAGAAAAATTGGCTATCTGCAATACTTTTAGAGATAATTCGCATTTACTCATTTTGAGTAGGTGAGTAATTAGCTATGGGTCTGAAACTTCACAGAGTGAAAGCTCTCCCAAAAGTAGGTGAATGAGTTCTTTGAGAAAAATTGGCTATCTGCAATACTTTTAGAGATAATTTGCATTTACTCATTTTGAGTAGGTGAGTAATTAGCTATGGGTCTGAAACTTCACCAAGTGAAAGCTCTCCCAAAAGTAGGTGAATGATTTATATGAGAAAAATTGGCTATCTGCAATACTTTTAGAGATAATTCGCATTTACTCATTTTGAGTAGGTGAGTAATTAGCTATGGGTCTGAAACTTCACCAAGTGAAAGCTCTCCCAAAAGTAGGTGAATGATTTATTTGAGAAAAATTGGCTATCTGCAATACTTTTAGAGATAATTCGCATTTACTCATTTTGAGTAGGTGAGTAATTAGCTATGGGTCTGAAACTTCACCAAGTGAAAGCTCTCCCAAAAGTAGGTGAATGATTTATATGAGAAAAATTGGCTATCTGCAATACTTTTAGAGATAATTCGCATTTACTCATTTTGAGTAGGTGAGTAATTAGCTATGGGTCTGAAACTTCACCATGTGAAAGCTCTCCCACAAGTAGATGAATGAGTATTTGATAAAAATTGGGTATCCGCAATACTTTTACAGATAATTAGCATTTACTCATTTTAAGTAGGTGAATAAATAGCTATGGGTCTGAAACTTCACAGAGTGAAAGCTCTCCCAAAAGTAGGTGAATGAGTTATTTGAGAAAAATTGGCTATCTCCAATACTTTTAGAGATAATTCACATTTACTCATTTTGAGTAGGTGAATAATTAGCTATGGGTCTGAAACTTCACCAAGTGAAAGCTCTGCCAAAAGTAGGTGAATGAGTTATTTGAGAAAAATTGGCTATCTGCAATACTTTTAGAAATAATTCGCATTTACTCATTTTGAGTAGGTGAGTAATCATCTACGGGTCTGAAACTTCACCATGTGAAAGCTCTCCCAAAAGTACATGAATGAGTTATTTGATAAAAATTGGGTATCCGCAATAGTTTTTGAGATAATTAGCATTTACTCATTTTGAGTAGGTGAGTAATTAGCTACGGGTCTGAAACTTCACCAAGTGAAAGCTCTCCCAAAAGTAGGTGAATGAGTTATTTGAGAAAAATTGGCTATCTGCAATACTTTTAGAGATAATTCGCATTTACTCATTTTGAGTAGGTGAGTAATTAGCTATGGGTCTGAAACTTCACCAAGTGAAAGCTCTCCCAAAAGTAGGTGAATGATTTATTTGAGAAAAATTGGCTATCTGCAATACTTTTAGAGATAATTCGCATTTACTCATTTTGAGTAGGTGAGTAATTAGCTATGGGTCTGAAACTTCACAGAGTGAAAGCTCTCCCAAAAGTAGGTGAATGAGTTCTTTGAGAAAAATTGGCTATCTGCAATACTTTTAGAGATAATTCGCATTTACTCATTTTGAGTAGGTGAGTAATTAGCTATGGGTCTGAAACTTCACCAAGTGAAAGCTCTCCCAAAAGTAGGTGAATGATTTATTTGAGAAAAATTGGCTATCTGCAATACTTTTAGAGATAATTCGCATTTACTCATTTTGAGTAGGTGAGTAATTAGCTATGGGTCTGAAACTTCACCAAGTGAAAGCTCTCCCAAAAGTAGGTGAATGATTTATTTGAGAAAAATTGGCTATCTGCAATACTTTTAGAGATAATTCGCATTTACTCATTTTGAGTAGGTGAGTAATTAGCTATGGGTCTGAAACTTCACCAAGTGAAAGCTCTCCCAAAAGTAGGTGAATGATTTATATGAGAAAAATTGGCTATCTGCAATACTTTTAGAGATAATTCGCATTTACTCATTTTGAGTAGGTGAGTAATTAGCTATGGGTCTGAAACTTCACCATGTGAAAGCTCTCCCACAAGTAGATGAATGAGTATTTGATAAAAATTGGGTATCCGCAATACTTTTACAGATAATTAGCATTTACTCATTTTGAGAAGGTGAATAAATAGCTATGGGTCTGAAACTTCACAGAGTGAAAGCTCTCCCAAAAGTAGGTGAATGAGTTATTTGAGAAAAATTGGCTATCTCCAATACTTTTAGAGATAATTCACATTTACTCATTTTGAGTAGGTGAATAATTAGCTATGGGTCTGAAACTTCACCAAGTGAAAGCTCTGCCAAAAGTAGGTGAATGAGTTATTTGAGAAAAATTGGCTATCTGCAATACTTTTAGAGATAATTCGCATTTACTCATTTTGAGTAGGTGAGTAATCATCTACGGGTCTGAAACTTCACCATGTGAAAGCTCTCCCAAAAGTACATGAATGAGTTATTTGATAAAAATTGGGTATCCGCAATAGTTTTTGAGATAATTAGCATTTACTCATTTTGAGTAGGTGAGTAATTAGCTACGGGTCTGAAACTTCACCAAGTGAAAGCTCTCCCAAAAGTAGGTGAATGAGTTATTTGAGAAAAATTGGCTATCTGCAATACTTTTAGAGATAATTCGCATTTACTCATTTTGAGTAGGTGAGTAATTAGCTATGGGTCTGAAACTTCACCATGTGAAAGCTCTCCCACAAGTAGATGAATGAGTATTTGATAAAAATTGGGTATCCGCAATACTTTTACAGATAATTAGCATTTACTCATTTTGAGAAGGTGAATAAATAGCTATGGGTCTGAAACTTCACAGAGTGAAAGCTCTCCCAAAAGTAGGTGAATGAGTTATTTGAGAAAAATTGGCTATCTCCAATACTTTTAGAGATAATTCACATTTACTCATTTTGAGTAGGTGAATAATTAGCTATGGGTCTGAAACTTCACCAAGTGAAAGCTCTGCCAAAAGTAGGTGAATGAGTTATTTGAGAAAAATTGGCTATCTGCAATACTTTTAGAGATAATTCGCATTTACTCATTTTGAGTAGGTGAGTAATCATCTACGGGTCTGAAACTTCACCATGTGAAAGCTCTCCCAAAAGTACATGAATGAGTTATTTGATAAAAATTGGGTATCCGCAATAGTTTTTGAGATAATTAGCATTTACTCATTTTGAGTAGGTGAGTAATTAGCTACGGGTCTGAAACTTCACCAAGTGAAAGCTCTCCCAAAAGTAGGTGAATGAGTTATTTGAGAAAAATTGGCTATCTGCAATACTTTTAGAGATAATTCGCATTTACTCATTTTGAGTAGGTGAGTAATTAGCTATGGGTCTGAAACTTCACCATGTGAAAGCTCTCCCACAAGTAGATGAATGAGTATTTGATAAAAATTGGGTATCCGCAATACTTTTACAGATAATTAGCATTTACTCATTTTGAGTAGGTGAATAAATAGCTATGGGTCTGAAACTTCACAGAGTGAAAGCTCTCCCAAAAGTAGGTGAATGAGTTATTTGAGAAAAATTGGCTATCTCCAATACTTTTAGAGATAATTCACATTTACTCATTTTGAGTAGGTGAATAATTAGCTATGGGTCTGAAACTTCACCAAGTGAAAGCTCTGCCAAAAGTAGGTGAATGAGTTATTTGAGAAAAATTGGCTATCTGCAATACTTTTAGAGATAATTCGCATTTACTCATTTTGAGTAGGTGAGTAATCATCTACGGGTCTGAAACTTCACCATGTGAAAGCTCTCCCAAAAGAACATGAATGAGTTATTTGATAAAAATTGGGTATCCGCAATAGTTTTTGAGATAATTAGCATTTACTCATTTTGAGTAGGTGAGTAATTAGCTACGGGTCTGAAACTTCACCAAGTGAAAGCTCTCCCAAAAGTAGGTGAATGAGTTATTTGAGAAAAATTGGCTATCTGCAATACTTTTAGAGATAATTCGCATTTACTCATTTTGAGTAGGTGAGTAATTAGCTATGGGTCTAAAACTTCACCAAGTGAAAGCTCTCCCAAAAGTAGGTGAATGATTTATTTGAGAAAAATTGGCTATCTGCAATACTTTTAGAGATAATTCGCATTTACTCATTTTGAGTAGGTGAGTAATTAGCTATGGGTCTGAAACTTCACAGAGTGAAAGCTCTCCCAAAAGTAGGTGAATGAGTTCTTTGAGAAAAATTGGCTATCTGCAATACTTTTAGAGATAATTCGCATTTACTCATTTTGAGTAGGTGAGTAATTAGCTATGGGTCTGAAACTTCACCAAGTGAAAGCTCTCCCAAAAGTAGGTGAATGATTTATTTGAGAAAAATTGGCTATCTGCAATACTTTTAGAGATAATTCGCATTTACTCATTTTGAGTAGGTGAGTAATTAGCTATGGGTCTGAAACTTCACCAAGTGAAAGCTCTCCCAAAAGTAGGTGAATGATTTATTTGAGAAAAATTGGCCATCTGCAATACTTTTAGAGGTAATTCGCATTTACTCTTTTTGAGTAGGTGAGCAATTAGCTATGGATCTGAAACTTCACCAAGTGAAAGCTCTTTGGGATAGCTGCTCTGCAGAGATACCCTGAAGATAAAAAATTTCGTCAAAATCGCTCTATGTAGCACGGTTTTCGAAATATTAGCATTTTTGTGTTTTGCAATTTTTGCGCAAAAATTCGAAAATTCAAAATGGCCGCCGTTTTTGGCAAGACAAAATTTTTTTGAAAAGTGGCATGGCTACTCTGCAGAGATACCCTGTGGGTCAAAAATTTCGTCGAAATCGCTCTATCTAGCACGGTTTTCGAGATATAAGCATTTTTGTGTTTTGCAATTTTACCCTGCGGGTCAAAAATTTCGTCGAAATCGCTCTATCTAGCACGGTTTTCGAGATATAAGCATTTTTGTGTTTTGCAATTTTTGCAAAAATTTCGAAAATTCAAAATGGCCGCCATTTTTGGCGAGACAAACATTTTTTGAAAATTAGGAAAAGTACTCCACAGAGATATCCTGCGGGTCAAAAATTTTGTCGAAATTGCTCTATCTAGCACGGTTTTTGAGATATAAGCATTTTTGTGTTTTGCAATTTTTGCGAAAATTTCGAAAATTCAAAATGGCCGCCATTTTGGGCGAGACAAAATTTTTTTGAAAATTGGGAAAACTACTCCGCAGAGATACCCTGTGGGTCAAAAATTTCGTCGAAATCGCTCTATCTAGCACGGTTTTCGAGATATAAGCATTTTTGTGTTTTCCTTATTTGGAAAATTCGTAATGATTAATTAATCATTAATCACTTGGCCATTTCTTAACCAATCAATGCCAAAATCTAATGATTTTCAGATTTTAATGGAATGAATGTATTTGCCAAGTTTCAGGTGAATTGATAAAATTCCTTTCAAGTTATCATCCGGACAAGCTTCCCCATCGAAAAAAGAAATTTTTGGTCATGTGACCTCTCTGATTGGTTGAAATGTCACTGCAGCATATTCAAAAAAATTCCCCAAGACTACTGCCTAAACCTGCCAAATTTGAAAAGAATCCGCCTAACGGTTACAGAGTTATAAGGAAAACAAAATGCGGAGCCGGTGGAGCCGGCGGAGCCGGCGGAGCCGGCGGAGCCTGAAGGTCTCCCATACACAAACAAGCGTCCCTTGCGGGACGCTTAAAAAAATACATAAATAAACATCAAGACCTGACCAGAAGGGGGTCTGTGGCTACTTTAGTAAGTAACTGATAGATCAATTACTTGCCATTTCTTCCAGGGCTGTACCCCATTTATCCCAGATTCTATTAAAACTAGAGGATCGCTCGCAAAAAAAAAAGATAATGTTTTTGCATAGCAAAAACAAAGCGTCCCGAAAAGGATATAAAGGTGAGTGCTAAAGTATTAAGAAAATGCTTTGTTTCTAGCCTTATACTGTTGTGGCAACCAAAGTCAGCGCAGTCTGCTCTATCTAGCACGGTTTTCAAGATATAAGCATTTTTGTGTTTTGCAAAAAATAAAAAAATTTAAAATGTCCGCTATATTTGGCGAGACAAAAATATTTTGAAAATTGGCATGGCTACTCTGCAGAGATACCCAGCAGGCCAGAAGCTCTCCCATACACAAACAAGCGTCCCTTGCGGGACGCTTAAATACACATATGGCGTATCTAAAACATGTACAGTGGATTTGGTCTAAGTCGAAGTTGCAAAATGTCAGCCATTTACTTCTACTTCTGGCAACTTCTAGTTATACCCACTTTGAGAAATATATGAGGTACTAAAAATACTATGTAATTTAAGTGTCTTGCAATAATTAACACTTGTGTGATCACTCTACTTTGAAATTAATTTGTTTGCTGGTCAGACTTACTAACACAAAAGTGAGGAATCAGGTACAGAGTGTCACAATGATACTATTTTGTCACAGCTTTTGTGGAGATTGACACTTCTGTACACACAACATTTATAGGTTCTACTTATACCTTGTTATTCCTATTGAGAAGTAACACTTTGTGCATCAAATTAGGTTCTAGTTATGGCCACTTTCTGTAAGTCGAACTTCTACTTATCCTTATATTTTGCATTAATAATTGTTGGGACTTAGAAACTACTTCTACTTATGGCAATATTCTACTTACGGCAGTTCTACTTATACCAAATCTACTGTAGTTCTACACCCATATCATTATGTTTCTATAATGAAATAATTTAGATAAATGAACAAATTAACTTGTTTTATAATAAAATTCCGATAATTTTCAGGAATTTTGGCTTGTGATATTTTATCTGAAGGCTGATTGTTAGTGTATGAGTTCATAAAATAGGAAAACGTCCCGAATGACATATACAGAAAAAGATAACAATATTATACGAGTGCGTAGCACGAGTATTATATTGTTAATCTTCATGAGTGATATATTTTTTCTGCATATGTCTGATGAGGGATGTTTTACTTTTATTATCCACCATTTTGTGCGATTTATGGGTCAAATAATATGAATATTTAATGAGAAAACGTGAAACAGACTGTCAAAAAGGATGAGCAACACTGAATATAAAACTTCAATCTTTACCTTGCAATATCTCAGTCATTTCTGCATGGATATTTATGCAACATACATGAGCAGAAGCGCTAGAATAACACCTTTCTAATGATACATTATACATATTTTTAAGTTACATACTTTCCGAGATATTGTTGAAAAACCGGAAGTTAATCACACTCAATATCCATAGTACCGGGGCGCCGGTGTATACAAAAAAATACATCCCGGTCTGTATTTCCCCGTATTTAGGGCAAATACGTCGCGTGGTGGATAATAAAACAGTAATTTTGTTTGTCATGGAATATTTAAAGTTAACTTATATGTAGTTAACTCAGCCCATGACTCCAGTAATGAACATTTCATCAGTCAAGTTACTTGCAATTAAAAGGTGATTGTGCCCACCACAGTGCAGAGTTTTGGAACAAAGCCAGTGATGTACCAGCTGTAACTTGGCAGTGTAAGGAGATAATTGTCTAGTCTAGGGTAATGCCTGTAATGTGAACAGAATTAAAATGCAATTGAACTAGACAATATGCACCACACCATTGTCAAGCTGGTACATCACTGGCTTTGTTCCAAAACTCTGCACTGTAGTGTATTTTATATATATCCTAGACTTCCCAACACAACTGTTTGGCAGTCAACAAAATATGTGATAGATATGACTCTCTTACTGCACTTGTGATGCCTGTGGTGCCCTTCCTTTTCCCCACCTTTTTTATGCTCCCAATCTTTACAACTTAATTACACCTTGTGCGAGGTCCTTCCTTAGTGCACTATGTTTCTCTGAGAGCATTTCCCTCTTATGAAAATAAAGATTCTATCTATATCTATCTATCTATGAGAATGTAAAATCCAGACTGTTATAAAATGCACTCATTCATTATCTTCAAAAAAAACCCAAAGTAAAGACTTGTCAGCAATTTAACATATGCATTGCATGATTATAAGATTATTTTCCTAAACTGCTGTATCAGGACAGTCAGTAGGCAAATTCAGAACAGTGGAACAGGGTTATAATATTTGGGACTAGAAAGTGCATTCAGATTTCAGAGAAAGTGCACTTGCAAAAAATTTCTACAAGAAACAATAATGCCCTTAAATACTGCCAGCCACAATAAGAGGATGTTACACAAAATCTATGAAACCTGAAATTCTAAATACAAGGCAGATTTTAATTAAAAGTCCCCAAAAGTACATCATGATCTATCATTCCTTAAAACAGTTTTAACTTAGGTTAACACTGGCACTTGTCCTGACAGAATAGTAAAAAATAGCATCAGAGATGCCCGTACCCCACAGCCTAGGGAAATATTTTCAACACCGTGAGATACAGAAGTACTGTATCAGTATAAACTTTAGGATACTTTCAGAGCACTGTCAGTTATATAAAGGTCCAAATAATGTTTAAAAGAAAGAACATGCATATAAATATGAGGTATTAAAACAAGATAATTCAATAACAAGATGACAGCATTAATCAGTAAACTAAAATTCAACCCTCTTTATCTACATCTGCATGGCCAAATTATGGTTTAGATGGTTTGAATATTACCATGCATATAGAAGTGGTAATACATTTAATGAATGCTTATGTGTGGTGTTGGAGCAAAATCTGTGGCTCACTTGATGAAATTCTATCTCTTACAATGGGAAGTTATGAAAGTAAAATTCTTAATAAATTCTTATATGACTTTAACAGTGCTTAATCTGCACCAAAAGAGAGACCCAAAGGTGCAACAAGATTTTATAGGTCAAGGTCACTAGGACAAGGTCAAAGGTCAAATTAAGGTGACACCATGATAATACACACCTACAGCCCCTAACCAATGTCCCTACCAAGTATCAACTTCCTCAACCCTACGGTTTCCAAGATATAGCCCGGACAAGATTTTATAGGTCAAGGTCACTACGCCAAGGTCAAAGGTCAAATCAAGGTCAGACCATGACGTTGCACAACTATATCCCCTAACCAATGTCCCTACCAAGTATCAACTTCCTACACCTTACGGTTTCCGAGATATAGCCCAGACAAGATTTTTAAACTCAAGGTCACTATGGCAAGGTCAAAGGTCAAATCCTGGTCAGACCATGACGTTGCACACCTACACACCCTAACCAATGTCCCTACCAAGTACCAACTTCCTACACCTTACGGTTTCCGAGATATAGCCCGGACAACATTTTATAGGTCAAGGTCACTATGGCAAGGTCAAAGGTCAAATCAAGGTCAGACCATGACATTGCACACCTACACCCCCAACCAATATCCCTACCAAGTATCAACTTCCTACACCTTACGGTTTCTGAGATATAGCCCAGACAAGATTTTATAGGTCAAGGCCACTACGGCAAGGTCAAAGGTCAAATCAAGGTCAGACCATGATACTGCACACCTACACCCCCTAGCAAATGTCCCTACCAAATATCAACTTCCTACACCTTGCGGTTTCCGAGATATAGCCCGGACAAGATTTTATAGGTCAAGGCCACTATGGCAAGGTCAAAGGTCAAATCAAGGTCAGACCATGACGTTGCACACCTACACCCCCTAACCAATGTCCCTACCAAGTACCAACTTCCTACACCTTACGGTTTCCGAGATATAGCCCGGACAACATTTTATAGGTCAAGGTCACTATGGCAAGGTCAAAGGTCAAATCAAGGTCAGACCATGACATTGCACACCTACACCCCAAACCAATATCCCTACCAAGTATCAACTTCCTACACCTTACGGTTTCTGAGATATAGCCCAGACAAGATTTTATAGGTCAAGGCCACTACGGCAAGGTCAAAGGTCAAATCAAGGTCAGACCATGATACTGCACACCTACACCCCCTAGCAAATGTCCCTACCAAATATCAACTTCCTACACCTTGCGGTTTCCGAGATATAGCCCGGACAAGATTTTATAGGTCAAGGCCACTATGGCAAGGTCAAAGGTCAAATCAAGGTCAGACCATGACGTTGCACACCTACACCCCCTAACCAATATCCCTACCAAGTATTAACTTCCTACACCTTACGGTTTCTGAGATATAGCCTGGACAAGATTTTATAGGTCAAGGTCACTACGGCAAGGTCAAAGGTCAAATCAAGGTCACACCATGACGTTGCACACCTACACCCCCTAACCAATGTCCCTACCAAATATCAACTTCCTATACCTTACAGTTTCTGCGATATAGCCTGGACAAGAATTTATAGGTCAAGGTCACTACGGCAAGGTCAAAGGTCAAATCAAGGTCAGACCATGACGTTGCACAACTACACCCCCTAACCAATGTCCCTACCAAGTATCAACTTCCTACACCTTACGGTTTCCCAGATATAGCCCGGACAAGAATTTATAGGTCAAGGTCACTACGGCAAGGTCAAAGGTCAAATCAAGGTCAGACCATGACGTTGCACAACTACACCCCCTAACCAATGTCCCTACCAAGTATCAACTTCCTACACCTTACGGTTTCCGAGATACAGCCCGGACAAGATTTTCAAACTCAAGGTCACTACGGCAAGGTCAAAGGTCAAATCAAGGTTAGACCATGATGTTGCACACCTACACCCCCTAACCAATGTCCCTACCAAGTATCAACTTCCTACACCTTACGGTTTCCGAGATACAGCCCGGACAAGATTTTCAAACTCAAGGTCACTATGGCAAGGTCAAAGGTCAAATCAAGGTCAGACCATGACGTTGCACACCTACACCCCCAACCAATGTCCCTACCAAGTATCAACTTCCTACACCTTACGGTTTCTGAGATACAGCCCGGACAAACTATTTCCCGCCGCCCGCAAACCCGCCCGCCCATCCGGAAACCATGGGTGAAAACAATACCCCGACAGCCCTTAAGGGCTGTGGGGTAAAAATGCAACCGCCCTGGTGGAAGCAGACTGCTAGAGGTTTACACAACTTTCAAATTTTCAGTGATTCACTCACCTGTTTCCATAGTTTTGGTACACCAGCTATACAAGCACATGAAGCCACAAACCAGCAGTTACCTGTTCAAAAAGGTGAACCATTAGTGATATCACGGACAATGGTGATAGTGTGATACAACCATACAGGTCTTGAAATCAAGATATTGTTGTTGCCATTTCAACTTTGTGCATAAATCTTACTGGGGACTTTCAAACTTTTACAAGTTAGTTATTATTTTGTTAAAATGGCACAAAGTTAATATTTTGTAGTCATAAATATTTCATGAGACTTAAATACAATGGTACATTTTGATCTTGAAAATTGGTCACATCGTGATGCTACATTTGTATTAGGACCACATATCTACTCAGATGATGAATAAAATTTCCAAATATAGAATTAAAACCACTAGTGTGTGTGTACGTGTATTTCATTAATTTAAGGGCTACGTGCACAGTGTCTACAATAGCAAAACTTCCCAAATGACACATACAGAAAAAATATACCATGAATGAAGATAACAATATTATAAGAATGCAAAGCATGAGTTATTATATTGTTAATCTTCATGAATGATATATTTTTTCTGTATATGTCTGATGAGGGATGTTTTACTTTTATTATCCACCATTTTGTATGATTTATGGGTTAAATAGCATAAATATTTAATGAGCGAATGTGAAAGGCTGTCAAAAAGCACAGGCAATCGTTTGAAAATAAAAAATTCAATCTTTAACTTGCAATATCTCAATCATTTCTGCATGGATTTTTATGTAATGTACATGAGCAGATGCGCTGTAAGAATACCTTTGTGATGACATATTTATACATATTTGTAAGTTACATACTTTCCGAGATATTGTTGAAAAAACGAAGGTTATTTACACTCAATATCCATAGTACCAGGGCACCTGTGTATATGAAAAAAATACATCCCAGTCCGTATTTAGGGCAATAATAAAATAAATTATTTAACAAAACACAGTATACAGTGCAACCAGCCTAAAACATCAGACTATAAGAGCTTGCAATGTATACATGAATAATACTGCAACAGTAGCATTTCAAGTGTGTATAAAAATATATATATTTAAAGATAATAAGATACTTTAATGTAAAATGTACTTGATTTTAAGGCTTAGCTATGATATTTGGCTGAAAATTTCTAAAATGCAGAACATTTTCCTTCTGCATTACAATATTAAACAAGGATATTTGGAACAAGGAATTGTCCTCCAATATGTTATTCCTATAAGAATTCCTTGAAACACTTGGCAATATCTTACTGACCAAAACTATGAAACTATAGCAGACATATTTGTTCAAATGCTGTTATGGCATATTAAAATTGTATATTTTAAATTAATTTAATTGGTGATGAAACTGCTGAAGCAGATCTATTTGTTGATATCTTGCTATTTCACTTTAAACTTGTATATATTAAATTTATTAATTGAGTGTTGAAATGGCCAAGACATTTCAAAACAAACCGATATTTCTTTCATATTGAATTTAAATTTACTAGTGTCCTTTATTTCTTCTAAATAGTTATTGTATTATTATTATTATTTTTATTTTAAGTGACATATAAGTCCATGAGGACTGGGTAACGTATTTTTTACTGTATTATTTTTTCGTATTATTTATGTTACATGTCACTATAATAAATAAAATCTTATCTATTGAAAAATCTCAGGATGTCCATCTGTGCCTGTACCTAAATGGCCCACAACAAATAAAAAATTGTATTTTATTCAAAAACCACTCCAGCATTATTGACTTAACTGTTAGTTAATGTTGCAGCTGGTCTGAGTATGCTTTTATCATTACCCCAAAATCTATAGCAACTGCTCTTTTTAGCATAAAAAGTTCACAAGTATAAAATGAAGTTATAGAAAATGGCTTGCCTGAGGTCATATTTACAAGAGTATTTACAAAACCTTTCTCCTAGTTTTGTCATCTAACTATAAAAAATGTAATTTTATCTTGTGATTAATTCATAGAGTGCCAAGTTAATGTGGCCATCCTCACTGATTGTCCATGAAGGGACTGTCCAACAGAAAGAAATTAAGATGAAACATAAATGATCTTTATTCTTCAGACTGAGATTGACTCTGGTAATTATATTTTATCATCGATGTTTATGTAGCTGGTTAGCTAAGTAAATACGCAAAAAATACAAAGAAAAAGACAGGACTCAATATATGCATTACACTTACAAGTATTTACTCTGACTGGGTTTGTGTTTGTACAAACACTAAAAACATAGACATTGTGCACATAAAAATCTATAATAATGTGCTAGCCACGGATAATCTTGAGGAAGAACATAAAACTATAAAAGCTTTTCTATCTGCTAAAACAAAGTTGGGAGTGTCAATGCATATTTTTTTCTTCTGAATAATTCCAATAGCATTAATGTGTGTTAGATTTTATAAATCTATGTCATTTAATTGTGTATTATGAACAAATTATCGGTATCACAAGGAAGCACAGACCTCTTCCAATACCCAACACCTCTATGGATCCAATGCTACTTATGAACACAATCATTAAAAAAAATCCATTAAAAAATTCCTGAATCTAGATGGTGATCAGGTTCACCACCAAAATTTAAATCACCTGTCCCCTGTGCTATTGTTGATAATTCCTGAATATTTTATAAACAAGTTGTAAACAAAGCAAGCAATCAGTGCCCATGAACGGGCTCTGTGTCAACTGACTGTGTGTTTTGAGTTTTAGATTAGAAGTGACAGAAGGAAAGGACACAAAAGTTGTGCCCTGCATATGGTATTCAGAAGTAAAGTACCAAGTTAACTTTTAAGGTGTAAAAAGTAAGTAGAAAACATATTCAAACAAAATGCTGTAAATGCAATAGTTTTCAAGTTATAACTGATTTACTCAACAGTGATAACCTCAAGTTAGCTATTGCTCAGCTATGCAATCAGCTACAGGTTTACAATTTTGCAATGTTATAGCTAACCCAAAAGTAGATGAATTACATATTTAAACAAAATTCTCTAAATACAATAGTTTTCAAGTTCTAAGCAATTTACTCAACAGTGAGAACCTCAAAGTAGCTATTACTCAGCTATGCAATGAGCTACAGGTCTGGAATTTCACTATATTATAGCTGACCCCAAAATAGGTGAATAACATACTGAAACACTGCATAGTGACGCCATATTAGTCAGGTGACATAAAAACGGGCTTAATAAATGATAAATGACATGGAATGTCATTTTGGGTTAACCACAATCAAAGTGAAATGTCTTTGAATAGAATTCCCTTTTAAATAAACATCAGGTCCTTCCAGAGGTATTTTCAAGTAGAATTAAAAACCAAAAAGCAAAGGTCAAATAGCATTTATAATCACTCATTCCTAGGTAAAATGTAAACATCCAAAGATATACAGAAGACTTTATTTAACTAGACCCTCCAATATCCACAGGATTTAGTTCTAGTTAAAGAGAATTTCCACTTATACTTAAAAAATTCCTGTATTTTGAATTATTGGGACATCAAAATTGGTTCTACCTTTAATCAAAAACACCACTTACAGTGGTATCGGCAACTTACAAACTCTAATATATATAGCGGTGAAACATAGTTAAATACATAAGTCCAAGCAGTTTTAATCTTCTGGATGTAAGGGTTAATAGAGGATTAATCTGTTATCTGGATGGTAAGTAATACCTGTGCCGCCAATTCGATTTGTTTTTTTATACATAACGCTAATAAAATATGCAAAATTCAAATGAATGTAGAAATAACAAGCAAGGGGTTTGAAGAGATTTACAATGAAAAGGGATAGGACTGACAAAGTCTCAATGATTCTAATGAGCTATGATTATCTCTATTCCAACACTACACATTCTTCAAACATTTTTAACATTTTTACCATTCTTTAAATAAATTTGTGCTTATTCAAATTATTTTTATGTAACTGATGAATAATTTAACTAAAGAGGTTACGCATATTTTACCAATGATAGATTTCTTGATTAGCCAATAACGATTCACTGACACTGACATGATATTGTTAGCATAGGGTTTTCATTCCTGGTCCTGCTCTATGTCTTTCATCAGGTTTTGTTTATTTTCGCTTATTGAATTTAAAGATTAACTGGATAGAAGACCTACAACTTTGAAATAAAGACTATCATCTATTCATTTATTATTATTACTGTTAGTATTTGCTATTTACCTAATTCTCCTTGTGCAAAGTCACTCGCACTGGCTCCATCCTGAAACAACTTTGGATCTTGTGCTATTTCCTGAAATAATAATTAGATTTTCACAACTTGAAAAAATTTAAGGATAAGCAAAATTTCAAACATTATGAATTTTTCATAATTGCTAGAAAGAGTACACTCCTGTTCCATTAAAGTACATTGTCATGCTTATCAAGAATTAAAACATCAATATAGGAATAACCCCTGACCAAACCAAGGAATACTCAAAATATTAGAAGAAATCTTAAATCTAGACAAATTATAAACTTTTATCTCGTACTGTTGCAAATTTTATGGTGATTTTAAAACTGCCATTTTTTCTTGTCAGTGGTTATCTTATTGGGGATGTACTAAAACACAGCTTTTTCAGGATCCTACAATTGCAAAGTTGGAGAGGAGGTAGGGGCTAAAAGGGAGGGGCTTTTGTATGAATAAATAAGGTAAGAAAGATTTGTTATTGTAAGAATGTTTCTTTGAAAGGGATTTGTTAGAAATTGGAATATTGTAAGAATACCACTAAATCTGTAAATCACACAGTAACGATATTAGTGAATAGAAACCCTGCTGCACCAGAAATACTAAATCAACAAAAAAAATAATCCTGAACACAAATTATTCTCATTTAATTACTAGTACGTCTCTATCCCCGAAATTCTACACTAGTTATAACTCTAAGATACATATAAAACTTGAGGCTGTAAATACGGTATTATTCAAGTACTCATTAAACAATAGTAAGAGTAATCAAGTATTAGTAATTTAGCAATAAGCAAAACAGTATTCTTCATAATAACAGTATTGGAAAGATCCTCATAGAGTCATCAGACAGACTTCAAAGAAGCCATTTTATAAAAATTTAAAAATATATTTAAATTCTGGCTTCCTACATTAAAAATCGAATAGTCAATAAATTGAGCAAAAATTACCCAAGTCCAAAATAATTACTATCTCTAACCCCAAAAGGAATTTTAAAAAATAAATTCCTCACCCCAGGTCTTTTCCACACGACATCCCCAGGGTCGGCTTTGCTGTAGGATAAAGATGAAGCCTGCGGGGGAAACACAGGATCAGTGAAGAGAGATCCTGTACTCAAACACTGGCTCTTCAGGCTCTCATAATCCTGATTCTTGAATGGTTTGAGCTTACGGAAAATCCCCATTGTGTTTAAACAAGGAGTTTACTGAATATTTCAAAAGGTAACTTTTGTTTTCAAAATAGTATGGTTTATTTTCCACATATACTGTGGCAATTGTTTACTCAATCTAAAATGGTGTTGATTTTCTGTCTGTCAGAAGTGTATATGTATCTTTTTAATTAATCATTCTGTTATCAAATCACTCCACTGCACTGCAGATCTGAAACACAAGCAAGCAAAACTGTGTACATTAAAATGTCTCTTCCAACCTACATAGAATCAAACCCAGTTACATAGAAACCCTGATAAACAGAATTCAAGTAGAAATAGAAATATATATATATATATACATACAGCAGGACCTTTATTATCCAGCCCTCTAGGGAGAGTAACAATTAGGTCCGACAATAGAAAGCCTAAAATAACAGGTTTAAATGGAGTTGGGAGAGTGAGTTTGAGGTTGGATAATTGAAAATTTGGATAATAGATGGTCGGATAATAGAGGTTCTACTGTATTTGGTACTTGAGGGGCATTTCTTATTTAAATTGACTATTATCTAGAATTCTTTAGAAATCGAAATAAATATACTTGGTGTTTGAGGAGCATTTCTTAATGCACTTAATGATTATCCACACTTCCTGGTTTAGTAGAGGTTATTTCCTGGGGCGGATTTCATGAAAGGTCTCAGACTTAGCCCAGTCTCAGGCTGAGCCACTGGCTCAAATCTGAGCCTTTTGGCTCAGCTAAGTCTTTGTCTCAAATGGTTTTCACAGAAGGGGTCTCAGTTGAGACCAAGCTTATCAAATAACCACAGTGGTTTTCTGTGTCATGTGACCATTTTTTGTAGTCAAAATATTCTACTGATGACATATATGTTCCTTGTTTGACACATAATATCTCTGGTCAAATACCATTTTGCAATGGGAAACCTTGTAAACATGTAAAAACACCCAAAAGACTACTTCAGGGGGTTGTTTTATATACTTGTACCCTATTTTCACCCTTTTCAAATTTTGAAGTGAAGAAAGAATTATGGCGGCCATATTTGAGCCTTTGTTTACAAAACTTAAGCCCACTTTCAACCAGTCTCAACATTTGAGCCAGTGGCTCAGCCAAAGCTGAGACTGAGACCTTTTGTGAAATCCATTAAGGCTGAGCCCATGGGCTCAAGTAAAATATTCCAATAATTTGAGACAAAAGTCTCAAGTTTGAGGCTGAGACCGGGCTAAGACCTTTCGTGAAATCCGCCCCTGGCCTGTTAGGATTCAGCTTAACAGAGTTCACATGTATAAATGATTAATTGATTATTGTCCAAAGTTGACTTTATGCTTGTTAAAATTTCTTAAGTTTCCATTTATCCACATTATTCTCCTCAATAATACAGGTTATCATGAAGTACTCCATTATTTTTATTTTTCTAAGTGTATATCATTATTATACATAAACAAGAAAAACAGTCAGAGAGAGCAGACCTCATTCAAAGCCCAATAACTCTGCAATTATAAAAAACTCTTTTTAAAAATTCATGGATCCAGACAATGATCCAGATCATCACCAAAATATAGTCATCTGTTCCTTGTACCATTGTTCACATTTCCTGAGAATTTCAGCAAAAACTATTCACAACTTTATGAAATATTTTGCAAACAAACAAACGCCCCCAATTACATACACCTCCTTGTCAGAGGTTAAATATAAATGGTTTTAAAATTTAAACCAAAATCATGTAATATAAATTCTTTGCATTATAAGTAACTTAGTAACTTGCACTTACTTTAAAACAGAACATAAATTATTTTCTGTTTATAACAACTGAACACATTTACACTTCCATACATAGAAATGACAAGCTCGGAAAAGGTTGTCAACAGAGGTGAATATCTGGGACATTATATTTACTCAATGTTTTTACATATACATGTATATAACAAAGATAAGTTCAATACCAACCACCACAGAGACAAGGTAAATGGTGTACTTAGTAACACATAAGTGCCTGTTAGTCTTATTGTCAGGGTGTATAATAACAATAAACAATTCAATGAAAACACATATTATTCCAGAAATTATTATTCATGATTTATTGACAATATATGAGAGACAAAACTTATACTCATTTTAGTAAACAATTATACTTATTATACTTAATGTGTATAAAAGATAGCCATTTGTTTTTATAAAAAGAAATGGAACGAAACTGATGTCCATGTACATTTGTTCTTGCTGTTGAATTTTGTTGTTGTTGTCTTTGTTAAATAAATGTATGTCTGCTCTGAAAATAGCATCAGAGATGGCCATACCCCACACCTGGGGAAATAGCATTGAACACCTCCAAATATAGAAAAAGTGAGAAGATAAGGAATCTTTCAGAACAATGTAATTTATGTATAGGTTCAAGAGAAATAACATTCAAGGAAGAGAAAATGTATGTAAACACAAAGTATCAAAATAAGATAATTTAATAGCAAGATGACGGCATTAATTTATAAACTAAAAGTTATGAAGTTGTAAAATTTATTTAAGTATAGCTGTTAATGGAAATAGCACAATTACATAAAAGGACATACATACCTCTCATATATGGCAGCAAAGATCATTCTGGCAGAGTGATGTTCAACCAATATACCACCCAAGTAACAATTTCTGCACCTCAGGGGTTTTGAGATATAGCCTGGAAAAGATTTTAAATGTCAAGGTCGACATGACAAGGTCAAAGGACAAATCAATGTCACATCATGATGTTGCACATCTACACCCCTATCCAATGTCCTTGCAAAGAATAAACTTCCTATATTTCATGGTTTCCCAGATATAGCCTGGACAAGATTTTGAAGGAAAAGGTCACTACAGAAAGGACAATGGTCAATTCACATTTACAAGATGGCCTTCCACACCTGCACTCCCCAACCAATCTCCGTACGAACTAAGTACCAAGTATCATCCTCCTAAACATTATGGTTTAAGAGATACAGCCAGACAAGATTTTTCCTGTTACCCTTCCTCTGATTTTACCAAATGCCCAACCACCCAGCCTGACGCCATAGTTGAGAAACAATATGACTGAGCCCTTAAAGGCTGTGGGGTGATTAGGGAAAATGAAAAGTATTTTTTGTATGGTAGTTACCACTTAAAAATTAAAATAATTAATTTGAGTTCTGAAACCAAATAAAACGTTTCAAATAAAGGTATATTTTCAATTTCATGAAATTCTGTCAGTGTTTTCTTCAACACTGATATTCCACCACAAGAGTAAATAATATAAATTATATTAATTCTCAATCATCAATCAAATGTTATTAAAATTCTACTTGCCATCATTTTTTTTCTAATTTGTTACAGTTTTTTTGTTCTTATTAGTGTATATCCCATATCTGATGTTTAAAAGTGAGACATTGGAGGAAACTATGGCAGCTGATAAATAACTAGATTGGGCCAACTCGGCGCCAACATATCCCCAGACAGGTCATCACTCACGCCACAGGTTTTGATCGGGAATTTTTTATTTAATCCATTTGTTGTATGCCATAAATATTGGGAAAAGTTATATGAACTTCAGCACATCAATCTACTAAGTTTATATCTTCCCAAGGAAGATGGTGTATTCCCAGACGTCGAATACATAACTCAACAGATCATATTTTCAATCTTCCTGCAATGATAACTCTGAACCTATTTTCAAAGTATTTAAATGATTGATGATTGAATGTCCATTCTAAATTAATAATCTCAAAAGAGCATATCTGTTTCTATATTTGTTGACAAATAAAATATTATTTTTAACTCAACTCATCATACTTTTCAATCTTCCTGCAAAGGGTAACTCTGAACCTATTTTCAAAGTATTTAAATGATTGATGATTGAATGTCCATTCTAAATTCATAATTCCAAAAGCGTATCTCTGTTTCTATATTTGTTCACAAATAAAATATTATTTAAAAATCATATATTATTTATATTATTATTTTATTATATTATTTTTAGAATTTGCATTGTTTTTCAGTTATTCATTTCCTCAATTCCTATATATGTGGTCCATATATATGCAACCTAAATATGTGACACAATCTCAGTTCTGACTCCCTTTGTCTTAGATAATTAGATAATGAAGCAAACACCACCTCCCACCCCCACCCCACCTCTCTCCCCTTCTCCACACCTCTCTCACTATTACAGAAGATCTGTATACCTTTGTTTATTTAGTGTCACTCAATAGCTGGAGGTCTCAGAGGTGGGTGGGGGATGAGGGGTGGGACTACAAAGAGATGGAGTGCTGCAGCACAAATGGTAAACAAACACTTATAATATAAAAGGGGTAATCAAATACAAAAAGCTCAGTTAATCTTATCACTAAAATAAAATCAAATATATAAATAAGGAATGTCCAACAGGAAGATTATATACCTCCAGAATTAAATATAAATTATCAAACGACAAGAACAGATTTATAATAATAATTCAGAATTGAGAATTTTAAGTATGTGATTATCAATTGAAATGAGTTCGTAACTGTAGGAGCTGTGTCAAAATTAAGGCAAGTTGAATAAAACTGGGCTAGTCGAGGGTTAAAAATCCCCTATTTTTACTACATAAGGCTATAATTTCATTAATGTTTGGGACTTAAAGCTCACCAAAAAATAACAGTGTCCATTTTGCCTACTTGAATATGTTTAACCAGTTTCATATTAAAAAGTTAAAAACTCAGCAAGCAGAGAGATAACACACAAAAATAAGTTCTTAAAAGCCTAAGATAGCCATAACATTATTAATATTCAAAATTTAAATAGGCAGGCACTTCCTTTGAAAAAAAGATTTCAGCTCTATGAGCCACATAGTTTGACAGTTACAGGGCTTTAAAGTGGCATAATATCCATAAATTGGGTCTCTGTGGGCATTTTACAATTGTTAAAGAGACCTTAGCAATTAAACTACAGAACTGAAACTTTTTGGGGGACATACACAACAAGCAAAAATTATATATAATACAGTTTAAGACTTGTCACACTAAGCATTTCCAAATAACAAGGCAAAATACAGAAAAAAATGTCAAAAAAGATCACTTGGGCAAGTGTCTATGGCCCTCATACACAGGTTAAATGTCTACTAAAAGCCTTGATTTTCGGCACATGTGAAAAGGACATAATAATGCATTCCCAGATGGGATTTCAGCTCAATCAATCACATAGTTTAACAGTCACAGGGCTTAAAGGTGGCAAAAAGTCCAAATATTGGGTCTCTGTGGGCCTTTTAGAGATCTCGATGTGACCTTCAAATTAAAGCATCAGACTTAAAATCTGCTACATACTAAGACTACACATAGAATATGTATCTAATAATAAAGTTTGAAACTTCTCAGACTCACCATTTCCAAGTTACAGAGCAAAATATGTGAAAAATGTCTTAAAACGGTCACTCAGGTGGGTGTTAATGGTCCTCATACACAGTTTAAATGTCTACTTGAAGCCTTGATTTTTGGCACATGTAAAAAGAACATAATAATGTATTCCCAGATGAGATTTCAGCTCTATCAGTCACATAGTTTAACAGTCATGGGCCTTAAAACTGGCAAAAAGTCCAAATAGTGGGTCTCTATGGGGCCTTTTAGAGACCTCAATGTGGCCTTCAAATTGAAGCTTCAGACTTAAAATTTGTCACATACTAAGATTATACATAGAATATGTATCAAATACAGTTTGAAACTTCTCAGACTTACCATTTCCAAGTTACAGGGCAAAATATGTGAAAAATGTCTAAAAAGGGTCACTCGGGTGAGGATTTATGGTCCTCAAACACAGGTTAAATGTCTACTTAAAGCCTTGATTTTCGGCACATGTAAAAAGGACATAATAATGCATTCCCAGATGGGATTTCAGCTCCATCAATAACATAGTTTAACAGTCACAGGGCTTAAAGGTGGCAAAAAGGCCATATATTGGGTCTTTGGGAGCCCGTCAGAGACCTCAATTTGACCTTCAAATTAAAGCTTCAGACTTAAAATCTGTTACATACTAACATTACACATAGAATATATAACTAATACAGTTTGAAACTTCTCAGACTTACCATTTCCAAGTTACAGAGCAAAATATGTGAAAAATGTCTTAAAAGGGTCACTCGGGTGGGTGTTTATGGTCCTCATACATGGGTTAAATGTCTATTAAAGGCCTAAATTTTAGAGTACATACAAGAAAAACATATTGATATATTCTCAGATGATATTTCACTTAGATGAGAGACATAGTTTGAAAGCTACAGTGCTTGAAGATGGCAAAAAGTCCATAAATTGGGTCTCTGTGGGCAATTTTGAGATCTTAAGTCGGCCTAACAGGTAAACCTACAGCCTTTAAATTTTTCACAGACAAGGATTACATATAAGAGTTACATCTAGTGCAGTTTGAGACTCATCAGAATTACCACTTCCAAATTATAGGGCAAAATAAGTTAAACATATAGGAAAAAAGTCCTAAGTGGGGTCTTTATGGGCCTCAAAGACAATTTTCTCCTCAACTTAAAGTCTTGATTTTCGGCACATGTACTAAGAATATATTAATGTGTTCTCAGGTAAAATTTGAGGCAGATAAGCCTCATAGTTTGTGACCTAGAGGGCTCTAAGTGGCCAAAAGTGCAATTTCTGACCTTAAGGTGGCCATAAGTTCTTTATTATTGGGAGTTTAAGGTCACCTTAAAATAGGGATCTTCCTTTGGGCATCCTTAACATGTGTACCAAGTTTGAAAAAAAAATATTACTCCGTTTTTGAGTTATCGCGTCCACAAGGAAATTTCTACGGCGGCGCGACGGACCTGAATCCATTATATCCCCGACTTTCGTCTGGGGATATAATTAATATTGGCTTTTTGGTATCCATTTAAAAGTTTATATAACTTTGCTAGTTTTTAAGCATGAGCCTCAGTAGAGCTCGTGCTTCTAGAGAAGTTACATATGACGATGGGCTACGTTAGTACTGGGATGGGTTACCGCTTCAGTGCACTACTCGTGTTTCTGATGGCTTTGTGCTCGCACTAGGGGACAAAAACACCTTTCGGCCTTGTTTAACCCATATGCCACCAATGGAGCAGTATTAAATCTATGAAAGAAAATTACCACGCAGAAGAATTGCAGACTATCTTTGTCACTGAAACACACACCACATTATATTCCCCATTATCCATACGAGATGTATTTTGTATTTGTATTTATACTCAGCACAATTTCTCCATGTACTACAGAACTCATATCACTATAAGCCCCAACTGACTGTACAAGTACAGTCCAACTCTCAAATTACAGACATTCCCCTAACCAGAAAACATAGGCTCAAGGACGACCATTTATCAACGTCCTTGAGGTTCTTTAACCTGCCACTGGGGATAGGACCCAATGACAGAGGACTGCCACTTTAAGTGGTCATCTGAACCACTATGTATCTGCCTGTTTCTGGGATTGAACCCACATCCTGTGTTCCTAGGCTAGTGTATTGCCCACTATGCCACATCACCTTCACTACATAGAAATGATATTTCAGTCTGAGAATAACAAGTAAACAAAGATGGTACCCAATACATTTTCTGAAAACAAAGTTTACATTTTAATACAAAAGCTAAAACAAAAGTATGCAACGCCACTCTGGAATGCTTTTTTGCACCTTAGGTTTTACAGCCAATTAAAGTTAAAGTAAACCAAATCTGTTATGGCCAAATAATGTTTGAGTAGCAGATTCTATCACTGCCAAATTAATTCTCAATATGAGATACATTTTATGTGATGAAAAATATTTCTTTTGCTTATTAATACCAGTAAATATTGTGTACTTATGGATGTATTATAGTTAAATGTAATTGCCAGGTAACAATTACTTTCCTTGATAATACACACACCCAGACTCCTTGTGGTCCTTCCAGAATATTTTTGTGATTGCAGAAATCAGCACTGCTGGGCAGTACGTGGATCGTGATTGATTCCCACAGTGTTCGATTCAAACTACATTAAAAAGGCGTATAGTACATATTTAATTGATGAAAGTATATTTTTTAACTATTCTTGGTGAAATAAACTATTTTCAGATCTGTGTTCAGTTACTGTTCATGCTATTTTGGAATGATATATATCCAACTGTCCAAATAAAACACCAGCCACGTGGATAAAAAGTACATAATTGCTTCACTGTCTAACAGTGGTGAGCCACACTGGACACAATATGCAATTAAGGAATCATAAAACCAGTGACAAAACTGAAAACATGAATTCATTCAATGCTATTAGTTCACACACTGAAGATATAACAGACAGCATCTCTCAAATTCAACTCACTGACAATAAATACCAGGTACAAACGAGCTGTGTGTGAACCAAACTGATAATCTTAGGTGTTCCGGAATGATATTTTTGCACCAAACATTCAAAGTTAAGTAGCTATGAATGTTACAAGTGGTTATTTATTCTATTTTGAAGGCATTTCATTGCGGTTTCTGTCATTTTTGTTTAAAAAAACAATTTCTGTATTTCCTATTGTATAAAATGTAAATTGTAAAACTAAATATGACTTTGCATAATATATTTGTGGGTGAATTTTAATGTAACAAAAACAAGCAGAAACACTGTTCAAAAGCCTATAATACAAAATATTTGTGTATTTTAAAAAATAATTGCAAAAGATGAGCAAGTGCTGACAAATATGTGTCAGCGAGATGCTGTAAAAGAGTTATTGTGTCAGTGTAGTGCAGGTGATTCAGTTCAATTAAATTGTCATCTCAGGCAAAATGTTGAAAGAACCAGAGCACTTGGAGAGTGCAGAATTGCTCCAAGGCACAACACCATAGGCAGAAAAACAAGATTTTCTGAAAGTGAGGGTATGGGTTGTTGGGGAGGGGAAACGGAAAATTGGCCTCCTAGAAAAATGGCCTCCCTTGAAATTTTAGGGGATGGAAAATTGGCCTCCTCTGTTGGGGGGTATGGACATTTTGTACTTGGACATTTCCAGGCTGAAAAAACTCTAAAAACCCATAGTAGAAAAACTACTGACAATAAAAACTCAAACAAAGTGATACAATGGTTTGAAATCCTTTTGCAAAAAAAAAAAGGATTTTGGATTTGGAATTGATTTAAATCCTTTTGTTTTTGGGCAAAATCCTTCTGCATTTTAAAATCCTTTAAATTTTTATGGTGTAATGTGTGTCAAGTTTTAATATCTAATATACAATTATTTATTGGCCCAAATATAAACAGGAAGGTAGTGACACAAGATTTAATTAGATTATGATTTCATTTAATTGCAAATTATTTACAGTATTTGTTACTAATATACGTCATAGTACAGTATACTACATATTATAGTACACATCCATCATAGTTTATTCAAGCATGTTTTGTCAGAAGGACTTTAATTCCTTTTTCAAAAGGTATTTGGATTTAAATCCTTTTGAAAAAGAAAGGATTTGGATTTGAAAAATTTTAAGGGATTTGGATTTAAATCCTTTTTCAAGGATTTGACCCCAACCCTGACATTTAAATAGTTAAATGAGTGTTAATAACTTGCACACAATTGATAGCACTGAAGGACATGTTTTAAAATACACAAGCACTGTCAAGTAGTGTGTGCCTGACAACATTTACAATAATCAGGGCGTATCCACTAAATTTCAATATTTTTTCCATGACTTTTCTATGACTTCTCCATGACCGAAGCTTTAAAATTAGGCCACGAGCTCCTGCCGAGGCAACAAGCTACCACTGTTTCTGCTTTCGAGAACAAATAACAAGGTTCCAGTCACAGTACAGGAAGATGTGGAAGACACCAAAATTTGATCTGATTACATAAACCTATCCTTGTATTGAAATGCTGGATGAAAGAAAGGAACAATGCCATTTCGCGAAAGGATACCTTTTAATTTCTATGACTTTTTATGAATTTTCAAAACCTGGAATCAATTTCCATGACTTTTCCAGGCCTAGAAAAAAATAATGGAATTCCATGACTTTTCCAGGTTTTCCAAGACTGGATACACCCTGAATAATAGAAGGATCTGGTGAAAATCCAAGTTCACAACATGGTTAACTGTCTCTTAAGAACAACTAAGTCTCAGAGGCTTAGATATATTTCAACCCCCTTTGGCTTTCTTTCTACTGGAATATTATCCTTTTGTGGCATTTTATAAAGGGTTTTTTCTGCACTGGATTATCAGACATAGGCACATATAGCTGTTTACTTTCATGAACAACATAATATGAAATCATGAAAAAAAAAACTACAAAAGAGCTTGGCTACTGTCAGTTCTGCAAGTTAAAAAAATTGGAGAAAAACATACTTTGATCTAGTTTTCATGCCATCAAGATTTTTCCAACTATTTCCTTTGAAATGGAAGATGCTTTCATTGTTTTCTTTTGACAAAAAAAACATACATATAATCAACTGCTTAAATTTACTGAAACTTTGTCAGAGTGGAAATTGTGTTTCAAATTTATTTTACCATAGCTACAGTAGCAAATACAAATTAGGAAACTCACATGTGATATAACTCAATGGTTGATCAATTGCCCACAGTAATGTGAGTGAAAGAAGGAGGCAGTAACATTAAAAAAATTGATTATCACTTGAAACTGTAATTAAAACACAGAGAGTAGATTATTATTAGGGACACTGGTACAAAATTATTCCATTTCTGTGAATTGATTAGGTTTACAAACCAAGTTATTAATAAAAGACATAATAACCTGTCACTTTAAACAGGCCATACTTCTCTAATGGGGGAAGAAGAGGCAGATATAGGGGGTGGGAGATGGGGTGGGGCATGTAGGGTAAAAAAAAACAACTAAATTGCATGTTCAAGCAGCATTTCTTTTTATCAAGCATTGATGGGAAACCCCAAGGAATTCCATGATGTCATACTTTCTACTCATACGGGAATATTATTTAGTCTTTTTCATAGATCTAGATCAGGTTGGTACAGAAGCTCTGAGCTGCCAAAATCTATTTTATATTAAGCCGAATATATGACTTACTATCTTATATATACCACTTAGTTTTCTTGTATATACCATTTAGTATCTTGTATATACCACTCAGTTTTCTTGTATATACCATTTAGTATCTTGTATATACGACTTAGTATCTCGTATATACGACTTACTATCTCGTATATACAACTTAATAACTCGTATGTACGACTTAATAACTCGTGACTTATATATATATGACTTACTATCTCTTATACCACTTAGTATCTCGTATATACGACTTAGTTTTAACATTTCCATTGAGTTATATGAATAACTAAATCTTATTCACAGAACAAACCATTCATGTCAAACAAGTCAATTAAATTTATGGGCTATTCCCTTTCTTCTATTTTATAACAACTGCTATATACAAGACAATAAGTCAAAAATTTGACTGAATAGGTGGAATATACAGGTTCCTTATTCATATGTATGGCAGTCTTTGTTGTATATATGAATTATCAAGTGAAATTTCAACTTACTATGTCGTATATGTGAGAGATACTAAGTCAAAAATAAGAGATACTAAGACGTATGTACAAGCTAGTAAGTCAAATATATGAGTTATTAAGTGGCATATATGAGATATTAAGTTGAATATACAAGATACTAAGTCATATATACGAGATAATAAGTCGTATATACAAGATAGTAAGTCAAATATAGGGGTTATTAAGTCGAAAATACGAGATGGTAAGTTGTATATACGAGATACTAAGTTTTTATACGAGATAGTAAGTCGTATATTCAACTTAATATAAAATAGATTTCGGCAGTTCAGAGCTTCCGTAGTTTGGATATCAATATAGTTTTGACTGTTTAAAGAGCTAATAAATTATTGCCAATGTTTGTACTTCTGTTTAACAACATATCTGTTAACACAAATAACATTTCAATTATTTCTTTTCTTAGGTGTTGGGTTGAAAAGGGGAAGTTGGGACATTCCTTGAGAAGAATTCAACTATTATTCACTTGATTTACACACATTTTTCATACATCCAATTCTGTTTTGGTCAATTCTGGTCGGTATCCCCAACGCATGTTACTCATGAATATTCATACATGCACAGAAAATATGAGGTCAAACTCGCAAATGAACATCACGTAATGTATTACTCACAAAAATTCAAGTGTCCATACAGTAGAATATCTGTGAGGTCACAGAATCCCTAGCTGGAAGGTAGCGAAGCCAACTCACAATGACATCCTTTAAACTAAACAGCACTAAAGAGTGTATGAAGGTCTATGGGAGTGAAAAAAGCATATTGGAGTGGTGTAAAAGAGGCATTGAAGTGTAACTGGCCTTTAACCATTAAATTTTCATAACTTCTGTTTTATTACCTTGTGTTCTTACACTAAAGTTCTCTCTCAAAATGAGACTGTAAACCTACAGTTAAAGCAATCATACATGTAAATATATTAAAACATGTACATCAAATATACCATTTGAAATTGTGTTTTGGTTTTCGTTTTGCTCACTTACTGTAATTTATTGATATGAAATTAAACATCAATAATGTTGATGTTGATTCAACATTAAATTGAATATATATATACCGATATATATCTTAACAATTCAGTTGATTACAGGGTCAGTTACACAAGTAATTGAGTAACTGAGTAATTAATTACAATTTTCTTATAATTGTAATTATAGTTGTAATTGAGTTTTTCAAGAACTATGTAATTATCTCACACCAGTGACTGTAGGTTGTGGTCCGGAGATTATAAAACGCCTTCAGTATGTATGTGCGTCTGTGAGTCCGTCTGTTAGTCACGTTTTTACATTAAACTTAATATCTCATTCATTTATAAAGATAAATTTCACCAAATTAAGGCAAATTTGCAGGGAATGTTTATGGCTATGAAAAAGCGGAAGATTTTGGCCTCATTTTGAAAAAAGAAAATGGTTAACATAGTTGATTGTTCGAAAACATAAAATGCTCTAAATCTTGAAATATTGCAGCAAGCTCTCTCAAATTTGCACAAAAGAAACATATCCAGGAAAACTATGCTGATAGCAATTTTGGCCTTGTTTCCAAAACAAAATGGCCGCCATATCACATGTTTAATGTTAAATGGCGTTATCCTATTAAAAAGGCCTTACATCTCGCATACCATTGCTCCCAGGGGTTCGGAATGTGAAAACAACTTAAAGGAAGTCATAGCCTGATAATGTTTTCCAAGCGTTGAATTTGACCATTGACCCCTGCTTCAAGGTCAAATATTAATAGGGTCATCATACTAAAACGTCCTTGTATCTTCCTTATTATTGCTCCTAGGGCTTCAGAATGTAAAAATGGCCCATGGGAGGTCCTGGCCTGCAATTTTTTTGCCCTGAAAATTTTTTGCCTCATTTTGAAAAACAAAATAGCCGCCATAGCCGATTGTTTGAAAATCATTACGAGGCTCTAAACCTTGAAATATTGCAGCTAGCTTCAACAAATTTGCACAACAGATACATGGTTAGGAAAGCTAGCCTGATTGTAATTTTGGCCTAGTTTCCAAAACAAAATGAACAAAGGCTTTATATCTCCCTTAGATCTCCATTATTACTGATCCTAAGGTGGGAGATAACCACTGTGGCAGTGGTCTTGTTGTATTTGTTATTGTATTTGAAAAATTTACACTGTAATTGTAATTGAATATTTTGAATTTCAATTACACTGGATATTTTACTCAGCATTCTGAATTTACGCTTCAGTATTCAGCAGTATCAATCAATGTATTTTGCCTTCATCCTTTAACCTAGTATATAACTATGATGTAAATCTATCTCATTATCCATATTTAACATTTAGATCAGGTCTTATTAACGCTCGACGATAGGAGAGGGTTATTGTAATCAGTTTGTTTCTGTCGGTCTGTCTTTCTGTCTGTCTGTGCACCGTTTTGCCCTTATAGCTCAAAAACTATGACATCAATCTCTCTCAAATTTGGTGGGCAGGTATTTCATGGGATACAGATGGATTCTTCCAAATTTGGTGTAATTTGTTTAAAAATTAAAGTCAGGAGAGAGTTTTTCTTATTTTTAATTGGGAATACACAGTGAAACTGCTTCTCTTCATGCATATGTAAAAAATCAATATTTTCCTTTCTGATGTCATTATACTTAATGATGTCACAATGCAATTCTCATTGTGAGGTCACAAACCTAGCTTGTGATACTTGCTGTCTTTAAGTAAAAATATTTCTTCTCATTCTATGTTTTGAAATTGACACAAATATAATAAAGAGGGGTGGGGGGTGGTATATTCATCATTTTTATTAATTATTATTTCTGTTTTTATTTTCTCTTTTTTTCGTTTAATTCCGTGACAGTCTATCACAAAAATCTACCATGAGTGATTTTCACCAAAAAGTGACTTTCAAGCTATATTTTACCTCCACCAGCAGTTTATGTTTTTGGGTGCAAATTGTTTGTCTATTTGTCTGTCTGTTTTTCTGGTGTTTAGATTACTCAAGAATTAATGAACACATCTTTATTAAAAAATTTTTGTGGGTAGGACCTGGCCGAAGGAAGAAGTTACTAAAAGAAAGATCTGGATCTCATTTTGGATAAAAAAAATCAAGAATTTTCAGAGGTCCCATTTCAATGTATTTTAATGAATTTGGCTTTCTACTTGATATTTCTTCGAAAATTAATTTACATATTTGGTTTTATTTTATTGTCTTCCTTACAATACTTTATATCACTTTAGAGACTGGTCACATGGAGTCGAGCGTTTTACTCTCTCTGAGTGCATCTTGTTTACAAATGTAAACAAGACGGATTGCTTTAAGTACTTAGTGTATATGTGAAAAATTATAATGAATTAAATATCACTACTCATTTTAGCTGTCATATGAAAATTCATAACCAAATTCCACTCCCATGTAGTGAAAATTCCTAGACAAACAGCTAATTAATATTCCAAGACAAACAGCAAAAATACCAAGACAAATAGCGAATATTCCAAAAATGATTAATGTCCACCCACTATAATTCACTACTGCCATCTCGCACCCACAAATCGGACCTGTTTATTTATTTCTTCTTTTCCTCCCTTTTTGCCTTATCTCTTTTGTTTATTGGGGCATTGATTACAGTATATATTTTTATACGCAGAAATGAAATAAATCTTATCTTATCTTAATAACATGACCTCATGAATATTAATGAGTAGTCTCAAGTAGTAGAGTCGTAAAAATTTGGATCTTCAAGGGTGCCTTATAAAACTCAGAGCTCCAGAGGTCCAGTCGGAGGGTGCTGCGGGTGCGGTAAAAATATTCGTAAAGTTTGGCCTCATCTCCTTCACTCTGTGAATGTACAACTACCAGCATTTGACATTTTATTTGTTTTAAATTGCAGTATGAGATGTGGTGACAGTAAAATATTGCTGGATCATATATTAGTAAAATATTGCTGGAAACCCCCATCTTGGCCTCATTTCCTTCACCATATGAGTGTACAACTACTACTGTAACAGCATTTGATATTTTATTTGTTATATATTGCGAGAAGACTTCAACAGGTTCAACATGGACCATATATTTATAAAATAACCAGCACAGTAGTCACTGGGTAAACACTTGAGTGCACAAGACACAGTCATCCAATCAGAGGGGAGGTGCAGTGAAAAGGTGTGGTAAGGAGGTGCAGCTCCGAGTACAGCTCCAACTCCAGCTCCAAGTTTTATAACAAACCATCTTCAAGTAAAATATCCATCCAGTATTTGATCTTGAAGCAGAAAATGGATAACCGTGACCTCATGAATATTAATGAGTTGTTCTTAAAACTTTAAACCATGATGCCGTGATGTTATTGAGTCACTTCAAAAATCTTTTTAAAAGGTCATATTTTAAACGCAGTGGTTAAATCACGGGACATCCTGATATGTTACTTACTGGCTAAATGTCAGGAAATGATTTCATTGTTTGATTTTTCATCATTAGTTTTCTATATTGTTAGAAAAACTGGGCAAATCTGTGACCTCATATCTGCTCATGAATATTAATAAGTTGGTGCTATGGGAGTGAGTTATCGAATTTAAAGTATCTGATCTTCTTTGAGGCATCCATTTTATAAAATATTGCTAATTCTTGACCTCATATCTTTTCATGAATTTTAATGAGTTGGTGCTGCGGTCGAGAGTTCTTGAGTTCAAAGTATTTGATCCAATCATAATGAACCTAAAGCAAGGCTTCCCAGGATATAAAGCACTTCCCAGTTCTCTTGATTTAGCACTTCCCGACATATAGCCAATATGTTAAATATCGGGACGTCCCAGGACATAACGACTTGCGGGTGCGAGTTAGCGGTACACCCCCCACCCCACCCCCACCCCGAAAAAAGGGGAATGTAGGGAAACTTCCAAATTGACTCTTTGCATCTTACGTCACAATGTTACATATTATGATTTGGATAGCAAGACATCATGCTTGAACGAACATGTCTGTGTAAAACATACGGGATGGCATTCTACCAGTGAACGCCAGCCTACCAGTGAACATCCGCCTTATATATCTTTATTAAAGGTCAAGGACAAATGCTTCTATTTGCAAACAAAATGGGCGTTCACTGGTATTTCTTGTTTGCAGTAAAAACGGCCGATAATAGAGACTAATTATCAAAATATAACACTCTCAAAGAAATGTTAAACAGTATAATCAAAGCATTAATTATACTGTACATCATTTGATAATTTAGTTAAAGCAGAATATAAGCTAAACCTGCTAATATATTATAAATTTTAAATATTATCCAAAGGGCGGGCGTTTACTGGTGGAAAGCCACTATTGGAAGATATACATTATTTTAAAAATTAACTATAAAATAAAAATGCATCATATTGACTTCAACATTGCACACATAAAAGTACAAGCACTTACCTATCTGGTACTGTTTGCAAGATAACATTTGGATGCAGGATTGCCGAGATATAGAGCACTGAACTTTCAGTTTAATACAAAATAACCGTTTTTCTGTAATGTGTGTCTCAAGTACCGGCAGATATAAAAGTGTTAGGCCATAGAAGAATTCCTTATATTATATACAGAACAAAAATGGACAAATTATTCAAAGAGAAATAATAATTTCAATGTTGTATACTTTCGATTCACATTTTTAATGTAATTGTTTCTCGACTGCAAATGAAAATTAACAAAAGTTCCTATAAAATATCAAAATAATAAGTAAAGACAAAATAATATATTTTCAAAAGCTGTGTATTCATTAAGGAAGTATATTAGAATTATTTTCCTTTATTTATAGAACTAAAATATATGATTTATAATTTTAAAGTCTTAAGTTAAATTTTTTTGTCAAAGTAGACCGATTAATCAGTCTCTCAGCCAATATTTAGAAATTGATGTACTGACGAGAGACAGATGGCATAAGCATGCAAAAAACATAAACGACCTGAAGGGCAACAAATGACACACATCCTGACATTAAACATGTACTAGGCTACCACCTTGAGTATCAAGGATGTGCCCCGCATTAAAAGAAATAAACTTTTTGCATACCAGGTAGTTCATGGATATATGTAACAAAATTTATTTCACTTGCAAAATTTCATCATTGTTTATACAAACAGGAAGTGCAGAAAAAGTGTCTAGTGCTATATTACTGCAAACACAGAAAATTGTGTTCCTGCATCTAAATGCTTTATACTATTAATACCGTATTTTTTCAAAATATGGCCTGGGCGTTAATTATTTTCAAATGGCATCAGACCAGGCATTAAATTGAACCAGGCGTTCTTTTGAAATACAAAAAACAGTGTTATAAATTATAAACAGTGTTCTTTTTACCAGGCGTTAATTTGAACCAGGCGTTTATTTGAACCTGGGCGTTATTTTGGAAATTTACGGTACATTCAAGTGGATATGTTAAAGTTTAAAGTGACAGTAATTTTCAGATATTGAAGTTTTTTTGTGTGGCGAGGAACTGTGTCCCAAAATGCCATCCATCAGTTTTAAAAAGGCATATTTTGGGACAGATCGTTCGAAAACTCGATCTATGTCAAAGTACAGCACCAATAATCCGTATTTTGCCGTCCAAAATGGACGTTGTTCACTGAAAACGTCATCCGGACGTCACATAATGACGTTGGTGCAAAAGGTCAACAGCGAAAATTCCTGGGGCCTGTAAATCGAAGCATTCGTGAAATGGCAAACTAACCAATACTTAACGACAGTATAATGACATATTAACTAAAGCATTCAGTGGGTAAATAGAAAGCACTCTTTATGTTTTCGTTACATTATGCTTTCGTTTAGAAACTATGCAGTGTCTGCGTGGCTGTGTTTGGTTACTTGTATGTTTGTGTGTAAAAGTACCTCTGCCATTGTACCTTATTAGGTAGATACACAAGACTGGAGTTTACATATTTTATTCTATAACATTGATATAGATCTAAACTACTATTTGCATATTGGTATCATGAGGGATTAAGGCTACCTCAATAAAAGTATATAGTTAAACATTTTACAAGCTCTCAGCAGACTGAAATATAGTTGCAATAAGTTAACATAGAAACATAAAGTAGGTTAAGGTGGCCATACTGTAGCTTGCCCCATAACTTGTTAAGGCTTTGCAACTAGTGGAGATGATGATATTAAGGTTAAAACTTTAAGTGAAGTTATTCTGTAAGGAATTTTACTTTAACAACATAGATTATGAGCCAAGCTAAGGTTATGTCAAAGGTCAAAGTTGGGGTTTTACGTCCCCTTCAACAGCCAGAGCTAAGGTTATGTGTATGTTTAAGCATTTACTCTTGATAATAATAATTTAGATTTTCTGGTTGAGTAGAGTGGGCTAGGTGTAAATACTGTGGAGAGATCTAATAAGTACAACAATTACCGTGTTGTTTACAACAGTGCAGATTAAAAGTGATGAGTATTTATAAATATGTATAAATGTAAACATTAAAGATGAGTAAAATTGTAAGATCTACAGTTAAAACAAAGATAGTTAAAACTTTCAAACAGAACTAGATAATCATTAAAATGTCTTAGTGTCTAAAACCTGTCTAAAACCTGTGAGATACTTTATGGGAAATGTTGACCAAATATCTCAAGAAAATGAGATTTTTATCTAAAATTGATTTGGGATCTCCAGGATACGTCAGTAGATGCCCCCCCCCCCCCCCCCCAGTCATAAATGTTCATTGCAATGTGTCACCCCAAAATCAATGTAAATTACTATTTATATTCACACTACCTTTATACACAATATTCAGTAACTTTGTGTTACACAACAATGGTAAATTAATAATTATACCGAAGTAAAGAACAAAGGGTTACTGCAACTAACAGTTAACAACAGGGTCTGAGTTGTCGTTAAATTTGAGGGTTTTTTACGAAAAATTAACCAAGAGTAAACTAACTAAGGCTTTGATTTACTCAACAGTTTGCTAACTAGGAGTTAACTAATACATAACGACTTGGTTAACACAACTAAGGCTTCCATTTACAGGCCCCTGAATCGAAATGTCTCACAGTTCAGAACGATAGTGGGCGATAAATAGTGTATTACGCTTCACAAAGCCAAACAAAGTTTAAATTGAAATACTTATCTACTTATCAGCAATGGTGTGGGCTAAATTATGATAACTATACTCAATTATCAAAATTTTGACAACATTTATGTCTCAAACTGCGCAAAATACTCTGCATAACAGGGTTGCGATGTAAACAACAACAAGTTGTCGCATTTCTAAAACTAACAGCACATATAATTTAAGGTTACACCGAAATATAATGATAGCCAAAAGCAACGTTGCATCCACTATCAACCAGGGAGATAGATTGGCAGGTTACACTAGGAGTTAGACTGGGAGCTGGAACTTTTTTATTGCCTAAGATAAAACAATTAAAATAGAGGATCAGACGATGAAAACTAGATTATAATCTAGTTTGTGGCAGAACTAGTATTTTTATATTCTAAAGGGAAGAGGGGGGCATCTGGGTAATGGATGCCATGAGAGGGCATAACTTCATACAAACATATTGATGCCTGCAGGGTGGAGTGTAGGGAATGCCCAAATATAATATAGTTCTTGGCTTCTGCGCCTTGAGGTGGCATTTGGGCTTGTTGGATCCCCCATCCATTGAAAGATGCTAAACTCCATGTTTTTCACAGAATGATTTTTCTGTGTAAAATGTCTAGAGACAGGAGTGGATTTTCTGGTTGGAATTTTTGAACACTATTTTGGTGCTCATACATCCTGTTCCTGAAGGGTCTTTTGGTTTCTCCAATGTATTGGAGGCCACATTGGTTGCAATTTATAATATAAATTACATTTGATAATTCACAAGTGACTTTGTGTTTAGGGGGCAGTGACTTGCATTTGAATACTTGCTTAGTGTGGAAGCTGGTTATTTGTTCAGCTTTCCTAATTCTGGGGCAATAGGTACATTTCCCAAGTCTGGTGCAGACAGGGGTGTGTACTGATGGTTTTGCATCAGTTGTAGGTTTAGGAGGGTAAGAGATAGTGCTACTGGTCAGAATATCTCTGAGGTTGGGCAGTCTTCTAAATCCCATTAGAGGTTTGGAGCTAAATATTTGTGTTAGTTCCTCAGTATTTTGGATAATGTTCCAATTTCTTTGTACTGGAGAACCGATTTGTGGGTTCCTAGGGTTGTATTGGGTGACCATTACTGGTGCTTCATTAGCCTTTTTCGAGACAGTCTCTAGTAATTCATCCTGTGAAAATTTACGAGCTCTGAGATAGTGTTTTTTCAGGCTTTTAAGTGGGTATCCCCTTCTGAGGTAATATCCAGTGAGTTTTTTGGCATTAGCCTCAAAATCAAGGTCCAGAGTACAGATCCTTCTTAATCTTAAGTATTGACCAAAGGGTCCTTTAGTGAGGACACTTTGCGGGTGAGCTGAGCTGTATTCTAGATACAGATGGGTGTCTGTAGGTTTGTTGAAGAGGGTTGTGATCAGTCCTCTGTCTAGGCCAAATTTGACAGTTGTGTCCAGAAAGTCAATCTGGGAATAACTCATTTCATGGGTAAATTTGATTGTGTCATGTAAGGAGTTTAAGTAGTCAATGAACCTTTTAAGAGACTCCTCTCCATGGGTCCATACTAGGAAAATGTCATCAATGAACCTTTTCCAAGTAAGTGGTTTAAGTGGGTAACCAGCTAAAGCCTTGGTCTCGAACCTGTCCATGAACAGGTTAGCATAGTTAGGGGCTAAAGAGGTGCCCATAGCTGTGCCGCCTGTCTGTAAGTAATGATCTCCATTAAATGTGAAGTTCATACTGTGTAATACTAGTTTAAGTAAGTCTAGTATAAAATTGGTGATTGGCGTTTTAGTAGGGTCACTTCTAAGTTTCTCTGCAACTGCTAATATCCCTTCATTATTTGGGATATTAGTATAGAGTGAGGAAACATCTAAGGTGCATAATATGGCACCATCAGGGATTGGTCCAAGTGCTTTTATCTTTTTAATAAAGTCCTGGGTGTCCCTAATGTATGAATTGGTTTTGGGGACATAATCTTTGATGTGTTCATCAACCAATTTGCTAATCCTGCTAGTGGGGTGATTAACAGAACTGCAAATTGGTCTGCCTGGTACACTTTTTTTATGTATTTTGGGTAGCATATAAAACCTAGCTTCAGTGCAGTTGGTTGGGTTGAGGTGCTCGAAATTCTTATCTGAAATCAAGCCTTTTTCTCTCATTTTAGTGAGTGTCTGGGTAACATTTGTAGCTACTTGATCAGTACAGTCATGCCCAAGTTTGGTATAGAACTTAGAGTCGCTGAGCTGTCTGTACCCTTCTCTTAAGTAATCAGTAGTGTTCATTACTACTACTGCTGACCCTTTATCAGCTTTTTTGATTACTATTTCAGGGTTTTCTGAGAGTTCTCTCAGACTCATGGTTTGCTCCCGTGTCAGGTTTGGTTTCCTGATCTTTTTTACTTTACTGTTGAGAAGACCAGTTTTGAAGGACCTTTGGAAAATTTCCAGGGATTGATGTACCCTGTTGGGTTTCCAAGTACTTTTATCCACAAAATTCTTATGTATTTTATGGTAAGGGGAGGTTTCTTCTTCTAGATTCTCAGCCATGAAATTAATCAAATCTATTTCTTGGTCTGTTAAATGATCAAATTGTTGATTGTCATTATAGAAATGGAATTTCAAACATAATCTCCTGTGAAATTCCTTGAAATCAGTCCAAATTTTTGCTTTATTTGGGGGTCCTGGTGTAGGGCAAAAGGTCAGACCTTTTTCTAGGGCTGACACTTGGTTCTCAGTTAAAGTAATGTCAGACAAGTTTATGACTGTGTGACCCACTAGGCTATCCATAGTTTTACCTTTAGGTAGGATGCCAGGGGGGGCTGTTTGGGCCTCCTCCTTAATTAGATTAAGTATCTCATTTAAGTCAGAAGTTGCCATCATAATATATGTGGAACTCCAAATATAGTTATATCTGACCCCTGAAGTGGAAAAAGCTTATCCGCTGTGAGCCTCTATTTTAGGGGGCTCATCCGCTAAGAGCCTCTGTTTTAGGGGGCTCATCCGCTAAGAGCCTCTATTTTAGGGGGCTCATCCGCTTAGAGCCTCCATTTAGGAGGCTACTGGAGTTTCAGAGAAATGTATGGTAAGATATAGTGAGTCCAATAAGGTAGTTGGAAGTTTCAGTAATAACATGGTGAAAAATGATTTCAAGCTATTTTAATGGTTGAATAAGCCACATAACAAAATATCATACATACAAATATACTGTAATTTTGGTACAATATAATAAACAGAACATCAGTTAATTTGATTATTTCTGGAGCAGTTTGTTAAGTCCATTGAGGAGCATGGTGAGCTGTTTATTCTGGTTCTGAGGCCTCCTTCCTTGCCATCCCTTTTTGTTGGGTCTGGAAAGTTTCTTCTGTTGTTGAGGTTGGAGGTTTGGCTTCATCTTCTTCTGTAAAGAAGTGCCAGCTGCTGATTGAAACTTGCTTGTCAAGGAGTCTTTAATTTCCTTGAACTGAACTTGATCAAGGTGAGTCTCTAGTTCAGACATAATGCTCTGAATTTCCAGTTTGACACTGGAATATTTTCTATTCATTTCTTCCACCCATAATAGGGTGAGTTCTCTCTTGCATTTGCATGTCAAATCAATCCACTTCTTTTTGAAACATTCATCTGTACTTTCAGGTGGAGTACTTCTGAAGTTACTTTGTGGTGGGAAGGAGCCATTCTTCAGACTATTTTTAATAGAATGAAGATTAGTGGCAAGATTAAGTTTCTTCCTGAACTGATTCTTCGCTTTCAAGTATAATGGCTTGGCTGCTGGAGGGTAATTTCCTCTGCTATCAGGAGAAGTGGCAGGAGATTGTGTTCTCTTCCTCTTGGTGCCTTTTCCTTTTGTGGAAACAGGGTCCTTCAGTTTCTTCACTACCTTGTCTAACAATGCTGTAGTTTCACTACTGACACTGGTGGTGGGAATAGGTGTGCCACTGGTTGGAGTGTTAAAAGCACTTGCACTATTATCCTGAACTTCTAAGTTCCTGATGTCAGCAGACAGGGCTGTGTCACTAACACTCATGGTTACCCAAAGTAAATAAAGGTTAAAAAGTAATATGTGCAGTGACTAGAGTGCAGTTACCTATGACTACTGCCTTATATTGGCCAATATGCTTGGCAATATTTCGAAAATTAAATTGAATTTTCTCATCAGAGGCTGAAGATTTTAACCCATTTTGCCCCTAAGGTGCAAAAATCCTATCCGCCTTGAGCCGTCAAAATGAGCCGTCCTCCGGCGGATAGAGCCTCTGTAGGAGGCTCAGGAGGATAAAATCCTGAAAAAAGTCATTTTTTGCTTTAAAACCATTATTTTTAATTTAATAATGGGGAATAAATTAGTATTCTACAGTTTTCAATCCAAGGTAGGTTTTGATAGCCCTAATTTGGTTAAGAATAACTATAATTAGCTAACTGAGTCAGTAAACTTGATCATTTACTATTAAATAATAACCCTTAATTCCAGATTATGGTTATAAAGGTTCGAATTTTAGGTATGTTTTGTACCTAAAATTTTTTTCTGGGGTAATTGGGAGTGGCCAGGTAATATTTAACCCTATATTAAAATCAGAGAGTCACTCATACACTTTTAATAGGTCTCAATATTGATATATATGAGAGGGTTTGATTGCAATCCAGTGTGTATCACTGAGAGAGCACAGTCACTCAAGTGTCTTATTGGAGTGGAGGTGTACTCAATTGCGTGTGCGTGATTGCATAGCAGTCTGACTTCAGAGATACATGGTCTCTAATAAGTGAAACTTGATGATGGTGGGTGAATTACAGAATATACCATTATTAAATGTGTATGATTTAATTCTGTAAGACTCGAGCCTGACCATAAATCAGAGGTGTTAACAGGAATGCTAAATGATGCATATGTGGAAATTAACGTGAATTCCATCAAAAATGCAACATTCAAAAATTAAAGTATGTTGGACATAATGGTCAAGTAGGAATAGTGGTAGCCACTTGACCAGGCTAATTTTTGGATATCATATTAATCGCATAATTTGTGATATGAGGTTATCAACAAATTTTAAATCTGATGAAAAAAACATATCAAAGAAAAAAAAAAAAAACCAAAATGGTGGTTTTCAAGGAAAAATCTCATTTAATGCATGAGAAATCATCTCATGCATTAAATGAGATTTTTCCTTGAAAACCACCATTTTGGTTTTTTTTTTTTTTCTTTGATATGTTTTTTTCATCAGATTTAAAATTTGTTGATAACCTCATATCACAAATTATGCGATTAATATGATATCCAAAAATTAGCCTGGTCAAGTGGCTACCACTATTCCTACTTGACCATTATGTCCAACATACTTTAATTTTTGAATGTTGCATTTTTGATGGAATTCACGTTAATTTCCACATATGCATCATTTAGCATTCCTGTTAACACCTCTGATTTATGGTCAGGCTCGAGTCTTACAGAATTAAATCATACACATTTAATAATGGTATATTCTGTAATTCACCCACCATCATCAAGTTTCACTTATTAGAGACCATGTATCTCTGAAGTCAGACTGCTATGCAATCACGCACACGCAATTGAGTACACCTCCACTCCAATAAGACACTTGAGTGACTGTGCTCTCTCAGTGATACACACTGGATTGCAATCAAACCCTCTCATATATATCAATATTGAGACCTATTAAAAGTGTATGAGTGACTCTCTGATTTTAATATAGGGTTAAATATTACCTGGCCACTCCCAATTACCCCAGAAAAAAATTTTAGGTACAAAACATACCTAAAATTCGAACCTTTATAACCATAATCTGGAATTAAGGGTTATTATTTAATAGTAAATGATCAAGTTTACTGACTCAGTTAGCTAATTATAGTTATTCTTAACCAAATTAGGGCTATCAAAACCTACCTTGGATTGAAAACTGTAGAATACTAATTTATTCCCCATTATTAAATTAAAAATAATGGTTTTAAAGCAAAAAATGACTTTTTTCAGGATTTTATCCTCCTGAGCCTCCTACAGAGGCTCTATCCGCCGGAGGACGGCTCATTTTGACGGCTCAAGGCGGATAGGATTTTTGCACCTTAGGGGCAAAATGGGTTAAAATCTTCAGCCTCTGATGAGAAAATTCAATTTAATTTTCGAAATATTGCCAAGCATATTGGCCAATATAAGGCAGTAGTCATAGGTAACTGCACTCTAGTCACTGCACATATTACTTTTTAACCTTTATTTTTATATTCTATATAGATTTACAAATTTACAGTTCTTTTGGTTGTAATCATTTCTCTATTTTAATAATGTTTAAATAAATACACTGAACTGAGAAAGAGAATAAATTAAAATATTGTTCTTCACATAAACAAGGATGTTTAATCCAACAAAAATGAGTGTACTAAAGATCCACGAATAGCCAATACTTTATCAAAAGTGAGGAATATGGTATTTGTATTTGTACTCAGCACAATATCTCCATGTACTACCGGACTGAAAGCACTATTTGGCTCATCTGACTGTACAAGTACAGCCCAACTCTCAAGTTAATGACATTCCCCTAACTGAAAGACAGAGGCTCAAGGATGACCATTTATCTATGTCATTAAGGTTCTTTAGCCTTATATTTAAAACAAAAAGAACCTGTAAACCTATTAAGTACCTGTAACACAAAGCATAACATTTAATACAGTTCCAATGTTATAATTTCACTTGCTGACTACCATAAAGACTGCTTCCATAGGAACTAGCCAACTGGTGGAAGTTGTGGGACTTCTCTCTTTATTTATGAAAGTGAGAAGCACACTTAGAGCAATTGCAATAACTTTAAATTTTTAACCTTTAACCATATATGCCTGCACATTCTTTTTTTATGCTATGACTTACCTTGAGGATTCTATGACTTTTTAAAATTGCCATGGAAAATATTGTTTATTCTTCTGTAAAAATGGAGCAGAATCATTGTATCTTAATATCTAAGGAGAAAATATGCCATAGGAATCTTCTGAGCACTGCACAAGACTTAAGGGATGTGTCTGAGTTGAAATTTCTTCTTGTTGCCAGACTTTCATAAATTTTACTGTACTTCTTGTGTTTCTGATGAATGTGCATCTTGTGCATGTAGACTGAAAGACTTTTCGGCCTTGTTTGATTATACTTTTCCAAACATATGAGTCGCTTCATGACAACCACTCAGTCACTTCTCTCTTATCATTCAGAAAGAAACTGATCATGAAGGCTTATATCTCTTTGCAAAAGCCTACCCACCCCGGGTGTAATGTATTCTTCTGATTGTATCTATGGTGCTGATAACCCTTTTGGCCAATGGATCTTTTTGTCTCTTGATTGATATGCTTAGAGGATTTTTGATAGAGATTGGGGACTTGAAAAGTCAAATTGGAAATAGCAATTTGCCTAAATTCAAATTGAACTACATGACATATAACATATATACAGAAAACACAATAACTCAAAATATATATTTTATTCTTACTGTGTGATGTGCACATTCCTTTGTGCCACTATTCACAATACCAATCATCTCCAGTATTCTAAAATGTATAAATTTCTGGTAGAATTTATAGTTACACTCCCAATTTTACAAATGGCATTCTGTCATCAATGTCAAAATTGTGCACAGTAACTTCTAATGAAATGAAATGGCATCATGTCGCAATTAGATAAGTATCTCTTAGGTGTGTCCAAATTGAACTGACCCAATTCTAAGAATTTTAAGATCTGAATGAAGTGGGAGTATTCCATTATGGTTTATATGTAGTATTGTATCATAAAATCTATCCAGGTGTTTAAATTTCTGTAGTTCCTTAAGTGCCTTAAGTGCAAACCTATATTAAAGCCGGGAAATGGTCAGTGTCTTAACATTTCAAGCATCAAACAACTCAATCAAGAAAGTATCTGTGGTCATATTGTGTGTTTTCACCAATATCCATGTGTAAAAGTTTGCACATTGTCAGGCACTGCCTATTGTATATATACTCATCTTGGTTGCACTGGTATGCATAGCACTGAATGCCTCTCTTCTGTTTGTCCTGGGGTCTAGTGAAGATATGGAGGATACTCACTTTTTTTTTATATCCAGAGATATCCTCAATATTTGGTACATCCGAGGACTGTGACTCACCACTGGTATTCCAATGTTTTACATAAAAGAACCAGCACATGCAATCAATATACAAAAAGAATTAAAAGCGACAAAAAGAGATGATGAGATCTGAAATCAGAAATTCAGCATCTTGTGTCAAATGATGTTAAAAGAGCAATTGTAAATGTCTAGCTCCAGATAGTCACCATAAGATTTTTATCTATATGTCATTGGTAATTTGAAGTTAAAAAACCAAAACATTTGTTAAAATTTGATAAACAGTCAGCTATCAGGCAGACAGCACATGACACAGAAGAAAATCAAGTAAAACAACTTACAGAAAAGAGAAAACATATACAAATAACAGCAAATAACTATAAATAGCAACTTATACTTGCCAATACTTAGTTATCTCCAAGAACATTGAGGATATTTCAGTTATAACAATTCAAATCATTATTCATTATTCTTGTGAGACTCTGTGTATTCCAAAACTTTACATTGTAATATCATATTTTGGAATTTTATTGTATATCAAAGAAAATAAAACTTTAAAATCTATAATTCTTAGTTCCTAAATATATTTAATTTTAGTATTGTTCAAGAGTTAATATCAATATTATTAACTACACATGATATGGCCCATCTGTGAAATTGCCTATTTTATGAGATCAAGCAAATGGCTGTCCAACTTATGAAATGTACAATAAATGACTGACCTTTTCGTAAAAAGGTATGAAATTTTAACTGTCATATTCAGTAAATTTTTGTTTACATTTTTATTGAAACATCATATTAGAATATATATTATGAATGGAACTGTAGTTTAAGACCTACTGATGATGCAATATAATACTAAAGTTTATGTATGGCTGTGACAGATAAATGTTGCAAATTCTGCCTTATTTGTTACCAAAGTACCTCTAACTATACCACTTCTGGTACCAATTGTATAACCATTATGGTATATTTCAAAGACAATGGCTTTTTTTGGCTGTTAAGTGGACACTTTTTTCTGCAATTTAATCTTCAAATCTATATTTATCATTATTAAAGAAGTAGCTTGAACCTATTAAGTGACACAATTCTCATGCAGACCTAATCATTTAAGGGACGTCCCACCACCATTTACTATACCAGGGATTTAAGTGTAATCAGTCTTGTTCTACTAAATAACCCTTGTGGCTTTAAGCATCTCTGTAAGAGTTTTCTTCAAATGAGATTATTGTACAAAAGTAACAAATTGCTGATATATATTATTAATTTACCTTGTTTGGGATAAGTAAAATATAATGACTAAAATCATTGAGAATTAATAGTTATAACTTTTAGTGACTCACTCTTACTAAAATTTTGACAGTTGAACATTCCACTGGTTCTAGTCGCACTCTTTAGTTCACACATGAAATCAGATGATAGGTACCAATACAAGTTGAAATCTGTGTGATCTCAGTGACCCAGATCGAGATCTGGGGGCCATGGTGGCAGAGTGGTAACAATCTCACCTCCCACCTCTGAGCTATAGGCCAGGGTTCGGTTCCCAGCACGGCCTCAAGTGGGAAAGCTGTTAGTTGCTTGCAGTGGGTCGACAGTTTACAGTACAGAACCCTGACGAACTGTATGTACTGGTTTCCCCTGCCCTTCCATGCAACTATCTGTCATGATATGACCTGTACAGTGTTGACAGTGAGGTAAAACCCCAAATAAATGAATAAATAAAAACCAGATCGAGATCTACATCCTTCAGATCAGCTGAATCTGTGAAATGCAAAAATGACTTATAAATGATTATCCAAGATCTCCACTAAGAAGCATATTTCACCTCTTTGGAATTACTTTTGGGAAAAGTGCTGAAAGGAAAGCCAAAAATTATGTTTTGATACAACTCTTAACAATACTAACAGAAGACAATTGTTATCTCGATCGTATTAGAGGCTGTTGTATCAATTTTGTGCTATATAAATGTTTCCATTCTATTCTATTCTTGCAACTTTATATCAGAACAAGTCTTTCATTGGTTTCAAAATTCTTATAAGAAACATTGTAAGAATAATCTCTATAAACTCCATCACCAATTCTAATCATGACTATTCTTTTGCCCCATGAATATGTCCTTGGAAACATATTTGAAAATTGTTAGCACACTGAGTTTCTCTTGTTTAATGAAGATATTGGAGCTGAATACAGTCATTTAGACTATTAATTGCTACAAAAATTACCACTTAATTATTATTGCATGTGTATATATATATATATATATATTTTTAAACTGTTGACAATGTTAACCCAAGTTACCTCGAGTTTCAATCACAATTACAATTGCTTTCTCAATGTTGGTAATCTGTGAGATCTAAGTCCATTGATCTATTTCTAATTGGACTTTTAATCTCTTCTTTACAATAGTCAACCGATTTCAGTATCCAGGGACAGAAAATAGGTCAAGCATCAAAGAGAATGCCAAGGGATGATTAAGACTAAGGTGGGCATGATTTGGTGTACAGGTAGATCTTAAGCTGCTTTCTAAAAGAGACTAAGGAGGGAGATGTACAAATCTCATCAGAATGAGGGCATCAAAAGCCAAACTATAAAACTGTTTATAAATGGAATGGTAGAACTATGGCATGCCAAGGAAATTACCACCACTCTGTGGTAGAAAGATATGGAGGACAATACTTGGGAAGACCAGTGTGAAGAAACTTGAAAACAAGTGTGGCTGATTTAAAACTGTGCAATGTTCAACAAGAAGCCAATGCAATTTCTTAAGCGCAGGACTTATACTGTTGTATCTACTGGTGTTTAATACAAATATGGCTGCACTATTTGGATGCTCTGTAATTTACATAGGTTGAACTTGGAGAGGCTCCTGAGAAGTAAGTTGCAGTAATCCAATTGACTACCAACAAGAATGTTAGCCACAAGTACAGAAGCATCATGAGTAAGAAACTGCTTGACATGCCTAAGGTCACTGAGTTTCACAAAACAACTTTTGCAGACATGTTTGGACAAGGAAAAATGAGTATCGAACCACATATCCAAATTCTTGACTGACTCAACAAAGTAGAGAGGACTACGCATGATATAAATTGGAAAACATGCTTTCAACTTATCCTTCTATCTTTTAGAACCAAAGATGATAAGTCTTGACAGGATTCAATTTGAGTCTACTAGTTGATATCCACTCTTTGATGTCATCTAGGCACCTGTTCAACCGTTCAAAGGCAGAATAAGAATTCTTCTGGGATAAATGCATATAAACTTTTGTGTCATCTGCATTAAAAGGAAACTTTATTCCTTTGTGTTTACCAATAACCAAACTTAGGGGAGTAGTGTACAATGAGAATAACAAAGGCCCCAGGACAGAACCTTGGGCAAGCTCAATCTCAGCAGACTAAACTGTTCTCTTATTAGCCGCCAAATGTAACAGAACAGATTCTTTGGGTCACTGAAACTAAAAAATTCCCATTCTAAAGTGCAACACTCTGCCACATATACAATGTATAAGCTTCTACAGTAGAGAAAACCCTGTAAACCAAACCAGTACTAGTGATTGTCACAACTTTGTCAATAGAACTGCAAAATTTTTTTATAAACTGTGCAATATTGATAACAATGTTAAAATATTCCAATTTTTAATGCACATTATCACTTTTACAGAAATATATATTGCAAAGCTGTCAATAGAACTACAAATCTCTGAAGAGTATCTTTTTTCCTAGGGGAAGATTATCGGTCTTATTATGTCATTAATCATTGGTGTGTTTTTGGCGCTAAAGATAAACAAATAAAATACAACTAATAACTGAAGGGAGAGATATGTAAGAAGCGTGTGATCATAGAGTTTGAGAAACTTTATTACTAAAGATGTTAATTTTTCTCACAAAGTTATTTACCTAGTGGATTACCTATAATTCTTCTATTATCGCCCAGTGCTTACCGAGTATGCCGACCCCTCCCCCGAAAAGTTCGTAAACACAAATGCTTCAGTTAATATTTAAAATTAAGATTAGCAGGTTCAGCTTATATTCTTCTATAACTCAGTACACGGGTGGACACAAAGATAAACTGGACAGGAAGATAAACGGTTTTAGAACTTGGCTCTTTTTTAGTGGTATAAATAGACGTGGTAACCGCGGCGATCGATCCTATTGGGATCTAACGCCGTGGTTCCTCCCCATTTAAAAGTAGAGATTTTAAAATATTTACAACCTAGACATTCATTGGCTCGCTAAATGCATTAAAATCGAAATATATACAACAAACAACAATACTTCGTACTTAACTCACATTAAATATCCACTTATTTCAGTATAACACCTTATATAACCTTGTTTTTATTATGTGTCCGCCATATTGTTTACCATAACTGAAATAATTGTTACATATTTATAGCCGTTTATATAAACCTTCTAGTCGCCCCACATATGAAATCTTTTTTTTCATCACACATCACATTCACATATTATTGCAGACCATAATATTACAAATATTTTTTTTGGAATGAAGTAATATTTATTAAACATTGAAAAATAAGTATTTAAGCCAAGTAGTAGTAAGAAACTATAATTTAAATATATGTATCAGCAATCCTGACAAAAGGTTACAATTTTTTTATGAAAATTATTGTTACATTGGTACCTTTTCGGGGTAACTCAAAATATTTCCAAAAGCAATTCCAAAATATTTTAACAACTTAGAAATATTAAATACAGTAACCACAATAAGTGCAAGAAATCAAGCCACACTTCAATATAATATAAAGTCTTCCTGGTCTCGGATGGAGTTGTCACTCTCTACAAGATGGACATATACATAATTTTAATAAATTAAAATTATTTTTCATTATATTTTTGGTATTGATATACATCATTTCACATTGTAATACCTATGTCTAAATATAAAAGCTGTTCTTTACAAGAATTACAAAACCTTCATGTATCATATATTCAAAACATAATACACATAACACCTTGCATTTGCATTTGTGGTACACCTACAATAAATTATGAAAAACACGGAAAAAAAATCACAAGTCAGGTGACTACACTTTTAAATGTAAGAAAGAGTCCAGGGCTGGGATTCACAAAGATTCTTAAGTAAGAATTCTTACGTAAAGTACAACATTTCTACATTAAATATAACCACAAATGTTGTACTTAAGTAAAAATTCTTACTTATGTATCTTTGTGAATCCCGGCCCTGGAAATGGGAATTGTAGAAATCCGAGGTTTAGGATAAACCACATATGAACGGCAATAAATTCAAACCAATCAGAATTTCAACATGGAGGACGAAAACTATAAACATTGTTGTTAAAAGTCATTATATTACATTGTACACTTAAAACAGCATTACTGTATTAATAGTTTAAACAATATTACAAACTTTCACTTGTGTTATCGTTTTATACATACTTCTGATGGTGAGTAAGCTAATCTTTGAAATCTCTACTTTTAAATGGGGAGGAACCACGGCGTTAGATCCCAATAGGATCGATCGCCGCGGTTACCACGTCTATGGTATAAATAATTAAATTGAACAAAATAAATAACAAATGTCTTAACAAGCTTTGTTTAAGTCTATTCTATATGTTTGTGCAATTTTATTGTTTAGTGGTGGTGGACCAGTTCACGCCCGGGTAGTGGTGGTGGACCAGTTCACGCCCGGGTACCAATTCATGCCCACCCCTAAATTTATCCAAAATAATCACAGTTAAACAATAAATTACAAATGTATATGATCAATTTGATGATTATCTATAATGTGGTAAACATCTTCTCTATGAAAAATCATAAATCTTCAAGAAAATTGAGGGTGGGCGTGAATTGGTACCCGGGCGTGAACTGGTCCACCACCACTACACCACTTATATTTGAAAAGTTCTTAAGACCGTTTATCTTTGTGTCCGTTTGTCTTTGTGTCCACCCATGTAAATGCTATCCTTGATGGATATCCTCTAGCGTCCTCCCAAGATCCTTTAGGCAGGCTAGCTGTAGCAGAAATGTACATCACTTTCCTTGTTCAACAAAGTTTAGAGGTCTGTCAATTTTGCTCCTACTGTGTGGTGATATTTCTCTAAACCCAGGTCCTATCTCATTCGGCGTTGTCAACTGTCGATCAGTCAGAAACAAGGGACCCAGTATTTCAGACATGATGTCTACTGACTCTTTCAGTATATTGGCCATGACTGAGACTCACATTCGTCCATCTGACAATGACAGTTTCCTCCGCTCAATCACTCCTGCTGGTTTTACATTGTGTCATAGACCCCGTCCTCACGGCTTCGGTGGTGGGGTCGGCTTTTTTGTCATTGAAAATATCAAATTCAAAATTCTTGATAGTCCTACATATACAACTTTTGAAAACTTAGTTATTGACATTGGCTCATCTACTAGTCCTTTTATGATGGCATGTGTTTACCGACCTCCAGGCTCATGTTCAGATGAATTTTTGGACCAATTTCTTAACTTTTTTGAGTATCTCTCCTCTGTAAGTTCCTCATTTCTTATGTGTGGGGACTTTAACATTCATGTTGACACAAGTTCCAGTGACAGCACCAAATTTTTGAATTGTCTTGACTCATGCAATATTGCACAGCATGTGCACTCACCTACTCACCTACATGGTCACATCCTCGACCTTGTTCTTGCACCCACTGAGCCGAAGGTTGTTTCCAACGTACGAGTCGGTGGATTTTTTTCTGATCACGCCGTTGTTCATGGTCAGCTTGATTTTGCCAGTCCCACTGCACCCAAGTCAAACACAATCACCTTTCGAAGGTATCATAAGATAAACATGCAGAGTCTGATCTGTGATCTCGAAAAGTGTTCATTTGTTGCAAGTCCTGGCAGTACCGTTAGTGCACTTCATGACCAATACACAAGGGATCTGAGTAACTTGCTCGATAAACACGCTCCTCTGGTCACTCGTACCTTCACCAAAGGTGCTGCAGGTTGGCTATCAGACACGTACTTACAGGCCAAAGCAGTCAGGCGTCAATTTGAACGGTTCTGGCGGAAAGACAAGTCCCCACAAAATAGGGCTAGACTCCGTAAACAAATTGCTAGGTGCAACGCCATAATTACTAAGGATAAGACCAACTATTTCAGGAACCTCATTAGTGACAATGCTCACGATTCTAAGAAACTGTGGCAGATTCTACGCTCAGTCCTGCACTCTGTTCCTGAGAAGGTACTCCCTTCTCATGCCTCTCAGATATGCCTTGCCAATCGTTTTGTCACTTTTTTCTCAGATAAAATCAGAAAAATCAGGGACTCCTTTACTAACACTGACTCCTTCACTCTTCCTGCTCCTTCAGATGTACCCAAATTTGACCTTTTTAAAGCAGTTTCTGAGGATGAAGTACGGAAAGTAATTACCAAGTCACCTACCAAATCTTGCCTCCTCGATCCATGGCCTACTTTCCTAGTTAAAGAATGTTTGGATATTCTCCTCCCCTCAGTTACTAAACTTGTCAACTGTTCTCTAACTGAAGGTGCTGTCCCGGGTGGTTTAAAAAAGGCTATTGTCTCTCCTCTGATTAAAAAGTCTTCACTACCACCGGATGAATTAAAAAACTACCGACCTGTCTCTGGCTTGAGTTTCATCTCCAAACTTGTTGAGCGTGTAGTTGCTTCGCAGTTAAATGACCATGTTGCCTGTAACGGACTTGAAAATGTCAGTCAATCAGCCTATAAGCAAGGTCACTCGACCGAAACTGCACTACTGTCTATTAAAAATGAAGTCCACCTTGCTCTTGCTAGAGGTGAAGCTACTGCTGTTGTTCTCTTGGACCAATCAGCAGCATTTGACACCATTGATCATGGAACGCTTATTGAGTGTTTGAGTTCCTGGTTTGGTGTTGGAGGTGTGGTTCTGAACTGGTTCAAGTCGTACCTCTGTGACCGCTATCAGTGCATCAAGATTGGTTCTGTTTTATCCGATGCTAAAAGGCTATTGTACGGTGTGCCCCAGGGCTCTGTCCTGGGGCCGATCTTGTTCTCATTATACACTACCCCCCTCAGTAAAGTTATTCAAAATCATCCTGGCATATGTTTCCACTTTTATGCAGACGACACACAGTTATATGTTCATCTCACACATAACCATGCCACTCAGGCCTTTGATAGACTTAAAAACTGCTTGGATGATGTCAGAAAGTGGCTTTCTGCAAATAAGCTTAAACTAAATCCAGACAAGACAGAATTTATTCTGTTTGGCTCAAGAAATGTCCGCACAAAACTCAGGAAATTTTTCCCAGTTAATATACTTGGCAACCTCCTTTCACCTGTTGATGCAATTAAGAACTTAGGTGTCTGGTTTGACTCCGATTTTTCCTTCTCTTGCCATGTCAGGAATACCTGTAAGGCTAGTTTTGTTCATATCAGGGATTTAAAGCGACTCAGAGGATATCTTACACGTGAAGCTGCTCTTTTAGCTGCAAATGCCTTGGTGGGAAGTCGTCTTGACTACTGCAATTCCTTGTTCAGAGGTCTCTCTGCTCTAGACATTCGGAGGCTCCAATGTGTTCAGAACAGTCTTGCAAGAATTGTGGCTAATACCACCAAATACTCACATATCACTCCTGTAAGAAAGAGTCTTCATTGGCTGCCTGTCTTGCATCGCTCTGTTTTCAAGACAGCCCTGTTGGTGTACAAGTTTCTACATAGTGGCCATCCAAAATACTTTGAACCTTTCCTTAAACCCAGGCATAGTGTGTATAGAACACGCAGAAGTCAATCTGATGGTGTGCTGCTTGAGGTCCCACATTGTGCTTCAATATATAAGTCTAAAAAGCATTTTGGCCTTAGCTTTGCATACGATGCCCCAAGAATTTGGAATGATCTTCCTGATGATGTACGCTCAGCTAAATCTCTCTCCTCATTCAGAAAAAGGTTGAAGACTTACCTCTTTGAAAAAGCTTACCCACCCTAGATCACCCCTAGTTTTTCATTTTGTCTCTCCGTGGTGTCGACCCCTGCAATGTCCCTGATTTAACGATTACGATCTCTGATTTTGGCTTTCTGCGTCTTAGAGTCTATCATTAGATAGAGATTAAGCGCTATAAAAGTACTATTAGAATTAGAATTAGAATGGACAGGTTTTGGATATGACAACGTAAATGGACTGATGCCTATCAAAACCAATGCACACAAAATTATCAGACATCTCACAGCAAAATTAAATCTACAAAGTCTCCTATTTGTTCTGATTGCATATGCATTTTGAAATATAAAAACATCATCCAAAAATGAAGCTGTGCATGAGCTTACTGCTTGGCACCATCCCAGTAGGCACGTAACTTTGAAATCTGGTTGAATCCAACGGTGAAATCTGGTTGAAATACGTGTAGATTTTGCAAACCGTTTTTAGTTGGATCCAACCGGTGAAATCATGTTGAAACCAACTGTTGAAATCTGGTTGAATTCAATGGGTGAAATCAGGTTGAAATACATGTAGATTTTGCAAACTGTTTTTGGTTGGATCCAACCGGTGAAATCATGTTGAAACCAACTGTTGAAATTTGGTTGTATTTATGGGTGAAATCTGGTTGAAATACATGTAGATTTTGCAACAGGTTTTGGTTGGATCCAATGTATGAAATAGGGTTGAATTCAATGGGTAAAATCAGGTTATTTACATTGTCTTCTTTATTTGAATCATTGTTGCTTGTGTGTCATAATTATAGCTTCTTAATAATATTATACAATAACTATCCATATGCATATTTTACACTTTGGATACAACTTCAAAGTAATTAATTCTTTCCAAGATGACATGTTTTCATGAATCATTGTATATTCTATTTCTGATGACATTGTAATGAAACATAATTTTGCATCAAATATAATGATAATTGCTCAAGATATGTAAATCCATATTATCCAACTAGATATCCATTTTTATGTTTTTCATAGGACCAGTATTATTCAGTGTCTTCAATTAAAATTCTTTTTTTGAAATTTTAAAATGTTTTCTTTTTCTTTGTAAAAAACAAACAATTGTGACATTATTTATATCTTCAGTATTTTATCAAATCAGTTTCTTTTAAATTTTTTTATTAAGTTGGCTGTAATTATATTGTAATTATAAAGAAGCTATAATCATGTAGCAAAGCCACAATGCTCAGTTCAGATGTTTGTGTCTCATACAACTTTGTCATATAAACTGAAAAAAAAAAACACAAAAAAGCCACATTTGTAGAACTCCACCCATTACTCCCCACCTTAATTAGTTGTCAGTGCTGACCACAAACAAGATGCACTCAGAGAGAGCAAAACGCTCGACTCCATGTGACCAGTTCATCAAGTGATATAAAGTATTGTAAGGAAGACAATAAAATAAAACCAAACATGTAAATTAATCTTCATAGAAATATCAAGTAGAAAGCTAGTCATTTAAAATACATTGAAATGGGACCTCTGAAAAATCATGAATTTTTTGTATCCAAATTAAGATCCTGATCTTTCTTTAGTAACTACATCCCCCCCCCCCCCCCCCCCCCCCCCCACACACACACACACACACACACACACACACAAAATAATAAATAAAATAAAAAAAATAAACAATAAGCACACAAAAACATTAAACTGCTGGTGGAGGTAAAAATATTGCTTAAAGGTCACTTGGTGAAAATCACACATGGTAATTTTTTGTGATGGACTGTCAAGGAATTGAAATAAAAAAAGAGAAAATAAAACAGAAATAATAATTAATAAAAATGATGAATATACCACCTCCTTCTTTATTATGTTTATTAAAATGAGAAGAAATATTTTTACTTAAAGACAGCAAGTATCACAAGCTAGGTTTGTGACCTCACAATGACAGTTGCATTGTGACATCACGGAGTAATGGCATCATCAGAAAGCAAAATATTGATTTTTTACCTATGTGATGAAGAGGAGCAGTTTCACTGTGTATTCCCAATTAAAAATAAGAAAAACTCTCTCCTGGCTTTAATTTTCAAACAAATTACACCAAATTTGGAAGAATCCGTCTGTTCCCCATAAAATACCTGCCCACTAAATTTGAGATTGATTGATGTTATAGTTTTTGAGTTATAAGAGCGAAACGGTGCACAGACAGAGAAGCAGAATTTTCACTGTAAAAGCCCAATTAAAAAGTTAAAAAAACTCTCTCCTGGCTTTAATTTTCACACAAATTACACCAAATTTGGAAGAATCCGTCTGTACCCCATAAAATACCTGCCCACCAAATTTGAGCTTGATTGGTGTTATAGTTTTTGAGTTATAAGAGCGAAACGGTGCACAGACAGACAGATGGACAGACAGAAACAAACTGATTACAATAACCCTCTCCTATCGTCGAGCGTTAAAAACAGACTGCAATACTTTTAGCGATAATTCGCATTTACTCATTTTATATAGGTGAGTAATTAGCTATGGGTCTGAAACTTCACCATGTGAAAGCTCTTCCAAAAGTAGATGAATGAGTTATTTGAGAAAAATTGGCTATCTGCAATACTTTTAGAGATAATTCGCATTTACTCATTTTGAGTAGGTGAGTAACTAGCTATGGGTCTGAAACTTCACCAAGTGAAAGCTCCTCCAAAAGTAGGTGAATGATTAATTTGACAAAAATTGGCTATCTGCAATACTTTTAGAGATAATTCGCATTTACTCGTTTTGAGTAGGTGAGTAATTAGCTATGGGTCTGAAACTTCACCAAGTGAAAGCTCTCCCAAAAGTAGGTGAATGAGTTATTTGAGAAAAATTGGCTATCTGCAATACTTTTAGAGATAATTCGCATTTACTCATTTTGAGTAGGTGAGTAATTAGCTATGGGTCTGAAACTTCACCATGTGAAAGCTCTTCCAAAAGTAGGTGAATGAGTTATTTGAGAAAAATTGGCTATCTGCAATACTTTTAAGAGATAATTCGCATCTACTCATTTTGAGTAGGTGAGTAATTAGCTATGGGTGTGAAACTTCACCAAGTGAAAGTTCTCCCAAAAGTAGATGAATGAGTTATTTGAGAAAAATTGGCCATCTGCAATACTTTTAGAGATAATTCGCATTTACTCATTTTCAGTAGGTGAGTAATTAGCTATGGGTCTGAAACTTCACCATGTGAAAGCTCTTCCAAAAGTAGGTGAACGAGTTATTTGAGAAAAATTGGCTATCGGCAATACTTTTAGCGATAATTCGCATCTACTCATTTTCAGTAGGTGAGTAATTATCTATGGGTCTGAAACTTCACCATGTGAAAGCTCTCCCAAAAGTAGATGAAGGAGTTATTTGAGAAAAATTAGCTATCTGCAATACTTTTACAGATAATTCGCATTTACTCATTTTGAGTAGGTGAGTAATTAGCTATGGGTCTGAAACTTCATCAAGTGAAAGCTCTCCCAAAAGTAGGTGAATGAGTTATTTGAGAAAAATTGGCTATCTGCAATAGTTTTAGCGATACTTCGCGTTTACTCATTTTGAGTAGGTGAGTAATTAGCTATGGGTCTGAAACGCACCAAGTGAAAGCTCTCCCAAAAGTAGGTGAATGAGTTATTTGAGAAAAATTGGCTATCTGCAATACTTTTAGAGATAATTCGCATTTACTCATTTTGAGTAGGTGAGTAATTAGCTATGGGTCTGAAACTTCACCAAGTGAAAGCTCTCCTAAAGTAGATGAAGGAGTTATTTGAGAAAAATTGGCTATCTGCAATACTTTTAAGAGATAATTCGCATCTACTCATTTTGAGTAGGTGAGTAATTAGCTATGGGTGTGAAACTTCACCAAGTGAAAGTTCTCCCAAAAGTAGATGAATGAGTTATTTGAGAAAAATTGGCCATCTGCAATACTTTTAGAGATAATTCGCATTTACTCATTTTCAGTAGGTGAGTAATTAGCTATGGGTCTGAAACTTCACCATGTGAAAGCTCTTCCAAAAGTAGGTGAATGACTTAAAAAGTAGATGAACAACTTATTTGAGAGAAATTGTGTAGCTGCAATACTTTTGAAGATATAAGGCATTTACTCATTATGGTTATCATTAAAAATTGACAAAGTAGCTATTACTCACTTAGCTATGGAGATACACTTCCAAACTAGTTACCATGTTGTAGCTGTGGAGATAGTAGCTGAACAACATATTGGAACAAAATTGTGTAGCTGCAATACTTTTGAAGATATAAGCCATTTACTCATTATGGTTATCATCAAAGTAGCTATTACTCAGTTAGCTATGGAGTTACAGCTGTGAAAATTCACAATACAGTATATCCAAAAGATAGGTGAACAACATATTTGACAAAAATCCTCTATATTCAATAGTTTTTGAGTTATAAGTGACTTGCTCAATGGTCAAATATTAAACTTAGTATAGCTATTACTCAGTTAGCTATGGTGCTACACCTTGGACACCTCACCATGATATAGTACATGAAGGAGTTGTTGAACAACATATTTCAGGCCAATATTGTAAGTAACAGTTACAAAGACAAAATCAATTTACTCATTTTGCTCATTGTTAATAACAGAAAATAGCTATTACTCACTTAGCTATGAAGATAGAACCCTAAAAATGGTACCATCTTGTAGGCATGGAGAAAGTAGCTGAACAACGTATTTTACAGAAACACTCTAAATGCAGTCGTTTTGGAGTTATGAGCACTTTACTCTAAGTAGCCACCATTGCTATTACTCACTTAGCTATGGTCCTAGGTGTGAAATAACAGCATCAAATGAAAGGACATAAGCAATAAGGTCATAAAAAACATTGAAAAGGCCAAGGAGAAACAACCAGTGTGATGTACAGCCCTTTATAAAAGCGTGACACACACTCAATAACACACGCACACACGCACGGAATGCGTTTTATAATCTCCCAGCCGGCCGGCAGGAGATAATAAAGAGAATGGATAAAAATGTACAAGTATATGCACACATAATCTTTATCATCTTTATAATCTTTAAAAATTAGTCTTTGCTTTACAAATACCTACAAATTAAAAAACAATTGCAATAATAGTTCTTTCAAAAAGTTAGACTTAATCACTATATCAGCCTCTAGAAAAAGAAGTTTCAATCAACGATCACTAGTCATTCATTTCCCAACATTCAACCTGTTTTCTGTTCAATAACATGACTAAGATTTCATGTCGAAAAACCTAACTTGATTTAGTGGTGATTTTTTTATGAAGTATCACTACTTTTTCCAGTCAGAAAACCAGCTTTGAAATAGTATTGAAATTGTGTCAGTGTCAGTTTTTCAACCAAAAATCACCATGATTTCTGGTCAAAATATCACTACTTTTTCATGTCAGAAAACTAACTTAGATTTAGTAGTTGCTAATGCGCATTTCAACGTCAGGACCTGTTTTCAACTCTAAATCAACGACATTTCAAGGTGTGTGCCTGCTGGGATATAATTAAAAAAATAATGGCACACACCTTAACTTGACACAAAATGGAAATTGAAATATTTAATTAGGTAGAGGATATTTACCCAGGTATACGAGCAGCTCGTGACCACAACAGCTCGTGACCAACTCGTAACCACAACTCGTTCCCAAGTTTTTTTTTTAAATATTGCAGGAAACACCACCGACTTCTGTCTGCTCACGTTTTTTTTTTCCAATTTTGTATACGCATATTTTATTTTAAAATATTGCAGGAAAATCCACGGATTGCTGTTTAGTTTCTGTTTCTTTTTAGTCAGTTCCGACTATATGTATATTTAGATCAAATACTGGATCAATACTAATACTAAGAGTAAACTAATCTCATAATGGTTTAGGAAGCGGGTATTAGCAGTTATATTTTTTTAACTTAAGCTATCAATTTTTTCATAAAAATTCTGGGTTGTGTACTGAGATTTATTGTTTATGATTTCAGTGTAAAATATTTATTAGATTTATGCATGTTTGCCTATACAGAATTGAAATAAATATTGTTGTTATTATCATTGTTGTTACTTGTCGTTTCAAAACCTTTGGCCATTTTGAAACGGCCATGGCCATTTTGATACCCTTGCAAGGTTTAGAAACGGCCAACTATTCCAATTGGTCATTTTGATACCTCACTAGTTTGACATTGGTGGACAGGTTTGCTCTGTTGTTTTTAAGTGTAACAGTTGTAATGCAATAAAAACTTGTATATATCATCATCAATGACCTCAATGACTGTGTCTGGCATTTCTTTAACGTCCTCTGGCAAGTCAGTAGAGGCCTTGGGTACCTCACGATCGACCTCTGGTACCTCACTAGCGTCAGTGACTGGAACTACTGTGTCTGGCACTTCAGGTACTTCACTGGCAACCTCACTGGTGATTTCTGACTAAATGGATGGTACTCCTGTGCCTGTCACATCTGGCCCTTCATTGGCGTCCTCTGGCAAGCCAATGAAGGTGTCGGGCACCTCAATGGCAACCTGTGGTACCTCACTAGTGACCTCTGGTACTTCACTGGAGACATCTGGTATATTTGGAACAGTATCTGCCATTTTTTTCCTGGGAGCAGGTACAGGTCGATATGTACTGAGACACTGAGATCAATGGAATTTTCTATATTTTCTTCTTTCACAACACCAGTACGGGCACATGGGAATATGTTGCCTCATGGAGCCTGACCAAACACAAGCTCATATGGTGTTTCACCTGTTGTGTATGATTTTTGCATGTTTAATGCAAACATAATTTGTGGAAGCCAAGACACCCACAGGTATGAAAATCCACATTTTTCTTCATCTGCAGCCATGTCAAACACATGCTATAGAAAAATTTAGAAATCAGATGATAGTTCAAAATGGCCACGTTATTGATTTGGCCATTTTGAAACCAGGTTTTGAACTGGCCAGGCCATTTCAAAACCAAGGAAGGTTTCAAAACGGCCAAGTAAACGGCCGGGAACATTATCATTATAAGTATATGACGGAACACATAATATTATGAATCCTTGACTCAATTAAATTCACACTGGTCATAACCACTGAAATAAAACTGTGCACAAATAAATTAAGATCACTATTTACAGATCCTATCTGACAACTATTATGCTTTTCTTTTACTGACTAGGATATCGTTATCACAGAATAGTTACTTATATTACAATATTACTGATACCATAGCTTTGAACATGAATCAGTGTATATATCTTCCAATAAAATAATTCAAAACAATTCAAATTGGTTCAACAAGATGCTATTCCAATAATGCAAATCAATTATAGAAATTACTTATTACTCTTATCTGTAGCAGCGTGTAACTACACCAGATATAAAAGAACTAAAACTGACAAAGCACCAAGTCAATAAACTAGAACTGCATGTTATCAGTAAGCATTCCAACAATCTCACTGAATCATCAAATCAACCAACCTGTACCAACTTCAATTCAAAAATCTGCCTATTATTATTTTACTTATTTTGCAAAGAGACAAATGCACACCAGCCAAAACATAGCCTCCTTGGCAGAGCCAAAAATTAATAATATTTTGACACATTTACTAGTGTTAGAGTAAGGTAGCTAAAATTCGCCAGAAATTTAAAATTTGTTGTGTATAGAACCTGAGCAAATTTACAGTAGAAAGTAATGTATTGTCTTAAAATTGGTATTTCTTAGTTCAGAAAGCTTTAATCTCTTAGACTTTCAGCAAATTTGGCCTCACTTTGTTTATTGCTATCCGGTGGATACTATGGATTTCACTTTGTTACGCCACCGCCACCGCAGTGTGTAGAGAGATTTCACTGTTACCGCTCTAACAAAAAAAATATTATAGCTAGCCTTCTCAAATTTGCAGGATATATTCAAAACCATAAAATCTTGCCTGGGAATATGTTTGGCCTCATTATAAAAAACAAGATGGCCGCCACGGGTGTTTTTTCGACTTTAAGCAAGGATTTTTGTTGGCCCTCTAGAGCAAAGGGTATTATAGGTAGAGATCTCAAATTCACAGGGTATGTTCCTCATTACAAAATCTTGACTGGGAATATTTTTGGCCTCATTTTGAAAAACAAGATGGCCGCAATGGGCATTTCTTTGTCGGTCATAAAAAGTGGTCCTAGAGTTTTGGAATGGTAAACCAACCTATAGGAAATCATGGGCTGGGAATCTTTTGGTGTGGTCAGATTTGACTTTGGACCTCTCCTTCAAGATCACACGAGGATAGGCAAACTTAAAGGTGCTTATAACTCGCTTATTATTGGTCGTACAGGTATGGGATGGTAAACCAACATATAGGAAATCATGGGCTGGGAATCTTTTGATGTGGTCAGATTTGACCTTGGACCCCTCCTTCAAGGTCAAACGAGGATAGCCAAACTTGAAAGTGCTGATAACTCGCTTATTATTGGTCCTAGAGGTTTGTAATGTGAAACCAACCTATAGGAAATCATGCGCTGGGAATCTTTTGATGTGGTCAGATTTGACCTTGGACCCTCCTTCAATGTCAAACGAGGATAGCCAAACTTAAAAGTGCTTATAACTCGCTTATTATTGGTCCTAGAGGTTTGGGATGGTAAACCAACCTATAGGAAATCATGGGCTGGGAATCTTTTGGTGTGGTCAGATTTGACCTTGGACCCCTCGTTCAAGGTCAAACGAGGATAGCCAAACTTAAAAGTGCTTATAACATGCTTATTATTGGTCGTACAGGTTTGGGATGGTAAACCAACTTATAGTAAATCATGGGCTGAGAATCTTTTTGTGTGGTCAGATTTGACCTTGTACCCCTCTTTCAAGGTTAAGTGAGGATAGTCAAACTTAAAAGTGCTTATAACTGCCTTATTATTGGTCCTAGAGGTATGGGATGGTAAACCAACATATAGGAAATCATGGGCTGGGAATCTTTTGATGTGGTCAGATTTGACCTTGGACCCCTCCTTCAAGGTCAAACGAGGATAGCCAAACTTGAAAGTGCTGATAACTCGCTTATTATTGGTCCTAGAGGTTTGTAATGTGAAACCAACCTATAGGAAATCATGCGCTGGGAATCTTTTGATGTGGTCAGATTTGACCTTGGACCCTCCTTCAATGTCAAACGAGGATAGCCAAACTTAAAAGTGCTTATAACTCGCTTATTATTGGTCCTAGAGGTTTGGGATGGTAAACCAACCTATAGGAAATCATGGGCTGGGAATCTTTTGGTGTGGTCAGATTTGACCTTGGACCCCTCGTTCAAGGTCAAACGAGGATAGCCAAACTTAAAAGTGCTTATAACATGCTTATTATTGGTCGTACAGGTTTGGGATGGTAAACCAACTTATAGTAAATCATGGGCTGAGAATCTTTTTGTGTGGTCAGATTTGACCTTGTACCCCTCTTTCAAGGTTAAGTGAGGATAGCCAAACTTAAAAGTGCTTATAACTGCCTTATTATTGGTCCTAGAGGTTTGGGATGGTAAACCAACCTATAGGAAATCATGGTCTGGGAATATTTTAGTGTGGTCGGATTTGACCTTGGGTGCCTTCTTCAAGATCAAACGAGGATAGCCAAACCTAAAAGTGCTTATAACTTGCTTATTATTGGTCCTAGAGGTTTGCAAAGTGAAACCAACCTATAGGAAATCGTGAGCTATGAATCTTTTGATGTGCTCAGATTTGACCCTGGGCCCCTCCTTCAAGGTCAAATGAGGATACCCAAACTAAGAAGTGCTTATAGCTCGCTTATCATTGATCCTAGAGGTTTTTTGTAATGTGAAACCAACCTATAGGAAATCATGGGCTAGGAATCTTTTGATGTGGTCAGATTTGACCTTGGGCCCCTCCTTCAAGGTCAAATGACAATAGCCAAACTTAAAAGTGCTGATAACTTGCTTATTATTGGTCCTAGAGGTTTGCAATATGAAACCAACTTATAGGAAGTCATGGGCTGGGAATTTTCTGATGTTTTCAGATTTGACCTTGGGCCCCTCCTTCAAGGTCAAACGATGGTTCACTGGCTTTGGTGAGTTGTCTTTTCGGTGGATACAAATTTGCATCAGTTGTCTGATGCGTAGGTCTAGTTTTATGAATATTTCTTCATGTGGCAAATTTCAGATATGCAGCAAATTTTAGATCGTTACTCTATAAATGAAGGAAACGTTTTACTTCATATGGGGAACAAATGTTGTCAAAATGTAGATTTAAAGGGTTTGATAAGTGATATACAAATTATTTATTCAGCTACCGACGCTGTAAACACAAGTTGTTATTTTTTCATGTCACAAGGTTAACCTGACTGTCCAAGTAAACTAGCAAGAAACCAAATTATGGCAGATAGTGAGAGGGAGCTCACGGAACTCTGTACAAAACTTGGAACAGATGAGAGCCTCAAGAGTCACACAAGAGATGCTATGAGACAGTTGGAAAACTGTTGTCCCAAGGTATTGGACCAGTAAAAATAATAGAATAATGTAAAGTATTGCCCAGATTCATAAAAATTTCATCGGTTACAATATATTATACAAATATATACGTTACTTTGAGAGTACCTGTAGATGTATTAATTTGATGTTTATGTAAACCAATATTAATGTAATTGTCCACTTATTGCAGACACTGATTGAGTATAACTATTCATTAAAATTGTATTTTTATTTAATTTCTCTAATGATTCTGTGTTGCCCTTCAAGATTCATACAATCCATTACTTCACTTTACTGTTGGTATTCAATTCAGTTTTTTACCCCACAGCCTTTAAATGTAGATTTATTGGTTGGATGTCACTTTTTGTGTAGTGTGACCTTTGACCTTGGCAATGCTAGAAAATGTACTACTGTTTGAGACATATTTCCCCTGTCATAAAGCTATGTGGCTTGCTGCAAGTTGTTACAATATGTACTTTTACAGAGGTGTGGTAACTCCCTAGACAGCTACTCAAGTTGCCAAGTTTATGTTAAATATATTTGTCTGTTTCAGAGTGAAACCAAGGCATGGTTGTGTGGACTTTTATATTCCCATAACCTCATGCAGAGGTAGGTAATGTGATATCCATGGTACATATTATAATATATCTGTGCTACCGGGGATTCCCCTTTAGCTCAGCTGGTTAGAGAACTAGACTTGTGTTTATTTCTGTGTGTAATAAGAAGGCTGTGGGATTGACTCCCAGCAGAACCAATCAGTAATCTCTCTTCCCAGCACAATATGCTACTTGGTCTTTGGCCCAGTTCTATCAATTTTCTGGTTGGTGTAGCTACTTTTTAAAATGATTAGTACATTTTCCCCAGCAACTACAAAGGTTACTTTAATTAAATAAAAATATAAATTAAAAAAAACATGACTGAGAATAATTGTACCACTGAGTGGTGCTGGGATCGGATGCCATTTTAACTGAATGAGCTTTGTATTGGCAAAATGGTTTTGAGTTACCTTCAGAAATGTTTGAAAATCGGAAAAATAATCTTTTATTGCGAAAAATACACTTACCATTTCCTGACCATTGCTATATGTTGGTGCCATCCAACTCACTGGCCAACGTTGAGAAACGTTTTAAGATACCTTAAGAGGCCAGTGAGTGAGTGTGAACTAGCATGTCCCCCTGGTGGTCATGTGACCACGCTAGTAAACAACCTTCATTATTTTTGTTGGTCATCCTAGAGTGTGGATGTTTATTTTCATTTCGGATTTTTATTTATTTTTGGACTTCTTGTGGATTTCAGTTCTGTTGTAAGACATCTGTATTGACTATGTCTTCTCAGGACAAAAAATTAAGAGGAAAAGCACAGAGGAAAAGTGCTTTTGTGGACATTTTTTCGCGGATTGATGACCACCATTTGCAACATGGCGGCAGGGATGTTCGTCGTTGGATGGAGACCTTCTTCTGCTCAGAATGCATGTTTTTCTTCAAAGATCTCGTCTTACTTCAGATTGGGACGAGTTCCTTTTATTTTTTTTATGGTTTTTCCACTTGATTGAAGATTTACTTCATTTTTAACTCTGAAACTGTCGGCAGTCATACTAGCTCCGGCAGGGACAGTTTACATGTTGCTAGGCGACAAAGGAAGCCATGGAGGCAATTCGATTGTCGCAAATAAGCTTATCACAGGTCGGGTTCTTATAGCCAGGTGTTTGGCAGCAAGATCTCACCACGTCATTCTCTGCCGAATGGGTCACCGGATGGATTTCCCTATGGGGGCAGACATCATACTTTTTCTTGGATGCTACGGAGTGGACGAGTTCCGGATGCAGAGTTGAGCTTCTACACCGTTTAATTCCTCCGGTGAGGTTCAGTCGGAACTTTTCACGGAGGAAAATACCTGCATGACGTCATCCGAAGACAATCGAGTTTCCATACCTCCTCATATGTCTGGAATCGGGTTGACAGACGACCGGAGTTTGTGATTTATCTCGCCACTTGGCTTTTCATTCTGTAGATTTTTACTAGTTTCTGCTGGGAACTGGCACCGGTACACATTATCTAGTACCCATTGTCAAATTTTATTCACCAGTACAGCAGCTAGAGAACATGTCAAATCTTGGATAAGAATTTTTGGAAGTTGTCTGGCGGGACCTCTTCCAGGACTTCATCAAGGATCTTGAGATTACTGCATATCATAGGGTATCAGCAATTTCTTGGTTTGTCACCAGAGTATTTGCAATTACAGTCCTCAAAGATCCTGGTTTTTTCTGTTGGGAAGTGCTTACCCGGTTCTTCAATTCATTGCTCTAACTTATCTCTTAAAATATTTTTAGTGGGATAAGGAGTGCATTTTCACTGTTAATGAAGTTGTTTCTTGGTGGACACATGTCAGATGCCCGAAAAACTTCATTTTGTAATCTCATGTGTATTGGGATTCTTATGTTTAGGAAGGGCCAAATCTGACATATGACTGGAAACATCATAAAAGGCCCTACAACATATTCTTTTGTCCCTTTTATGACAATTCTTCCACTTACTCTGTTCCTCAGATAGACATGGGGGAATTAGAAGTAATATAAGTTAGTAATGTTTTAATGGAGTAATCGTTTAGGAGGAATGTATGTCCAGTTTTCACAGATATACAATTCCTTACTTGTTCAGACAGTAACAGGACTATTTTCATCAATTTTTTTCACGGAAGCGACAGTAGCAGGAAGTAGTTCTGATCCATATGCAGAAAGTAGTTGTGGACATAGGTTTTGAAGTTAAAAAAAAAAAAAAAAAAAGGGCGAGAGACAACAGTTTGATAGAAGCTGTTTATGAAATGATCGACAAAAGGGCGATAACACCGGTAAGATGGTGATATCGCTGCAATTTTACAGTTTATCGGTTGTCATAAGCTGGGAAGAGATGGCTACCACCAATAGTTGAGGTCAGTTAAACAGGCCTTTACATGTACCTTAATTTCTCAATATTGGAATATTTGCTTTTGTTTCTAGTAAGTGAATGGAGGTATTTGTCCCTTTCCTTACAGTGGCATTCTTTCGTAGCCGGATTCACCCGAATTTTTATCTTCACTTCAGTGTTGATGACAGATCACACCAGTTCACTGCCTGTTTGCTATGTTAGTACATGGTGAGTTTGTGGGATCTATAAGAATGCATCTTGATTTACCACTACATAGACCAGTTCATTGCCTTGCTCTTGGAAATGGTTTATTTGCGACTTTACTATTATATCAACGGATAGTGAACCTGATGGCTGCAGTAAAAGGCATTGGGTGTCACCATTTGAAAAAAAAAAAAAAAAAAGCTTCTTCACTAAAGCAGAGTTGGATCATGATTTTTACATCAGATTTTCAGCTCCAGGGTTTTTAATTTGGATTGCAGATTCGACCCTATGGTACATCTTTCATGCAAAGCAAAGCAATTTCTTGAGTTAATGGTTCCTAAGGAAGCCATGTCTTGGGTTGGCAGCATGGCTTCATAGGAGAAGACAGTTTATCAGGTGACCCCCAAGGTTTTCTGATAATGTACAAAGGATATCTTCAGTCTTGTGATATCCCAGTTTTCTGTTCTCAGGTTCTCAGGGATCATCTTCAGAGGTGGACTGACTTTGCAAGTTTGAAGGAGGTCCCACTACTTCATCAGAAGGAGCACAATCTCCTTCTGTTATTAGCTTTCTTTAAGGGTTAGGATGCGCAATTATGGCATCAAACAGCCAGTGGTCTGTTGTATTATTAACAGGGCTACTACCATTAGAATCATTTGGAAGTCTGATTCGGATTCTAAATCTCTTGATTTCCACAGACAGTTCTGCAGTGGTTTCCTATCTGAACAGGTAGGGAGGTACCCACTTTCAGGAATGTGTTTCCTTATCTGAAGAATCATTCCTTGGACGAATGCCATGGGTTCAGATTCAGGCATATCACTTCCCAGGGTATACAAATGTTCTAACAAATTCTTTGTTCATGAGAGTCAAGATGATTCAAATTGAATGTGTTTTGGATGACTTTTGAATCTTCTATTCTGACTCAGGTGTTCAAATCTGTCTTTGATTACAATCACCAATGATGGATTTGTTTTGCAACAAGTTTGAACCACAAGCTTGTCTTTTTCAACTTTTCTTGGGATGGACTGGACGGTTTGTTTGGTCCTGTGACCTTGATTCTTCAGGTGATGCAGGTGAATTATTTGGCTTCTAAGGTTCCTTTGGTTTTTCAACCTGTAGTCTTTCCTGCTTTGGAACCTTCTTTAGATCATGCTTTGGTGCAAGATAGGTTTCTTTGTCCAGTGAGAGCCTTGAGAGGTTATCTTGATAAGACAAAAGATCTCAGGAAAGGCAAGAAATTCTTTTTGTAGCTATTAAGAGGGGCTACTTCAAGATTTGGTGCAGAATCATCTTGATTGCATCAGAGTGGCTAGGGATGTCTTATTTTTGGGATCTGGTGGATCTGTTCCACAAAGGTTCCTTTTAAGGCTTCCCTTGTAGGTGAGTTCAATCATTATGCCATTGGTATCCAACAACCTGGATCTTAAGCTTCCAGTGTATGTATTTCCTTGCCTTAGACTGTGGGGCTTGGGGAACAGATGCATTACACACTTCTTGGGAGGATCTGGACAGCTTTGTGTTTGTTCCAGTGGCTCTCATTCCTCAGGTGACTCAAGATGATCACCTACAGGTGCAGAATCATCATGATTGCACCAGGATAGCCAAGGATTCTTCAGGTGATTTAGAAGATGACCACCTTCAGGTGCAGATTCATCATGATTGAATCATGATGGTCATGGTGGATGTTCTTGGTTGTGGGGCCTGGTAGATCTATCCACAAACCTCCATCTGAGGCTTCTTTGTGGTGAACATCTCAGATAATACTTTTCTACATGTAGCAAATTTCCTTAACTATTTCTTTAAGGAAAAGAATCTAAAGCTATCTACTATTGCTGGTTACAGAATAACAATTGTAGATTGCTTTACTTGAAGGGTAATAAGTCTCCAAAACTCTTCAGTTGTATAGATTGTTGACATGTTTCTATAGAGACAATCCAGTAGCCAATAGGTTAAGCCTTCTTTACCTTTTGTCTCTGGTTCTTGTTTGGTCTCACCAGACAGCCTTTTGACCCTTTTGAGGAAGATTTCTTGGAGGTTATTAACTTTCACAACGATCTTTCTTTGGACTTTGGCATCAGGCAAAGGAAGAAGGGTAATTTTTGTTAGCATTGTCTTCCCTTACTTAAGAGGAGTATTGCTCACAAATGGTTCTGGCCATTTATTACCCAAGAATCAGTTGGCTTCGGATGGGCCTACTTCAGTTAAGCTGGTCGATATGCCAGCTCTCAATCACTGGGACAGCAGTTTTACTCAAGATAGATCTCTTTGTCTTGTGAGGTTTTGAAATACTTTTACTTGGGACAAAGGATTCAATGAGGAATTATTATGTCTTGTCTGTGCCTAGTTAGGAAGGCTTTACAGCAGATATTTTCAGGTCAACTATCTTATCTTGCTGTAGGCAGACTAGCATTTTGACTGAGGAGAAGTCAAATTCTGACTCTCAACAGCAGTGAGTCAAAGCAAGAATCTTTAGATTTTAGGGTTTATGAATTTTCAGATGCCTGTTTCTGGAAGCCATAACTTTTTTACCAATTTTCAGTCTCACCTGCTTGGTTTGCTTGTGGTCAGACTTTGATATTGTGTCCTACAGTTTGTTATCTTATAAGTATATGTGTGATACTTATTTTGATACTTTAGTATGCATTTGTATCTGTATGTCTGTCATACTATCTGTATTTATATTAGGCGGAATTGTTGACTTCATTCAGGCTTGGAATTTACACAATATGCTGATGACACTTCCAATAGTTGTGTCACCTGTGTGGGTGTTGGATGTTTGTCTAGATACAGCATTCAACTGTGGCAATAACTGTCAGTTTGTGAGAACTTCAACTACATACTATGATTTAGGGGATCTGTATGGTATGTGGTGACTGTTGGAAGTTTATATGTTGTTGTATGCATGTAAATTTCAATGTAAACTTCTCATAATGTTTTAGTTGTAGGCTAGGTAGTGAGTCTCTGTAATGATTACTCCCTTCCTGCAACAACAACAACAAGGCTGTGTTGTTTTGTAGTGCTCAACAGTTCCACTGCCTCATCTGGGAGGTGAGTTTGGATCTGAATGCCTATAGGTTTGTGCTGTGTATGATAGCCGTGCAGAGTGGTGTACTGGGTCTTTAAATTCTAGTACTGCCCTCCTTCCATGAAGGCTGCATTCAGCAATGGTCAGGAAATGGTAAGTGTATTTTTCGCAATAAAATTGAAAAATTTTGTTGTAATTTTAATTTTTATTAGATAAATACTTACCATTTCCTGACCAGGATAGTCCCCCCCTACCTCCCCGCAGATTCAGTACTAGGGGAGTATTTTCTGCAACAAAAATAATGAAGGTTGTTTACTAGCGTGGTCACATGACCACTAGGGGGACATGCTAGTTCACACTCACTCACTGGCCTCTTAAGGTATCTTAAAACGTTTCTCAACGTTGGCCAGTGAGTTGGATGGCACCAACATATAGCAATGGTCAGGAAATGTAAGTATTTATCTAATAAAAATTAAAATTACAACAAAATTTTTCAAATTGGTTTGCAATAAAATATGTGTTGGGGTTACAAAATATTACAATGCTTCCAGTTGAAATATGCATTCAACCGTTTCCACACATATCACTCACCGGGTCAGAACTGGATTTACATCAACTTGTCCTTAGAAGTAGTGATCAGTACAATTACAGTGATTATCACAAAGTTGTCTTTCTTTTTGAAGACAGTTGAAAGTTCTTTGAAAAATAAGTCTGATAACCATTGTTGAGTTCTATTAACTGTTCCTACATCTCGTCTTATTTGTGTGGTAAGTATCTTCACTATTCAGCATGTTTATATATCTGGCTGCTTGTCTGCGCCCATTTTTAAGTTCCTATCGTTTTTGCAATATTTCAAATGTAATGTCCAAATTTTATGTTTTTCTTTCCTTTGGGGTGGTGTGATAACTATCCTCATATATTAGCTCTAATAATACACATTAGTCCAATGGCTGTTGGGAAGTTCATTTGTATACTCACATAGAAATCTGTAGATGGCACGTCATTTCAGATCCTAATTTTGAATGACAAAGACCCTAGTACAAAATGGGGATCTTTCTGTTAAAATTACATTGGTAGTGCTGGTGTCATCTTAATCTTGGCTTCACTAATTGATTAAAAAGGAGTTTTCTGATGAGTCTGTTTAGGAAACCTCTTCTGTTCCAAGGGATATGAAAATAATTTTAAAAATATAATATACATAGGCCCATGACACTTTTTGTTCAAAAAGTTAATATTAAATGGATTTTTAAAAGGATACCTTGTCCTTTGTCATGATATTCACAAAATTAACTATGACTGTGATTGAGGTTGTAGTTTATCAGCCAATGTCATATTAGGACATTCTGGATTTGAGCCTACAACCAGCTTAGGTAAGGGCTAAGTAACAAAAAACCAAACTTGTCAACTACTCTGCACTGATGCCTCTCATAAGTACACAGCAATAATCATGAAAACCAAAAATAATGGTTATAACTTATATCTTTGCGGGGACTTGTTAACAATATTTCGGGTCAAAAGTCTTGTAATTATTGCAGTAAATTTAAACAAGCCATTAAATAAAGTGGTCTGTTCTGAAAATGAAAGTGACTGGTTATGTGATATTGAATATTTTGTTTTGGTTCTGATTTCTCAGCTTCCCGTAATCAACTTAAAATATTGTTGCTCCCTGGTATGTCTTCTGTGATACCACTCATGTTTGCATTATAATCGGCCCTCCAAAACAACTTGAACAAGTAAATCATGCATAAATGCCAACCCTTTCCAACAAAATGCAGAGTCCATTTGTATGCAGAATTTTGCAGATTTTGGTTAATTGTCACCAATTTAACTGATACGTAATGTATTAGTTCTAGCTATATTGCAAACATGTATTGTAACTACATCATAAAAGTGAGATTTTCAAACATTTTAAGAAGTTTCAAGGATTTTGATTGGCAGAGAATGAATGTGGCAGGTAAAATAGATTTAACTGGTTATCCATTCCAGAGGATATGTATTTTTTTATTCAGAAAAATATTGGGATTTTACACATGGATTGTTAAACTGAATAAAGTGTTGTGTAATATCATGAGGTATGTTGCTTATGTGTCTCACATTATCATTCGTGCTCACGCAAACACCCATCCCCTAATATTTATTTTTCTCTACTTATTGCTCAGAGGGCCCTATCTCAGTAACTAGTATGCAGCTGATAGTTTTGTGGAAATCTTGACACTGTGCAGATTTAAGTGTCTTATAGGTATGCATTTTGTTGTGACACAGTATTCTAACAAGCCAAGGGATTCTGTGTCATACAGTGGTAGGGACGTCATCGTTTAGAAGTTTGCTGTCTCGATACCGTGAATAAAATAGTGGGTGATATCGCGGTATTAATCGCTAAGTTAATATCTACATTTCAACTTGATATTTTTAATTCAAAACATTATAAACCCTGTAAATTCTCTGAAATAACATAGATTTTTACTTTATTAAGGGTAAAATCCAAGGATCTTCACTTTAGAATAAACTAAGAGCCATTTCCAGTTACGAGTTCAGGCTCATGTACACCCACGTATTTAATTTTTCACTACTGTGGTAACTAAACCCCGGAAATCGGGTTATGAATGCAAAGCTCGATATCATGTGCAGACTTGAACCATCGGTGATATGATGCTATCACGGCAGACGATGACGTCCCTATACAGTGGTATATGAAGAGTGTCTTTATGGTATGGTGGTGATGTGACATGGTTGTTTCTGTAGGTTTCCGTACGGTTCCAGTGACCCTCAAGGAGGACAGATGGCGTCCTGCTTCACAGTTACCCAGCTTTTGAAGGGAGCCGGTGTCAGGTGATTTGCCTTAAAATCTGTTCATTTTGACCCCTTCTGAGTGGAACTTTAGCCCACTCTGTATTTGGGCTTCAGCCTGTAGTAATATGTGCATTTAAGTAGAGTAAGAAATCTAAAATTCGCCACATATCTGAAATTGGCCACATGTTGAAATACTAATAAAATAAACTACCTGAGGTGAGATTTGTTAAATGTACAGTAAATTTTGGCTTTTTGAACTGAAAAATACCAAATTTAAGACAAAACATCATTTTCTTCATAAAATTAACTAAGGTTTTAGAGGTGGCGAATATTAGATTCCTGGCGAATTTTAGATTTCTTACTCTACCCTTTTGTCATATTGATGATTTCTAAACATTTTGTGGAGTCTGAATATTAAAGAGTTGAACAATACTTTGCTCTCGGCACATTAATCCAGTGATCTATCAAACATCTACAAACATGTTAATAGTCATACATTCAATATTTGTAAATTTCCTTTGTTCACATAAAAATTATCATAAAATCATAAATTTTTAACATTTTTTTTACAAAGCGAAATGATCCATTTCCATGTATGTACTCATTAGAAAGAGCACTTGTTAAAGAGTAGAGTATTAAGAGTAATGGTGGAAAGTCTACCAGTCAGTGTATTCATTTATTTACTCTTTTTCACCAATACTGTAATCTTTAATGAGTTCTCTTTTTAAACACAAGTGTTATGTTGTGTTTCCATTATCTCAACTTCCTCTTAGCATCCCATTTCAGTTGGGGATGTGCTGGAATATAACTTTGTCAGAAATATGGAAATGAAATGGTATCATGTTGGGGAGATACCAGTGTAGAAAATTACAGATCACCAACCCATCTGTGCTACATTTTATTTGTGATGGATTTAAAACTGAAGACATTGTGCTATATTTTCCAGCATTGTTGAGTTTTTCAATGCTATGAAGCAAATCAAGGACTACCAGAGTCTGAGTGAAGTCGTGATGACCAGTCTGGTTGATTTGGAGAAGAAATATTGTGTCACCAGCCCACTGTATTTGAAATTTGAAAGGTAATGTCAGTAAGGCATCTTAAAATAATATTTAAATAATAATTAATATAGGTTCCTGAATTTCAATATCAATATTAAGTTTAAGGTATCAGTTTAAAAATTGAATCCAGTAATTCACAAGCTAATATTTTTGAATTAGTTCTTGTATTTTATAGTTACTTTATTCTCTAGTCAGCAATATTTAAACATTGTAAGTATTAGTGGTGGAACGATTGTCTACAGACATCGAATGGTTGGTCGAAATTCACTGTAATAGCGATGATCGATCCGGAAGAAGTGTACATCGATTCATCATTATCCTTGAAGATTTCATAATATTTAGTGATGTGTCTACATATCCACGCTTTATTTACAAGTATTTTAGGCTTTTTTCTCAATAATTTAACAGATTTGTCACGAATTTTTGGTTTGTTTATATCTGCCGCCATATTTACAGGAAGTGAGCGTTTTCGGTAGATTCTAAACGTCGAAACAACGTTATTCCTACCGCATCAACATATACTTCATCCCGGAATGTGTTTCCTGCTATAGCCTACATTGGATTCGATTATGGCTCGATCATCGCTCAGAAAAATGGACGATTAATCGACCATGCAACTTGAGGCGATTCCCATCACTAGTAAGTATATTCCTTCATAATTTCTAGAAAGGTTGAGAGTTTATTAGCCATGTTGTCTAAACTTAATTATCATTTTCATTTAAAATATTTTACGTACTGTCCAACTGCTTATCATATTTATAACCCAAACACTATAAGAAGATTAAAAATTGTTGCATGATGTACATACATGTCTTGGCTAGTTCATTTGAAAAACTTTATCAAGTTTTAAATTGAAACCATGTGTAGTTATTTTATTCAATATAATAACATTTGTAATGTATAATTGTGTCGTTTAATACACATTGCTGGGTCTCTGACTTAGATGAATGATGTTACTTGTTGCTTTTATACACATACTTATTATAAAATGAGATGTATATTTCCTTTACAGTATTTTTGATGACATCTTTCAAAGTGATGATGAAAGCAATAAAAGGTTTGTTGTGATGTTTTTCTTATGACATGGTATAAACGATATGTAAATAGTTGGTGAATAAGCACAGGTATTAAAAGCATCTCTGAAAGTGCCCATAACTTTGAGACTCTCTTTGTTACTAGGGATAGTGATTAAGGCTTGTGAGTGCCCTTGGGTGCTCCATGCATTGGCTTGGAAGTAAGAGTAGCATGCCCACTGTTTATTCTGGAAGTAAGTTTATTTTTTAAAATAATACTTTAAAATTAAACGTGAGAAACTTTAAAAAAAATTTTCTTAAAAGTTTGCTATTCTAGCTTTTCAAAATTATGTGGTGCTAAATCTATAAAATTCGTGCATAATTGGTCACACAGATTAGTTTGAATTTGCTGTAAATTGGATAATGCGTACTGCTACAGCTGACACAGCATATTTAAAACCAGTGCAAGTGGAATCTTGGTGTAGTAGGAAGGATGATGTATTTGTAGGCATAAGTGGAAGTTGGTGGTAAGTAAACGCAAATCCTGTGGTTTTTCGAAGGCTTTTAGTTGACTGTGTTTGCTTTTGATATACATGAATGCTGTCCCAGTAATGGTAGCCTGATGCAACTAGTACTATAGTGTAACTCTTTTTAAACTAGTGAATTGGGTAACCCATTACAATTTTATTGTATCCACCACTGCGAATCTTCTGATGTGGTCAGATTTGACCTTGGGCCTCTTCTTCAAGGTCAAATGAGGGTAGCCAAACTTAAAAGTGCTTAGAACTTGCATATTATTGAAAAATACTGTTTTTCTTCAATACTATGTTAGTTGACCTTTTCCGGTGGATGCATCTTGCATCTGGCCACAGATGCGTCCTTGGTCTAGTTATCTTTAAAGTTTACATTCTGTTGTCACTTCAAAATATTTTAATAAGCAGTCATATTTTGTTGTGAAGAATTTTTTTTTTCAGCTGAACTTTAATGTTTGTTTCAGGGAGGTAGAAAACAACCCAGAAGAAACTTATAATTATAAGAAATCTCTGTGCTGGACCTTGTTTGTGTATGTGAAAGGTTAGCTACATTTTCATTAGCAATTTGTAATTTTTATTGACTACATTTATGTAATTTTCTCTGTTTTTTGTGTACTTAGCTTAAGAATTAATCAATGTAATAAATGTGTAACACACCTAATCAAATCTTATTCAAGTGATAGTAAAAAACAATCATAGTTAAATTGATTAAATTATTCAATTAAATACTGCTAGGTGAAGAAGAATTCAGGCAGTCCTTGAAGGATGTGGTACTCCTCTTCCTCATGTCAGTTCTGGGTTCTAGTCAGTGCCCACCTGTAGTAGTAATTGCTATAAAACTGGTTGTTGCTTTCCACAGTCTTGAGTTTCTTGTGCAGAAATGAACATTACAGTTGTAAACTACTATTCTCTACTGTCCTTCATCACCGCCTTGATTTGGTTTTCTCTGAGAAGACAAATCTATGCAAAAGAGTATCACTCTAAGTGTTTCATCGTGTACTTCCTGGACTGTATTTGGGAGTAAATGCAGAATGCCTTGATGTATATATTGTAGAGGTGACAATGAGTAGCCATCAGGAGCTGGTCCTATCATTCCAGCTGTTACTGTGTTGTATAGACTACGTTGTCACCAGAACGCCAGTGTTCCTGCTTAAACCTCCCTATGGTAGGTTATGCATTAAATCAACTACATAGTGCACAACCTGTAGTCCTTTATTCCTGACTTTGTGGCCATTTCTTCGTGTCTCAAGGAGCAAATACATTTTTTTTTTTTGAGTTAACATATTCTTTATTCACTCTTTTTTCCCACTGCACTTGTGACATCTGGGGGGGGGGGGGGGGGGGGAGAGTGGACAACCTCCCATCCTTGCCTTACAAAGATGTCATACGCAGTATGACTTATGACAATTAAATACAATTCTTTTGATTTTGTTTTAGCAAACTATATAATAACATACTTGTTCAAACGATATAATTAGACAAGAGTGTTTGTTTAATTCATTAAGAACAAAAGGATATATGGAAGTTTTGTCTCTAAGCTTTAGTTGTAACTTTATCTGGATATTTTTACATGTCGATTCCATCAAATATATGTTTCCATAAGTTCCACTTTTGTTGGAATTGGTCTGATTGAGAATTTATCAGGCTTAATGTTTCCTGTTCAACGTAAGCTTTTTTTAATTTCTTTTTGAAGGAAAAAGATATTTAGTTTATAGTTGTTTTTTGCGCACCAGAAAATATATTTCCGAGTAATCATAAGAATTAGGTTTAAGGGCCAAAATTTCTGGTCATTTATTAAATAGCCGTGTAATTTCATTAAATTTGTTAGAATTAGATTTATTCCTAGTTTGTTATTGATCCATTCTTGAATATTGACCCATAGTTGCATCACCTCTCTACATTTACAAAATAGGTGCTCCAGGTTTTCATCGTACACCCTACAAAATGAGCATGTACTATGCAAATACATTATTGGTTATGGCATAAATAGTAGAAAATATAAACAATATACAAGGACTTCTTTTTGAAAACGCCTGTATCGTAAGACTTTAAAGCGATAATATTTGGTGTGGGGAATCACACCCAAGTTTCTGGGTGAGTAATTCAGCTGATGCATAATTGAGCAAGAATGAATTATTGTGATGTTTTGGGGCATTGTAAAATAAATAGCATTTTTTAAAATATAGTTTAAAACATGTTAAAATTACATGATTCTTGAACTATAAATGGAAAGATTTATGTTTAATAATCATTTACTGATAATGAGGGTAAGCTATGACCAATTATATACTGAATTATTCCAACACTCGTGTCTCTCATTATAAACCAATAGTCAGTGCTTGTTGAACAAGCTAAGTTCTAAAACAGATCCATTCCCAGTTTTTATGGGCTGGGGTTATAGTCGTCCCCTGGGCCGTCTGGACGGTGGGCATAAAGCTTGTGGGTGTTCCACAGCCGTCTGGGCGGCGGCGGGGATAAAGCTTGTGTGTGTTCCACAGCCTAAACCTCTGCACAGATTTTCTCCAAATTTTCAGGGGATGTTTACCCCAAGAGGATCTACAGCTGATTAGGTTTTGGGGTGTATCCAGCGGCAACTGTTGCCATGGCAAAACTTTTAAAAGTTTCGGGTCTTAAAGTTTGTTCTAAAATCTTTAATGTTTTCTGTAACCTAAAATATTGCACCTAGCTTCATCAGATTTGCACAAAATGTAAATGGATAGGAAAGTTTGCCTTGTTTTGGAAACAAAAACATCTTTAATGCCAAATAGGAGGGTCATCATATCAAAAATGCCTTATATCTCCCTTATAATTGTTTCTTGGGCTTCAAAATATGAAAACTACTTGTAAGAAATCATGACCTCTGAATCTTTTGTAGAACATCTTGTGGGTTCTATATACTTACTTATCTGTAATTATAGTCATTCCTAAGATTTTCCCAAATCTCAATGTTGTTGGCCATATAGCTGTACTTGTGGGCTGGGATTCTTGCCTGCCAAGGCTGGCTATTTTTATCATTTATGGTGAATATAAAGTACCATTGAATGTGTGACATTTTTTATGCAATAAGAACATTGATAACACACCTTACAAACATTAAATAAAATAATGTACCCTTTTATAGTGATATTTGATACTTATGGGTAACATCAGCTAATTCCAAAGCTACAAGGACTTTCTTTTAATGGGTTCACGAGGGCGGCCATATTGGAAGTTGTTTCCTGTGAAGTTACATAACAAGCTTCACAGGTTGTCTATGCCAATCCAAATTTTTGTTGGCAAGTAATTGGCAGTTATTGGTACAATTGTGCTCAGCACATCCACTTATGTGTACTTATGTGTGAACTTCTGAAGGTGTTTACTGTGGACACTACTAGGGCCGTCACGAGTAACCGACTAATCGACAATGGTTAGAATAGTGCCAACGGTTACATATTTTAATAATAATCGTTTAATGCAGTAAAAGATGGCAGAAGGTCTGAATCTGTAAAGTATGTCCATATTGTCACATAAAATAAGTTAAAATCCCAAAACAGCCACGTTTTCTGTACTGTTTATACATTCACGTAAAACCGGAAATACCATATACCTCTTATATCGCCCACTTCCTGTCTGAAATAAACTAAGCAGAAGTCGCAGGAAAACAGCAAAGTTATTAAATTTTACAGGTTATATATACATATTTTCATTTTATTTCACATATTTATTGTTTTCAGCGCTTTTTAAAGTATGAAACTTAAGATATTTGGTTCTTTTATAAATTTGACGGTTATTCGGTGGTGACACAAATAGTACTTAACGATTAATCGACATGAAATATTTGGAGTCGTGACGTCCCTAGACACTGCATAATATAAGTGGAATTAAGGTTTTAGTCTGACCAGTTTTTTCTTCTCAACTTTAGAATGTTTTTTTTTTTTTTTAAAGTAAAACAAAGAGTAGTAATAACTAGAGCCAAATCCTGTTAATATTGGAGGTTTTATTATGTCAGCTGACATGGCATCGCTCTGCATATGCATTGGCGTCCGCATGAACAACTTCTCTAAAACTACAAGGCCCAGAGACATGCTGTTTTTTTTTTTGAAAAGATACCTTTTCTATCGAGGATGAAAAATTGTTCAAGGCATGCAGATCTGTTTGTTCATTTGTTTGCTTGAGCCATTACAAGTGAGGTACCCCCACCCTAAGTGTGAAAATTTCAACACTTTATCACAATTTTCTCATGGACTATTGCAGGGATTTCTCTCTTATCTTGCATATATATATACTAGGGCACAAGTAGATTCTGTTATGTGAGTATCAGGCCTTGATCTTCATTATTTTTTATAAATTTTTAAAATATTTTTTTATACATTAAAATTTCTGAAATCATGCACTAAATCACTTATTATTTGAAAAGTATTGCATTTAGAGCATTTTGTTAAAATCTGTTATTCAGCTACTTCTTCCATAGATACAACATGGTGAGTAAAATGGGAATAAGAGTTACTTTCTGACTTTTCAGTACCTTCCATAATGAGTAAAATCACTATTGCATTTTTAATATGCAGAATCTGCTGGGTATTTTTTTATAATTTTTATTTTCAGATTCTTTGAAAGTGTCATGTGTAGAAAAAGCTGGTGATGTGGTGGTATTAAAGGAACTGTGCTCAACATTCAGTATTAATTTTGATGAGGTAGATACTTTAATTAGCAATTGTAGATTCTTTAATACTTTATTAATTATCCTGCTATTTTGGGTCAGATTAACGTACATTCTTATCTTCAATCTTCTTAGTTTGCTGGTTTTCTCAAAAACAACATTCTTTAGGGATCAAATCTGGTAATCATAACTGATGAATATACATGTAATCAGACCAGTAATGAGATTGAAATGTAATTGAAATTATTTAACAACTTGCAATGTCTCGCAAAGTTGCCACAATTAAAACATTTAAATTACTATAATGGAGAAACATTCCAAATAAATTAACATTAATGATTAAGAATTAAATAGATATACAAGAACATGTTTAAAATACCGCCGAGGGGTAATTAAAGTCAGGATTAAAATTAACGACATCTTGACATCAGTGTTGAAATCATGTACAGAATGTTTGATATTATAATATTGATATATATGATGTCTTCCCTGCGTCATATTGATAGTTGGTAGTTGCCTCCTTACATTTAACAGTGCAGTATGTTGACCAGCGATGTGCATTGTCACTTTTATTGCGTTAATACATGTTACCTAGTGGACAATTTGCATAGATCCTGTGTACTGCTGGTCTTGCCAAACACTAGAGCAAAGGGCCTTGAGCTGGGTCTCTGGCTGATACTGGTAGTGTCCTGTTTACTCGCCTGGCAGCCATGATACCCCATGCTCTTGTTAGATGGAGCAACGTGCTTCCGCTTTTTGTTAGGCACGAATGTGAAAAGACATTTGAATTTAAGAGGAACTTTTATTGGAATATATTGTGTTTTTATTGATATGTTACTGCATTTTTAGACACAAAAACTTCTACCGTTACGTATGCTTACAAATACCAATTCTTCTTCGGCTTAGTTTTGCTGTTGCTTCAGGCAGTATTTTACTATTTAGGTCACCACAGTAAAGACGTCATACCTTGATGCCACGCTGGATTCAATTAAAGGAAGTCCAGGTCTTGAGGTATTTATGTAATCCAACCTTGAATGTTTGTATATGATGTATTCTCAGGTAAAGTAATAAGAACACTGGTGCATATAATTATGTCCACCCCACTGGGGAGTGAACATATTATTTTTGCTTTTTCCGGCGTCCGGACGCTTGGTTTCTGCTCATTTGAAGGAAAAGTATTATCCTATCTTTACCAAATTTGGTATGGGTGTTTATTGGGTTAATAGCTTGTATGGGATTGCTTTTGGTGAAGATAGGTCTGTAGCTAACTGAGTAATAGCTACTTCGGTACTTTTTTGTACTTCTTTTGTTTCTGGGCATTTTAAGGAAAAATATTTGACATATGTTTACCAAATTTAGTACGAGCATTACTTAGGTCGATAGCTTGATTGGGATTGCTTTTCTAATCTAATCTAATCTACTGCTTTGCAAGCGCAATATCTTCCCCACAGAGGGGAACTCGGTGCGCTAATTAATCAAAATCATTTTCCTAAGGAGAGTCAAGGGGCGTTCAAGGTCAATGTGATAATAGCTGTCTAACTGACTGAGTAATAGCTACTTTGCCAAAAATGGCAAAACACAAATTTGCTTCTATCTCCTTAACCGTGCGAGATAGAGCGATTTCGTCGAAATTTTCGACTCACAGGGTATCTGAAAAATGTACTCTTGGCAATTTTCAAAAAAAATTTCCCCTCCCCAAAAATGGCAGCCATTTTGAATTTTCGAATTTTTGCCAAAAATGGCAAAACACCAATTTGCTTCTATCTCCTTAACCGTGCGAGATAGAGCGATTTCGTTGAAATTTTCGACCCCCAGGGTATCAAACAAATGTACTCTTAGCAATTTTCAAACAAATTTCCCCCTCCCCAAAATGGCGGCCATTTTTTAATTTTCGCATTTTTGCCAAAAATGGCAAAACACCAATTTGCTTCTATCTCCTTAACCGTGCGAAGTAGAGCGATTTCCACAGGGTATCTGAGGAATCTATTCTTGGCAATTTTCAAAAAAAATTTCCTCTTCCCAAAATGGCGGCCATTTGAATTTTCGAATTTTTGCCAAAAATTGAAAAACAGAAATTTGCTTCTATCTCCTTAACCGTGCAAGATAGAGCGATTTCGTTGAAATTTTCGACCCAACCTATGCAAAAAGGCATGAAGCTGAAATAATTTACATGTATGCTAATAAATATTTAAGCATCATTGATATATTTTACAAATGAACCAGGGTCTTGTAAGACTACTGTACAATTTTTGCAAAAGGTTCATGGGGTGGACATTACACATGATAATGTGTGTTCTTCTATGCTATCCTGTTTCTATTCATATGTCGCAGCTGTTGTCAACAGGGTGGCCTAGTTCTAGTTAAGTTGCGGGACGCTTGTTTGTGTATGGGAGACCTTCAGGCTCCGCCGGCTCCGCATTTTGTTTTCCTTATAACTCTGTAACCGTTAGGTGGATTCTTTTCAAATTTGGCAGGTTTAGGCAGTAGCCTTAGGGAATTTTTTTGAATATGCTGCAGTGACATTTCAACCAATCAGAGAGGTCACATGACCAAAAATGTCTTTTTTTCGATGGGGAAGCTTGTCCGGATGATAACTTGAAAGGAATTTTATCAATTCACCTGAAACTTGGCAAATACATTCATTCTATTAAAATCTGGAAATCATTAGATTTTGGCAGTGATTGGTCAAGAAATGGCCGAGTAATTAATGATTAATTAATCATTACGAATTTTCCAAATAAGGAAAACACAAAAATGCTTATATCTCGAAAACCCTGCTAGATAGAGCGATTTCGACGAAATTTTTGACCCAGAGGGTATATCTGTAGAGTAGCCATGCCAATTTTCAAAAAAAATTTTGTCTCGCCAAAAATGGTGGCCATTTTGAATTTTCGAATTTTTCGCAAAAATTGCAAAACATAAAAATGCTTATATCTCGAAAACCCTGCTAGATAGAGCGATTTCGACGAAATTTTTGACCCATAGGGTATCTCTGCAGAGTAGCCATGCCAATTTTCAAAAAAAATTTGTCTCGCCAAAAATGGCGGCCATTTTGAATTTTCGAATTGTTCACAAAAATTGCAAAACATAAAAATGCTTATATCTCGAAAACCGTGCTAGATAGAGCGATTTCGACGAAATTTTTGACCCACAGGGTATCTGTGCAGAGTAGCCATGCCAATTTTCAAAAAAAAATTTGTCTTGCCAAAAATGGCGGCCATTTTGAATTTTCAAATTTTTGCGCAAAAATTGCAAAACACAAAAATGCTAATATTTCGAAAACCGTGCTACATAGAGCGATTTCGACGAAATTTTGATCTTCAGGGTATCTCTGCAGAGCAGCTATGCAAAAGAGCTTTCACTTGGTGAAGTTTCAGACCCATAGCTAATTGCTCACCTACTCAAAATGAGTAAATGCGAATTACCTCTAAAAGTATTGCAGATAGCCAATTTTTCTCAAATAACTCATTCACCTACTTTTGGAAGAGCTTTCACATGGTGAAGTTTCAGACCCATAGCTAATTACTCACCTACTCAAAATGAGTAAATGCGAATTATCTCTAAAAGTATTGCAGATAGCCAATTTTTCTTAAATAACTCATTCACCTACTTTTGGGAGAGCTTTCACATGGTGAAGTTTCAGACCCATAGCTAATTATTTACCTACTCAAAATGAGTAAATGCTAATTATCTGTAAAAGTATTGCGGATACCCAATTTTTATCAAATAACTCATTCATCTACTTGTGGGAGGGCTTTCACATGGTGAAGTTTCAGACCCATAGCTAATTACTCACCTACTCAAAATGAGTAAATGCGAATTATCTCTAAAAGTATTGCAGATAGCCAATTTTTCTCAAATAAATCATTCACCTACTTTTGGGAGAGCTTTCACTTGGTGAAGTTTCAGACCCATAGCTAATTACTCACCTACTCAAAATGAGTAAATGCGAATTATCTCTAAAAGTATTGCAGATAGCCAATTTTTCTCAAATAACTCATTCACCTACTTTTGGGAGAGCTTTCACTCTGTGAAGTTTCAGACCCATAGCTAATTACTCACCTACTCAAAATGAGTAAATGCGAATTATCTCTAAAAGTATTGCAGATAGCCAATTTTTCTCAAATAAATCATTCACCTACTTTTGGGAGAGCTTTCACTTGGTGAAGTTTCAGACCCATAGCTATTACTCACCTACTCAAAATGAGTAAATGCGAATTATCTCTAAAAGTATTGCAGATAGCCAATTTTTCTCAAATAACTCATTCACCTACTTTTGGGAGAGTTTTCACTCTGTGAAGTTTCAGACCCATAGCTAATTACTCATCTACTCAAAATGAGTAAATGCGAATTATCTCTAAAAGTATTGCAGATAGCCAATTTTTCTCAAATAACTCATTCACCTACTTTTGGGAGAGCTTTCACTCTATGAAGTTTCAGACCCATAGCTATTTATTCACCTACTCAAAATGAGTAAATGCTAATTATCTGTAAAAGTATTGCGGATACCCAATTTTTATCAAATACTCATTCATCTACTTGTGGGAGAGCTTTCACATGATGAAGTTTCAGACCCATAGCTAATTACTCACCTACTCAAAATGAGTTAATGCGAATTATCTCTAAAAGTATTGCAGATAGCCAATTTTTCTCAAATAACTCATTCACCTACTTTTGGGAGAGCTTTCACTTGGTGAAGTTTCAGACCCATAGATAATTATTCACCTACTCAAAATGAGTAAATGTGAATTATCTCTTAATAGTATTGCAGATAGCCAATTTTTCTCAAATAACTCATTCACCTACTTTTGGAAGAGCTTTCACACACGAAAATGAAAAATTTTGAATATCTCGGAAAAGCTATTTCTTCTGCTTTAATGCTCGGCGGGAGATACACACCGCGGCAGTGGTCTTGACAAAAATTTTTGTCTCCCCAAAAATGGTGGCCATTTTGAATTTTCAAAGTTTTTGCAAAACACAAAAATGCTTATATCTCGAAAACCGTGCTATATGGAGCGAACTCAACAAAATTTTTGACCTGCTGGGTATCTCTGCAGAGTAGCCATGCCATTTTCAAAATATTTTTGTCTCGCCAAATATAGCGGACATTTTTAATTTTTTGCAAAACACAAAAATGCTTATATCTTGAAAACCGTGCTAGATAGAGCAGACTGCGCTGACTTTGGTTGCCACAACAGTATAAGGCTAGAAACGAAGCATTTTCTTAATACTTTAGCACTCACCTTTATATCCTTTTCGGGACGCTTTGTTTTTGCTATGTAAAAACATTATCTTTTTTTTTTGCGAGCGATCCTCTAGTTTTAATTGGCTGTTTCAAGACACTATCAATTTGTAGAGGTCACATTTCATTTTGCTTAGTTTTACAGTAGTGCTCACTATCCGAATGAGAACTAAAATTACCGAGTGGTCATTGTATATTATCACTTCACTGTGTGAATGAACCTGAACCTCAAAAAAAAAACCCTTTTGAAAAGAACCCTTTTTAGGCTTGTAACCAAACCACCTATTAGATTGATGTGTCCAACATCTGTCTGTCTGTCCATCCATATTTTCGTTTCCGGACTCTGACTCAAAAACACTTTGTTCAATCGAATTCAAACTTGGCAGGGACATAGATCACCATCATAACTAGGTTCCTTTTGAAATTGGTGTAATTCCGTTTGTCTGTTTTTTGTCCATTTGTCTGTCCATCAACATTTCAGTTTCCTGACTCTAACTCAAAAATACTTTGTCGGATTCAAACTTGACAGGGAGATAGATCACCATCATAGCTAAGTTTGCTTTTTAAATTGGTGTAATTCCATCCGTTCGTTTGTCCGTTTATAGCATAGATACAATTATGTAACCTAGATTACAAGTTTTACATTTCTTAGCACGTCTAACACATTTACCTTAACTGGGTGACCTAAGATTTCTTTCCTTGTTTCTAAATTAGTTACAGCAGTCGCTAACCTTATTGTTTCATTGTTTGTTGTTTTCAGCTGGAGGTTCTGACCTCTCTCTATGTCACTCTCTACATACACAAGGCAGACATTGACGAGCTTCTCTTCCTCAAACATGACCCTCACCTCGTAGTCATGGGAACACCAGCAAGGTGAAAACTTCTAACAAAGTTCATAAAGTGCACTCGTATATGTGAACAGATTTTAGATATGTATTTGCTGAGTTAAATTACTCTTCCAACAGCCTAACTGTTTAATTACCATATTTACTTATTTATTTTATTTTTTTCAGTATAGTTACTTTAGAATTTATTAAGAGATTGAAATGAAGCAGGAGACCAGGGTATAACTACATGTATTATATTTTCATTGTAATTATATTTAGAACACCAACTAATACAGATCAACTAGTTCCTGTATCACCATCAGCGTCTATGCTACCTCCGAGTACACCTGTCAGGTAAGAATTGAGATGATGAATTAGAAAAACCTTTTTGGGTATTTGTCAGTTATCAGTCCTTGAAAGTTTTCTACTGCTGGCAGGTGGATCTTGCAAAAAGCTTCTGAAACTCACCATCTGGCATTGAATCCTAACGGTAATGCTAATGGTATATAAAGGCTAAATTTATAAATAGATTTTAATATGTTAATATACCTTACTTAACTGACTAAATATATAAATAAAATTTCAAAGTCTTGGTTCCGGTATAATTCCTGGATGATGTCCCATTGGTGCCCGTCTGGATGACATTCATTTAAATATAAGTATTATAGTTCATTGATTATTTAGTATTGCTCAATATAAAAATATTTTTTTCTCACCATAAATTCTGTTGAATTCCTGTTTAATAATAGTTTGCTATTTTTTTGTAACATTTAAAAAGAATTTAAAAACTTTCATGCCGCAAGTTATGAATTAAGAATTTTAAAGTTTGGTTATTATGAATATATACAAATTTGTTGAGAGATTTCTTATCAATTTAAAACACTTTTAATGTTAACTTTAAAATTCCAAAATAGAATCAATATTGAATGTTGAAAGAAGGTACCTACATTCATATATCTCGGAAACAAATCCCAGATGTACGGCCAATTTACTCACTTATTGCTTGTGCTTTGTTCACAGGTCTGCGTTATGTACTGTACAGAATCTTCAGAATTTGCTGAGTAGTTCAATAGAAGAACCAAGCCCTGTACTTCGGAGGTACTTTGAGGTAACCGTGTGACCCCCTCACTTGATTGCCATTTTTTTTGTTGTTTTTTTTGTATGAAGTAGACTTGTCTTATGATCTTATCCTTGCTAGTGTTTTTGCCCAACAACCTTTAAGGGCTGTGCAGGTATTTTCACCCATGGTGTCTGGATGGGCAGGTCGGCGGTCAGGCTCGTGGGAGGAAAAAGCTCGTCTGGGCTTTATCTCAGAAACCCCTGAGGTGTAAGATGTCCATACCTGGTAGGGACCTTGGATTGGGGTATATGCGTGCAGTGTCATGGTGTGACTTTGATTTGACCTTTGACCTTACCATAATGACCTTGACCTTTAAAATCATGTCTGGGCTGTATGTAGAAAACTGTAAGGTGTAGGAATTGAAACTTGGTAGGGACATTGGCTAAGGCGTGTTGGTGTACATGATCCATTGTGTGACCTTAATTTAACCTTTGACCTTGCTGTAGTGACTTTGACCTTTAAAATATTTTTCGGGAATATCTCAAAAACCCTTAGGTATAGGACGTTAATATTTGGTAGGCACATTAGTGAGGGGGGTGTAGGTGTGCAGCATCATGGCATGACCTTGATTTGACCTTTGACCTTTCTGTAGTGACCTTGATTTTGAAAATCTTGTTTGGGGTATGTCTCAGAAACTGTAAGGTGTAGGAAGTTGATGCTTGGTTAGTACGTAGGTCAGAGGGTGTAGGTGTACAGCATCATGATGTGGCCTTGGTTTGACCTTAGTTTGAAAATCTTATCTGGGATTTTACATCAGAAGCCGTAAGGTGTAGAAAGTCTTTGATTGCTTTGCTGCTTGCACATGTAGACAGAAAGACCTTTCGGTCTTGTTATGGCTTAGAGTCTACTTTTTAATGGAGATTAAGTGATGTTAAAGGTGATTACAATTAGAGAAGGGTCGGTAGCATATTTTCCATTTCATTATCCCACCAATGTAAAAATGTTCATTCTGGGATAGCAAAAAGGTCTTACATATCCTAAATTGAATGGGCTTACTAACAGGAAGTGAAGTTCATAAAAACAAAACATGGCAGTTTAAAAAAAAATCGCTACAGAAGTCTTCAATATAAAAATAATAGATAAAAGTTCATATTTTATTACGCTACAGTAGCTTACCATGTGGGACTTAATGCTGTTCTCGGGTTGCCACACCCGGGGCCAACGTCTTAGAAAAAAAGACAGTTCTTGTTAGCCACCGGATACACTGCTAGTTGTCGTCACTAGTGCTGGGACGAGTTGACGCAAACTCGAGTTAGAACTCGATGGGCGATAATTGGGGGTCACATCGATCGGCGCAAGTGAAACTCGAGTTTTTGAAAACGTATATATTTTCACTATCTAAGGCTGACACTTCACCAAAACAACCGAAATATCTGAAATTTTCAAAAATATGTTGCATTTTTACTTTATTTTGGCTTAAATCAATGAAGATTTAACTTCAATTATATCGCGAAAGCCTATTTCCAGTTCAAAGTTTTGCCTCATGTACGGTTATGTAAACTATTTTCGCTAATAAACGAAATACTTTATCCCGAAAATTACTCGAGTTTGACTCGAGTTCAACTCGCTTCTAACAAGTGATGCTCGATCTGTCATTTAAGCTGGCGATCCCACCACTAGTCGTCACGTGATAACCTCTGACCTCTCGCCCTACTTTCTCGTTGGCCACGCGAATTAACAATGCTTTATTTTACAAGGAATATTATTTCATTTTTACAAGGATATACTTGTCGTTGGATCTGGAAACTACACCAGTTTCCTTATTTTATTGCATAGAATCACAATTCGATGTCTTTTCATAGTTCAGATAAGTATCTTTACTTTATTTTACAACTGAAGTCCATGTGGTTTCTATACAGGATATATATATATATGCCTGTCAGTAAAATAAAATATTTAACCCCTATCTGCTTCATTATTGGACCTTTTTAGGGTTTATATATATATAATTGTAACACAAACGAGTCCTGGTCGAGTGAAATCATCGGAAACAACTTCCGTTTTTTTGTCGAGACAGCAATTCTTGCAATATGCACGTCTCGTCTAGGTAGTTTATATACAGGAATATATGCCTGTTAAAATAAAATAAATTTTGCAAGGGTTTATCCCCGTTCTGCGATTCTATTGGTCCATTTTAAGGGTTAAAATATGATGTAAAGCACGATTCTAACTGGGGGAATCCTCGGGGAAACCCCTGTGATGACGTCACGTCTAGACCGCATGTGCTGAGAGACGCGGGTTTCTTACAGTACGTTTATAAATATAAATAAAATTAAATAATAGGGTATAATATTAATATTTTATCCCTTCTTTCCTGTATTATTGACCATTTATAAGGTTAATACTTAAATAAACAGGAATAGAATTCTTCATTAATCGTCTAGACATTAGGTGTCTCTTTAGGCTATAAGGTAACCTTGGTTACCCATTATTTTAATTATATTTTAATTCATCCAGTTTTAAATTATAATTACTTGTTTTTTAGATTCTATGTTATTTAATAAAATTCTGTGTAATTTCTGCTTTCATTATCTCACAACTAGCCCTACCTGCAGTGAGGCGGGTGGGACAGGTGACCTTGTGTCACAGTTGATTTACTTACGTAAATCTAGTTGTGTAGTTCCTTCAAAGAAGGAAAGGCAAAGCTTCCTTGGAAGCTTACCTTAAGGAAAGCTTACATAGAAATTATAATATCCAACTTCTTTCTCCAGGGTGGATCAGATCCCTGCTTTAATTCAGATAAGATCTTAGTTCATCCGAGATTTTAATGCATCCGAGAATCGGATGCAGTAATCGCAACTTCTATTCACCCAAGTATGATTTGATACTCGGTTTTCATTGCATCTCTCGGATCATCTGAAATCTAATGCTTGGTGGATTGTATGTAGATCTGATCCTCGGATGATCGGATCATCTACTCTGATGTTCGGATGTTGATTCCAGATCAGAACACTAACAATCCTTACACAAAAAAAAAAAAAAAAATAAAACTTGGACTAATAGTTCACCAGCCTGGCAGTAAATATCACCTATTGGAGGCTTGGGTCCAAGTTCAAGTCCAAGTCCTCAAGCCCAAGAGGCCTGCTAAACAAGGTCCTTCATTCAGTCCTGGCTCTGTATTTTAGGGAAGTAGGTTGCCTGACTTCACCCTAACCAATTTTTGAGGACATTGAAACTTAGGCAGTTTTTTTAACCTCCCTGCCCCCAGGGAATTTATGCCTAGATCCTCCTCAGTCTGGACTCTGAATGATTTACTAGGCCAACAGGTACTTGGGCCGTTTAATTTCCCTTAAAATGGAACAAGTTTTCAAATTTGTATCTCCTTAGGGGCCTCCTTGGATAAGCCCCTCCTCCCCTTCTGGTCAGCAAGAGTTGAGCTTCAGGCTGCTCATCACTAGGTTTTTTCTGAATACAACCTGGTTATATATATATATGTTAAGACAGTAGCAAGGCTACTACCAGACAGGTCAAACTCAATTCCATGGTGCATATAAGTAGTCAGAAGGGGTATGGTGAATTCAGGTGAGATACTGGATCTTTAGATCTTAAAGTTCCCCATTCACAACTACTTTAGGAGGGACAGGAGTCCCTCATCAAGGCACCTGTAATAACATTAGGGTTTAGGCCCTATTAATCAACCCTTTCCAATTCCCCACATCTAGAGGCTCCTACAGGAACCACCCCAATGGGGGTCATTCCATCCCTAGCAGTATCCATCGTTTTCCCCAGGTAGGGGGAAATCGAGTAGCCGAGGCTCCAAGGTCATTTGACCCACTCCAGGGGACGAGGGCATAAAAACCCTTCCCCCCCCCAATGACTCCTCCAGCCTCACTCAGTCCACCAGTAGGAGTTCTCCTCCGTTCTTTCAGATAAGACTGGCAAACAAATCCTGTCATTCTTTTCAATCCAAGTCCAGTCAGACTCCTGACCTGGTCAGAATACAAGGCCCTTCAAAGACCAAGTCCTGGCCTCTGTATCCAGTCTCTTCTGTCAAAGAACGCAATAGAAAGGGTGGAAAATGTAAAATCTCTCGGGTTTTACAGTCGCCTGTTCCTAGTACCAAGCCTCACCTAAGGTGGAAGCCAGTTATAGACCTAAACAGGCTCAACCCTTTTCTACACGTAGAAAAGTTCAAAATGGAAACTCCAGGGTCCATCAGGACCTCCCTGATTCCAGGGGAGTGGGTATCGTCGATAGATCTGTCGGACACTTACCTACACATCCCCATCCATCCAAACTCAAGGAAATACCTAAGGTTTTGCTATAAGTCACAGGTGTTCCAATTCACCTCCCTCCCATTTGGACTAGCCACAGCCCCCCAGGTCTTTATAATGATCGTAAAGGAAGTGAAACTAATGGCCCTCTCAAGAGGACTCAGAATTCACCAATACCGGGACGACGGGCTGATCAGGTCCCAGTCTCAGGAGGAAGCTCAAGTGAACACACAGGCAGTGGTAGACCTAACTCAGTCCTTGGGGTGGATAATTAATCAGGAAAAATCAGAACTGAAACCTACTCAGGTGTTTTTCGTTCTGGGCTACGAATACCACCTAGATTCAGCCCTTGTAAAACCCACTCAAGAGAGATGGCTCAACTTCAGGATTTGATCCTACTCCTCAAGTCAAAACGTGTTTTGACTGCAAGATGTTTGATGTCGCCTATTGGGTTGCTAGCCTCAACGGAGAAAATGGTCCCGGAGGGACGCCTTCACATGAGGCCCTTTCAGTTTCATCTCAAGGAGCACTGGAGATATCCTCAGTCGCTGGACAACCTCCTTCCTTGGACAGAAGCCATTGCAGCCCACCTAGATTGGTGGCAAAATCCCTCAAACGTGATGAAAGGTGCAGACCTTCATCCCAAAGACCACAGTATCCAACTCTTTACCGACGCCTCAAACGAAGGTTGGGGCGCTCACTTAGACCAAAATTCCACAAAGGGTCTGTGGTCAGATCGGGAAAAAAGGCTACACATATATGTCCTAGAATTGAAGGTGGTCTCCCTGGCCCTTCAAGACTTCAAGGACCAGTGCCAGAATCAAACAGTGTTAGTTGCGATGGACAACTCAACAGTGGTAGCCTACATCAACAACAAGGAGGAACACACTCAGCAGAGATGTGCGCTCTCCTGTGGAAGATCATGACCTGGGGCCATCACTACCTCATAACATTGAAAGCCAGGCACGTTCTAGGGTGCCTGAATGTGATGGCCGACCTACTGTCCAGGTCCAACCAAGTGCAGTCAACAGAATGGTCTCTGCACCCACAGGTGTTCAAACAGATCTGCCAGAAGTGGTTCACACCTCATGTAGACTTATTTGCCACTCACCTGAACCACAAGCTCCCACTGTACGTGTCTCCTATCCCAGACCCAAGGGCCTGGGACATAGATGCTCTAAACATAAACTGGACCAACCTCACGGCCTATGCGTACCCTCCTACGGCTCCTTCACAAGGTGATCCAAAAGATCAGGCAATGTTATTGCCTGATCATCGTAATAGCCCCAGGCTGGCCAGGGATGCCCTGGTTTTGGGACCTAGTGCAGCTCTCAACAGAGATCCCACTACAACTCCCAGTGTCAACGACCCTACTCAAACAGTCCCACAGGTATGTGTTCCACAACAACCCCCAGCACCTGAACCTCCACGCCTGGTGTCTAGGAGCGGACAGCTCCAAGAACAAGGCTTCTCTGTGGAAGTGGCAGAGAGAATTGCTGCCCCTCAGCGGTCTTCAACAAGGACCATCTACAAGTCAAAGTGGGCCCTATTTGAAAAATGGTGCAGAGAAAATTCGGTGGATTTCTCCACTCCATCTGTGAAACAAATCTCAGATTTTTTCATGTACCTGTACCAAGACCTAAACAGGCGCCCCTCGACCTTTGATGGTTACAGGACTGCAATCGTTGACACTTTGGGCCCAACGGCCTAACATGTTGCACACAATGCAGACCTTCATAGGTTACTCTCCAGTTTTCACAGGGATCGTCCCAAAAGTTCCAGAAATTTACCCAAGTGGAACCTTTCTGTTGTCCTCACCGAGCTCACAAAAGCACCATTTGAGCCCATGAAAGACACAGACCTCAAACATCTTACTCTAAAACTGCTTTCTTGCTAGCTTTGGCCTCCGGCAACCACCGCAGCGAAATCCATGCCTGGGTCGCAAACAAGTATCTAATCTAGGCCAATGGGAAAAGGTTGCCTTGTTCCCTTCTTCTGATTTCATAGCCAAAAACCACCTAGCAAGAGAAGGTTCTCAAAGTGTATCTCCGGTGACTATTCCTGCTTTGACTACCATTGTAGATAGACAATCTAAAGAAGACAGGACCCTGTGTCCCGCGCGGGCCCTGAGGTTTTATTTGGACCGAACAAAAGACCTGAGAGGGTCTCGTTCTCTCCTTTTCATCTCCTTTAAGAAAGGACATACCTCAGACATCAGACCCGCTACTCTCTCTTCATGGTTGAAACAAACCATCCTACTTTGTTACAAACAAGCAGATCAACAAGCCTTGGACTTGGTCCAAGTCAAAGCGCATGACATCCGGGCCTTCGCGGCCTCTAAGGCCTTTTACGGTGGGGTATCGGTGGACCAAATCATGCAAGCTTGTCACTGGAAAGCTCACAACACATTTACAAATTTTTTCCTAAAAGACCTTACTTGGTCGGACACCGACAACGATATGTATCTGGGACCCGTAGTGGCGGCACAACAAGTCCTAGATCCTTCCCCTCAGATCAGTTGTCCTCGGAAAGAAAAAAGAGGGGGGGGGCACATCCGCTACAACCAAGTCTTCAGGAGTCTCTCCCAGGATCTAGGTATTCCTTTACCTTCAAGATGTTACGGGTAAGGTCATTTTTGTTTTTCAGTTATCAAGTAACTTCTATTAAGGACTTATTTAGTTGTCATTAATCTCATATTCAGGTTGTAAAAATTTATGAGATGTCCAACCATGGGTTGGTCAGTCACTAGTGAAGGGCCCTCAGGGACCCTTAGACCTCGAAGTGAGCACTGCTGCACTTCCGTCCTACAATCAAACATCTAGACAGTTTCAGCACTGTCATTTTATTTAGGTTTTTGGCTTGTTACAGGCCCGGTCTTCGGGATTGGGGCACTGTAAATGGGACTCAGACTGGTATTTCTGTCACTATTTTATACATATTAATTCAAAATCTTAGAAAAAATGACATATCTTCCAGTCTCAGCTGTAATCCCGCCACCGGGCGGTTGAATTCAGCATTAAGTCCCACATGGTAAGCTATTGTAGCGTAATAAAATTGTAAATTTTAATTACTTAAATGTAGCTTTTATAAGCTACAAGCTTACCATGTGGGACTTAGAAGAGTCCCACCCTGCCTCCCCGCTGTTTACAGCTGAGGGGTAGGTTTTAGAAAATTTCAACGAAAAAGTAGGGCGAGAGGTCAGAGGTTATCACGTGACGACAACTAGCAGTGTATCCGGTGGCTAACAAGAACTGTCTTTTTTTCTAAGACGTTGGCCCCGGGTGTGGCAACCCGAGAACAGCATTAAGTCCCACATGGTAAGCTTGTAGCTTATAAAAGCTACATTTAAGTAATTAAAATTTACAAATTTCTTCAGATGTAGGGTTTGTTTATATTTTATGTTCCCACAATTGTATGAGCTGACAGTCAAGATGCAATTTGTTTAGTGTGATCACAGTATTTAAGTGAAGGGATCACGATACTGATGTCACCAACTCTTCCATAATTAGAAACAGAATTACTGCCGGTTGTCACCTCTTCTCTGATGAAACTATGACATATACGTAGATGGCTATGTCTGACAGTATACGTGTGCTGCTTTAAACATTGTGTGTGGCCTTCAGTTCCGAGTTCCTCTGTTTGCAAGAGAGTCTCAAAGTGGGGTACCTAACCCTTTTTTTCATAAAATTTTATTTCAGAGCTGCAGTCAGAATCCGTCCTCCAGTATACAGGAACGTTTGGACTTTATGAAGACGGAATTTATGGAGAATTATTCACGTGTGATGGGCAAGGAGTACCACAACCTAGGTACCCGTAGGTACCAACTAGCACTCAGGCTGTATTACAGGGAATTAGAAGCTTTGCTCAAACTGGTAAGTCCTGGGTATTTTAGTCTCCTCACTCTCAGTGCTGTTAGTTTAGAGATTCAAATGCAATTTCTATATCGATATCAGACTCTGATTTGACTTTGTATATTGACAAATATTGAAATATTGTTTCACACTTTGAAAGTTCATGATTTTATAAATGTGATTTTTTTGTCATATTCACCTTGAAAGCAACAAATCTATAAAAAGATAAGCTGAAAGGTTAATTTCTTCAGATTTATTGTCAATTTCTATTATTTCATGTTATCCCACCATTTTATGTGTCTGTTAATTAGTGCGGAAACAATCAACCATGTTAGCTGAATATTAGGTTATCAATGCACTAGTCGAGGCCAATTGAACTGGTTACCTGTTCTTATGTATATCAACTCATGGAACTTTATGAGACTGGTACAATTCTTAATATTTTAAAGCAAATCCTACAAAGGTACTACATTTATCTGTAGTATGTTATCATGTAAAATATAACATTAATTTTCAAATTATCCAACAATTTGCATGAATTTTCTACTTTTTCTAGCACCTTCAGATCTACCATATAATTTGCAATGTTTACAGTAATTTGCTGGTAAACGTTACTACCCTGCTACCTACTATGCCTGTAGAACTCTGCATAAAATTTGACGTATTCTTTCTCAAAAATTAAAGTCAATAACAAACTCTTTACTAGTCATACCATGGTAACCATAATTTGTTGTTTTTGACACAGGAAGAAGAGCTGCTTTCGACAAAGGACTTTGGTCACTTTTTACACAATGGAATTTTCCACAGATGTCTGTTCAGCTGTTGTATGGAGGTTGTCTTGGTTACATATGCCCCAAATTGTAAGAATTTTCTTTGTGAAACTTTAATGCAATTGACAACATAATCTGTATGTCAAGTTTAGTATCTGTTTCAATATGATGGATAGGTTCTGTGGTTGTAAAATTTGGTTAAGATTTTGTACTGTAAACCAGGCATGGGACACATAAAGTTATGGTTAAGTACTTCATTTCTTGTTGTGTCATTACATGGCTTGTGAGGGGCCACGATGGCAGAGTGGTAGCACTCTTGCCTCCCACCTCTGAGATCGTATTTCGGTTCCCGGCCTGACTTCAAGTGTGAAAGCTGATAGTTGCTTGCCTTGGCAATTTACAGTACAGAACCTTGACCAACTGTATGTACTGGTTTCCTCTGCCCATAAAACTACCCGTTGTGATATGACCTATACAGTGTGTTGAATTCGACGTGAAAACCCGAATAAATAAATACATGGCTTATGTTCGAATTTTTGCTTAATTTATTATCTTTTCCACATCCATAATTTCTAAATATGATCACAAAAATCTCAGAAGTTTTGTTAAAAGCAGCTGGATATATTACATAAAATTGATTTCATAATAAAAATGAAATGAAAACCTTGTGGGGACTTCTTTACTGAACTAATCTCCATAGCCTGATGACCTACATCTGGACCAGTACTCGAGGTAATAGATTCAAGTATGAGATTTCACCTGTTTCTTAAATGAGTATGTCACTGGCCTATTCTAGTTTTGCTGACTTCTGCTTAGACCCAAATAAATGTAGCCCTGTCTAGTATGTGGTACTTAAAACTTTATGCTGATTTAATTTGTATGATGTATCAATAATGCATATGGTACAAGATTGACTTTCAGTTATGCAATAAATCAAGCTTATTGCATATGTATATGGTCACATTTGAGTTGTTCATCTCCTTGTGTGGTTCTTGTCCTACCAATTTCAGTGGCCCATAAATTTGATTGTCACATAATTGCAGTAAATAGTTTAATTATATCCCCAGACGAAAGTCGGGGATATATTGGATTCAGGTCCGTCGCGCCGCCGCCGCCGTAGAAATTTCCTTGTGGACGCGATAACTCAAAAACAAATTAATATTTTTTTTTCAAACTTGGTACACATGTTAAGGGTGCCCAAAGGAAGATCCCTATTTTAAGGTGACCTTAAACTCCCAGTAAAAAAGAACTTATGGCCACCTTAAGGTCAGAAATTGCACTTTTGGCCATTTAGAGCCCTGTAGGTCACAAACTATGATGCTCAGCTGGCTGAAATTTTACCTGACAACACATTAATATGTTCTTAGTACATGTGCCGAAAATCATGACTTTAAGTTGAGGAGAAAATTGTGTTTGAGGCCCATAAATACCCCCACTTAGGGATTTTTTGCTATACTTTACACATATTTTGCCCTATAATTTGGAAGTGATAATTCTGATGAGTCTCAAACTGCTTCAAGTAGACATTTAACCTGTGTATGAGGACCTTAAACACCCACCTGAGTGACCCTTTTAAGACATTTTTCACATATTTTGCTCTGTAACTTGGAAATGGTAAGTCTGAGAAGTTTCAAACTTTATTAGATACATATTCTATGTGTAATCTTAGTATGTAACAAATTTTAAGTCTGAAGCTTTAATTTGAAAGCCACATCGAGATCTCTTAAAGGCCCACAATGACCCAATATTTGGACTTTTTACCACCTTTAAGCCCTGTAACTGTTAAACTATGTGATTGATGGAGCTGAAATCCCATCTGGGAATGCATTATTATGTCCTTTTTACATATGCCGAAAATCAAGGTTTTTAGTAGACATTTAACCTGTGTATGAGGGCCATAGACACTCGCCCAAGTGCCTTTTTTGACATTTTTTCCGTATTTTGCCCTGTTATTTGGAAATGCTTAGTGTGACAAGTCTTAAACTGTATTATATATAATTTTTATTGCGTTAATACATCCTATCCAATGGACAATTGCTTTACCGGTCGGCGCGACCGGTCCCGCCAAACGCCAGAAAAAGACGTCCTGTATATAATACCAGCAGGACCGGTCAGTAGTGTGCATTCGCTAGGGGGCGCATCATACTTGCTTCCTGTCTAGACAGAATGACGTCAGTTCATCTTTTTCGTTTGGCGCGTGTAGTGTGCAGACGCGTTTTGAAGTTATCTCCAAGTTTGAAGAAAACGCGGTTTATTCTACGAATTTAAAGCTTATTTTCATCTGAAAATATATATTTTGTGTCACTTACATATCATGGCCTCTCCAGGACTTAAACGAGGCAGTATCCAGCATTTTATGGCCAGTTTTGAAGATTTTCTTTGTGCTTGTCGTCGAGACGAAGCCGTGGGTGAGAGGTCGTGTGTTGTGCTTGCAGCATTCCTTCTTCTGTTCAGAAATGTATATTTACCACGATTCGCCCTCCATTAATTTCTACATTGTCGAGTAACACTGCGTGTATGTCCACGAGAAGTTAGAAGGAAAGAAGAATGCATCGTCTGACGTCATCACTTCCAGCTTATGCTGGTCACGTGACACAGACCTGGTCACGTGATACGCATTCAACTATGGAGGTCACGTGATACGCATTTATCAATGGAGGACTCGTATTTTTTCAACAGAAGTTTTCATCAGAAGAAGACGACCATTTATTAATCAACACCCATTTTTAACTGGCAAGAAGAAATCCAGCAACTCGCCTGTTGGTGTGACGATATTAGATGACATTTGGTCACTGCAATCTGCGTGTTTTTGAAGTGCCGGTCATGTGACTTCACAGATCTCCATACACGACCGGCAAGGCTAGCAGAAGAAATTGTGGCTCCACAGATCCCCAAGTGTGACCGGTTCAGCTAGCAAGAAGATGACCAGGTCTAGACCCCTTGTACTGAATTTTACCGGTACCAGCTCTGCTCAGACTACCGGTGGGGTCTCCAGCTAGCCCTCTCCCCCCCTTTGACCCTACCTTGGTACGGGTACTGGGGCAGGTTGAGAGTAAGAAGATCTACCAACCGGTTACAGAGGATGGGCCTACCGGGAACCGGTTATAAAAGTTGCTCCAGCTAGCTGTCCAGGCCACTGTTTTTATGCTGCCTACAATACCGGTTACAGAGCCTACCCACTGGGTGCCGGCTACACAGCCCTCATTGACCAGTGTGCTTCCCCTTAGCCGGTTACAGAGCCAACCAGACCGGTTTACAGGCAGAAATTACAGAGAGAATTTTCTGGTTACACAGAGTTCTGCTGCTCCCACCATCCCAGTGCTGACAGCAGGCTCACTGGTTACAGAGTTTACCGGTTACAGAGAGAATTTACCGGTTAACAGAGGTTACTGGTTACAGAGAGATCTGCTGCCCCACCATTCCGGTGCTGACAGCAGGCTCACCGGTTACAGAGAAATCAGTTGTTCCCATGGGCAGAAGGCAACTTAAGGCAACAAGTCCAGTGAGGACAACAGGGTCACCAGTTAGAGATTTGCCGGTGACAGTCAGATAGACAGGAAGTTCTTCAGTAAATTGACCAACCGGTTACAGAACCTACCGACGGGTTCTGGCTTACACAACCTCCAGGGACCAGTAGCTTCATACCAAGCCAGTTACAGAGTCTACTGGTCTGGCTTATAGACAGAAATTCCGGTGAAGAAACCTGATTGAAACTGGAACACCAGCTTACCGGATTGCCAGATCCACCAAGTGATCAAATAATGATAGAGCTGTGGCTGTCTGAATGCTTGGTTACAGTGAAGCACCAGTTTACCGGTTCATTACCAGTTAAGTGGCTTACCGGTTACTGAGAAGTGTTGGTTACAGAGAAAACCTTCTGATTCCAACATTACGAACAGGAAGAAGGCAGTTCTGTTAGATAAGCCTACCTCTGCTGAGACGTAGTCGCCCAGTTCTGCCAGCTCAAATGAGTTTTTTTTGCAGAACTATGGATCCACCAGGAACCGGTTACAGAGCATTGCTTAACCTATAACCGGTTAGGCCCTGGTACTGGGCAGGTCCACAGGACTGGCTAACAGACCAGCAAAGTCTTTTAAGGGTCTAAATGGCCATCTTAGACCAACCAGTTGCTGTCTGAGTAATCTGGTTACAGAGAAATTCTTAGACCAGTCACTCGTCCTGGTGAGATGACTGTCTCAACCTGCCTGATCAGTCAGCCAGTTACTCTTGCCAGTGAGATGCGGAACTCAACCACATTGGTTAGAATACTGCCAACAAGAAGTCTGCTGTACCAGTTATTCTAGAGATGTCATTGATCCAGCCTCCGAAACTGGCCAACCCAGCTTGCCTTTTTACCCAGCTCGTGACCAGTGTCAGCTGACACCAGGGGCATGAGTTTGCAAACTCAAGCTTTCCCTCATGATTACAACCCTTTTCTGGTTTGTCACAACTGAAGCAATGGGAAATTTATCTGTTAATCGGACCAGGGGTCACAGTGTTCGTAAATGGCTATTAGTGTTTCCACAGTGGGGTTCTGTGGAAATGACCTTATGTCGCAGATCCCTTTTGGATGGTTTCCTACTGTGTGGATCAGTGAACCTGTCGCCAGTGTTGACACTGGTATTTTTGCACCAACCTGCCGGTTCAAACTTGGGCCACCCTAGGGGCCAGCCTCAAGTTTATATGAACCTCCCAGGAGGGATACACCCTCCCCTGCCAGAAACGACCAGTTTGACCAGTTCTCCAGGCAGGATTTTGGTTCAGTATCCTAAATGATTCAGCTGGAATTTCAGGAACCACATGAACCTCTCTTCAGCCAGAGGAGTGGCTAACCTCAAGGTTGCATACTCCCTCACCCCTTTCAACCAACAAGGAAATGCCAGCCCCCACCAAACCAGTCTCCAACATACACAATCTCTAGTAGCTCTGTGTCAGGAGTAAGTTTGAATGGTATCATGAAAAATTAGAACTGGACCTCGAGCAAGTCTTTGTCTTGAGAGCCTACCAGTTCAGCCTGAAGAGGGCAAGGTGAGACCCACCCTAGAGCATTTGCAGACGTTATCTGCAATCCAGGAACTTCTCTCCGGATCGACATGCCCGATCCAGCGGCTCATGCCCCTGATAGCATTACTGACAGCCATAGCAAAGCCCGTCCACATAGGTGTCCTTCCTCATCAGGCCGATACAGTGGCACTTGATAAATAGCTGGAGAGTACCTGAATCACCAAAAGGTGATCCCAGTTCACTCCACCCTCAGCTAAATCGTGGCTGCAGGAAGACCATGTGCTTCAAGGTCAACCATTACACCTACCTTATATGCTCTGCAAATCCTTATAGATGCATTTAGAAGGGTGGGGTGCTCACTTAAGGGAACACACTGCAAGGGGAACCTGGCCCCTTCCGAAGCAAGTTACACTTTAATATCTGGAATTTAAGGTGGCCTTTTGGCCCTAAAGAGTTCCAAAACCTCTGCTTGAACAATATTGCTTTTGTAGCTACAGACAACCGCATGGTGGTTTTCTGTATAAAGGGGGGATGGAATCGGACCCCCTTTGGGCCCTCTTGTGGAGAATTCTGACCTGGTGTACCAGACACAGGTGACTCAGAACCCCACACATTCACAGCCGGCCGAATGTGATAGCAGACAAGCTATCCAGGCTAGGACAGACCATTCAACAAAATGGTCCCTCCATCCAGAGGTATTCAAGCAATATGCTCCCGGTGGCAGCATCCTCAAGTGGACCTGTTTGCCACCAGGTTCGACAACTACATCTCTGTCTCACCAGTTCCAGATCCCCAAGCCTGGGCAGTAGATGCCTTCAGTCTACCTTGGGAGGACCTGGACCCATATGCCTTCCCACCAGCAGCTATCTTGGCAAAGTGGTGGGAAAGTTGCAGGACCACCCGTGCAACAACTCATACTGATTGCACCAGGGTGGTCCAACATGCCTTGGTTCTGGGACCTGGTAACCATGTCCAGTCAGATCCCACTGTGTGCACTTTCTGCCTGACTTTTGACTCAGTTACTCAACCAGACCCTTCACAGGAACCTGGTAAATCTGAATCTACATGCCTGGCCCCTAGAGCCCCAGCTACCAAGGAAGCAGGGCTTCCCTGAGGCAGTGGCAGCTCGAATTGTGGCTCCTCCAGAGGATCAACAGATCAGTCTATGAGGCAAGTGCACCATATGTTTTACACGTGGTACCTCAGTAATCAGATGGACTTCTGGGCACCACCTTTAAAAGCTATAGCTGACTTCCCTTTGTACCTTTTCAAGACAGGAAGTTACAGCCGGGCACCATTGATGACTATAGACCAGCCATTGTTAACAATTTGGGAATTTGCCCATTAATGTCAGCAATGATGAAAATCTCACTGATCTCCTGGATAGTTTCTACAGAGACAGATCCAAGGGAAGAGGGGCATCCCCTCTTGGAACCTTTCCCTGGTTCTACACCACCTGACAAGGTTCCTTTTTGAACCCCTTAAGGAGGCCTCCCTGAAGCACTTCACTATCAAGACTGTCTTCCTGTTGGCCTTAGGTTCAGGCAAGCGGAGGGTGAGATCCATGCTTGGCTGCATAACAACCTCAGACACCAGATTGGTCCATGGTGTCTTTCTACCCCTCAGCCAGCCTTCCTTCCAAGAATCAGCTAGCCAAAGAGAGTCCAGACAGTGTGGCCCCTGTGGTTAATGCAACCCTGGTCCCCACTCTGGATAGGTCACAGGCGCTGGTGTCCAGTCAGAGCCCTGTGTTACCATCTGGGTAGGACCTCAGATCTTAGGCATAACAAGGAGCTGGTCTTTGTCTCCTTCCAAGGAAGTTGTCGATAAGGACATCTCTCCTGCCACCATCTCCTCATGGATCAAGCTACTGTGATCCTATGCTATGAGCTCTCTGACCAGTAAGCCCTCGTCTTGCATCAGGTCAAAGCCCATGATGTTAGGGCTTTTACTGCTTCTAAGGCATTCCAGTCAGGAGTCTCCTTAGAACAGTCCTCAGCCTTCCACTGTAAGTCATATATCACCTTCACACAGTTCTGAAGGATGTGGCTGGGGCTGATTTAGAGCCTCTTTACTTGGGCCTAGTAGTGGCTGCTCAGCAGATCCACAAATAGCCCTTATATTGAGATTTGTATACATGTACATAGTGTAAATAGCTCATGAATCTAATTGACATGCTTCCTTCGGGAGGTTTATTTGCCTTCTGGGACTGAACTCATCCCTCTCTTCCCCTACCTCAGAGCAGGTCTGTAAGAGGGGGGGGGGGGGGGGGGGGGGCAATGCTGGTATAGCCCCGGCAACCGGGCTCTGGTAACCACCATGGACCTATAGGTCTCCTGACTAAGTCAGCCTAGACCGTAGGGTAAAAATTTTGTTACCATTTATGAGTTCATTCTAAGTCCCTAGTAACTTACCCGCCGACCAAGCGGTAGTTATTCAGCAATTGTCCATTGGATAGGATGTATTAACGCAATAAAATTGCAAATTTAATAAGTAAATTAAATTTTTATAAGTTAATACCCTATCCAATGGACAGGCAAGGCCCTCCCAACCGACCCCGCTATCAGCTTACTAGGGGTCTAAATCTGTTTAGACAACGAAAAAGATGAACTGACGTCACTCTGTCTAGACAGGAAGCAAGTATGATGCGCCACCTAGCGAATGCACACTACTGACCGGTCCTGCTGGTATTATATACAGGACGTCTTTTTCTGGCGTTTGGCGGGACCGGTCGCGTCGACCGGTAAAGCAATTGTCCATTGGATAGGGTATTAACTTATAAAAATTTAATTTACTTATTAAATTTGCAATTTTGTTTGTTATGTATGTCCCCCAAAAAGTTTCAGATCTGTAGTTTAATTGCTAAGGTCTCTTTAACAATTGTAAAATGCCCACAGAAACCCAATTTATGGATATTATGCCACTTTAAAGCCCAGTAACTGTCAAACTATGTGGGTTATAGAGCTGAAATCTTTGAATTTTTAAAAGGAAATGCCTGTCTATTTAAATTTTGAATATTAATAATGTTATGGCTATCTTAGTCTTTTAAGAACTTATTTTTGTGTGTTATACCTCTGCTTGCTGAGTTTTTCACTTTTTTAAAATGAAACTGGTTAAACATATTCAAGTAGACAAAATGGACACTTTAAGTGAGCTTTAAGTCCCAATATTAATGAAATTATATCCTTATGTAGTAAAACTAGGGGATTTTTAACCCTCAACTAGCCCAGTTTTATTCAACTTGCCTCAGTTAATTTTGGCACAGCTCCTACAGTTATGAACTCATTTCAGTTGATAATCACATACTTAAAATTCTCAATTCTTTTTGTATTTGAGTACCCCTTTTATATAGATTGTTTGTTTACCATTTATGCTCAACCCACATCCCCCACCCGGATTCCCCCCACCCACCTCTGGGACCTCCAGCTATATTGAGTGACACTAAATAAACAAAGGTATTTAATGATATCAGATGAGAAACAAAGAACTCAATGGGGTTGCAAATCTTGTGTAATAGTGAGAGAGGTGTGGAGAAGGGGAGAGGGGTGGGGGTGGGAGGTGGTGGGCTTCATTACATATAACACAAAGGGGAGTCAGAACTGAGATTGTGTCACATATTTAGGTTGCATTTATATGGACCACATATATAGGTATAGAGGAAATGAATAACTGAAAACAATTTGCAAATTCTAAAAATAATATAATAAAATAATAATATAAATAAAAAATTTTTTTTTTTAAATAATATTTTATTTCTGAACAAATATAGAAACAGATATGCGCTTTTGGGATTATGAATTTTAGAATGGACATTGAATCATCAATCATTTAAATACTTTGAAGGAAGATTGAAAAATATGATGAGTTGAGTTAAAAATAATATTTTATTTGTCAACAAATATAGAAACAGATATGCTCTTTTGGGATTATTATTTTAGAATGGACATTCAATCATCAATCATTTAAATACTTTGAAAATAGGTTTAGAGTTATCATTGCAGGAAGATTGAAAATATAATTTGAGTTATGTATTCGGCGTCTGGGGATACACCATCTTCCTTGGGGAGATATAAACAGAGTAGATTGATGTGCTGAAGTTCATATAATAATGGGTAATTATGTTTTAAAAAATTCCCGATCAAAACCTGTGGCGTGAGTGATGACCTGTCTGGGGATATGTTGGCGCCGAGTTGGCCCAATCTAGTTGTATTAGAATATTTATAAAACTGCAAATAACAGTCACTGAAAGAGTAGTTTTTCCTAATATTTTTTCTCAAATAATGCATCAACCAGAACTTCGTTACTCTTTACAATCCTAGATACTAGACATTCATTAAATCTGGCGTGTATTTACAGTTGCGTCCTCAATCCAAAGTCCGAATGCAACAGACAAAAACAGTGGCTACGCATTTCCTTGGGTGTTGAGTACCTTCAGTGTGAAAGCGTACGACTTCTTTAAAGTGATGGACAGTTTCATCAGGGCTGAACCCAGACTGGCCAAGGAAATTATCAAGGTAATTTAATGCATACAGTATTGTTTTTTTTTGTTTTTTTTTGCATTCCTTTGTAAGCTGAGGTAAATATTTGGTTCTCCTCCATTGAAAGTAAGTTTCTGTTATTTTATAATTGTGGCTTATTGAAAGTATTTCTGTAGTCACTTCAGATTGAACCTTAAAGGGGAAAGTTTTTGTTCTGGATCAAAAATTTTATTAAATTTACTTTTGGTATGTTTACCTGTGTTATCTATGGAAATTAACATAAACCATGTTGCTGTTGAGGTAAAATATACCACCTATTTCACAGTAAAAATGTTCTGTAAGCCCTCAGATTCACAGTTACAGATTTGGTATGTATATTAATTATTTGGCACTTGCTATTCATGTGCTACAATGTTTTACTTCAGCATCATATTTGACAGCAAAGAGGGATCTGAAATCCTCTTTTGACCTTGCTCTGTAATGGGGTTCAACTGTATTTTATTATTGAGGAAGAAATTCAGTAAAAGACAAGGAAGTTCACCGCTGTATGTGAAGTTAGCCAATGTATGTGAAACACCTTTTTGAGCAGATCTATCCCCATTAGAAACTCTCTTCAGTTCCTGAGGACCTGTGGTTGACCTCATTTCCTCTGTGTTCTATAACTGAAGGTTAACTTATGATAGTGAGTTTTTCATGGTGCTTTAACGTTATTACCATGAAATTAAGCATGTTAAATTCGTAGGTACATATGAAAATTACCTGCAGACTATTTTAAAAATTTTATTTTAACTTGCACCAATATGCTAATGAGTCTATCAGTGATACTTTTGAAAGAAATAATGCGTGCTGCCATTTATGTGTCAATATTGGAAGTTCTGAAGATAAAACCTGAGTTATAACTTAATGAGTACATTGATTTTAAGAGATGGCGATGAAGTTTTCTGATTATCTTATTTACACCAAGTTTTCTATTGAGAAGCAAAAATTAAAGGTCCATTGCTTACACTGGAAGCAAGTTCATTTCAAATTTTCCAAAAGCTTTAAGCAGCAAGGACTCAAAAATTTGTTTGTTGTTCTCTGTTAATTCACATTAATGGAGTTCTGGGGATTCTATATATTTTGGGTGCATCAGCAACACTGATTTTCTTTAAAGATGGTGCTGTGTAATGGATTTTCTTTTTAATTCTTTAGCATTTGAGCAAAGTGGAACAAATGATTCTCGACAGTCTGGCTTGGCAAGAGGTGAGAGAACACATTAATTAAAAGCTTCATTTGTAATTGTATGACATTTGATTATTAATATAAAAAACCTGACAGGTAAACAACTGTTAAGCTACCTTGTTAAGGCTGATATGAAGCCATGATGTTAGAGGTGTAGAGGTGTTACCAGTGAAGCCTTCACTGCCGGCATCTTTTTACTTGTAATTAAAAAGTTACTTTTTTGGCCTCGCTGGAGTTGTAAATTTTGACAGAGGTCGATAAGGCAACGAAAACACCTGTTTGCTTAATCACTGGTAACCACCAAAGCATCCAACAACTGCAAAATATTATATTAAAAGCTGATGTATTATTTCAGGGCTCTCCATTATTTGATGCTCTGGCAAAGTACGAGGCATTAGTGCCATCTATCCCACAATCCTCCATGACAGATCTGAACCAGAACAACAATGCATCCACTGCTCAACTGTGAGTGTACAGCTTTCTCTTGTAAAACGTAAATTGTCAGAGTATCTGTATTCTCTTTTCAAGTGTGAGCTCCAGCAAGGCTTGCACTTCTAGGGATCACTTTTTTCCCCCCCCAGCCCGTAAGGGCTGTCAGGGTATTGTTTTCACCCATGGTGTCCGGATGGGCGGGCGGGCAGCTGGAAAAAGTTTGTCCGGGCTGTATCTCAGAAACCGTAAGGTGTAGGAAGTTGATACTTGGTAGGGACATTGGTTAGGATGTGTAGGTGTGCAACGTCATGGTGTGACCTTGATTTGACCTTGTCGTAGTGACCTTGACCTTAAAAATCTTGTTTCACCTTTGGGTCTGTCTTTTGATGCAGATTAAGCACTGTTAAAGTCATATTAGAATTCATTAAGAATTTTACCTTTACAGCTTCCCATTGTAACAGATGGAATTTTATCAAGTGAGCCACAGATTTTGCTCCAACACCACACATAAGCATTCATTGAATGTATTACCGCTTCTGTATGCATGGTAATATTCAAAACATCTAAACTATAATTCGGCCATGCCAGATGTAGATAAAGAGTGCATGCATTATCTTTCTCTTTTACGTTATTTTCTCTATTTAAACATTGTTTGGAACTTTATATAGCTGACAGTGCTCTAAAAGTATCCTGAACTTTGTACTGATACAGTACTTCTATATCTCATGGTGTTAAAAATATTTCCCTAGGCTGTGGGGTACAGGCTTCTCTGATGCTATTTTTTTCCAATTTTTTTTTATTTTTTTTTTAATTCATTTTTTGTCTCGGGACTTTCATGAATTGTGGTGCAGCATGATGAGTGTCTGTCTCTTCGCTGAAGTTAAGCAGCAATGGGCTACGTTAGTGCTGGGATGGGTGACCACTACTTGTGTCTGATGGCTTTGCGGCTCATGCTGAAACCCCTTTCAGCCTTATTAAACTCAGCACGCAATCTCTTGTAGAGTAAGAAATCTAAAATTCGCCACATATCTGAAATTTGCCACATGTGAAAATACTAATAAAATAAATGAATTATGGTGAGATTTGTTGAACGTTTAGTAAATTAAGGCTTTTTGAACTGAAAAATACTAATTTTTAGACAAATACATCATTGTCTTCATAAAATTAACTAGGGTTTTAGAGGTGGCGAATTTTAGATTCCTGGCGAATTTTAGATTTCTTACTCTACTATAGAACTTAAGTCATTATTTGAGCATTCCTGACTCCACAAATAAAGTCCACCCTTATTCCCCTGACTGAAAAGACATAATCTGAGAGATGGCGTTATCAACGTTAGTGCTCTAAGTCATCAAGAAATACTAAAGTTGACACATCGGAACTAATAGACGACGGTGAAAGTCGCACTAGTGTTGGTCAAGGACTTCAGAAGAAATATATTTTATTAATTAGCCGGTTTTAAATAAAAAAACACATTTTTATTGCGTTAATACATCCTATCCAATGGACAATTGCTTTTCCGGTCGGCGCGACCGGTCCCGCCAAACGCCAGAAAAAGACGTCCTGTATATACTACCGGCAGGACCAGTCACAGAGTGTGCATTCGCCAGGTGGCGCATCGTACTTCATTTCCTGTTTACCTATTGACGTCATAGCATCTTTTTCGTTTGGCGCGAAAAGAGTGTGCAGAAGATTTTCTTCAGAGATACGTTTTTGAAGTTTTACAACAAACTCTTCCAAGTTTCTTGTTTTTTATTAGTACGGAGTAATTCTACAACGTTACTGATCATTATGTCGTCTCCTGGACAGAAGCGAGGTTCTTGCGGGCACGTTATGGCCCTTTTTGACAACCATAAGAAATGCGCGCGTTGTCGTGACAAGGGGGTGGGAGACGACCCCTGTGTGAAGAAGTTGGATTGTAGTATCTGTAAGGCGTTTACGCCTGCTCAGATCCACCAGTTAGCAACCCCCACCTACAAGGAACGGAAAGAACGCTCTAGCCAGAAGAAATTGACAAGTACGTCTCCCAAGCTTGTTGATCCGTCTGAAGTTTCACTGCTGGGTCCTGTCAATTCAGGGACGCAGTCTCCTGTTGATTCTACACCCAAGCAGAAGAAGAAGCGTTCTGATGGCTCCCCAAGGTCTAGTAAGCGGAAGCACAGCAGTAAGCCCACTTCAGACGACCTCAAGTCCCTTGATGACAAGTGGAGTGAGAGATTTTCCCGTCTGGAAGCTATGCTGATTAACCAGTCATTTGCTGTTCCGGTGAGACCGGTGAATTCTGCTTCTGTGGTGCCCAGAGAACACCCCTTCTTTGATCCGGGTGCTTCTACTAGTGTTATGTTTTCTGAGGGCACTGGTGACGTTGCTACGCAGTTGACGGCTACCCAACCTCCTCTGGGGGTTCCCGGTACACAAGCTGTGAAGGAAGTGACTGAGAGTGCTACCCACCCTGTTCAGGGCCCCGGTACCTCTGAGACTGTTGCCACCCAACCTTTACTGGTTCCCGGTGCAGGGACTGCCACCCAGCCTCCACAGGCTCCCGGTGCGGGTCCTGAGGTTCTGCCTTCCGGTTATGAAACTACGCTGTCTAACCAGTCGCCTCCCATTGGCCAGAATTCTGAGGTTGCTAGGGAATCTGACAGTGAGGCTGAGTTGGATGCGGAACCGGCTTCACCGGCTAGTGTTCACTACCAGGGTGATGTACCGGAAACAAACACTGACCAGGACCTCTCTGAAGATGCCAATTACCGGGAAACCTTGAGAGGGGTGAGGAATTTCATGGGCTGGCATCAAATCCCGGATTATGACACCTCAGCTGCATCTATGGATGACAATCCCTTTGCCGGTTCTAGAGTGAAGACTACCGGTAAAGTGTCAGTTAAATTGCCGGTGGATGAATGGCTTTGTAAAAAGCTGGAGAAACTAAATGTAACTATTGCTGAAGGTTATCCTTCCAGGAATACAGAAACCAGTGGTCTGCGTGATCAATTTGTCAAGACACCCCGTACTTCAAAGTGGTACGACATGCAAGCTGTTAAGAAGGATACGTCTACCCAGGCTGTTGGTGACTGGTCTCCGGAACCGGCAAAGCTTAACAGTATGTTTTCTAGAGTTGCAAGGCGCAGTTTACCTTCTGCTCCAGCTTCCCGGACCTTCAGCCAGGACACCCTTAGAAGGTGGGAGAGGTCCTTCAGAGAACAATCAGTGATGTGTAATCACGCTGCTGGCCTATCTAGATGCCTCACCAAAGTATAGGACTCCATGGTCACCCAGTTAAAGTCCCTCAGGTTCGATTCCTCAAAGAGCAAAAGTGCTGAGAAACAACAACAAGCTGTTGAAGAACTGGAGTATCTGGTTACATTTAACCGGTCAATTTCACAGGCTATGCAGCGAACCATGCAAGATCTTTCAGAGGGAGTCTTTATCAGCATGGCTAATCTCACCCTGGCCCGTCGGGACAGTTATTTAGAGTTCATACGGGGTGGGATTAAACCGGACACCTTGTCTGCCTTACGTACGTCTCCAGTTCACCAACTATCACTCTTCCCGGACAGCTTACTGGTCAAGGCTGAAGAGGAGATCTTACGTAGTGAAGAGAGGCGTTCTGCTGGTACCACACCAAGGAAACCTGGACGTTTTCATCCATACGTCTCCTCCAATCGAACCCCTCACCAGCCGGACCGGAAGCCCACTACTCCGGCATGGAAGCAGATTAGAGACCGGCAAACTGCTCAGAAAGGTGGTGGTAAAGCCTCAAACTTCAGCCAGAAGCCGGCTAGGGGATTTCAAAAGCATAAATGACAATCACTGTGTTTCAAATGTGGTCGGATTGGTGAACTCTGTAAATGTATCCGACAAGATGGAGGGCTTGAACCCACCACCACCAGTGACAAGCAAGAGCGAGACTGTGTTTTCACATGTAAACTCTTTTGTTGCAAGTGTTCCTTTTGCCAGCGGGTCACCACAAAAGAAAGGTGTAAATCCCGTTTATTGTCAATCTATCAGAGAAATAAACCATGTGAACGATGTTTCCTGTGTAGATCACTTGAGTTTTGTAAAAATTGTCACAAATGTCCCAACTGTTGTTACAAATCTTCCTGTAGGGGCAAGGCTTCAGCAGTTTTGGGAGAAGTGGGAAACTCTGGGTTCGAGTCCAAAAGTTATCAGAATACTGAGAGAGGGCTACACCCTTCCCTTCCGGTTCAGACCCAACCTAACCAGGTCACCAATGGTCATCAGCAAATATGTAAACCCCCAAAGACAGTCCCTCCTTTTGGAGGCACTGGCTCAGCTAACAAACAAGAATGCAGTGGAACCGGTAACAAATCAGACCTCCCTAGGGTTTTACAACCGGCTATTTTTGGTTCCCAAACCCAACAACCGGTGGAGACCTATCTTGGACCTGAGCACTTTGAACATCTTTTTAAACACAGAGTCGTTCAAAATGTAGACTCCAGAAACCATAAGAAGCTCCCTACAGGTAGGGGAGTGGGTCACCTCAATAGATTTCAAAGACGCATACTTCCACATTCCAATTCACAGTCAGTCCAGGAAGTACATGCGTTTTCACATTCAGGGCCAATCCTACCAGTTCAAGGCCCTGCCCTTTGGTCTTTCCACAGCACCCATGGAGTTCACAGTGGTGGCCAAAGAGGTCAAGCTCATGGCCTTACAACAGGGTATAAGAATCTACCAGTACCTAGACGACTGGCTGGTGAGAGCCTCTACCCTCCACACCTGTCTCCAGCATACTCAAACCCTGGTCACACTTTGTCAGGAGCTAGGGTGGCTGGTGAACACGGAAAAGTCAGAACTGGCACCCAAACAGGTCTTCAACTTCGTAGGTTACCAGTTCGACCTGAAAGAGGGCAAGGTCAGACCAACAGAAGAACGTTGGCAGGCCTTGACAGACAAGATCAGATCAATGATGTCGGATCCGGTTTGTCCGGTCCGGAAATTCATGTCCCTCATAGGTCTCCTCACAGCAACAGAAAAACAAGTCCACTTAGGGCGACTCCACATGAGACCCATACAGTGGCACTTGAAAAACAATTGGAGGGTCCCAGAGTCACTGGAAAAGGTGATCCCGGTCCCCAAGTCCCTCCACCCTCATCTAAGGTGGTGGCTGGAGGAAAGCAATGTGCTACTAGGTCAACCATTACACCCTCTAAAACATGCTCTGCAGATCTTTACAGACGCATCAAACGAAGGGTGGGGCGCTCACTTGGACGACCATACTGCAAGGGGAACCTGGTCCCTTCCAGAAAGCAAGTTGCACATAAACCACTTAGAGCTAAAAGCAGTTTTTCTAGCTCTAAAGGAGTTTCGAACCCTGGTCTGCAACAAGACTGTGTTGATAGCTACAGACAACACAACAGTGGTTGCCTATATCAACAAAGAAGGGGGGATGAAGTCGGGGTCACTGTGTGCCCTACTGTGGAGAATCCTGTCCTGGTGCACCAGACAGCAGGTAACCCTCAGGGCACGTCACATCCCCGGCCGGCTGAACGTGATAGCAGACAAGCTATCCAGACTTGGCCAGACCATTCAAACAGAGTGGTCACTTCATCCAGCAGTATTCCAAGCTGTATGCGCAAGGTGGCACCAACCAAAAGTGGACCTGTTTGCCACCAGGTTCAACAACAAACTGCCTCAGTTTGTGTCACCGGTGCCAGACCCCCAGGCTTGGGCAGTGGATGCACTCAGTCTCTCCTGGGAGGACCTGGACCCATACGCCTTCCCACCGGCAGCCATCTTGGGCAAAGTGGTGGAGAAGCTCCAGGACTACCCCTGCAACAGAATAATCCTGATTGCCCCAGGGTGGCCCAACATGCCCTGGTTTTGGGACCTGGTAGCAATGTCAAGCCAGATCCCACTATGTCTGCCCAGCATACCCAACCTTGTGTCTCAGCCATTCAACCAGGCCCTTCACAGGAACCTGTCGAATCTGAACCTACATGCCTGGCTCCTAGAGCCTCAGCAATCAAGGAGCAAGGCTTCTCTGAGGCAGTGGCAGCACGAATTGAGGCTCCTCAAAGAAGATCAACCAGATCTGTCTATGAGGCAAAGTGGACCATTTTTACAAAGTGGTGCCTCAGTAATCAGGTGGACTTCAGGGCACCACCTCTGAAAGCCATTGCTGACTTCCTCCTGCACTTGTTTCAGGACAAGAAGTTACAACCAGGCACTATTGATGGCTACAGATCCGCCATTGCTGACAAACTGGGCAATTCCACCATTAATGTCAGCAAAGATGAGAATCTCACTCGTCTCCTGGATAGTTTCCATAGAGACAGACCTAAGGGCAGGAGGGGCATCCCCTCCTGGAACCTTTCACTGGTTTTACATCAGCTCACAAAGGCTCCTTTTGAACCCCTGAAAGAGTCCTCCTTGAAACATTTAACTTTCAAGACTGTTTTCTTGCTGGCTTTGGGTTCAGGTAAACGCAGGAGTGAGATCCATGCTTGGTTACATAAGAACATCAGACACCAGTCAGACTGGTCTAAGGTGTCTTTGTACCCCTCACCCAGCTTCCTATCCAAGAACCAGCTGGCTAAGGAAGGTCCAGATAGTGTGGCACCAGTGGTCATCCCAGCCCTGGCACCATCTCTGGATAGGTCACTCAAGGGTGACAGGTCCCTATGTCCAGTTAGAGCCCTGCGTTACTACTTGGACAGGACTGCAGACCTCAGGCAGAATAAGGAGTTAGTCTTTGTCTCCTTCAAGAAGGGTTTTGATAAAGACATCTCGCCTGCCACCATCTCCTCATGGATCAAACAGACTGTGGTTCTGTGCTATGAGCTCTCTGACCAGGAGGCCCTCACCTTACATCAGGTTAAAGCCCATGATGTTAGGGCCTTTGCTGCTTCTAAGGCTTTCCAATCAGGGATCTCCTTAGATCAGATCTTGTCAGCCTGCCACTGGAAATCTCACAACACCTTCACCCAATTCTATTTGAAGGATGTTGCCTGGGCTGACTCAGAGCTTTTCCACCTGGGACCTGTAGTGGCTGCCCAGCAGGTGCACCACCAGGCCCAGAAGTGAGGGGATGTTGTATATATGTAAATATGTACATATTGTAAATATGTTAGATATGTACATAATGTAAATATGTTGAATGTACATATATGTTCAAAAAAAAACAAAAAAAAACCTGTGACTTGCTTCCTTTGGGAAGTTTATTTCTTCTGGGACTGAACTCAGCCCCTCTCTCTCTCTATCTTTCCAACTCAGACCAAATCTGAAAGGAAAGAAAAAGGGGGGGGGGGGCAACGTCGGTAGGCTCCCGGTTAACCGGTGAGTTAGTGCCGACCCTGACCTTTCAGGGTTCTCTGACCCTAGGTCAAATGGGCCTGTTAAAATTTGTTGTTATGAGTTCACATAAGTCCCTAGCTGCTTACCCGCCTACCAAGCGGTAGTTATTCAGCAATTGTCCATTGGATAGGATGTATTAACGCAATAAAATTGCAAATTTAATAAGTAAATTAAATTTTTATAAGTTAATACCCTATCCAATGGACAGGCAAGGCCCACCCAACCGGCCCCGCTATCAGCTTACTAGGGGTCTTACTAGGATTAGACACGAAAAAGATGCTATGACGTCAATAGGTAAACAGGAAATGAAGTACGATGCGCCACCTGGCGAATGCACACTCTGTGACCGGTCCTGCCGGTAGTATATACAGGACGTCTTTTTCTGGCGTTTGGCGGGACCGGTCGCGCCGACCGGAAAAGCAATTGTCCATTGGATAAGGTATTAACTTATAAAAATTTAATTTACTTATTAAATTTGCAAATTTGTAGTTTGATCTTGGACACTATCTGATGAAGTACTGAATTTTGTGAAAATTTATATTTGCGGTTAAAAATTGAGGGAAGCAGCCATTGTTGTTTCCACTTGAAAGCTGTGACAACTTAAAAATGTGATTGTTTTCTTTAAAAACGCTAATTATAATAAGATATTATTGGGTAAGTAATATTTTGGTGTATTATAAAAGTTGTGATGAAAAATCAATCTTTATAATGTATGAACCGACGCATCGTAATTTCAACACGCACGAACGACTATGACCAAGTCGGGCCGCATCGTTACTGCACTAATCAACATTCTTTCGCCTGCTTCAGGCTATAGGATCTGATGCGAGATGACCACCATTTTAAGTAGCCATCGAAGCCACTACATGTGTTACACACTAGGCTGCATTGACAGATTAATGTCAGCACTTGTGTATTTGTAGGTCCATGTTATTACTTGTGTATTTATGAGTACTTGTAGGTACAAGTGGTTACTTGTGTATTTGTAGGTACTTGACACTACTTATGCTCTTGCAGGTACATGTGGCTACTTGTGTATTTGAAGGACCATGTTATCACTTGTGTATTTGTAGGTACTTGTCATTACTTGTGGTTTAAGTACTCATCACTACTTATGTATTTTTAGGTACTTGTCACTACTGTAGGTACCTGTGACTATTTGTGTATTTGTAGGTACTTGTCACTAGCTGTGTTCTTGCAGGTGTTAGTGGCTATTTGTGTATTTGTACGTATTTGTCACTGCTAATGTACTTGCAGGTACATGTCGCTGCACATGTATTTGTAGGTATATGCGACTACTTGTGTTCTTGCAGGTACATGTCATTACTTATGTATTTGTAGGTAATTGTCACTACTGTAAATACATATGACTACTTGTGTATTTGTAGGCACTTGTCACTACTAATGTACTTGTAGGTTTATGTCACCACATGTGTATTTGTAGGTACCTGTCACTACTGTAGGTACATTCAACTACCTGTGTATTTGTAGGTACATGTCACCATTTAATGCAAGATGTAACGTCAAGAGCCCCCTCGGTGCCGTGCCAAACATCACCATGAATAGATCTCCCAGCAAACCACTCAAATCTCACTCCCTCAACCTCTTTTTCAACAAAGGTCAGTTCAACGTCACTTTACAGTAACATTTATTTTAGCAACAAGGTCTTTGTAGAGGCCAGTTTGAGTTTAAGGTCATTTTGCAATATAGGCTTATTTAGGTTAGATGATGGTTTTCCTGCAATAATGTTAGTTTAACTTTGTCTTTGTACAATAAAAGTCAGTTTAGGTTGAAGGTTGGTTCGCAATAAATGTCAGTTGTTATGTTAAAGATAATTTTACAAGGATTCAAACTACTTCCTGAAATTCATTCCAAGTTAAAATTTTAAAGCCTTGCTTAGAGCAAATGCAAAGTGGAACTCCCTGTGTTTTTGTGCCTTCAAATTATAGAGTTTCAGCTTTACCTTTATGTTTATTCTGCCAAACTTATTTTCTAAATACCCCAGTCAAACTACAGGTGGTACTTCCCCCAGTTATAGGTTTAACTCGGCGGCAGCTCTGCCTCCTGGGAGGCGTCATATCTTCTGAGGTTTGGTGAAATCTATCACACTACTGGTGGTATAACCGTTTTGCCACTGTATTACACAAGTTTGCATCAGAACCTCGGACGGTAGTTGAAGGACGGGGACTTTTCCTCCTCAACACCTATAACCGTAGGTTATACTGCCTGTATTGTGATTGGGTGTAAAGTATTTAAAACAGTAATGGAGCCAAGGGAGAAGAAAGAATCAACATAGTAGCTTAGTAAATTGTCATCTGTATATTAAAATGAAATAAGATATATACAGAAAAGAAAACATGATTACCAAAAAACACCAAGAAAGAGGAACTAATGTAAGTACTCGGCTTTATTAAAGTTTTTATGAAACCTTAAATTCACCTCTCTACATTTATCTATCGGTGGGATGGTTAAATGAGGAATATTACATACAAAACTTTTAATTGATAAAATTAAATATTTCAAATTAATGAAAAGAATGTCAATCCGTTATATATATTATTATTATGTTCTGTATGCAGTCTGCAGACTGGCATTCCAGAGACTTCAGACATTGTGCAATCTTCTAGCATTACCCAAAGAACTGGTTTGTATCTTTTTATTTTTCTGTTTGTATCCTTATGATCTTGTTGTAATCTTTGCTTTTGATCAGGGATGGGTTGGTAGGACCGGTGTCTTGTTTTTTTAAAACATTTTAGTGAAATACCGTGACAAGATTTTGAGCATGAGCGATTGTCATGAGCGATGTGTAATGGAAGAAGAATTAAAATATTGGGAACATACCCCAGATTGGGAGAGTTTATAAGCTGTTATCTCATACTTTTTTGTTTATTTGCAGCCTTTTATAGCAATTACTTTGAGCAGAACTGCCATGTTTTGGTTATAATACTTTATTGTCTCGCTCGTTGGCATAGGTAATAGAGGGAAAACTTAAAATGTTGAAAACAAACCACAAATTGAAGAAATTCCACACTTTTGTCCCATATTTTTGTGCATTTCAGGACTTTTAATGTGATTTCGTTGAAACAAAATATCCATGTTTAATTGGGGCTTACTTAAAATGCAGAGTCCTGGAATCTGAATTATTTAGGCATTGGCTACCTCCTGATCTACACATTCTTCATGCCGACCCATCCCTACTTTTGATGAAGTTGCAAACTCAGAGACTGACCTGTACACCAGTAAAGGTTTTACCCAATGGCTACTTATTCTTCAAGTAGTAACATTAAATTGTTAAGAGTCAATTATTAATATTAATATATAACAAGATAACGAGCCAGCTGATGAGTTTGGTTTCTGTTACTGTTGAGATTGAAGTATAAATTCAATGTTAACATCAAAATCTAATTTGATTTTACACTTCAGCTAATCTGGCATATCATTGCAAAGGCTCCAATACACATCTTATTTGGCTAAATATTGTTTCTCACTGCAAAGATTCATTATCTGACAGATACTGATCCTTCAATTGCTGAAAAAAGTTATGTTAATATGTCAGATGTATGAACCTTATCACCAATGTAATATATAAAAGTTAGGGTTGCAAGTGAGCCCGAAAATGTGCCTCGATTCCTTGTTTTGGAAGAATCGACTCAGACTCAGTTAATCGCTTGATTATCGCCCACGAAATAAACTGCTTCATATTTTGACATATCACCCCTTATAAAATGGTTACAAACCACACCACAGTAAGGAATTTTGATAATTTATTGAATTTTGTTAAAAAGACGCATTTATAATGCAAAATATAAGAAACTTTAGCCATCTTTATATTGCGAGATTTGAGGCGTCTTTGAAATATGTTATAATAAAATGCCGTCTTATAAAACGTTACACAAAGAATTAAATTTTGCAAATACTTAAAATATAAAATACGGAAACGCCTTATATTAGTAAAATATATAAATATATTCATATATTTAAAGAAAAAAAAGGAATTTTGTAGTAGATTTTACGTCTATGTTTAGTTGTTTTCGAAGACAACTAAGTCACCCATCCCAGGACTAACGTAGCCCATTGCCGCTACACTTCAGTGAACAGACAGATACTCATCACTCTATACCATAATTCCTGAAAGTCCGGAGACAAAAAGAAAGAAAAAAGGCTCGGTGTTCTTTAACAAACTAATTGTAGTAATCTATATCACTGCAGTGTCACATGATTATCACCCTTGTAGTTTACCCCCAGAAAAAGAAAATTTGTCATAGAATAGAATTACTTTATAGTACAGGAAAGGCATGGCATTAAGTCCTCCAGTCAAATATTCAGCCTTGTACTTTTTAGAGTAGGGTTTGCTCACGTATCTTCAATTAAACCTGACTTTATCACCTCTGTTTTTCAGCATCATAAGATTTGGTGTTGTGTGGAGTATGTGATCAGTAAAAAGCATGAACTGCTCAGAGACCGACATCTCGATCAGGTGAGTTTGCAAATATGAATATCAATGTCAGCATTTTATTTTAATTTTTAAAAGTTACACTTCAAATATTTGAAATTAACCCTTAATTTGAAGAAATTGTAAACTTTATCTCCTATTTTTTTGTGTATTTTAATGCATTCTTGATCAGAACTACCATGTTTTGTTCGGATAAATTTCGCTTCCTACATTTGGTTGGGGATATCAGTCATTAAGCGTCCCGCAAGGGACGCTTGTTTGTGTATGGGAGACCTTCAGGCTCCGCCGGCTCCGCATTTTGTTTTCCTTATAACTCTCTAACCGTTAGGCGGATTCTTTTCAAATTTGGCAGGTTTAGGCAGTAGCCATGGGGAATTTTTTTGAATATGCTGCAGTGACATTTCAACCAATCAGAGAGGTCACATGACCAAAAATGTCTTTTTTCGATGGGGAAGCTTGTCCGGATGATAACTTGAAAGGAATTTTATCAATTCACCTGAAACTTTGCAAATACATTCATTCTATTAAAATCTGGAAATCATTAGATTTTGGCAGTGATTGGTTAAGAAATGGCCGAGTAATTAATGATTAATTAATCATTACGAATTTTCCAAATAAGGAAAACACAAAAATGCTTATATCTCGAAAACCGTGCTAGATAGAGCGATTTCGACGAAATTTTTGACCCGCAGCGTATCTCTGCGGAGTAGTTTTCCCAATTTTCAAAAAAATTTTGTCTCGCCCAAAATGGCGGCCATTTTGAATTTTCGAAATATTTTTGCAAAAATTGCAAAACACAAAAATGCTTATATCTCAAAAACCGTGCTAGATAGAGCGATTTCGACGAAATTTTTGACCCGCAGGATATCTCTGCAGGGTATTTTCCCCAATTTTCAAAAAAATTTTGTCTCGCCAAAAATGGCGGCCATTTTGAATTTTCAAAATTTTCGCAAAAATTGCAAAACACCAAAATGCTTATATCTCGAAAACCGTGCTAGATAGAGCGATTTCGACGAAATTTTTGACCCACAGGGTATCTTTGCAGAGTAGCCATGCCAATTTTCAAAAAAATTTTGTCTCGTCAAAAATGGCGGCCATTTTGGATTTTCGAATTTTTCACAAAAATTGCAAAACATAAAAATGCTTATATCTCGAAAACCCTGCTAGATAGAGTGATTTCGACGAAATTTTTGACCCACAGGGTATCTCTGCAGAGTAGCCATGCCAATTTTCAAAAAAATTTTGTCTCGCCAAAAATGGCGGCCATTTTGAATTTTCAAAATTTTCGCAAAAATTGCAAAACACCAAAATGCTTATATCTCGAAAACCGTGCTAGATAGAGCGATTTCGACGAAATTTTTGACCCACAGGGTATCTTTGCAGAGTAGCCATGCCAATTTTCAAAAAAAATTTGTCTCGTCAAAAATGGCGGCCATTTTGGATTTTCGAATTTTTCACAAAAATTGCAAAACATAAAAATGCTTATATCTCGAAAACCCTGCTAGATAGAGTGATTTCGACGAAATTTTTGACCCACAGGGTATCTCTGCAGAGTAGCCATGCCAATTTTCAAAAAAAAAATTTCTCGCAAAAAATGGCGGCCATTTTGAATTTTCGAATTTTTCGCAAAATTGCAAAACATAAAAATGCTGATATCTCGAAAACCGTGCTAGATAGAGCCATTTCGATGAAATTTTTGACCCACGGGGTATCTCTACAGAGTAGCCATGCCAATTTTCAAAAAAAAAATTTATCTTGCCAAAAATGGCGGCCATTTTGAATTTTCGAATTTTTGCGCAAAAATTGCAAAACACAAAAATGCTAATATTTCGAAAACCGTGCTACATAGAGCGATTTCGACGAAATTTTTGATCTTCAGGGTATCTCTGCAGAGCAGCTATCCCAAAGAGCTTTCACTTGGTGAAGTTTCAGACCCATAGCTAATTGCTCACCTACTCAAAATGAGTAAATGCGAATTACCTCTAAAAGTATTGCAGATAGCCAATTTTTCTCAAATAACTCATTCACCTACTTTTGGGAGAGCTTTCACTTGGTGAAGTTTCAGACCCGTAGCTATTTACTCACCTACTCAAAATGAGTAAATGCTAATTATCTCAAAAACTATTGGGGATACCCAATTTTTATCAAATAACTCATTCATGTACTTTTGGGAGAGCTTTCACATGGTGAAGTTTCAGACCCGTAGATGATTACTCACCTACTCAAAATGAGTAAATGCGAATTATCTCTTAAAAGTATTGCAGATAGCCAATTTTTCTCAAATAACTCATTCACCTACTTTTGGAAGAGCTTTCACATGGTGAAGTTTCAGACCCATAGCTAATTACTCACCTACTCAAAATGAGTAAATGCGAATTATCTCTAAAAGTATTGCAGATAGCCAATTTTTCTCAAATAACTCATTCACCTACTTTTGGGAGAGCTTTCACATGGTGAAGTTTCAGACCCATAGCTAATTATTTACCTACTCAAAATGAGTAAATGCTAATTATCTGTAAAAGTATTGCGGATATCCAATTTTTATCAAATAACTCATTCATCTACTTGTGGGAGAGCTTTCACATGGTGAAGTTTCAGACCCGTAGCTAATTACTCACCTACTCAAAATGAGTAAATGCGAATTATCGCTAAAAGTATTGCAGATAGCCAATTTTTCTGAAATAACTCATTCACCTACTTTTGGGAGAGCTTTCACTCTGTGAAGTTTCAGACCCATAGCTAATTACTCACCTACTCAAAATGAGTAAATGCGAATTATCTCTAAAAGTATTGCAGATAGCCAATTTTTCTCAAATAACTCATTCATCTACTTTTGGCAGAGGTTTCACTTGGTGAAGTTTCAGACCCATAGCTAATTATTCACCTACTCAAAATGAGTAAATGTGAATTATCTCTAAAAGTATTGCAGATAGCCAATTTTTCTCAAATAACTCATTCACCTACTTTTGGGAGAGCTTTCACTCTGTGTAGTTTCAGACCCATAGCTATTTATTCACCTACTTAAAATGAGTAAATGCTAATTATCTGTAAAAGTATTGCAGATACACAATTTTTATCAAATACTCATTCATCTACTTGTGGGACAGCTTTCACATGGTGAAGTTTCAGACCCATAGCTAATTACTCACCTACTCAAAATGAGTAAATGCAAATTATCTCTAAAAGTATTGCAGATAGCCAATTTTTCTCAAATAACTCATTCACCTACTTTTGGGAGAGCTTTCACTTGGTGAAGTTTCAGACCCATAGATAATTATTCACCTACTCAAAATGAGTAAATGTGAATTATCTCTTAATAATATTGCAGATAGCCAATTTTTCTCAAACAACTCATTCACCTACTTTTGGAAGAGCTTTCTTTCACACACGAAAATGAAAAATTGTGAATATCTCGGAAAAGCTATTTCTTCTGCTTTAATGCTCGGCGGGAGATACACACCGCGGCAGTGGTCTTGACAAAAAAATTTTGTATCCCCAAAAATGGTGGCCATTTTGAATTTTCAAAGTTTTTGCAAAACACAAAAATGCTTATATCTCGAAAACCGTGCTATATGGAGCGAACTCAACAAAATTTTTGACCTGCTGGGTATCTCTGCAGAGTAGCCATGCCAATTTTCAAAATATTTTTGTCTCGCCAAATATAGCGGACATTTTTAATTTTTAAATTTTTTGCAAAACACAAAAATGCTTATATCTTGAAAACCGTGCTAGATAGAGCAGACTGCGCTGACTTTGGTTGCCACAACAGTATAAGGCTAGAAACGAAGCATTTTCTTAATACTTTAGCACTCACCTTTATATCCTTTTTGAGATGCTTTGTTTTTGCTATGCAAAAACATTATCTTTTTTTTTTGCGAGCGATCCTCTAGTTATAGAAATATTTTAACTTTTAGTATGGATGCAAAACTATGTATGATTGTATGTATTTCCAGTCTATTTCAAAAACTGTACATTCTTTTTTAGCTGTAAGGTTTGAAACATTTTTGTGCACTTTTTTTTTGTTCCACAGAATAGTGTGTGTAACAAGCAAAACTTTTATTTTCATAATATAGAACATTATATTTTTGCACAACAAACATGCACAAGTCTGACATTAAACTGTTTAGACGGGAATGTGGAATGGACCGATTTGTGGTTGATGAAGGATACCCGTTAAGGTAAACCTTAAACCCTTGCTGAATAAGATGCCCAGATATCAGGGTAGACACAAACATAGAGTAGTATGTGACATGATTATGATCAGCTGAAGTGTGTCACTAGAAGCAAGGTGATTTTGTCAGGTGTAATGTCAAGTAATGTGTAATTATAGGTAAAGTAACGACAAACACATAAATGAGATGATATTAGAGACGTCACGTCTACAAATATTTTATGTCGGCTAATCGTCAAGTACTGTTCGTGTCAACACCGAATAACCATCGAATTTCTAAAACTACCACAAATCTTAAGTTTCATATTATAAAAAGCAATGAAAACAATAAATATGTGAAATAAAATGAAAATATATGTATAGCATCTGTAAACTTTAATAAATTTGCTGTTTTCTGGCAACTTCTGCTTCGTTTACTTCAGACAGGAAGTGGGCGATATAAGAAGTATATGTTACTTCCGGTTTTACGTGACTGCATAAACAGCACAAAAAACGTGGCTGACATTGGATTTTAACATATTTTATGTGACAATATGGATATATTTGATGGATTCAGACCTTCTGCCACCTTTTACTACATTGAGCAATTATTCATACTTGACAATATGAACCGGTTAATAGCGCTATTCTAACCGTTGTCGATTAGTCGGCTAGTCGTGCCGCCCCTAGATGATATTACATTTCAGTTGTAAATATTACCTTCATACCCCAAGGGATACTAGTCGCAGTTCAAACCAATCATAAATGCCAGAATGGGCAGTGTGTCAGCTGGCTTGTGTTATGTCAATCCTTGCTCTGCGCAGTCTTTTCTAGGTGCACTCTATTTGTCCCACAATTAACCATTTTGGAGAAGGGGGCATGGCGGTATAATGGATAACATGCTCATCCCCCAGCTCAGAGAACACACCCAAGCCAATTAATCCATTTACCATTTCAGATTCTGATGTGTTCTATATTTGCACTGTGTAAAGTTGCTTCAGACCTGGATGTCAAATTCATCACAATCGTGACACGGTATCGATGTTTACCTCATTCTTCTCAACAGGTAAGCCATTCTTAATCTGCATTGTAAGGTTAGTAAAATCCTGCCGAGTATTCTTATTTTTCTGTATATCTAATTTTAGTTGGAGGTAATACTCCTATGAGAAAAATAAAAAGCTTAAAATGTGAGCTGACTTTTGGCTAAGAATTGAAACCTTTGTAAATCTGACCCTATGTAATATTCAAGAATTTATAAGGAGCCATGGTGGCTCACCTCCCACCTCTGAGGTTGATAGTTCATATCCTGGACCTTCTGTGGGAAAGTTGGTAGTTACTTACATATGCTCGGCAGTTTACAGTACAGAACCTTGACCAACTGTATGTACTAGTTTCCTCTGCCCACAAAACTACCTGTCGTGATATGACCTGTACAGTGGTGAAAGAGACGTAAAACCCCAAATAAATAAATCAATAATTTATAGTTGGCATTCTCTTTTATAGAAGTAATCTCAGCTAACTTAGCTAAGTGTTCTTCTTTTTGTGTACATCTTACTGTAATTTGAGTAAATACTCAACTGAGACAGACACAAACAAACCTGAAATGTGAAACATATCCAAGCTAACTTTTGGCTAAAATTTGCAACCTTTGTAAATTTGATGCCAGGTGATATTCAATATTTAAAGATGGGATTCTCTTGTAAAAACCTCCCATATTTTACTTTTTTTCCCCTTTAGGTGTATAAACACATTTTGGTTGGTCCTGATGAGTATGATACTATCATCAACTTCTACAATCGAGTGTTTATGCAGACTCTCAAGACCCACCTCATGCAGTATTCTATCAAGGTAAATATATCATGGTCAGTCTCCAATTGTTCAGGGTCGGTAGCAGATTTTTCATTTCGGTATCCTGCCAGTGTAAAACCGTACCGATTCCGGGATACCGAAAGAAGAAATTGCTTTCTAGCATATCCCCAATCGAATAGGCCCACCAACTGGAAGTAAGATTCGCGAAAAGAAAACATTGAAGTTCTGAAAGAAATCATTATAAAAGTGCTAAAATATATAAAAAAATATTGGATAAAAGTTTGTAATTTCTTCAGATTTGAGGTTTGATTCTAATACTTTACGTTTTCTCACAATAGTATATACTGACATTCGAAATACCAGCTATCGCCATGGTGTTCATGTAAAATGCTTTCGATACTGAGATACCTGTGTTACCGACCCTGCCCTAGTCTCCAGTAATTTCCACTAAGCAGTATAGTGGTTGCCATAAGGCAAAAGCAGTAAGTTTTGTACTCCAGTATTTTTCAGGTATACTCAGTGGGTTAACCGGTTTATGTGTCAAATCACAGGCTGTCACCTCTGTGGTCTGTCTTTGAGGAGAAACTAACTGCAAAGTAGCAAAACTGGATACTCATAAAACTAATAAAATGTTGTTTACTTCCTGTAAAACCATCCGTGAAATCCATTATTCATCCAGTTTTGTTTTCTCAGTATTTTTATTTTAACTATTTTTACAGATATATGACATTTTATTTATCCATAAATTTGTTATCCTCCATATCTATTTTACTGGTTACAACTTCAATAGGAATTACTAGATTCGAGTTGGTATAACAGACAATCAGCACTGTTTTTCACCCAGAGTCTAATGCGTAGTGATTATAAATGTTTATAAAATAAAATATTTTATGTACCTGTCTATTTTTTTCCAGCCCCTGAGTAGCGCACATCAGCCACAGGTCCCCCAGTCACCAATCACTCACAATCTGCAGGCTTCTCCAATTTTTGCGTAAGATGTTACCTATATTATATTATTTATTAATAATATTAGTAACCTGTAGTATTCCACTGGAGTTTGTAGTTTCTGAACTGTTTAAGTTGAAGGGTTACAGCAAGTCTGTCTTTTATGATGATGAAAAAATTTAAAAATCACATGAAAGTTCTGTGTAAATGAAACAAATCAGTTACCATGTTCTGAAGTTAGTAATATTCACCATTTGATACAAAATTATGGTTCCTAGAATGTTGTCAACTTAAGTCTAATCATGGATTCGTATTGTAAGACCAAATTTATTGGATGTCAGTTTGAGCATAAGTGGTGAAAAGATAGGTCTCACTTGAGCAGACCCAGGCAGACTGCCAGGTGCAGTGCAATCACCAACAGAGACCAGGCTGAATACTACAGCACTGTCATTAATAACAATAGCCATGACCCAAAGAAGCTATGGAGGCACTTTGACAAGTTTTTGATAAGGGCCACAAAGTTATTCTTCCTCCTCATCAGTCAGATAAATCCTTGGCAAATCAATTTGCTTCATTTTTCACTCAAAAAAATCAAAAGAATCCATAACATGTTCCCAGCATCTCCTTACTTCACCCACTAACCTCTCTCACTTTAATGTGCTCTCAGAGAATGAGATACTTAAGATTATCAAAAATTCTCTTAGATCCAGTTCATACTTTTCTTCTTAAAGGCTTTGTCAATATTTTACTTCCATAAATTACACAACTCGTTTGGCCGAAAATTCAAGAACTGCTCCCACAGTTTGGAATGCTTTACATAATGACATTGATTCTGCCTCAACTCTTGCCTGATTCAGGAAAAAGCTTAAATCTTATCTCTCCAAAAAGGCTTCCCACATTAGCATATAAACTGTCCGCCATCTCCATGGTATCGAGCTGGCTATGTCTTTGAAATTATGATTATTAAATTGATCCTGCTGTCCCACTTTAGAGTTAGACATTAGACGTTAGAGCAGACATTAATTAAGTGCTACAAAAGTGCTATACTTAGTCATAAAATAAACACAAGATATATTGTAATTTATCGATTATAAAACTTTCTTTTTTGAGTAAGTATATTTACGCTATCTCCCATCATCCCTCATTTTTATGTCACCTGACTTGTCAGTCAGCTGACATTATGTTGTCACTCTGCGGCGTGGGCGTACGCGTTCGCGTACGCGTGAACAACTTCTCCTCCAAAACTACAAGGCCTAGAGACGTGCTGTTTCTTTTAAAAGATACCTTATCTATCGAGGATGAAAAATTGTTCAAGGCATGCAAATCTGTCTGTTCGTCTGTTTGCTAGAGACATTACAAGGGGGGTACCCCCACCAAAAGTGTGAAAATTTCAACACTTAATCACAATTTTCTCAGTGACTATTGCAGGGATTTCTCTCATATCTTGCATATATGTACTAGGCCACAGGTAGATTCTCTTGTGTGAGTATGAGACCTGGATCTGTCTTACTTTTTTTTTAATAAATTTTTTTAATAATTTTTAATGCATTAAAATTCATGAAATCATGCACAAAATCATTTATAACTTGAAAAGTGTTGCATTTAGAGCATTTTGTTAAAATATGTTATTCAGCTACTTTTTTCATAGCTACAATATGGTGAGTAAGTTGGGTGCCTGTCTCAATAGCTAAGTGAGTAATAGCTACTTTTGGGCTTTTCAGTAACTTCCATCATGAGTAAAATCACTTGTAACTTAAAAACTATTGCATTTAGAGAATTTCGTATAAATATGTTATTCAGCTACTTTTGGGTCAGCTATAACATAGTAAAATTTTAGACCTGTAGCTCATGGCATAGCTGAGTAATAGCTACTTTTAGGTTATCACTGTTGAGTAAATCGCTTATAACTTCAAAACTATTGCATTTAGAGAATTTCGTATAAATATGTTATTCAGCTACTTTTGGGTCAGCTATAACATAGTAAAATTTCAGACCTGTAGCTCATGGCATAGCTGAGTAATAGATACTTTTAGGTTATCACTGTTGAGTAAATCGCTTATAACTTGGAAACTATTGCATTTACAGTATTTTGTTTCAATATGTTATTCACCTATTTTGGGATCAGCTATAACATAGTGAAGTTTCAGATCTGTGGCTCATTGCATAGCTGAGTAATAGCTACTTTGAAGTTCTCACTATTGAGTAAATCACTTGTAACTTAAAACCTATTGCATTTAGAGAATTTCGTATAAATATGCTATTCAGCTACTTTTGGGCCAGCTATAACATAGTGAAATTTCAGATCTGTAGGTCATGGCATAGCTGAGTAATAGCTACTTTAAAGTTCTCACTATTGAGTAAATCAGTTGTAATTGGAAAACTATTGCATTTAGAGTATTTCGTATAATATGTTATTCAGCTACTTTTGGGTCAGCTATAACATAGTAAAATTTCAGACCTGTAGCTCATGGCATAGCTGAGTAATAGCTACTTTTAGGTCATCACTATTGAGTAAATCAGTTGTAACTTGAAAACTATTGCATTTACAGTATTTTGCTTAAATATGTTGTTCACCTACTTTTGGGTCAGCTATAACATAGTAAAATTTCAGACCTGTAGCTCATTGCATAGCTGAGTAATAACTACTTTGAGGTTCTCACTATTGAGTAAATCAGTTGTAATTGCAAAACTATTGCATTTAGAGAATTTCGTATAAATATGTTATTCAGCTACTTTTGGGCCAGCTATAACATAGTGAAATTTCAGATCTGTAGGTCATGGCACAGCTGAGTAATAGCTACTTTGAAGTTCTCACTATTGAGTAAATCAGTTGTAATTGGAAAACTATTGCATTTACAGAATTTCGTATAAATATGTTATTCAGCTACTTTTGGGTCAGCTATAACATAGTAAAATTTCAGACCTGTAGCTCATGGCATAGCTGAGTAATAGCTACTTTTAGGTCATCACTATTGAGTAAATCAGTTGTAACTTCAAAACTATTGCATTTACAGTATTTTGCTTAAATATGTTGTTCACCTACTTTTGGGTCAGCTATAACATAGTAAAATTTCAGACCTGTAGCTCATTGCATAGCTGAGTAATAACTACTTTGAGGTTCTCACTATTGAGTAAATCAGTTGTAATTGCAAAAACTATTGCATTTAGAGAATTAAGCGTCCCTTGTTTGTGTATGGGAGAGCTTCAGGCTCCGCCGGCTCCGCATTTTGTTTTCCTTATAACTCTGTAACCGTTAGGCGGATTCTTTTCAAATTTGGCAGGTTTAGGCAGTAGCCTTGGGGAATTTTTTTGAATATGCTGCAGTGACATTTCAACCAATCAGAGAGGTCACATGACCAAAAATGTCTTTTTTCGGTGGGGAAGCTTGTCCGGATGATAACTTGAAAGGAATTTTATCAATTCACCTGAAACTTGGCAAATACATTCATTCTATTAAAATCTGGAAATCATTAGATTTTGGCATTGATTGGTCAAGAAATGGCCGAGTAATTAATGATTAATTAATCATTACGAATTTTCCAAATAAGGAAAACACAAAAATGTTTATATCTCGAAAACCGTGCTAGATAGAGCGATTTCGGCGAAATTTTTGACCCGCAGGGTATCTCTGCGGAGTAGTTTTCCGAATTTTCAAAAAATTTTTGTCTCGCCCAAAATGGCGGCCATTTTGAATTTTCGAAATTTTCGCAAAAATTGCAAAACACAAAAATGCTTATATCTCAAAAACCGTGCTAGATAGAGCAATTTCGACAAAATTTTTGACCCGCAGGATATCTCTGCGGAGTACTTTTCCCAATTTTCAAAAAATTTTTGTCTCGCCAAAAATGGCGGCCATTTTGAATTTTCGAAATTTTCGCAAAAATTGCAAAACACAAAAATGCTTATATCTCGAAAACCATGCTAGATAGAGCGATTTCGACGAAATTTTTGACCCAAAGGGTATCTCTGCAGAGTAGTTATCCCAATTCTGAAAAAAATTTTGTCTCGCCAAAAATGGCGGCCATTTTGAATTTTCGAATTTTTCGCAAAAATTGCAAAACACAAAAATGCTTATATCTCGAAAACCGTGCTAGATAGAGCGATTTCGACGAAATTTTTGACCCACAGGGTATCTCTGCAGAGTAGCCATGCCAATTTTCAAAAAAAATTTGTCTTGCCAAAAATGGCGGCCATTTTGAATTTTCGAATTTTTGCGCAAAAATTGCAAAACACAAAAATGCTAATATTTCGAAAACCATGCTACATAGAGCGATTTCCACGAAATTTTTTATCTTCAGGGTATCTCTGCAGAGCAGCTATCCCAAAGAGCTTTCACTTGGTGAAGTTTCAGACCCATAGCTAATTACTCACCTACTCAAAATGAGTAAATGCGAATTATCTGTAAAAGTATTGTGGATACCCAATTTTTATCAAATAACTCATTCATCTACTTGTGGGAGAGCTTTCACATGGTGAAGTTTCAGACCCATAGCTAATTACTCACCTACTCAAAATGAGTAAATGCGTATTATCTCTAAAAGTATTGCAGATAGCCAATTTTTCTCAAATAAATCATTCACCTACTTTTGGGAGAGCTTTCACTTGAAGTTTCAGACCCATAGCTAATTACTCACCTACTGAAAATGAGTAAATGCGAATTATCTCTAAAAGTATTGCAGATAGCCAATTTTTCTCAAATAACTCATTCACCTACTTTTGGGAGAGCTTTCACTTGGTGAAGTTTCAGACCCATAGCTAATTACTCACCTACTCAAAATGAGTAAATGCGAATTATCTCTAAAAGTATTGCAGATAGCCAATTTTTGTCAAATTAATCATTCGCCTACTTTTGGGAGAGCTTTCACTTGGTGAAGTTTCAGACCCATAGCTAATTACTCACCTACTCAAAATGAGTAAATGCGAATTATCTCTAAAAGTATTGCAGATAGCCAATTTTTCTCAAATAACTCATTCACCTACTTTTGGGAGAGCTTTCACTCTGTGAAGTTTCAGACCCATAGCTAATTACTCACCTACTCAAAATGAGTAAATGCGAATTATCTCTAAAAGTATTGCAGATAGCCAATTTTTCTCAAATTAATCATTCACCTACTTTTGGGAGAGCTTTCACTTGGTGAAGTTTCAGACCCATAGCTAATTATTCACCTCAAAATGAGTAAATGTGAATTATCTCTTAATAGTATTGCAGATAGCCAATTTTTCTCAAATAACTCATTCACCTACTTTTGGCAGAGCTTTCACACACGAAAATGAAAAATTGTGAATATCTCGGAAAAGCTATTTCTTTTGCTTTAATGCTCGGCGGGAGATAAACACCGCGGCAGTGGTTTTGACAAAAAATTTTGTCTCCCCAAAAATGGTGGCCATTTTGAATTTTCAAAGTTTTTGCAAAACACAAAAATGCTTATATCTCGAGAACCGTGCTATATGGAGCGAACTCAACAAAATTTTAGACCTGCTGGGTATCTGCAGAGTAGCCATGCCAATTTTCAAAATATTTTTGTCTCGCCAAATATAGCGGACATTTTTTATTTTTTTATTTTTTGCAAAACACAAAAATGCTTATATCTTGAAAACCGTGCTAGATAGAGCAGACTGCGCTTACTTTGGTTGCCACAACAGTATAAGGCTAGAAACGAAGCATTTTCTTAATACTTTAGCACTCACCTTTATATCCTTTTCGGGACGCTTTGTTTTTGCTATGCAAAAACATTATCTTTTTTTTTTTGCGAGCGATCCTCTAGTTTAGTATAAATATGTTATTCAGCTACTTTTGGGTCAGCTATAACATAGTAAACTTTCAGACCTGTAGCTCATGGCATAGCTGAGTAATAGCTACTTTTAGGTCATCACTATTGAGTAAATCAGTTGTAACTTGAAAACTATTGCATGTACAGTATTTTGCTTAAATATGTTGTTCACCTACTTTTGGGTCAGCTATAACATAGTAAAATTTCAGACCTGTAGCTCATGGCATAGCTGAGTAATAGCTACTTTGAGGTTATCACTGTTGAGTAAATCGCTTATAACTTGGAAATTATTGCATTTAGAGTATTTTGTTTCAATATGTTATTCACCTATTTTGGGGTCAGCTATAACATAGTGAAGTTCCAGACCTGTGACTCATTGCATAGCTGAGTAATAGCTACTTTGAAGTTCTCAATGTTGAGCAAATCACTTATAATTTGAAAACTATTGCATTTAGAGAATTTAGTATAAATATGTTATTCAGCTACTTTTGGGTCAGCTATAACATAGTAAAATTTCAGACCTGTAGCCCATGGCATAGCTGAGTAATAGCTACTTTTAGGTTATCACTGTCGAGTAAATCACTTATAACTTGGAAACTATTGCATTTAGAGTATTTTGTTGCAATATGTTATTCACCTATTTTGGGGTCAGCTATAACATAGTGAAGTTCCAGACCTGTGGCTCATTGCATAGCTGAGTAATAGCTACTTTGAAGTTCTCACTGTTGAGTAAATCAGTTGTAATTGGAAAACTATTGCCTTTACAGAAATTTGTGCAAATATGTTATTCAGCTACTTTTGGGTCAGCTATAACATAGTGAAATTGCAGACCTGTAGCTCATGGCACAACTGAGCAATAGCTATTCTCAGGCACTGACTGTTGAGTAAATCGGCTATAACTTGAAAAATATTGCATTTGGAGTATTTTGTTAAAATATATTGTTCACCTACTTTTGGGTTAGCTATAACATAGTGAAATTACAGACCTATAGCTCATGGCATAGCGGAGCAATAGCTATTTTCAGGTTCTCACTATTGAGTAAATCAGTTGTAACTTGAAAACTATTGCATTTACAGTATTTTGCTTAAATATGTTGTTCACCTACTTTTAGGTCAGCTATAACAGAGCAAAAATTCAGACATGTAGCTCATTGCATAGCTGAGTAATAGTTACTTTGAGGTTCTCACTCTTGAGTAAATCAGTAGTAACTTGAAAACTATTACATTTAGAGTATTTTGTTAAATATGTTTTTCACAGACGTTTTGGTCAGCTATAACATAGTGAAATTGCAGACCTCTATGTCATGGCATAGCTGAGCAATAGCTTCTTTCAGGTTATCACTGTTGAGTAAATCATTGTATCCAACCTGTAGGAAATCATGGGCTGGGAATCTGTTAATATGGTCCGATTTGACCTTGGAACCCTCCTTCAAGGTCAAATGAGGATAGCCAAACATATAAGTGCTTATAACTCGCTTATTATTGGTCCTAGAGGTTTGGAATGAAAACCAACCTATAGAAAATCATGAGCTGGGAATTTTTTGGTGTGGTCAGATTTCACCTTGGACCCCTCCTTCAAGGTCAAATGAGGATAGTCAAACTTAAAAGTGTTTATAACTCGCTTATTATTGGTCCTAGAGGTTTGGAATGGAAAACCAACCTATAGAAAATCATGGGCTGGGAATCTTTTGGTGTGGTCAGATTTCACCTTAGACCCCTCCTTCCAGGTCAAACGAAGATAGCCAAACTTAAAGTGCTTATAACTCGCGTATTATTGGTCTTGGAGGTTTGGGATGGTAAACCAACATATAGGAAATCATGGGCTGGGATTCTTTTGGTGTGGTCAGATTTGACCTTGGACCCCTCCTTCAAGGTCAATTGAGGATAGCCAAACTTACAATTGCTTAGAACTCGCTTATTATTGGTCCTACAGGTTTGGGATGGTAAACAAGCTACAGGAAATCATGGGCTGGGAATTTTTTTGTGTGGTCAGATTTGACCTTGGACCCCTCCGTCAAGGTCAAACAAGGATAGCCAAACTTAAAAAGTGCCTATGACTCACGTATTATTGGTCCGAGAGGTTTGGGATGGTAAACCATCCTAAATTCTTTGGCTGGGAATCTTTTGGTATGGTCAGATTTGACCTTTGGACCCCTTCTTCATGGTCGAACGAGGATATTGCATTTATAGTATTTCTTTAAATATTTTTAACCTACTTTTTACACTTAAACAATTACCTTGTTACTTTATTTCATAATACCATTTGCAGGGCACAACTTTTTTGTCCTTTTTTTCTGTCAGCTTCGGAATATCTTTCGAACATGCTGTTCAGTTACCATTTACTGTATTTCTGTACAGCCCTTTCCCTGATAATTATGCTTTCCTCTCATTATCACCATCACAAATCAAAAACATTCAGTCAGCTGACACAGTGCCCGTTCACGGGCACTCTCCTCTTGTTATTGTGTAATATTTTACTGTTGTTTATTTCTGTGAATTAATAGTTTGTATTCAAACTGTAATTGCATGTAACAAATGTAAGTCCAAATGCAGCACTATATCAACCAATCCCAGAAATGTACCATGTATTTATCTATGAACCATTCATTTTTTCGCACATCTTGCTATTCATTTACAGCCTTCCCGGTAGAAACAACTTCTTCCTGTCACCACTGAAACAGTCGCCATTCAAAGTCCCACAGTCTCCTAGTCAGATGACACCAAGAACCAGACAACTCTACAGCTTCGGGGAAAGACTGGGTGTAGGTTCATATATTCATATATTTTAAAAGAAAAATCAAATTTTGTAGTAGATTTTATGTCTCTTTTTAGTTGTTTTCGAAGACCCGGTTCACTTTTCATGACTCAAGTATTAAATTGAATCATTTCGTTTCCAAGTAACCGAAGAATCGTTGCAGCGCTAACATCATATCCCTTCTTTTTTATACCACAGGAGTTTCACATTCTGTCAGTGGCCTTAGGGATTTAGTAAAATGTCTCTCGTTGAGGAGAATAGTGAGAGTAGAGTAAGAAATCTAAAATTCGCCACATATCTGAAATTCGCCACATGTGAAAATACTAATAAAATAAATGAATTGTGGCTAGATTTGTTGACTGTATAGTAAATTAAGGCTTTTTGAACTGAAAAATACCAATTTTTGGACAAAACATCATTTTCTTCATAAAATTAACTAAGGTTTTAGAGGTGGCGAATTTTAGATTCCTGGCGAATTTTAGATTTCTTACTCTACTAAAGAGTAGAGTAACTGTTTATTGTGCAGCAAACATTCATTGGCTTTTGCAATTTAGAACTTTCTAGAAATATTTTATATATTTTATATAAGTGTGTTGACTCCATTCTCACCAATTGAACAGTATTCAACTATAGCGAAAGAAATTTAAAGGTTGAATTGTTTGCAGACTGTTAAAACCACAAGTAGATCTGTCATCAATAATGTTCTCATACAGAGTATTCTAAACAGTGGATTTCAATATACCAAGATTTTGAATTACACGGTGGTGAATGAAAGTTAAATAACTATACAGAGGTATTGACTGCTAGCTGACAGACATAGAACTGATGAATACACTTGTTGAAAGCAAATATTGCAAACCACAAAGTATCGGAGCATTTTCAAATATGCGACAGGTAAGCCATCTTAATGAATTAAAATAATCATTAGGCTCTATAAAAAGTCCAGTTGCAGTATTAACAGAAAGAATGGTAGTGAATTAAGACCCACAATATGCGATTTATGAATGAAAAATCATGGAACTTTAAGTGACAAATGCTGGTAATTCGACTTCTTGGTATCTGTGTGTTGTAGTCTTCAGAGAAGCTGAAGGAGATCAATGACAGCATCAAGGCATCAAGTTTTGCAAGTTCTAAGAGTCAAAAACGACTCAAGTTTGACCAGCCTGATGCAGAACAAAGGTATGTTAACTCACCTTTTCAGAAGGACCTGAATTTAGGTATTCGCATTTTAGTATACACCAACTGGAAGTCCATTTAAATTAAAATTTGAAATAACTGCTAAATCACAGAAATTATGTGGAAATTTGACTTACTTTTAGGTTTTAACAGACTTAATTTACCTCAGAATGACATGTTAATAATTTATGGGTGATAACATGAGATTGTTGGGTTGGTTGGGAAGCTTAAGAAAACATGAGTGATATAAAGCATGGCACCAGAGAGTCATAAAACTATTGTCAGCCATGTACATTTCATACGTCATTTACCCACCTGTTAGCCAATTCTTCCAACCTGTTGAAGTTGTTTGTTATCTTGAACAATAGACTGTTGGTATTTAGACTTATGTCAGTAAAACCTCTACATCCTAATCACTTAAGGTCTTACAGCTGATGATGTTGAAGTGATTTCACTAGTACAGCTTCAGTTGCCGCCAGGTATTGTCAACTGGATGAGGTGACTGACACCAGTTTGTAGTCTCTTCTAACACCAGTAATGTGCTTCTGTCACTACTGAACTTCTGTCACTATTGTGCCTCTATTACTACTACCACTATCAGTAACATCTACTGTTATATATATCAGACCCATCACTACTATTAAATGTCCATATAATTCTCAGTTATACTAAAGTAATAACGCATGTGCGTTTCCGTTAAGCAGCTAGATACACGTTTATACAGTTCCAAGTCTCACTCTAAAGTGTCACTTTAAACCTCAGTTCCTGTACAACTCCCTTGCATGGGCTCTTACTAAAACTTGGAACTACCGAAAAAGTCTCCCGGAATATACAACAATGTCATACTTACTGTTTTCTCACTGCCATGGTAAGGCTATTGTCAGAGGTCTTGTGTTTGGATAGTAGTTGATTTCATAAAGTTATAGTCCCAAGTCTTTGCAGATTTTTTTGGATTTTTTTTTTATAAATTGTTTATGTATGATTTCTTGATACATTTGCTACAAACTTACAACACATTTAACCATTTTCTCCCTATGGATAGAAAATATTTGGCTGATTTAATGTGCACATCGATCTGATGCTACTTATTTAAGTTACAATTTAATGAATCTTTTACAATTTAGACTTTGTAAAATGTGTAGTGTATGCTGTTTATGCATTGCAGCAGCCCAAATATCTCGGAGATGATCGTAGTGAAGAGAATCACACCTAAGTCACAAACCAGGAAGTCTCTCAGTTTTACAGAAGATAAGGATGATTGACAGGTGTTGCCACAACAACTATGAAAACAACAGGTGAGAGAAAGTATTGCCTATAAACATTATCCATGTTTCACATTTACTCTCTTAAGAAACTGTTATATTTTCACAAGTGCTGGATTCAAATGAAATATTGTACTTGTTTGACAACTAGTAAAGAAGAAAGTTCAGTCAAGCCCATTTCGGTTACCCACTTCATTACTTTCTACTCACTTTCTTAAAGAATTTCTCCAAATTCTTATTGCCGTCAACTATGCTGCGTGTAGTCTGAATGATACACCAAATCTTGAAAGGTATGCAGCGTTCTTGGAGGCGGTTCTGCTGCCTTGGAAAACCTGTAACCACGGCACAAACTGCCTGTTGTGTGAATGCGGCAGTTTGCATTCTTATTGTGGGCAATTAACTGTACTTAATAATTTTCTTTATATTTTAGATCTATATAGTTGAAGATGAAAGAAACAGGATTTTTGACAGTGTTCAGATGACTCAGATGAATGTTTCACTTGAAAACTGAAGAAGAATGAAAGATAAGCCGAAATATGAACTGAAGTCAACTGAAAGGTGGCATATCAAACAAAAATTGATGTTACAGCTGACTCTGTGCACATAGAACCAGCACTTACATCAGATATAGAATGTATTTTTCCTGGCATAAGAGAAAGTGAACTGTAACTAGAACCAAGTAGTGTGGATATCAGAGGTTCTAGTAAATCTCTATTGTGATTTTTTTGTAGGTAAAAAGTTTGTAAAACGAGCTCAAATGTAAAAATTTATGAAATTCTTAATGGATAATACTACTTACTGTCGGTGTGTAGAAGAAGAAAAAATATATTATAAAAACTGGGAATTGGTTTTGTTTGTGATTTATTTTGTGTATTTAAGTGCAGTTGTATAAAGAATTTTAATATTTTAAGATTACAATAATGAACTAGTTGTTAAAAATTGCAATTCAAACTACTTTATGGTTTATAAAGTGCTTTACTCTAATGTTATTGCAAGTTTTAAACAAGTGTCTCTTCAGGTAGATCTTGAATAGTTTCAGTGCTTAAATCATCACAAAAGGGGCTCAGTGGTGTAGCCGTTAGAGTGCTTGCCTTCAACCTCTGAGGTTGCCGGTTCGAATCTCGGCTCAGGCACTTCATGTTGGAAAGTTGGTAGTTACTTGCTGATGCCCGATGGTTTACAGTGCAGAATCTTGACCAACTAGTATGCACTGGTTTCCTCCACCCGTAAACTACCCATCGCAATATGACCCTGGCTGTTGAACGCGACGTAAAACATCAAATCAATCGAAATCATCTCAAAGATGTTTCCAGGACTTGGGTTGCAAATCATGAAAGGGCAAACCTTCCATGCATTTGAGATCTGATTTCAAAAGTGTCCATTCTGGCTGTATATGATCAAAACATTTTTTATGGGTTCCAAAATTCACAATATGAATGGAATATAGTCAGAAGCTTCACCATAGAATGTCTTTAAGACAATGAGATTTGTCTTATAATGCGTGGTCCAACAGAAAGCCAGTGCAGTCTTTCAGCTAGAGTAAGAAATCTAAAATTCGCCAGGAATCTAAAATTCGCCACCTCTAAAACCTTAGTTAATTTTATGAAGAAAATGATGTTTTGTCCAAAAATTGGTATTTTTTAGTTCAAAAAGCCTTAATTTACTATACAGTCAACAAATCTCACCACAATTCATTAATTTTATTAGTATTTTCACATGTGGCGAATTTTAGATATGTGGCGAATTTTAGATTTCTTACTCTACATGTGTTACAGTTACTGCATTTATTCTTACCACCGTGTGTTCAGTTATACAGATGTCACATAATACAGATAAGTATCTTTCACTTGGTCTCATGGGTATGTTGAAAAGGCATAGCCTCAAGACATTTTGTAATGCCTGTATGGGATGATATAAAATAAATATAATGTAATTCCTTTCACATAATGCCTGAAAACAGCATTCACACTGTTACAATCGCCCATCTAATGCATGGTATGCAAACATCCATCTTTGTAATTAAATGCAGACATCAGGCCAGTCTTACTTAAATTTGTATTGTGTGAACCAAATAATTGGAAATGTAATTATTTGTGTAAGCAAGTTGATCTCCAATATAGGCAACAGTATGTACACATATATATACTTATATTTTTATCCCTGTACGCTGTGGGCAATATGACCAAATATTTGCAAAAGTTAGGTAGGCAGTTTTTTTTAGTTTTTCTCCACCAATCTTGTATAGAATTGGGGATTCCTCTAGCAGACTATAATCAGAGATTTTACAGGGGGAAGGGGACCATGCCTCCCACCTCTGTGGTACCAGTGTGGATTCCCAGCTTTACCTGATCTTGGTAAGCACAATGGTTTTCAGTGCAGAATGTTGACCAACTAGTCTGCACTGATTTCCTCCATCTGATCAAATACCTGATATGGTATATCCTTTAAAAAGTGTTGCAAGGGACCTGAATGTATTGATCAACTGGCGGAAATTGGGACAACAGTCCTTTAAGCAGAGATTGGAATTTGCAACAAGTCAAATTGATTAGTTCACTCAATAAGAATTTTTACACTGACCCTTTATTGCTTTTTGAGTAAGAACCCATGATACATTTAGCTTCTTTTATGCTCTTATTATATGAACAAGGACACCAATCATCCAGATATATTTCTATAATTTTAACCGGTGTAATTGTTAACCTGTTTTAATGTTTAACAGATTCCTAACTCGGCACAAAATTGATATTTGTATTCTGTCATGAAATACCTCTTCTCAGCATTAAGTTATCATTTGTATAAACTACTGATACAGTAGACTGTCCATAAGTCGGGTTGATACTGTGACGTATCTTTCTGGCTGATATCCCCCATAACACAAAGCCATTTTTGATTAGGGTCAGTTAAAAGTGTGGTCTTCTTTGGTTATCCCAATCTAGTTCAGACATTAAGTTCCAGAAAAGAGGGATTAGATTAGATTCTGCCTGTAAACCTTCATTTTTTCAGTTTACACCAGTGCTACATAAAATCAGACACAAGTGTTTTTATTGCGTAAAATAGCCTTACTTTATCCTCACAAGTGCTTGTTTGGTTTTGTGGAGCAAAAACGTATCGACCGACAAGAATTTTTTAAGGAATATTCTTGTCACAAGAGGTGACCCCTTTGTCTGCGCATGTCCGCTCTTGCGCAGTAGTCGTTGTCGACAGAAGATTGTCGAGAGCTCTTCATTATATTTTTGGTCAATATGGGACCAACACGTACTTTTCCTTATCATCGTCCATTCACGGATGAAAATCTATGAAGTTTTGAAGCGTGCAAGCGTGCACCTACCTGTAGTTGTCCATTATTCGACTGGTACTACCACTATTCTGCCTCCCTTGTCCTGAAAAGGGTCAGAATAAGATGTGCAAGAAGATGTTGCTGTAAAGTCTTCAGTGGAAGACGGTGTATATCTTCGGCTGTACTCGCCCATTATTCGACTGGAACTACCTCCTTGTCGAGGAAGGGATGCAGAAGATTTTGCTGTAAAGTTCTCAGTGGAAGTTGCTTTATTGTCCCTTAATTGATGGCATAACATGAGTATTAGCTTATGCTCGAAAACAAAGAAGAAAGAATGCAGTTGTCTTTGCAACGGAGGTCGTAGATTCTTTACTGTGGGTGGAGCGCCACTCTGGTACAGTAACAGGTCTCCCTCCACAAGAACGACTACAGAAGCGTGTCCACTTATCCTTGCAGTTATTATTTTGCTTCCCAGCAGGTACAGTGAACTTCCTGCTTCTCAGACATGAAAATAGGGACAAATTATCTTCCTTTGCTGTAGATTTAGATGAAGATCCAACAGACATCTTTGGGGCAGTATGTGCACTGCTTGTCTTTTCAGCCCTGTTGAACAATTGAACCTTCCTATGACCATGCAGGACAGGGGCTATGTCCAGTAATTATTTGTCCTACTAACTACAAAATATCATCGTACCACTCTTCCTAGTTCACCAGGAGAGATGGATACAGAAGAACGTGGCTACATATATATGCAAATCACAATGGAAGCTGTTTTTGCAGTGTTACTGGCAGGTATGGGAGGTTTTATTGCCATCCCAGAGTTGTGCGAATCTTCAGTTGGGATTGACGAATTATTCCCAATCGAATTCACCAATGCCCGTACTACCCACAATGCAAAGCGATGACGTCAGACAGGAAAACATGGCTACAGTAAATACCGCTTAAAGACTGCTGGAAAATGCTTCAAAAGAAAGCAATTTATCCACTCAAGAATTGCAGAACTCCAGGTTTCTATGGCAGTTTATTTCTTGTATAGAAACTCGGCTAATGACGACCTCTGATAGATCTCAGTGTCCGGAATTGATTTCTAACTACGACTTCAATGGTCACTGCCCACGAGTGAAGTTCGTTTACTATGTCAATAAAACCTGCTTGTCGCATCATTTAAACTGCAGACAGCAGAAATTATTAGAAATTCGGTTACAAAAGATGCGTTCTTCTATGTACCGACTCACCAAGATTTTCAACATCTACTTCAGTTTAATGTACACGGTCAAACCAATCAGTTCAAAGCAATATGAAATTCGGGTTAGCAACCCCTCTACAGTATCATGCGAGTAGTAAAGAAGCAAAACTCTTTCCTCAGTCTCACGGAATAGGAGTTCACCATATACCTAGACCACTGGTTGTTTAGTGTACGTAAAAGACACCAGTATTGGGTTCAAACCAAAGAACTCATCCAATTATTCATCAACTGGGCTTCGTGATATCGATTTCCTAGGTTACCACTGCATTTTGGTACCAGGAAATTTCTTTCACCATATACCTAGACTACTGGTTGTTTAGTGTACATAAAAGACACCAGTATTGGGTTCAAACCAAAGCACTCATCCAATTATTCATCAGCTGGGCTTCATGATATCGATTTCCTAGGTTACCACTACATTTTGGTACCAGGAAAATTCTGTCTACCTCAAATAAATTAAATACCTGAGAATCTATTCAAGACATGGCGATCTCATCACAATCAACCCCAAGGTTGCTTATATCCCAGGTAGGGATACTAGCATCTTTGGAAAAGACTATACCAATGGGTCAGTTATGTATGTGTGCCTTTCAGTGGTATCTAGAAAAAACTGGCAATATCTCCAGTCACTAGTTGTGAGAATTCCTGTTTCAAATCCTTCTGAAAAAGCATTTTTATTGCGTTAATACATCCTATCCAATGGACAATTGCTAAACCGGTCGGCGCAGACCGGCCCGCCAAACGCCAGAAAAAGACGTCCTGTGTTTCCACCGGCTGGCCGGTCCCAGTACTGTGCATTCGCCAGGTGGCGCATGGTATTTACTTCCTGTCTAGACAACATGACGTCATAGCATCTTTTTCGTTTGGCGCGTGTACTGTGCAGACGTGTTTTCAACATCTCCAGATATTTTAAGCAAAAGTGTGCATTATGACGGATTTTCAACCTTATATGTGGATATTTTCAGTGTAGAAGTGTTACCTTCTGATCAAGCACGGATATACTTTTAGAAATCTGCTGGAAACGCTCCCTAGTTGACTCAATTTTTTGTTGATGATAGGGCAGTAATCGGCGGGAAATATGAAGGCAGCCATTTTGCTAGTTTCCTCCCATTCAACCATTGTGTTGTTAGGGGCAGATCGACTTTATTGAGGAATTGTGGATATACTACTTACAGGTATTTTTATCCGTGTCTTTTGTTTTGAATGTACCATCAAAAACCTTCCAGCTACAGTCACCATAGAAACATCTTAGAAATCACGGAAAACCTCAGTCTACGTATTTTTGAGCACTGTAAATAAAGGGGATTCCCCATGAAAGGTGCATTCTTCATCAGAGCGCACTGGTACAGACTTCTCTGCTGTAAAGCATCAGTCACACCAGCCCAGCTCGAGTTTTTGATGTTTTTTAATCAGAAGCAATGAATTCTTCAGATTTCTTCAGAGCGCACTGGTACCGACTTCTCTGCTGTAAAGCATCAGTCACACCAGCCTAGCTCGAGTATATTTTCATCAGAAGCAAGAGGTGAATTCTTCAGATATCTTCAACCGACCTCTCCAGTATTTACTACACAGAAGGAATCTTTGTCACTCTCAGTCCCACCCTTATGGACCCGGCCATTGTGTCGGTAGTAAGGGCAGTGGATGGCCAGGAAACTGGTTTGAGTGTACAGCCGGCTGAGAAGAAGAACCGACTTCAGACCGGCCAGGAATTTCATCTACAGAGTGCACTGGTCGAGACTTCTCTGCTTGTAAAGCATCAGCCGACCGGCCAGCAGAAAAAAAAGAACGCGACCTCTGACGTCATATCCAGTCAGCCAATCGCGTGTCTTCACGAAGTTGGTCACGTGTTTTCACCGACCAGTCACGAAGTTTATCACGTGATTCACCAAACAAGAAGGTCGGAAGTACATTCTTTGCGCTCACATCTACTGTGATTCCAGTTTTTTTTTAGTTCCTGTAATCCCTCCAGCGTACTAGTACAGACTTCTCTGCTACAGACATCAGTCGACCAGTAAGCTTACGTTTACTGTGATATAAGGAAAGAACGCGTCTAGTGAGGGCATATCCCCGAACTTGGTCACGTGATACACCGACCAGTTCACGAAGCAGATCGTCATCTCCAATCAGCCAATCACGTTGTCCCTCCGACCAGCAAGCTGGTCACGTGACACACCGACCAACAATTGTTTCTAAATATAGCTCACAAGGGCTTTCCCAGCAACTGTCAAATCTACGGAGAAGACGTGTGTTTAAAAGAAATATTTTAATTAATGGAGGAAACTGAATTCAACACAAAGATAGTTGTAAACTTCATTCAGCAACTGGTTACAGAGTGTACCTACCGGCTGAACAGCCTTGTACACTTGCTTTAGCAATGGGTTACAGAGTGCACCGACTACACAGCCTTGTACACTTGCTTCATCAACTGGTTACAGAGTGTACCGACTAATACTGGCTACACAGCCCTTATACCCTTGCCTCAACAACTAGTTACCGAGTGTACCGACCTGTACCGGCTACACAGCCTTGTACACTTGCCTCAACAACTGGTTACAGAGTGTACCGGCCGGTACCGGCTATAAAATTCGTTGCTGACCCCAGCCTGCCAGTTTCTTGCCAGTTACAGTTTTTTTATTACTGGCTACAACTGTTACAGAGTGTACCGGCTGGTACTGGCTACACAGCCGTGTACACTTGCTTCAACAACTGATTACACAGTGTACCGGCTGGTACTGGCTACACAGCCTAGTACACTTGCTTCAACCTACGGGTTACAAGTCTACTAACAGGGTGCTGGCTACACAGTCCTTACTGAATAATGCTGCGAGCCAACTGGTTACAAAAAAAAAAAATATATATAGGCCAGTAGCTGTCAAAATTGATTGGTGACCCCAGCCGGCCAGTTTTCTGCCAGTTACAGAGAATTGCTGGTTACAGTTAAATACCGGGTATGGAGTCCTGGTACCGGACAGAGTTGCCTAAGGTTAATTTTGGTTACAGAGAATTCTTTGACCGGTCAGTGGTCTTGGTGATGTGACATGCCAGTGTCCCAACCTACTGCCAGGCAACCTTCCCTTATCACATCTCTCAACAACCTGTTATCAGTGCTGGACTTGGCGGGAAAGATAATAAATTTTGTCATGTCCGGCCAGGGGTCAGACATCTCACGAATGACAATGGCTCTGTAAATGCTGCACCTTGCAGGATGCTGGCCCGGGGCGAAGAGTCTATTAATATGAAAAGTTGTGTCAGTCCCACCAGCCCACAATAAGAACAGAGAGACTGTTAACCTGGATCATTGTCACCAGACCGGACCAGTGTCCGGAGGGACAGAAAATGTTTATCAGAATACCAAATGTCCCAAATGTGGCACACAATCGGCCTGTAGGGTCCAGACTAAGCCCTTTTTCGGGAACTTAGGAAGCCTTGGGGGCTGGACCCTAGGTATTACAAATGTTCAAGGAGGGATACTTACTCCCATATACCTATACAAGAACAATCCAGGTAATGCCTGCTATTCGGTTTTGTCCACAGCACCTTTGGAGTTCACTGTGATACCAAAGGAGGTGAAACTTGTGACCATACACAAGGACTTAAGAAGCCACCAGTACCTAGACGACTGGTTGGTGAGAGCCAGATCCCAGGCTTGTCTCCAACATTCACAGGAACTAGTAAATAATGTGTCAGCCACTGGGTTGGCTGATGAACTTGCAGAAATCAGAGCGGGAGCCCAAACAAGACTTTGATTTTGTAGGCTACCAGTTCGACTTCAGGTCTGATCGGTTCCGACCGACTCTGGACCGGTGACAGAACCTTCAAGAGACTATGTTAAAACTGCTATCCCTACCGGCTTGCCCGGTCCGGGAATTCATGTCCTTGATAGGTTACTGACGGCTACAGAAAGCAAGTTAGTCTAGGTCGACTTCATATGAGACCCATACAGTGGCATCTCAAAACAACTGGAGGGTACCAGAATCACTGGAAAAGGTGATCCAAGTCCCTAGGTCCCTGCACCCCCATTTACAATGGTGGCTGAAGGAAGACGATGTACTTACAGGCCAGCCATTATACCCAAGAAAGCATGCTCTGCAAATATTTACAGACGCATCAATAAAAGGGTGGGGCGCTCACTTAAACGAGCACACTGCAGGAGGAACCAGGTCCCTCCCGGGAAGCAAGCTGCACATAACTATCTAGAATTTAAAGTAGGCTTCCTGGCTTTAAAAGAGTTCCAAGAACTTTGCTCAAACAAGATAGTACTTGTAGCAACTGACAACACCACAGTAGTGTCATACATAGACAAGGAAGGAGGCATGAGGTCGGGCCCACGTGTGCCCTACTATGGAGAATCTTGACCTGGTGTACCAGGAAACAAGTGACTCTAAGCCCGACACATTCCAGGCCGGCTGAAAGTGGTAGCAGACAAGCTATCCAGGCTAGGCCAGACCATTCAAACAGAGTGGTCTCTCCTTCCAGAGGTCTTCCACTCAATCTGCAGCAGGTGGCACCGGCTCAAATAGACTTATTTGCTATGAGGTTCAACAACAAGTTGCCTCTGTTTGTGTCTCCGGTACCGGATCCCCTGGCCACAGCAGTGGATACACTCAGTATGCCATGGTAGGATCTGAAAGCATACACCTTCCCACCATCAACCATATTGGGCAAGTGGTGGAGAAGTTGCAAGACTCCCCATGCAAGAGAATCATTCTGATTGCTAAGGGGTGGCCCAACATGCCTTGGTTTTGGGATCTAGTGGCTACGTCCAGCCAAATCCCACTGAGCCTGCCCAATATGCCCAACCTGTTGCCAGCCATTCAATCAGATCCCTCACAGAAATCTGACAAACCTTAATATCCATGCAGGGCTCCTAGAGCCTCAGCAATCGAGGAGCAGGGCTTGTCTGAGGCAGTGGCAGCAAGAGTTGAGGCTCCTCAAGGGGATCAATCAGATCAGTCTATGAGGCAAGTGGGCCATTTTTACAAGTGATGTATCATTCATCAGGTGGACTTCGGGGCCCCTCCTGTAAGTTAGTTGCTGACTTCCTTATGTACCTAGTTCAGGACAGGAAGTTGCAGCCCAGCACCATTGATGGTTACAGGTCAGACATTGCTGATAGACTGGGAAATTCGCCCGTCAATATCAGTAAGGATGAAAATCTCACTCGTCTCCTGGATAGTTTCCACTGAGACAGACCCAAAGGCCGGAAGGGAATCCCCTCCTGGAACCTCTCCCTGGTTTTTTGCACCAGCTGACAAGGGTCATTTTGAACCAATTAAAGAGGCCTCCTTGAAGCATTTGACCTTCAAGACAGTTTCCTCTTGGCCCTGGGGTCGGGCAAGAGTAGAAGTGAGATATATGCTTGGCAAACAGATCAGCACCATTGATGGTTATAGGTCACCCATTGTTGATAAACTGGAAATTCACCCTTCAAGATCAGTAAGGACGAAAATCTCACTCGTCTCCTGGATAGTTTCTTCAGAGACAGACCCAGAGGCAGGAGTGACATACCTTCCTGGAACTTCTCACTGGCCGTGCACCAGCTAAGACTCCCTTTGATCCAATCAAGGAGGCCCCCTTGAAGCATTTGACCTTCAAGACGGTATTCCTCTTGGCCCTTGGGTCGGGCAAGTGCAAAAGTGAGATTCATGCCTGGCAAAACTGATATATTGGACACCAATCCGATTGGTCAAAGGTGTCCCTGTATCCATCACCCAGCTTTCTATCCTAGAATCAGCTGGCCATAGAGTGTCCAGTGTGGCCCCTGGGGTTATAACAGCCCTGGCCTCGACTCTGGATAGATCCCTCAAGTCTGACAGGTCCCTCTGTCCGGTCAGAGCATTATGCTACTATTTGGACAGGGCCTCAGACATCAGGCAGAATAAGGAGGTGGTTTTTGTTATGTCAGCTGACTTGTCAGTCAGCTGACATTATGTCATCACTCTGCGGCGTACGCGTCCGCGTACGCGTCCGCGTGAACAACTTCTTCTCCAAAACTACAAGGCCTAGAGACATGCTGTTTTTTTTAAAAGATACCTTATCTATCGAGGATGAAAAATTGTTCAAGGCATGCAAATCTGTCTGTTCGTCTGTTTGCTAGAGACATTACAAGGGGGGTACCCCCACCAAAAGTGTGAAAATTTCAACTTTTTATCACAATTTTCTCAGTGACTATTGCAGGGATTTCTCTCATATCTTGCATATATGTACTAGGCCAGAGATACATTCTCTTGTGTGAGTATGAGACCTGGATCTGTCTTACTTTTTTTTAAATAAATTTTTTTAATAATTTTTAATGCATTAAAATTCATGAAATCATGCACTAAATCACTTATAACTTCAAAAGTGTTGCATTTACAGCATTTTGTGAAAATATGTTGTTCAGTTACTTTTTTCATAGCTACAATATGGTGAGTAAGTTGGGTGTCTGTCTCAATAGCTAAGTGAGTAATAGCTACTTTTGGGCTTTTCAGTAACTTCCATTATGAGTAAAATCACTTGTAACTTAAAAACTATTGCATTTAGAGAATTTGGTATAAATATGTTATTCAGCTACTTTTGGGCCAGCTATAACATAGTGAAATTTCAGACCTGTAGCTCATGGCATAGCTGAGTAATAGCTACTTTTAGGTTATCACTGTTGAGTAAATCGCTTATAACTTGAAAACTATTGCATTTAGAGAATTTCGTATAAATATGTTATTCAGCTACTTTTGGGTCAGCTATAACATAGTAAAATTTCAGACCTGTAGCTCATGGCATAGCTGAGTAATAGCTACTTTTAGGTTATCACTGTTGAGTAAATCACTTATAACTTGAAAAGTGTTGCATTTAGAGCATTTTGTTAAAATATGTTATTCAGCTACTTTTTTCATAGCTACAATATGGTGAGTAAGTTGGGTGTCTGTCTCAATAGCTAAGTGAGTAATAGCTACTTTTGGGCTTTTCAGTAACTTCCATCATGAGTAAAATCACTTGTAACTTAAAAACTATTGCATTTAGACAATTTCGTATAAATATGTTATTCAGCTACTTTTGGGCCAGCTATAACATAGTAAAATTTCATACCTGTAGCTCATGGCATAGCTGAGTAATAGCTACTTTTAGGTTATCACTGTTGAGTAAATCACTTATAACTTGAAAACTATTGCATTTAGAGTATTTTGTTTCAATATGTTATTCACCTATTTTGGGGTCAGCTATAACATAGTGAAGTTTCAGACCTGTGGCTCATTTCATAGCTGAGTAATAGCTACTTTGAAGTTCTCACTGTTGAGTAAATCAGTTATAATTGGAAAACTATTGCATTTACAGAAATTTGTGCAAATATGTTATTCAGCTACTTTTGGGCCAGCTATAACATAGTAAAATTTCAGACCTGTAGCTCATGGCATAGCTGAGTAATAGCTACTTTTAGGTTATCACTGTTGAGTAAATCGCTTATAACTTGAAAACTATTGCATTTAGAGAATTTCGTATAAATATCTTATTCAGCTACTTTTGGGTCAGCTATAACATAGTAAAATTTCAGACCTGTAGCTCATGGCATAGCTGAGTAATAGCTACTTTTAGGTTATCACTGTTGAGTAAATCACTTATAACTTGAAAAGTGTTGCATTTAGAGCATTTTGTTAAAATATGTTATTCAGCTACTTTTTTCATAGCTACAATATGGTGAGTAAGTTGGGTGTCTGTCTCAATAGCTAAGTGAGTAATAGCTACTTTTGGGCTTTTCAGTAACTTCCATCATGAGTAAAATCACTTGTAACTTAAAAACTATTGCATTTAGAGAATTTCGTATAAATATGTTATTCAGCTACTTTTGGGCCAGCTATAACATAGTAAAATTTCAGACCTGTAGCTCATGGCATAGCTGAGTAATAGCTACTTTTAGGTTATCACTGTTGAGTAAATCACTTATAACTTGAAAACTATTGCATTTAGAGTATTTTGTTTCATATGTTATTCACCTATTTTGGGGTCAGCTATAACATAGTGAAGTTTCAGACCTGTGGCTCATTTCATAGCTGAGTAATAGCTACTTTGAAGTTCTCACTGTTGAGTAAATCAGTTATAATTGGAAAACTATTGCATTTACAGAAATTTGTGCAAATATGTTATTCAGCTACTTTTGGGCCAGCTATAACATAGTGAAATTTCAGACCTGTAGCTCATGGCATAGCTGAGTAATAGCTACTTTTAGGTTATCACTGTTGAGTAAATCGCTTATAACTTGAAAACTATTGCATTTAGAGAATTTCGTATAAATATGTTATTCAGCTACTTTTGGGTCAGCTATAACATAGTAAAATTTCAGACCTGTAGCTCATGGCATAGCTGAGTAATAGCTACTTTTAGGTTATCTCTGTTGAGTAAATCACTTATAACTTGAAAAGTGTTGCATTTAGAGCATTTTGTTAAAATATGTTATTCAGCTACTTTTGGGCCAGCTATAACATAGTAAAATTTCAGACCTGTAGCTCATGGCATAGCTGAGTAATAGCTACTTTTAGGTTATCACTGTTGAGTAAATCACTTATAACTTGAAAACTATTGCATTTAGAGTATTTTGTTTCAATATGTTATTCACCTATTTTGGGGTCAGCTATAACATAGTGAAGTTTCAGACCTGTGGCTCATTTCATAGCTGAGTAATAGCTACTTTGAAGTTCTCACTGTTGAGTAAATCAGTTATAATTGGAAAACTATTGCATTTACAGAAATTTGTGCAAATATGTTATTCAGCTACTTTTGGGCCAGCTATAACATAGTGAAATTTCAGACCTGTAGCTCATGGCATAGCTGAGTAATAGCTACTTTTAGGTTATCACTGTTGAGTAAATCGCTTATAACTTGAAAACTATTGCATTTAGAGAATTTCGTATAAATATGTTATTCAGCTACCTTTGGGTTAGCTATAACATAGTAAAATTTCAGACCTGTAGCTCATGGCATAGCTGAGTAATAGCTACTTTTAGGTTATCACTGTTGAGTAAATCACTTATAACTTGAAAAGTGTTGCATTTAGAGCATTTTGTTAAAATATGTTATTCAGCTACTTTTTTCATAGCTACAATATGGTGAGTAAGTTGGGTGTCTGTCTCAATAGCTAAGTGAGTAATAGCTACTTTTGGGCTTTTCAGTAACTTCCATTATGAGTAAAATCACTTGTAACTTAAAAACTATTGCATTTACAGAAATTTGTTGAAATATGTTATTCAGCTACTTTTGGGCCAGCTATAACATAGTGAAATTTCAGACCTGTAGCTCATGGCATAGCTGAGTAATAGCTACTTTTAGGTTATCACTGTTGAGTAAATCGCTTATAACTTGAAAACTATTGCATTTAGAGAATTTCGTATAAATATGTTATTCAGCTACTTTTGGGTTAGCTATAACATAGTAAAATTTCAGACCTGTAGCTCATGGCATAACTGAGTAATAGCTACTTTTAGGTTATCACTGTTGAGTAAATCACTTATAACTTGAAAAGTGTTGAATTTAGAGCATTTTGTTAAAATATGTTATTCAGCTACTTTTTTCATAGCTACAATATGGTGAGTAAGTTGGGTGTCTGTCTCAATAGCTAAGTGAGTAATAGCTACTTTTGGGCTTTTCAGTAACTTCCATCATGAGTAAAATCACTTGTAACTTAAAAACTATTGCATTTAGAGAATTTCGTATAAATATGTTATTCAGCTACTTTTGGGCCAGCTATAACATAGTAAAATTTCAGACCTGTAGCTCATGGCATAGCTGAGTAATAGCTACTTTTAGGTTATCACTGTTGAGTAAATCACTTATAACTTGAAAACTATTGCATTTAGAGTATTTTGTTTCAATATGTTATTCACCTATTTTGGGGTCAGCTATAACATAGTGAAGTTTCAGACCTGTGGCTCATTTCATAGCTGAGTAATAGCTACTTTGAAGTTCTCACTGTTGAGTAAATCAGTTATAATTGGAAAACTATTGCATTTACAGAAATTTGTGCAAATATGTTATTCAGCTACTTTTGGGCCAGCTATAACATAGTGAAATTTCAGACCTGTAGCTCATGGCATAGCTGAGTAATAGCTACTTTTAGGTTATCACTGTTGAGTAAATCGCTTATAACTTGAAAACTATTGCATTTAGAGAATTTCGTATAAATATGTTATTCAGCTACTTTTGGGTCAGCTATAACATAGTAAAATTTCAGACCTGTAGCTCATGGCATAGCTGAGTAATAGCTACTTTTAGGTTATCACTGTTGAGTAAATCACTTATAACTTGAAAAGTGTTGCATTTAGAGCATTTTGTTAAAATATGTTATTCAGCTACTTTTTTCATAGCTACAATATGGTGAGTAAGTTGGGTGTCTGTCTCAATAGCTAAGTGAGTAATAGCTACTTTTGGGCTTTTCAGTAACTTCCGTCATGAGTAAAATCACTTGTAACTTAAAAACTATTGCATTTAGACAATTTCGTATAAATATGTTATTCAGCTACTTTTGGGCCAGCTATAACATAGTAAAATTTCAGACCTGTAGCTCATGGCATAGCTGAGTAATAGCTACTTTTAGGTTATCACTGTTGAGTAAATCACTTATAACTTGAAAACTATTGCATTTAGAGTATTTTGTTTCAATATGTTATTCACCTATTTTGGGGTCAGCTATAACATAGTGAAGTTTCAGACCTGTGGCTCATTTCATAGCTGAGTAATAGCTACTTTGAAGTTCTCACTGTTGAGTAAATCAGTTATTGGAAAACTATTGCATTTACAGAAATTTGTGCAAATATGTTATTCAGCTACTTTTGGGCCAGCTATAACATAGTGAAATTTCAGACCTGTAGCTCATGGCATAGCTGAGTAATAGCTACTTTTAGGTTATCACTGTTGAGTAAATCGCTTATAACTTGAAAACTATTGCATTTAGAGAATTTCGTATAAATATGTTATTCAGCTACTTTTGGGTCAGCTATAACATAGTAAAATTTCAGACCTGTAGCTCATGGCATAGCTGAGTAATAGCTACTTTTAGGTTATCACTGTTGAGTAAATCACTTATAACTTGAAAAGTGTTGCATTTAGAGCATTTTGTTAAAATATGTTATTCAGCTACTTTTTTCATAGCTACAATATGGTGAGTAAGTTGGGTGTCTGTCTCAATAGCTAAGTGAGTAATAGCTACTTTTGGGCTTTTCAGTAACTTCCATTATGAGTAAAATCACTTGTAACTTAAAAACTATTGCATTTAGAAAATTTGGTATAAATATGTTATTCAGCTACTTTTGGGTCAGCTATAACATAGTGAAATTATAGACCTATAGCTCATGGCACAACTGAGCAATAGCTATTCTCAGGTACTGACTGTTGAGTAAATCAGCTATAACTTGAAAAATATTGCATTTGGAGTATTTTGTTAAAATATATTGTTCACCTACTTTTGGGTCAGCTATAACATAGTGAAATTACAGACCTATAGCTCATGGCATAGCGGAGCAATAGCTATTTTCAGGTTCTCACTATTGAGTAAATCAGTTGTAGCTTGAAAACTATTGCATTTACAGTAGTTTGCTTAAATATGTTGTTCACCTACTTTTGGGTTAGCTATAACATAGTAAAATTTCAGACATGTAGCTCATTGCATAGCTGAGTAATAGTTCCTTTGAGGATCTCACTGTTGAGTAAATCAGTTGTAACTTGAAAACTATTACATTTAGAGTAATTTGTTAAATATGTTATTCACAGAATTTTTGGTCAGCTATAACATAGTGAAATTGCAGACCTCTATGTCATGGCATAGCTGAGCAATAGCTACTTTCAAGTTCTCACTGTTGAGTAAATCATTGTATCCACTGGATAGCCGCAGTGTGTAGAGAGAGATTTCACCATTACTGCTCTGATGAAAAAAAATATTATAGCTAGCTTTCTTAAGTTTGCAGTATATATTAATAACCATAAAATGTTGTCTGGGAATATTTTTGGCCTCATTTTGAGAAACAAGATGGCCGCCACAGGTGTTTTTTGTCAGTCATGAAAAGTGCTTATATCTCCCTTATTATTGATCCTAGAGGTTTGGGATGATAAACCAACCTGTAGGAAATCATGGGGTGGGAATCTTTTGGTGTGGTCAGATTTGACCTTCAATGACCCCTCCTTCAAGGTCAAACAAGGATAGCCAAACTTAAAAGTGCTTATAACTCGCTTATTATTGGTCCCAGAGGTTTGGGATGGTAAACAGACAGGAAATCATGGGCTGTGAATCTGTTGATATGGTCCGATTTGACCTTGGAACCCTCCTTCAAGGTCAAATGAGGATAGCGAAAATTGAAAGTGCCTACAACTCGCTTATTATTGGTGACAGAGATTTGGGATGGTAAACCATCCCATAGGAAATCATTGGCTCGGAATCTTTTGGTATGGTCAGATTTGACCTTTGGACCCCTCCTTCAAGGTCAAATGAGGACAGCCAAGCTTAAAAGTGCTTATAACTCATTTATAATTGGTCCTAGAGGTTTGGAATGGTAAACCATAGGAAATCATGGGCTGGGAATGTATTTGTGTGGTTAGATTTGACCTTGGACCCCTTCTTCAAGGTCGAACGAGGATATTGCATTTGTAGTATTTCTTTAAATATGTTTTAACCTATTTTTTACACTTAAACAATTACCTTGTTATTTTCCTTCATAATACCATTTACAGGGCACAACTTTTTTATCCTTTTCTTCTGTCAGCTTCGGAATTTCTTTCGAACTTGCTGTTCAGTTACCATTTACTGTATTTCTGTACAGCCCTTTTCCTGATAATTATTCTGTCCTCTAATCACCTTCACAAATCAAAAACACTCAGTCAGCTGACACAGTGCCCGTTCACGGGCACTCTCCTCTTGTTTCCTTTAAGAAAGGTTTCAACAAAGACATCTCACCTGCCACTATCTCCTCTTGGATCAAGCAGACTGTGATCCTATGTTATGAGCTCTCTGACCAGGAGGCCCACATTTAACATCAGGTTAAAGCCCATGATGTCAGGGCCTTTGCTGCTTCTAAGGCCTTCCAGTCGGGAGTCTCCTTAGATCCAATCTTGTCAGCCTGCCACTGAAGTCAATACCTTCACACAGTTCTATATGAAGGGCGGGGCTTGGGCTGATTCAGAGCTTTACCAATTGGGCTCGGTAGTGGCTGCTCAGCAGATCCACAAGTGGCCCGTAGATTGAGGAGATTTGTATATATGTATAAACAGTTTCTTCATGTACATAAGAATTAAGTGTGGCGTGCTTCCTTTGGGAGGTTTATTTGCATTCTGGGACTGAACTCATCCCTCTCTTCCCCTACCTCAGAGCAGGTCTGCAAAAAAAAGGGGGGGGGGGGGGCGACGGCGGTATAGCCCCGGGTAACCGGCTGCTGGCAACCGACCATGGCCTTGCAGGGTTTCCTGACCTTAAAGTCAACCCAGGCCTGGACCTATAGGTCTCCTGACGAAGTCAGCCTAGACCGTAGGTTAAAATTTGCTATTACTTGTGAGTTCACATAAGTCCCTAGTAACTTACCCGCCGACCAAGCGGTAGTTATTCAGCAATTGTCCATTGGATAGGATGTATTAACGCAATAAAATTGCAAATTTAATAAGTAAATTAAATTTTTATAAGTTAATACCCTATCCAATGGACACACAAGACCCTCCCACCGACCCCGCTATCAGCTTACTAGGGGTCTAATAGTTTTAGACAACGAAAAAGATGCTATGACGTCATGTTGTCTAGACAGGAAGTAAATACCATGCGCCACCTGGCGAATGCACAGTACTGGGACCGGCCAGCCGGTGGAAACACAGGACGTCTTTTTCTGGCGTTTGGCGGGCCGGTCTGCGCCGACCGGTTTAGCAATTGTCCATTGGATAGGGTATTAACTTATAAAAATTTAATTTACTTATTAAATTTGCAAATTCAGTGGTGGAAAATGGCAAAAAATGGGAAATAGGATGCCTTTTCTATACACCGGTGCACAATTCCCTTATTTTCGTAGATGCATTAAACCAGGGTTGATGATCCCATCTATAAGCATCACAGTTAGTGGCTTTGGACAGTTAAAAATGTATATATTACATTTCAATGTCATACAACTGAAGGCAGTGTGATCAGCCCTTAAAAGCTTTCCAAGACAAATTCTACACAAAATAATTCTGATAGCATCAGACAACACCACTGTGTTCGGTTATCTGAACAAAGAAAAGGGGGGGGGGGGGGGGGGGGCACATGTATCTCCTAGTTTGGCGCAGCTTACCCAACTGCAATCCTTGAAATATACTCATAACAGACAGACATATTCTTGGTTGCTTAAAGGTCATAGCCAACATCATCTCCAGAAGGGATAAAGGTTTGGCGCAGCTTGGCCTACTGCAATCCTTGAAATATACTCATAACAAACAGACATATTCTTGGTTGCTTAAAGGTCATACCCAACATCATCTCCAGAAGGGATAAAGGTTTGGCGCATCCCGGCCTACTGCAATCCTTGAAATGTACTCATAAGAGACAGAAATATTCTGGGGTTGCTTAAATGTCATACTCAATGATCTCTACAGAAGGGACAAAAGTAATCTGTACAGAATGGTTCTTACTCCCTTTATGGTTCAAGTTTGGCACAAATCAACAATAGGTGTTTCATGCAGGTATGCTGCATCTTGGCCTACTGCAATCCTTGAAATATTCTCATATGAGCCAGATATATTCAGGGTTGCCTAGATGTCATGACAGCCTCTCCATAAAGAACGAAATTATACAGACAGGATAGTCTCTTCATCTTTAAATATTCTATTTGATTTACATAGTTTGTCAAATACCAATGGTACAGATGTTTGCCACCAATATGAGTCACAAACTTCCATTCTATGTTGCCAGTCCCGGATGCAAATGCTCTGAACATAGATGCATTAAACATCTTGTTGGAGGTCCTGGACTGCTAGGCCTTTTGTCCTATACCACTTATTCCAAAAAGTCATTTAACAAGTGAACACCAGGTGCAAAATGATTGTAGTGGCCCCTAGGTGGCCCATGATGCATTGGCTTTGGGGTCTGGTGAGTCATTCAACCAAACCTCCATTACAGCTACTTCACGGGTCTCAGAAACAGCCATTCAGTCAGAAATACCATCTGAATCTGTTGCATTGGCACCTTCATGCTTGGCACCTTAACACCACTCAGAATCTCTTATATCATTCTCTGAGCGAGGGGTAGAGAGATTTAGGGCATCTCAAGGACCCTCATCTTGGAATGTATGAGTCATGAGGGGCCTTTTTGAGCTCTGGTACCCATAGAATAAGGTGGCCATCTCAGAGCCTACTGTCTCAAATATACCAGATTTTTTGATCCATTTACTTACAAAAATCTGAAAACTGTCACTATTGTTGGCTTGGCAGCAGCCATAGCTCATCATTTACATTTTTTGTGCAGGAGTTGAGCAAAAGCCTGGATCTTTATAGGCCTATTGCAAGTGTTTATAGAGAGAAGCCCACTGCTAACAGAGGTGTAGCATCAAGGAATTTGCCTTTGCTTCTGTTGGTTTTCATAAAAGACTCCTTATTAACCTTTAAAGGAGGTCAGTTAAAAAAAAAAAAAAAGTTTGGCTTGCAAGACTGTTGCAATGGCATTGGAAGTGTATTCTGGGACTTTGGCTCCTTCAGACACAAGCCTCATAGGAAGGAGGTTACAGTTTCTCCCTCCTACCTACCTTTTCAACAAGGACCTATTAGCCTCAATTGGTCTAGATTGGCTCCAGTGGTCACTTCAGCTCTAGATCATTCCTGAACTCAAATTGCCAGGACACATGATTCGTTGTCCTCCTACAGCACTTACATCCTTCTTGGACAGGACTACTGCTTGGAGAAAAGGGAAAGTCTCCTTCTCCTACCTTTTAGCAAGAATCAGTTGGCTTCTGATGCCCCAGAAACTGGCTCAAACCAGTGGTCATTCCAGCTCACAAACCTTTCTTGAGCTGACGTTGGACTGATGTTGTGACACTCTGCCCTCTTACAGTACTTAGTTACCATCAAGACAGTACAAGTACTTCAAGGAGTTGAAGCATCTCTTACTCATATCTTTTAAGGAAGGCTTGATGGAGATATCTTGAGTTCTGCTATCTCTTCCTGGATCAATCTGGATGTATGATTAGATTGCCAGTCCTTTAATTCTGATTCTCAGAATCCTTACATTGAGACACCTATTACATCCATGGCTGCCTCTTTAGTTTTCAAGAGTGGGGTCTTACCTGAGCAGATATCAAACTCTTGTTATTGGAAGACCCACAATTCTTTACTACATTCCACTCGGAGATGTAGCTTGGCAATCCCATGACCAGTCCATGAATAAATTGGGTCTTGTGGATTCACCTCAGCATGTAGTCAATTTTTTTGTGTATTTATACATGTTATTCATATGACTCACATATTTTGTTCTCTCCAGTTGTACAAGTGTTGTGTCACTGACATATGTCTTTCTTAACTTACATATGGCCCCATATCTGCAGTTTATGCAGTTCAGTTTGCCTGCTTGCAGATATTCTCATTGTCAGATGATGACATCTTGTTTGGGGAGTCATGCGGACATCTCCAGCCAATACTGGGTGTTGGTTAATACTGCTATATGATTTGTTGTAAAATTTTCTACAACAGCAACAGCAGCAACAATGACGACCACATCATGGATCTCTTGTTGAGGTTAGCAAATTACTTATCTGTGTTGAAGAAGTAACATATAACCTAAGATGTGGCTTATGGAAGCTTATCTTATCCTCTTATCAGTGCTTTATTTGGTGACCCCTTGTCTGACAATCATCTAACAGTGTGGCCAAAACAAATACGCTCCACCTGTTATGGTTGTATTCAAGCACTTGTGAGGATAAGGTAAGGCTATTATACGCAATAAAATGTAACAAATTTTATTGTAATTTAACTTTTTACAAGTTAAATACTTACCTTATCCTCACAAGGATAAACCCACCCTACCTCCCCGCATAATTTGTTTTCTGGGGACCAAAAATACAATGAAGAGCTGTCGACAACGACTACTGCGCAAGCGCGGACATGCACAGACAAAGGAGTCACCTCTTGTGACAAGAATATTCCTTAAAAAATTCTTGTCGGTCGATACGTTTTTGCTCCACAAAACCAAACAAGCACTTGTGAGGATAAGGTAAGTATTTAACTTGTAAAAAGTTAAATTACAATAAAATTTGTTACAATTAGTTGTTATTATAAATATTATGAAGAATTAAGTGGTGGTTATGATATTACTGTTATCATATGTGAAGCTCAAGACATTTTAGTCAAGTCTTGTTTTAGAATGTACAAAATACTATCCCTATTTAAGTTTTTTGTGTGTAAATACACATATTTTAGCAGTATCTAGTGAACATTTCTTAAAAGATTGGTACAAAGTTTCTGCTTTCAGTGACTGATACATGATGTTTTTAACCACTGGATATACCAGGCCTCATTGCATATAAATATATTTGTTAAACATCACATATGTGTAGTTGTGTAAATGTCCACTTTTTCCACATTGAGATTTAAAGGTTAAAATAATAGAGTAAGAAATCTAAAATTCACCAGGAATCTAAAATTCGCCACCTCTAAAACCTTAGTTAATTTTATGAAGAAAATGCTGTTTTTGTCTAAAAATTGGCTTTTATTGCGTTAATACATCCTATCCAATGGACAATATGCTAAACCGGTCGGCGCAGACCGGCCCGCCAAACGTCAGAAAAAGACGTCCTGTGTTTCCACCGGCTGGCCGGTCCTCACACTGCATTCGCCAGGTGGCGTGTCTTACTTCCTTCCTGTCTAGACAAGCTGACGTCATAGCATCTTTTTCGTTTGGCGCATGCACTGCTTGAACGGATTTTGGAACTTGTTTAATTATTTAGAGATTTTGTGAGTTAGAAGAATCTTTGAACTTTATAAATTGGCTAATCTCTTCCTCAAGTGTTATAGACTATTTTGGAGTTCTCAGCTTATCTGGAACGTTGTGAGTTTGTTAGAAGTGCTGTGTTTTTACAACCGTGGTATCACTTCCTCACGTTTAGTTACTCCATTATGTTTTCTCGTAGTCAACGTCGGGGGGGATGCGGACATATGATGGCGGGGTTTGACCACCACACTGTGTGCGCTAGGTGTAGAGATAAGAAGAAAGGCTCTGACCCCTGTACCAAATCTCCACCTACTTCATGCGTGCACTGTGACGCCTTAACCCCAGAACAGAAGGATCAGCTTGCCACTCCCTCGTATAAACTTAAAAAAGAGAGGAAAGAAGCCAAGTCATCAACGCCTCTTAAGGAATCAGACACTCTCAGTCCCACCCTTGTGGACCCGGCACTTGTGTCGGTAGTGGGGGTCGTGGATGGCCAAAGCACCTCTGGTGTTTCTGGTTTGAGTGGGCCGGTGGAGAAGAAAGCCAAGAAGACTGAGGCTAAGCATTCCACTAAAGCCAAGTCTGATAAGCCGACCAAGTCTACCTCCAGCCGACCACCGACTTCTTCAACTGATCAGGGCAAGTCTACCACCTCCACTACCGACACAAAGATTGCTGACCTTGATAAGAAGTGGTCGGACAGATTTAACCGGCTAGAAGCCTTACTATTGGCTAAGACTCCTGACCCGCCACGAGACCCTGTATTTAGTACAGTTAAAGTTACACCACCTCGTGCTCCACCAGCTAATGTGGTCTGGACTGACCCATTTCTAAAGCCAGCTTCTCAACCGACCGACCAGGCTGTAGAATCACCGGCCACCGACTCATCTCATCACAAAGCTGGCCCCAAGGCATCATCTTCTGCACAACCCGACCCTCCTACGTCGGTAACTGCTCACAGACAGTTGTCTGCTGCCTTTGATGTCTCCCGCAAAGAATCCCTCTCTTCTAGTGAGTCGGACTCTGACTCTTTATCTTCAGACCGACCCCCCCCCCCTTGACATCCTACCGGAAGAGGGTGAATTGTCGGACGATCAGGAAGCTAACCTATCTGATCAGGAACAGTCTTTGTCCGAGGAAAAATCTTACCGCGAGACCATGCGCGGGATCAGATCCTATATGGGTTGGCATCACATACCGGACACTGATTCAGGTGCTACTACCTCGGAGGATAACCCGTTTGCGGGCCCCAAGTTACACACTCCGGGCAAGACCTCTGTCAACCTACCTACAGACGAATGGTTTTGTCGGAAGATGTCCAAACTGAACATTACCTTGGCCCAGGGATATCCTACCCGCACTTCTGAGGCAGCAGGACTTTTGAGGGATCAGTTTGTTCGCCCCCCTAAGTCACAGCAAAAGTGGTACGGTTTTCATCCGAACCCTAAGAAGGACTCTGACCAAACTGTCTTCTATTGGCATACTGGAGCTTCACGATTCAACAGCATCTATCTCAGGATAGCTCGACAGGCCGGCATTGCTAGTTCTCCTCCCATGTCACGCCCTATCTCTCAAGAAAGTCTGCACAAATGGGAGAGGTCTGCACGCAAATCCACCGTAATTTGCAATCATGCAGCCAGTTTTAGCCGGTGTCTGCTGAAAATTCAGGAGAATATGAACTCTCAGTTAAAAGCCATCAGAGTTGAATCCAAGGGAAAGACAGCAACCAAAGTGTCGGCGGCAGTGGACGAACTCCAGTTTCTCCAAGAGTTTAACTCTAGTGTATGCCAGGCCATGGCGAAATCCATGGAACACTTGACTGAGTTCGTCTTTGTTAACATGGCCAACACCACTTTGCTCAGACGCGACTCCTACTTAGCCTACCTCAAAGCTGGTGTTAAAGCTGACACTCTACATGCCTTACGTACCGCACCTCTCCAGTTGGATACCTTGTTCCCGGACAGTGTGGTTAAGAGGGCGGAGGAAGACATTACTGTTTTCGATAAGGGTCGGTCCAGCTCAGTGTACAAGGGAAGGAGATATCACCCCTATTAGAGGCAGGACTCCAAGACTGAAGGTCGCCAAGATAGGCCGGCTTGGAAAAATCTGTCCTGCACTCAACGTAGGAAACAGAAAGGCAGGCCCCAGTACTCATCCCGACCGGCCAAGGGTCAGCAGCAGCGTAAATGACAATCAATGTGTAACTCAGTTGAAGCCTGTGCTGCTGACCGGGAGCCCTACAGGAAAGACACTAGACACTCATTTAAATGTAAAGCTAGATGTTGTTCATTTTGCTCATACTGCTCCCGGGCATTCTCAAAAGAACGAAATAAGTCCCGGGGCAGCAGGTTGTTCTTACAAGAAAGATACAATAAAACCTGTGAAAAGTGTTTCTTGTGTCATTCCATTGTCTTATGTAAATCCTGTCTTAAATGCTCCAAATGTTGCCACAAATCTACCTGTAGGGGCCAGACTTCAAATGTTTTGGAAAAACTGGTTAAACTGGGTGCCGGACCAAAAGTGGTTCAAATCTTGAAGGAGGGTTACACCCTTCCCTTTCGGATCCGGCCGAACTTGTCAAGAGCTCCCACAGTCATAAGCTGCTATGGCAATCCTCACAGAAATCTCAAACTGTTAGAGGCATTACATCAGCTTTTGGACAAAAATGCCATAGAACTAGTTCACATGAAGGTCTCACTAGGTTTCTTCAACCGACTATTCCTAGTCCCAAAACCCGACAACAAGTGGAGACCGATCTTAGACCTAAGTAATTTTTTCCTCAAGACCGAAAAATTCAAAATGGAGACACCGGAAACCATCAGAACGTCTCTCAAAAAGGGAGAATGGGTAACCTCCATAGACTTCAAGGACGCGTACTTCCACATTCCAATACATGAACGGTCCAGGAAGTACCTCAGATTTTACATCCAGGGGCAGACCTACCAGTTCAAAGCACTGCCGTTCGGTCTGTCGACAGCTCCCATGGAGTTTACTATTATAGCAAAGGGGGTGAAGCTGATGGCCATTCACAACGGTATAAGGATCCACCAGTAACTAGACGACTGGTTGGTGAGAGCCTCATCCCACCAGGTCTGTCTCCAGCATACACAGTTTCTAACAAAACTGTGTTGGAGCTTAGGTTGGCTGGTAAATGTAGAAAAGTCGGAGCTGCAACCCAAGCAAGTTTTCAACTTCGTAGGTTACCAATTTGACCTCCAGTCCGGCCGGGTCCGACCGACACCGGACCGGTGGCAAAACCTTCAGGCCAAGATACTAGCTCTGATCTCCCTACCGACCTGCTCGGTAAGAGAATTTATGTCCCTGATAGGTCTACTAACAGCCACGGAAAAACAAGTTCACCTGGGCAGACTACACATGAGGCCCATCCAATGGCACCTCAAAAGCAATTGGAGAATACCGGAATCCCTGGAAAAACGGATCCCTCTACCCAGATCTCTACATCCTCATTTGCAATGGTGGCTGAAGGAAGACAATGTCCTCACCGGCCAACCATTACACCCCATGCAACATGCTCTGCAAATCTTTACAGACGCATCAAAAGAAGGATGGGGCGCTCACTTAAACGAGTCCATTGCCAGAGGAACCTGGTCACTACCGGAAAGCAAACTGCATATAAATTACTTAGAACTAAAAGCAGTCCTTCTGGCTCTAAAAGAGTTCCAAGAAATATGCATGGGAAAAATGGTTCTGGTAGCAACCGACAACACTACAGTAGTAGCCTACATCAACAAGGAAGGAGGCATGAGGTCGGGCCCACTTTGTGCCCTACTTTGGAGAATCTTGACCTGGTGCTCCGGGAAGCAAGTGACTCTGAAGGCCCGACACATTCCCGGCCGCCTAAATGTAGTGGCAGACAAACTGTCCAGATTGGGACAGATTATTCAGAGAGAATGGTCCCTCCTTCCAGAGGTTTTTCAAGCCTTGTGCAGCAGGTGGCACCGGCCTCAAATAGATCTCTTTGCTACGAGATTCAACAACAAGGTGCCCCTGTTCGTATCACCAGTTCTGGACCCCATGGCCACTGCAGTGGATGCACTCAGTTTGTCATGGGAGGATCTGGACGCATACGCCTTCCCACCGACAGCCATATTGGGCAAAATGGTGGAGAAGTTGCAGGACTCTCCATACCGGAGGCTGATTATTATTGCCCCGGGGTGGCCCAACATGACATGGTTTTGGGACCTAGTGGAAATGTCCAGCCAGATCCCATTACTGTTGCCTCAATTACCAAGCCTTCTGACCCAACTCTTCAATCAGACCCCTCACAGGAGTCTGACAAATCTAAATCTCCATGCATGGCTCCTAGAGCCACAGCAATCAAGGAGCAGGGTTTCTCTGAGGCGGTGGCAACAAGAATTGAGGCTCCTCAAAGAGGATCAACCAGATCCGTCTATGAGGCAAAGTGGGCCATTTTTATAAAGTGGTGCATCACAAATCAGGTGGACTTCAGGGCACCTCCTGTAAAATCAGTCGCTGATTTCCTTATGTACCTTTTTGAGGACAGCAAATTGCAGCCTAGCACCATTGATGGCTACAGATCTACCATTGCTGATAAACTGGGAAATTCAACTCTCAACATCAGCAAAGATGAAAATCTCACCCGTCTTTTGGACAGTTTCCATAGGGACAGACCCAAGGGCAGAAGAGGTATCCCCTCCTGGAACCTATCTCTGGTTTTACACCAGTTAACAAAGGCTCCCTTTGAGCCAATTAAGGAGGCCTCCTTGAAGCACTTGACCTTCAAGACAGTTTTCCTCTTAGCCCTGGGTTCAGGCAAACGCAGAAGTGAGATTCATGCTTGGCAAAGGAAAAACATCAGACACCAGTCGGACTGGTCGAAGGTGTCGCTGTATCCATCTCCCAGCTTTCTTTCCAAGAACCAGCTGGCCAAAAGAGGGTCCGGACAGCGTGGCTCCAGTGGTTATACCAGCCCTGGCCCCGTCCTTGGATAGGTCCATCAAATCTGACAGGTCCCTCTGTCCGGTCAGAGCACTACGCTACTACTTGGACAGGACATCAGGCAGAATAAGGAGTTAGTCTTTGTCTCCTTCAAGAAAGGTTTCGATAAAGATATCTCGCCTGCCACTATCTCCTCGTGGATCAAACAGACTGTGATCCTATGTTATGAGCTCTCAGACCAAGAGGCCCACACATTACATCAGGTTAAAGCCCATGATGTCCGGGCCTTTGCTGCTTCCAAGGCTTTCCAATTGGGACTTTCATTGGAACAGATCCTATCGGCCTGCCACTGGAAATCACATAACACCTTCACACAATTTTATCTGAAGGATGTGGCATGGGCTGATTCTGAGCTTTATCACCTGGGGCCTGTAGTGGCTGCTCAGCAGATCCACAAGTAACCCAGGTCAGAGAGGAGATCTGTACATATGTATATAGTGTATATATAGTTAAGAAGCATCAAAAAAAAATCAGACGTGCTTCCTTCGGGAGGTTTATTTCCTTGGGACTGAAATCATCCCTCTCCTCCCCTACCTCAGAGCAGGTCTGTTAAAAAGGGGGGGGGGGGGGGGGGGGGCGAGTCGGTTTGGACCGGTTAGCCGGTTTCTGTTGACCGACTATAGCCTTAAGGGTCTTGATAACCTTAAATCGACCCAGGCTTAGAGTTGTTAGTTATTATCTGAGTTCGCATGAGTCCCTAGTAACTTACCCGTCGACCAAGCGGTAGTTATTCAGCATATTGTCCATTGGATAGGATGTATTAACGCAATAAAATTGCAAATTTAATGAGTAAATTAAATTTTTATAAGTTAATACCCTATCCAATGGACACGCAAGACCCTCCCACCGACCCCGCTATCAACTAGGGGTCTAATAGGTTTAGACAACGAAAAAGATGCTATGACGTCAGCTTGTCTAGACAGGAAGGAAGTCCGACACGCCACCTGGCGAGTGCAGTGTGAGGACCGGCCAGCCGGTGGAAACACAGGACGTCTTTTTCTGACGTTTGGCGGGCCGGTCTGCGCCGACCGGTTTAGCATATTGTCCATTGGATAGGGTATTAACTTATAAAAATTTAATTTACTTATTAAATTTGCAAATTTTTCAGTTCAAAAAGCCTTAATTTACTATAGGTTCAACAAATCTCACCACAATTCATGTATTTTATTAGTATTGTCACATGTGGCGAATTTCAGATATGATTTTAGATTTCTTAAAAGTGCCAGCTTTATAAATAGTATTATTTTTGTACACACATGTAGTTCATCTAAATTGTTAAAAAAAGTATCTGTCTGAGATTATTGGTGAGGTTCTCTTCTTTTCAAGTACTTCTATATTCCGTTTTTAAGCACAAAAAGTGCAGGATGGTTTTAATAAAGTTATGAAATACCCCTGTTTTTATGTCAGCTGACTTGTCAGTCAGCTGACATTATGGCATCACTCTGTGGCATGGATGTACGCGTGAGCAACTTCTCCGACGAAACTACAAGGCCCAGAGACATGCTGTTTTTCTTAAAAGATAGCTTATCTACCTAGCATGAAAATTTGTTCAAGGCATGCAGATCTGTGTGTTCGTCTGTTTGCTAGAGCCATTATAAGTGAGGTACCCCCCCACCCTAAGTATGAAAATTTTAACACTTTATCACAATTTTCTCATTGCAGGGATTTCTCTACTATCTTGCACATATGTACTAGGTCACTAGTAGATTCCCTTGTGTGAGTGTCAGACCTGGATATTTCTTAATTATTTTTTATGAATTTTTTTAAATAATTTTTAATGCATTAAAATTAATGAAATCATGCACTAAATCAATTATAACTTGAAAAGTATTGCATTTAGAGTATTTAGTTTGAATATGTTATTCACCTATTTTGGGGTCAGCTATAACATAGTAAAATTCCAGACCTGTGGCTCATTGCATAGCTGAGTAATAGCTACTTTGAGATTCTTACTCAACAGTAAATCATTTATAACTGGAAAAGTATTGCATTTAGAGCATTTTGTGTAAATATGTTATTCAGCTACTTTTGGGTCACCTATAACATAGTAAAATTTCAGACCTGTAGCTCATGGCATAGCTGAGTAGTAGCTACTTTTAGGTTATCATTGTTGAGTAAATCACTTATAACTTGAAAAGTGTTGCATTTAGAGTATTTAGTTTCAATATGTTATTCACCTATTTTGGGGTCAGCTATAACATATTAAAATTCCAGACCTCTGGCTCATTGCATAGCTGGGTAATAGCTACTTTGAGATTCTTACTCAACACTAAATCATTTATAACTTGAAAAGTATTGCATTTAGAGCATTTTGTGTAAATATGTTGTTCAGCTACTTTGGGGTCAGCTATAACATAGTAAAATTTCAGACCTGTAGCTCATGGCATAGCTGAGTAATAGCTACTTTTAGGTTATCACTGTTGAGTAAATCACTTATAACTTGAAAACTATTGCATTTAGATTATTTAGTTATGTCCACCCCACTGGGGGGTGGACATATTATTTTTGCTTTTTCCGCCGTCCGGCGTCCCACTTGGTTTCCAGACATTTTAGGCAACAGTTCTTATCCTATCTTTACCAAATTTGGCATGCAGGTTTATTGGGTTAATAGCTTGTATGGGATTGCTTTTGGTGATGATAGCTCTATAGCTAACTGAGTAATAGCTACTTTGCTACTTTTGAGTAGCTCTTTGGTTTCCAGACATTTTAAGGAATGCTATTAAGCCTAGCTTTCTGAAATTTGGTATGGAGGTTCATTGGGTTAATAGCTTGTATGGGATTGCTTTTGGGGGGAATTGCTTCATAGATGAGTGAGTAATTAATTAAATAAATGAGTAATTAGCTATTTTGAATACTGAAAAAGGTAAATATGCTCATATCTCCTAAACCGTGCGAGATAGAGCGATTTCGTCAAAATTTTCTACCCACAGGGTATCTAAGGAATGTAATCTTTGCAATTTTCAAAAAATTTTCCCCTCCCCAAAAATGGCGGCCATTTTGATTTTTCGAATTTTTGCCAAAAATAGAAAAACAGGAATTTGCTTCTATCTTCTTAACCGTGCAAGATAGAGTGATTTCGTCAAAATTTTCGACCCAACCAATGCAAAAAGGCATGAAGCTGAAATAATTTACATCTACACTAATAAATATTTAAGCATCGTTGATATATTTTACAAATGAAACAGGGTCTTGTAAGACTACTGTACAATTTTGGCAAAAGGTTCATGGGGTGGACATTACACATGATAATGTGTGTTCTTCTATGCTATCCTGTTTCTATTCGCATCTACTATCAACAGGGCGTCCTATTTCTAGTTTCAGTATGTTATTCACCTATTTTGGGGTGAGCTATAACATAGTAAAATTAAAACTATTGTATTTGCAATATTTTCTTTAAATATGTTTTTAACTTACTTTTTACACCTGAACAGTTACCTTCTTACTTTCCTTCTGAACACCATTTCCAGGGCACAACTTTTGTGTCCTTTTCTTCTGTCACTTCTACTCTGAAAGTTAAAACACGCAGTCAGCTGACACAGAGCCCGTTCATGGGCACTGATTGCTTGTTATTTATTAGTAACTACAAAGAAGAGTCAGAGCTATTTATAACTCCCTGTACAGCCCATCTGCTAGATCAGCCATTCTTAAGGTTTATGTATACAAGATAATCCCTGTCTGGTATTTGGGGTGGGATGAGTTCAAATGATTAAGGTCAATAACTTGTTTATCTTTACTTGTCTCAATATTTTGGCTCTTACTTTTTGAAAACGCCAGTTTTTGTATGTTTTTCTTGCAAATGTTGCATCAAATAACTCAGTTGAGGTCTTTTTTTTTTTTGTAAGAATATGTGCAAAACATTCGATATTAAATAAGAAACTATTTGTTTGTAACTTTATGGTCTAATTAATTCAGTGCTATTCATTTATAAGAACTAATGTACTCATTACAGTTTTTCAATTTTAACTTAAAATTTCATTGTCATTTTTGTATTAATTTTAATGTAACAACAAGAAGAGGCGATATATTTTCAGGTCTAATAGGCTTTAAAATACTGTACAGACCATATTAATCCATTTGGTGTTTTGTTCATGTATGGGTGATAATTAAGGTGTCTCAGTAACACTTGCATTTTCTTTCAACTTGTCACCATCCTTCTAATTTTATCTTACTGCACGAGGAAATCCTGCACATGGTGAATGATAATGGAAGGTTTTATTAATGCTTTACTTTTACATTTACATTTTTGTACAAACCCCAGTGTAAATCTACTGTTTATGTAATTCAATTAGGGAGTATATATTAACAAGATTTCACCCCTTAATAGTGCAAACCGTGTGTCTTCCAAATCTAATCAAAGGAGAAGATTGATAAGGATATCTCAGACATAACAGAAGGATTAATGATTTTTTAGTAGTCACTGTTTCTTGTGACATAAAAGGACCAAAAAACCACCACAAAAAATGGTCTGTTGCTCTTGTGAAGAACTACTTGAACAATAAATGTTATTCTTTCCTTGCATTTTAAAGCAGAATGTGTTCAGTGCCTTGCATTTATTGGGATTATTTATAATCAAGTTTCTCATGTTTTTGTTCTAAGCTTCATTTGTTTGTGTCCAGGTTAATGGTTTAACAGAGAAACAGATAAACTAAGTTTTTATATAATTTAAGTTATTATAGACAGACTCAGTTCAAACTGTATATTATTAGTGAATAAAGAACAATAAATTTACCATTCATCTGTTATTTTCTCGATCCTTGATTGACTGATGGATTGGTCTTTTTACAGTGAAAATATGGACTTAGGAGGTACATAATATTACCCACATCAAGTACCATCATGTCATATAAATACCTGGGCCATGGTGGTGCAGTGGTAACACACTCGCCTCCAACCTCTGAGGTCGGCGGTTCAAGCCCCAGACTTTATGTGGGAAAGTTTGTAGTAACTTACCGATGGTCACCAGTTTACCATACAGAATTTTGACCAACTGTATGTACTGGTTTCCTCTGCCCATAAAATTACCTGTCATGATATGACCTATACAGTGTTGAAAGCTATATTAAAACCCAAATAAATATAAAAAATACCTCTTTTAATATTGCAAATTTATTTATCTTTGAAGTTTTCAGTAATGTAGAACCAGGATAACTCCTTTTGGACCTTTATTTTGGAAAATTCATGTATAGATAGGATAGTACACTCTATGTATGTAGCTTATGCACAGTAACTACACCAGTCGAAATAAAAAATTGTAGGATTTTAACGCCTATGAGCTACATTCTTGCCCATTTCAAAAGGTTAAAATATTTTTTTAAAAAATTCTCTGTGACGTCATTGTCTGGAAAGCACATGTTCTCCCAAAAGTTTGCAATGCACGGCAGTTCGCAAACATAGGATATTGTCTTAACATTTGCCTTCACTCCAAATATTGCTTCAATTCAACAGCAAATGGTGGCTGTTTCAATAAGCTATTGGAGCAATAAGTCACTTCAAGGCACACAGTGCTATAGTGTCAAATCCGTACATTTTATTGTGCTACAATAGCTTACAATGTGGAACTGAATGCTGATCTCGGATGGCAACAGACATCCGGCCAACGTCTAAGAAAAATAGACATTTATAGTTGGCCGTAGCCTCAGGTTGTACTCTCGCGGAAGTCTTCACAACTCTTCCTCCTTTTCTCTTTGGCCGTGTGATTTGGAAGCGTCTTCTATTTACAGTCATATTTTACTGTATATCCCAGTCTTTACTATTGTTGGATGTTATTACTTGACTGTTTTACTTAATTAATGTTTTAGGTTATTCTGTGAAAGTTCCGTTTCAACAGGATAAGTATTTCCTTATTAAGCGTCCCGCAAGGGACGCTTGTTTGTGTATGGGAGAGCTTCTGGCTCCGCCGGCTCCGCATTTTGTTTTCCTTATAACTCTGTAACCGTTAGGCGGATTCTTTTCAAATTTGGCAGGTTTAGGCAGTAGCCTTGGGGAATTTTTTTGAATATGCTGCAGTGACATTTCAACCAATCAGAGAGGTCACATGACCAAAAATGTCTTTTTTCGATGGGGAAGCTTGTCCGGATGATAACTTGAAAGGAATTTTATCAATTCACCTGAAACTTGGCAAATACATTCATTCTATTAAAATCTGGAAATCATTAGATTTTGGCATTGATTGGTCAAGAAATGGCCGAGTAATTAATGATTAATTAATCATTACGAATTTTTCAAATAAGGAAAACACAAAAATGCTTATATCTCGAAAACCGTGCTAGATAGAGCGATTTCGACAAAATTTTTGACCCACAGGGTATCTCTGCGGAGTAGTTTTCCCAATTTTCAAAAAATTTGTGTCTCGCCAAAAATGGCGGCCATTTTGAATTTTCGAAATTTTCGCAAAAATTGCAAAAAACAAAAATGCTTATATCTCGAAAACCGTGCTAGATAGAGCGATTTCGACGAAATTTTTGACCCACAGGGTATCTCTGCAGAGTAGTTATCCCAATTTTGAAAAAAATTTTGTCTCGCCAAAAATGGCGGCCATTTTGAATTTTCGAATTTTTCGCAAAAATTGCAAAACACAAAAATGCTAATATCTCAAAAACCGTGCTAGATAGAGCAATTTCGACAAAATTTTTGACCCGCAGGATATCTCTGCGGAGTACTTTTCCCAATTTTCAAAAAGTTTTTGTCTCGCCAAAAATGGCGGCCATTTTGAATTTTCGAAATTTTCGCAAAAATTGCAAAACACAAAAATGCTTATATCTCGAAAACCGTGCTAGATAGAGCGATTTCGACGAAATTTTTGACCCACAGGGTATCTCTGCAGAGTAGTTATCCCAATTTTGAAAAAAAAATTTATCTCGCCAAAAATGGCGGCCATTTTGAATTTTCGAATTTTTCGCAAAAATTGCAAAACATAAAAATGCTTATATCTCGAAAACCCTGCTAGATAGAGCGATTTCGACGAAATTTTTGACCCACAAGGTATCTCTGCAGAGTAGCTGCCAATTTTCAAACAAAAAATTTCTCGCAAAAAATGGCGGCCATTTTGAATTTTCGAATTATTCGCAAAATTGCAAAACACAAAAATGCTTATATCTCGAAAACCGTGCTAGATAGAGCGATTTCGACGAAATTTTTGACCCGCAGGGTATCTATGCAGAGTAGCCATGCAAATTTTCAAAAAAAATTTCTCTTGCCAAAAATGGCGGCCATTTTGAATTTTCGAATTTTTGCGCAAAAATTGCAAAACACAAAAATGCTAATATTTCGAAAACCGTGCTACATAGAGCGATTTCAACGAAATTTTTTATCTTCAGGGTATCTCTGCAGAGCAGCTATCCCAAAGAGCTTTCACTTGGTGAAGTTTCAGACCCATAGCTAATTGCTCACCTACTCAAAAAGAGTAAATGCGAATTACCTCTAAAAGTATTGCAGATGGCCAATTTTTCTCAAATAACTCATTCACCTACTTTTGGAAGAGCTTTCACATGGTGAAGTTTCAGACCCATAGCCAATTACTCACCTACTCAAAATGAGTAAATGCGAATTATCTCTAAAAGTATTGCAGATAGCCAATTTTTCTCAAATAACTCATTCACCTACTTTTGGGAGAGCTTTCACATGGTGAAGTTTCAGACCCATAGCTAATTATTTACCTACTCAAAATGAGTAAATGCTAATTATCTGTAAAAGTATTGCGGATACCCAATTTTTATCAAATAACTCATTCATCTACTTGTGGGAGAGCTTTCACATGGTGAAGTTTCAGACCCATAGCTAATTACTCACCTACTCAAAATGAGTAAATGCGAATTATCTCTAAAAGTATTGCAGATAGCCAATTTTTCTCAAATAACTCATTCACCTACTTTTGGGAGAGCTTTCACTTGGTGAAGTTTCAGACCCATAGCTAATTACTCACCTACTCAAAATGAGTAAATGCGAATTATCTCTAAAAGTATTGCAGATAGCCAATTTTTCTCAAATAACTCATTCACCTACTTTTGGCAGAGCTTTCACTCTGTGAAGTTTCAGACCCATAGCTAATTACTCACCTACTCAAAATGAGTAAATGCGAATTATCTGTAAAAGTATTGCAGATAGCCAATTTTTCTCAAATAACTCATTCACCTACTTTTGGCAGAGCTTTCACTCTGTGAAGTTTCAGACCCATAGCTAATTACTCACTTACTCAAAATGAGTAAATGCAAATTATCTCTAAAAGTATTGCAGATAGCCAATTTTTCTCAAATTAATCATTCACCTACTTTTGGGAGAGCTTTCACTTGGTGAAGTTTCAGACCCATAGCTAATTACTCACCTACTCAAAATGAGTAAATGCGAATTATCTGTAAAAGTATTGCAGATAGCCAATTTTTCTCAAATAACTCATTCACCTACTTTTGGGAGAGCTTTCACTTGGTGAAGTTTCAGACCCATAGCTAATTACTCGCCTACTCAAAATGAGTAAATGCGAATTATCTCTAAAAGTATTGCAGATAGCCAATTTTTCTCAAATTAATCATTCACCTACTTTTGGGAGAGCTTTCACTTGGTGAAGTTTCAGACCCATAGCTAATTACTCGTCTACTCAAAATGAGTAAATGCGAATTATCTCTAAAAGTATTGCAGATAGCCAATTTTTCTCAAATAACTCATTCACCTACTTTTGGGAGAGCTTTCACTTGGTGAAGTTTCAGACCCATAGCTAATTACTCACCTACTGAAAATGAGTAAATGTGAATTATCTCTAAAAGTATTGCAGATAGCCAATTTTTCTCAAATAAATCATTCACCTACTTTTGGGAGAGCTTTCACTTGGTGAAGTTTCAGACCCATAGCTAATTATTCACCTACTCAAAATGAGTAAATGTGAATTATCTCTAAAAGTATTGCAGATAGCCAATTTTTCTCAAATAACTCATTCACCTACTTTTGGGAGAGCTTTCACTCTGTGAAGTTTCAGACCCATAGCTATTTATTCACCTACTCAAAATGAGTAAATGCTAATTATCTGTAAAAGTATTGCGGATACCCAATTTTTATCAAATACTCATTCATCTACTTGTGGGAGAGCTTTCACATGGTGAAGTTTCAGACCCATAGCTAATTACTCACCTACTCAAAATGAGTAAATGCGAATTATCTCTAAAAGTATTGCAGATAGCCAATTTTTCTCAAATAACTCATTCACCTACTTGTGGGAGAGCTTTCACTTGGTGAAGTTTCAGACCCATAGATAATTATTCACCTACTCAAAATGAGTAAATGTGAATTATCTCTTAATAGTATTGCAGATAGCCAATTTTTCTCAAATAACTCATTCACCTACTTTTGGAAGACCTTTCACACACGAAAATGAAAAATTGTGAATATCTCGGAAAAGCTATTTCTTCTGCTTTAATGCTCGGCGGGAGATACACACCACGGCAGTGGTCTTGACAAAAATTTTTGTCTCCCCAAAAATGGTGGCCATTTTGAATTTTCAAAGTTTTTGCAAAACACAAAAATGCTTATATCTCGAAAACCGTGCTATATGGAGCGAACTCAACAAAATTTTGGACCTGCTGGGTATCTCTGCAGAGTAGCCATGCCAATTTTCAAAATATTTTTGTCTCACCAAATATAGCGGACATTTTTAATTTTTTTATTTTTTGCAAAACACAAAAATGCTTATATCTTGAAAACCGTGCTAGATAGAGCAGACTGCGCTGACTTTGGTTGCCACAACAGTATAAGGCTAGAAACGAAGCATTTTCTTAATACTTTAGCACTCACCTCTATATCCTTTTCGGGACGCTTTGTTTTTGCTATGCAAAAACATTATCTTTTTTTTTTGCGAGCGATCCTCTAGTTTTATCTGCATTTTGTGAGTTTCTCCGTTCAGGTTTGCTTATACGCGTACATTTTATTGCTTAAAAATGTCTTCCAATATCCAAAGAACTAGCAAAGATAAACCTAGATCTGTGAAATGCTCTTCTGCCTTCCCTCTGATAGCCATAACTATTGCTCTTCCTGTAGAGAAGCAAACAAAGGTGATGATCCCTGTGTTACACTCGAATCTCCATGTGAGATCTCCGCTAGCTTCTCAGATGAACAGATGAATAAAATAACAGGAAACGTTGTGTAAGAAAGCAGAAGGCTGACACTTCTAGAGGCAATGAACTTGATCTGCTAGGTGACGACGTGAATTCCTTTACAGGATCTCAGGGAGACCTTGAGGGTGCTGCTGCCCAACTATTTGCATCCCCTACACATCCTCAACCCTGCATTTCGACTCACTGTCTCTCACAACTCGAGCAAAATCTGTCCCTCCTACCCCAGGTACTGCCTTACAGCAGAAAATAGAATCAAAACTTGAAAAATCCATGGGTTCTCAATTTAACATCCAACTACAACAACAAATGGATGTATTCCAGGCTTCCATGCTTGAGGCAATGAAGTCTCTCCGAGACGAATTTCAGTCTCTTAAAGAGACGTCTAAAGGGGAGGTGGATCAGACCTCTTCTGCCTGTAAGCCTGGTACTAGTAAACAGCCCGAGAACCTGGACCCAACCCCTCCGAGAACTCAATCTTCCTCTTGGGCGGATGAGGCTATGGATGTGGACTTATATGGTCCATCTCTTCCTCCTCATCTCGGAGGTAAACAGTCCATTCAGGACTGACCCGAGACATCTCGGAGATAATCAATCTCATGAATCTGACCCGAGACATGTCTTGGATGAACATTCAGGTCACTCAGAGGATCCCTCTCGGATAGTCTCGGCTAGACCCAAAAAACATGCAGATAAAAGAAAACACAAGGTTAGGTCCAGATACCCATCTTCAGCTTTAGAGGAAGATCAGTCCTCTGTACACAAACATAGGTCTTCCAAGCCCTCTAGGGCTCCTGAACAAGACCAACCTCAACATGACCCAGATCCTCTCTTCTATAGGGAAGTAGCCATGGCTGACTTACTCTCACAATATGCTGAGGAAGTGGAAACCTTTAGGCATATCCTCAATCTCCCTGACCCCAGGGAAACTATGCCCAGGTCTTCCACCTCTGTTCTGGGTCTGGATGACCAAAAATGCCAATAGGAGCTTAGGCCAAGAGGCCCTTCTGCTGTGCTCCCACCTATTTCTCACATCAAAGATGCCTTTGAACATGGTTTTTCGGCCTCTAATTTGCATGAGGGTAAATATCTTAAACCCCCTCCCTCCACTGTAAAGTGGTACAAGGTGGGCCAGCCTTGTTATGAAGACAAAATCCAGGAGTTGAATACAGACTTTTTGAAGATCTGTATCTATCCTAAACCCTCTGGAGCCCCTATGGGCAAGGTTCCCCTTCCAGTTCTTAAGGAACTGGAACATCAAGCTGGGCACATTCTCTCCACTATTAACTTCATGGCTGCTTTTGCCAGACTTTGTCTTTCTGTGATTCCACTTTAGAGAAGTGTCAACACAGTCTGAAGTCTTCATTTAAGAAAGTCAAATCTCATATTCAGAAAGGTGCCAATCCTGAGAAAGCAGCCAGGCGTGGTTACAAAGAGGTCTGTGTATATTTGGAGATTTGGAATAAGACCATTCTTATCCAACAAAGAGCTTTTGCCTGCCTAAGCAAATCCCTCTCCCATGTCCTCCAGAGGGAACTCTACACCATGGGTAACACCGGCCTGCTAAGGCGCGTGGCCAAGATGACCCTTCTTCAACCACATCTAGGGGATACAAGACTCCAAGAGCTCAGGAATTTGCCCTTTTGGCCTCCCTCATAGTTCAACTCTCAGTTAGTAAAAGAGGGTGAAGACTTCCTCCTCAAAAAAGTCACCTCTAAAGATGCTCAAGGTTTTGGACCCTATCAAAACAAGCCCTTTTGTGGTTCCCACAACAAGAAAAGAGGCTCCTACAGGAAACGTCCCTATGGGGGCAACTCATCTCAAAGCAGTAACCAGTTGTTTTCCTCAGGTGGGGGAAACCGAATTTCAGAGGCTCCAGGGGTCGTTTTTGACCCCACCCCAGGGGACAAGGCGTGGAAACCCCTCCCCCCCAATGACTCCTCAAAAGCCTCCCTCAGTCCACCAGTAGGAGGTCGCCTCCATTCTTTCAGAAGAGACTGGAAAATAAACGAATGTTCAGACAGCGTATTAAATATTATCACCAATGGCTACGTTCTGCCATTCATCTAAAAACCCAAATTGGTCAGAGCTCCCCTGATTCATTCAGGATACAAGGCCTTTCACAAAGAACAAGCTCTGACCTCTTGCATCCAGTCTCTTCTGTCAAAGAACGCAATAGAAAAGGTGGAAAATGTAAAATCTCTCGGGTTTTACAGTCGCCTGCTTCTAGTCCCCAAGCCTCACCAAAGGTGGAGGCCAGTGATAGACCTAATGCCCCTGTTCCACCAAAGGACTAAGGCCCGATCCTGTTTGCGACCCTTAATCGTGGACAGTCAGTAAAAAAAGAGGTAAAATGGGTGGGAATACTGAATCGGCATAAAAGCCTGGGATTAAGTACAGATCGGCCTCAGGAAGCCTGAGGAGGCCCCAGGCGGCCCCAGACAGTCCCCGACTGGTCTGGGACTAAGAACCGATTAAGCCAGTTTTCTGGTCTGTTTCAACCACGATCCTGTCGTACACATACCGACTGGGTCCCAGGACGCCTCAGGCCTCCTGGGACTAAGCCCCGACTAACCCCCAATTAAGTCCCGGCGTCCTCGGGCCTCCTCAGTCCTCCCCAGACCACGATGGCCGATTCTTGTTTTGCAAAATAACAGGATTTTCTGGGTATATATATAAATTCCGCGATCTAATCATCCTTACTTTTATGGGAACACAGCAGGATGCCACCTTTTAATGGAAGACAGCTTCAGCAACAACTTAGGGCTTTTTTGGTTTTTATTCAGTTACAAATAATGATGTATTTGCTATTTCTACGTCGACCACAGCAACCACCACAAGCAGCACCACCTCCACCACCACCAGCCAGACAGAGACCTAGAAGAAGGCACAACATGTGGGTCAGGCCATGGCTACTGTAGAGAGAGGAGAGGGGGGCCTACCAAAACATTATGGCTGAACTGTATGCCACAGACATTCCAGGATTCACCAACTACATGAGGATGACCCCAGAATTCTTTGAAATGATAAAGACCAGACTGGAACCATGTCTAGCCAGGCAGGCCACCAACTACAGAGCTCCTATCAGTGTTGGGGAGAAGTTAGCCCTCACCATCAGATATCTGGCCACTGGAGAGTCATACACATCATTATCCTGTCAGTTCAGGGTTGGTAGATCCACCATTTCCAAGTTTCTACCAGAGGTCTGCAGGGCCATCCAGGATGAGTTCACTAGAAAGTACCTCAGATGTCCTACTACTCCAGATGAGTGGAAAGAACTGGAAAGGGAATTCAGGATCAGGTGGAATGTTCCACATGCCCTGGAAGCCCTTGATGGAAAGCATGTGGCCCTGAAGAAGCCCAAGAACTCTGGAAGAAGAACAGGCTTCCTGGGACTAAGGTACGGAGGCCTGGGACTAAGGGTCGCAGGAGGCCTGGGACAACATAGGACTGTGTAAATTTGGGTCTGAGGAGGCCTGAGGAAGCCTGGGACTGGACATTTTTGTTGTCGGCAGGAAATGAGAATCGGTTTGAGTCGTGAAAAATATCAAACATGTTTGATTTCTCTCACGGCCACAACCGACAACTACCGACCCTTACAGATCGTCTGGGACTAAGCAAATATTTGAAACTGACTCCCAAAAACCCTTAATCGGGGAGCTTAGTCATGTGGTGGAACACCCACATAAGCAGGCTCAATGCCTTCCTACTTGTAGAAAGGTTAAAATGGAAACACCAGAGTCCATCAGGGCCTCTCTGATTCCAGGGGAATGGGTGTCATTGATAGACTTATCAGACACTTACCATCACATCCCCATCCACCCAAACTCAAGGAATTACGGTTTTGCCACAGGTCACAGGTGTTCCAGTTCACCTCCCTTCCTTTCAGACTGGCCACAGCCCCACAGGTATTTACAATGCTTGTGAAGGAAGTGAAGTTGATGGCCCTCATAAGGGGCATCAGACTTCACAAGTACCTGGACGACTGGCTTATCAGGGCCCAGTCTCAGGAAGAGGCCCAAGTGAACACTCAGACAGTGGTGTAGACCTGACTCAGTCCTTAGGGTGAATAATAAATCAGTTTTAGTTGATCAGTTGAGTTCTCAGTCGTTGGACAACCTCCTTCCTTGGACAGAAACCATTTCAGCACACCTAGACTGGTGGCAAAATCGCACAAATGTGATGAAAGGCGCAGTCCTTCATCCCAAAGACCACAGGATCCAACTCTTTACAGACACCTCAAACGAAGGCTGTGGCACTCACTTAGAGCAAACCTCCACAAAGGGTCTGTGGTCAGACAGGGAAAAAGGCTACACATAAATGTTCTAAAGCTGAAGGCGGTTTATCTGGCCCTTCAGAGGTTCAAGGACCAGTGTCAAAACCAGACAGTGCTGGTTGCTACGGACACCTCAACAGTAGAAGCCTACATAAACAAGCAAGGAGGAACCCACTCGGCGGAATGTGTGCTCTCCTGTGGAAAATCATGACCTGGTGCCATCATTACAAGATAACATGATGAATGTGATGGCCAACCTCCTGTCCAGGTCAAACCAAGTACAGTCAAGAGAATGGTCACTGCATCCACAGGTGTTCAAACAAATCTGTCACAAGTGGTTCACCCCTCATGTAGATCTATTTGCCACTCGTCTGAACCACAAACTGCTACTGTACGTGTCTCCAGTCCCAGACCCACATGCTTGGGATATAGATGCTCTAAACATAAACTGGTCGGGTCTTACAGCTTATGCTTACCCTCCAAAGTCTTTAATAGCCCCAGGCTGACCAGGGATGCCCTGGTTTTGAGACCTAGTGCAGCTCTCAACAGAGATCCCACTTCACCTACCAGTGTCAACAACCCTTCATAAGCAGTCCCACAACTATGTGTTTCATAGCAATCCACAACATCTCAACCTCCACGATAAAATTCGGTGGATTTCTCCCCTCCCTCCGTGAAACAAGTCTACGACTTTTTCATGTACCTGTGCCAAGACCTAAACAGGCGCCCTTCGACCACAAGTCCCAAAAATTCCAGGAATCTTCCAAAATGGAACCTTTCTGTTGTACTTAATGAGCTCACTAAAGCACCCTTTGAGTCTATGAAAGGCACAGACCTCAAACATCTTGGCCTCCGGCAAGCGCTGCAGCGAAATTCATGCCTGGGTTGCAAACAAAGTATTTAATCTAGGCCAATGGGAAAAGGTTGATTTGTTCCCTTCTTTTGATTTCATAGCCAAAAACCACCTAGCAAGAGAAGGTTCTCAAAGTCTCCAGTGACTATTCCTGCTTTGACTACCATTGTAGATAGACAGTTCAAACAAGAGAGGACCTTGTGTCTGGTACGGGCCCTGAGGTATTACTTGGATCGAACCAAAGACCTCAGAGGGTCCTACTCTTCTGTAGGATCCCTACTCTTTATTTCCTTCAAGAAAGGACACACCTCAGACATCAGACCCGCTACACTCTCTTCTTGGTTGAAATAAACCATCCTACTTTGTTATAAACAAGCAGACCAACAAGTCTTGGACTTGGTCCAAGTAAAAGTGCATGACATTATGGCCTTTGCGGCCTCTAAGGCCTTTTACGGTGGGGTATCGGTGGACCAAATCATACAAGCCTGTCACTGGAAAGCTCACAACACATTTACAAATTTTTACCTAAAAGACCTTACTTGGTCAGACAACGACAACAATATGTATCTGGGACCAGTAGTAGCGGCACAACAAGTCTTAGATCCTTCCCGTCAGACCAGTTATCCTCAGAAAGAAAAGAAGGGGGGCGCATCTGCTACAACCAACTCTTCAGGAGTCTAAATCCCAGGGTCTAGGTATAAGTTTACCTCATCAGGATGTTTGGGTAAGGTCTTTTTTTCAGTATATATTGTATTATGCATTAAGGACTTAATGATAATTAATGACTTAATGATATTCAGGTCTGGATGTCTGAAAACAAACTCAAGCTAAATCCTGATAAAATAGAATTCATAATCTTCGGTGCCAAAGACAGACACAAATGGCTCAGTGACTCATTTCCTGTCAATATCCTGGGTAATTGCCTCTCTCCCGCAGATGTTGTACGCAATCTGGGTGTTCTGTTTGATGCAAAGTTTTGTTTCACCAATCACGTAAATTCTGTTATCAAATCCTGTTTTATTAGCCTCAGGGACCTTCATCGCATCAGGAGGTTTCTTTCTGTAGATACATCAGTGGTGATTGCAAATGCTCTGGTCAGTAGTCATTTGGATTATTGCAATTCTCTTTTTCGCAGTTTGTCATCCCGAAATGCTACAAGGCTCCAATATGTTCAAAATGCTCTTGCACAGTTTGTCACTGGTGCTTCAAAGTACACTCACATTACATCCACCCTTAGGACACTTCATTGGCTACCAATTAGACAGTGTATTATCTTCAAAACCCTAGTTTGGGTTTATAAGTACCTCACCACTGGCCAGCCCAAGTATTTTGCACCATATCTCCCCTTGTACAAATCTGCCATGAATACAAGACTTTCCAATCCCAAAAATTTGTTCCTTCAGGTTCCCTCTTACTGTGCTTCCATCCATAAATCAAAGGTCCATTTTAACAATAGTTTTTCATTGTCCCCTAAGTTATGGAATGATCTTCCATATGATATACGCAGTGATCCAAATCTCTCCAGTTTCAAAAGTCGACTCAAAACCTACCTATTTCAGAAATCATTCCCACCATAGCTTCTTACTACCGAACACCGGACGACCTCTCTGGGAACGACTCGGAACATAACTAATGTCTTATGACTTATGCCTTATGAATTGGATGGTGTGCCTTAGAATCTGTTGATACGGAGATTAAGCACGTGGACAACTGATTGATTGATTAATTGTGAAGAGTTCCGCGAGAGTACAACCTGAAGCTATGGCTAAGTATAAATGTCGATTTTTCTTAGACGTTGGCCGGATGCCTGTGGCCATCCGAGATCAGCATTCAGTTCCACATGGCAAGCCTGTAGCTTATAAAAGCTACATTTAAGTAATTCAAATTTTCAAATTTCAACCCCATCGGGTCCAGTGGTAAACCAGTCCACTGTCTCAGATCCTAAACAAAGTACTAGTAAAGTCTAGGATTATCATCCGAGACTTCACAGTCTCTGCCTAAGGAGAAAAACGTGGGAGAGAGGCGGGAATCTAGGGAGCCCCATCATTCTATTGTGCACAGGGACCTCAATCATAGGGATAAGGCTGAGATGAAAAGTCAACTTCACCCTGACCCTATCATTTCCGGGGTAGTAGACATGTCTGATTTGTCCTCCCAGTACACTGAGGACATTGAGACGTTCAGACAGGTCCTCAATATCCCCAAAATTCATAAAAACTCCCCCTACCACTGGTAAGTGGTACAAATAGTAGATCTCTGCTTCAAGGAAAAGATGCAGTACTTCAATAGAGACTTAGCAAATATTTACATCTCTCCTAGACCCTCGTGGATCCCATGGGGTAAAGTTCCCCTTTAACTTGTCAAGGAATTTGAATACCAGGCTACACAAAATATATTTACCCTTAATGTTACAGCTGTGTTTAACCAGGTATCTTTGAGTGTGACCTATTTATGCAGGGAGAGTATCAAAGCAATGGCCAAACGGGCCAAAAAGCAAAGTAAAAAAGGTACCAACCCTGAAAGGGCAGCCAGAAACGCCTATGAGAAAACCTGTGACTTTGGATATCCTAGATAAGAGGATCCATAATCAACATAGGGCCTTAGCCTTCCAGAGTAAGGCATTATCCCACATACTCCAGAGACCTTTATATTATGATGTGGATATGACCCATCTCCAGCCTGACCTGGGATAGACCAGATACCAACATTTCGGAACTCTCCTTTCTCCCCTTCTCACTTGGTCCATTCACAACTCCAGAATGAAAGAGAAGAGTTCCTCAAAAAGGTACCCCTAAAAACCGGAAGGCCATATCAAAATCAGCCCTTTTGTGGCCCCCAGAGTAACAAAAGAGGCTCCTACAGGAAACACTCTAAAGAGGATTCTCCACCCCAAGCATAAATCAGTTTTATGTCAGCTGACTTGTTAGTCAGCTGACATTATGTTGTCACTCTGCGGCGTGGGCGTCGGCATACGCGTCTGTGTACACATCTGTGTGAACGACTTCTCCAACACTACAAGGCCCAGAGACATGCTGTTTTTTAAAAGATACCTTATCTATCAAGGATGAACAATTGTTCAAGGCATGCAGATCTGTTTGTTTGTCTGTTTGCTAGAGCCATTATAAGTGAGGTACCCGCCCACCCTAAGTGTGAAAATTTCAACACTTTATCACAATTTTCTCCTTGGCTATTGCAGAGATTTCTCCCATATCTTGCACACATGTACTAGGCCTCAAGTAGATTCCCTTGTGTGAGTATCAAGCCTGGATCTTTCTTAATTTTTTTTATGAACTTTTTAAAATAATACATTAAAATTCCTGAAATCATGCACTAAATTACTTATAACTTGAAAAGTATTGCATTTAGGGCATTTTGTTAAAATATGTTACTCAGCTACTTTTTCAATAGCTACAACATGGTGAGTAACTTGGGAGTCTATCCCAATAGCTAAGTGAGTAATAGCTACTTTTTGACTTTTTCGTAACTTCCATAATGAGTAAAATCACTTGTAACTTGAAAACTATTGCATTTAGAGAATTTTGTGTAAATATGTTATTCAGCTACTTTTGGGTCAGCTATAACATAGTAAAATTTCAGACCTGTAGCCTATTGCATAGCTGACTAATAGCTACTTTGAGGTTAACACTGATGAGTAAATCAGTTAGAATTTGAAAATTATTACATTAAAAGTATATTATTTCAATATGTTATTGACCTACTTTTGGATCAGCTATAACATTGTAAATTTGTAGACCTGTAGCTTATATCATAGCTGAGGAATAGCTATTTTGAGGTTATCACTGTTGAGTAAATTAGTTATAACTGCAAAACTGTTGTATTTACAGAAATTTGTATAAATATGTTATTTAGCAATGTTTTAGTCAGCTATAACATATTAAAATTTCAGATCTATAGCTCATTGCATAGCTGAATAATAGCTACTTTCATGTTATCACTTTTGAGTAAATTGCTTGCAATGTGAAAACTGTTCTTTTTCATCTTCTTTTCAATTACCTATAACATACTGAAATTGCAGACCTGTAGCTCATTACATAAATGAACAATAACTACTTTGAGGTTCTCACTGTTGAGTAAATGAGTTGTTACTTGAAAACTATTGCATTTAGAAAATTTTGTTTAAATATGTTATTCATGTACTTTTGAATCAGCTGTAACGTAGTAAAAATGCAGAAATGTAAGTCATGGCATAGCTGAGCAATAGCTGTTTTTAGTTTCTCACTATTAAATAAAGCAGCTGTAACTTCAAAACTCTTCCATTTAGTCTATTTTGTTTAAATATGTTGTTAACGCTCGACGATAGTAGAGGGTTATTGTGATCAGTTTCTGTCTGTCTGTCTGTCTTTCTGTCTGTCTGTCTGTCTGTGCACCGTTTTGCCCTTATAACTCAAAAATGATAACATCAATTGAGCTCATATTTGGTGGGCAGATACTTCCTGGGGTACAGATGAATTCTTCCAAATTTGGTGTAATTTGTTTGAAAAGTAAAGTCAGTAGAGAGTTTTTCTTTTTTTCAATTGGGCATATACAGAGAAATCTGATTCTCCTCATCACATACATAAACAAGATGCACTCAGAGAGAGCAAAACGCTCGACTCTATGTGACCAGTCTCTCAAGTGATATAAAGTATTGTAAGGAAGACAATTAAATAAAACCAAACATGTAAATTAATCTTCATAGAAATATGAAGTAGAAAGCTAAAGTCATTAAAAATACATTGAAATGGGACCTCTGAAAAATCATGATTTTTTTTGTATCCAAAATAATATCCAGATCTTGCTTTTAGTAACTTCTTCCTTCAGTCAGGTCCTACCCACAAATTTTTAAATAAAGATCTGTTCATTAGTTCTAGAGTAATCGGAACACACACACACACAAAAGAACCAGACAAAGAGACAATTAAACAATTAGCACACAAAAATATTAACTGCTGGTGGAAGTAAAAATATTGCTTAAAGGTCACTTCTTGGTGAAAATCACGCATGGTAATTTTTTGTGATGAACTGTCAAGGAATTGAAAGAAAAAAGAGAAAATAAAACAGAAATAATAATTAATAAAAATGATGAATATACCACCTCCCTCTTTATTTTGTTTATGTCAATTTCAAGCCATAAAATGAGAAGAAATATTTTTACTTAAAGACAGCAAGTATCACAAGCTAGGTTTGTGACCTCACAATGACAGTTGCATTGTGACATCACTGAGTAATGTCATCATCAGAAAGTAAAATATTGATTTTTTATGTATATGATGAAGAGAAGCAGTTTCACTGTGAAATCCCTATTAAAAATAAGAAAAACTCTCTCCTGGCTTTAATTTTCAAACAAATTACACCAAATTTGGCAGAATCTGTCTGTACCCCATGAAATACCTTCCCACCAAATTTCAGATTGATTGATGTTATAGTTTTTGAGTTATAAGGGAAAAATGGTGTACAGACAGGGAAGCAGATTTCACTGTAAAAGCCCAATTACAAATAAGAAAAACTCTCTCCTGGCTTTAATTTTCGCAATAATTACACCAATTTCTCAAGAATCCGTCTGTACCCCATGAAATATCTGCCCACCAAATTTGAGCTCGATTAGTGTTATAGTTTTTGAGTTATAAGGGCGAAACGGTGCACAGACAGACAGACAGACAGACAGACAGACAGACAGAAACAAACTGATCACCATAACCCTCTCCTATCGTCGAGCGTTAATACATAGTTTGCGATAAATTGCGGGAAATCTCGTAAGCTATTTCCGGCGGCCATTTGTAAGGTCAACAAACATAAACAAACCAGATAGTTTGAGATAGAAGTAAAATTGTACTTTCTTAATCCTTTAAGGCTTGCAAACAAGTAAAATTGGGTGAGAATGATGAAATTTCACTTTAGAGATAGTTCTTAATCCTTATATTTATAATTTTGTGTTTGTATGTACAAATATAGCCATGTGCATCATATTATCGCCCACATGTGTTTATATTGGCGGTTTACTTCACCACTATTGATTTTGCCACAGTTTCTCTTGCCACAGTTTTTCCTCAGCGATGTTGATTTTGCCACCACCATGGGCATTGATTTTGCCGGGGATCGTTGATTTTGCCACTCTTTGTTGCTTAATAATTATTATAAATTTTAAATAGAGAAATTCAGTGTATCAAATAGTTATTAATACACAATGCATATTTTGATCCACTTTATGACGGTTGCCATGTTCTAATTTTGGTGTACTTACTTTGTAATGTGGGCGATAATAAGGGTACCAGAGACATGGTTTCTCATATATTGTTCGATCTTTTAAGCAGCTCACGGGAGCGCCTACTTGTTTTCATGTTGGTTCGAATGATCGCCGCTGCCAGATTACAGTCTCCCTTGAATAACCTCTTTGGCTTTGGAATTGTTTTTCCTGCGTTCTTCTTTATTATGTCCACCCCTCCAATTATTTTTGCTTTTTCCGCCGTCCGCCATCCAGACACTTGCTTTCCGCTCATTTGAAGGAAAAGTATTTATCCTATCTTTACCAAATTTAGTATGGGTGTTTATTGGGTTAGTAGCTTGCATGGGATTGCTTTTGGTGAAGATAGCTCTATAGCTAACTGAGTAATAGCTACTTGGCTACTTTTGTGTAATTCTTTTGTTTCCGGGCATTTTAAGGAAAAATATTGGACATATCTTTACCAAATTTGGTATGAGCAATAGTTCATAGCTTGCTTGGGATTGCTTTTAGTGATAATAGCTATATAACTGACTGAGTAATAGGTACTTAGCTACTTTGCCAAAAATGGCAAAAGATAAATTTGCTTCTATGTCCTTAACCGTGCGAGATGGAGCGATTTGGCTAAGAAATATCCTGACTTTATGGTGACCTCACAGTGAACTGTCAATATTAACTCTCTTGGTGCTGTTGGCAACTAATATCGACACTAGGATAAAATGCGATATCACCGTAATTACTGTATGTTTTGGTGCAGAATTATTTTGTGTCGCACAAGTGTCAGTGGCACGTTTTGTCACAGATTGAATTGAAACGTACAAGTGTCAATCTTAATCTGTGTTAGTGTACAGTATATATTGTGAATATTTGTAAACATAGTTTGCGATAAATTGCGGAAAATCTCGTAAGCTGTTTCCGGTGGCCATTTGTAAGGGCAGCAAACGTAAACAAAGCAGATAGTTTGAGATAGAAGTGAAATTGTACTTTCTTAATCCTATAAGGCTTGCAAACAAGTAAAATTGGGTAAGATTGTACTTTCTTAATCCTATAAGGCTTGCAAACAAGTAAAATTGGGTGAGAATGATGAAACTTACCGGTAACTTTAGAGATAGTTCTTAATCCTTATATTTATATTTGTGTGTTTGTATGTACAAATATACGTAACTTCACAGTCTCGTTTCGAGAGGTGAAGGTCATGTCGGAGAGGTATAAACAAACTTGTAAGTATAGATTAGTGAACAAAATGATTATTGGAAAACCGTAAACTTAGATGATAAAATGACAACAGTTATAAACGTAAGATATGTTGAAACACCATTTCATCCCTTAAGACTGGTTTATAACTTTTCTGGTGTGTAAGTAAAGCCATAAATACCATATTATCGCCCATTTAGCAATCCACTTCCTGGTTTGTCTTGGTAGCAGGGGTTATAAAATGCTGAATAACTTGGGCATTTATCAATCGATTTTGGCCAAATAAAGACCACAAGAAAGTACATTGCCAAAGCTTTCCAAATATAAAAGATTAGCAGATATAAGTTCAACGACTGATTTTTGAGTAATTTTTTTTAAAAGCTTAAATATCAGATTTCAACATATATAAATTGCTTTAACATAAGATAAAAACATACATCCACTACTGTAAATCGATTATGTCTTTGCAGGTATACATGAAAAAAATATCTTTTATATTTTTTGAGATGCAGAACTATTTTTTGGGGGAATTGTTTATCTCTTCTTACAAAAAAATTAAGTGTTACCTCAGACTGAGAGGCCTGGGTTTGATTCCCAGTGATGTGTAAATCAAGACATCATAGCTTATAGTGATAGAGCACTCAGTCTGGGTGTATGCAAATGGAAGCAAAATAAATATTAAGTTATGTACACTAACTTAAGACCTTGCCATATTAATTATTCAGCTGTATTTTCTTACCTTTTTACATCATGGTTATGTACATAACATAAATACAAGACAATACATGGAGCTATACAAGGTATTCAAGTGTAAGTGTCAATAGAAATAGCACAGTTAAGTAAAACTACTTATGTGGCCCAGAAAAAATTTTAAAGGTCAAGGTCACTGCAGCATGGTGAAAGGTCAAATCAAAGTCATACCAAGATGTTGTACAATGTACTGCATGGTGGTTCTCTGATGGCATGACAATAGTCAAGGTTGCTTATGAAGTTTATATTGCTTTAATATTTTGAAAAAAATGCAGTCAGTGGTCCAGCAGTAGCCCAGTTGTGGCCCACTATATCCTGGCAGCCCTTAAGGGATGTGTTGTAAAAACATTTTGTTTGCACATTGTTGCATTTTTAAAAACAAGAGCTCTCGGAGAGCGCAGACCTCTGCCAAGCGCAGATCCAGATGATCCAGACAGCGATCCAGCTTTTCTTTTTTTCATATACTTTCTTGTTGGTTTTTTTATTTAAAAATCACCGAATAATAAAGCAAATTTGGTGATTAATATTATACTCGGATTTCAACAACATATCTAATATATTTATTTATTTATTTGGGGTTTTATGTCGCATTCAACACTGTACAGGTCATATCACGACGGGTAGTTGGAAGGGCAGAGGAAACCAGTACATGGAGTTCGCTAGGTCAGTGTACTTAGATTTAAGTCTGGGGGGTAGTGGGCTTAAATTTTGTAAAGAGGACTTAAATATGGCCGCCATAAACTTTTCTCCACTTCAACCTCTGAGGCCACCGGTTTGAATCTTGTGCCGGGCGCTTCATGTTGGAAAGTTGGTAGTTACTTGCCGATGCCCGGTGGTTTACAGTGCAGTATGCACTGGTTTCCTCCACCTGTAAACTACCCGTCGCAATATCACCCTGGCTGTTGAACAGGACATAAAGCAACAAATAAATAAATAAAATGCAGACTGAGCACTCTATCACTGAGCTATGATGTCTTGATTTACACATCACTGGGAATCAAACCCAGGCCTCTCAGTCTGAGGTTACACTTAATTTTTTTTAATAAGGATAAAAAGTTCCACAGACTTTTATATCTCAAAAACTGTTCTTAATTTCTCCAAGTTATGTAACAAATGTGCACAAACTGTAAGTTCTAGTAATACAGAGACAATATTTGAAAGGTCAAGGTCACTATGGCCTGACCTCAAGTGGGATTAAATGTACATGGATTAAATATATTCAACAAAAAATGTTGCTCATGAATATTCATATCTGCAGATGATTTATTACCTTCCAAAAGACTTTATAAAGAGTATAAATTCTAACAGATAAGCAGATAATAGGGAATTCTGGCGAAATTGACCTTTATATGACCTCTGGGTCTTGGGTTTGAACTTAGATCTTTGCTGCCCTTGTGATTATTGGGGCTTCATATTTAAAGGAATTTTACAATTTATCAGACGCTTTTGTTAAATGCAGCCTTGCTGGGCTGATTATAAGATTATAAATTGGGATTATAAATGCTATAGGTTTTAGTTGCTCGAGCTTTTACATTTATGAAATGTATAAATGTATAGTAAAAAGATCATCATAACCTTTCTAATTTTTTCCAATTTCACATTTTGAAGATGCAGCAAAAATACCTAGAGAACATTACAACATTGGTCCATTGTTGTCACAACAGAGGTCAAATCTAGAAATATGCAGCTTGACAGAGGTTAGAAAGGCAGCTACATTTGGTCCAATAACTTGGTCAAAGGGTGGCAAAAACTGCTGACCATAATTGACCAATAGCCAATGTTGGTCCAATGGTGTAATATGCTACTGAGTTTATAAGAGTACTCAGAGAAAACATACCTTCTCGGCTTCTCCAATGTTCAACACCTCCAATACTGCTTTCGAATAAAATGCTAAAAAATCCTTTGAATTTTTAAAAAATTTTAATGTACCATTATAATTAAAGAATACAGTTAAAATCATGAGCAAAAGCTAAAACCTTTGTCCTAGGAATCTAACTCAGTTGATTTACATGCAACTCGTGACCACGGCATCTCGTGACCAACAACTCGTACCCACAACTCATACACAAACATTTTATAAGAATAAACACTTGTACATGCAGCTCATAATATTTATGAAGAAATATGAGATCACCTAATTACATAGGTTTTCTAAGGATTTTCTAACAATATTTTATATTTAATAAATAGAAATGTTGCTTGAAGAGCAAGTATTTTATGTAAGAACGTCTATTCAGTTAGAGATCAAATACTTCATATTCTCGTACTTCCGTGGGGGTTGCCTAGCAATATTATAAAATAAAATGTGCGAATTAGAAAACGTGAGGTCATGGAATTCCCAGAGGACTTCCTAGAAGTATTATAAAATTAAAAAAACGTTAGGAAATAGAAGTCCATGGATTTTCCTGCGTTTGTGTAAGAGTGGATTTTCCTGCGTTTGTGTACGAGTTGTGGGTACGAGTTGTTGGTCACGAGCTGCCGTGGTCACGAGATGCTCGTATACCACCCAGTTAACATACTCTTCATCTTTTAAGTAGAGATTAATGACACAAAAAGTCTTGACTTAAATTTGGAAATCTTCCCTGTTTGGCGTAGTGTGATGAGTACCCATCTCATCACTGAAGTTAAGCAGCACTGGGCTTGGTTAGTACTTGGATGGGTGACCGTCTGAGTTCTAATCCAGGTATTAATGAATATAGAAACTTAATTTTTAAACTACAATTTCTCATCCATTTCTTTTGATTCTTTTGAATCTCCACACTGCCTCTCTATTGATCTTTAGCTTTAATTATAGTTTGCAAAGTGTTGAACAGTCTTTGTAACTTTTTGGGGAACAATATAAAAGAATCGGCGAAATGCTGTCCACTTTCCAACAGCCCTAATCTTATTACCATGGGACAAGTTCTATGGTTGTATTTGTACTTATCACAAAATCTATTTTAGGATGCTACTATCATTTTACAGTTTAAGGAACCTCTTTTCATTCTGATAACTTTTATCAAACCACACTGCATATTTGTTCTCAAGAAACTGCATTTTCCTGTTTTTATGGGCGAATCGCTGCCCCCCCCCCCCCCTGTAGTGGAAGAATCCTGTAAATGGGCGAAAATAAGAGATTTTAATTCAAAACTACAATTAATACCTTGCAAAACGTCTGTACTGTGTGTGAAACTGCTATATAAACATTAATACAACATTTCCACTGATAATTATTAGGATATATGTAAATCCCAATTATGTTTTCTTGGTAAACTGTTTCTCCAAGCTATAAACGGTTCCGCTTTGTTTACAATATGCTGCCCTCAAAGATGGCCGCCGAGAAACTCGCGGTAAAATTATGACGTCATCCGAAATCTATGCTTTCTGATGATGTCATTACTCAATGATGTCACAATGCAATTGTCATTGTGAGGTCACAAACACTGTTTGTGATTCTTGTTGTCCTTTGTTGAAGATATTTCTTCTCATTTTTTTGACATAAAGATAATCAAGAGAGTGGTGGTGTATTCATCATTTTTATTAATTTTTTTCATTTTCTTTTTTTTCTTTTTCTTTCAATTTCCTGACAGTCCATTACAAAAAGTTTACCCTGAGTGGTTTTCAGCAAGTGGCTTTAACCAATATTTTTACCTCCACCAGGGGCGGATTTCATGAAAGGTCTCAGACTTAGCCCAGTCTCAGGCTGAGCCACTGGCTCAAATCTGAGCCTTCTGGCTCAGCTAAGTCTTTGTCTCAAATGGTTTTCACAGAAGGGGTCTCAGTTGAGACCAAGTTTATCAAATAACCACAGTGGTTTTCTGTGTCATGTGACCATTTTTTGTAGTCAAAATATTCTATTGATGGCATATATGTTCCTTGTTTGACACATAATATCTCTGGTTAAATACCATTTTGCAATGGGAAATCTTGTAAACATGTAAAATCACCCAAAGACTACTTCTGGGGGTTGTTTTATATACTTGTACCCTATTTTCAGCCTTTTCAAATTTTGAAGTGAAGAAAGAATTATGGCGGCCATATTTGAGCCTTTGTTTACAAAACTTAAGCCCACTTTCTACCAGGCTCAACATTTGAGCCAGTGGCTCAGCCAAAGCTGAGACTGAGACCTTTTGTGAAATCCATTAAGGCTGAGCCCATGGGCTCAAGTAAAATATTCCAATAATTTGAGACAAAAGTCTCAAGTTTGAGTCTGAGACCGGGCTAAGACCTTTTGTGAAATCCGCCCCAGGAGTTTATGTTTTTGTGTGTTCATTTGTCTATCTATCTGTTTTTTGGTGTTTTCATTACTCCAAAACTAATGAACACATCTTTATATTTTTTGTGGGTAGGATCTCTCCAAAGAAAGAAGTTACTAATTTTGGGGAAAGATCGATCTGGATCATATAATAGATACAAAAAAAATCATGAATTTTCAGAGGTCCTATTTTTAATGTAATTTTAATGACTTGAGCTTTCTAATAGATATTTCTTCAAAAGTAATGAACAAATTTTGATGATAATTTTTCTGTACGAAATTAAGGAGCTAGCCGTGGGAAGAAGTGATTTACAATTTAGGGAAGATCAAGTTAATATTCTGGGTACCAAAAAACTTTCAAAACTTTTGAAATGCCACCATGGTGGACGTGTGTGTTCAGTGGTTTATAGTACACTTTGTGACCATTTTATCAGTTAACACTTATAATTATGGAAGCTAGAGGGTGAGCCACCGTACTATTGTGAACTTACTAAATACCCACAAAATATTTATTCAGTGTCTGGATGTGTGTGTTCAAGTATGTATGTGTTCCTCAAAATCTACTGAAAATTAATTTACAGGTTTGGTTTCATTTTATAGTCCTCCTACGTAGCTTCAAATACAAACAACAGATGGTCTGTTAAACAATACTTTATAACATTTATGAGGCTGGTCACATAGAGTCGAGTATTTTACTCTCTCCGAGTGCATCTTGTAAACCTAGTTTTCGGTCAGCTATAACATAGTAAAATTGCAGACCTATAGCTACTGTCAGAGTATTGCTGTTGAGTAAATCAGTTGTAACTTGAAAACTGTTGCATTTAGAGTATTTTGTTTACATATGTTATTCACCTACTTTTCAATCAGCTATAACATAATAAAATTCCGGAGCTGTAGCTTTTTGCATAGCTGAGCAAAAGCTACTTTGAGGTTTTCACTATTGAGTAAATCAGTTGTATTTTGAAAACTGTTGCATTTAGAGAATTTTGTTTATATATGTTATTTATGTATTTTTGAATCAGCTATAACATAGTAAAATTGTAGACCTGTAGCTCATGGCACAGTTGAGCAATAGCTACTTTCAAGTTCTTACTCTTGAGTAAATTAGTTATAACTTGAAAACTATTGAATTTAGAGAACTTTGTTTAACTATGTTATTCACCTACTCATGGGTTAGCTATATCATAGTGAAATTGTAGACCAGTAGCTCATGGCATAGTTGAGCAATAGCTACTTTCAGGTTGTCTCTGTTGTCTAAATGAGTTATAACTTGAAAACTATTGCATTTAGGGAATTTTGTTTAAAAATGTTATTCACCTACTTATGGGTCACCTATAACATAGTGAATTGCAGGCCTGTAGCTCACTGTATAACTCCACAATAGCTACTTTCAGCTTTTCACTGTTGAGTAAATCGATTGTAACTTGAAAGTTATTGCATTTAGAGAATTTTCTTTGAATAAGTTATTCACCTTCTTTTGGGTCAGCTATAACATAGTAAAATCGCGGACCTGTAGCTCATTGCATAGCTGAGCAAATGTACTTTTAGATTCTTACTGTTGAGGAAATCAGCTGTAACTTGAAATCTATTGCATTTACAGTTACATTTTCCCTTTCGTCATTCACTTCTACTCTGAAACTCAAAACACATGGTCAGCTGACACAGATCCCATTCACGGGCACTGATTGCTTGTTTAATCAGGCAGTGGGAATTCAAATAACTGGCAACAAGGGCGATTTCAGACCACACTGCAGGACAGAAAGCATGGAAACTCTCCCAAATGAGTACCAAACCTCAAATGGTCCAGCAGTAGGAGGTCGCCTCCGTTCCTTCAGCAGAGGTTGGCTAATGCCCCATTCACACTACAGACAGTACATCCTGCAGTTCAAAAAGGTGGAACCGCCTCCCAGGTCACCCCATTTTTCTGACAGTATCTGTTCCTATGGTCCTCCTACTGTTATCTCATGGTGGCTTCTGCAGTTTATTCACAGTGAAAGGGGATTTGCTCAAGGTTTGTGACTGTCCCTTATGGTGTGCGACAGTGAGACACTATGGTCCTACTGACGTTGAACTTTTTGGTACTTTCTGGTTTTGGTAACACATGCTATCCTGATGGTTGTGTAAGGTGAAGCAAGGTTAATGGAGGTTGTCTGTTAGTGATGTACGTTTGTACTACTGTGGTCTTACTGTTACTGACAGTCATGTCTCGGCTGCAGTACGGCTCCCAAACACCTATAAAACCATTATTCACAGTCAACCACATTATTGTATCCCTGAATATCAAGGATACTATTGATTATGCACAGTCATTGTCCACGTCCATGTACACATTTGCATCCGCAGAGATTTGCTTGTATTCAACCTACAAGTCACATTTCTTTTGGAAGTTCTTTTAAACTTTGCAAATGCCTTGCTATGGCTGAGATTGGGCTACCCTATTCTTTTGGCAGCCCAGGAGTTAACATTATGCTCTGAGGAGTCAAAAACATCAAAAGTTTTGACTATTGCTTGAGTTCAAGCTATGGGCACAATTTCTTTCAGATTTATTTTATATTTGGTGCATGATTTGGTCGGCATGATGTCTTGCGACCCTATCATTTTCTGTAGGCTTGGGCTCAAAAACAAGCAAGTCATAGCTATTTTAGGTTTTCTGAGTAAATGGCTTATAACTCAAAGACTGTTGCATATGTAGAGTATTTGCAGAGATTCACAAACTTTATCCTCAGCTACAATAGAACATTAAGTTTGAATCTCTATTGCATTAGGTAAGAAAGATTGTATATTGTAGCAAAAGAGTACAATCAGTCCTATGAATCTTGTCAAGGATGTTCAACTCTTAAATAATCTATGTTATAATTAAGTTTTCAGAATTTAAATTTTCATTGTATAGCTGAGTAATAGCTACTTTGACTTACTCATAGTTGAGTAAATCACTTGTCACTTTAAAATGTTGCTTCTAGAGGTATGCTATGTTCAGCCAACCTATATGAAATCATATGCTGTGAATCATGTGGTCAGATTTGACCTTTGACCCCTTCTTCAAGGTCAGGTGATGGAAAGTTATTTGGTATTAAGTGCTACAGAGTAATTTGTTAAGTTATAATAAAAGTTATTTTCTTTGCCTATGTTGTTTAATGACAAATACATGAATCAAGTTAGCTGGACAAATGAAACCAAAGGTCAAACTTGGTGAAAGGTCAACAAGTTCATATAACCTGTGAAACATCATCATTCACTGCTTTGGTCAAAGGTCATGTTGGTCACGTTGAGGTTTTGCACCTCAGTATTCCTTTTAATTCCTCTGTTGTACTATGATGGAATTATAACGGATCAAATAAGTCAACCCAAAATTATATATTTCTTACTTTTATTAATATCACAACAAAAAATAACTAAGTACACAAATAGTAACAGAAAATGCACAGGAAAAAAATAAATCAAAATTCATTACAAATATCAAAAAGACAAATCATAACAATAGTAAACTAAGGAAAATATATTAACATAATACTGAACAAGAGCTACATAACAGAGGTATCACAACTTAGGAGTAATAAATACATAGTGAAGAAAAAAAAATTAATAAAAAAAACTAAAACAATCAAACCCAAAGGAGAATTTAAACCAAAGTTAAACTGAAAAAAATGGATATTACAAATTTTGAAAAATAATCTACATGAAACATATGTTACAAGTATGACAATTACTTAATCAAAAAACAATAGTATTTACAATACATGTTCCAAGCCTCCAGGTTGGCCAAAACTGTGGAAAAGCTTTGGAGCAGGAACATAAGAAAAAAAGTTAAAACCTTCAGTGCTACACATGAAAGCGCCTCATTATGATAATTCTGAAGCTATAATGTGTACACTTCATAAACATACAAACAATTTTAATTGAAAGGCTGTGATGGAAATGACTGATTAATGTTCACCATTACAGTAGTTATATCATGTATGTGTAGGCAGTACACCCTGAGTAACAAGTTACAACTCAAAACAGGTACAAAAATACGCGAAAACACATGACAAGCCAACAACTACACCAGATTGGCCATCAGTAGTACTGTCAACGGTAAAAACACCTCAAATGTTACAAGTCACCAATAAACGACACAAAGGCCAACAACACTACTAACAGATGTCCACACATGAGACAATGAAACTTAAAATGAAATACACTGAGCCAACAATTGAAACCATTAGCAAAAAAATGAGCACCTTGAAAAGTTGAAAAGGCACAATAAAACCACCAGTAGTAATATCAGCAATAAAAATTTATGAACAATAAAAATTACCAAGTGAGAGCCATACAGACAAATATTAATACTGACAGCTCTAAATACGTTAAATGTTACAATAAAGGAGAAAATAACAACAGGCCAACAGTGTAAGGCATCAGCTGGAAATATCTTGCTGAAAATCTTACTGAAAAATGAACACACGCCAACAGTGACACTGTCAGCAAAAACCAAGTTTTTGTAAATACCTAAATTGTAAATAAAACCAATAGTACTACCAACAGCAATTAAAAACCTCTAGTGTTGCACTAAACCAATACAAAACCAAATATACCATTAGTGCTACTACCAGCAGTAATTACTTGAAATAAGAAAAAAAATTGTAAGCCAACAGCAATAACCATCAGCAATAACGTGTCACTGAAAATGTTACATAAACATTACTCTAGGCCAACAGTAATGCTGTCAGCAGTAAACATGTTACTATAAATATTAATACTTACAATTAAACCAACAGTAGTACCAGCAGCTGTAAAAGCTTCAAATGTTAAAACCACAGATGTGCAAGGCCAAAGGTACTACTGCCTGCAGGAAATCTCTCACATAAGACATCAAATCTTACAAGTTAATTACAATCTTAACAACATGTCCGAAATATGTAATTACAAAATATAAAGACCCAAAAGAGAATATTTTTTCAATCAGATAAGAAATAAAAGTAAAAACGGCAGTATATGACAGATAAAAAACATAAAACACTGTGCATTGTGGTCACAAGGTTAGAGTTATAGGCAATTCACACTAACTTAAAATCAAAACCAAATACAATGGAAGCAAAGTAAACCCAAGAGGCATTTGAAACAATTATTTGTACTTTGCGATCTCAAGACCTAAATCCTACATCAGATTAAAAATCCAACTTTTCAGTTATACCTTTACCAGGTGCAGGTGCTAAGCACAAAAAATCTGTAAATATATCCATTAATTTCAAACACCTTTTGAGTTTACTTTTTTCCATTTTATTTGGTGAAAGACAGTTGGTGGAAATGATGTCACATGTTGACACAGAAAGTCAAAACTAATGTTTAGTAACCCATATCAGTAAGAAACCACTGTCTAAAAAGACATAATTTATAATCAAAAGTGTACAACACTTCAGTGTCATTTGAAGTGTCATTTCAGTGTCAGACCTATTTCCTACTTATCTGATCCACAAGGTTCCACTATACATATCTCCTGTTCCAGACCAATGAACATGGAAAATATATGCTCTGAACATAAACTGGTTGGGTCTCATAGTATACTCTAACCTTTGGATGGCTCTCCTTCACAAGGTGATCCACAGAAATCTGTCAATGTAATTGTTTCCTTATAGTCCCAGAATGTCCTGGTTTTGGGACCTAGTGCAGTTCTCAACAGAAATCACACACTAGTTACCAGTGTCAACAACACTCCTCAAGCTGTCTCATAACCAAGTGTTTCACAACAATCCACAATACCTCAACCTTCATGCCTGGCTTCTAGGAGTGCACAGCGCCAAGAACAAGGGCTTCTCTGTGGAAGTGGCAGATAGAATGCAGCCTTTCAGTGGCCATCACCAAGGACTGTCTACCAATCAAAGTGGGCCCTACTGGAAAAGTGGTGCAGAAGAATTTGGTGGACATCTCCCCTTCTATGAAACCTCGGACTTTTTCATGTTCCTATCTAAGGACTTGGATAGACATCCCTCAACTATTGATGACTACAGGACTGCAATTGTTGACTCCTTGGGCGCAGCGAGGCCCCATATCTCCCAAAGCTCCAAGCTCAACAGGTTGGTCACCAGCTATCCAAGGGATAGACCCAAGAGTTCCAGGAACCTCTCCATTGTCCTGAGTGAGCGCATAAACTACCTGGCATATCTATGGTAATGACCAGGCTCTGTCTATGGAATAATGATTATTGTATCCCCGGACGAAAGTCCTCCGCCGCCGCAGCAGATTTTCTTTCAGATGTGATAACTTAAAAATATTTTAGTTAGACCTTTCAAATTTGATATGTGGGTATATATGCGCAATGCCACAAACACTATTGTTTTGTGACCTCGACCTTCAATTTCAAGGTCACTGGTGGCCTGTTAAAGGTCAGATTCTTGTCATTTTTTCACATTTTGGCCCAGTACTCATATACAGAAAGTTAGATCATCCTATGGCTGGTATATATAATACATATATATGTCCTCTGTAAGCATGCAGAAATTTGACCTTGAAGCTCTTAATTGAAGGTCATCCACAGACCGCCAAAGTACCTCACCGAGGCCATTTTTGGCCTTTTTGGAGATATTTTTACACTTAATGCAGACTATATTACATGGAAACTATTGAAAATGGCTTTGGAGGTTGAGTACATGATGGAGTACCAGGATCCAGCCTTACTGGTTACAGAGGATTGCTTGTTACAGAGAAAATCTGCTGATTCCACAGTTATGGACAGAAAGAAGGCAGTTGTTTCATATAAACTTACCCCTGCTGAGACGTAGTCTAATTCGCCCAGTTCTGCCGGCTCCTAGCTCCAGTTTTCGCAGAACTGTGGAGCCACCAGGAACCGGTTACAAAGCATTGCTTCACCTATAACCAGTTAGGCCCCGGTACTGGGCAGGTCCACAGGACTGGTTAACAGACCAGCAGTAGCCTTTTAAGGATCCAAGTGGCTATCTTAGACCAACCAGTTACTGCCCAAGGAAATTGGTTACAGAGAAATTCTTACACCAGTCATTGGTCCCGGTGAGATGACTGTCTCAGCTTACTAGACCAGTCAGCCAACATACTGTCAGGACCTGCTAGCTGGTCGAAAGTGACCATAGATAAGAAGACTTTCCCAACAAGATTTATCTGCCTACTGCCAGCAAGAAGTCTGATGTATCAGTTACTGTGGAGGTTCATCAAGTTTTTCTTACGGGCTCCAGTGAGATACAGTGATCCACCCTCCTAGACTGGCCACCCAGCTTGCCTTTTAGCCAGCCTGTGATCAGTGTCAGCTGACACCAGGGCCTGAGTTTGCAAACTCAGCCTTCCCCTCAAGATTATACCCCATTTGCCAATTTTCACAACTCAAGCAATGGTAAATTTATCTGTTAATCAAACCAGGAGTCACAGTTCTCATAAATGGCCATTAGTGTTTTCCACAGTGGGGTTGTGTGGAAATGACCTAAGGTCACAGATTTTGGATGGTTTCTTACTGTGTGGATCAGTGAACCTATCACCAGTGTTGACACTGTTTTTTGGCCCCAACCTGCCTGGTCAAACTTGGGCCGCCCTATGGGCCAGTCCCAAGTTTATAAGAATCTCCCAGGAAGGCTATACTATCCCTTTCCGGAAACGACAGGTTGCCAGGCAGGAAAAGTGGCTCAGTACCCTGAATAATTCATATGGAATATCGGGAACTACCTTAACCTTGCCTCAGCCAGAGGAGTGGATAACCTCAAGGTGCCTACTCCCTCACCCCATTCAACCAACAAGGAAGTACCAGAGTTTTCTCATCCAGGGCCTTCCCTGCCAATTCAAGTACTCCCGATTGGTCTGTTTTCACAGTACACAGGTGCTCCAGGAAACAGGTGACTCAAGCCCGACACATTCATGCTTCAACCATGTCCTGTCCAGGGATACACTGCATCGAGACGCAATATCTAGTTGAATTGGTTTCTAGTGTTGTGCCTCAGAGCCTGCTTTGGGCAATGATTAAGTTCTATAAAAATACCGAATAGAGTACAGTACACAGATAGGTTAAGTTTTATTCTTGAACCAAAATAAAGTTTCCTATGTGTATGTTCTTTTCTAGGCCATCTATATCAGCCCAGTTTTGTTTGCACTGAATGAATAAAAGCTTTACTTTTATGATTCTGTGTTTTGTGACTTAAATATGTGAAAAAAGAAGAGCAAAAGAGCAAAAACACATGGCTTATCATTTGTGCCATTTATTTGCCCCCTCTGACGCACTTTAAACACGCATTGCATGTACTAACCTGTGCAATGTTCTAAATATTGGAGTGCATTGTTGTTTCAATTTGTAGTAAACAAATTTTAAATATCACAATTGTTTTGGTTTTGCATTGACTTCTAAACCATCTGTTATAAAGTTTAATTCATGGTTGGAATGCAAGAAATTAAAAACAGTACCAGGGTTGTAAATGATTTGTAGTTAGATTAACTCAAGATGCTCAAGATCTCAAGGGGACACTGGATAATATTAAACAGAAATATGGAATAGGACCTTGGATAATGTTCCTCCTGATATTTGCTCTGCCACTTCACTTTTTCAGATAATTTGTCTATACAACAAAAATTGTTCACCTTCAAGATTGCCCCCAATCCCAACATGGTTTTGAGAACAAACTTGTACAGTGGTGAAATATGTAGCGATGTTCATTGTATGCACATTTGATCTGTCGGCACAAAAATGAAGCTGTAGAGTAAAAGTATGGTTTTGGCCTCCCTTTCAAAGAGGTCCTCAGTGGCATAGTGGCCAGAAACTTTGACATCTTACTACAGACTGACATCTCTGTGTGGGGTCACCTTTCACAAGTGGCAATGCTAAGGTCCAGGTGCAATATGACTGTGGCTTTTGAACGGGAATTAAAACCCTAACTTTGACTTTATGTCCTCTTCACTAGATCATGTTTTAACAAACACATCGTGTATTACATATGTGACACAAGATTCTGACAGAACCCCAGTATGTTCCAAATGTGATACTAGATCATGGCATTACAGAACCCCAGTATGTTCAACATGTGATACTATATCATGACATAAAAGAACCCAATATGTTCCACATGTGATACTACATCATGACAGAACCCAATATGTTCCAAATATGATACTAGATCATGACATAACAGAACCAAATATCTTCCACATGTGATATTACATCATGACAGAACTTAATATGTTCCAAATGTGATATTAGATCATGACATAACAGAACCCAATGTGTGTCACATGTGATACTAGATCATGACAGAACCCAATATGTTCCACATGTAATACTAGATCATGATAGAACCCAATGTGTTCTACATGTGATACTAGATCATTATAGACCCCAATGTGTTCTACATGTAATACTAGATCATGATAGAACCCACTATGTTCCACATGTTGCCATGTACTGCACTCACATCCACAAAAGTGCCAAGGAATTAAATGTGAAACTTCTCAACCACTTGGTCACTGAATTTTTTGTTATTCCTGACAGTTATTGAGATAAGAATCCAGAAGGATTTTTTCGGTGATTTTTAATTGCATAAAGCCTTTGTATATATTCAGTTTAAGTGACTTGTGATGGGTGCTTGTGAGAACATCACATTTTCTGAGTGACAAATGAATGTAAACATACATATTCAATTCTGTATGCAGTTTGATCATAGAGGTGTGAAGGCTAAGTCTAGGATATGGATAATCTGTATGCCTTTATTGTAACACGGAAAATAAACTGTACATAAAAACATTTTTATAATGTCTTCATAATATTTTTATACAAAAGCTTTTTTTTAAGATCTCAACATGATTGTTTTCAATGTTGTTTATTTTAACCTGGAATGAGTGCAGTTAGAAGTTGGTTTGCTTTAACTACACATGCCACAGCCTTTTTAGCACACATTCTATTATGGATCAAACATGTGAGCTCTTTCTAAAGTAAATATAGAAGCAGAAGGATTATTTTTTAATGTTTTGCAGTTTTTATTCTTTGAACGGTCATCCATAAAACAAGTATTCGGACAATTCACATATGTGCAGACCAAATAATTTTTTCATTATGGTTTATATAACTTAACCAGACTGATAAATCTATTATTATGAATGCAATGCGTCGGGTTACTTAAGATATATGAACATATGTTACAGTAAAGTTGTGTAACCAGTAATTTCACAAAATTCCTAAATATTTTAAGGTTTTAGGGAAGCCTGATTTGATCAGTAATTTTGCAAAATAAATCAAATTTTAAGTAATTTTGCAAAATTTCTGAAATCTCTGATAATACTTAGGGATCCCGTGTTTTCAGACAGCCTACACCACTGTAGTTGAATATTTCTCTATATATAAAGCCTATCAAAATGATTCTAGGCAGTTTTCATCTATAGGTATGGAAAAAATTTTAACAGATATGAATTTCATCATAATCACATCCAAAACACTGATTTTTGTGTCATCTGACATTATGCATCACTCTGCAGCGTAAGCGTCCATGTGAACAACATCTCATCCAAAACTACAACACCCAAAGACATACTATTTATTTTATAAAATACCTTAACTATCGAGGATGAAAAATTGTTCAAGGCATGCAGATCTGTTCGTTCCTCTGTTCCCCAGAGCCATTACAAGTGAGGTACCCCCACCCAAAATGTGAAATTTAAACACTTTATCACAATTTTCTCATTTACTATTGCAGGGAATTTTCCCTATTGTCTATCCCAATAGATAAGTGAGTAATAGCTACTTTCTGCCTTTTCGGTACCTCCATAATGAGTAAAATCACTGCTAAATTTGAAAATTCTTGCATTTACAGTATTATGGTTAAATATGTTGTTCACCTACTTTTGGATCAGCTATAACATAGTGAAATTATAGACCTGTAGCTAATGGCATAGCTGAGCAATAGCTACTTTCAGGTTCTCACTATTGACTAAATCAGTTGTTACTTGAAAACTATTGCATTTACAGTATTCTGGTTAAATATGTTCACCTACTTCTGGGTCAGCTATAACATGGTTAAATTGCAGACCTGCAACTCATTGCATAGCTGAGCTATAGCTACTTTCAGAGTATCACTGGTGAGTAAATCATTTGTAACTTAAAATTATTGCATTTACCGTATTTTGTTTTAATATGTTATTCACCTACTCTTTGGTCAGCTATAACATAATAAAATTGCAAGGCTGTAGGTCATTGCATAGCTGAGCAATAGCTACTTTGATGTTTGTATACTGTCAAATTCCTCTTTTAATTTTGGATTTAGGAGTTTGCAACATATCGAGAGGTAATAAGAAACCATGGCCTGGGATTCTAAAAAGCCCATCAGCCTTTTGCTGATGTATATAAATAGCAAAATTATGTCAGTTGTGCATGTTTTAAATCTAGCACACCAAGAGGGTTCTTTTACTTTTATTATCCAGTACTTTGCTTCAATAATGAGTGAAAGAGGTCCATATTTATGAGATGAATGATAACAATTAGCTGTTCAATTTCAGTTTTTAACTTGAGATCACTCCACCATTTCCACATTGATTTTAATGCAAAGAGTAGCATCAGAGATGCCCGTACCCCACAGCCTGGGGAATTAGTTTTCAACACCATGAGATATAGAAATAGTGAAACAGTACAAAGATCGGGATACTTTCAGAGCAGTGTCAGTTACATAAAGGTCAAAATGATGTTTAAGTAGAGAAAATAACCTCTAAGCGAAGGAAAATGTATGTAAAGATAAAGTATTAAAACAAGACAATTCAATAGCAAGATGACAGCATTAATCAGTAAACTAAAAATTATGATGCACACCTATAACCCCTAACCAATGCCCCCACCAACTATCAACTTCCTACACTTTACGGTTTCAGAGATATTGTCCAGACAAAATTTTAAAGGTCAAGGTCACTACAGCAAGGTTAAAGGTCAAATCAAGGTCAAACCATGACATTGCACACCTACATCCCCTAACCAATGTACTTACCTAGCATCAACTTGCTACACCTTACGGTTTCTGAGATACAGCCTGGACAAACTTTTTCCCGCTGCCCGCCCGCCCGGACACCATGGGTGAAAACAATACCCCGACAGCCCTTAAGGGCTGTGGGGTAAAAAGGGCAGAAGCTCTTTAAAATGTAGCTTACAGAATTGACACTTGTTTACGCTATGATAATGCAATACATTTTGCAGGGGTACATTACATAAAATAAAACCGTGGTGAGCAAACTAAAGTCAAAGGCTGTGGTTTTACATCCCATTCAACAGCCAGGGTCATATTGGGACAGGTCCTGAGCTTTGCACTTGTGGGAGTGGAACCTACACACAAGTGACAACCTGTGTTTAGATGCCAAACTGACTAATGCCCCAGTTACACTACAGACGTTACGTCCCACAGTTACAGGTTTTATTTGGCTGTGGAACTGCCTCCCAAGCATCCCTCATATCTTCTGAGATTCCATGTATCCATCACACTACAGGCAGTATAATCTGTGATTATGGGTGTGAGGCAAAACACCCCTGTCTTTCAACTACCATCTCAGGTTTGTATCCGACTTTGTGATACAGTGGTGAAACATCCATTTACCTCCACTTGACTCATGTTGCCATGTTACACCAAAAGAGGACCTTATATACACTGTGGACTACACCTTTAGTATTCCGCAGCAAGAAATTCACAGTACCAAATTTAGAGGTGGAAATGTTAAACATTTCTGTAGGATGCGCAAGGTAATGGACATTTTGCCACTGTGTCCCCCAGGTCGCATACGAATCTCAGACAGTAGTTGAAGGACGGGGGTGTTTTTCCCAATGACTACCGGTATATAACTGTGGGATATACCCCCTGTAGTGTGAATGGTGTTTCTCCACTAGGCTACCAAGGAATTCCATAGGTAAAGTAAAAGTATTTTCTAAATACTAAGAAAGCAAGGCTCTAAAAAGCCATTCCTGTAAGTGTGAATTCAGGTTATATTTCATTGCGTGTTTGTGGGGTTTGATAAAAAACAGAGCTGTGTTAAATGCATTCATGCCAGCTAATTTATAGGTTAATGGATAACATTTACTGACTATTTTTTTTTTACTTTTCAGTGCATGCATACCACCCAGTAATAGTCATTCTTACTGATAGTTTTCCATGTACATTCCTTTCAAGCATGATCCTACACAGATTTTAACAAATTTAACCACATGTTTTTTCCCCTTTGATTTTATGTATGTCTTTGATTCATGCCATTTAGAAGCATGCAAGCCTGGTAATTATTTTATTATACTTTTGTAGGTTTTTATTGCATTACACTTTATGAATAAATGGTAATTACAATAATCATACCAACTTGTGAAAAAGTATAACAGACATATTTTTCTCATTTATTCTAATGAAACCCTTAATTACAATAATCTAAAAATCTGTTCTTGATAGCCATTGATCTTTATACACTAAGGATTGTAGATGAAAAATATCAGTAATTTTGCAAGGGTCAGGTGGCAGGACATTAAAGCTGTCCTTTACCCGACAACTTGGCTGTGTGGGTATTATTTTCACCATGGCTTCCAGCAGTGCGCATGGGAGGACAGAATCTTGTCCAGGCTGTATCTCATAAACTATAAGGTATAGATAGTTCATATTTAGTAACATTGGTTAGGCAATGTAGGCATCGAATGTTGTGGTGTAACCTTGATTTGACCTTTGACCCTGCTGTACTGACTTTGACTTTAAAAATTTGGTTTGGGCTCTGTCTGGGAACCCAAAAGGTGTACAAAGTTGATACTTGGCAGGGATATTGATCAGGTGTAGGTGTGCAATGTCATGGTGTGACCTTTGAGAAGATTCTGGGGCTGTATTCACAAAACAGATCAAGTGGATCAGGATAAAATAAATAGTCACAAAGGAGTTCAGATGATTTTGGGCTCAATTTTCGGCTTAATTTTGATCCATCCAAATTGGTGGATCAATATTTCGATGAAAAGTTTGTAGCTTTAGAATGAAATAAAATAGTAAATATATGAAAAAATAAATCATTGCTGAGCAACGTTCAATGATATATTTATTAACTGAAGTGATTTTTCTACATCACAGCTGAGGCTCTTGCAATTTGAGCACTCTGACTACCCACTTTTGAATTGAGCAAAAGTATCATTCAAGTGGGATGATGCATGGCTAAATTGGTCCAATGGAAGATGGTATTATGAATATTTAATGCTTATTTATATATGTACTAGTAATGACATAGGTTAGACAATGGTTATTACATTTCTTAGTGTTCGTCCCTTCATTCGCACCTACATCTCTGTATTATTGAGCCAGGTTGTCTCTTAACTATCCCTTTTGAAAATTGTTTATTTAGCACACTGGATTCCCCATGGTGGGGAAGATATTGCACATGTAAAGCAGTAGATTAAATTAAATTAGTGGCTTTTGAAAGGGACTTAAAACCCAGAGTTTATCCCTGTGTGTGGGGTAGGGGGTACCACACTTGTCTAGGAACACAGATGGCCTGGTGTTAGCCAAATCTTAGGCTCAACTTGGCTATATTTGTATACATAAGTTCAGTCTAGTGGCTATAGGGTGAGCTCTTAAAAATGTAATTTACTGCCATTGGGTATTACCTCCAGTGGCGGACTAAAGACCACCAGGAATGTTGGTAAATGGTCATCCCGGAGTCTCACTCAGGAGAGTGTCATTCACCTGCATTCTTGGACAGTAATTACAGGTTAGCTGACTTGTTAGCTCTTTAAGTGCTCTCAGAGATATTGTGCAGAGCTTAAAAACAATGCAATGTTGGTCTTTTAGTTAAGTATTTCTACGTGTAATATGCAAGATATCATGTTAACTATTACATCATTTTCATACAATTGTGTCTGTAAAGGATGGGAAAGTAATTTTTTTTATTTTAAAGATGGATGGTCTAGTTTTTTTTCACATCTGGGGTAATATTAATTTTTTATGTGGCTGGAAGCCTTCCAGCTTTAGGGTACACATAGTATTGATCTGCATGCTATTTCAAAATTAAAATATGAAGTGGACAAAAACTTCATGTTCAGAGGGCTGTTTGTAATGTATTATTTGTAAAAAATAAATAATATTAATATGATTAGTAATTCAGTTTGTAGATTTAAAAAAATACATTTGTGTAGGTTATATTGACTGTATAATTATTCTTAAAACTCTTCTGCCACCATAACCATTATTTAGACAATGCTTCTCTCTTAATACTTACCAAAAAGCACCCTTGCACAGCATTATTTCTCTGCCTTTTGGATAAAATCGAAAAATCTGTCTATTAAGCTTAACATCTGACAAAGAGACTATTATGTCCCATCAGGTTTGAACCCAGACCTGACACTACATATGTGGGAAAGTTTGTAATTGCTTACCAATGCCGATATTTCACAGTGCATAATGTATCTGTGTGCATAATGTGCATAATGTACCGGTGTTACTGGAAAATAAAGTCTCACAAATTGTTTATTTGCATAGAAATTATATGACCAGGTTTGGTGCGTTAACAAATATCCTCCAACTAACAAGAGGATAGCTAGTTAGCTAGTATTTCAGTTATTTTACTTTTGATGCATTATACTAACATAACTACTTTAAAGTACCATACCATAACATCACTGAGATAGCTATCCCAAGCAATATATGTGGACACTATGGATCTGTTGCATGGTTTAAACACATACCATTTTATTTGTTGGTGGATTCATTTCTAAAGCTGAGAAAGATTGGGAGAGGTTTATGATAATTTCAACATTGTCGTAAACTGTTTCCGATGGCCTCTCAAGTGCTGTTAACATAAACCTATCGGGAAGTACCATATATTTTGTACACAATAGGCTTACAATGGCCTTTAAGATCATTAAGATGTATGAGATTCAGTTACAGATTCCTGAAAATTGGAAGTCAGGAGCAGGGTTTACAATATATCGTAGAAATGGAACAGCACCATTATATGACATCCCTCTGCAACTTAATCTACAATGTCATGTTATTATTTAGATACAAGAGACACTAGGGTACACTAAAGTTTCATGAAAGGATATGCAACAAATAAAGATTTATTGTTTGAAAGTTTTATTTATTTATTTGGGGTTTTACGTCACTTTCAACACTGTACAGGTCATATCGCGACGGGTAGTTGGAAGGGCAGAGGAAACCAGTACATACAGTTCATCAGGGTTCTGTACTGGACAAATAATAATGCATCCACCAAGAATATTGAACAATTTGCTATTTGGCAATATTCTCCATGGATGTCTATTTGTAATACTTGTCAAAGAGATATTTCTTAACTTTTTCCTATTAAACAGTTTCAACCTGTTACATTCCTTGATGTTGTAGGGTAACTCATTCCACAGTGATGGGCTGCCCACACTAAGTGATTCTGATGCAAAGGTTGTCGGCTTGTTTTAGGCACATGAACATCATTTGAGAAAGTAAAGGATGTGAGTCCTTCTCTGAACAATGATTTTTGATTTAGTTGGTTTCACAAATATTCTGGAATATTTCCCATGAAGGCATTTGTACACAAACACAATATTTTATGGGTGGTGCGTGTATACTAGTGCACTACTTCACAGTAGAGTAGGAAGCAGGGGGGCCATTTAAAAGTGGGGGGCATCATATCTTTTGCCCCCCTCCACTTTTTGACATTGTAAACCCATGATATTTGATAAATTTTGGATTAAATATAAATATATCAGGGTTAAATATATTTTGAAATTACGTAACTATTTAAACTAGTTTAACCATATGAATCAAACACAACTTAAATTAATAAAAAATATAACCTTACACATATAATTTTAAGAAACATGTCCATGTAATTTAAAGTACAATTAGATACTGATGTGGTAGTCACTGTATGTTTTAAATATGTTGCTAGATTTGAGTGATGTCACAACCTTTGACTGTTGCTAGGGAGTCTGTGATGTCATTGCAGGGTGTAGTAGATAACTAAGCCATAAGAACATGTTGTCTTGAAAGTGTGTTGTCTCCCAAATGTAGTATATGTAATGTTTATACAACTTGAGTTTTGACAGAAAGGCTTGTCAGACGGCACTATACTTCAAGTAGAGTGTTTTTGGTTTGTATCCTCCTAAGCAGTTCCTTACTTTTTCTTTTGCAAAGAGGGATACATTAAATGAAAATTGTTAATGGTATTTTTAATTACATGAAAGAGTATTTTGAAGGGATGCTATAGATGGGTGAGGGTATTATCTATAACTTCACTGGGATGTGCATACGTTGGTTATAGATAGTGTCAATTTCTGGGAGATGATTGTAATTGGGTCTTTGAGTAATGTGATGATGGGAACAAGAATATGATTAAGCCAAGTCATGCCGCTGTCACTGCCACATAGATTTGTTTTAGCATGCAAATATTTTACTTAGAACTTTTAAATTTGGCATGTGGGTAACAAAGTTAACATAGAAAGATCAAAATATAGGTCATCAGAATATTAATGCATTTATGTACAACTTAATTCTTGTTTTTTTTTCTAAAGCTTTGGACCAAAACCATTTTGCTAGTTATTCAGTTCTACATCCACAGTGCATTTATTTTTTGCAAGGGGGTAATGGTCATTGATGCAGTGAGTTTTGGTATGTTGTGCCTGGTTGTTTTCATGGGATGCCAAATCCAGTCATTCTGTAGCCCAATCACATTGATTGCATTTCATTGTCCAAGCTTCCTAATATGTTTTAACCCAATAACCCATTGACATTATTAATGCTTGACTTAAAACCCAGGATGATATCTTATTTTTAAAGCACTTTATTCCCATAAATATATGGTCAGTTTGTAACTATAACAAAGATTAAAATATAGGGTTTTATGTCCCATTCAAGAGCCAGGATCATACAGGGATAGCCCTGAGCATTGCCACATATGTGGGATTCAAAATTATGACCCCAGAGGTGGCTGCCTATGGTTAGATGCTGAATACAACTATAACAAACTTTAATACAGTTTAGGTTTGACTATTTGCAGATTATTGTGGATCCAGAGTGGATATGAGTTTAGATACCCAATGACCTGATGAAGGTTTTCTTTGAGTGATTTTCTAGTTTCTGAATGCCAACACCCTGCAACTGCTTCCCCAATTTTGCTAACTTGCCAATGTTAACTTGCAAGTTGGAATTAGATCATTTAATCTTTAATAATGCTAGTGTTTTTAAGCAAAATTAACCATTGAATTTTTTTTGTATTTTCTAAATGATACAGTAACTTCTGTTAGTGTAAAAGTTTGTTGTATAATTCATTTAAGATTAAAGATAAATTCTTCAAAATATTTTGCAATTTATTCTCCATTTACCTTTGTTCTGCAAAAATGATACTAAAAGTTTGAAAAGCATATCTTGAGGACTCAAAAACTCCCCAGAATTACAAAAAAGATTTACATTTTCACTTGACATCACCTTGAGAATGGCATCACTTCTACCGGTGTCATCAGTTAACACAACCACTGAATTTAACTTTGACCCCTCCAATTTTCATATGCTTCCTGCGCTACTTCTTCAGTGTCAGCTGAGGGGGATTCTCAGATACAACTATGGTACAACTATGCTACAGGTACATAAAACAAGTCTGAGATTTGTTTCACAGAGGGTGCGGAGAAGTACACTAAATTCTCTCTACACCATTTTGCAAATAGGGCCCTCTTTGACTTATAGATGGTCCTTGTTGATAACCTTTGAGGGGCAGCAATTTTCTCTGCCACTTCCACAGAGAAGTCTTGTTCTTGGAGCTGTCCTCTCATAGACACCAGACATGAAGGTTAAGATGTTGTGAGTTGTGAAAGACTTGGTTGTGTGACTGCTGGAGAAGTGTTGTTGACACTGGCAGTTGGAGTGGAATCTCCATTAAGAGCAGCACTAAATCCCAAAACTAGGGCAGTCCTGGCCAGCCAGGGGCTATTAGTGTTATGAGGCAATTGCATTGACATATTCTCTGGATCACCCGGTGAAGGAGAACCAAGAGAGGGTAAGCATATGCTGTGAGACCTGATCAGTCTATGTTCAGTGTATATATTTTTCATCCTTTTTTGGTCTGAAACAAGGGATATGTACAGAGGAAGTTTGTGGTTCAGACTAGTAGCAAATATGTCTCTATATGAGGAGTGAACCACATTTGACAGATCTGCTTGAACACTTAAAGGTGCAGTGACCATTCTGCTGATTGGACCTGAGTTGACCTGGACAATGAACCAGCCATGACATTCAGGCACCCTGGAATGTTCCTGGCATATAGTGCTATTTTGTAAAAATGGCACCAACCCATGATTCTACACAAGAGAGCATGCATCTCCACTGAGTGGCTTCCTCCCTGTTTGTTTATATTGGCTACCACTGTCAAGTTGTTTGTGTCTATCAACTCAGTCTGATTTTGGCACTAATTGTTGAACTGTTTAAGGCCAAGAACATTGCCCTCAGTTCTGGTACCTTTATGTGTAGCCTTTTTACCCATCCAACCACAGACCTTTTACTGAGCCTTAATCTAAATGACCGCCCAAACCTGCTTTTGAGGCATTGGTAAAGATCTGTATGTTGTGGTCTTTGGGATAAAGGTCTGAACCCTTTGTCATGTTAAGGGAATTTTGACACTAGTCCAGGTGAGCTGACATGTTTTCCTACCAAGGAAGGAGGCTGTCCAGCAACTGAGGATATCTCCAATTCTCCTTGAGGTGTCACTGAAAGAGTCTCATGTAAAGGTGATCCTCTGGGACCATCTTCTCTGTTGAGGCAAGCAACCCAATAAGCGACATCAAACATCTTGCAATCAAAGCAAACTTTCACTTAATTTTCAGGATCAAGGCCTGTAGTTTTTGCCATCTGTCTAGAGTGGGGTTTACAAGGCCTGAATGTTGAATGGTATTCGTAGACCACAAACGAAAATACCTTAGTGGGTATCAACTCTGATTTTTTCTGGTTGATTATCCACTGGAAGGACTGGTTCACAATGGTCTTTTAATTCAGTCATGCTTCTCTTTGAGACTCAGCCCTGATAAGCCAATCATCCAGGTACTGATGAAGTCTAATTCCCTGGGAGAAGGTCATAAGCTTCACTGTCTTTACAATCATTTTGTAACCAGAAACAGGTGACTCTAAAACCTAAGAGACCTTACTTTTTCTACCTTTACTATTGCATTCTTGATCAGGAGAGACCAGATACAAGAGGCGAGGGCTAGGTCCTTTTGATGGTCCTTGCATCCAAAGATTACCAAGGGTTGTCTGGCTAATTTTGGTTTGTTGATGAATGGAAGAACATAACAATCTGTGAAAATGTTTAACACATTGTTGAGCAATTTTTCTTTCGCCAGTCTCTCCTGAAAGAACTGATGCGATCTACTAGTAGAACATTCGAGGTTTGATAGTATTGGAAAGAGGGGTTTCTACTCCCTCTGCCTCTGTGGTGTGGTCTAAAGAGACCCCTGGTGCCTCTGTTTGAATACCCCATGTTTAAGGAATATGAGTGATTGCTGCTTGGGGTAAAATATCCCCCATAGGGGTGTTTCCTGTATTAACCTCTTTTGTTACATTGGGGGCCATGAAAGGACTGGTCTTGATAGGACCTGATACTCTGAGACTGCATAGTGAGTGCATTTTTTAGGGAAAAACTCTTCTCCTCCCTTCACCAACTGTCAATGGAATAAGGGGGAGGGGGAGACAGGTGTGTTCATTAGCTCCTGGCATCTGGTTTCTACCAGGTCAAGCTGGAGATGTATCATCTCTGCATCTCTCTTAATGAGACATTCAATGCCCATCAGCTAAAGGTCTCTATATATGGGATAAAACCTTGCTCTGGCAGGCTAAAATATGGATCCTCTTGTCAAGGATATCCAAACAGGCCCTTTCAGGGTTAGCACCTGTCTCTTGTATCAGTTACTGTGGAGGTTCACCAAATTTTTCTTAGGGGTTCCAGTGAGATACAGTGACCCACCCTCCTAGACTGGCCACCCTGCTTGCCTTTTACCCAGCCTGTGAGCATTGTCAGCTGACACCAGGGGCCTGAGTTTCCAAACTCAGCCTTCCCTTCAAGATTATAACCCATTTCCTGGTTTTCACAACTCAAGCAATGGTAAATTTATCTGTTGATCAGACCAGGGGTCACAGTTCTCATAAATGGCTATTAGTGGGGTGTGTGGGTTACTGACACCCATATAGGAGCAAGTCCACCTAGGTCGCCTCCACATGAGGCCGATATAGTGGCACTTGAAGAACAGCTGAAGGGTACCAGACTCACTAGAAAAGGTGATCCCAGTTCACTCCACCACATCTAAAATGGTGGTTGTAGGATGACAATGTGCTTCATGGTCAACCATTACACCTACTTAAATATGCTCTGCAAATCCTTACAGATTCATCAAGAAGGGCCAGTGCTCACTTAATGAAACACACTGCATGGGGAACCCGGTCCCTTCCAGAAACAAGTTACACATAAAGTATCTGGAACCAAGGCGGTCTTTTGACCTTAAAGGTGTTCCAAGACCTCTGCTTGAACCTTATTGCTACTATAGCTACGGATGGTGGTTGCCTATTTAAAGAGAGGGGGAGTAAGTGGGGCCCTCTTTGTGCCCTACTATGGAGAATCCTGACCTGGTGCTCCAGGAAAAAGGCTCAAATCCGACATATTCACGCTTCAATCATGTCCCGTCCGGGGATACACTGCGTTGAGACGCAATGTCTAGGTTTTTTTAAAGCGGACTAAATAGCCACTTTTTGCCAAGTTAGCAATTATTATCAATTTGAATTGAGAAGGTCAGTGTATTTTTCCTTCAAGAAGTTACATATTTTGACAAAATGTGTCCTGTAACCCTCAAAAACAAGGCTACAAAACATACATTGTATAAGTATTATCACATTTTGATCACATATTAAACTGGTATTCTTAGAAACTTTTTGAAAATGCTATAATTCGAATACAACAAAATATTTTAAAATGTGGTTGCTTGTCAAGTATCCCTTCATTAATTTATTGTATATTTCAGGACTTGCCACTATATAACATTTACCACCCTTGATTGATTTTTTGCTATAAAAATATTAAAGAACTACACGAGAGTTGCTGCAAGTGCACATTTCTATTGGTGTCGATTGACGATTGTGGTTCTGAATGGACAGAACATAGAAATCGTATTTTTTATACGATTCTATTGTGGGTGTTCCACCACACGACTATAAGGCTCCCGATTAAGGGTTTTTGAGGGTCGGTTTGAAATATTTGCTTAGTCCCAGACCTTCTGTAAGGCTCGGTTGTGGTCGGTTGAGGCCATGAGGAAAATCAAACATGTTTGATATTTCTCACGACTGCAACCGATTCATATTTCCAGCCCTCAACAAAATGTCCAGTCCCAGGCTTCCTCAGGCCTCCTCAGACCCAATTTTACACAGTCGTGTGTTGTTCCGGGCCGCCTGCGACCCTTAGTTCCAGACCTCTGTAGCTTAGTCCCAGGAGGCCGGTTGTTAGTCCCCGACTCATATATGATGAGTATGAATTTCATGCGTGTGAAAGTGAATCAGTTCCATTAGTCCCCGGAAGCCTCAGACCATCTGCGGTGTCCTGGGACCCAAAAATCAAGGTCTGTGACTAAGCCCCGACTAAGGGCCTAACCGATCCAATTTAGTCTGCGACGGTCTGAGGACGCCCCAGGAGGCCTGGGACTAACAACTGATTAAGAACCAACTGTTTTCAGCACGTCAGAAATTAAAGCGAGGCAATGAGGAGGTCTGGGACTATATAAGCGACCGCGCACACATTCTCGTTGTTACTGACTGTTTGGCTACTGAGAGACGTGTGTCTCTGTTTTGAAGATCAGCCACTATTACCACGGAGTCCCAGAGGGTCGGGCTACTGCCAACAACCACTCCACAGGCGTCTAGTTCCACTCAAGCAGCAGCTGGCAGCAGTTTTGTGTACTATACACCAAGCCCCAGTGGCTTCAGCAACCCAACATCTGTCCTAACTGTACAGGACGAAGGGAGCAGACACAACCTAAGTGGAAAATTAAGCCAGCTCCCAGATCTAACATCAACACAGATCATCGAGCAGCCTCAGCAGCAGCAACCGCAGCTCTTTACTATCACCACTTCAGCACCGCCTCAACAGCAGCAGCCTCCTCAGTAGCCATCCAGTCAGGGCTCACTCACACCATCCCTATAGTTAAAGATTTTGGGCTATCACATAGCCACCAACCCCAAAACAGACAAACCCACTAGTAAACATAACCACCAACCAAGGGACTGACACACAAATTTGCAAACAGAATTATCCCACCCCCCAAAAAAATTCCACAAACACAGGAACTGCACCCTAAACACATCCATTTGGGTGATGATATTGTATAATATTTTTTAAGCAAGGAAACAGATTTTATTGGGACATTTGTAATATTTTAAAAGATATCATAAAAATTCTCTCTATTTTCAGTTATTTGTCTATAATTGATTCTAAATTTAGGGCAAATTTTGGGTGTAGTTTAAAGATTGGAGAGTTATGTTTAGCATGGGGTTTGTCTGTTTGTCTGTCTGTACAAGTTATGTTTGGCATGGGGTTTGTCTGTTTGTCCATCTGTACAAGTTATGTTTGGCATGGGGTTTGTCTGTTTGTCCGTCTGTACAAGTTATGTTTGGCATGGGGTTTGTCTGTCTGTACAAGTTATGTTTCACATGGGGTTTGTCTGTTTGTCCCTCTGTATAGGTTATGTTTGGCATGGGGTTTGTCTGTTTGTCCATCTGTACAAGTTATGTTTAGCATGGGGTTTGTCTGTTTGTCCCTCTGTACAAGTTATGTTTGGCATGGGGTTTGTCTGAAGCAAGCATAGCTCATTAATTGTTTTTGGAATAATTGTTAGTCCTGAAAAGGACTCTTTGTTAGTCCTGAAAAGGACTGTTACAGTTAGTCCTGAAAAGGACTGTTTACTGCAGCAGGACTTATATTCTGCCATCTTGCCAGGCCACTGCTCCCTCATTATTGAAGTAGTCCTTCACCTAATCCCTCTGTCTTTTGGTTTCTCTAGCAGGGTTTCTGTCTTGGCCTCCACCAGCAGCACCACTAATCAATTCACAATCACCAGGCACATCATCATCATCAACCTTGATACTGGCTTCTCAGTATGTTGTGCAGAACCACACAGGTGAATACCACTTCTCTGACTGTTGTTGGGGGTAGTTCAATGGTGGCCCTCATCACTCTGAATCTTGAAACCAGGATGCCAAAAGCATTCTCAACAACTCTCCTACCCCTTGATATTCTGTTTCATGAGGCAGGTCTTCAGGGCAAATGCATCATCTGCCAGGATGAAGTAGGGGACATCTCTACCACCCTGGGTTATAGGAGCTGGGTCAGGGAAGCCTATCCTGCCATCCTCAATCCTCCTCTTCAACTGAGAGGCATTAAATATCTGGGCATCTGAGCAAGATCCAGTTGTACCAGCATCCACCCATCTAAACTTGTACTGGCCATCTACCAGGGCCAACATCACAATGGAAAAGAACCCCTTGTAGTTGTGGTACAGGGCTCCAGTGTTCTTGGGTTTCTTCAGGGCCACATGCTTCCCATCCAGGGCTCCCAGGGCATGAGGAACATTCCACCTGATCCTGAATTCCCTCTCCAGTTCTTTCCACTCATCTGGAGTAGTAGGACATTTGAGGTACTCTCTGGTGAACTCATCCTGGATGGCCCTGCAGACCTCTGATAAAAACTTGGAAATGGTGGATCTGTCAACCCTGAACTGACAGGATAATGATGTGTAGGACTCTCCAGTGGCCAGATATCTGATGGTGAGGGCTAACTTCTCCCCAACACTGATTGGAGCGCTGTAGTTGGTGGCCTGCCTGGCTAGACGTGGTTCCAGTCTGGTCTTTATCATTTCAAAGAATTCTGGGGTCATCCTCATGTAGTTGGTGAATCCTGGTATGTCTGTGGCATACAGATCAGCCATAATGTTGTGGTAGGCCCCTCTCTCCTCTCTCTGTAGTAGCCATGGCCTGACCCACATGTTGTGCCTTCTTCTAGGTCTCTGTATGGCTGGTGGTGGTGGTGGTGCAGGTTGCTGTGGTCGATGTAGAAATAGGAAATACATGATTATTTGTAACTGAATAAAACCAAAAAAAGCCCTAAGTTGTTGTTGAATCTGTCTTCCATTAAAAGGTGGCATCCTGCTGTGTTCCTAGAAAAGCAATGGTGATTAGATCGCGAATTTTATATATATATACCCAGAAAATCCAGCTTTTCTTCAAAACAAGAATCGGCGATCCTGGTCTGGGGAAGACTGAGGAGGCCTGAGGCGCTTGAGGATGCTGGGAGTTAATCGTGGGTTAGTCGGCTCTTAGTCCCAGGAGGCCTGAGGCGTCCTGGGACCCAGTCGGTATGTGTACGACAGGATCGTGGTTGAAACCGACCAGAAAACTGGCTTAGTCGATTCTTAGTCCCAGACCAGTCGGGGACTGTCTGGGCCCGCCTGAGGCGTCCTGAGGCTTCCTGAGGATAATCTGTACTTAATCCCAGACTTCAATACCGATTCAGTATTCCCGCCCATTTTACCTTTTTTCCACCGACTGTCCAGGGTCGCCGACAGAATCGGGGTTTAATCCTTTGGTGGAACAGGGGCATATGGGACAGAAGTGAAGGCAAACTGTTAGGTGATAATCTTCATTTGCTGTGCATTAAGTGTTCATTAATTTCAAAAAGAGATGGCATTGTTTACAACATTTTATATAAATAAATAGTTTGATATATCAATGTATACATCAAATATCTGTTTTAATCTTACACAACTATGAAAAAGGACAATATTTATTGTTTGGCCAATGCTTAAGGTCCTACTCTACGCCATTGCCAACGATTACATGCTTTCCAGATGTCAATGATGTCACTGAGGGCTTTTCCTGGCGATTGTCTTGACTGAAAGACTATGTTTTAATGCTTGATTTTATATTTTAACCCTTTAAAAGTTAAAACAATGTAGTACATAGGGGTTGACAGGCGTAGTTCCTGTATATATGCTACATCGACTCCAGGGACCATATTCACAAAAGATCTTAGCCAAATCTAAGTTGGCGATGTTTTTATACAAAAGTTAAACCTCAGACTTTGCTAAGACTTTACATAAATATAGCCCCTGGTCGTCTACTCTTAACTGTACAATGTGATCCCGAGACAGATTTTAGGTTATAAAATATGACAAAAATTCTTATCTTCTCTGTGAATTGTCACAAAAATAACATTCTATGCAGTTTCATAAAGAAACTGATATATAGTTTCAGTGTCAAGTGAAAAAAGCATATGCACATAAACTTGCAAATTTAGTAAGTAAATTAAATTTATATAAGTTTATAACTTAATACCCTATCCAATGGACAATTGCTTTACCGATTGGCGCGACTGGTCCCGCCAAACGCCAGAAAAAGACATCCTGTATATACTACTGGCAGGACCGGTCACAGAGTGTGCATTCGCTAGGTGGCGCCTCGTACTTCCTTCCTGTCTAGACAGCGTGACGTCATAGCATCTTTTTCGTTGTCTAAACATATTAAGACCCCTAGTAAGCTGATTGCAGGGCCGGATGGGTGGGCAATTTTATTGCATTAATACATCCTATCCTTTTTTTTGATATTATATAATTGTACAAGCTATGTACATATATACATATTTACATATCTCCTCATTTTTGGGCTTGGTGGTGGACCTGTTGGGCAGCCACCACTGGCCCTAAATGAAAAAGCTCTGTATCAGCCCAAGCCACATCCTTCAGATAAAATTGTGTGAAGGTGTTATGGGATTTCAAGTGACAGGCTGACAGAATCTGCTCTAAGGAGACCCCGATTAGAAGGCCTTAGACACAGCTAAAACCCTGACATCATGGGCTTTGACCTAATGCAGTGTGAGGGCCTCCTGGTCAGAGAGCTCATAACAAAGGATCACAGTTTGTTTGATCCATGAGGAGATGGTGGCAGGTGAGATGTCTTTATCAAAACCTTTCTTGAAGGAGACAAAGACCAACTCCTTGTTCTGCCTAAGATCTGAGGTCCTGTCCAAGTAATAGTGAAGGGCTCTGACTGGACACAAGGACCTGTCACCCTTGAGTGACTTGTCCAGAGTGGGGACAGGGCTGGAATGACCACTGGAGCCACACTCTCTGGGCCCTCCTTAGCCAGCTGATTCTTGGATAAAAAGCTGGGTGAGGGGTATAAGGACACCTTAGACCAGTCTGACTGGTGTCTAATGCTCTTATGAAGCCAAGCATGGATCTCACTCCTGCGTTTACCAGAACCCAGGGCCAGCAGAAAAACAGTCTTGAAGGTCAAGTGTTTTAATGAGGCCTCTTTTAAATTTTCAAAGGGAGCCTAAGTCAGCTGGTGTAAGACCAGGGACAGGTTCCAGGAGGGTATACCCCTCCTGCCCTTGGGCCTGTCTCTATGGAAACTATCCAAGATATGGGTGAGATTCTCATCTTTGCTGACATTAATGGTAGAGTTGCCCAATTTGTCAGCAATGGCTGATCTGTAACCATCAATGGTACCAGGTTGTAACTTCCTATCCAGAAACAGGTGCAACAGGAAGTCAGCTATGGCTTTTAGAGGTGGTGCCCTGAAGTTCTCCTGATTACTGAGGCAATGGTCCACTTTGCCTCATAGACGGATCTGGTTGATCCTGTCTGAGGAGCCTCAATTCATGCTGCCACTGCCTCAGAGAACCCCTGCTCCTTGATTGCAGTGGCTCTAGGAGCCAGGCGTGTAAGTTCAGGTTTGACAGGATCCTGTGCAGGGTCTGGTTGAACGGTTGAGAATCCAGATTGGGCAGGTTGGGCGGACACAGAGGGATCTGACTGGACATTGCCACTAGATCCCAAAACCAGGGCATGTTGGGCCACCCTGGGGTGATCAAAATGATCCTGTTGCAGGGGTAGTCCTGTAACTTCTCCACCACTTTGCCCAAGATGGCTGCTGGTGGGAAGGCATATGGGTTCAGATTTTCCCAGGACAGGCTGAGTGCATCCACTGCCCAAGCCTGGGGGTCTAGGACCAGTGACACAAACTGTGGGAGTTTGTTGTTGAATCTGGTGGCAAACAAGTCCACTTGAGGCTGGTGCCACCGGGAGCATATAGCTTGAAAAACCTCTGGGTGAAGGGACCATTCTGTTTGAATGGTCTGGCCAAGTCTGGATAGCTTGTCTGCTATCACGTTCAGCCGGCCGGGGATGTGACGTGCCTTGAGAGTTACCTGTTTCCTGGTGCACCAGGACAGGATTCTCCACAGTAGACCACACAGGGAGCCCGACTTCATCCCCCCTTTGTTGATATAGGCAACCACTGCTGTGTTGTCTGTGGCTACCAGGACTATGTTGTTTGAACAGAGGTCTTGGAACTCTTTTAGGGCCAGAAAGACCGCCTTTAGTTCCAAGTGGTTTATGTGTAACTTGCTTTCTGGAAGGGACCAGGTTCCCCTTGCAGTGTGTTCGTTTAAGTGAGCACCCCACCCTTAAGTGAGCGTCTCTAAATATCTGCAGAGCATGTTTTAGAGGGTGTAATGGTTGACCTTGAAGCACATTGCTTTCCTCCAGCCACCACTTTAAGTGGGGGGTGGAGTGACCTGCGGATGGGTATCACCTTTTCTAGTGATTCGGGTACCCTCCAGTTGTTCTTCAAGTGCCACTGTATGTGTCTCATGTGAAGTGCACTTGCTTTTCTGTGGCTGTTAGAAGTCCTATGAGGGACATGAACTGCTGGACCGGGCACACCGGACAGGATTGACAATATCTTGTCTTGTAAGGTCTGCCAACGATCTGGTGTGGGTCTGAACTTGGCCTCCCTGAGGTCGAACTGGTAACCTATGAATTTGAAAACCTGTTTTGGCTCCAGTTCTGACTTCTCCTTGTTCACCAGCCAACCTAGTTCTCGACAGAGAGCTACCAAGGTCTGTGTATGCTGGAAACAAGTTTGGTGGGATGTGGCTCTCACCAACCATTCATCTAGGTACTGGTGAATTCTTATACCCCTCTGTAAAGCCATCAGTTTGACCTCTTTGGCCACCACTGTGAACTCCATGGGTGCTGTGGACAGGCCAAAGGGTAGAGCTTTGAACTGGTAGGACTGATGCTGGATGTGAAAACGTATGTACATCCTGGACTGGCTGTGAATTGGTATATGTAAGTATGCGTCTATGGAGGTGACCCACTCCCCTAGCTGTAGGGAGGTCCTTATTGTCTCTGGGGTCTCCATTTTGAACGACTCTGTGTTTAGGAAGGTGTTCAAGGTGCTCAGGTCCAGGATAGGTCTCCACTGGTTGTTGGGTTTGGGTACCTTTGGTTTTATCCACCCGGAGTGATTTCAACTGTTTAACCATAGAGTCTTGTACCTTTGTCAGACACCTTGATAGACCAGCAGCCTGGTTACACATCACTGACTGTTCCCAGAACGCTCTCTCCCACTGCCTTAAAGTGTCCTGGCTGAAAGTACGGGAGGCTGGGGCAGAAGGCAAACTACGTCTGGCCACTCTACTAAACATGCTGTTTAGCTTGGCCGGTTCCGGCAACCAGTCACACACAGTTGTAGAAGCAGAGTCCTTCTTATCTGTATGCATTGCATACCATTTTGATGACCTGGGTGTCTTCACAAACTGGTCTTGCAGCAGTCCACCAGTCTCAGTGTTCCTGGAAGGGTAGCCTTCAGCAACAGTTACATTTAGTTTCCCAAATTTTTTACATAGCCACTCATCTACCGGTAACTTGACAGACACTTTACCGGTTGGCATGGCTCGGGAACCGGCAAATGCATTATCATCCAGGGAGGAAGATGTGTTGTTGTAGTCAGGGATCTGATGCCAGCCCATGAAGGATCTGACCCCTCTGACAGTCTCCCTGTAATTGGCATCTTCAGAGAGGTCCTGGTCAGTTGAATCTTGCGGCAGTTCACCCTGGATGTTGACACTAGTTGGTGAAGCCGGTTCCCCATCCATCTCTGCCTCACTTTCAGATTCACCGGCAAACTCATCAGGTCGTACACCGGGAAGTGACTGGTTCAACTGCGTAGAATCAATACAGGTTGGCAGCACTTCAGGACCTACACCGGGAGCCTTTGTAGGCTGGGTGGTTGTCCCTGCACCGGGAGCCTTTAAAAAGCTGGGTGGCTATCTCTGCACCAGGAGCCTGTAAAGGCTGGGTGGCTACGTCAGAGGTACCAGGACCCTGAACAGGGTGGGTAGCACTCTTCTCATCCCTCACAGGATTTGTACCGGGAACCCCCAGTGGGTAGCAGTCGACTGGGCAGCTTCACCGGTGGTCTGGACAAGACTGGAACCAGTACCCTTAGTGACCAAGCCAGTAGACATCACACTGGAAGATGCACCCGGATCAAAGAAGGGATGTTCTCTGGTCACAACAGCAGAGGGATTCACAGGTCTCAACGGCACAGCAAACGACTTGTTAAGAAGCAAATCTTCAAGTCGTGAAAACCTCTCACTCCACTGTGTCTTTTTTTGCTGGATTTAGGAGATCCATGAGAACGTTTCTTCTTCTTGGGTGTAGATTCGACAGAAGACGGCTTGTCAGTGCTAACCCGTCCCAACAGAGTGACCTAGCTCTGAAAAGTCCACGAGAGTGGGGGCGCATCACTGGAAACTTCAGATTTCTTCTGCTCTCCACGTTCTTTCCTGGACCTGTAGGTCGGGGTGGCCAGTTGTTGAACTTGAGCAGGCGTAAACTTAACACACTTAACAGTTCTTAACACAGGTATCGTCTCCCACCCCCTTCTACGACATCTGGCACATTTCTTGTGGTTGTCTAACAGAGCCATAACATGCCCGCAATTACCTCGTTTCTGTCCAGGAGACGACATGATGATCAGTAAACCAGCAGAATTAAGAAATACTACTTGGAATAAAATAAAAAAGTAAAGTTCGTTGTAAACTTCAAAAACGTTTCTCTGTTGAAAACACGTCTACACACTCTTCACACCAAACGAAAAAGATGCTATGATGTCACGCTGTATAGACAGGAAGGAAGTACAAGGCGCCAGCTGGCGAATGCACACTCTGTGACCGGTCCTGCTGGTAGCATATACACGATGTCTTTTTCTGGCGTTTGGCGGGACCGATCACGCCGACTGGTAAAGCAATTGTCCATTGGATAGGATGTATTAACACAACAAAATTGAAAATTTTATTTTAAATGTAGCTTTTATAAGCTACAATACTTACCTATTGAAACAGAGTGCTATTCCGTTGACCACCGGAAAAGCTGCCAACGGGTAGAAAGTTGGAAACTTTCCCGGCCGAGTGCGGGGAGAGGTCTCCCCGGAGCCGGCTCACTTCACCGGATACACCGGTACAGAGATGACCGGATATATGACGACTGCGCAGCAGATCACGTGATTCTTCCTTCTTTCTGTTGGGATCCATCCCCGGCAGTGAGGTGTCGGTAAGCGGGGACGGACCGGGAGGGCCTATATCTGTTTCAATAGGTAAGTATTGTAGCTTATAAAAGCTACATTTAAAATAAAATTTTCAATTTTATTGCGCTACAATGTACTTACCTATTGAAACAGAGTGCTGAATTCCAACATCTTGGATGGTGGGAAGACAGCTCACCGACTAGGATCCGGTGAAGAGCCATGAATGGTGAAGGAAGGAGACCCGGACTCAGCATCCGTGCCGGTATGTTGAAGATCCGATAGGAGGGGTGTGCTCTTCTGGGAACCTTGGGAAGGCTCTGGAGGAAGTTGTCCGGTAGACTGAAGCCCGTCAGGGAGGCACTCCATAATGGCTGCAACGATAAAAAATAAGAGAAAAATTAAGAGAAGATAAGGGAATTGTGAGTTAACGAAAAATTAACGACAATTCTATGACAAAAGGCTGAGTAAAGAGAAAAAAGGGACACCTCAAATTAACTCAGGTTAGTTATGGAAGATATGAAGTAGAGATAATTACCTTAAATGGTAGGAAGCCATGCTCTACGCGGTCAGAACCGGTTCTGACCGGCCCCATCTGCTGGATGTGTCGTCTGGTAGCCCCCCCCCCCTCTTTTGGAGGTGAGAGTCCTGCTAGGGAGGAGTCACTACTTGTTGAGCAGCCACAAAGGATCCCAGGTGGAAGGATAGGTCTTTTTGATTCTGGCCTGAAAGATCCTTGAGGTAGAAGGATGTAAAAGTGTTATGAGATTTCCAATGACATGCTTGGAGGATCTGGTCCATGGAGACACCCCCATAAAAAGCTTTGGAAGCAGAAAAAATGCTCTGACGTCATGGGCCTTAACCCCTAGTAGGTCCATGTCCGAATTTTCCACTCTTGAATAACAATATTTAATGGTGTTTTTAATCCAAGATGATATGGTGGAGCACTGGATATCCTTGGAGTGGCCTTGTTTATAAGAGACAAATAACAAGGCTTTATCCTGTCTTAAATCTGCTGTGAGTTTAAGGTAGGTAGAGAGGGCCCTCACGGGGCATAGTAGGGCATCCTCGTTAGAGTCGTTTTGTGGAGTTGCAAGAGCGGGAATAACCACTGGAGATACTGCTTGGTTTCCTTCCTTAGCTAGTTGGTTCTTGGCGATAAAGGAAGGAGAGGGGGTGAGTTGAATTTGGTCCCATTCGCCTAGGCATAATAACCCGTCTAAAGTCCAGGCGTGTATTTCGCTGCGCCTTTTTCCTGATGCTAGGGCTAGGAGAAAAACTGTTTTCCAGGTAACATACTTCAAGGGAGCCTCCTGTAATGGTTCAAAAGGAGGTTGTTTGAGCTGGTGTAGGACTATGGAAAGATCCCACTTGGGTAAGTTCCTGGAACTTTTCGGCTTATCCCTATGGAAGCTGGCAATAAGTCTGGCTAATTCTGTATTGTTGCTGATATCCAATGGAACATTTCCTAATGTGTCAGCAATTGCTGTCCTATATCCCTCAATGGTGGATGGGCGTCTGTCCTTCTCATTGAAGAGAAAGCACATGAATTCGCATATATGTTTTATAGAAGGAGACCTGAAGTCCACCTGTTGTTCGATGCACCACCTTTCGAAAACTGACCATTTTGAGGCGTAGATGGCTCTAGTAGAGAGTCTTTGAGGTGCAGCAATTCTATCTGCCACCTCTGCGGTAAAGCCTTGGTTCTGGAGGGCTGTGCTCCTAGATACCATGCGTGGAGGTTGAGGGATTCCGGGTGAGTGTGGAATTGGTTGTTCAGTGGTTGTTTGAGTAGAGAGCGAATTGGTGGGAGTTGTCTCGGGATGTCGAGTGACAGTTCCACCAGGTCCCAAAACCACGGTTTTGTCGGCCAGCCGGGGGCTATTAGGATGAGCCTGCATTGTTGGGACAGTAGTTTCTGGACCACTCTTGGTAGCAATGCTGTCGGAGGGAATGCGTACCCTATCATGTTCTTCCAGGAGATGTTTAGCGCGTCCACCGCCCAAGCCTGTGGGTCCGGGATTGGAGACACATAGGTTGGAAGTTTGGTGTTCAGGTTGGTGGCAAACAGGTCTATTTGTGGCCGTTCCCAAAGTAGGGAGATCCTTGTGAAGATATGAGGAGCCAGGGACCATTCTGTGTGTTGGATTTGGTTTCTCCTGGAGAGGCCGTCCGCAATAACATTGAGAGAACCTGGGACGTGCCGTGCTCTGAGTGTTATTTGGTGCTTGTTGCACCATGTGAGTAGTCTCCACATGAGGGCACAAAGTTCGGTGGAGTGGGTTCCCCCCTGTTTGTTTATGTGGGCTACCACAGTTGTGTTGTCTGATGCTACCAGCACTTGTTTCTTGTGGCATTGGTGCGAGAAGTGTTGTAGGGCTAGGATTACTGCCTTTAGTTCCAGTACGTTTATGTGAAGGTGTTTTTCTATTTGAGACCATAGACCTCCGACGGAGTCGTGATTTAAGTGAGCGCCCCAGCCTGCGTTTGATGCGTCTGTAAAGATTAGAATGTCGTGATCTCTGGGGTGTAGGAATTCTCCGACTAGGACGTTTTGGGGATTTAGCCACCATTCCCCGTGTTGTTTCATTCTGTGAGTCCAAGGAATTGGAGAATTCAAGGGCATCGGAGCTCTCCAGTGAGTCTTGAGATGCCATTGAAAAGGTCTCATGTGTATCCTGCCCAGTTTCACAGTTTTCTCCGTGGATGCAAGTAATCCAATGATTGACATAAGTGTCCGTGCACTGAGAGTCGATCTCGTCGCGATTGCGTTGAATGTATTTTGGATCTTGCTCCATCTGTCTTTTGTGGGTTTGACCAGGCCTTGGTCCAATGCAAAATGGTAGCCTATGAAGTCGAACCTCTGCTGGGGGGTGAGCTCCGATTTCTTGAGGTTTACGATGAACCCCAGGCTTCGAACCAGGGAGAGAAGTTTTGTTGTGTTTTCCTGAGCCTCTGGCTGAGAAGTGGCTCGTATTAACCAGTCGTCTAAGTATTGGTGTAGACGGATGTCTTGTTTTAAGGCCAGGAGCTTTACCTCCTTCACTAGGGAGGTAAAAACTAGGGGGGCCGTGGCCAGTCCGAAAGGAAGGCTGGTGAACTGGTATGTGGTTCCCTTGTGGTGAAACCTGAGGAACTTTCTTGATTGAGGGTGAATGGGGATGTGTAGATATGCATCTGACAGATCTATTGAGGTGACCCATTCTCCTTGTCTGAGCGATGTGCGGATAGATTCTGGAGTTTCCATCTTGAACTTGGAGACTGTTAGGTATTGGTTTAAGGAGCTGAGATCTATGACGGGTCTCCATTTGTTCCCTGGTTTTGGGACTAAGAACAATCGGCTGTAGAACCCGAGACTGTCTTGTTTGTTTACTTTTTCTATTGCGTTTTTGGTTAGAAGATCCAGAATAGAAGTCGACAAGGCATTGTCTTTGTTGGCGTCGTTGTATTCGCTGTGGATGCAAGGTGTTCTGGACAACTTGGGATGGTCCCTGAACGGTAGGCGGTAACCCTGTCTTAAGAGGTCCAGTTGAAAGGGGTGAGCGCCTTGTTGTTCCCAATGTTCTACAAACCACTTGAGTCTGCCTCCTACAGGGAGGTCTTTTATGTTTTCTTGGATATATAAAGGTACCTTGCCTAACTGTACACTCGGAGTCTTTACCCCCTCCGGTGGGGTGTTTTTGCTCAGAGTCACTTGCCTCTCTGGGAGGCCACTGCTCCCGGGATGGTTGAGTGGTTTGTGGGGATCCCAAGGAAGCCCTGAAGGGGTTGAAGGAAGTTGTCCATGATTGAGTGGGGGAGAGGATTGAGGAGTGTCATTGGTTTTGTGTTTGTTGTTGGCTCTGGTTGCCACTGATGTTTTTACCTCTACCCCTGCGAGCTCCTCTGCCTTTGTTGCTACCACGAAAACCACCCCTGTGTGGTTGTTGCTGTGGGTAGAATTGAGGGGGCATGACATATTGAGGAGGGGGTATCTGGTAATACCCTCCTTGTTGATACGCCCCTCTGCCCCTGCCCCTGGGTTTCTTCTTCTGCTTGCCGTAGGGGTGAAACCTTGTGCTTTGTTGGTTTCCGGTCTTAACTCCTAGACCTATCAGGTGTTGTTCGTATTCTTGCATCAACGATCTCTCAAATAGGTCTGGGCCAGAGATAGGGGCTGCCCGTAGATTCTTTAGGCGATAAGAATCAAGACTATTATGGGCGTTCTTGAGATAGGAGTCCCTTCTGATGAGGACTAGGTTGGTTAGCAGGTGGAGAAATTTCTCCAGTAAGTGTTGATAGGCGACAGCGGTACTCCTGCTGATGTCCAGCATGAACTGCATCTGTGGGGTATCCTCTACAGTTGAGTTGAGCAGTTGATGGAGAAACTGATCCCTGTTGTTTGGGTCTGGATCTGATGCCAGTAATCCAAATGTCTTTTCCCTTTGGTCTCTAGCTGCTCTGAGATTGTTAAGGGTCGATTCACTGGCGGTTGAGAGTGTTGATAGAAAATTTGAAGTAGCAATGCACTCCCTAACCATAAGTTCCAGTTTAACCAGTTCTCGTTGGTTGATAGAGGCTGTAGGAAGGCCTTTGTACCCGGGCCTGGCAATGTTTGAGAAAGCCTGTGGTACTACTTGAGGTCTCTGTTCAAATGTTTCCCTGCCACTGGGTACCAGTTCCCTCTGTTTGGTGGGTTGGGCACAAATTGTCCAATATCCAGGGAAGTTGATGAGGCTGGTCCAGGTTTGACCACCGTATCCTGGTTTTGGAGCAGTTTTGCGATGTCATCCATAAGGGGAAGTTTGAGAGATGGTGGACGGGAGGATTGCTCCATGCGGAACATATTTGGATCGCGTCCAAGTCCTGAGCCGAGTTTGTAATCCTCCGTCTTTGCCGGGTCGTCTATGCCAAGGTATTGGCGTACTCGGTCAATGAATGCGTGGAAATCTGCCTTGGGGGGAGGTGCTAAGTTCTCCGGTTCTGAGTCATCTACTTGAGAGGCAGATGAGTAGGATGATCCAGACTCCAAGCCATAGTCTCCCTTCTCGAGCCTTTGGAGGGGAGATTCTGATTGAGTTGGTGGTTGGGTTGGAGATGGAAGAGTAGGAGAAACTACCGCTTTAGTGGCTTGAGCGATAGAAGCTGACCCCTTTACCCCTTTTAATCCTTTCTTGACTGTCTGGTGAAAGGAGGTGTCCATCGGTTCTGGGGGTGTTGGAACCGGTTGGTTAGGTTGTGTTTGAACGACCTGGCTAGGTTGAGCCTGTGCAGATGGTAGTGGTGCTGAACTATCTGAAGGAGTTGGGGAGAATTTCTTGAACATTTCCTCCATGGAGGAGGTGAGAAACTGTTGAAGGCCTCATTGAAGTTGTGAGGATAGGTCCAACATTTGTTTCTGATTTCGCTGTGACAAATTCTCCATCATTTGCAGGTTTTGCTGTTCGAAATGTGCTTTTAGCATCTGTGTGCGAGGAGTAGGTGGAGGTACCAGTCTCTGTGGATCTGGAGCGGACGAGAACATTGGGTCCTGCTGGATGGTGGCTTTGGGTGGTGCTGGAGTCTTGAAAAAGACTGTTGATGTGGTGGGCACCGTGAGAAAAGCCGCGGACCTTGGAGGCGGTACAGAAGGTTGTACAAATTGTATCCCACTAGAGGGGAGATTCTGTGTCGACTGCAATGGAGACAAGCCGGCCGGTGCTGACACTCCGGTCGGAGACACATAGCCGGTAGTACCGGTCCCGCTATCCTCGGTATTTAGATCCAAGATGGAGTCGTCTATTTCACCGGCCTCCGGATCCTCATCTTCCGGTTCCGGATCAGCCGGCAAATTCTTGGATGCACGCTTGGCACTTCTTTCGTGAAATACAGTCCGGAGGTGATTCCATTCCACCTCTGTAAGGGCTGAACATGCAGAGCAAGCCTCTAGAGGGGCTCCTGAGGCACAAGGGTCCTCCCCTTTACAGTGCATTCTACAGCTGTAACACCTCAGGTGCTTATCAAATGCTGGCATCCAGTGCCCACATTTCCCCCTCTTCTGATAAGGAGGAGTGGCTACCATGTTAGTGGTGGAAAAAATAAGTGTCACAAAATACAAGACACAAGAAGTTAATCTCACCAAAGAGTATACTAGAGTTGTCTATAAACAACGGTGAGACAAAAGATATATTCCTAGAGTAAATATCCTCTTAGAAACTGTATAAAAACTATCACAAAGTGAGAGTTCCAAAGAAAGCCAACTGATAAGATGGCTACCAACGGAAAGAAGGAAGAATCACGTGATCTGCTGCGCAGTCGTCATATATCCGGTCATCTCTGTACCGGTGTATCCGGTGAAGTGAGCCGGCTCCGGGGAGACCTCTCCCCGCACTCGGCCGGGAAAGTTTCCAACTTTCTACCCGTTGGAAGCTTTTCCGGTGGTCAACGGAATAGCACTCTGTTTCAATAGGTAAGTACATTGTAGCACAATAAAATATTTATTTTTTTCCTTGTAATTAAACGTGTTTTATCCAATATGGCGGCCAACAAAAGAAGGAAGTTGTGTACTAATCAATATCTACATCACCTTGAGGCAATAGTTGTTGCCACCGAATGGTCAACTCGGTCATATTATGTGCTCATTTTTCTTGAGTTGGCGGAGTCACAAGCAGTCACCCGAGATAGCACTTAGCCGACAAGGTTTGCTATTGTAGAACTAAAAACTACTTGTTTTGATGAGTTTGCTAGCCACTGATATTGATGAATCAAATCCTGGCAGCAATTGGAATCAAGTGAAGCACCTGTCTAGATTCAATTGAGCGTTCATATCTTGTTTTGTAAAGGAATAATTTGGCAGCTATATTTTGAACTCTGAATTTCTTGATTGATTATTTTGATAAATCAAACAGTACACTAATTCAGAAATTGAGTGTTGCTTCTGTACGTTGTAAGTGTGTATCTGATATTTCTGATTTGGGTGTATATTTAGCATAGTTGCTTTGCATTTATGGGTAATGTGTTGTTTAAAGTTGGTTATCTAAATACACTCCTATAGATACTTAATGTCAACACTTGAATATTTTACATATTCACCATTCACTTTAAACATTTTTTGAGTTGCTTTGGATGACCAAACAGGATGAATTCAGTTTTAGAGCTGTTCGTTTTAAGACGGTTGGAATCCATCCTTAATTTTATATCCTCTGCACAAGATATGATGAGTTTTAGCATTGGTGCAGTTGGTGCATTGTCTGGTCAAATTTGACACTTTTGCAGGTGATAAGGAGTTCACTGAAGATATTTCGCAAATTTACTATGATACAAGCTTATATTTGTGAAGTATTTCAAAGCAATATAGAAGATGTGACACAGCCATTTGTCATTTTGCAAGCTATTGTAGTTACCAAGTTTATTGTAGTGTCAACACTTATTTTAATTATGTAGAAACAATAGAACCCACACATGCAAACTGTAAAATGCAAGATGTTTAGAACAGATTGAAACATCTCATATAGAAAGTTGAAACAAAAAAAAACAATCAAGAAGTTTGATACCGATTCAGACATCTTGTAATGAAGACGTTTTCAAAATATTTTTTCTCAGGATATATCAGGATAACAGCAATGAATCCTGCCTTGTCGGTATTAACTTCATTAATTCACCTCTGTAATTTTAGTGACATTTCTTTGCTCTTTGTTGCAGCAATGGTCATTTCGGAAGGACTGGTGCAGAGCACGTATGTACCTGGTCGAAGGCAGAGCCCAGAGACTCTAAAATCTAACACTTTTAATTTTTGCAGTTTTATAGATATGATCTAACTAATGTTAGAGCTAAATTAGTGCGGTGACATAGTGTAAAATGGTCAACAGGCTGTAAATCACTGCTCAGTATGAAAAGATAAATTTGGGATAACAAAAATTCTTGCAGCTGAGTTTAGTAATTTACAGTCACACTACAAGATGCTAGAATGCCAGGCAAGTGACATGAATCTGTTTTATATAGTATATCTTAAAAGCATTCATATTCAGTTATCATTCCAAAATAACCAGTGGTAACAGTCAGTATTTAACAGAGTAATCATTTAACTTATTTTCAAAGGCTGACAAGAATGTATGAGTTGTTAAGTGTATGTTACAGGTATAGACAGGTGATTGCATTGTTATATTGCACCACCATCTATTTGAGTTTATCAATGGACAAACTGTGATGGATTCTTAATGGATAGAGTTCAGTGTTTTCCATAGCTTTTATCAACTTTGTTTAGGTTTGAAGTTACGTTTCTTCAGAAGATCTTGGGTTAAAGCCTACAGTCGAAAGATTCAAAATCACTCATTGGTCAGTCAAATGTAAGGATAAAGTAAGCATCTTACCATATACATGGCAGTGCCAGTTAATAAATATACATATCAAAGCCAAAACACTGCAGTGAATATAAAGGTATAGAGAGGATGTCACTGTCATGCACATACCTCATGCAATACCTCAGCAGTCAGTTCGTTGTTTACACTTCTAGATGACACCTACAAATTTGCCATGGGTGAAATTTAACAAGATTTTGTCCTGGGATGAAAATTTTTCCCCTTTAAGCTCGCACAGATCTGACACTGGACCCGTATTCACGAAAGGTCTTAGCCAGGGCTTAGGCTTAAAGTTGACTTTTGTCTCAAGTTTCCGCCCCAAAACTGCTAAGACTTTTGTCTTAGGCTAAGTGCTATTCACAAAGAATTTAAGACCGGTCTTAGGCTTAGCCGAGGGCTCAACTTTAAGACTGGTTGGTAGTGGGCTTAAATTTTGTAAAGAGGACTTAAATATGGCCACCATAAACTTTTCTCCACTTCAAAATTTGAAATGGCTGTAAATAAAGTATAATTATACAGAACACCTCACTAAAACAGTCTTTGGAAAGTTTATACGTGTTAACAAGGTTTCCCATTTCAAAACAGCACTTTTCCTTAGTTTATTTTTTATTTATTTAGGGTTTTAAGTCGCTTTCAACACTGTACAGGTCATATCACGACGGGTAGTTGAAAGGGCAGAGGAAACCAGTACATACAGTTCGTTAGGATTCTGTACTGTAAACTGCTGACCAACGGCAAGCAACTACCAGCTTTCCCACTTGAGGCCATGCTGGGGATCGAACCCCGGCCTCAGAGGTGGGAGGGACTTTTCCTTAGATAAAATGCATTGAATTAAGGATATATGTCACCAGTAGTATACTTTGAATAGAAAAGAAAGGTCACATGACACAGAAAACCACTGTGGTTATTTGATAATCTTGGACTTAGCTAAGTCACCCTTTGTGAATATGGTCTTAAGACAAAACTTAGCTGAGACAAAAGTCTCCATTTTAAGTCTGGATTTAAGTCTAAGACCTTTTGTGAATACGGGCCCTGGTCTACTGAAACTTCCAGCATATGCAGTCAGATATTACGTTTCCAATGCCAGCTTTAGGGAACATTTTAATGATCTAACTGGTTGATATTCTATGGTTACTTGTAATTGTTTGAAAGATAAGCCCATCCTTCTCAACTTTTTTGTTGATGTTCTGACTGCCCAAGACACTTCTAAGATTTATCAAAAAGATCAGGTATCAGATCATTTTTAATTGTACACTTATCTGTCTTAGTGGTATATCCACAATTAAGTTAGTATTTTTAAAGATGTCTCCAGAATTGTTATTTCTACCACATGATTCATACAGGATGTCTTCACAATATAATGTTTCTTTGTATCCCATGAATGATATTGGATGTCTCTGCAATTTAGCTGGTACTTCTACCACCTCAATCGTGCAAGATATTCACAAATGTGTTGATATTTCTATCACAAGTAGACTCCAGAAAGGTATTATCCATATTGATGTTTGTTGCCAAGTTCCAGTTATTAGGCAATAATTTTATCATTGGGAATATTTTTTTTATAAAATAATTAAGATTAACTTTAAAAGTGATAAATTTTGGTAGAAAAATTTTGGTAGAAAAATTTTGATGGGGATATACACCACTTTGGGTGTAAACTTGAGATGAACAAATTTTTGTTATTCTATCAAGTATGAAATACAAAAGTCTAAAATTTGACTTGATTTGAATAATTAATATAGTGTCCAATTAATATGACCATTTAAAGCTCTACTCAGAAAGATTATAAAAATACAACAGTTTTTTGGGCATCAATAGCCTGAAGTTGCTGTGTCATAATGTATTATGATAATGGCCAGGTTTTAGTCACTGCTGGAGATGGTGAGGTACTGGGAATTAAGACAGAAAAAACACTTGGATTAATCTACTGTAAACTTTATTATTTCAAATACAGCATGCATGACATCAGTTACTCGAATAATATACGTAAAAATAAACAACAGTATAAAAATAACTGCACCACCAAAAGTCGATGGAACATTTTGGTCTTCATAACGCGGTGCACCAAGTTATGATGGTAAAGTGTATAATAACAAGTTTCTTCTTGTTCAAAGGCCTTTGACTGTTCTTGAGTTCTCACATTTCTCACTGTATAGAATATTGGCATAGCTTACAAGTATCACATGATATTTGTGTACATACAAAGATACAAGAAAAAAAGCGACAAGAAAGCACACACTAAAACACGCGTAATATATAAATCTATATACACAAAATATGAAATATTATATAAGTTATACAATATGGCTCTAAATTTTCTGTTACATATTCCATATTTATTTTAATATAGAAGTTTCTAATTCTAACTGGAGTATGTATTTTATGTCTTCGCACTACCTAATTTGCATAAAAACTACAATTACACTACTTCGACAAATCATGCTATGTAAGTAGCCTCATCAGGAATGAAAACCAAATATTTCCTTTCAGCCTAATGTCATTAACTTAAACATAATCAATATATGTGTACACTGATCCCATACTAATGATATTTGGTTAACAATCCCATGACTTTAGAAGCTTCCATTTAATACACCTAGTTGCCAGTTTTCCCTCAAGCGAGAAGCTTTATATACTAGAAACATTAATAGTTCATTCACTTTTAAGAGTCTCTTATATCTTTTCCAATGTAATTTCTCTCCTCAAATCAACTGCGTTGCAAAACTGTTCCTCAAAGATCAACACACACCAATCACCTAATCTAGTGTAGCTTAATCTACCAAACACTGCTCTTATAGAAGTCTACGGCTGCTTTATGTTAAAAAGTTTATAATTTGGCTTAAAGGATAACCCACTCATCAAATTTTGTCTTAAAACTTTATATAAACTTTCAGATACACACAGAAATTTATTGCCAAAAGAAAGCCCTTTGAAAATACTGATTAAGATGCCTCACTTGCAAAACTAGCATCAGAGAAAACAAAAACTTGGTTATCCCAGTAAAAAATAATCGTCAAGCTAAAAAAAAAGTAATGACAAAAAAGCAATAATCATTTCTAATTTTCTCTATATTCTAACATGGATAACTGTGTGTATAATACTTCACAAAAAAAAATGAGTATAATTAAAAATTGAAAGACAATGGTAAGAGATGACATGTATAGAAAACACACATGAAAAATGTATTTACATGACAAAAAAGTAGCAATTGAATTTTTTTTTTTTGCAAACATTCTCACAGACACACGACATAGTTTACAAGAAAGAACATCAATAAACATAAAACACCCAAATGAAAAAATTGGACACAATGTACAAAAACACACAGTACAACTTAGGACAATAATCAGTTACAATGAGACAGGTTACTCTGCAGAATGTGTAGTTTTACTACAAGATCAGAGATACTGACACACAGACATACACAGATTCATGGCAACCAATCAGATTTAAGAAAAACATACCATGCAGTGCCGCTCTCAGCCTATGTAATGCAAGATACAAGTTACTGGATGGAATATGAAAATGTTTACTTCTAAATGATTCTATTTCTAGAGCTACACTGTACAAACAGACTGTGTATGGCATTTACTGATGGAACTACTTTTTTGAGGGTCAAATGTTACAGGACACAAGTGTGAAAGAGTAAGGTTCAAAGAGGCACTATATTTACTGATAAATTCGAATGAAAGTCATATAAACTGCCCCTTATTTCCTTACAAGTAGGATAATAAACATACCCACAGATTCACCCTGAAAACACCACACGAGAACACAGACAAACAGGGAAACACGTAGAAAGCAAATAACAGAAAAGGGCAAATGTGGGATTTTTGAATTGTTGAGCAAAAACCATTTCTTATAAACAAGAAACCTTTTGTCCCAAGAACGATTTGACCCTGAAAAGATAGTAACTGAATGATAAAAAGACAGTTGTATTTGCCTTTGAAAATAAGAAACCAGATTTTTTAGTTAAAAAACCTAGTCATTTATTCACACTTGTAAAAAAAATTGCAGTGGATTGTTTAGAATGAAATGGTCTATTTATCAAATTAAATTAGCTTCAGGATAACAAAATATGTTATCAATGCTTGATGAATACTAGTATTTCTGTTTTTGACTCCCACTGTTTGGTGCATAGTAAAAAATATGGTTTAACTTTGTTGAACTATTACTAATACATGTGGAAGTGGTAACCACAAAGTGACCTTGTAAGTAGAAAAAGAACAAATCAAAAATCTTTTTGTAAGGTGAATAACACTTGATTTATATAAACTAACACAAACCAAATGTGGTATAATGTTTTTACCAGACAACCCAGTCGGAAGTTGTGGGGGAGGGGGGGGAACAGAATTTCTGCTGCTGTATTCAACTATGAAGTTATGTATCAGAGTAAATCAAATGGCACCTCTATGATTAAACAGTATGCTTTGAAGTTTAAAAAAATGGAAAAAAAATTCACTTTGTAAAAAACAATGAAGAGGCGAAGATTTTTTTTTTTTTTTTGTTGAAGTAAGATGACGAGAGGGGAGGGTTATGTATCATTTAGAAAACATTTGAAAGCTCTTTCACACATGCATCCACAAAGATAATAACATGATGATTGTACACATTTCATTTTAAAAATATAAAATACTGCTCATTGATGGCAAACTTTTCAATGCTCAAACAGCACTACAGCATTCGTCTATTTTCCAAAATATATTAGCTGAATTTACATTTCATATAACATTGGGAAACAATTAAGTGGAGAATATTTTGCATCAAAGGGCATATTTTATATTCTTTACAGTAAACAGAACATACAACACAACATTTCTATACATATAACAGCAGTTTTGTATCCACTGATGTTTCAGTTTATTATAAAATTACACCAACTGGGAAAAGTAACTTTTTCATATACTTTTTCTACCAAACACAAGATATGTTTATGATATGCCTTGTTGATGTAAAAAAGTTCAAATAATCTTAAAAGTCACATTGAAAAAGATTCCGTCAAAAAATACCTCTGATTCATAAATATTTATAATTTCAACATGGATTAAAAATAGTTTGCTCAACAATTTATTTATATCACATCAACCATGTTTGTATCAAGAATACAAATATATATCCATACATTTTGTACTTAGCTTTAATTTTTAGTTTCCTATCAAACTACACTCTTATACCTAATTACCTTTGCTCCACAACTATGTAGCTAGCAAATCACTATAGAGGTGGCTGATATATTTCCTTTCTCAAAGATTCTATAATTTCATTCACAAAAACAACTCAGTGCGTCTAATTCTACAATCTTGCTGTCAACAAGCTGTGAAGCATTTTACAAGGTTTACTATCAAGGCACTTCCAAGTGCTGCTGCTATGTTCTCTAATACATGTAGAGTCAAAATGTGACATCAGCCAAAAGTAAGTGAAATTTGCCACCTGCCAAAATGGAACTAACAAACAAAATTGATGGGAACTCTGCCACAGATTTCACAAACTTTGGCAAAATTTACATTTGTAACTCTTAAACTACACATCAATGTCTATGTACAAGTTAGCACCAAATGTTCAGGAAATCAGAGTGTTACATTGTATAAAAACACAAGTGTAGATTATTAAAAAGACAACAAAACAGAATGATAATTACACACACTTGCTAAAGTTTTAAAATTTCCACTTATGCTCTGTTATCAGTGACTGTACTTTAAATAAAAAAAACAACATTTTACTATTGTTTAGATTTTCTTGACAAATACTACAGTATCACTCTTCAACTGAAAAATAATAATTTGGAATTTTGTACAGAAACTGGTAAAGTTAAGTATATTTTAAATACTAATCCAAACATTATTTTGACAAAAAGCTATTCTGAGCAAACTATGGCAAATATTAAAACTTTAGCACAAACAAAATGAATCGGCATCACACAATAAGACAAAAGACACTGAAAAGACCTGATTTACAACTTTATAGAAACAAATAATTACACCTCGACCAATACAAGTATGTAACATGGTCCGTACATATACAATAGGAACTATATTGTGTCAAACAAGAGCCACATCACTGTACAAATATTCCAACATCAGCTATCATAAGTCCACCATCTTACTTTCTACTTTTGTGTAATGTCATCAGTAGACGTCACTCCTAGCCAACGTAAAGATGTATTAGTACAAAACAGGCTCATTGTATTGATCAATAGAAACCAGAAACTCAGGGAACACACAGCAAACTTTTGGTAACAATGAAAAGTATTGTAAATGCATTTACTTTCGCTCCTGTTGTCATTTTGGTTAATTTACAAAAACATACTCTATATGGCTCTTTCTTGTGTGGGCATTTTATAGCTTTAATACTGGTGTAAAAAAACGTAAACTTAGTCCACTAACTTAAAACATAATACAGTCAGCATAAAGTAAACAAATTTACAGTATTTTTCTACAAAACACTCCCACACAAATACACAAAGAACACAGATGAATTTCTTTAGAAATAGATAACTATACATCCTATTACATTCTACCAAGTTGACTACACAAACATGAGTATTTCTAAGGCACATAAGATGGCACAATGCTAACCCAACCATCAACATCAATAAATGGCTACAACTTACTGATTTTCAGATTTTGTAATTTTTTTTTGGTTTCATTTCTTATATTTGTGATAATATACATTAGACAGATTTTATAATTATACAATTGGAGAGCTTTTTTAAAAAAACATCTAACATGTTTTAAACACACACATACATATATATATATAGCATTAGATTCAACATTTTACATCAATCTGTTAATTTGAAAGATCGGAGTGACATGAATTAGCTTTAGGATACATTGCAACGTACCGAGAAGCAGCAACAATAAATAAAACTACAAACAAACAAACAAATACATCAAATTGACGCATGAACTGACCTTAAAACATGACAGAAACACAAAGAAGACATACACAATGAACATAACTAATTTGCATATCCTCAAAACTTTTCTTAATTCCTCCTATCTGGATAAGAATACTGAATCGAATGCTTTTTCCCAGTCAACAAGAGCAACCTTTACAAAACTGTGTCATTTACAATTGTAAGGCTGGTTCAGGTTATGTGCTAAGAAGAAGTATGATCAAATTAAGAAAAGAATTGAGGACCTAATCTGAAACACACTGAACACATGATGGTAACAACAACACCCATCCATATCTCATACCTGCATTAAGTTCCATTTAATTGTATCTACGTATAACAGTTGTTTAATACTTGCCTGTTTAATGACTTCCCTCCAACTGAATGACAAGCACAGATAATGACATAAAGATGGCGTGTGTGGTTCACCTTCTGATTATAAGCAGGTTAGTGTTGACATAAAAGGTTTTTTATAATTATTCTTCTTATACTGAACAAAACTATTCAAGAACATATTATATCTCAATTTCTTATTGCTAAAACTCCTCAGTCCTCCAGATATGCGTATCTTTAGAATTTTAATAAAAATAACACCATCATCCCCAAAAAACCCTTCATATCAACCTATCATGTTGTAGAAAAACAAAAACTAGCAGAACATTGACCAAACGTATACCAATTTACTCCTCTTTCATACAATCTTCTGCTTAATATCCTAAGTCGCTTCGTCCATTCCCTAATTCAAGTGCCAGAAAATTATCCTGTCTGCCCGAGGAGATGTCACCTCTTCCCCCTCCTGGTCCATATCCTGTGCCCGTACCTGTGGGCTCATTATCTGTCCTCAGACACACTGTGCATCGACTGATGCGGTTTCTGGTTGACCCGGCCTTCAGAGTTTCGGGTCTTGGGGTACGGAATTGCTCGGACGGGCGGATAGTGGTGTACCAGAAGCTGAGCGAGGTGGTGTAGTAGTTACAGGTGCCCTTACCATGACACTCGATGAATGGTCGGGCTCGGAAATCTTCCAGACATGAGCCGGGAGAATGCATTTTCTGGCCAGACCCATCTGCACCAGCACCAGTGTGCTGGAATGATAATAATGAGAACAATTTTATTTATTTATATATAGTTTTTACAAATACATACAATGTTAACATATGTTACAATATGAAATAATGCATCACCCATTCTTGGCACTGGAGTAAAAAATATTATTATATACACATAATATGCTAATAATAGTTTAACCTTCATTTGACATGATTAACACTTTATTTGATTAAAAGCATGAAATAATTTATGCTCAGTTCAATTTTGTTCCACATGATGTACAACATAGTTTCCTTTTTACTAATTTATCAATCTTTTTTTTTGTAGACAATATCTGCCAGTGTGAGGTCACATGAATATGCAAGAAACACACACCCCATATATAGACATGTAATAAATTACTCGGGAAACATTAAATACATAGCCAAAGAGTATTGTATACATGTATATTGTGGGACTTATTGCCAGGTTATATCTGAGAGGTAATTGCCTTGGGAATATAATATCTAATGTAATCTACTGCTTTGCAGGCACAATATCTTCCCCACAAAGGGGAACTCAATGGTGCTAGTTAACAAAAATCATTTATTGTAAGGAGAGTTGAGAGGCGTTTAAGGTCAGTGCTCCGGAGTTGTGGGTTGTGACCAAGAGGGGAAGAGACTAAGTTGGGAAACTGGATTTGAACAGGTGGGTTTTGAGGTGTTTCTTGAATGATGCGACAGAGGGGCTATTTCTTATTTGGAAGGGGAAGAAGTTCCAAAGAACTGGGGCATAGTGACTGAAAGAATTAGAAAAGTATTGGATTGATTTATGAACTCTTCACCAAGATATAGCAGACAGGCTGAGAAGGAGTTGAGTAATAAAATAAAAAAAGAAATAGATAAGCAACAGACTTGTATTAGTACAGAGAAGGAAATAGGTGTAGGAAACCAATAGGCTACAAACCACTAAAGTTCACACGAAACCTGTTGCTATTCCACATACATATCGTGATCAAGGCTTGAAGCTTGTTTACAGAGGTGAGCTTATGCGAGTTTCAGTTTACACTTGCCTTTGTTTATTAGTCTCAGTTTGAGCTAGTCTTAGCTTACAGGAGTGTCAGTTTACATAAACAAAGAACAGTAAATTCAATTACCATGGAGAAGCTGTATCCAATCCAGATTTCTTGCCATCCATTGGGGCAGTTAGGGATAACCTGAGACTGACTGTGAACGGCCATTACCTGTAAATACAAAATTGGTGAACTATTTTTATAAGAACATAATGTCTAAATTTATAGATGTTTATCTCAAGTCCTATTTAATACTTACTTATTTCTGTACAAATGTTAGTTTATGTATATTCCTCTCATTATCTTTTCAACAAAAATACTTTGAATCTGAATATACTGGGATATGGAACCTGGTATTAAACAATATATTCATGTATTTATTTCAATTTGATGCTATCATATTTATTTGTAAACTAACACTGTAAAATTTCTTAAATGAAGAATAGCTCTCAAAGCAGGTAGTACAATTAGGTAAAAATACACACAATAATCAAGTGCAGAAATCCATATATCTTTGTGATAGTAATGTGTCTCAAATATGGCAGTAGAAATATTTTGGTAAAGTCATACATTACCACCAAGGCTACAGCATAACACTTCACACCTACATGCCCTAATCAACGATCCTACAAGCTATCAACTTTCTACATCATACTGTTTCTGAGATATTGTCCAGAAAATATTTTAAAGCTTAAGGTCACTATGGTAAGGTTAAAGGACAAATCAAAGCCGCAACCTGATGATGCACCTACACCCCCGACCCCCAAACCAATAACCCTACCAAATATCAACTTTCTACACATTATGGTTTCTGAGATAAGTCCGGACAAGATTTAGTCATTTTAGAAGGATAAGCTTTCATGTAATCTGTATTTCAACCCTTTACACAACGCTCACCAATCAGTAGATCAGTGATAACAACATCATTTGAGTAAGAATATGGCTTTTTGTTACTCAATAGAGCTTGAAATGTTATCTTGGTTTCCATCAGAGTGGCAGTATGTTACCAAGAGGTGAAAAACTCTTGACATATTTGTGATTACTGTGACAACATTAGGTATCTAATCTCCCAAGATGCAACATTGGAACAAATATTTGATTATTCTGTCTACCTTCCAAAGCCCTCAAACTATGAAGTTCACATACTGTGGTAAATTTGTACCCCACAAGTTAATGTTTACTTATTTCAACAATAGAAAATTCTGCTAGTTTCCTCACCTTGCTGGGAACCTCACACACAGAGCACCTGCTGATGTAAGGCATGATCCTTGGTCCAGAGACTGGATCCATCATGGGCGTCATGGGTTCGGGTGTGGACAGCCAGTAGCTGTAGTCGTTACGTGAGGCCATGGTGCAGCGGTTGTTGATGTTACAGAACATGAATGGCATGGTGCTGAAACGACGCAGGCAGGAACCGGGAGCACCTGAAAGAATAATCTCATCTAATCAAACTGCTATGGCACTTAATCTCTGCACTAAGAGGTTATTAGGACTGAATAACAAAAAATCATTTTGTTTCAAATCAAACAGCCAATAGCCATAATGCTGAGTGCCTAAATGATAGAACAATACCTAATTCTGTGCTAGTACGTTCTGAGGTACTGAACTTATTACAAATTCATGTATAGCTACTGACCCAGTACAGGTTGTTAATTATGGAAATTTGAAAATGTGGTGAAAGATCATTTGTTTCTTGACTTCCTAGGTATGATTATGTCACAACAATTCAAGTAAAATATATGCCATTGTGGGGAAGATACAGTTAAACCAAACCTCCCACTTATGATGTATATTGTTTTACTAACGACCTGTGCAAAAATATTTCACCAAAACTGTAGTAGGTTTACACGTAAGTTTTATAGTTCTTTTTGTGCAAGTGAATTCATATTTGGAAAGCCAACTCACCCAGGTCCTGTCCTGCAGCACGTTCATTTCCTTGAATCATGAGAAGAGAGTAGCCATCCCATAATTTGGTAGAACCTTGTGGACATTGTGGTACCTCTGTGGTTTGGCTATGTCTGTTTCAGATTAAATATACGCAAAACAATCAATCAATCACTCAATCAAACAGTGAGTCAATTGGTCAATCAATCAAACAGTGAGTCAATCAATCAATCAGATGGCTAAAACTTTAAGTCCAAGTCTTAGAATATGAATCACAAGTCATATTAATCAAATTAAAACTTTGTTAGGTGGAATTAAATATACCAATTGGAAGTAAATATAAATAGTATTATGAAGTATTTACAAAACACCAAATTGATGTAAACATCCTCCAAGGCACTTATGACCAAGAATGGATAGTCCAATTTCCAGAATATGTCCATATTTATGTTTGTGTCCGACAAGAGAGAAGACAATGGTGGACAGACTAATCTGAATAGGTAAGTCTTCCCACTGTTGTCTTAATCCAGTAATACTATCCTGTGTTCTGATGGATTGAGGGAGCTTGTTCCATTCAGTGGGAGCTGCTACTAACAAAACTCCATATCCCCATGCATTTGTTGGGTCTTGTTGAGGAAACTGAGAGATGGCTGCCATGTTTGAGGTCGCTACATTTAATATGGGTGGACAGATATGGTGAGTTGATTGAAATTTATTACTTTATGAGTAAGGTTAAATAAGAAACCTAAAAGGGCTTTGTTGCTGAAATTTGCTGTTCTTTGGAACTTCTGGCTTAGTGGAAGTTTTCTATTCTGTTCTCATATGAGATTTAACTTCACAGCCATTAACTGTACTTAAATTATTTAACAAGTGAAAAGATGGGACACTATTATTGGATTTACGAGTGTTTTGGTCTGAAAGGGGATGTGTTTAAATACTCCTGTTATTCTAGAGCTATACTACTGGTATGCTATCCCATTTAAACTGTATACAGACATTTTTTTTCCTTTTTACGCTATGTAGAATTATACTGAAGTATTACTTGCAAGGTTTAATTTACACTGTTTTACCAGAGAGGTTTTAGAAAACAAATCTCCATCTGAAAATGTCTTAAAACTTCATTGATTTGGATAAGGATTCCATTCCATCACCTCGCAAAGAGGAATCCTGGGTTGCCTCCAGGGCCTCCAGCTAATCCTAAATGACCTTTAAGCCCCTGCAGTCCAGCTAATCCAGGCTTTCCATCCAGTCCGGGTAGGCCAGGTTCTCCCCGGTCTCCAGGACGGCCGTCAAACCCATCACGTCCACTGATACCCTTGTCACCACGGTCTCCCAGTTGTCCTTGACCTCCGGGGACACCTGAAATAAGTGGGGTACAAATATAGTCAATCGATCAGATCAAAAGTGTATTTCAAAAGACCTTAAAACAGTAATGGTGGTGAATGTGTTGAACCACAATCCACTAAAACCTGACAATACTATGATATTCTTTTCAAAATCCAAGTGGAATTAACTCTAAAACTTCTACTGAAAATAGTTACAATGAAGAAATTCTTGTAGAAAGACAAAATCTTTTTTTGCACAAAAGACTACAATAGTATCCTGTAGTCTAAGTGCCATACCTCTGGGGCTACAAAAACTAAATTAAATCACATTCTACTGAAAAAGTCTTGTTAGTTTTATATTGATAAAATGGTTATGATGAAAATTTGGTCTTATCTACACTTTTGGGATATCAAATGCACAATGACGCTGGTGAAATCAGTGTCAATTGTTGAGCAATGTTAAGCTCTTGCAATGGCACTTTACACATTTCATATGACAGAAAAGTAATGGACTGTTTTTTTAAAATTTTTTTTTATCCCGTCAACCGTATTTTAAACTGCCGACCAATGGCAAGCAAGTACCAGCTTTCAGGTTGGGATTCATACTCTGATGTCAGAGGTGAGTGCACCACTGTGACCCCTGCGCCAATGTGGCCTGTTTTTTTAAGAAAAAAAAATGCTAACAACATTAGGACCCAATCTTCTTACTGAACCACAAACCATTATTCAGTACACTTGGATTTTTTGTTATAAAATGTATTTGGTAAAGAGATATAAATATAAGCAAAAGTTAATTCAGTGACTGGCACTTATTACCAGAATGATTGCCAATGGGGATGTACATTTCAGTTTATAATATATATATGAGTGAACTTTAGAGTAGACACATGAAAAAGCTTAATGGAACTCAAATTACTGGGTTCAACATACGAGTAGGGCTGGGACAGATGCTAAGAAACAGCCCCGAGTACTCACCCTCTGACAACCAGCCCAAATTCGGGTAATGTGAGATTTAGTGCCTATCATTAGAAGTCTTCTGTAACCAAATATTCGATTCTGGAAACAAAACTTTTGGAGAAAAACATCTTCTATTCAACCAGATATTATAGAATATGGAGTAAATCATACGTTTTTAAGCAAAAACCACAACTTTAACTGATATTATGTGATGGAAATGCTGAAATGTAGCATATTTTACACAAACGTTGCAGTACGTGGGTGATAATAAAATACCTTGTGAGTAACCGAATAGTTAAAATAGACTCAAGTCCTAGGAAAGGCCGACTCTTCTATTGAGGATTGAGTAACCGCTCACAGCCCTACATACGAGACTGGCTGGAGATATGAGTACCTACCTCTGATTCCGGGTATGCCATCCTTGCCAGGGATTCCATTGATTCCATCGAATCCAGATTCACCGATCAGACCAGACGGGGCATCCACTAGCTCAGTATTTTTCGGACCCCTCTCTCCAATGTCACCTGTCTCTCCTGATAACAACAAAGCATAAGCACATGATAAGAAACTCAAAATAAACCTTCAAATGTATAACTCAAATATGATACATTGGTGTTGATACTGGTTATGTCATTCGATTCTAGCTCTGTCATTGGATTAACGTTAATTACCTTGTTTTATGTTCAGTTGCGAGTTTGAGTCTGTAATTGATGGAGATTAAGCATTCTGAAATTCCACCTTAGATTAGATTATTCACTATGTGCTAAACACAACTGAAATCTTTGTAAACATTTTGTCAAACAGATTTAAATCAGAAATTTTGAGAAAACTACTGCTGGTGATTTTGTGCCTATTTTAACAACTAACATTTTTGTTTATGTTGAGTTTTCTTATTTGCAGCATTGTAACTGAATGTACCTGTCCAAACACAAAATATGTACACAAAATCCCAAATTGAGTGACGGATGTGTTGGGAGCTGCATACCTGTGTACAGACTTAGTTTCACAATAAAGATATAAACATATATTTATTTGATCCTGGGTAATATTTTAACATCTTTTAGCATACAAAGCACAAAAAGTAAGACTATATTTTACCAGATATTCATACCTTTCCCTCCCGGCCTGCCATCTAGTCCATTAGGTGATGTGATACCCTCGGATCCCTTGTCTCCCTTGTTCCCGGGCCTGCCCGGCGGCCCCTGCTCACCAACCACACCGACATTGCCTGGGACGCCCTGGGGTATACCATAAAAATATATTACTGTCAAAACCCCTATAAGTAGAAAACTCTGATAAACAGAATTCACTTTTAAGTGGGATACAAAGGAACTGTTTAAAGGAACAGAAAAAAGTACTTTACTTAATGAAGACAATACATCAACATTACGAATGAAATTTTCAAAATTAATACCGTAAATTACCACTGTAAAAATAGCCTTTGGTCTGGGCAATTCAATACAGATGAAAGGTCTGAATCATTTTGTTTTAGTATGAAACAAGGGAGAAACTATATTACAAGGTCAGATGAGTATAAAATCTTTTTTTTTTTGTTTTGCCTTCTGTTGCAAATCCATATTTTTATAAATCAAAGATACTCAGAATATTCCAATAGGAAAATAGGCATCTAAAAATTTGAAACAAGCAATCAGTGCCCGTGAACGGGCTCTGTGTCAGCTGACTGTGTGTTTTGAGTTTCAGAGTAAAAGTCAAAAAAGAGAAGGACACAAAATTTGTGCCCTGTGAATGATATTCAAAAGTAAAGTACCAAGTTTACTGTTAAGGTGAAAATGTAGGTGGAAAATATATTCAAACAAAATACTGTAAGTGCAATTGTTTTAGAGTTACAACTGATTTACTCAACACTAAGAACCTTAAAATAGCTATTGCTCAGCTGTGTAATGAGCTACAGGTCTGCAGTTTTATTATGTTATAGCGAACCAAAAAGTAGCTAACATATTTAAACAAAATACTCTAAATGCAATAGTTTTGAAGTTACAACTAATTTGCTTAAGAGTGAGAAGCTTAAAGTAGCTATTACTCAGCTAAGACATGAGCTACTGGTTTGCAATTTCACTATGATATAGCTGACTCGTAAGTAGGTGAATACCATATTTAAACAAAATCCTCTTGATGCAATAGTTTTCTAGTTACAAGTGATTTATTCAACTGTGATGAACTCAAAGTAGCTATTGCTCCACTTTCCGATGAGCTACGGGTCTGTAATTTTACTATGTTGTAGCTGACCCATAAGTAGGTGAGGAACATATTTGAACAAAATACTGTTAATGCAATAGTTTTCAAGTTATAACTGATTTACTCAACAGTGAGAACCTGAAAATAGTTATTGCTCAGCTATATAATGAGCTACAGGTCTGCAATTTTACTATGTTATAGCTGATCAAAAAGTAGCTGAAAAACATATTTAAACAAAATACTCTGAATGCAATAGTTTTCGAGCTACAACTGATTTACTAAACAGCTATAAGTAGCTACAGTTCAGCTATGCAATGAGCTACAGGTCTAGAATTTTACCATGTTATAGCTGACAGAAAAGTAGGCGAATAACATAGTTTAACAAAATACTGTAAATGCAATAGTTTTTAAGTTACAACTGATTTACTCAACACTGAGAAACTGAAAATAGCTATCGCTCAGCTATGCCATGACCTACAGGTCTGCAATTTCACTATATTATAGCTGATTCAAAAGTAGATGAATCACATAGTTAAAGAAAATTCTCTAAATGCAACGAATTTCAACAGTAATAACCTCAAAGTAGCTATAACTCAGCTACGCAATGAGTTACAGGTTTGCAATTTTACTATGTTATAGCTGACCCAAAAGTAGATGAATGACATATTTATACAAAATTCTCTACATGCAATAGTTTTCAAGTTACCAGTGATTTTACTTATTATGGAAGGTATTGAAAAGTCAGAAAGTAGATATTACTCACTTAGCTATTGAGATAGATACCCAAGTTACTCACCATGCTGTAGCTATGGAAAAAGTAGCTGAATAACATATTTTAACAAAATTCTCTAAATGCAATACTTTTCAAGTTATAAGTGATTTAGTGCATGATTTCATGAATTTTAATGCATTAAAAATTATTTTGAAAATTCATAAAAAACTAGACCTACGCATCGGACACCGATGCAAATTTGTATCCACTGAAAAGACAACTCACCAAAGCCAGTGAACGACTGTTTGACCTTGAAGGAGGGGCCCAAGGTCAAATCTAACATCAAAAATTCCTAGCCCACGATTTCGCATGAGTTGGTTTCATACTGTAAATTTCTAGGATTTGACCTTGAAGGAGGGGCCCAAGGTCAAATCTAACATAAAAAATTCCTAGCCCAAGATTTCGCATGAGTTGGTTTCATACTGTAAATTTCTAGGATCAATAATAAGCGAGTTATAAGCACTTTTAACTTTGGCTATCCTCGTTTGACCTTGAAGGAGGGGCCCAAGGTCAAATCCGACCACACCAGAAAATTCCCAGCCCATGATTTCCTATATGTTGGTTTACCATCCCAAACCTCTAGGACCAATAATAAGCGAGTTATAAGCACTTTTAATTTTGGCTATCCTCGTTTGACCTTGAAGGAGGGGCCCAAGGTCAATTCCGTCCACACCAGAAAATTCCCAGCCAATGATTTCCTATATGTTGGTTTACCATCCCAAACCTCTAGGACCAATAATAAGTGAGTTATAAGCACTTTTAAGTTTGGCTATCCTTGTTTGACCTTGAACGAGGGGTCTAAGGTCAAATCCGACCACACCAAAAGATTCCCAGCCCATGATTTCCTGTATGTTGGTTTACCATCCCAAACCTCTAGCAGCAATAATAAGCGAGTTACCGTAAATGACCTATTTAGCGCACAGTGCGCTAAGCAAAGCCTATTTTTATTCAATATTTGTTGGGAAAAAATGTCCCTTTTAGCGCACCCATCATGAAACACTTTCCGGGATGAAGTTTCGGTCAATCCGGTAGAAAAACGGTGTTTCGACATTTAGAAATACCCACTTCCTGTAAATATGGCGGTAGATGAAAACAAACTCGAAAGTCTTGATAAAAATGTCAATTTATTAAGTAAAAATAGGTAAATTATATAGAAAGTATGTGGATATTGAGAAAAATTAAGAAAGGTAAGATTTAAGCTGAATAATCGATCATTAGTAACCTTTTATAACCAACCGCGATTGTGCACTGTCACTGTCTGATCGGTCACCCACTAGAAGTTGCCAAGTATATTGCTTTGAAAAGAGATAGGGTGCGGTTACAAGGGCGGATGCGCTAAATAGGTCATTTACGGTATAAGCAATTTTAGTTTTGGCTATCCTCATTTGACCTTGAACGAGGGGCCCAAAGTCAAATCTGACCACACAAAAAGATTCCCAGCCCATGAGTTTCTATAGGTTGGTTTACCATCCCAAACCTCTAGGAGCAATAATAAGTGAGTTATAAGCACTTTTAGCTTTGGCTATCCTCGTTTGACCTTGAAGGAGGGGCCCAAGGACAAATCCGACCACGCCAGAAGATTCCCAGCCCATGATTTCCTATATGTTGGTTTACCATCCCAAACCTCTAAGATCAATAATAAGCGAGTTATAAGCACTTTTAAGTTTGGCTATCCTCGTTTGACCTTGAAGGAGGGGTCCAAGGTCAATTCTGACAACATCAGAAGATTCGCAGCACATGATTTCCTATAGGTTGGTTTCACATTGCAAACCTCTAGGACGAATAATAAGGGAGATATAGGCACTTTTAAAGTCCGCTATGTGGGTTACTTCGGCACTCCGTGGATAACCTTGAATTAAGAGCTTTAAGGTCAAATGTGTGCAAGGTTGTAGAGGACATGTATATCTGTTATACATATCACCTATGAAGAGATTCAACCTTTTACCTATGAGAAACAGCTAGTAGAAAAATGTCGATTATTTTCAAAGAAATGCCCGTGGCGGCCATCTTGTTTTTCAGAATGAGGGTATTTTCCTTCCCAGAGAAGCTTACCCCCAATGAAGATATCCTGCAAATTTGGTGAACCTAGCTGCTGTTGTTTTCCTCTTAGAGCGTTAACGCCAAAAATCTCTCTATGCGCGGCGGCGGCGTAGCGAACGCTAAAACCAAAGTATCCACCGGATGCTTCTGGTGGATACAATTAATATTCAACTAGATCTGTCTACCCAATATTTGTTTTTAACCATAACTTTCACAGATATTTGACATGATATTTTCAATAAGTTTGTTCACATCATCTACCACATATTTACATATTTACTTGACTGGCACTTTCAGCTGGTTGTTACTAAAAACTAAGGCTGTGACGGGTGGTTAAAATCCATCCCGGTACCCGAGCTACCCAAATTCGTCTCGCAGTTCGGTATTCGCGTGTTTTAGTATGCATGTTTTTTCCTCTCCATAAACAAAACGGTGGTTTCCGGAAACGATGTGTTAGCATTAAAATAGTGGTGAAAGGTAATCAAAACTTATCATATTGTTATAAAATGAGGAGTATTATATAAAATTTCCCAATATACAAAGAATTCTGCCATTTTGCAGTGTTGTCATTCTTTGTCATCCTAAAAAACGTGATAAAGTGGGCGACAATATAATATATTATAGTGGTTAACGACGATCGGGTGGACCAGAAAGCACTCGAGATCTCCTCAAATCGACTCCACTCGCGAATACCGACCACCCGGTCGCAGCCTTACTAAAAACTAGTGATCTCAATGGGTATCCAAATATCCGGGTACCCAATTGTTAAAATAGCCTCCCAGGCCCGAATTCACATACCAAAGTCCCACCCATCTAATCATATTTAATTAACACTAAGTTATTACACCTTTAGTCCATTTTAATGGCATTTTAACATCCCAGTCCATATTGTAAATGGAGTCACATGACTTGGCAGAAGTACTACTCGACCTACTCGAATGTAGTTTTGGAATTACAACATTCCTTATTTGTCAGGTCGTTTAAATAATTAGATCGCTGCAAAATTACAATATACCAAGTAAATCAATTATAGTGTTTTTTTTATTATGTTTTTTTTTGTCCAATAATGTAGCCATAATACAGAATTTTACATATTCAGAAACTCAAGATATATTTTAAAATACATATGATTTCAAAAGGGTCCTGCACTTTACAATGCATCAACAACCATGTTTTGAATGTACAGAAGTCTAGTGTTAATTAATATTAAGGATTTGGGTCAGTTACTGTACAAAAGATAACCCACCCCACTTTTCATCTAGAAATATCCCTATTTTCACACTGCTATTTTTACATACACATATATATACCTGTTATTGAGATATACATACATCATATCCAGAGTCTCCTACAGGCCCCTTTTGTCCTGTTTGTCCATCCTGTCCGGGATAGCCTGTGTCTCCCTTTTGACCAACTAAACCTCTTCTTCCTCTCTTACCCACATCTCCAATCAGACCATTCAATCCGGGCAGTCCATCGTCGCCTCTGAAGCCCTTATCACCACGGGCACCCTTGTAGGACACGCCACTGTCTCCAGGAATTCCGTCAGCACCATCTATGCCAGGGAAGCCTTGTTCTCCCCGATCACCTTTGCGGCCAGAGAGGCCGTCTTGTCCGGGAAATCCCTTGTCACCCTGTTGTCCTTGAGCACCTAATGGTGCGTCGTCTCCGTCACGGCCACGGAAACCCTGATCTCCACGGAAACCTGGATCCCAGAAAAAAGTATGCTAACATTAGAATTATGCCAAACAGAGTACAGGATCCAGAATCGGCTACTGCATAAGTAGCAATTTTCTTATGTGCCCTAGTTTCTTTTCATTTTCTTTTACATTTGTGAACGATGACTAAAGACTACTGAATATTTAATGACTTACTCGGCAACAGTTTTAATTCCGCATAAACAACAAAATAAACATACCAGATAACAAATATGAGGATTGACTATATTTTATACTTTTTAGTCCTATGAAGCCATCTGCATAATGTTTTATCATTTTTGCAATCACGATAAATAAAGTTCTAGTCCTCCTGTTATAATGACTAATTGTGGACCACGAGGTGGAGGATTTAACATAGTTTTATAATGATCTTTACAGTACAAGCCTTTCAATACCTCCCAACCAGCCATACCTTTGTTTCTTAATATTACTGTCACAATGACTATTTTTAGAATGCATTTGATGAATAAATTTATTGTTACATTTATCTGTATTAATCTTTTAACCATTACACACCTTTCAGTCCTTCTAAGCCATCTATACCCGGGATACCATCTCTTCCATCGTCTCCGGGCCGACCACGGGGTCCGACCCTTCCCACTCTACCGACATCTCCTTCTGCTCCTCTCTGTCCTGGAATTCCATCCAGCCCTGGAATTCCATCATCTCCTTGGGCTCCTTTGTCCCTATTTAAACCAGGAAATCCATCTTCTCCCACACGTCCTTTCAATCCGTTAAGGCCATCCAAACCTGGTCGCCCACGGCGACCCTCCAGACCGTTATCACCTGAAGGTCCTTTTATGCCAACTGCACCCCGGTCTCCCTGGAAATGTATCAGTTTTTATGTATAAGAAGATTACTGTTTTTTAGTTTTAGTTAAACTGTATGTGAAAGGCTTGTAAAGTGATAAAGTGGACCCATATTTCTACGTGGGTACCTTCCACACCTTATGCAGGAAGCAAGGATTCAAAATTAAAACGAAGAGCTGTCAGTAGTGAACAGTCGATTTGGAAATTGCTTTTACAGTAACTGTATACAATGATGACTATGCATCATTAATTTTCTCTGCCAAGTTTATTACCTGGTAAGCTTACAGAAAGATAACTCCTATAAAAATGTCACACCTGTGCTTTATATTGTTATAGATATCCCCCTTTTGACAAAATACATGAATTATCCTTGGTTTTTTTACAAAAATCTTGGTATATTTTGTTACTGTACATTATATGTACATTATATATACATTACATTACATTATAGATCTATTTTAAATAGAAATAATAATATGGATAGATATGGAGCAAATAAGCGACAATTAGAGGGTCTGTTACAATATATTACACAAATATATGAAATATATCATCAATGAATACCGATGTTTACATTAAGTGGATAAAACAAAGTTTTCTTCAATTATCGCCCACTCGGTAACCCACAGACAGTAAATTTCGGTTCCCTTCATCTATCCGAACCCCTCGATTATCCGACCGGATTGTATGTCTCCCATGGTGTTCGGATAATTGAGGTTCTACTGTACTAGCAACTAGAAATGTAGTTTTGATAGACAGGTCGATTTTAAAAGAATTTTTAGTGGTATTCAGTGACATAAATCGACTAAATTGCTTCATAAACCTCATCATTCAACATTTTTATTATTCAGAGTGTGCATGCTCTTTGCATTCTAGTAAACAGTAATCTCCCAGTAGATTATTAGTTTTTTCACAAGGATCGATTGGTTTTACAGTAACTGTTTAACGCAAAATTTATTGTATCATTTTCAACAATTATTTGCACAAGTTTGTTAACTTTGGAAATTTATAAAAGATTTTTCCGTTTGGTATGTATAAACCAACTCTATCACCTCTATATAATCTATATTTTAAACATTAATTCTTCTTCTTTAAAAACCGTTCCACTCTAACACCACGGTTATAGATAAATAAATAATAATAAAAAGAAATATATATATATATATACCCACCCGAGCCCCTTTCACACCGTCATATCCGTACACTCCGGCATCACCCTTGAATCCTTGTAGTCCTGGGATACCATCCCTTCCGTCAAGTCCCGGTAACCCATCATCTCCGCGGCCACCAGGCAATCCATCCATACCAGGAATACCCATCATCCCCACCTCACCCTTGAAGCCATTTTTACCATTGAGGCCGGGTAGCCCATTCTGCCCCGGGTAACCCTTTGGTCCTAGATAAAAATGATATTAGATATTTAACAGTGCTCTTTCCTACTAATATAAGTCTGCTACAAAAATTAATTCATTCTGAGATGGATTCGTGGAACAGATCATATAGAGCAAATACCTCCACCAAGGTGCACAATAATAAGAAAATGAAAAATAAATACGGTTTTTTTTTTTTGTATCAAGATGGTGATCCAGATCACTCTCAAAATTTAACAGGATCTAACTTGGAAAAGGACCCATCTTCTGATTTTTCATTCAGGAAGATCCAAGCAGCAGTATTTGTGTAATCCTGCTAAAAGCAGACAAATGGACAAACAGGGAAACGGACAGACGGTCATGAAAACAATACCACCTTGGTGCAGGTAATAACTAAAATGGTTCAAATGAAGTAAATAACCTGAAATACCTCCTCATGATTAGGTATATTCTAGTTATTCAATACAGCAAGGGTTGCTCAATAAATGAATATAAAGAAAAAAATCAAGGCAATTGACTGGAAAGTGTTCCATAGATGCTCCGATATCTAGTCCAAAGCACATTCTCTGGCAATACTTCACTATGGGCTTCAGATAAGTACAGGGTCCATATACTCACGGTCGCATTTATATTCTTAAAAATATTTGTATTATCACAACTTTCACAACCAATCAGCTTATTAGCATTTTTAGTTACAAGTTAAAAAAAACAAAACCAAGAGACAATAAGTTGCTAAAATATACACTTCAAAAGGCAGCCGTCTGTACATCCTGCACACGTGACCTACTGATACCACCACAACTAGCTACAAATAAATTTTATGACATGAGCCCGTTATTCAATCAGATAAACTCAAACTACTTTATCACATTAACCTATTTAAAGTGGACATATTATATATGTGTGCAGGATGTACAGAAGGGCTGCCTTTTGAAGTGAATATTTCAGCAAACTTAGTGTCTCTTGGCTTTACGTTTTAAAGTGAATTAATAATACAGTGCTCAGCAAATACAGTGAAGAGACAATGTACTGTGCTAACTCATTATGTATTACACTAAAATAGTACAGATGTACTCTACAACTGTGCAGTTGTGCCACAGAGTCAGTTCTGAAGGAATACCGTCACTCAATAAACATAAAAAAATTTTGAATTAAGGCTGGTCAAGTCTGACAATTAGATTAAGTAACTTTCACCACTTACCCGGTTGACCTTTGATAGACTCTCCATCTCTACCTCTGTGACCCTTTATGCCTTTCAACCCTGGTAACCCATCCTGTCCATTCAAACCCTCGAGTCCAGAATCTCCGTAGACTCCTCTTTCCCCAACTTGTCCGTCTAATCCTGGTAAACCAGCAGCTCCTTTATCTCCTGGAACTCCAGGGAGGCCATCTTTGCCTGGGATGCCATCTAAGCCAGGCACTCCATCCAAGCCACCGAGTCCCTGGTCCCCCTTAGCTCCTTGCACTCCCCTTGGACCAGGGGCCCCTGGGAATCCAGAGCGACCGGGTGGTCCCTGCTTACCAGCTTCACCAGGCCTTCCTTTGACACCTGAACAAGAAATACAGCAGAATTTCTATCATCCTAGGATGTCTCATCAAAATACTTGATATTATGAGGTCACGTCTACTCTTCCAAATTTGGTCTGGGGACATATTCACCAAAGATCTTAGCAAAGTCTGTTACCTAGGTTATCCCACTACAAGGATGAGGTTGTCAAACAGAAATCAAATACGTACAGATATGACTGTAAGGAAAGGAGTTTTATAATGATTACTCTTTGGTTGAAACAAGTATAGCCAACTTAAAGCCTGAGATCTGGCTAAGACCTTTGGTGTATACAGCCCTTATTGTTTTATACTCATACTCCCATTTTAAAAACCATCTGTTATGTGACCACAATTTTAGTCTATTTCCATAGTCGAAACTGCAGTCTGTAGATTAAAGTTCCAGAGAAGATTATTTTGAATTTGGAGTGGTTGGATCATTGACATACTGTAAATGTCTCTTCTTCTCATACCTAATTTTTTTTACTCATGTTTTGGGTCAAAAGAATGTTGTGATATTTCATTTGTTTTCATGCACTTAGTGAAACAAATGAAATACTTCTAGCCATTTTCATTTCATTACCCTCTGTTTACTTGGGCTCTCTGTAGAAACTAGTCTAACCTGGGTCAGAGATTTCTGATTCATTTTAGGGTTAACACTACTTGAACACATTCCTTAGTCAGAATGGGTAGTTCAGAGGCTGGAGGCTGGTAGTACATACTGGTTGGTCTAGACTCTGCACTAAAAAGCATTAGGTACTGACAAGTGTCTTCCAAGTTTACCATGTGAGGTCAGGCCTGGTATCAAACCCAGAAACTCAGTTAGAGGCAATTGATTTACTCCCTATGCCAATGTGTTCTCTGAATTTGAATTCAAATGCAAATATAAGATTTCAACTCTAAATTCTACAAATTATTTTTGAGCTAGAGCTTGAGATTGATGAACACCAACCCTGGTTACCCTGATAGCCTATTCCGTCCTATTCTACCTCACAGATTAAGAGCTATAAAAGTTCTAACCCATTTCTACATACCTGGTGGCCCTGGGAATCCAACATCACCCTCTCCACCCCTGGGTCCAGGTCTGCCATCTAGTCCATTGATTCCGGGCAGCCCGGGTCTTCCCGGGAACCCTTTGGCTCCCCTGAGACCCGCCTGTCCAGGGAGACCGTCTTCTCCCTTTGCTCCGTCCAGACCATTCAGACCTGTGAAAAAACACAGAGACACGTGAATTGACAGGCAAAAACCAGAAATAACTACAGGAGAATAAAGTGTATAATCCACAGGGTGTTATTATAGTTATGGGTAGCTTCCACTTCTACTATAAAAAGTCATTTTCTGAAGTTTGGAATCAAAACTATCGACACTTGCACCGAAATTAAACTTATACCTTAGTCAGGAAAGGGTTGTCATTAATGCATACTTTAAATGTTTGGGGGTAGTGGATGATAATGTGAGCATGGGTGATGGTGGACAACTGAAATAATAAAATATCAATGAAATATCTAACCATCCCGTCCAGGGAATCCTCTGTCTCCTTGCTCTCCCTGAGGTCCTGGTCCAATATCTCCAGCTTCACCTTTCTGTCCCTGAGCTCCAGAGATTCCATCTCGCCCGGCATCACCCCGGCCACCCCTCAGCCCATTCTGTCCAACACCACCAGGCAACCCCTCAAGTCCGGGGCGTCCTGGGTAGCCAATGTGTCCCTTTTCACCGATTTCACCCATAATGCCTTTGGGGCCCCTGGACTCGGGTGGGGCCTCTCCAGCAATTCCCTGCATAAAGCAAAGTGACATGTTAAAAGAAACCTAGGGCAGGTTATACAAAGGGTCTTACACCAAGTTAAAGACTCAAATCTGAGCAATTTGTCTTAGCTAAGTCTAGGGACTTAAATGGATTTCACAAAGGGTGACTTAGGTAAGACCAAGCTTATCAGATAACCACATGTGGTTTCTATGTCATGTGATCCTTTATTTCCAGTCACAATATTTTATTTGTGATATATATCCTTTGCCTATCTTTGGTATGATGCTGTTTTTTTTCAATGGAAAACCTGGTAACCACATAAAAATGTCCACAGAATAATTCAGGGATGTGTCTGTGTCTGTATTTTTTTTTTATTTTAGGCATTTCATATTTTAAAGTGAGAGAAATTTATGCCAGCCATATTTAAGTCTTTGTTTACAAAAGTTAGGCCCACTCTCAGATAGACGTAACAACTTTGTGAGTCCCTCTAAAAGACCACAGACTTTGCCTTAGTTTAAGCCTTAGCCCAGTCTTAAGACTTTTGTTTCAAATATTTGAAACATGCAAAATTGTCCGTTTAACAGCAAATGCTTCTTTACCTTTGGTCCTATGGGTCCAGGAATTCCATCTTCTCCTCGTGGTCCTGGTCTACCTGGAATTCCATCCTCTCCAGGAACACCCCTGGCTCCCTTACCCCCAGGGCGCCCTTGTACCCCAGGGACTGAGATTCCTTGTTCCCCACGGGCACCTGGAATACCTGGACGTCCATCAGATCCAGGGAATCCTGGAAATCCATCGTCTCCCTTAAAGCCTTTCTCGCCATCAAGGCCAGTTATCCCAGGGCGACCATCTATTCCAGGTTCACCCTTGTAGAGATCCATCAATGGTGGTGGGGGAACATCCATATCACCTAGGTTACCAAAATTAGGGAGTTAAAAATATTAAGATTCAATATTGCTGTACCTTGGTACATTAGGTAAGACACTTATAATTTTAAGGCACAGCTTCTGATGTTCTTGTAAAGTAATGTACCAAAAGTAGAAGTTTCAAGCATTTGTAGTTTTCACAGTAACTTGAGAATTTAAGGATTATAATTAAGTATTTTACTAGAAAAACTGTTGCACATGCATTTCTATTGTTAGGAAATGATGTTTTACCACAAAAAGACAGTTTCCTGGTGAAGAAATAACAAGTAATGGGTAGGAAACCAGTTGTGAATTACTGGTGAAGGTTTTAGATGACAGAACTGCAGGATGACATAAGTTTGATTAATAGATGATATATATGACACAGGTTTGGTTAATGGAGGACTTATAGATGACATAAGTTATGTTATTCGAGATTTATAAAACAACAGTTTTAAATTCTAATGGATTGGAATCTCTGATACAACATATATGCAAATTTCTAGTTCTGGATAAGTATCGGTACTGACCTCTAACACCCTTGATTCCCCTTGCACCTCTTCGGCCAGGAAATCCGCGCTCTCCCTGCATGCCTTTAAAGCCATCCAGAGAATCTCCCTCTTCTCCCTTACGACCCATAAAGCCTTTAGTTCCAGTAAGGCCATCTAAGCCATCAATCCCTGGATACCCTACCGAACCCTAGAATAAAAACACAGAAGAACAACTAATAACTTGAAAAGTTTTGGATGGATTTTGATGAAACTTCCAGGAAATGTTGACAATGGGTCTGCGAACAGATTTTTAAATTTTGGTGGTGATCCATATCACTATCTCGATCAGGGAATTTTTAACAGGGGATTTTTTAATGTTGCACTCATAAGCAATATTGGAGGTGTTGGACCTTGGCTGAGGTCTGCACTCTTTGAGTACTCCTGTTAGTTTAGTCATCAGTGGATGTCTTAAGCTGACAAATTCTAATCACATGGGAGCAGAATATCACTTCTAAGGTTTAAGACATTGCAGACATCAGACTGAATTTCAATGAAAAATGCACGTTGAGGTTTGGATATTTCCTTTTAATTAAAAAAAACTTTTCTTTAGTTCAGTTTTCCATTTTAATATTTTGGCTTTTAATAGTTTAGTTCTTTTTGCTTATTGATTCTCATCTATTTAATATGGGTGTATGGTACTGTACTTAACCTGAGAATAATGAAGATGATTTTTCATTCAAACAGCCTTAAGTGTATTTTCTGGATGCTATATATTGGAAGCTTAAAAGCCACCAAAATTTTTACTGGATTGACATAACCTTTATTCGTTAATGTCTTTTAGAGTATAATGACTGGCAATGAAGAAAAATAATCAATTCTGGCTTGATTTTAGGTTGGCAAAGTGGGAGATTAAGTGACCATGAAAAATGTGGGTGATTTCTAGCACTAGTTAATCCTTACCTTATCTCCAGGTAAGCCAATCTGGCCCTCACTGCCTCTCTGACCGGACTCTCCCCTTCGTCCTGGCACACCGTTACGCCCCTGGTCTCCTTGGTCACCCTCCTCACCTTTCCTCCCACGGTCAGGCACTCTCACTTCACCGGCATCTCCTTTTCTACCTTGGAAGCCTGGGGCTCCATCTCTACCAGCAGGACCCTGGAAATGACAAAATCAATAACTTTGGTTAAAGAATTCTCATTTTAACCAACTTTCATACCATCTGATCCCCACTGAAAAGCTGACTCAAAGTCGCAACTAGCACAAGTTGCAATTTGAACAATTCTGGGATGTGAAACAAGATCAGAAGTAGGAGTTATGGAGAGGCTATGGTAGATATGCTTAAAGAAAGAGTTACGACTTATGTTTGTTTCTTAAGGAGGCAATAGAAGAGCAGGTATGAATTTTATCCGGCAATTCAGTCCATACTGTTGGTGTATTACAGCCCAAACCAGATTGTTTTACTGATTTATGAATGAATACACAGAACTGTGGACCACAAGAAGTTTACCATCACCTTGACATCTGCTAGTCTTGTACAAGCAAATATTGAGAAAAATATATGCGAGAGGCAGTTCTGAACACTGAATGTGTATTCAATAGTCAATTCACAGTCCAAATAATGAATATTTTAAAGTTTTGAATATTGCTGTTGTTTTATCACAAGATCTGAAAATTACAACTCATTAGTTAATGTAACATACATTTTTTGAAACTGTGAACTATCTCATATCATCAGTCACTGTTGTTAATGCTTTTGGAATATCCCTTTTACCAGTATAAGCATGTGTAAGATAGGCATGGGTCTGTAGGCCCAGAGTCTAGGATATCGAGAGAAAATTTAATGCAATACCGTGATGAAATTTGAAAACTGCCACTTAACATGAATTGAAAGATTTGAAAAAGTGGACAGAAACCACCAATCTGAAGTAATTATAAGCTTTTATCCCATATATTTGTACAGGAAACAGACCAGAAATCTGAAGGAGTTACACTCTTTTGTCCCATATTTTTGTACACTTGGGGATTTTGATTGCAATTTCTTTGAGAAGAATGTCCATGAGTTTAATGAGTTTTGCTTTGAATCAGAACAGTTTTTGTATCCCTGATCTACACACATTTGTTACCACCCATTCCTGGTATATATCTACTTATGTACCTTTTCTGTGTCACCACTTGTCATTATATGGGGAAAATCCTCTATTATCACCAAGTCTAATGGCCTGTCATTTGTGACTCACCATTGCACCCTGTATTCCGCCCGGTCCAGGTATTCCCTCTTTTCCTTTGAAACCACGATCTCCAGGTTGGCCATCAAATCCTGTGAATCCGGGTAATCCTGGCAACACAAAGCATTCACAATGTAGAAAAAACATAATTCTAAAGCCATACCGATATCTCATCAATGGACTAGGGTTTATGGCAGTTCCAAGTGTTGTTGCATTGACTGGAGCAATATAAACTTAACATTGAGATCAACTACCCAGATAGCATTCCGCCGTCGGACCGACGTTGGCTGTTGGTCGCAAGGTCAGCAGATTTTGCCGACGTTGGGCCGACGTTGGCTTGCCAACCCCTACTCAGGTTAGATTTCTCAATATTTTGCCGACGTTGGGCCAACGGCGGATTTTTGTTCAAGATGGCGGCGAGCAATAATAGGGGATTTGGGGAAACTTAGAAAAAAAATATTTATTATGGTATGTCTAAAAATCATATTTCAGTGAGCCCCAAAATTTTAAGCAACCATTTAATAATTTTAGACATAAAAATAATATTCTCATTATAAATTTGCACTAAAAAAGTTTTTGGTGAACATATCTGATTGGCCGATGCTATACATAGAATATAATTTTTACCGTTGGCTTGCCGACGTTGGGCCAACGTTGGCCCGACGGTCAAAAAGCCGTTGGCCCAACGTCGGCAGCCAACGTCGGACCGACGGATGTGCTGACGTTGGGCCAACGTCGGAATGCTATCTGGGTAATATTTTTAACCATTTTCTGCCCATGATTCATATCCTATGGATTGATTTTAAGCATTCAGTACAAGAGGTCACAAGGAATAAAGGAACTGAAGAAGTTTTTATCAATTCATGTAACTTACTGTATAAATTCATCCATTTTGTCAAAAATATAGTAGACACTTTTGAAGTTTAAGTGGAGGTCACGTTAACACTGAGCTCAACAATAGTACTGTTATTTTTGTGGATATTGGCGATTTTAGTTACAGAGGGACTACTGTATGCATACTGTTACAGGACTGGACAGACAATTTAAAAATACTAACCTGGGAATCCGGGCAAGCCTTTGTGTCCTTTGAGGCCGTCCCTGGCTGGGGGACATATCCCACAATCCTCTCCTCGTCGCCCCTTCACACCCAAGAGACCATCCAGACCATTGAATCCCCTTGCTCCTCGATCCCCTTGTGGACCAGGCTTTCCCCTTGGTCCGGGAATTCCCTTCATTCCTGGGAAACCCCCTGCTCTGCCTTTGGGACCTGGTCTTCCGATGTCACCTGACAGAGTCAAAGTGAATAACCATGACATTTAGATGGCAATGCATGCGATTTTAACCACTTAATAATTCAGAGCATGATCAATCTGACAATACGTACATGGTACAATTCCATGACCAACAAACAGTTATTTTAAAGTTTAGGTAGCTAAAGTGAACAGACTGGAACCTTTATTATCTGAATATTATCTGAATATCTGAATATATTGGCAGAGCAAATAATTTTGGTTAATAGGAGGTGTATAAAAATATAGAGGTGTGTCATTTTAGAGTTGGAAAATTGTATATTTACAAGACTAGAACTGTGTCTATAATAATTAACTATTCAGAAAACAGAAGGTTAGAAATTAGAACTTCTGCTCTATTAAGATAAAGTCAAACTTCTCTGAAGTAGAATACTATTACGTAGTGTTTTTGTCATATACAGAAATTTATATATATTTTTTGTTTTAAACAGAAATTCATATCAAGATACCAAATTCAGTGAAATTTACCCTGTTTTCTAGAAATCAGTCCTTTTTATATTTAGAGATACAGTGTTGAATCTAGCAATTTTGAAATGTGGGGGCAGTTCCCCCCCATGTCCGAAAAATGTGGGGGCTTGGTCAATAAAAATGGGAACTTGTACCTGCGCCAATGAGGGATTAATTTAAGAAGCATTTGTCTGTATGTATGTTTGTTAGCAGGATTACACAAATGCTTACTGTATGGATCTTCATGAAAAAAATAGAAGATGGAACCTGAGCCAACTTAGATCCCATAAAAATTTTGTTACTTATCTGGATCACTGCTTTGATAAAAAAAATATCAAAGACCTGGGGTCGTATTCTATAACAATAATTTTCTAGCAATATTTTTTAAACTAGAAGCCCCTCGATGAAAGAACAAAATTAAGCTTTAAACTCGGGAACACATGGCCATAGCACCCAAGTCATTAATATTCATGAGGAAATATGAGTTCATAGATTTCGATTGGGGTTTTCTAGCAATATTTTATAAAATGAAAGCCTTAACAAAGATCTAACACTTTAAACTTGAAAGCACCCAACTCATTAATATTCATGAGATATGAAGTAACAGATTTCCCTTAGCGTTTCTAGCAATATTTTATAAAATGGAAGTCTCAACAAAGATCTAACACTTTAAATTTGAGAACTCACAGCCATAGCATCCAACTCATTAATTATATTTGGTTGTTTTTTCAGTGAAAAACGTTATTTCATATGAAAACAAAACGGATACTACAGTTTGAAATTGGATGATGCAAACGTCAGCAACTAACAACAATACTGTTGACCGGTTCACACAGCATGTCTGTTACATAATATTCATGGGAAACGATCAGTGCCCTCCATTTTGTAAACATGCGGGATCGCGTCTTCTACCGAACGCGCCGAATATAACGAATTGCGGGCTAGTACTAAAACTCACGAGATATCGCGTATCCCGCGCTCTAGAAGCATCACTGGAGATATCTCAAAGAAAGGTCAAAGTAGAGTAGCCAAGGAGGATTTGCTCTGTCAAATGTAAAGCCAAACAAAACAAAGACAGTCCAAAGTACAATCAATTTCAAATTCTACCTGTAGAAAGTCCAACCCCTAACTCATAATAAGGTATATTTGCAGATAAAATTTGAAATGGACCAAAACCTGACACATGTAGATATTTTTTTGTAAACAAATATGGAATGTTCATTAACAGGGCTTCAAAAATATCTCCTTGAAATATAAGTCATTCTTAAAATCTAGGTTAAGAATGGTCTAAGTACTGTTTATGAAGATGACCCCAGAGTGCTAAAGCATCAATGTTATAGCGTAAGAACATTTTCATTCTGGAATGAAAACCTTTTTCTTTTACGAAGTGACTCCTGTCGTGGTATTGTGGTTTAAAGCTTTTGTCTAAAGTCACAGCATCGTAAATAATACCATCAGTTTCCACAAATAAAATATGCTAGGAAACCCCCACACAGAACCGTGACTTCATTAATATTAATAAGTAGTCCACAAATTTGATCTTCAACTAAAGTATTGTTAAAAATGCCCATGGGGTCATAAAATATTTCCAATACATTCATGAGCTGTGTAGTCCATCTAGTATTTGATCTTACAGCAGAAAATATTGTTAAGAAACCACCATGGAAATCTGTGACCTCATGAATATTAATGAGTTTTCCTCGAATTTTGATAAAGTAAAGTATTTCTACAAACATTGTTTGTAAACCCCATGGAATTCCATGACCTCATATATATATTCTACATAATTGTCAAGCAAATATACCACTATTAAAATTAACTAAGCTGTGGAAGCTCGTTGATTTTTGGTGTGATGCCTTGACTTTAGACAAAAATTTAAAACCACAATGCCATGACAGGAGTCACTTCATTTCTTTTAACAGAGTCCAGCTGTCCAAGCATATTCTGACACACGATTACAAAGCTTTTACCTATTTCTCCTTTGTCACCGTCCACCCCCGGGATTCCGTCCAGCCCGTCAGGTCCAGATGGACCCACCACCGTGATGCCACGGGGTCCTGCCTCACCCTTCTGACCAACCAGTCCGTGCAGCCCGCGCTTACCAGGGACTCCATCCACACCTGGGAATCCTGTGAATATGCAAAAAAAAGTGGATAAAACCACGGCCCCACAGATACTACCAGCATCAGAACCTAGAAAAACAATTTTCTTAGAAAATAGTCATTTTCTTAGAAAAAATTTCAAAGAAAATGTTCTAAGAAGAGGCATAATTCAGTATCAGCATTAAATATGATATAGCAGTTCCTTTTTCTTGAAGCCAATAATTCCTCCCATATAAAAGTGAAATTACATTATAACATTGTACTCTTACACAATATTTTTCAGTTTTCAATTTTTACTTTTCAGTAAACACTGGAGGAAATTACAACTTCCGCCAAAAAGACTGACGGTTTCATTATTGAAATAGCTGTTTCACTTTGATTCCTTCAAGGAGGGTATGCACTATTTGAATCAATTGCCCCACAATAGTAAAATCATGGTACAGACACTGATTTTGCACCATATCAATTATTGTTCAAGCTTGAGAAAATCATATCAATTCCAGTTTTTCTGGACTAACAGACTACTGATCTGTTTGAAGGTAATATAATGTTAATCTAATATGCTATAGTGTTAATCCAACCCTGACGTATACCAGGTCCACAAGACAAGTGACCCATGAACAGTGATGTAATTTCTTGGTACAATCAATTAAATATACATCACTACCATGTAGTAATTTGACACTTTCACTTCCTCTCTCACTTTATATTGCAAACCACGTGTCCTGTAATACTTTTCAATTCAATTAAAGCTTGAATTTTAATGAACCAAAAAAAAAAGAAAATAAAACAAAAGAATTACTTAGTTTTTATTATAAATCACAGTTGACTGAAACTGAATTGTCCAACATAAGTCTGGCTAATAAGTTTGGTGGTCTTTTACTCAAGCCACACTGTTTAGTTTTCAAAATACAGTTGAAGTAAAATTACCTGAAACACAGGCCACTTACCTGGTTGCCTGTGTATCCTATTCTAACTTGTGACAAAACTCTGAGCAGTTATTTATATACAAGGTGTAACACAATCACACAAAAAAGGCCAAGCTTTCATCTTAACAAACTCAACTAAGTGCTTAAAAGGATGTAAGTGTAGTGTATATGGACATCCAACTTAATGCCTTCTTGAGAAACCAATAAAGCTTTGTTTTAAAACTGACATGGATCAAAAGTCTGAGGTCATTAAAGTTACATTTTGAGTTCATCTTAAACTCGAGAAACTTTTTGATGTTATAGTTGTTATTTTAAATACCTCTCTGTGCATGTAAAAGTTAATTGTACATATATTACACATAAATTAAGGCTTTTGATTTATATTAATTTATATTATTTTAACCAGTTAATATATACTATGCTTAACTGGATTTAATACACATTAAGTGACTGCAACACAAAGTTACATATCCCTGTGGTTTACCTGTATGTGCCAATCTGCATTTCAAAATGAAGATTGTTCCACTTAATTATCAAAGACTTAAAAGCTCATTTGCATAAGGTCTGAGATAAGATTGAAGAGGGAGTCCATGTGTACATGTCAATAGGTAGTATCAGCTGGTGGTATGTGCACACACACACTGTTAGTATGTACACACAGGATGTACAAACATATAATAAAAACACCTGGTCCCTAAAGGGTGATAAACTGTGCATTACAGTGTATGCTCCCTGGGATGTACTAGAAATAAAGCATGCTCCCTGATGACCACTCCAGTGAGGAAATGCTTTAGAATTTCATGGTTTTCTCATACACTTAACATTCCCAATAGTCTTTCCCTTATTTTAAAAAAGCTCATCTTTTTCATCTGTAGGAAATATTGAAAATATTTATATGAAACATTCAAATTAAGTTGACCTATTTATCTTGAAGATGATTGTTGTTTTGATTTAAATAAATTTTCATTGAAAGTTGCTATATGGAAATCAAAGTAGCTTAGCAACTGGCAATGCCAGTTTTACACTTATGTGTATCCTGGGAAACTGACAGTAATTACCTGGGAAACCACACAAGTACTGGGAAACCAGTCCAATTAATCTACAAAACGTGGAAGGATATACTAGAGATTCATCTCCATTTCTTTGCTAATGCAATAACGGATTGATTCTGATCCTTTTATAATTCACCTTGTTCTCCCTCATCTCCTTTAAAGGAATCGCCTGGCACTCCCTGTGGTCCCGCAGCACCATCAAATCCTGGTTGTCCAACCGGACCTCTTTGACCATTCGGCCCTGGCAAGCCATTAAATCCTCTCAATCCCTTGTGACCTTTCTGTCCCGCGGGTCCAGATGGCGCATACATGGGTTCGGGTCCGGGTCCTGCTGGACCGCTGTCACCTGGCTCTCCAGGGTAACCCACGTCTCCGGGATTTCCTTTAAGACCATCGTATCCGTCGACTCCAGGGCGACCGCCATCGCCTTGCCCTCCCTTTTCACCGAGTCGCCCATCAGGGCCATCTTTTCCACGTTTGCCCTGTCGTATGAAAATATACAATCACATCTCAAGGGGCAAGAAAAATTTAGTTCTATTTAAACAGCATTCCTTTGTTAACAATATTTAAGTAGTCCGGAAAAAGAAACAAAGATTATAATAACAGGGTGTATCCACTAAATTTCAATATTTTTTCCATAACTTCTCCAAGACCGAAGCTTTAAAATTAAGGACCTTTCACATGCTTTGTGGCATGAAAGAGATATGTACTGAGGCCATGAGCTCCTGCCAAGGGCATGAGCTCCCGCCGAGGCCACGAGCTCCTGCCGGTTTTGCCTTTGAGAACCACTGACAAGGTTCCACTCACAGTACAGGAATTCCACGACATTTCCAGGTTTTCCACAACTGGATACACCCTGTACTAAGCCTATACACTAGAACATGAATAGACCTCATTCATCTTCACATGAGAAACAGTCCCTCAGTAACATCTTTTAGAAAGTATCTTAATACTCGCATCTTCATATCAAGTGTCCCTGTCTATCTTTTTATCTCTTTTACACCAAGAACCCTGGATCATTAACCAATAATGACCCTCAAAAACTTTTGTTTTAAAGTTAGCTGAATTCAGCTAGTGGGGGTGAAGTCTTGCCAAGCAGCTAGAGATTCTAGAATGTCTTAAATTAATTTGTACAACATAGCACAAAACAATTTATCGCACTAATGACTAAGGGGCCTTTAGTTTCACAATTTATAGTTACCGTCTTCTTCTTATTAGCTAATGGCAACAAATTCAAAGAAATTGTTTTTTTTTTTCCTTTCTGTAACTCAATACATACCCTGCGTCCCAGTGGTCCTCTGTCACCCTTCAGTCCTTTCAGACCTGCAAGTCCTGCTCGGCCCTGGTAATGAATAAACATGAATGCATGAACTGACGAGTACGCTGAATGATTGTAGTTGTTTATAATATACATATTACTATACAAAGTCAAACTGTTCTCCTATGAATTAACCAAATGCACACAAAATGGTAGAAAAATATGCAATACAACCAAAGAGAGAAGTTAAGTGACCAAATATATGGGTCTTACTTTCTGCTTGACTGGTATGATTCTTGATTATAACTTGTAACACCAAGCTCCAATCACGCTTGGTTTACTTGTGCAACTTATTGCTGGACAAGATCAATGATACAAGACAGTTTATGCGACACTGAAAGCAGTAGCACCCAAATGATAGGTTGTAATGCAGTAATGTTGGCACAGATCATACTGCCAGTAGTCGGGAGGCAAATATTCATTTACAAATGTGCTCAAACATGTTTCAAAACTGGGAAGAGTGTCCACATTTAGTTTGATTAACCTCTGCCAACCTGACTCATAAGATAATAGGTACTATCACAACCAATATTGCTCGCAAAGGGTATTATTGGAATGTCCGAGAGAAGAAACTTCAGACAGTGGAATTGCAGTATTAGTAACACCTTGTAAGCTTTACTAATATTCTATTGTATATTTTCAATGACTTTATGTGGTTTTACTCTTAATTCAACAATAATAGAGCAAAGTACCACCTGATTTGATGATTACAGTTGAAGAGTTACTGTTACACAGGAATGTATTACAGATTAATGTTAAAGTAAACTACAAGAATGCTCTCATAATATAGTGGGTCATTTATGTGAAATCATAGTAACAGACAGGTCTCTCTATGATCAAGTGAACCATCTACATACCGTTAATCCCTTTTGTCCGGGTAGTCCCATCAATCCGGGAGCTCCTGTATCCCCAGGGTATCCTTTCAGGCCTTTGATTCCCTTCAACACCAAGATATCAGTTCGGGCTCCGCTGGTAAATTCTCCAAAGTCGCCAGGTGGCCCTGGAGGTCCAGGCTCACCGATATCGCCTTGCACTCCTTTAGGCCCGATTTTCCTTGGTCCAGAGTCACCTGAAGATAGGTCAGTTATCAAAATATACATTGTGCCACACTGTAACTTGCCATAACCTGACCACAAAGCCTAATTTGTGCTTGCTTTATGTGTGGTAATAAAACATTTTATGGATAAAAATATGCATTGACACAAGCACAAATTAGAGACAGACTTTTTAAATGTCTACACAGTGGTTAGAATTCAATTTTATTAAATTAGATCTAATTAAATCTGACCAGATTACAATACATTTAGTGAAAATAGATTGCTTCAATAAAATATTGCTTGTGAATATAGAATGTATATTGCTAGATTATATTGAATTACATAACATAAACTAGACTATTGCTTCGCAAGAGAAAAAAAAATGTTTTTGCACAGCAAAAACAAAGCGTCCCAATGAGTATTGATGAGTTTGTAGAAATGACTGTCTTCCTGTGTTTAATATGTTTTTCCATTTATGACAAAATGCAAGGTTTCCTAGATGAATCTGGTTTGTTTATTTATTTATTAATTTTTTTGTGTTTTATGCAGAAATTCAAAATGGCCAACAAAAGTGGCTGGAAAACGATTTTTGGGAAAAATCGCCAGTAGACTCTGCAGATAACCTGCGGGTAAAAAATTTCATGGAAATCGCTTTATCTCGCTCCATTTCCGAGATAAATGGGTTGTTGCGTTTTACGCAGAAATTCAAGATGGCCGCCAAGAGTGGTGGGAAAACAATTTTTGTGAAACGCGCCAGTAGACTCTGCAGATACCCTGCGGATAAAAAATTTGTTGGAATCGCTCTATCTCGCTCCGTTTCCGAGATAAACACGTTTTTGTGGTTTACGCAGAAATTCTAGATGACCGCGAAAAGTGGCGAGAAAGCGATTTTTGCGAAAAGTCGCCAGTAGACTCTGCAGATACCATGCGGGTCAAAAATTCAAGATGGCCGCCAAAAGTGGCTGGAAATTTTTTTTGCGAAAAGTCGCCAGTAGCCCTGCAGATACCCTGTGGGTCAAAAATTTCGTCAAAATCGCTCTATCTTGCTCCGTTAGCGAGGTAAACATTTTTTTGCTTTTAACACAGAAATTCAAGATGGCGGGAAAATGATTTTTGCGAAAAGTTGCCAGTAGACTCTCAAAATTTTCGTGGAAATTGCTCTATCTCGCCCCGTTTCCGAGATAAATGTGTTTTTAGCGTTAAGAAAAAATGTGACATTTAGGAAATTAATAAGTCGGCCATTTTGTATTGAATCACTTCCAAAAGTTAATGATTTCCAGACATCTATATAACAAACCTACTTGCCACATTTGATATGAATAGGTGAAGCGCTTTTTAAGTTATCATCCAGACAAGCACACCCTTTTGAAAAACATGTGTTTTTGGTCATGTGACTTCTCTGATTGGTTGAAATGTCATGACATCATATTCAGAAATTTTTCCCAGGGGTACTGCATACACCTGCCATATATGAAGAGAATCCGCCTTATGGGTGCAAAGCTATTGCGAAAAGAAAATGTGGATCCTGCGGAGTCGCTTCTCGCTTATACAAACAAGTGTCCCTTGTGGGACGCTTAATTACACCAGATCCGATTCTATTAAATCAGATTAGATAATATTAATAATATCATATCAGACAACTTACCATCGGGTCCAGGACTTCCTGGTGCTCCTGGTGGACCTGGAATGCCATCCTCTCCATCTGGACCCTTGTCACCACGGGAACCTGGAAAGCCATCGGGTCCCTGAAGACAGGATACAGTTTGGCAATTTCTTTGGAAGTGAGTTACAGGTATGTTTTTATTTGGTATATGACGATCATATGAGCATGACAGAAGACTCTATATAACAAGATCTGCCAATAACCACAGGATTTGGTTTTTGTTATACCTAACTTTCCCTTATACCATTGCAATTATTGTGTTTTCTGCTGTTGGGTCCTTATTTATAGATCTACCTTTAATTCAACTTATTTTGACTTTCACTATTTCTGCCTTGCACACAGTCTACAGTATTACTATTTCTTTCTTCAGAACCAAATGTACTAGCCCACTTCAAATGATTTATAGGGGTCATTAACAGACTAGTTTTATTATTATTTTTATTACTAATGTTTAGTTGTTATACCGAAGTCATACACGGTAGTGCCCATTTGCTCATCACTGGAAAAATCAGAAAAGTCGGGGACGGGCGACAATGCCAGCATGGTCAATACAGGAGCATGAGAGATAGGCTATATGTGAGGCAAATATTTAAAAAACAAACAACATACCTCATAAAATTACAAAATATTGTCTTTCAATTTAATAATCCACGTCTGGACTCTGCTTTTGTTGAAAAGGGTGGATGTTTATGCATATTTCAAGTGTTTTTGGGGATGGGAAAAAATGTGAACATGGTTACTCCCATGGAGGATTGCAGTACTTATTGTATATAAACAGCCAAATTACCTAATATGTAGTGTGTCACAGCACAGGGTATACTGTAAGTATGTTAAAGTGTGAGTAATCACTTGGGTAAAGGATACCACTAGTGTAGAGAATTTTAGTCTATTTATTTGAGCACTTATGGTTACTTTATAATATAATAAATTACTATAGCAGTTTAATCAAATAGTATTAAGAGAGTTTTACTTAGTAAGAGGTAAATTGGTACATGTATTTATTACAGATGTAAATAATTTTTTTTTTTACTTTTGAAAATATGCATGTTCCATTTTCTACAGTAGCACGTTTACATAGCTTTGCCACAAGAAATAAATATATTATTCACTCACGGTAAGACCATCAAATCCAGGATCTCCTGGATCCCCTTTTATTCCAGTGCTCAGACCCAAAGCTTCTCCTGGTTCTCCCTGTAATAATAACCAATCGGATGCCAGCTTACAAATATTCAAACAAATCAGATGAAAGTTTACACTAATTAAAATCTCAATCTCTCATTATAATTTAGAATTACTGTAAAAGCTCACAGGAATCTAAACCAATTATATTAAGGTTTTCATAATTTCAAATTTTACTTGTAATTACAACGTTCTGTACATGTAAAGACATCACAAACCTTGATGCCCTGGAATCCAGATGTGCCATCACGACCACGGGGACCATCTTTCCCTGCTAATCCATTGAGGCCTGGTTCTCCCTGAAAAAGATGGACACTGTTTATTCAAACTTCAAAATTACTCCCACTTAATCAGGATTTTAAGATAATAAGGTGAATTTCAATGAAGAGAGCAATCAGAGGGCTGAGGCATAAACCAGTTGGAAAATGGAAGAGGCCATAAGGGCAGGTATAAATGATTAGTGATCAAAACCAAAATACATAAAAATATCATTAAATTTTCTGACTTGAGTATTTATGCAGACTTTTCAATTATATTTTTTTATAGTCTTTTTGTGGTTCTGTTTTTCAACGATACAAAATACATACAAAATGTAGACATAGATTTGTAAGATCTCAGTTTTTAAGGTGATTAACTTGCACACAAAGTTAAGAGGTCAAAGATCATTTAAAATCGATCAGTCCTTGGCATAATATGATGTTAAAGTGAACCGCAAACACAGCAAGTCATAGATGCCCATTGTTCATATGGTAGTAGAACTTGCTTTGAGCATCAGAGCCTATATAACATTTCACTGTTGAATAGTTACCATATCATCAGCAGCCATTTTGCGTTGTGTTATTGTAGCAAACAACTCCAAATTTACCTAAATTGAAGATTTACATTCTGGAAATACCTATAGGATTTTCTTCCTAGAAGGAAAACTTGCACTGTTAAAACACCGAGTTTGGGACTACTTACCTTTACGCCATCACAGCCAGGTAACCCCCTCTCTCCCTTTGCACCTGCAATACCGGGTGTTCCCTGAAATACACAAAAATTAACACTTTATAGAATATTGGAAGTTTACAACACCTCAAAGTATAAACACAGATTTGGTAAACCATGACATATAGGGTTCAATCCTTTTAAATTGTAATTCCAAGGTCAAAGTCAACAGCGAAGGTTATTTCTGGACTGGGTCAGGACTTGTGGGAATTTGAGGGATGGGGGTGGGGCATGGGGAAACATTCACCATTTGTCATTAGTGGTCTATCACCTTTTTATTGTCTCGTAAAGCTTTTTTCTGCACTTATTGTAAATACATCTTTGCACACCTTTGAACGAAAAAAATCAGGTGTGATATTGTATGGAAAGACACAGAGACTGGCACAACAATTTTTGGTCTCTAGTAATATCATCTGACACAACATTGTCAAAATCCAACTTCAATGTCATTCATAGATTTGACAATAAATGGAATAAAATACACATTTTATTTCAAGTCTTTCATCTTTGAATGTAACAGGTATTTGAATGATACCTTTTCAACAATTCTGTGCAATAACCTTCCTTTTTCAAAGTCAATACTCTTATCAACCAGAGATAAAACAAACATTGAGAAGATGATGACTGTTATTATGAAAAAGCCTGTTTAATTTTTTTAGACCACCCAGTAGTGGAAGTACACCCATAGTTCTGAATATGACCTATTCAAAGCAATGCTATTTCTGACATAGAGATTTGATAACTACTGGAGTTAGTTATTTCTTTCTCTTCCTATTATGCAAAAATATCCCCGCTTAGTCATAATATTTAAGTCTCTATTGTAAATAGACTCAACAGTATTTATATATTTCCTACTTGCAACAATTAGTGAGACTGTCTGGTTTTGTACCACTGAAGCTTCTCAAAAGTGTTGCTGTATACTACTAAATCATCACAGAGACACAGATAAGAATTGTGTAAGTTAAAAAGTATTTAGAAATGTGAAATTTAACCCACTCTATCATTCAATGTGATTTTTATCTCTGCCAAGGAGGTATTACATTCACGGCTGTTTGTCTGTTGGCAGGATTATGTAAATACTACTGCTTGGATCTTCATGCAAAGATTGAGATGACGTGTCCTGGAAAACCTAGAACCATTTAAACTTCGAGAATGATCTGGATCACCATCTGGATAAAAAATATCCAAGATCCAGATTTTCAAATTTACTTATTATTTTGTGCTTTGGTGGAGGTATGCACTCTCCAAGTGCTTTTGTTTCATGGTGTAACTACTGCCTTGAAAATATAAAGCATTTTTGAAAACTTGAGCCGTGTTTTGTCTTCTGAAGAAGATTTATTTTCTAGATTTGAATGATGGGTTCCTAATATTGTGAAAATCAGTTTAAATGTGATGAAGTTAAATGTGATAACTGTTTGGCAATGAAAAATTCATTTTTTGCCCAAATCCTAAGAATATGGGTTATTTAACCAGCAAGAACATGCTGAATCTATAAATTGTGTCTATCAGGAACTACCTGACCAGTATACTACATCAGGAACTCAGCCCAATAATAATTTTGCAGGGTTGGAATTCTTATCCATCATATTGGGCAGAGTTCCTGATACAAACTATTTTGAATGGTAGAGTTCCTCTTGGTCACTATTCCCGATGGGCACTATTCTGTACACTGAATTTATGTGTGTTACTCTATCAGGCTTGACCTAATAAAACTCAGACTCCATGAACTGTAGTATGACATGGAGAAACAATAGCAAAGGTGGAGGGAAAGGTCACAACAACAGTGCTGTGTTGTGCAATAACAGTGTGTGGGGAGTAGATGCATGCATGCTAACTATTAGCCCTGACCTGGGCCCTGCCAAGTTGGTCAAAGTCAAAGTTGGGGTTTTACATCCCATTCAACAGCCAGGGCCATATTGGGACAGATCCTCCGCATTGTCACTTGTGGGAGTTGAACCCACACAGAGGTGACAGCTTGTGATTAGATGTTGGGTCTGAAGACAATTTGTTTTAAAACTATCATCGTCCAATGGTTGTAAAAATGAATTAGCAATTAGTCTGCATTACTTAAGAATCTCAAAACTGATTCAAGAACAATCCACCATCTTTTAGTATTTTGAGATTTTTCAAGAAAATTATTGGATTCAGAATGAAACATGCTATTATCCAAGTATAAGGTTACTGGGATTCATGACACAAACATGGATCTCACTGTATTATTTGCGTCTGGTAAAAGGCTACATAGATTTGCATATATTTTATCATTATATGCACTTAATTGTTTGAGAATATCTTGGTACATACAGCAGGAGTCAGTGCTTTGATCTCAGGAGTAAAGTTACTTTATTTCTGCACTGAAATTGGTATTTTTAAAGGTTCAAAATTAAAAATGCATTGTTTTAAGCATCAATGCACATGTTTATTTTGGTTCACTTTGATCCCGTCTTGGTTAACTTAATTCCTATCTTACTTAACATAATAGATTAATTTAATTCTTTTCTTGAGTAACAAATCTGACTAACAATCTTTCTTCCCATTCCATTAACTTTAAAGTTAAAGTATATTCTAGTGATAAGTGTTCAGTTAAAGCAATAAATATTGACAAATGATATACAATAAATGTTTTTACTGGTATATGTTGACAAAAATTTTGTACAATAAATGTTTTTACCATTCATTCTTTTCTGAAAATGAAAACCAGAACATAAAAAAAAATTTATAAAAAAATCTGTCCAAAGCGTCCACCCTTGAAAAAAGGCCTGGCCAAAACATCCTAGGCCGAAACATCCATCCACCTCTATTACGAGTCTACATACACAGTGAAAGTTAGCCTTAACTAGATCAAAATCCTACTGATACTGTGTGTTTTAGTTATATAGAGTCTAATGTACATAGATATTCTGAACAGTACCTGCATTTACTAGTACAGATACGGTATTTACATTCAATGTGGCTATCTTCCATTCCAATCAATGAGTAGGTCCAATTTGAAGACAAGACACTCAAGTACTAAAAACATATGGGATGTTGTAAAAAGAATATGATGCCAGACATCATAAAACTACTGAAGTTTTTCATTCTTCCATTAACTTATGAGTCAAAAGAAGATTGAGCAATGTTCTTTAAGTGAGAGAAACTCACAGAGATTAATATCTACATAAAAAATTCTAGTAGTATTTCCAGATTTGAAGTTACAGCATTTTATAATTGTCCACAATGATGTTTTGCAGTGACTTATAAGATGTGTCCCATATTAAGAAGGTTTACAGAGCCTGGACCAGCTGACATGGCAGATTTACACAATAAAGCAGACTGCACATACGAGTGGCACACAGTGTGTTAAACTTGCAACCAGTAGTGGATCAAGCAGTGGACTGGTTTGCCTTCATTTTCATTGTTTTAGTTGCTCCACTCCGGCTCTTATGTACAATAAGTTTAAATAGAAAAACAGGAAAAAACAGATTCTATCCCCTACAACAGAGAAAACTGGACAAACCATTAGCAATGCTATGGCATTGGTTTTCTCTGCTTCCTCTTGTCCCAACAGTAATAACATATTATAAAGACCGGAAGTGCGCAGACTACAGAAAACAATGCAGTGCGCATATTTTTGAGTACAATTATCTGAGGCAATAACTGGACGATCGCCGATAATACAGAACCAAATGATACAGACAAAATATAGTGCGACAACTAGGTGTGTACAGAAACATATTTACAATAATATTTATGGATTAATAAATGAAACCGGTCTTTACGATAGAAATAAAGTCCTCAGTTTTGTGATTTATAACCCTAGATAATTCACAAATTTCACAAATTTGTGAATTATCTAGGGTTATAAATCACAAAACTGAGGACTTTATTTCTACAATAAAACTGTATCTGATAAAAGTGGCCCACTGGAATAGCTTTCTCTTCAAGTAAAAGTTTGAATCTCTTAGACTATTTTCATTGAAATGGACATGTAACAAAAATAACAGGGTAAACTGATAAAATGACCCCCCCTTTGAAATGGTATTTTTCAGACTTCTACAGTCAATTGTTTGGTTCTCTGGCAAGACTACTTTCAGTTCAACAGAATATTATCCAATCTGTAGGAAGCTAGCCACAGAACAGATGTTTACTGAAGATATTAAGATGTGCATCACCAATCTGCCAGTAAAAACAACAACACCACTACCAACAGCAGCTTAGTGGATCATCAGTCTTATTAGAAGACCACAAGCATTAGCATAAGAAGAATCAGATCATATTTATTTACTGGCTAGAAATTATTAACCACAAGAGAGGAAAGAAATTAGATGACTAATGAACCCCAGAAGCCACACAAAACACCCAGCCCAGCCAGTTTACTTGTACTAACAATACAAGATTAGAAACCACAAAACATGTGTCTAGAAGTCTGGGAATATATTTTTACTTTTTCCAGACTATTTTCTATATTTGTCCCAGAATTTAGTGCAAAAATAAACTTTCACATTTTGCCCTGTGTATGTAAGAATCATTAACCAAATAGTTTTAATATTTCACGTATTTTCACTTATATAAAACAGTATATGACTTTTTCATGATACATAAAATTTTTTATAAAGCATTTATTTTAGTGTGCTGTATATTAGTTACGAATGTGATCTTTCCCCAAATAATTTATAATCATGATTAACACTGCTTATAAAACTAGACCTATCGCATCGAAGAACCGATGCAAATTGTATCCACCAAAAAGAAAACTCACCAAAGCCACTCTAATATTGCTTAACCTTGAAGGAGAAGCCCAAGGTGAAATCTGACCATATCAAAGATTCTTAGCCCATGATTTCCTATAGGTTGGTGTGACACTGCAAACCTCTAGGAATTTGAATAAGCAAGATATAAACACTGTTAATTTTGGCAATCCTCATTTGACCTTGAAAGAGCGGTCAAAGGTCAAATCCGATCACACCAAAAGATTCCCAGCCCATGATTTCCTAGATTTTGGTTTACCATTCCAAACCTCTAGGACCAATAATAAGCAAGTTATAAGCACCTTTAAGTTTGGCTATCCGCGTTTGATCTTGATGGAGGGTTCAAGGTCAAATCCGACCACAGCAATAGATTCTTTGCCCATGATTTTGTGTAGGATTGTTTACCATCCCAAACCTCTAGGACCAATAATAAGCGAGTTATAAGCACTTTTAAGTTTGGCTATCCTCATTTGACCTTGAAGGAGGGGTCCAAGGTCAAATCCGACCACACCAAAAGATTCCCAGCCCATGATTTCCTATAGGTTGGTTTACCATCCCAAACCTCTAGGACCAATAATAAGCGAGTTATAAGTACTTTTAAGTTTGCCTATCCTTGTTTGACCTTGACGGGGGGGGGGGGGGGGGGGGGGGGGGGGGGGGGCAAGGTCAAATCCCATGATTTCCTATACATTGGTTTGACATTCCAAACCTCTAGGACCAATAATGAGGGAGATATAAGCACTTTTCATGACTGAAAAGAAACGCCTGTGGCGGCCATCTTGTTTTTCAAAATGAGGCCAAAAATATTTTCAGTCAATATTATAGGAATAAAAGACGTATTCGAGTGCTTTATGGTGGTTTAAAACCATCATAAAGCATGAGAATTTGTCTTTTATTCCTATTTTAAAATGGTTACACTAATATTTTGGTCAAAATAAGCAGTAAATCTTCCGCAAAATTCAAAACAAATCCACGCCATGTTGGCTGTTCCATTAACTAAATGTGCATAGTGATGGATGTGCAAACAGCCTTTTGGTTAAAATATTTTTAGAAATTAAATCCCCCACAGAATTCTGTAATGTCATGTTAATGAGTAGTCGATCTTCAAAAATGAAATATTGATAAAAATCCCCACTGAATTATTTAACTTTATATTTGCTGTATATAATTTACTACTACGTTTTATTGTACCGCGACTTGTTTGTTTACATTTGTACGCGAAGGGACGATGCATGCAGAATTCAACAGCGTTGTTTATTTACCGTTCTATATTCGCGATTCTAGCATTGCGCAAAAGATGTGTCCACGTTCACTGCGCAGCCTACCATTTTAGAATTTGTAATGATGAACATATCTTGTGAATTTGAGATCTCTACCTATAACTCCCTTTGTTCTAGAGGGCCAACAAAACTCCTTGCAGAAAGTCCAAAAACGCCCGTGGTGGCCATCTTGTTTTTCAATGAGGCCAAAAATGTTCCCAGGCAAGATTTTATGGTTATGAATATAACCTGAAAATTTGAGAAGTCTACCTATAATACCCTGGCCTCTAGAGGGGTAACGAGAAAATCTCTACACACTGCGGCGGCGTACTCATGCGTAGTCAATAGTATCCACCGGATGCTATCCAGTGGATATAACAACAAAATGGCAGCCATATCACATGTTTAATGTTAAATGGGATTATCCTATTAAAAAGGCCTGATATCTCCCTCATCATTGCTACTAGGGATTCCACATATGAAAACAACTTATAGGAAGTCATGGCCTGAGACTCTTTTCCAATTGCTGACTTTTACCTTTGACCCCTTCTTCAATGTCAAGTGGGGTTATTTTACTACAAAGGCCTTATATCTCCTTTAGTTCTCCATTATTACTGATCCTTAGGCGGGAGATAACTGCTGGGACATTACTGCTGCGGCAGTGGCCTTGTATATGCTGGATCAGCTGTAGATTTTGTAAAAAAAGCAAGAACCATATGTTAGCCTTGCTCAAGACTCAAGTTCCCTCGCGATTGGAAAAACCATCAGTTTAAAACACAATGTACTCTTACATGTACTGGTACTACATCAAGATAGTATCTGAAAGTATCTAAGTCAGTACCTCCTAAACTACAAGAGTGTTTTATGAATAGTTTGTCTTCATGTACATGTTTTAAAAAGGCTTTGGGTAGAAACGTGAGCCTAATACATGAATTTCTGTTAAAACTTCTAAGCATGTACATGATGTACTTGTCAACTAAGGTGTTTTAACAGAAAACAAAGATCAAAATAATTTGTGGTAAAAGGTTCCTAAGTTCATGTTGATCCCTGAACCACAAACCACAAAGATACATGGATATGGTTGGTTACATGATGCTACCAAGATCACATGACATTCATTTTATATTTTTTGTCTTAATTTAAACTGGAAATGACATCACTGTCTGGAAGCAGTGGTAGATAGATTTTCAGTGATTGTGTAGGCATTGGATGAATGCAAAACAATACAGCATTTTAATTAGTTCACTATGCTAGCCTTTTCTCAGGCTCATCTATTTATATCTTTTATAATTTGGATGGTCACATATAAGCTCGAACACAAGACCACAGGGTTGAGATGTAACTAATTCAATGCCAATCTTGGCTTCAAATGTCTGAGGGATTTATTGTTATTTGAATACATACCGGGTAATAATAAACATGTACTTTTGCATCCAGTTGAAGACTTTCAAATGATTTAACAAGCAATCAAGTGCTAATGGTATCCATACATTAAGGATATTAGTGCTTATTTGATATTATTTTTGCTATTTTATATTTATTATTATTTGGTCTTTTATATCTTAATATAAAAGTAATAATGACACAATAATCTTGAATTAAAAAATAGTGTTATTTTTCAGTTTGGCTGATTTCTAAATTTCTACTTGATGATGAAATGAATAACCAAGCCTCTCTTGCATATAAATTTAATCTTGATGGTTAGAAGTAAGGTGTTTCCTCACATTTACCACACAGTGAGTGACATTTAATTGCACCCAGTGTATGAAATTTGCCTCTTGTTTCAATTACTTAGAACTATCAAAACTTTTATGCACGACTGTAATTTTCGTGACAACTTTAATCTAGCTCAGTTGTACAATTCCAGTGAATTCAGTCAATGTCAGTATTAATTTGACACTTTGGAGCTGAAAGGAAATAAATACAGTGTTAAAGGGACCAGGCGGTTGTTTCTAAAGTTCGGAATTTCCGTTGGGCGATACGGAAAATCGCCTAAATATCGCCTAAAATCGGCCAAATATCACCTATTTTACTTTCAAATGATCATCTGAACAGAATAGAATTATCAAACAGTTCCTTAATCAATTAAACAGGGGAGGGGGGATAATATATCTCAACAACCTAAGATAACCTAACATAAGATATCTTACAAGTAAAATATTAATCAACATCCACGGAAAAAACTGCCCAATTAAGAAACACTGTGAAATCAAGAGCTGAGTTAAAATCCCTGTAAAATGCTCAATATTTGCTTGATTTTTATAAGACAACCACCAAATTGTTTATTATTATGTGGAGAATACTCGTTTATAGGTAACATAACTGGAAACTTTGCATAAGATACCTTAAAAGTAAGATATTCATGGACCAACATCCACGGAAAAAATCGCCCAATTAAAAAACACTGGGAAATCCAAGGCTATGTTAAAATCCCTGTAAAATGCTCAATATTTGCTTGATTTTGATAAGACAACCACCAAATTGTTTATTAATGTGTGTAGAATAGTCGTATATAGATAATTAAACTGGAAACTTAACATAAGATATCTTATAAGTAAGATATTCATCACCAACATCTTTAAAATGACCTTGTGAACAGCGACATCAAAAATAAACTCCACAACTCTTTTAGATTACAGAATACAATTATACAGTTCTTTAAGCAATTAAAGGGGGGAAAGGAGGATTAAAGAAATAAAGACAGACATACCCTGATGGCAATTAACAGTTAGGGTGCACACTTCAAATAACATATATGTATAGGTAGATTAAAGAATAAAGATTGACATACCCTGATTACAATTAACAGTTAGGACCACCACCAAGTTGTTTATTATAGTGTGTAGAATAGTTGTAGATACATAATTAAACTGGAAACTTAACATAACATATCTTACAAGTAAAATATTCATCACCAACATCCACGGAAAAAATCGCCCAATTAAAAAACACTGGGAAATCCAAGGCTATGTTAAAATCCTTGTAAAATGCTTAATATTTGCTTGATTTTAATAAGACAACCACCAAATTGTTCATTATTGTGTGTAGAATAGTCGTAGATAGAAAATTAAACTGGTAACTTCACATAAGATATCTTATAAGTAAGATATTCATCACCAACATCCACGGAAAAAATCGCCCCAATTAAAAAACACTGGGAAATCCAAGGCTATGTTAAAATCCTTGTAAAATGCTCAATATTTGCTTGATTTTAATAAGACAACCACCAAATTGTTCATTATTTTGTGGAAAATAGTCGTATATAGATAATTAAACTGGAAACTTTGCATAAGATAGCTTAAAAGTAAGATATTCATGGGCCAAATCCAGTCTTAAATGTTACATATATTTTGGATTATTACCTCAAGTAACAGTATAATTGTACATCAGTAAGTAAAATACTGTGTCATTGTTTCATTGTAATCTTATATATAAATTTGTAAAATATGTTATACTTATGCAGATACAATAAATAAGTAAACTACTGTGTCATTGTATATTAGGCGATTTTTAGGCGATTTTCCGTTTCCGTCACGGAATTCCGTCACTTTTCCGTGGTTTAGAAACCACCGGACCAGGCTCAGTAATCTTTCAATTTGACCTCTTAAAGAAATTGCATGAATGGATTTAAATACTTGGTATATGCATGTTGTATTTATTCTGGATTAGAATTTAAACAATTTATAGATTTGTTCACCATTGCCACTTGTATGCCTTATACTAAGCTATATACATTTGAAATGCCTCATTCATCTTTTATGCATGTTGAAAAGGAAATGAGATACATATAAAAATCTTACATGTGGGATTAAATCATTTCCAAGTGTATTTTGAAGGGCAACTTTTAATACCAAACAACTGCATAAATATTCACAAAATAAGCCCCAGTGTAAATGTTGTAAGTTTAAATCATCAATCTGTGGCTGTTGTTCATTATCCACAAAAAAAAAAAAAAATTTTCTAATTTGGGATTTTTGCCTTGAATTACAGTAATACTGCTGAAAAGTGCTTCGTAATTAAAATACCACTATTCTATATATATATCTCTGTTAGCATGGGTTAAACTCCCCCCCCCCCCCCCCCCACATGGTGACATGTAAGAGACAACAATGTCTTGTTCTGCTATGACCTAATTATTGAAAAGGAGTTACAGACCTTCCTTCAATTAGAAGGAATTTGTAAAAACTAAAAAAAAAAATTCACATTGACAATCTTTCTATTATCCAAACAAAATATTCACATCTGAAAATGTTCATTTGTCAAAGTGTTATGCTTAAAATGATTCGCAATGATTTTCTTGTATCTGGGTAAACGTACATTTAAGAACCTGCTGTCCTGTATCACCAACCCTCTCCCCGCTTCACCCCGTCTGTGTGTACATTTGAAAGCACTATGTGAAATACTCTGGCGGGTTTTTCAAACATTTTAAAAATGTCATAACCAGGTGGAAATCTTGTGGATCAATCAATCAATCAATCAGTTGTCCAGGTGCTTAATCTCCGTATCAACGGATTCTAAGGCACACCATCCAATCCGTAAGGCATAAATCATGAGACATTAGACATGTTCCGAGTCGTTGCCAGGGAGGCGGTCCGGTGTTCGGTAGTAAGAAGCTATGGTGGGAATGATTTCTGAAATAGGTAGGTTTTGAGTCGACTTTTGAAACTGGAGAGATTTGGAGCACTGCGTATATCATATGGAAGATCATTCCATAACTTAGGGGCATCATATGAGAAACTATTGTTAAAATGGACCTTTGATTTATGGATGGAAGGACAGTAAGAGGGAACCAGAAGGAACAAATTTTTGGGATTGGAACGTCTTGTATTCACGGCAGATTTGTACAAGGGGAGATATGGTGCAAAATACTTAGGCTGGCCAGTGGTGAGGTACTTATAGACCAAAACTAGGGTTTTGTAGGTAATACGTTGTCTAACGGGTAGCCAATGGAGTGTCCTAAGGGTGGATGTAATGTGAGTGTACTTTGAAGCACCAGTGACAAACCGTGCAAGCGCATTTTGAACATATTGGAGCCTTGTAGCATTTCGGGATGACAAACTGCGAAAAAGAGAGTTGCAATAATCCAAACGACTACTGACCAGAGCATTTGCAATCACCACTGATGTATCCACAGAAAGAAACCTCCTGATACGATGAAGGTCCCTGAGGCTGATAAAGCAGGATTTGATAACAGAATTTACGTGATTGGTGAAACAAAACTTTGCATCAAACAGAACACCCAGATTGCGTACAACATCTGCGGGAGAGAGGCAATTACCCAGGATATTGACAGGTAGTGAGTCACTGAGCCATTTGTGTCTGTCTTTGGCACCGAAGATTATGAATTCTGTTTTATCAGGATTTAGCTTGAGTTTGTTTTCAGACATCCAGACCTGAATATCATTCAAACATGATTTAAGACGGTCAAAAGACTTGAGACTATCATCAGGGGATAAGTGAATGAACAACTGAGTGTCGTCCGCATAGAAGTGGTAACGGACTCCGGTATATTTTCTGATGACTTGACCAAGAGGTGTTGTGTAGAGGGAAAACAGAAGGGGACCTAAGACAGAACCTTGGGGGACTCCAAACTTCAATTTGAACAAATTTGAAAGACTAGAACCAATCTTGACTGACTGAAAACGATCCTGGAGATAGGATCTAAACCATTTTAATGCCGATCCAGCAAAACCAAATCTAGACGACAGACAGGATAGGAGTGTGTCATGATCGATAGTATCAAATGCCGCAGACAGGTCGAGTAGCACTAGTGAATCTCATTTTTGATGCACAACAAGGCAGTTTCTGTCGAGTGCCCCACCTTGTAGGCTGACTGGAAAGTGGATGCTGTGGTGAATGGATACTAACCAACTATGAATCCTGACTTATATATTTTTTTCTGTATATGTCATTCAGGAAGTTTTCCTATTATAAAACCACATGAATGCTGTTAAAACGAACAACGCATCAACAAGTCACAAGCGAGCCCTGATTGCTCTAGTGTGCTGCTTGTGAGACAAGCACAGGACTGTGTGAACTACGCATTAGTATGGAATTCCAGATGATAGGCTAAATTTCAATGGTAAATCTGCTTTAATCTAATAAATATCAATTCTTTGTGCTTAATCTTTATACTTGCTGCTTCAAAGCGATGACAAAACAAAAGACTCTTCAACAGTGGATGCCATAGTACTTACATCTGCTTTAAAAGGAATGCTAATACATAAATAATACTTGACAAAGATGTATGAACTTGTTATCTCAGAGTCATTTGTGTTAACAAGTTTTGTAAACTGATATTTCTATTCAATTAAATTTTTTTGTATGTTGTGGCAAATTGAGTTTCTCTGGTTACTTTCTTTTTGTTATATCAAGTAAGAAAGTCTTTCACGAAATTTAATTGTTTGAGATGTAAATAATAATGGCAATAATAAAATATTGGTTACAAGATCCAAGACAATTTGATGCATATTCTGTATTTCTTATCGCAATTAAAAGCGGAAATGACATCATTGTTTGGAAACTGTTTTGGATTTTCACAGAATGTGTAGACAAATGCAAATTAATACATTATTTTAAGTTCTTCTCTGTCTATAGTTTTTTCTGCACTGACCTCTTCTTGATGAAAAAAAGTGTAAAAAATCAAAGTAAGTTTATAAATAAGAAAGTAATGATCATTTCAGTTGACGCGTTGGGTTTTATCATCCACAAAAAGCTGTATTTGACCTGAATAGTGGGACAGATTGTTTTCATATTCCCTGGTGCCATTTACTTCTGATAATTACCGTTACAACAAGTGCCCATTTTTCATTACTATTTCATGAATTATGTAAGCTTCAAATATTTTATATATACTTACTCAAAAAAGAAACGCAAGTTCTATAAAGAATAAGTTACAATATATCTTGCGTTTCTTTTTTGGGTAAGTATATATAGTTAGAAAGGTAGTTTTACAGAGATTTGGTTTAGTTTTGCTGCACTTAAATCCATGCAGAAATAGTGCAGAAACGTCAAGGTCAATATAAAGTTCATACAAAGCATCCCTCATTATACATGTACAAAAATATATTTCACTGATATTGTGTTTTGGTCATTCATGACATATTTTTTGTGTAGGTCATCCAGGAAGTCTTCCTATTGTATGCTAATTCTAAACATGTTCAGAATCATCTCTGACACTGACTTTTGTACAGGGACAACAAGAAAACACTCTGGACAATGCCGGATGAGCAGAATCATACAACATAGTCCATGCCTCCATGGGTACATACAGGGATGGCCTGGGACGGCCAAAATTGGGGGTGATCCCAGTCTAATGCTAGACAGTAGAACAGCTACTTAACAATACTTAGCAATTCCGCTACAAGTTGGAGAATTCTTAAATAAAGAGACTTACACACTGTATTATCATTTGTCTACATAGAAAAGGATCAAGATATCAGAAATACTATCAAAAGAGAAGCTATCCACCTATAAGAGTTTTTACTTAAATGGGGTTCAACTGTACAACATCACAAGAATTAAATAAGTGTAACTCAAGCTAATTGAAACATTCTTGTACATCAAAATAATCAAAACCCTTTAAGTAGATTCCTGTCAAATAGATATCCTCTTTACGTAAATGTCAGCTCCTGATGGGGATTTTTTTGCATTTCAAAATTACCCTTCTATGTCAAATTGCTGCTTAAATTCAAGTATCTTCCTTGTCTGGTTAGAATTTAATTTAGTTAATGGCGTTGATGTGTGTATGCTGAATATTAAAGAACTTAAAACCTAGAATAGCACAAGTTTTGCATAAGTTCAACTTTATCTAATTTGACGAATACACTTTGTTATACTTATTTTCTTCTCTCTCAAATCAGGTTACACTACACTGTATATCTGTTGTAATAATATTGAAAGCATTATGCATAAAAAACTCACTTTTTCTGACTAATTCTCACCACATTTTCATACAGAATAGAATCACCCTAGTGTCTCTAATCAGCCCTCTTATTATTACAATCGTCTTTCATCAATGTTTAAGTTTTTATCATTTACAGACTCTGGGATCATCTTTTTGGATATAAAGTAAATACAGACAAGTATGTATATATTCTTATGGTATGTATTAAGAGGTATCAGGGTGTGAAAGGGCCCATGCCAAATCAAAAATGTTCCTCAGATCACTTCAATAGCTCTACCAGCTTTTCATAACACTAGATATTTAGTCACTTCATCTCACTATGTTTCATATTCTTTTTTTTTCCTAAAAAATTAAAAAAAAAAGAATGGAGCCATAGCAACAATGGAAAAAGAGACTGAGAGGGTGTATACCTCTGCAAAGTTACAATGACTAACAAAATTTAACCTCTTTCAGGCCGCATCTGTCTGGTTACTGCTGTATCATGTTATGGGTTATTTTACTTTCCTTCTGCACTGAGTAATTAAAATTCTTGGTACAGTTTCTCCCTCTTTCTTAATTTGTGGGGATTTCAATATTCATGTGGATACTTCTTCAAATGATAGTATCAAATTCCAGAACTGTTTAGAATCATGCAATATAACACAAAATGTTCAAACGGCTACCCATCTACATGGTCATATCCTAGACCTTGTTCTCACTCCTACTGATGCCAGTGCCATCTCTAATGTACGAGTTGCTGAATTTATTTCAGATCATGCTCTTGTCCTTGCTCAGCTTGACTCAGTTAATCCTCCTTCACATAAGGCAAAAGTTGTCACCTTCAGGAGGTATCATAAAATTGACATGGACAGTTTCCGTAAGGATTTGGGAAATAGCGCATTCGTAAAATGCCCTGGTGATACAGTCAGTGGTTTGTATGAACAATACTTAGATGATTTGAGCAAATTGCTCGACAAGCATGCACCATTGGTTACTCGCACTTTTACTAAGCAAGCTACTGGTTGGCTATCTGACACCTACAGGCTGGCAAAAACCATCAGGCGACAGCTGGAACGAATCTGGCGTAAAGATAAATCTGCCTATAATCGAGCTAGACTTCGAAGACAGATTGGTCGCTGCAATTCACTGGTCAACAAAGATAAGGCAAATTACTTCAGAAACCTGGTCAGAGAAAATACCAATGACTCCAAGAAGCTATGGCAGGTCTTGCATTCCGCACTGCACTCTAGTTCTGAAGCAGTACTCCCTTCTCATGAATCTAAGAAAGGTCTTGCTGACCGGTTTGTCACTTTCTTCAGTGACAAAATAGATAAAATCAGAAACTCATTTTCCTCTAGTGACTCATTCACTCTGCCTCCTCCACCTGATGTACCCAATTTCAGCTGCTTTAAACAAGTTTCTCAAGAGGAAATTAGAAAAATTATCATGAAGTCACCCACTAAATCTTGTTTGTTAGACCCATGGCCTACATTTCTTGTTAAGGAATGTATTGATATTTTACTGCCCTCTATCACCAGGCTTGTTAACTGCTCGTTGTCAGAAGGTGTTGTACCTGATGAGTTCAAGAAGGCTATTGTAACCCCATTGATTAAAAAGTCATCACTACCACCCAATGACTTAAAAAACTACAGACCTGTTTCTGGGTTGGGCTTCATATCCAAACTGGTTGAACGTGTTGTTGCTTCTCAGTTGAATGACCATGTTAGTTTGAACGGACTTGAGAATGTCAGGCAATCTGCCTACAAACTAGGTCACTCAACTGAATCTGCATTGCTTTCAATTAAGAATGATGTTCATTTGGCTTTTGCTAAAGGTGAGGCTACTGCTGTCGTTCTCTTGGATCAATCAGCAGCGTTTGATACTATTGATCATGATACGCTACTTAATTCTCTTAGCTCCTGGTTTGGTGTGAGCGGGGTTGTCCTCGATTGGTTTAAGTCTTATCTCTCAGACCGTGTTCAGTGCATTAAGATTGGGTCAATTTTATCTGATGCCAAAAAGTTATTGTATGGTGTGCCTCAAGGCTCTGTCCTGGGGCCAATCCTTTTTTCACTCTATACTACTCCACTGAGTAAAGTCATACAGAATCATCCTGGTATTAGTTTCCAGTTCTACGCTGATGACACACAATTGTATGTACACCTCACACATAAAAATGTTGCCTCTGCCCTTGATAAGCTGTCACACTGCCTTGAAGACGTAAAGAGATGGCTCTCTACAAATAAGCTCAAGCTAAATCCAGATAAGACTGAATTCATTGTGTTTGGCTCAAAGTCTCAGCGCGAAAAACTTAATCAGTCCTTCCCGGTCAATATACTTGGTAATCTCATATCACCAACAGATGCAGTTAGGAACCTTGGTGTCTGGTTTGATTCTGATTTCTCATTCTCTTGCCATGTTAGGAAGGTCTGCAAGGCTTGTTTTGCTCATGTCCGGGATCTTAAGCGACTCCGAGGACATCTGACACATGAAGCTACTCTTATGGCTGCCAATGCTCTGGTCGGAAGTCGACTAGATTACTGTAACTCTCTGTTCAGAGGTCTCTCAGCTCTAGATCTGCGCAAACTTCAATGTGTTCAGAATAGCCTTGCCAGAATTGTTGCCAACACCACCAAGTACTCACACATCACTCCAGTTAGAAAAGCACTACATTGGTTGCCAATTAAGTACCGTACTATCTTTAAGACTGCCATGCTGGTATATAAGTTCCTACACAGTGGTAACCCCAAATACTTTGAACCCTTCCTCATTCCCAGACATAGTGCATATAACACTCGTCGAAGTCAATCTGATGGCATATTTCTTGAGGTTCCCCACTTTGGTTCAATTTTCAAGTCTCGAAAACATTTTGGACTGAGTTTTGCGTATGACGCACCTATGATTTGGAATGACCTTCCTGATGAGGTCCGCTCTGCAAACTCACTTTCCTCTTTCAGGTCAAAGTTGAAGTCATACCTCTTTGGAAAAGCATACCCACCCTAAATTTCCAATCTCCTTTCTGCTTTCTCCGCGGTGCTGACCCCTGCAATGTCTCTGGTTTTTGAATATTGAACAATGTTTTTGTGTGATGCGCCTTAGAGTCTGTCTTTTGACGGAGATTAAGCGCTATAAAAGTGCTATTAGAATTAGAATTAGAATTAGAACCTTGATTATCCAAACTGTATGGGAGGCAAACAATTGGGTCTGATAAGTGAGGGGTTCGGATAGATGAAGGAACTCAAAATTCAGCGTCTATGGGTTACCAGGTGGGCGATAATTGAAGGAATATCGTTTTATGTTTTAACACACAGGTGGGTGGTCACTGATGAAGCGGTATAATATTTATGTAATAAAATATAACTGACCTTCTAATTGCAACTTATTTGCTTCATATCTATATAATTTCATTTTTGTTTACAATATCACGCGGACATGAGCTGGGCGTGTTACAGGCGATCTCTCACGCCACAAGCATTCACTGGGTATTTTTTTGCAGCACCCATTTTGTGTGATTCTCAATTATTATAAACTGTTTTTTTTTTGGTCAAACCATTTTTTCACTTTTGGGGGTCAATTTAAAAAAAAGTCCTCTGGGTAGATTATTAATGGGCTCTCATACATGTTAAATGTCTACAATATCTACTTAAAGCCTTGGTTTTTGGCACATGAAAAAAAAGAACATATTAATATATTTCCAGATAAGATTTCAGCTATATCAGTCGCAAATTATGACAGTTTTAGGGCTTAAAAGGGGTAAAAAGTCAATAAATTGGGTATCTGTGGAAATGTTAGAGACATTAAGGTGGCCTTAAAATCAAAGTTACAGACTTAAAATTTTTCACAGACGAAGATTACATGTAGAAGTTAAATCTACTGCAGTTAGAGACTTGTCAGACTTACCATTTCCTGGTTCTAGGACCAAATATGTTGAAAATGTCGAAAAAGGGTCACTCAAGGTGGGTGTTTATGTTTCTCATACACAGGTTAAACATCTATTCAAAGCCTTGATTTTTTCCACATGTAAACAGAATATTGTCATATACTCCCAGCTGAGATTTCAGCTGTATCAGTCACATCGTTTGACAGCTATTGGGCTTCAAAGTGGCCAAACTCCATAAATTGGGTAGCTGTGGGCATTTTAGAGACTTTAAAGTGACCTTAAATTTAAAGTTACAGACTTAAAATCAAAGACAATTTTAACCTTCACATAAGTCTTACTTTTTGGCATATGTAAGGAGAATATAGTAATGTGTTCCAGGTAAAATTTAAGCCACATGCGTCACATAGTTTGTGACCGAGAGGGCATTAAGTAACCAAAAGTCAAATGTCTAATCTTAAGGTGGCCATTCTTTATTATTGGGAGCTTAAGGACACCTTAAAATAGGGTTCCTCTCCTGACCAAAATACATGTGTGTGCCAAGTTTGCATGAAATCTGTGGAAGCGTTTTCGAGTTACCGTGCACACAAGTCAAAATGTATGGCGGCGGCGTGACCCACATGAAACCAATATATCACATTGATTGTTATTTTTCTGTTGCTTGTTGGACAAAAAGTGGGCACTGTGGACTGGGCATAAGGAAAAAAGTCCATCAAGTGAATGACATCAAGAAAAAAGCCCATCAGGAAAATTGCCCATCAGCTAAAGTGATAGGTAGGAAAATTGCCCATCCATTTGTCAAAATTTCATTGAGACATACAACTTATGATGTTTATTTATAAATATATATGGATTCTTGTTGACTGTATGCTTCTGGGGGCTTATACACAGAAATATTTAAAAAGCAGAAGTGACACAATTGGCCTCAAATGTAGGTGATTGGTGTCATTCAAATATATTCTAAAAAATATCTACTTGAACACTTGGAGCCAATTACATTCCATTACAATATTTTAAGATAAACAACAACTGTACCTATACATGTTACATCATATGACGAACACTTGTCCAATAGAGTTGTGGATAAATAGAGAAAACTAATCTAAACTGAGAACTCTAGCTAAAACATGATCTATCTTGGTCAAAGGTGAAAATTAGGGTTTTACATTCTGTTCCACAGCCAAATCATGTTGAGACGGACCTTGGCATTTCCACTTGTGGAAGTCAAACCATCTTGGAGGAACTATGACTTCGAATCTAATGACATGAAGAACGGGGCAATAACTTTTCAAAAGCAAATTTCTTAAAAAGTATGTTGAATATGTATCAGCCAGAAGTACCAGCATCCTGAATGTATACATACACAAAAAGAGAATGCAAAACCATCAAAACTGAACTAGATTTGGTATCTTTTACAAACATTGGGAAAAATCTGCAAATGTGTTTTTATTGCTGAGAGTGTTTTATACGTACAGGCAAAAGTATATAAAATAGATCCAACACAGCAACACAATTTACAGTGGCATTTGACATGGTAGTTGAACTAACCCATGGCATAAACATGATAAAATACCTTTGGCAAATTAAACACAATTTACCACAGATCTTTAAATATAAGCCTTATGCTTTGCAAAGGTATTTATTTTCGCCATATATTTACTGGTTTAAGATGGTTGGTTGGCAAATGAACTGGATCAGAAAAGAACTGTCATACACAGGCATTCATAGAACCAGTATTAGTTGTTACAAAATGTATACGGCAGATTGGTGATATTTAACTCTGTGTTCACCTGCCAGTATAAGATTTGTGAAATGTCAAAAATAAGATTAAGAAGAGCCTAAGATCTTTTGCAATGGAACTAACACAAAGACAAAAGTTCAATGCAAGTAATTGTGGGTCACAGCATCCAGCAACAGCACACAGCTTCTATCTTTGTGGTAAATAAATCATCATTAGTTTTTGCCCTTGTTGGCAGTGTAAACAGTTATTAATGTTGAAACCTATTATATGACCTTTCATGCTTGCTCATGGTTTCAAACCTCGCTGATGAAATTCCGATGTGGCTTTGAAGGGGTTAAAATGAACTGAAAACTGCAGTTCATAATGTATTCTGTCTGAACCATGGACCGGCCATTTTTTCCCTGTCTTCTAGCAAAATACCTATCTGAAGCTTTTCAAGCATTAAATCTATTAGTCATACTGCCTTCTTTTGATTTTGCTTATATTTTTTTCACAACAGGCTTTTACAAAATTTCAAAAATGTATTTATTATATAGAAAGCAAGGTTACAATGATGAATGTAGATGTACATACATAGCCTTGCCCTTGGCTCAATGGAGCACAAAGGGAATAAAGCACTCTTACGTGCTAGGTGATATTAGCTCAAGAGATAAAACAGACACTGTCTTAGCAGACTGGCTATGTGAAATCTGGTGTATCTATGATAATTTAACAGGTTTTTTCTTAATTCCAAAAATAACTGAGCCTGAATAAGAAAATTTTATTACTTCAGCTTAGTTTGAGAGAAAACGGAAATAACTATAATACATTTATGCAATGACCAAGACCTCATGTTTGTAAAAAATACTTTAGATTAGGAATTAAGGTCATCACAATTTACTTGGGCAGAGCTTAAGTGTATATTGAAAAAAAGTTGTTGTGAGTAAATAATACTTGCACACATTTCCTTCAAAGTATAAAATGCAATTATTTTTTACTTTGATTATAACTTTTTGTCCCTCTCTCTTTTTATAATTGTAAATTTCTCCTTTTATTACATCTTTATTTTTGGTATTCTGTGTATGATCAAATGGATAAATAGGAAAGGCTAGTATGTAAAGGGGAAAAACTTGCGACTTGATTGAAATGTCAAATGTGAAAGTACAAAAAAGCAGTCTATTATCTTTGTCTGATACTTGTGGTTTTGGGACTTGCCAAAAGTTTTCTTCTGTTGACATATTTTGTTATGAAACCCCCCTGCAGAATTCTCCTTGGTCTTAACCACCTTACACTGCTTGTGTTTAATTAAGATACTACTTTCAATTAAAAAAAATAATAAAAAATTGGATATTGTATGAAAATAAATGAACATTATAAAATTGCACAACTGTGCTGGATTATTTTTTGTTCCTGTACATAATTATACAATACTCAATCTTCCCAGACAAAAGCATTAGTTCCTGATAAAAACAAACATCTTTTATCATCTCCTTCACTATATTTTCAAATACATGAATCTTTAATTCCCATGAAGCTGATGGCAGGTCCTATCCCATCTTTTGTTTTACAAAGTGACTTGGCTACTGACAATGGCGGTTACACATATATAGCTTTGGCTTCGGCCTTGTAATACCATCAGTACTCTGTGAAAGCTACATGTCTGCATAAGTTCCCACCTCCCCCATTTGATTTTCTCATAAGTGTTATTTCATTAATGATCGTTTTATTTACGCCAATATCATTTTCCTTTCAGTTGTGTATAATAAAGTTTCAGTCATTAGATTAGACTAATTTGTTTTTAAAGAATACAGCTGTTACCTTTTTTCATTTTTTTTCAATTTTTTTGTCACCGGACTTTCATGAGAATTGATCTAGCGTGATGAGTACCAGTCTCTTCACTCAAGTTAAGCAGCAGTGGGCTTTGTTAATACCGTAAATTTCCAAAATAACGCCCAGGTTCAAATAAACGCCTGGTTCAAATTAACGCCTGGTACCAAGCACACTGTTTACAATTTATAACACTGTTTTTTGTATTTCAAAAGAACGCCTGGTTCAATTTAACGCCTGGTCTGAAACCATTTGAAAATAATTAACGCCTGGGCCATATTTTGAAAAAAATACAGTACTTGGATGGGTGACCATCTGATGTGTACTACTCATATCTCATGTCTCAAGCATTGGCTTGTAAGTAAATAGAAAAGACATTTACTCTCACTTTATGTCATCAAAAAGAACCAGTTAAGTTGGTTGTTCTGTGAAAGGGATCATCTGTCAGCAACTGACCATCATTTATGTGGAAATAATAGCATATTCCAAGGTCATACATGGGGTTTTACATCCCTTGTAAATACTAAGCTAATTGACTCCCAGACTTCCTCCTCTAAAGTTCAACCCCTGGAACTCATAAGCGTATATTGAGTATATCTAATTTTGGCTCTTGTTGTACTAACGTGAAGTATAGCCTACTTAAAACGTTTTGCATGAGCCTATATGGTTGTGTCCTGTGGGATCTCTCAGATAAAAGTATAGAAACTTTTTACACCACCTGGAGAGTGGGAATGAGAAAATTACTTAATTTGCCTAGAATGACACATGGTAAATACTTACCTGAAATTGTCAATGATATACCAGTAGAATGTCAGCTCCATAGGAGAGTTATAAAATTTGTTAATTCTTTATTTGATAGTGAAAACTCAGTCATTAAATGCTGTACTAAATTAGTACTAAATGGAAGCAGGTCTATTGTTAGCAGAAATATTAACTATGTATTGAGCAAGTATCAATTAAGAAAAGATGAAATAGAACCAGTACCTATTGGTGTTTTTATGTCTAAAGTTAGAGAAATTGTAATAGAGAAACTAAATACTGATGATCAGATAAATATTGAAAACATAAAATGTCTAATAGATATGAGAGACAGTCTGCGCAATGTTTTTAGTGAAAGATCAGAGAGATTTTTCACTGTTGGTGATCTTAATGTGTTACTAGAGCATTTCTGTGTGAAGTTATGATGATACTGCTTCTTTAGTTCATGTAAATAGATCAGTTTAAACATATGTATAATATTTTACTGTTCTTTTTTCTCTCTGTAATTTTTTTTCTGTTTGTAACTTACTTGTATACCTTGTGTATAAGCAAATAAATAAATAAATAAATAAGCCACCAACAAATTAAATATTTAACTTCGGGCCTTACTAAAGACTACCACAATATTACAATGACCCTGGTATGTTATCTGGTGCATTAGCCATTGTCTGCTCCAGTGATCAAAGATAAAAAACACTTCATTGTCAAGGTACATGGAGCACTTCTCCCTACACATGAGTATTGGTAAAAATCTTGCCTCAGCTTTTAAAATGGAGTATTTTGGCTGGAAAGAAATGGGGGAAATTCTAAAAGAGATCTAATATTAATACAAAGACTAAATGTTTGGATCAAAATGTCATACAATTAAAAGCATATTATAGAGGTGTCTCTTTAGTGGTAAATTTCACACACTTGTGCAAATTTCAGGGGTTTCTGTTCCTGTAGATATCAGATGCATGGGTGGTGGATATCTATCCCATGCACTTCAAGCTTTAATACCCAAACACAAGATGATATTGCTCCTCAATATCACACACATAGAGTACACATATGCATCTTATCTCAACCAAATGGTTTCTGACACAAAGTAACTAGGTTTTGGCCCAACTTTTTTGGGATAATTTCAGACTGACTTTTTCACTGGCTGGAACCTAGCCTTGTCACAACGGTTAATATGTATAGCATAGACACAACTATTTATTGCAATATTATTTTTCATAATGTTCTCATATATTTATGTATATTAGCTAGCTGAGAAGAACCTGACAAGGAAGGCCTCTGATAGAG